>OY720431.1:36225493-37600728 GCA_963082735.1 Pocota personata
GATGTCGTTAAAGAAATGTTTTTTTTGGGACAAAATGTTATCGATGACATCATTACCAGTGACGAGACATGGGTCTATGAATATGATATCGAAACTAACCAACAATCATCGGAATGGCGCTTCTCAGACCACGACAGAGTCGATCCAAATTCAAGGCTTTGTTGACCGTTTTCTTTGATTGCCGTGGTGTGGTCCACTCCGAATTTCTTCCGCCAGGCCAGACAGTAAATTAACAGTATTACGTGAGCGTATTAAGGCATTTGAGGGAAAATGTTCGTCACAAGAGGCCAGAATTGTGGAGAAACAAATCGTGGTTTCTTCACCACGACAATGCACCGGCTCACACATCTCATCTTGTACGTGACTATTTGATAAAAATGGCTCCTTGTGACTTTTTCCTATTCCCACGACTCAAGTTACCACTTCGCAGAAAGCATTTTGAAACGATTGAGGCGATAAAGGAGAATTCGCAGAAGGAGCTGAAGGCGATTCCAAAATCGGCCTATGAAAAGTCTTTTGAAGATTGGAGGAAGCGTTGGAATGTGTATTGATTGCAATGGAGATTACTTTGAAGGGAATAAAATGAATATTGATGAATAATTGAACCGTTTTCGTTTTATTGAAGAATTCCGGGTACTTTTTGATCAAAAAGTACAGATATATAGACAGGCAGAATTGAGAGACCCACTTTATTGAGTTCCTCTATCATAGTACGAGTAAGGTCAATTTTGATCAAAATCTCGAGATCGAAAATTTAAATTGAAAAAACTATTAAAAATGTTCGAAAAAGTGCTGCCAAATCACTTGATAGATTTTATAAATTGTGTGTAAATAGTTCCGTATGAAAATCATTAAAATTGGATTTAGTGGGTTTAAGATATGAGGGAGTTTTGATGAAATTTGGTTTAGGAAGAGAAATATACTTAAAAAGGTGTAAATAATTTTTTTTTTGTTATGCACTGGACGTGATCGATCAAAGGTGCACTAGGAATGACTTTTCGATTGATCAGTCTGACTCAGCCAGTTCTCACAGGCGTCACAGTCCGTATATACAATGAAACTAGGAGTCATCCTAGATTGTAAGCTTCTTTTATAAAAATATCTTAAGTAAAACACTGCGAAGATTAACGGTTCAAAAGTTATGAAGCTGTTGCAAACAGACGCACAGATAATTGACTTTCACTTCTTAGTTTTTATTGCCTTGTAACTACCAGAGCCTCGAAAATGGATACTACTTTGTATTTAATTGCTTGATTTGGAATATATGTAGTTTCTAAAACAAAAAAATCACAAAATAAAAAAAAAGCTATTCAAAGCAGCGCCAACAACATCTGCTGAGCTCCTGCATCCACTGATAGATAAGGCCTGGGAAACAGAGTCTTTTCCTGAAGAGTGGAAAAATTAAATAATTGTCAGGCTTCCTGAAAAAAAGAAAGTCTCATGGAGTGCGAGAACTAGAGCAGGATATGTGTGCTGCCTGCAGTTGCCAAAATAATAACAAACCGAATAAGACACCACCTTGGAAACGTTCTCGACGCCGAGCAAGCAATTTTCCGCTGTGGACCCTCCTGTGTCTATCACACCAACACCCTACAGATCATCATCGAGTAGTGCGTTGAATATCGATCACCGCTTTACCTGCTGTATATCGACTTTGAAAAGGCGTTCGACAGTATCAACAGAGAGTTTATTTAGCTTGTCTTACGCAGGAGGGACATACCAGACAAACTTATAGCTATTATTAAGGCAACTTACGATGGATCAACATGTCACCCTTCGCATAAAAGAAGGCTGTCAGAGGAATTTGAATCCTTTCATCTACATTGTTCTTATTGGTGATAAGTGATGTGCTCCGAGCTGCTCTATCAACGGGATCTGAAGGAATTCGATGGACTCTTACATCCAAACACAAACGTCCCAACTACGCTGATGACGTTTGTTTACTATCGCATAGAATAATGAACCTCCACCAAATGGCAGCTGACGTGGAGATTGAAGCAGACGTCATCGGGCTAATGGTTAACACCACCAAAACTAAAATCATCAGCCTTGAAACTACCTCGTCCTAGCAAATTAGCATTACAGGACAACCGGTAGAGAGGGTAGAGTATTTCTAATAACTTAGGAGTGTCGTCTCGACCGGACTCGAGACCGATGTGCAAGGCATTGCAAAGCGAATAAACAAGGCTAAATCTGCGTTTGGTATGTTGTCCAAAATATGGGGAAGCAATGCTATTAATTTAAAGACCAAACTACGGCTGTTCTGATCCAATGTTGAATCAGTGCTGCTATATAGATGCAGCACCTGATAAATGTCAGCAAAAAGATACTCGTATATCTTGCGGATTTCTGACCAAACCGCATTTCTAATGCGGAGCTCCATGAGAGAACGGGTCGGGATCCCATAGACATCATAATTCAAATTTGACGCCAATCGTCAGCAATGATATCTTTGGTTATTTTCTTGAAAATCAAGTTCTTATTTGAAAGTACGAGTAACTGGCAAGTTAAGTTTTGCTTTTATTCGACTCTAAAAGAGTTTATTTTGGTACGAGAAGACTCTGTACCTGACCTGCGATTTTTGCTATAAACTATTTGAATTTTTCTCAAAGTTGTGGACTAAAGTTCTAGATCTGTTCATTTATTTTACAGTGATTCTATTTGACAGTCCCTCTCTTTTGAAAATGTTACTTTCCACGAGGCACAACAACATACCCAACATTGCATAAGACCACCCACGAAGTTGTGGTACCTATTTAGACCAAGAGATACTTTACAGCGCAACAGCATCCTGTACTGTATAAAGCAAAAGTTAGACCAGAACTTGAGTTTCACATTCTCTTCATCTGCGCGACAGCATACAGGGACGATCATTTCGCTTAATAGAAGAACCCGAACTAACTTTTAATTTTCAAACGCTATCTCATTGAAGACTGGTAGCAGACCTATGCCTACACTATAGATACGGCCATGGCAGATATACTAAAGACCTCAACGAAATGATTCCTAGAAATGAAAGATTTGAACTTTTTACAATGCAAGCCAACAAGGCTCATGTCTACCTGGTAAGGCTTTATCAAAATTCCATCTGCTAGAGGACAAATAAACATCTCTGGGAACTGGTTCGGCACTATATATGTAGGAAGGTTCGCCTCTCCTGAGATAATATTATACAAAATAAAAACATCTTGCGTGGAATACGTCCCACAATATTTGTCCATGCATACGAGTATTTCTACACAATATGAAAAGGATTTCTGTTTGGTCATGCATAAAGCTTCAAACAGCTACGCACTCAGATGAAAAAGGATAATCCCAAATTAACCTTGAAATTTTAACCTAAATCACTGCTTGCCGAAGAAGAAAAAAGCATTGGCTATTCAAATCAGTGTCTTTGAATTCATACAACTCCTTAGACCCCCGATCCTCTTTTAACCCCATTTCCGACCTACGCAAGTTGCACGACTCGCATACTAATTCCCTCAAGTAAAACGCACATATAAAGCTCCAGGATTCAACTCCCTAATGACAAAAAAAGAATTTGTAAACCTTAAATTGCTAACGTGCTTCAAAGCCCTCTTGGGACACAAGCCATCCTATTACGAGTAAACCGCCTTGAACGTGCGTCTTCGTTTATTCAGGATTTATGTAAATACCCTTAGAAACCCACCTTTGTACATTGGAAACTCTCCATCGCTATGACTGTGGCACAACATCATCGGACTGCGACACCTTGACCGTGGTGCAACCACGGTTAGGGTCCGTCGCATCGTAGTTGTAGAACCACCTGCCATCGATGTCGATGATGATGAACTTCCGCCACCGCCGCCGCCGCCGCCGCCAGGAAGCGATGTTGCAGCCACAAGTTGCTGTTGAAACTGCACATGTTGCAGCTGCAACCGGTGATGATGATGGCTATGATGGATGGTTGCAGTCGCTTGGGACGACGACGACGACGACGACGATGCTGATGCTGCTGCTGATGATGATGATGCTGGAGGCAGAGCATTTCGCATTGATGACGCCATTCTCCAGGATCCACATTGGTAATCCAGGATGACGATGATAAGAAGCACAAAATTCCACACACAAAAAAAAGGGTAACACCCACTCACACAACAACCTTCCTCAAGCACTACACCGTTATACACACCTCGTTATATAACAACAAAATTAAGACTAAAGGACATAAAAATATTTGGTATTATCAGCCATTTCCGTTAGGAGTGGCAGCCACTGCACTAAACACTTTCACACGCATACAACGAGGGTATGGATTCTAAAGAGAAACAAAAGGACACGTCCTTTTTTTTTGGGATATCTCGACTCCTGGTCGTTATCGTGATAGCACTTTTCCAACGCGGTATGCAGCCCCCAACCAAAGGCCCAGCAATGGCAGTAGGTATTCACGGGTAAATCCTTGTACAAAGGATACAAAAAATCAACCGTTGCCACCGATGAGCACTAGGGAATAACCCGATACGCGTCCGAACCGAAGCAATCTCGAAATGAAACTGAAATTTCACTTTGTAAGGAGATGTCTTGGAATTTACGAGGATTTTGTGCTTCCTCATGCTGCGGTGTGTATCCGAAAGCGTCCTTATGGTTTCTACGACGAAGACAGTGTAGGTAGGTTCCACCCTATCATGGTGGCAACCCACTACTTGGTTGAAAAACAAATAAATTCCCTTTGAGATGAAGCTTCAGAAGAGAAAGAGCCAAATTCTCAGAGCGTGAAAGAGTGGGTGGATTAAATCCGAGGAATGAATAAAGAGTGATGAATGGAATCCGAATGTGAAATCACAATCGCAGGTTCTTCTCATCCTTATCCCGAACAGCATGAGGGACAAACAAAAACCCTGGTAAAGCAGAACAAAGAGCAGAGAGCGCCACCCTTTTCTCTGTGCCTCTTCTCTATCTCTAATGCTCGCGCTCCCAGTTTCTCTTCGAAAAAAAAAAAAAAATAGAACAAAGGAGCAAAAAGAACAACAAAGTTCATATAGTGGCAGCAGATAAGAACCTCGTGTACATGAAATATTCAGTTACAAGTACTCCCGCACGAGAAGCACCAGCAACACCAACTGCCAAGACGACCCACAAATTTGTTGGGTTAGGGTGTCATCCTTGCTGTCGTCAATAGAATGGCGGTAGAGTGGCGGCAACAAGGAGCATGAGTACTTGGCCAGGACTATCATGACACAGTGAATGAACTTCAACTACATGGGAGGGGGACTAATGGTGGGTAAAGGCACAGGGCAACGAGAGAGAGAGACACCAACAAAGAAAGATAAAGAGAGCGCGCTCCCCAACTGATTACTCGATATCGAAATTCAAAGGACGACAAGGCGAACAGAATTTTCAACTAGGAACACCCGAAAATTGCTTCTGGGTTTTCGATTCAGAGTTCTGCAATTCGACTGCTTCTGTGTATTTGTCGATTCTTGGGTTCTTTGTGAGATTCGCGCGCGTGGAATTGAATAAAACATAAAAAAAGAGAGCTTTATTGGTTTAACGCTCAAATACACTTGGATGTAATAAACGGTATCAGGGGCTGGAATCAATTTTTTTCCTTTTTTGTTTTTTTTTTTTTTTTGTCTTCGAATTTATCTCAGAAAGTAGGTACGTAGATGTTTTCGTTTTGTTGTGGGTGGTGGATGGAGAGTAGCTTAATTCACACGCCCTGGTGGGTAATTGCTGGAAGGTCAAGTTATTTTTGGGTCCATTTTGAATACTGTCTCTGGGGGCGTATTTCGCTTATTATAGAGATTCTGATGTTTTGCTTGTTTTCCAATTCGGATGCCACAAGGTATTTGGATGGAACCTGTTTTCGTAGGAACTGACAAATTGGTATACCACAGAAGTGCTTTCACCAAGAAGTGGTCTTTCCGGATGGTTGGTCCAAGTGAAATTCAAATCAGGAAATGGATTTTTTCTTTGAAAAAGTGGGCGTGGCTGTCACCATTTGCTATAATACCAAAATTCACGGATTCTGATGGGATTTTCAAAATAAGGCTCAATTGTTGCCGTGAATAAGACATAAGGGACGAAAATAAGGCTTTTTGGAGAAAACGCCCCCAATAAAGCTATATTTTTGCATTTCTAGTAAACGTATTGCATTTCTAGTAAACGTATGTTACCTTCTATTTCGAAAACATTTGATAAAATAGTTAAGTGTAGGGTTTTGAAATATCTCAAAAATAAAAACTTTTTTAGTTCGAGCCAATTTGGATTTAGAACAAGCCTTTCTACTGAGGATGCTCTCTTGGAATTTTGCTCATTTATACACAAAGGATTAGATGATAAAAGATTCTGCAGTGGACTTTTTGTAGATATAACCAAAGCCTTTGACATGGTTGATCACAGCATTCTTTTGAACAAATTGTATAATGTGGGCTTCCGTGGTTGTGTCTATGATTGGTTTACTTCTTATCTAAGGGACAGAAAGCAGAAGGTCAAAATAGGTACCAGTCTTAGTAACCCTAAAACTATTAAACTTGGCGTTCCCCAAGGGTCTGTTATTGGTCCTATTTTGTTTTTAATCTACATCAATTCTATTTTTGAACAACCATTCGCTGGAAAAGTTACGGCCTCTGCAGATGATTTAGGAATCGCTTATAGATCAGTTAGCCCCTTGAACCTACTAGCTGATATAAATCACAACGTTCATTTACTAAGAATTTGTAATTTGTTTTTTCTTTAAATATTCTATACGGCTTTCATAAATAGCGGTCATAGCTATTTTTTTATGGGAGAATTAGGCAACAGAAATTTCTCAGTCTGTACATTCAAATTGTCCGCCCTGTTCTGCATTTCGAGTGAAAGTGGATTGAAATCGAATTACAATTTCCCTCGAAATGAAATTCAGTGTTATTTTTTTTAATCCACTTCGAATTCTTATTTGCAATGTCACAATCAGCTCTAAAATCATTTTAAAATTATTTCAGATTCTTAGTTGCTTAGCTTTTCTTGTGAAAGTGAATTAAAAATTTAATAAAATAGTTTTTATTAAAAATGGATGCTATTTCACTGCATATTATTGGTGAAAACAGGGTTCGCCGGAAGATTTTGATTCACAGCTAACACTTAAATTCACACACAAAGGAATGTGTATTTAATTCACAACACAAAGTGAATTCAATTCACATGAAAACGAAAAATTTTCGAATTAAAGGACGTCAATTTTCATGAATTTACAATTTTCATTTCGAGTGGAATGTAGAACACCAAAATATTCGTTCGAAAAATGTTGGTCAAACTTTTTTTTTCGAATTGTTTTTGTTTTGTTATTGCTTCTCAGAAACATTCTCTATCTAATTAGTACTTTGTTGGACCTCCTCTTGCTTTTATTACAGCTTCACATCGGCGAGACATTGACTCAGATAGGTTTTTCCATGTGGAAGCAGGTATGGTGTTCCAGGTCCGGATAAGTAAATTTTTTAGGTTTTCAATTGACTCTAGACGCTTCTTCGCAACCTTAAGTTTCATTATTGACCAGATATTCTCAATTGGATTGAGATCTGGACTGCAGGGAGGCCAACTTAATACACCGACATTATTTTCTTCGAAGTACTTTTTAACCTAAGAAATAAAAAAAAAAATGCAAATATTATTTTTAGTCATAAAAGTTCTAGCTTATTTAAAGTTCTAGCTTATCTAGCTTAGTCTTTCAATTTTGGCTGTATGGCAAGGAGCATTGTCTTGTTAAAAAATGAATCTGCAGGGGGCTCTAATACATTTTCCAGAACCCATAGGTAAACTTTTGCAGTGACTTTTGATTCTAGGAAGACCATTCTACCTTTTTCATCTCCAGAGAAGCATTCCCAGACCATCACACCTTCAGTTTTGGGGGACATCCGTAAGATGCATTCAGAGCTCAGTCTTTCCTTTGGTTCTCTTCGCGCAAGAATCCTCCCATCTCCAACATGCAGCTTAAACTTTGATTCGTCGGAAAAGATAACATTGTTCCACATGTCTTGAGTCCAATTAAGATGCTCTTGAGCCCAGAGCAATCGTTTATTTTTAATCGTTCGAAATTATTTTTCCTGTAGCTCGACACAGATCGTTTTTAAGATCCACTAAAGTCTTGAACCGATGCCGACGGCTGTACAGCACCAAAAAACGATCTTCAACTGGGGTCGTCTTTTTTGGCCTCCCTGAGCGTTTCTTTCTGCTGGTAGTCCCAGTCTCACGATATTTTTTTTTAGATTCCATGCCGCAGTCTGTTAAGCAACATTTAATCTTCCAGAAATTTCACGTGTTGTCAAATTGAGACGTGACAGACACAAAATATTAGCTTTGCACTCCATTTGCCATAATTGCTATTCCGAAATGACTATTTTAACTAATTTTGTTTAGAAAATTAATATAAAAAATAAGTGTCACGCTACGTGAAGTCTGACCTACGATCATTGGATATGTTGGCGCAACGCCTTAACCACACGGTTACAGTGGTGTTACTTTTGGCTTTCGCACACACCACAGGAGATTGTTTTTTAGCCATTCAACGCAAATGTGGAATAACTTGCCTTTCTTAGTATTTCTATAGTTTTAAAAGATTTAGCTTTTTCCTGGGCCTTAGGAACTTCAAAGAACACAATTCTATGTGGTGGAGGGCAATCAAAAAAAGATGTCATAGTTGCATTCATTCGTGATGTGACATGTTATATTTTCCAAATGGTCTTTTAGTTTTTATTTCCGCTTCGAAACGGTGCTTTCTGGGACACGAAACCCGAAATGTCTGCTTAAGTCCAACGCATCAACCACTGACAAAGTCCAATCATAAATTGTCACCACGTAGTTATGCCAAAGAAATATAAAATATAGGGACAATTGCTATATACGAGGGTGGGTCAATAAGTCCCTGAAAATTAACACAAATTGTGTCGTCACCTTAAATTTAATTTTTTTTTGTCAAGCATCATCTTTCAAAAGAACGCACCCAAATTTTCAGACAGATCTGTCAAATAGTTTTGTTGTGGCAGCCATTTTATATAGACGCCTACTAGCATTTTAGTTGAAATGGAAAAAAGTGAATTTCGAATGCTCATTAAACACTATTTTTTGCGAGAAAAAACTATTACGCAAACCAAACAAATATTATGGGGACTCTTCACCATCGATTGGAACCATTCACCACTCAATTTCGGTGTGATCGTTCAGGCACAAGTGACGCCGAACGTTCTGGTCGCCCAATTGAGGTCACTATACCAAATATGGTCGACAAAATCCATGGTTTGATAATAGACGCTCGGCGAGTGAAAGTGCGCGAGCTTGAAGAGGCCACCGGCTTATCACATGGCTCAGTGATTTCGATTTTACATAAATATTTGGACATGAAAAAGCTTTCCGCAAAATGGGTGCCGCTTTTGCTCACAATCGACAACAAACGCATTCGTTTGACAACTTCAAAGGTGTGTTTGGCGATGTTCCAGAAAAATTCGGCTGAGTTTTTGCGCCGTTTCGTAACCGTGGATGAAACCTAGATTCACCACTACACACCAGAAACCAAGAAACAGTCAAAACAATGGACTTCTCCTGGTGAATCGAAGCCGAAGAAGGCCGATGCGGGTTTGCCAGCAAACAAGGTCATGGCGACAATTTTTTGGGATGCGCGGGATGTTATTCACATCGATTACCTTGCAAAGGGTAAAACGATCACCGGTGCATATTACGCAGAGCTGCTGGATCGATTC
Source organism: Pocota personata (assembly GCA_963082735.1). Lineage (NCBI taxonomy): Eukaryota > Metazoa > Arthropoda > Insecta > Diptera > Syrphidae > Pocota > Pocota personata. The sequence continues at coordinate 36,235,186 of OY720431.1, forward strand.
CAAGCCGATTTGAAGCAAAAACGGCCGCATTTGGCGAAGAAAAAAGTTCTTTTTAACCAGGATAACGCACCGACGCACAAGTCCGCAGTCGCAATGGCAAAATTGCATGAGTTAGGCTACGAGCTCCTCCCTCATCCAGCATATTCCCCAGATCTAACCCCCTGCGACTATTTCTTGTTTCCAAACATGAAGAAATGGCTCGGAAGTAAGAGATTTGGGTCGAACGAAGAGGTTATCGCTGAAACTAACGCTTATTTTGAGGGGCTCGAGAAATCGTATTATTTGGAGGGCATCAAAAAATTGGAGAAATGTTGGATGAAGTGTATAGAACTCAAAGGAGACTATGTTGAAAAATAAAAGGTTTTTATACCGAAAAGAATGTTCCTTATTTCATTTTTCAGGAACTTATTGACCCACCCTCGTACATAGTTGCAATTTCTATGTACGAGGGCAATTTTTTATGTTCGCGGAATGAAATAGGAAGAGACGGATATATTTAAATTTAAAGTTGTATTTTTCAATATAATCTCCTTGAATTTCTACGATTAATTTGTATAAGACTTCATAAAAATATTTCTCCGGTTTGCCTTCAAAATGCTCGATTACAGCTACCTGTAGCCGTAAAAACCTTTTTATGTAACTCTTTCTTCAACTTGGGGAACATATAATAATGACTAGGTGCCATGTCTGGACTGTAAAGCAAATGAGTTAATTCCCGGAAGGTCACATGACTTCATAGCATGCATGGCAATTTAAGCCTTGTGAATCGGTGCGTTGCCTTGAAGTAAGAGCACGCCTTTTGTTAATCTCCTCATTTTCACTGTAATATATTCTCTTATGCATCTTAGAATATTAGCGTAGTATTCTCATGTGATGCTGGTGCATTTTGGTTTATAATCTGTTAACAGAATTCTTTGTGAGTCCCAAAACAGAAACTTCTTGGAGCCTGCATGCACTCTTGCTTTGACTCAGGGTCATAATAATGAACCCAAGTTGCATCTTCAGTAACAATTGTGTTGATAACTTCTGCTGGATTGTCGCCACCCAGCTCCGAAAACTACTTGCCCTGAGAGCATATTCGACTTTTAGAACCATTTAATGTATTCTGACGACACTTGGTCTTTCACGGCGGTCATCTGTACCTTCTTTAAATAAACTCGACCACTTGTAAACCATAGTTTTACCAGGGCAAGAATTTCCGTAAACTGTTTGCATTTTACTTAGTATACTTTCCAAACTTTTTCCTTGTTTTGTGAGGAATTTATTTACAGCGCGGAATTCAACATTTGACATTTTTTAAATTACCAAAGACTTTAACTTATTCTTTTGACTACTGCAGGCAAATTAATTGGTAAATCAACATGAAACTTCACATTTATACTAACCCCTCCCCTTTCTAGCTCCGTGAACTTAAATTTCGCCTTCGTATTTAGCTGGTCTAGTATGTTTAAATGACTTGTACTAATATTGTTTTAAAGGACAGGTGTAATGTAAGAAGAGTTTACAATGGAAATAGCGGTTATTGCTATTCATAAACAGCTGCTTTAGCTATTTTTTAAAGTCAAATATTGGGAAAATCGTTATCTCAGTAGCTGATATACTACTCTAGATAACTATTATCGAGCTCTTTGAAACAGTATGATAATCTGCTAGACAAAACTACTCAATGTAGTCGCCAGATAGTAGAACATATGTAGATAGATAAATATTTATTTCTTCTTTTTATACACACAAATTTAAAATACTTTGGTTTGCACAGATATAGCAGCTTTTAATTGCTATTTTCTTAATCTGTTTTAGCAACCAAATATTGTGCAACGCCATACAAAAGTGTGAGCCTACACTAATTAGTGCTAGATATTTTGCAATACCAGAAATACTATATTAAAAATCAGAAACACTATGTAAATAGCTACGTCCATCATGTCATCAGAATGTAAAAATTGAACTAAATCGAAATAAAATCTCAGTATAGGGGATGCACTATTGGGAATAGCAGTTTATTTCTGAAGATTGAAGTCGCAACCACTGTGCAAGAGAAGTATCTAGATAGGCCCTTTTTTTGTCACGTGCCAAAGTGAGCGTCATTTTGTCCGCAGTTACTACGTTGTTCAATCATTTAAAAGGGACCATTGCTCGTACTGAGAGTGTAAGCAGTAACCTTATATATTCGCCGGTCACCAAAATAGTCTTACCACTTTATGAAGCCTGACTTAGTAGTATAAAGTTTACTTGGGTCTATAGCTCTTTCTTTTAATTTCTTCAGCTTACTCTCTTAGCTTAGGTTAACGATATTGCCAAAAAAAAATCATATTACCTACCTATTGAATCGTCTACTGCAGGAACTTCCTCGCCGGCTGCCTTTTCCTTGGTATCTGAAACATATTTTAACCAAAGTAAGTAAACAAACAAAACCATAAACTCATATAAAATAAAAAAAATTAATAAAATAAACTAAAACAAAACAAACCTTCTTTGCAGTAAAAATGTCTTTTTTATTTTTTTAGGATTTTATTTAAATGTTTTAACTCATTAATTTTTTTAACAAACGTTTCTTATAATATCTAACAGTATTTCGAAGACGTTTCGAAACATTAGCCATCTTATTCAAATTATTCTCCTTCATATACACATACAAATATGGATACAATTCCTCTGGCAATCCATCCAAACCGGGAAAAAGGAGAGTTTCCCTCTTAATCATGTGATTACGAATTGGAATCAGTAATTTGTCACGCAATTTATATGACAGTTCTGGAAGCTTTCTAAATCTGCTCGGAAATGGCCTGCCTTTTGAATTCAAAACGTAACGTCCAATCGATAGACAGATACTCTTTCCACCTGCACGATCACAATCTGACGTTAGAGTCAGAATAAGTAAATCTCCTGTCACAATTCCTGTTAGCAAACAGGGTCTTGCAGCATTGTCAAACATTAGTTGCAGTCGAAGGATGTATGTCATTTTATCGACATCATAAATGTTATCTGGCATTTTTGACAGTAGTTTGACATTCCGAGAATGAAATGTTGACAGGTACGACATAAGCTTCAAACAGCGCAAATTTTTTTGAACTTCTTCTATGGCAGCGAAGGAGCATTCTAAGGCTACGCCGTAAATTAGGGCAATAAGCAAGTCGGCTGGTTGCGAATCTTTGACATCAAAAGAACTCAGCAGGTTCTCCAAATGGGGTGGAACCTTTTCGAGTGTAGAGTCTTCTATGGTAAGCATGTGGATGTTGCTGACGTACGTTTCTTCTTGATCTTCTGAAAAAAAATCAAAGATTGAAGCGATTTTTCACTTTGAGCTTTTATCAAAAAGGAAGAAAGGAAGGAATAAAAAATAAAAAATAATTTAAACAAACCTTGAAAGGAAATAATATTTGTTGTTTTTTTTTTTTTTTTTTTTGAAAGTGTTAAACACATGATGCTTGTTATTTCACAAATTAAAACTCAAACGTGCAACGTAAATGTTATTTAAAAATGTGGTGATTTGACATTAGGTACATTGTTAACCGGACGTGACGTGTACATTATATATTTCGTAAGATTTACTTAGTTCATACTCTGTGTGTAGTGCAAAGAATGTGTAACATTTTTGTTCTGTCAAATGATAGTAGAAATAATATATAATGTCATTCAATTCGGAGTTCGAATGAATGTTAATTCATTCGAACTCCGCTTCATTTCTTGAATTAAAAGTACGAAAGTGTTACAATCCGTTTTGAACGGATACTCTGTCCCTCACAATTTTACCCTAAAAAATGAGACGTGGAGTTGTGAAATTATTAATCGAAATACATTGATATTAGCAACGGGAATTGTCGATTAAAAACTATCGACTTATTCGATGTTATCGAAATGTTCATTCATTCGTTAGTTTTTAAAATTCGTTCATTACTTTTTATTTATTTCATTCGATTATTTTAAGTGGGCATGCACTCTTGCAAAATGTGCAACTTTACCCCGAAGTTAATAGAAATCATTCCTGTGTGCGAATACCTTGAAGACTGACCTGCGTATGTAATGAATGAATGAATGACGATATCATTTAATAATTAATATCGTTCAGTTACTAACCATCGATAGTCAAATTCATTCGATAGTGTTAAACACTAACTGTCATCTTATACTTAGGTCTGTGGCTGAATCAATTGAATTTAATTTGGGTTCAAAAGCTGCCTATGTAATGAATAGAAATTCAGTTGTGGTAGAATTGTTGGTACCTTTGTTATCTTTGTCTTTCACGGTAGATTGAAATTACAATTCTTATGTCAACGTTTATCAACAATCAGGGCTGTGTTCCAAGTTCCCGACAAACTAGTAATTCTGACGTCTTTGTAAAAGTCGATCCCACATATGACACATCCAAAAGTGAAAATGATATTTCTATTTTGACATTTGACATTTTAAATGCTTTCGACTAGATATGGACAACTATCGATAACTGGGTGCCGGACTATCGATAATTGTTGAGTTATTATTTTTTTTTATATATATAAATTTACTTCTATCTATTGGTTTATAAATTATTAGCATGTGCACCTTTGCTGCAATCAGCAGAAAAATACTAAAATTGTAGTGCCGGATGAGTCCTTCTAACTACGTAGGGAAATGCTAAAATTTAGTAATTTTTGAAAAATAGAAAGAAATTCGTTTTGCCATTCTCTTCGGATTTCGACGTCAAAATTATGCGCGAATGCCAAAATGCATACGGAATAAATGCACCATCTCTTGTTACTATTTCAAAGTGGTTTCAAAGATTCCAGACTGGCCATTTTTCTGTGGAGGACGAACCTCGTGAAGGTCGGCCCAAATCTTCGACCGACGATACAAATGAGGCCCTGGTGAAGGCTAAAATTGACGAAGATGCCAGGATGACACAGGAGATGATAGCGGATGAACTGGGCTTGAATGCCATGGCTGTGTTACGAATTTTAAATTATCACCTGAAATATTCGAAGAAGTCAGCTCGATGGGTTCCAAAAATTTTGAATGGGGAGCAAAGAGGCTCGTGCTCGTTTTGCTCAATATTTCCTGGATAAGTTTGAAAATAGAGAGTCAAGCTGCTCCAATAAGATCATTACAGGTGATGAATCTTGGTTTTACAAGTACGACCCGGAAACCAAACAGCAGTTCATGGTATGGAGCCCAGAAGGTGCAAATCCTCCAGTAAAGGCTAAACAACAAAAGTTAGCGACAAAAGTTATGATGTCGATGTTCTTCACCAGGGCGAAAATGGTCGCCGTCATCCCGCTTAAAACTGGTCAGACAGTTGCTAATTGGTATACTGAAACTGCTAATTGGTATACTGAAACTTGATTACCACAAGTTAACTAGGACACCGACAAAAAGAGGAGTTGCGCCGCTACTTTTTGCACCACGACAATGCGCCTGCGCACACTGCTGAAAAAACCAACAACTTTCTTGCGCTCTCGGGCATCAGTGAAATTCGCCCAGCAGCTTATTCTCCGGATCTAACGGCTTCAAATCATAAGGAACCCAAGTTTCTTGTTTTTGAATCATTCCAAACGCATGCCATCGCTTAGAAATGGCTTGACGGGTAACTCCTAATGCTGAAGCAAGTTGTTCTTGCGTTTGGCACGGATCCTCATCGAGAAATGCCTCCAATTCAGCGTCAACATCGAAATCACCGTCTTTGAAGCGACGGAACCAATCACGGCACGTTGTTTCACTTAGAGCAGCATTTGCGTACTTTTTGGTGCTCTCGATGCGCATATGTCTAAGCTCAGTTCATGACGTTTTGGATATGTCAAAATCGACCTAATAGTTCCTACGTATATTAGAAAGTTATCGCAACTCTCAAGTTCAGGTCTGGAGTAATTCTCTAATCTTTCTCTTCATTAGCACTTGACATCTCGAAAAGATTTTTGGTAGCTTGAATAGAAATTTTGTTTGATGTGCTCAAGAAGTTTAATAATTTCAAAGATTCATTCAGGGCTGCAAGGTCAAGTTTAGACCACCTTGGCGTCGGAAAGACTAGCTCAAACCCTCTGAAATGTCATAATCACTATTTAGCACTGAGAGTAAAATTGGAGCTGAAAGCAGCACTCACATTATGGGAAGCGAGAGTATCACTCTCCGAATAGCTGAGTCCGCTGCAAGTATCTGAGGCGGCAAGTGTTCGAAGAATCATCTCTAACTGGTCCCATATCAAAAACAGATCGGAAGGTGCATAAACCTATCTGAGTACTTTTCACCACGTTGATCTTTTAATGGTTATTCACTTCTCTGGCTGTTTCAAAGAAGCAGCGAGTCCAATACACAATATATGCTCACTATTCTCAACCTCCTTAAGAAATCTACTTACAAAGACCCAACTTATCTGGGTAAAACGTGGCTCTAAACCATCAGCGAGACTGGATGAATGGAATTCAACATACATCGTATATTATCCTCCTTTAGCTCACAATTATTTCCAGAATATAGACAGCGGTAAATGCAGTTCTTATACATACAGTAACTCCCACTCGTATTCGTACAAGAACAAGTTTTGCTTATATTCACTGATAGCATTCAATTACTGACAGGTACCTCAAGTTTCCTTCATCAAAGTTCTACCTTATGAAGCGTATGAGTGAGAAACAATAGCTTTTCTCCTTTAAATATAATCTCCCACTGTAAAAACCATCAGCATCAGTTATTGTATCTTACACTCGTATTCGTACAAATATCTATAGGATGTGGAGGCTATTTAAGGACATGTCTTTGTTCAGTCGTAGTGTTGATCGTGTCAGAAAAATACCTAATACAATAAATGAAAAGACACACCGCGATTGTTGCCATATGTGCAAACATGAAAAATGTTACAGTACTCTTGCTAAAATGCCATTGAAAGGAAGTGAGCAATGCAACTATTCTCGAGACTATTCTCATATGTTGTGTGATCGCTTGATGGACTGCCTTGGGCAAAGGCGTAGACCGTAAGTGTCTGGGTAAAGTACAGACATTCAGATTTATCAGATACCCCTAGATATTTACTCGTATGACAGATGACAGACAGATGACAGCCAGTGTAGCTTTGCTGTAAATAGCTTCCTCCATTACTTCTACATAAGACAAGGAATGCGACGTTATTTCGCTCATTGATTCGTACAATCCTACACAGATGGCTCGAAAACAGAAGTCGTCGTGGGGGAAGAAGTTTTCTACTGCAGGTTATAAATATTAGCATTGATTTTCGCTTCCGAAATAACTGTAACGTATTCCAAGCGGAGATAAGAGCAATTAAGGAAGCTTTTTTTTTTTAATCGTGCTACTAGCACTTTTACTGATAGCCAGGTGGCAATAAAATCCCTAGTGTTAGTCTCTTTCACATCAAAGGGTCACTCTAAGTTAAGCATTTGAATGATGGAGAAAAGGAATCCAGGTATACTCGTATCGCTAGCTAAATGTAAAATTTTACACAGATGGCTTTTATGGTGATTTGGGAAATACTGATGTCAGTAACCTCTATCGCTTCATTCAAAGTTCTAATTACTCGTAGTTCTGCGAGTAAGACTGGGAAATTTAAACACCTGCTGGCATTACAATGGACTTATGCCCAAAAAACATGTGCAGAAAATCTTCTTGCAGTGCTGCTGGCAGCTCTGCACGTGAAACAGATGTGCAGATATTTTTTGACGTGCATCGCATCGGATACTGTCATTTTACAACTGCTATCACACAAATGAAATAGCAAAAGAAAAACGATTTGGTTTGCAACATGCACATACTTTTTTTTTGTTTGTGTTTTGGTATCACTGTCGGTTGCAGCGAATTTAGAAATAAAGATATCTTCCAGAACAGCACTGCATGCAGCATTTACATGTTGCTTCGCGAATGTATTCTAATTTCACTGCATACAGAATTCTGCACATGTGTTTTGGGCATTACTTTTGATCGAAGTGTGCTTATATTGCAAGCAACCGCTCCCACCTAATCGAATCTAACCGACTTTTACGCTTACTAGGCGGTATATAAGCTCACTTTTTCAAATCACTAAAATTTGATAATTGCTTATTTAACACAAAGCATTTTCTAACTCGTGAAGCATTTTCTAACTCGTGTTTTGAATTTATTTGTTGGAGCGGTCATCGTAGCAACGATTTACGTGTTATTTTTTAGCAATGAAAACAAGAGCTAACGTGCAACGTCAATGCAATATTATTTTGGACTGATTATTCTTCAAGGTTTACGTTATCAAAGTTTGTATTATGGTATGGTGTACATAAATAGCATATGTTACGTCATACACAAGATTTCCTGTTGAATGTCTGGAGCGGAAGCCGTAAAGACGATTGCTAATTTTTTTTTAATTATTAACATACTCTTTATTGAAAACGTTAAATAGAATTACAACTAGTTAAATAACTTCTTTTTTTCCCAGGGTAGGTGAAAATCTTTCTTAGTTTTTTATGTACCACGGTGTATGGACAATTACTGTTAGCACTACTGGCATTAGTTTTGAACTCTGGTTCAACCCCAGAGTTGTATTCTGTGTAGACCATCGGCTTCAGCACTTGCGTGAATAAGAGCAGCTTACTCTCAATGTTAAGCCTGGAATATTTTCCAAATAATCAGTACATTTCTCTGTTTCTTTCTCACGTGCGACTTCCATTTCAGCTTTACGTCGAGTGTCATTCCGAGGTATCTAGCATCGAGTTGAGACAAGCAAGCTGTTCGTTTCCTTAATAGTGAAATTTATATGGACAGATTTGGTTTCGTTAAAGGCAATCCGCCAGGCCTTTGTCTATTAATTTACATTATTCAAAGCGCTTCGCAGTTTTATAGTTGTTTCTACGATCGTTTTACCTATTACCTGGATAGCAGCGTCATCGGGAAATGTAGCTAAGATGGTGCCTTTTTCTTGCGGTATATAGAAGATACAGAAGCGGACCAAGAACACTGCCTTGCGGTACGCCAGCTGAAATTTCTTTAAATTGCGAGTATTCGTTTCCGTGTCTGACACGGAAGAGTCTATTCCCAAGATATGTTGTCAGTATATTATATAGGCATACAGGCGGAATCCGTCGTAACAAAGTTGAACAAGTTTGTGGAGTTTGGTTAGTGTAATTCTTCTTTTCAGTTGAGTAACGTTGACAAGTCTGAAAGCTTCTTCATTAACGTGTTGCCTCAATCTTGAGTCGAGGGATTTTGCACATTTCTTGATTTCGTTAGCCACAGTATCTACCCGGAAGTCTCGATGAATATCGCTGTTTCTTATATAACAGGGCCCGTTAACAATGCTCTTTAGTACTTTATTCAGTTATCTTTGGATTATTTCTATCTGGGTAACTGCAACGTGTAATTTCTGAGCAGATATTTGTGGAGATTTTTCGATTACTAACACTCCAGTGATTGTGCTATTTCGTAGTGTTAGTACGTCTCTTGTGCAGAGAAGATAAAGAATGGGTCCTAGAATACTTCCTGACGCCTGCTTTAATTTCTTGAAGTTCCGAACAGGCATTTTCCTGTTTTAACCGAAAGAAACGTTGGTTTAAGTATGATTCAAGAAGTCCAGTATGCTGCCTTAGTAACACGTTTTAGCTTGTAGACCTTATCGAATGCTTGCGCTATGTCTAAGAAGGTGGCAGAACAGACATGCTTCTCTTCTAGGGCTTTTCTAAAATGGAAATTATTGTATACACCTGGTCTATGGTACTGTGCTTAATGCGGAATCCGAATTGGCGATTTTGTATTAAATTTTAACGTTCCCCAATTGGTTTAAGTCGTAAAAGCAAAACTTTTTCATAAACCTTTGACATAATTGAAATATGTAGGAAGATGCTTCATGCTTCTTCATTTATCATGACAAGATTTTCTGCTTTCGCAGCGGTTTCCGATTAATTCTGGCTTTATCAGCTTTGATCACCTGTGGAGTTCTGACAGTGATAGGGCGTCCAGATCTCTGACGGTCAGTTACTTCATCAGTGTCCTCAAACAATTTAACAGTTCGATACACAAATTTCCGGGTGATTTCAAGAGGTCACAAGGTCCGGAAAATATCGTCTCTTTATATATTACACTTGTAAAGGCCAATTAGCACAGCACGGTTTTCAATATCGCCCCACTGAACATTTACAAACGACTTTTGCGTAAATCTTTTTGCGCGTTAACTTAGTATAAATGTCACTCATTGGACACCTGTCAATACAGAATAGATGTGTTCAATACTAGTTTCACGATGAGTGCGTTTAAACGTGTACCAGTATTTATGACATGTCTAGATACATACGAACTTTTCGTAATTTGTTTAAGGGTTTAGACGTGTTCCTTCATTACACAACTCTTAGGCGCAGTGTCCACTAACAATAAAATTTGCAGAAGTTGGTTGGAAATTTTTTTCTTTCGTTTTTTCATTGAAAAAACGTTTGCAAGTTTTATTGCTAGTGGACACGGCGCTTAAGAGTTATAGCTCCCCACATTCGGGTAGACCTCTCAAGTCAAGTGGTTGCTCTTAATGGACAGACGTAGATAGTTGAATTCCATTGCCACAATATAAAGCACTTAAGCCATTATCCGCCTCCGAAGAGACAAGCTAATCGATGAAAATGTGATGTCAGAAACTTATTAATACTCGTATAGTCTAACCAAACCTAGACCATTCCGCATGATCCACTTAATACGCAGGTAATAGTGTAATCACATGCGAGTGACAAACAAACGACATCGATAGTATTAGCTCACAAAAATGAAATCATGCATTAAATAATCAATTCAAAATTAACAATAAAAGCATCTAATAGTGAGTAATATAACCAGTTTTCAAGTTGTACGCAGAATCCAGAATGGAACAGAAAAAAACAAAAATTTGATAAAATAAACAACATTTTGTAGATAACCAGTCAGTGGAGATTACTGGAAAAGCTTTGTTTGCAACAACCTGTTGCTTCTGTCAAAATACGCAAGGAAATGTCATATAGCAAAATAATAGATACAACATCAAGTAAATTGTGTATGCAAAGAAAAATAATAAAAAGAAATTATGAAAAACTCTAGTAATGTGCACAACACAATTAATTACAAAACAGAGAAAGAGAATTATTTATTCTGTGAACGTAGTATCTTATCTATGGAAAGTCATCCTACTTGAGGGCCATGGTTGTTGGTGTTTTGTAACTTCAGTGTTGCCGTGGAACCTTTGTTAACAATTTTAATAACTTTTATTCGGTATATATCATAGGTATATATAGTTCATCGTTTTCAAGATTTAGGACGAGTTATCGACTCAACAACTAGCATATATTATTGCATTATTCATCCCATATTCCTGAAGTGGAAGCTACAGATTGTCATCACTTTCCATTTAAGGTCCCTTTTTTTCGAATCGGTAGAATTTTACATGGTGATGCCTTTTAGGACCTGGGCGAGATGTAAGATGAGATTTTGCGCAATTCGAGCAGTGGTCGTAGAAAATTAGCTTTTCGATTACCATTAATCGAAATAATTCCCATAATATGAGACTTTTTTAAGAACAACCAGAAGTTTGGCTCTAACTTTAGTTCGCCAGTGGATAAGCCGAAACTAACTGACTTACCCCAAAAAACATACTGGGGGATTATTTTTTTATTGGCTTATTTCGTCGTTGGATTATAATTACGTATCACCTTTGCCGCAGTATAGATTGAAGTTGAAGGATCAGATCTTATTAGCATCGATGACTACAAGTATCAGCAGGAAGAGCAAGTCATAGTGATGAGTATGCTCTGTTTAATTTAGTGAGAAAGCAGCTCTGTGCAAGAGCTGAAACTTTGCGCACTTACAGCACGGGAATTGGGTAAATATCTTACTTACTCGATTTGTTAAGTTTTGGAACACAGGGTGTTCGTAAAGAAAACATCATCTTCTCATATGAGGTCTGTGGAGTCACAATTCCAAGGTAAATCGGAATTTTCATTCTAACCTCAAAATTAACGGCACATTACTTAAGACCAGTTTTGAAAATGTACAATTTTCTCGAAAACGGCTCTAACGATTGCGATAAAAGTTCATATCTGAGGTAACATGGATGTTTGCAATAAGTCTATGTACTCAGTTTTGTCGCTAGACATTCGAATAACGGTACTTTATTGTTTAGCGGACTTTCGAAAATTGACTATATGTCGATTAGTTGATTTTATTTAAAATTAATAATTAAGTCATTTTGGGCATATGTTCAAAGCGGGTATTCATAAAACAGGAGTCGAAGGATAAGTGCCACGCAATGTCATCCAATGCGGTTTGTACCAACATTTGTGTATATGTGGTAAATTTTTCGCTAGATGATTTTTCCTTTTGCATATGTAAAGGGATAAATAATCGCACTGAAATATTATAAAAATACACCAACTTGCTTGCGCTAAAAAGCGAGAGCGATTCATTGCAATCTAGGTTATGTTTTACAATTGTTAGGAAAAAAAATGATTCCTTTCAACATCTACTCGCAACTACTTACATGTACACATGTACTTTTCAATGCGGAATGGAACGCGGCTAATGAAACTGCACAGTCAATTTTGAGTACGCTGTTCGCCTGTAATTAAATTTTGTACTGCTTTTCAAATTGTGCACGCAGTGAAAATCGAATGAAATCGTCGTGAAGTTTTTTTTTTTTAAGATTTGTGTGGAAATATTTGACATGACAATCACGCCTGTCAAATGTATTTATTTTTGTTTTCTTGCAATAAGTAAAAAATGCCATCACTTCTTGTGAATCCATACTTGCAGAGGAGAATCGAAAAGCCGCTTTGCAACAGCCGCGACATGCCATTTGTTCGTTTTATTTTTTAACACTGAAATGTGAAACTTTTAACGCAACGAACGAAGTTGTGACATCAAGCAATTCCACGAACTATTAAAGTTTGAACGAAACTATTTCACGCGTGAGCGTGAAGAAAATAACCATTTGAAAAAAAACTGAGTTTCATGCGAACAGCGTACTGGCCTTAAGGATTCTTGAACTAGAATATCTATTAAATACTGAGGCAAATGCAAAGGTTCAAAAACTCCTTCGCAACGCGTAGGACCATCGAAAATCACTCATCCTAACAGAATTTTCAATTCCAGTTAATAGGCTTTGATGAAACTTAGTACCAGACTCGTAAACATTACCTTTAAGCTTAGCGCGTTATATGCAAAGATAGTGGTAGCAATCAATGCTATTCACACCAATGCAGTAGCAGTAGAACAGATTTCACTTTGAACACTCAGATAGACAGGGTACACACTAAAATAAAACCAGTGGCTTTCACCAAATTGAACGCGATACTGATGGCTATGGAATATCGTTTTCAGTGTGCAATATTAAGGCTCCGTCAAACAGAGAGCGCTTTAACGTCGCGTTTTACGCCGCGTTCCACCGTCGCGTTGTATTATACTACTGCACATAGCCCCTGTCACACAGAACGCGTTTTGAACGTTACGTTAAATTCAACGCGGCGTTGGAATGCAACGGTGAAACGCGGTGTTGTGTGAAATTAAAGATTATTTTCATCACTCGGTGTTGACGCGCGAAGTATTAAAAGTGTTTTGAAGTTTTGTGTCATAAAAATGGAACAATTAATCGAATTTGTCAGAAAATATCCATGTTTGTACGACATGGGTGATGAAAATTACAAAAACATAATTTTAAAGGCTGAGATCTGGGATATGAGATCGGTGGTATTCTCCGACTTCATTTCTCTTTCTATTTACGTCGTGAACCCAAATTATTTTTCTTTTTCGAGAACGTAGCACGGCAAATAATAATAATTCTTCATCCGAGCTGCTTGACATTTTATTGAAATTAAAATCTTAATTATTTTTGACCGCTCTCTGTTTGACGTTCTTAACCGCGGCGTTAAGGACGCCACATCAAAATAATCTAACCGCCACGTAAAATGATCTCACCGCGGCGTTAAAAACGCTCTCTATTTGACGGAGCCTTTACTCGTATATGTCTCGGTATATCGCTACAACATCGGTGTGCGCAAGTCTCTATTCGGGACCCCTTTTCAATACGCTAACGCCCCAAAAAATGCCTTCGCCTAAAAAACGCGAAACAAAGTTATTTGGTGAGGAACCTGTTATTAACAATTAAAGTTTTCTGTCGTGCCGATGAAGTAAACACTTTGGTATAAACACAGATTGAAGGTATAAACATAGATAAGTTGCTGTTTTATTTTATTTTCTGCTTAATTGTATTATTATTTTTTTTAAATAGCTTAAACAAAAGAAAATACAGTAGAAATCTATTGTAGTAAAAATTATTCTAAAACTATTTGACACCTACCGGCATGCAGTAGTAGTAAACAAAGTGATAGGCATCTGCAAGTATGCATTGTTTTTAAGGATTTTCTAATGAAGGAAGGAAAATCACTGGATCACTTCGCTCGTGGCCAGGACTTAAAACTCCAGTAATACATTGTTAAAAGTATATTTTATGTTTATAAAAAAGTTCAATAAGTAATTAAAACTATATTTGATGTTTTTCTGTCTTTTCACATAGCATACTTTCAAGTGCTTATCACTTTTTCACTATTGCTGCATACAGATAGGTGTCATAGCGTCATTTCGCCACAAATTATTTTAGCTTAATTTTTACTAAACAGATTACTACTGCTTTCCACGACGGAAGTTTTTCCAAACTTTGATTCTTGTGAGGTGATTTTCAATGACTTTTCGGCACACTTCTTACTGTATTGTGGCCATAACTTTACGTATGTTGGTTTTTAAATGCTCCAAAGTTTAGGGATTGTCTGCATAGACACGATCTTCAACCAATCGAGAACATACACAGCATTCTATGGTCAGCAGGCTTTAGTTGATGTGTAAACTGGACCTTATAGGGATGAAGATGCAAATCTTAGAGCAAAATACCCCAAACGGAGATGTAGGAAGTTCCCAATTTCTGAATGCGGCGTGGAATTCACAATCCCGGGTTGTCAGCCACTGAGGCACTCACAGCGGCTATGTTTTCAGTTGATCGAGTATATGACGATATACAAGCCTTACGGCATCACAAGAACTAACTACCTGTCACTATGTATGACAGATGCCACATAGGTGAAATTCCCACGTCGAAATGAATAATCCTTTATGTTAACATAAAAAATAATATAAAACAGTAACTTATCTACGTTTATACTTTTAAAATTGCATTATTTTCATTTGAATTGTTTATAAAACTATTAGCAATAGTTTCCCCATGAAATGACTTTTATTTTCGTGTTTTTTAGACAATTTAACATTAAAAACAAAAAACATAAACTTCGATTGGCTTGGGATGTTGGGGTACTGATTAAAACAATACCAACTATCTGAGTACATATATTTTCGACGCAACTTTAATTAAAATTTTAAATATACCTAGTACTTTAAAAAGTACCATAGCAACACTGACCGCGAAACCAAGACATGGCACCACTGTATCTTTGACAGAAGAAGACTGTTCAGAGGCAATGCACCGCACCGCAACAAACGAAACAAAAAAAAGTAGGATAACTTTGTAGTTCTGCAGTTTTGTTGTTGGTGTTTTTTTTTTTTTTTTTGCCTGAATGTACCTTTGAACTTTGAGTCCTCTTCGGTTGCATCCGTCTTTGGCGAATCATCCCCTGGAATGTTGTAATTCCCAGCTCCTGGGGACGACGGTGAAGTTGCCGCTGTTGCCGACAATGACGTCGATGATGTATCCATTTGGACAGATTTTCTTTTTTTTACCTTGAAACACACAATTCGCGGTTTTAAGCACTTCTCTGCTCCTCTTGATTATTCACTCACGAAATAAATAGGCAAGACTATGCGGACACAGAAGGATCATAAATCACCGCCAACGAACCGAACTCCTCCGTTTTCGCGGCACACACCACACTCACGCAATGAAATTTCAAAATTTCTTTGCTTTCTGCGATTATTTTGCGAATTGAAATGCAAATTTCTTTGCTGCTTTGCTACACATTTCACAGGCGGATTTTTAGACCGAAATTGCGGCGAAACAATAAGAAATACAGAGGAAAATTTATAAGAATAACAGGGGGGCAACAGAGATAATAAAACAAAACGAATTTGGGGAGAAAAAAACTACACACGAACGACGACAAAACTAGAGAAAAAAATTCATTCGGGTTTTTTGACAGTCGGGCAGCTGGCTTTTGTGCGGTGTGTGAAAATAAAGCGGTTGACCGGTTGAGCTTTTTCTCGGATGACACATGCAAATGGAATCGTTCGAAAGCTGCAGTGAAAGCTTCTGTATTTTGTGGGTGGAAATCAGAATGAAAATGTTGCAGTTTGGAAAGTGCTGGTTGAAAAAAAAATGGCGAATTTGTATTTTAAAATGTACCATTTGTAGCGTCGGTTATTTTTTCGGTTACGATAGCGGTGTAGGCCTGTCACCTTTTTAAAATGCCAGTGAAGGAGACAACAAAAAAATAATTAAAATCAATTGTTTATTAAAAAACAAACATTACTTCGGATGAATCTTTAATAAGTATTTATAACAGATGGGTCATCTGCTGGTTTTTATTTTGACACTGACAGTTCTTTCGCTCTCAAAAAATTTACAGCGGTACGAAATGAATCGATTTACATTTGAATAACGTTGGGAAATAATCAAAACTTATTTCCAAAGTGACTGCTGTGTTACCTAAACAGTGGGAATTTTGAAAAGAAATCATCGGCTATAAAAACAAAGAAATTGAAAAAAAAAATTGGAGCTCGGAAAACCACACGTAGTCGTAGAGAAACGAATGCATACTCAGCGTGTGACTGCTTGGTGGAATGGCGGCATTATTGGCCCATTTTTCTTCGAAGATCAATATGACAAGAACAATACGATTAACGGAGAACGCTACAGAGGCATGATAAGCGAAATGAAATGAACTTGGATAATCTCTGGTACAGCAAGACGACAATAATCGATCTTTTGTGCACTAAGTTCAATAATCGCGTAATCACACGTTTTAGTGATGTAGCTTGGTCTCCGCACTTAAGCACAATACTGATCGAGCTTTTCGTGAAATAGAGCCCCAAACCATAGAAAATATACTGCAAAATTGGGTTGACAGGACTGCCACTAACCAACTATTTAAAAGAAATTATTTTTCAAAAATAATCGGAAACTGTACTCTCTTCAATAAAGCAAAAAACTTTGAGAAATTTTATCACGTAAATCAAAAACATTTTTAACAAATTTCGTCTACATTGACGTTGGTCACTGACATTTCAGAACGCGAAACTCGCAACAAAATCTGAAGGTTGTTTGAAGATGTTAGCACCAAACTGCATTCGTCTCGTAAGGGTTAGAGAGTGTCAATTCAAATTAGAATCAAAGAGCACTTTCGAATAGTTTCTTTTTTAAATTTGAAACGGAATATAGAGCAGAGCCCCAGATCTTTGGCGATGGCGAATGGATTTTGACGGATTGTCACGAACAATGACAAATTTCAGAAAACCTTTTATCTTTGGTATTATTTTATATTTCGCCCGTTTAAATGGTGTGGGCTTTTATGACAAGCGACCATTTTGCTTGTTTTCGTAGACGTTCAGATAAAGTAAGCCTCATAGCTGAAGATGATTTTGTTCGAAAAGTCACCGTCAACTTGGTGGTTCTCTAACACCCAATCAACAAAGTTCCTACGCTGTTCCTGATCCTATTAGTGGAGACTTTTAGTACGTATAAGTTTCTTTAAACCGATCTACACATTTTCAACTGAAGTCCTGGGGTATTATTATGTATTACGAGACGAGAGTAATGACAAACGATTTCCAGATAATGACACCCACGACTTGTAATGGTCATGTGCAACAAAATGTTGCCAGCTGAAAACAAAAAATCATGGTTTTTAGAAGCTTAAAGCTCATCTAACTTCGCTTTTTCGACATTTGCCAAAAAAAAAGAAAATTTACCAGCAAATTATTGTTAAAAATGTTTTTAAGCTGGTTATTATTTCTCCGGGAGTGATGATGAAGAAGAAACTACTAAACTTTCAAGAAGACATAACAGGGAAGTATCTAACCCGATGGGTCTCTCAAATTCAACGGTATCCCGATTGATACTCATTTTGTTTTTGTTATCTCAAGTTTTAAATAACTTTCGACTGAATGAACACATGTTTTGAGGGAGAATAGCTAGCTGCCGAGTTGGAAGTTGGAAGTGTATATCCCAAATGTACGAGGAATTGATCAAAATTTCCTTCTTGCTATGGTGCAACCGACCGTGCCAGGCGCGCTTACGAAACATTATGTGAATGTTAACTGCTCGAAATATGTACATATATATAATTTGCGTTAACAAATGAAGAAAAGGAACAAAGCAAATTATTCTTCTTGTTTGACATAAAGATAAAGGGTGTCCCAAAATTCAGGCAAGATTTGAATTTTGCGCTATTTGTGCGGTAGTGTTGCCAACGAAAAAAAAAAAGACAGCGTGACAGCTGACAGTTCAGGGTTATTAAAAATTGGAGTACTACACGAAAGAACAACGCGTTTTCATTGTTGGGCAATATTTTAATAATAATGAAGGTTTGGCAGCTACAGTTGATGGCTTTGTTGTCAAGTTGTCAAATTTCGGGTTCAGAAAATCCACGAGTGATTGTTGAGAAACAAATGCATCCTCAACGTATCACTGTTTGGTGCGGATTTTGGGCTGGAGGCATCTTCTTTGAAGAAGAGGCCGAAGCTGATTAGGCCGCGACATGATAATCCAGCTTTTTGTGCCTAAATTGGAAGATATGGATGTGGTTTCAACAAGATGGTGCCACATGCCATACAGCCCGAGAAACAATTCAATTACTGCATGAGTCATTTCATGATCGTGCAATTCCGTTTTGGTGGTCAAAATTGACCGCCCATGTCATGCGATTTAACGCCGTCGGACTTTTTTCTTTGGGGTTATTTGGTTATTTGAAGTTTAAGGCTTTCATAATATTTTTCAGGACTTTCCCGCGTTCCTCATGACTCTTCACATGAAATACGAGCCATGCCAGAGCTTTAGATAAACAAAAGACAAACAAATCTGTTGTTTTGACAATCAGTTCATACAAAAATCTTATTTATTTTCACAAATAAATGGAAATGCGATAAAATACAAAAAAAGAAAACTAGATTCAATACAATACACGAACATGTATGTACATTTACAAACTAATAATTACATTGAACAATTAAGCTGAGAAGAAAAGTATAAATAGAACGATGAAGTAACTCCAAACGGCATTACTAAGTACTAACAGGGAAACATTCTTCATTTTAAAAAGAATCCATCGTTGTCGCCATGGACCCAAGTGTAACGCAGGTAGCCAACGACGATATCGTCTCCATAGAGACATTTAAATTATCCTTGAACGCCCTAAGAGCGTCTAAATGATGAACTTCATGCACTCCTGATTGCTTATCTATGGCAACGACGAATGTATTAAATTTGCCACTCTCGGCTACAAGTGTCGGCATGTATAGCGTTATATAAGTTCTCTTAAATGTAGGTCCACCATCGTCATCTGTTAACTCTTGATCGGCCTCATTTGAATACGAACGATGTAAACGAAGAACCTGCACTGATTGGAAATGAGAAATATACAAGAACGGCGCTCGATACATAAACCCTGTGGGAGTGTACTCCCAGTTAATGTCGTAGGGACGAGATCTGCAACCATATTCATCCACAAAGACGCCACATTCCATGAAGCAGAGGAGAAACTCTTGTTGACTGACACGAATAGCCACTACCGGTTGACATGTACGGGTATGACTCAGTGTGCTGTCGGAGAGGTCTACAAACTCCTCGGCTGTGTAGGTTCCAAAGTCAATCTCAAAGAACTTATCTGAACCAACGATGGCTGTGTGTCGGGTGAAGAGAATCGAAGACACCGATGTAGCTGTGTCTAGAGCCCGAACTGGCTTGAATTTCTGCATCTTCAAGTCATACTTGAGAATCACAATGCGGGTGGAAGTTGCAGCCACTGCTACCGAGTCCACAGGGTTCTCAGCCTCTCCAGAGATCTTGACCAACTGCCACTTCTCATTCGCAGCACGGTTGGCGAAGGGGAGATCAAGAACTGATGCCTCCAGCACTGGTTTCATACAGGCATTGGATTGGGAGCGGGTCTGCAAGTGTCGCAAATCGCATTGGTAGAGATATTCCCCACCGGAACCAACTAGTATTGCTTTAGCCAGAACGGTGGTTATGGCAATATAGTTGACGCTGTCGATTCCAAGTATGTGAACCAAATTCTTGCTTTCCAGCTGATAGGTAAAGAGACCACTGTTGCAGCCCAGTAGGAGGACATTTTCAGCCATCTCAAAGGCACAGTTGACCTCTAACGCGGGAGTGTGAGCACTTCCCGATAGAATCAGCTTCCCTCCATAGCCAGTGGAGAAATTCAGTTCACTTTGTTCTGGTGCGGTAGGTTCATAAGAATACTTGCTAGCGAGGGACGCGGCATCTCCATTCTCACTGTTTCCGCAGTCGATATCCTTTTCATCCAGAATAATCGATTCAGCTCCATTGCATGAGGTATTTACATCGCTGCGACATTTCCGATGGGCAGCACCTTTACATTCCTTGCACTTCCAGTAGGGTGAACCTGCTAGTATAACTTTTTTACATGCAATGCACTGCCCAGTACCGCTGTCCATGTCCTGAAGACTCAACTCGAACCGATGAGTTTGGTATGTTCTACGTTTGCTGGTACTCACCCGTTTAACACTGGAACTTCCAACTCCATTGTCCGCCACCTTCTCCTTCATAGGTGATCTCATTGTTCCACTTTTTGACGGCGAACCTGGCAAACTTCCCAGAGTCAGCTTATCAATCTGCTCCTGTAACGTCTTAGATTTCTGCTTTTCTCGTTTCAGCTCCTCCTGCAGAGTTCTATACAAAATCGATGACTCAACTGTATTTGGAGAGATATTCTCTTTCCTGCCCGACGTGGTACCCGTTCCGAAAATCTTATCAGCCAGTGTCTTCTTCTTCTTCTGTGACAAATCCTCCACCTTCAGCTGAAGATAGTCAATCAACTTCTTGTGCTGTGCCAGAGTGGCTTCACTCTTGATATCCCTCTGATGATAGTAGTTCTGTCTTTCCTCCAACGTGCCACTGAGCTCCTCGATCTCCTGCCTCAGATCCGTCACATCATTGTGTGCCTCCTTCAACTCAGTTTGAACCCTATTACAATCCGCCTTAGCTCTAAACAACTCCGTGAGAATCCTTGCGTTCTCCTCCTTCAAAATATTTATCTCCTTGTCGTAGTTCTCGTTCAGAGTCTGCAGATTGTTCGAATCTGTTGTCAGTACTTCCACCTTCTCCTGAGACTGAAAGAGTTGATTTGTTTGATCGATTAACTGGTTCTGCTGAGAAATGAGTTTCTTTTGAATCTGTTCCAGGTTCAGCCTGAGATCATCAACTTCTTCGGTCAGGTGCTTGATTCGACCTTCAGCAGCTAACTTATTCGAGTTCTCCTCATTGATGGTCCGCTTCAGATGGCTTATCGACTCATCCTTTTCCCGCACTCTCTTATACAATGCTTCGACTTTTTCCTGATTCGACTGATTGCGTTTCTGTTCGGCTTCTAGCATTGCCTCAACTTCAGTCAGTTGATTGTCAGTGATGGTGCATGCATATTTCAAACGCTCGTAGTTATCTTCCAAGTTCTTCAGCTTGATTTGAGTTTCCGACGCTGCATCGGTGGCATTCGAGGACTTCTCTCGCTCTTCGTTCAGCTCACGGAGCATTCTTTTATTTTCCAAACTAAGTGAATCATGTTTTTGCTGGGTCTGGGTAAGTTTTTGGCGGAGTTCAGATACACGTTCTTCCAAACGGTGGACCGCAGATATTTGCTCGACAACCTGTGGAGAAGAAAATAAAATATTTCTCTTAGATTTATGATTATTCAAGATAAACCTGTATTTTATCTGAAATTGGATTTGGGGTCATGTCAGGCATAACTCAAATTAATAAAACTAGAATCCCTGGCTTCTGCTCTTTTCGCAAATAGAGAAGTAGAGACCTTCTGGCGATGCGATTCAGTAGACTACTGGTCGTCTGAGAGTGACGAAAAAAGACAGTGGTTTAAATCTTACCATATGTGGTTTGGTATATTTTCCTAGCTGCTCGTTAGAACTTCAATGAATGAGGATACTTTACGAACGTTTAAAGTGCCAGCAAAAGCTCTCTCGAAGAAGAAACTAAAACGCTTGCGAAATGTAGGGCTAACGTAAACAGGACAAATCAAAATGCATTCAAAGGACTGGAAGGCGAACATCACAAGCCGAGTGATGAGGTAGAATTTATTTTTAGTCTGATCGGACTAATGGAATCTGGCACAGATCCCTCAGGTTTTCACGAGAAGAAGCGAAAAAAGTTCACCAGGCCGATCTTCTTCGTGATGATCACAGCTCCATCTCGAGGATGGTATAGCTCATCGACAAAAGTACTCGCACCTTGTAGTGATACAGGCAGTCGGTTTCTAAGCTATATGTCAGAGATCGGAAGATATCTGGGCCATTGTTCCTAGGCGGACTCTCGTAGAATAGAGGTTGTCACTGCTTTATACGAACTCTTCCTGTGAGGACCACTCTAAACCTGCAATCGAAATGTAAGGCGACATCTCTATGAATTCGCATCAACGCAAAACACATTGAACCGCGACGTCAATATTGGGATAGCTGGATAACACAACCTCACAACCGCCGCACTAGTAAAATATAGAAAGTAAGAACAAATCGGATGGAACTTAGTTTTGCTGGAAAACAAGGAGCTCCCATCAGCTTCAAAAGCGAGATTGTTTGTTTCGGAACCGCGATTCCTAAGGAATGTTTTTCGTCATGCTGAAGTGGCAAAATCGTAGATTCTCAATCGTCACAGCAGTGTCAATTTTCTTGTTCACCTTTAGAAGAATTAAGTCAGATCTACCTCTTGTATAGCAGGCCTGCAGGTGCCAAAGAAACACAACTGGAAAGTGTTGCTTTTTGCATTAAGTTTCTTTCTTCGCCAATTTAAAAGTGCAGACCAGACGACTGTGATTCTCGAGAAGATAGACG
Source organism: Pocota personata (assembly GCA_963082735.1). Classification (NCBI taxonomy): domain Eukaryota; kingdom Metazoa; phylum Arthropoda; class Insecta; order Diptera; family Syrphidae; genus Pocota; species Pocota personata. Next base: position 36,258,175 of record OY720431.1, read on the forward strand.
GAACACCCTTGATTCTGTGCACAATCTACACGCTGTGAACCCTGTAATACGCCACCACCCAACCACCTACGCCTGTGAAACGTTGGGACATTCTCATCAGATGCTATGCCAACGCACATCACATGCAATGGTGAAAAGCAGTGACATCGGCAATCGATCTGAGTTACAAACATCGAACATGCTTAGTGGAACTACGTTTGCAGAAAAACGTTTGTTAATAAGTAGGGACTTCGACCGAGTTATGTATGGGTCACTAGTTTGGTGGCCTGCCCTAAGTAGACTACAACATTAAACTAATAAGTGCAAAGAACGACTGCCATAGATACCACGGGTGCCATATGGATATGTTCGACGGAATCTTTGAATGTGCTTCTGTATCTTCTACCACTTGACCTCCATGTGAAATACATTTCAGCTCTGATTTCAACATCATCTTTCCAGCTGGTGTAACAGAGTAGGAAAGTGCTCTCGTCGCTAGGTTTTCAAACCAAAATCAGTCTTCTCTGGGTGCTAGATCATAGCAACATAGTAGGAGGTTTGCCCTTGTCGTTCCGATGGGAACTGTCAAGACCGAAATCTTTTCAGACTTTCTATCAGTGGCAAACAAAAGGTGGAACAGTTTGCAGAGTTGTGTCAGTCTAGTCAGATCTGGCCGAACTTCAACTGGACTAGAACACAAGAACTTGAGTAAAGGACTCGGGCAGACACTGCAAGAATTGTAGCAATAAGCCCAGCTCACTGGCCAGTAGGGACGCCTGCTTCTAGACTAGGTATGTAATTGAGAAGGAAACTCTCTCCCACTTCCTCTGCGGGTGTCCAGTTTTAAGTACAGCCAGACATCGAACTCTAGGAAAACCATTCTTCGGCAACCTTAAGAAAATTTCAGAGAAAGGTATCACAGAAGTTGATCAGTTTCTTCAATGCCACAGGTTGGATTTGAAACCGTTTTCTATCAACAACCTATTAACACCTATTTGTTCGTCTGTATAGGATGAATGAGAGTTGTTCGATTCCCAAACCATAATATGAAGTAGTTATGTATATTCGCCGGATTTTTAATTCGACTCGCGAATATTCACGCTGGTATTAACGAAGGCATAAGTTCATGGCCTAGAATCACGCCCTACAAGGTGGGGTAAATGCAACAAAGACTCAATCGTAGTCAAGCGAACTCAGTGTCTCAAAAAACTTTTCAGGAAAGCTAGAACAACTGAGGAAACAAAAATGTCTATGAATTAGCAAAGCTGATGAAAATAGCATCCAATATCTCTGAGCCTTTCATGCGATGAACGCACAATGCATTCATCGTGGAACGTGTACGGAATGTAAATGCACTGACTGTCTCCTCGCCTTAGTTGCGCAGTGCCAGTTTAAAAACGAGGCAACGCGATAAAAAAAAACTTCGGAAATAAGGCTATCAGCGCTTGTTAACCAGCTGTGAGGTAGGTGGAAGAATACATACCACAATAAGTTTTTAGTACCAAAGCTGGTGGACTATATTGGTAAGAAGAAAACGAATGTAAGCTGGCTAGGTTCAGGTTCGCCTAAAGAGCATTACTAATACAACGCGAACATTTATATTTACATCAGAAAGCACAAAGCCATATCTAAACAGGTTCTCGATATCTGTAGTTTAAAGACCGATAACGCGACACAATCTGTTGGGAAAACTTACAAAACAGATGAGAATCTCAAACAAATAGTATGCCTCTAGAGCCTGAGCAAGTGGAAGGTACCTTTCACCTCAAGTGTCAATTTGCTAGTCTAGGCTAGTTCTTTACATCCCCTGGGAAATTATTTTTTTCACAGAACTAACATATGCCAGCGGGCACACAATTGAAATCGATTCTAAAACTCAGTGCCAAGTCCGAATGGCAAAAGTTTATTTTTAAGGTGGACTTTTCGACACAACAAGAAAACACAACACCGGTTTATCTTCTCTTTTTTCTTTCTATGTCTGAGGTTATTGCCAAGGGCCTTCGTAGGTCTGTGTGAACTAAAAGCGTCGACCACCTCAACAGCTTTCGAGGCTAACCCCTACAGTAGACATCCTTGAGAGGGTCAAATTTAAGCTGACAGTTTTAACCTACTTCGAGTCATCATTGAGGTTAAGTTTCGAACATCATTTTGCTCCACTGGACCAGAGAGCTGAAACCGCTGCATCTTTAGTAGTATTAACACACTTCAACAGTTTCGAAAAACTAATATTAAAAAATAAATAAATATTTGGCGCGACAGCTCTTTAAGTGCCAGGGCCTAGCTTCTTGCAACCACTCGTGTTGTGTGCGTTATATTTTTCCTACAGTTTAGTGCCGTATCCGAACGGCAATTTGTTTTAAAAAGCTTTCTCGTGACAACAATACTCTCGGATGTTTGGCAGACGTTCGCGAGAGGTGGGATCGTGAAAAATTTTTTTTGTGTTTTCTGGGATTCGAACTTGGAACCTCTTGTGTAGCGATCAGACACACTAACCACTACGCCACGACGCCCACTAATATTGCTAGGCCATTAATCACAATCATTTCACAAAAAAATAACGAAGGTACCCCTCTACAAGGAACAGATATATGTAGATCAATTTTAAGTCCCTTAACAAAATTCACTCACCTCAGATTTCTCCTTCATACGCTCCTGCTCTGCTTTCTCCCACATCTTGTGCTCCTTTTGTATTTCCCTCTTCAGACTTCCAATCTCCTCCTTTAACTCGGATATACGCGATTCTTTCTGCTTAACCTCTCCCAATGCGTCTTTGAGCTTTCTCTCCGTGTCATCTTTTTCGGCAATAACTTTCTTAATCTTTTCTTCGGTCAGTTCCATCCTCCGCTGTGTAAGTTTCTTCTCATGCAAGACATCCTCCAATTGTTTCTCTACCTTCCATAAATTCAAATTTGCCGTCCTAGCCGATTGGCGTTCCACAATCATCTGTTCACGAGCGGTAGCCAACTTATCTTCTAATTTTTCATTCTGCTTCTCTAGCATATCGCCAACACTCTTTGGCTGCTCACTGAACTTTGCAACCATTTCCTCTAGCTTTGTAACGACTTTCTGTAGTTTGTCTGCACGCTGGCGTTGAGTATCTTCGCTCTCCTTAGCCGCTTGCAGATCTGAGCGCAACTGCTCTTCCATGGCGTGTAGTTCGGTGAGGCTGCCATGAGCCGTTTCATAGGGCGAGGAAGCAACACTTTGCACATGAGATTGGGCTTGGACCAAATTCTTGCTGCATTCGGCAACCTGCAACTCACGTTCTAACTTCTCCTTGACTTGCTTGAGGTCCTCGACGGCCTTCTCTTTCTCAGCGCGTTCTTTCTCCAGGCGGGCATTCTCCGATCGTAGATTGTTATTCGCCTCAATCTCACGATTCAAGCGACGTCGCATCTCATCAATGTTTCGTTCTGTTGCGACTTTCGCTTCTTGATTACTTCGAGATGAGCAAATGCTATCATCCAGCTCGGTGCGTACGTCGCGCAGCTCCATGGTTAACCGACTCTTTGTGTCCTTCTCAAACCGTAACTTGTTGCGGAGATCAATCATCTTTTGCTCGTACGTTTCGGTAAGGTGCATTTTATTCTTTTCAAACTCTTCTTTGTCTGCTTGAGCTTGTTCCTTAATTGTATCTAGCATCTTCTTATAGTTATCCATTTTCTCTTGCAGATGCTGGCACTCCTCTGCCTTGGCAGTAAGTTCGTTCTCCCGTGCATCCAGCTTCTGAACTACACCCACCAACTCGTTCTTCTTCTCAGCGATTTGCTTCTCGTATCTCTGTTCCGAGACAATCTTCGCCTCTTCATACTTCTGACGATTCATACGCAACAGTTCAGTAATGGTGGCTTCTTTCTTCTGCCACATCTCCTCCTCGATTTTCACCGAACTCTGAAGAGTCTTTATTTGCGTCTTACAAGCAGCCAACTCCATAGTTTTCTCCTTCAAACGATTCTTCATCTTTGTGAGCTCTTCCTTGGCCTCGCAAAGTATTTTACTTTGCGAATCCGAGTGTTTAGCCATCTGTTCTGCTTTCAGGAGTCCTTGCTTTAGAGCGTTGATCTCTTCCGTTTGCTCTTTGATCTTAACTTGGAGTTCTTTGAGTTTAATATTCAGTTTTGTCATTCGGACATCATCACTTGTAGCACTCGTTGGCGGATGATCTGTTTCATCGACTTTTTCCATATGAACAAAGCTATAGCCGAGGAATGGAAGATCCTTTCCAGAGAAATCATTCGTCTTTACATTGGTGGTGAGAGATTTTTTAGAGTATGTACTGCGACGTCCTTTATTTCGTTCAATGTCCTCAAAGTTTGATGTATCGTCTTCTCCATTGACATTGGGTATAATCGGGGGAACTTGATGTCGCAGAGATTCCCATTTGATGCTTTCGAAATACGGGTGCTTTGTGATTTGTACGTAGTCTAAGCGATTTGTCGGATTTGTCACCAAAGATAAAATTAGACTCTTGAAGTTGGTGCTCACTTTCAAATCGCCAGGGAATGATATGATCTCCTTCGTGTGACTATCTTCGCAGTGGCTAAGGATCTTTGAATATGTTTCATGGACGTTGTCCTCATGGAATGGTGTTATTTCACAAATTAGTTCGTAGCCAATTATGCCCATTGACCAGAAATCACAACTGACCTGTAAAAGAATAAAAATGTAAATGGAATTGCATTGTAACATGTATTTCAAATTTATACATAAGGAATTGCACTTGGAATTACCGCCTAAAAAAGTCCAGTCGTCCAAGGAATCGCGATGTAAAGTGGATAATAATGACCTCCATTCTATTCGCTATCATAGTAATTACCTTTCTGACCTCCTGCTACATTACTCCTAGTCCTAACTCTGTAACTTAGTTGCGAAGAGCTGAGCTGACCAAACTCACCATCGTGATGATTTCAAAGCCCACCACCCTGTCTGCGGAGGGATCACCACTCACCCAAGAGGTTTGTTTATTTTCAGGGTTACGGTACTTACCGCTTTTATTATCACTCATGGCCATGATCTATATTGATCATTTGTTTACATGCATTACAAAAACAATGCAAGATCTAGCTTTTGATCGAGATCAATTTTCTTGATCAAGAAAATAGTTCGCACTGTTCCCAATTGTCCACTACGTTATTACTTTCTGCAATAAAGGGCAAGTATTGCGTTCACGAAAAATTTCAATCTCGATCTTGATCTCTACTATAACAGAGGAGTTCGAAAAAGTGGATCTCGAAATTTTGTCCGTCTATCTGCCCGCCTGTACATCGGACTGCAGCCTATACGGCTGAAGGGATGTGCTTCAAACATTACTCGTATATGTCGGGTCTGTGGGCCTATACCCCGAGGTATATCATTTTTTAACCATACACTTAAGGTCAATTCCGAAAGTGTATGGTTCAAAAGACGCTGATCAAAATTCATGTCTGAAATAATGTGGACATTTTGCAATGTGGTTGCGTACTCAGTTTGCCCCAAAAAAATTCGAATAACGATAATTTATTTATTGGCGGACTTCCGAGGGATATAGTCCGCGTTCCAAGCGCACAATTTACGCTAGCCACTAGACAGCAAGATCATGAAATTGCTTTTTGAACTTACAACAGCTGATAGCTAGAAACTTGCTAACTTTACTAGAGATGGGTTACTATCGGTAGTCGTCACTTTAGATAATTATTATCGACAGCATTCGATTGTTTTAATGTAAGCTTTTAATAAAGTCTAGTTTAACTAACAAAACACAGTCAAATTTTAACTTTACACTACTTAACTTTACATTACTGAACTCAAAATTGACTATGAATGCAGTCAACTTCTTAAATGTCAAATGCAGGAATTCCTATTCATCATGATATTCTTTTTGCGCGGAAATCGCATGAAAACACAATTAATATTAAAAACTAGTTGTAGAATAAAATTCAGAAGCGTAATAATGATTTTTTCCTAACTACTCGTAACTGATTTCGACATTGCGTACAGCTCACTCAAATTAGATTAACTAAATTAAAAATAACTAGTTTCGCAGTCAATTCTAGGTGTCTCTACAAATCAGCGACGACTAAATAGTTTGTGTCTAGAATGTAGGTCGTGTACAATATCATTCGACTTCAGAAGAGCTATTTGTTTTACTGAACTTAATTATGGAATTATGGGGGTGGTCGTGGTGTAACGTCATCGCTTGTCACGCTACAGGTTCACGGTTCAAATCCTCATGTCAAGAATCATCCATTTATTTCATAAAAAAGTCCATCAATTGCGAAAGATTATGTCAATTCTACTGCGAATGCATAACACTGGCAGTAGGGTAGTCATATGGCTTCATATGGCTGAAAGTGCAACCTGATTGTGATGATAACATCAGGTCGGAAAAAAAATACTGTGAATTATAAGCAATGACAATTATAGCAAATGCTCCGCAGTTATCTGGACGCTACCCTTGGAGTTTACAGAAACTTAATACCACCTGAGTTTCAAACCATTACACCAATCTTTCTTTCTTTCTCTCTGCCTGTCTATCTGCAAACACCCGTACCCTGAAATAATGTAAAGGTATTCAGATCCTCTTTTGTATATGAATACCAAAATATATATAAAAAAAAAAAAACGATTGTACCGATAACACTTTCCGAGCATCGATTTCCCACTTTTCATTCTATCGATGACATTTGAATCTCAAGTAGTCTTAGATAGGATTTAATCAAATTCTATTGATAAGCAACGGAAAGCTTAGTAAGTGAATAACCCTGAAATTTTAATCGAGAAACAAATAATTTCGAACATTTATTGCATTCATAATTGTCGCTAGTTTTTTTTTTAAAATATCGATTGTTTTCGGCTGTTATTCGAAGATCCTATCGCTAATGAATTATATTGACAGATGAAGTTTTTCTCTTGTTCTTATCTACCAAAACAAAGTTTTCGCTCTCGTCACTTTCGACGTACATGAGGACATGGCATTCAAATTTATGTAAAAACTGTTTAACGCATTTTACGAAAAATCAAATTTGTTCGCTTTTTACCGATCATTGTGCTTAAATTTGAAATCTGAACAATTTACAAACGTACAGTACATATGGAGCAAGTATGTGCAACACAGTCGTGCCCTTTATTTTTGATGTGTGAATGTTGATACACCTGTTGAATGTTGTCATACAGTAGTGTTACCAGATCAAAAATTAAATGATATAATTCGAAATAGTATGTTACCCTTTCATGCTTTAGAAAATTATATTTCATTTTGATTTGGTTAGAATTTTTAATTTAACAATACTTATACAATATTTCTAATGGAAAAGAAAAAAATAAATTGAAGCTTTGAAGCGATCATTTTTATACTAACAGAGTCCCATAGGTCTTTTTTTTTTTCTTCTTCTTCTTCTTCTTACGGCGAAGTTATGATCCGGAGTAGAAGGATCACAACCTTCCCACTTTACTGCATCCCTACTGGTCCGCTTGTGGGGTTTGCCCATAGGTCTTTTTTTAGGAAAAAAAAAAAAATATTTTCTTGGAAAACCATGACGCGTACATGGGAAATTATGTAGGTGACTTTTGATATATCGTTTATTCATTTATTTAACTAAGTCATATTTTTAAATTTCCACCCATACCCTATTTTTACTTTCGCATTCTAAGGAAATGAAAGCATGATGATCTTGCCAAAAAATCGTATCCCAGATAAGATCTGATTCTAACGATACTATACTCAAAATGTATAGAAAAGTGGTTTTCCCCTTTCCGGCTGTGCGCGTATCTGTCTGTCGGTCTGTCAAAAAGATTGGAGTCCTATTCTTTTTGATGCCAACCAGATTGGCGATTCTGGAAATGTTATTTCGTTTACTAAAAATTCTATGAAACCACACCAATTTGAATGAATTTTTTTTTGTAACTGTTAATTTGAAATAGGGCTAGAGATATCTATCGATTTTGGTGTTAATCGGACCAGCAGTTTTGACAATTTTTCAAAATTTAGTAAGCAATGATGCATAGATATTTTTTTTTATAATATGCACGCACCGAAGGGGCTATGAATACCCTTAAACTGGTATAGGGCACGGGCGTTTAGGAAAAGGGGAAGAGGAACAGAGGAGGAGCAATCGTTTCAATCATATCTGAGAAATAACTAATTTGCAAAGCTTAAGTAATGTTATATACATTTTATTTCAAAAACTTTGTACGCCATTTAGCAACACCACCCCAGCCCAACTCAAATATTAAATTTAAACAATATCGTTTGAGCAGTTTTCGAGAAAATTGATTCAGTTTTCGAAATCGAAAATGCAGTACGGTAGTAGTAAAGCAACGAGTTCGAAAATACAAGACTTTGGCACTACTACTCAAGTCAAAAGTTAATTTTTAAAGTTCTAAGGCAACTGAAAGTTAAAACTAAACAACCTGCGTAGCAATAACTTTTCTGTTGCAAAATAAATATTTAGCGGTGGAGATTGGAAGATTTTTACGGTATTTAGATAATTATCAATTCTTTTATACGAGTAATACTTTCACAGTGACCGTAACAATTGGACAGATTAAATTATTCTTAACTAATTTTATTCCATAGTTTTCATCATACTCGTAGTTCTTAGAAAATAGATTCAGACAAATGTATTAGCTGCTTTGAAGACATTCCAAATTAAGCATATACATATAACAAACTGCTTTTATACAAGCAAGTGCTTAAAGCCGTTTGGACGTATGGTATACAACTTTGGGTTTGTACCAAACGTAGCAATAGAGATATCAGAAACAATGATATCAACAGAGACTTAGAAGTACGAGTAACTACAATCGATGACGATATAACGAACTTTGCTCGAAACTCCGTATTCGTCTTCATGGTCATTGCAACAACTTTGTAGGTACTGGACCAGACAAACCTTGTGCGCCGACTACAAAGAACGAAACCGTTCGATCCAGCGCAATAAGGACCAGCCGCATTTAATGGCGGGTTTTAGCAGGTGCCTTTGCTGGAAAGCTACCTGTCCAACGCGAATATTTTTGAAACTAAAACTACTTGATAAGAAAACTTAGTCGTAGTAAACCAGTAGAGGGGAGGTGTTGTTTAGTGAGTAAAAATCTCACACTACGAGTACTATGAGCACCGGGCTCATAGTCCCTATGAAGATTTTTCACCTACCCACGAAAAAAAAAAAAAAAATAGCAGCAGTGTATACGAGGGTGGGTCAATAAGTCCCTGAAAAATTAAATAAGGAACATCATCCAACGTTTCTCCAATCTTTTGATGTCCTCCAAATAATACGATTTCTCGAGCTCCTCAAAATAAGCGTTTGTTTCAGCGATGACCTCTTCACTCGACCCAAATCTCATACCTAGTCGCAGGGGGCTAAATCTGGGGAATATGCTGGATGAGGGAGGAGTTCGCAGCCTAACTCATGCAATTTTGCCATTGCGACTGCGGACTTGTGCGCCGGTGCATTGTCCTGGTGAAAAAGAACTTTTTCTTCGCCAAATGCGGACGTTTTTGCTTCAAATCGGCTTGGAATCGATCCAGCAGCTCTGCGTAATATGTGATCGTTTTACACTTTTCAAGGTAATCGGTGTGAATAACACCTTCCTTGGTTTCTGATGTGTTGTGGTGAATCCAGGTTTCATCCACGGTTACGAAACGGCGCAAAAACTCAGCTGAACTTTTCTGGAACATCGCCAAACACACCTTTGAAGTTGTCAAAGGAATGCTTTTGTTGTCGATTGCGAGCAAACGCGGCACCCATCTTGCGGAAAGCTTTTTCATGTCCAAATATTTATGTGAAATCGAAATCACTGAGCCATGTGATAAGCCTATAGCCTCTTCAAGATCGCGCACTTTCACTCGCCGATCGTCCATTATCAAACCATGGATTTTGTCGACCATTTCTGGTGTGGTGACCTCAATTGGACGACCAGAACGTTCGACGTTACTTGTGCTTGAACGACCGCACCGAATTGGGTAAACCAGTGGTGAATGGTTCCAATCGATGGTGAAGAGTCCCCATAATATTTGTCAAGCTTTTGTTTAGTTTGCGTGATAATTTTTTCTCGCAAAAAATAGTGTTTAATGAGCACTCGAAATTCACTTTTTTCCATTTCAACGAAAATGCTAGTAGGCGTCTATATAAAATGTCTGCCACAACAAAACTATTTGACAGATCTGTCTGAAAATTTGGCTGCGTTCTTTTGAAAGATGATTTTTGACAAAAAAAAATTAAATTTAAGGTGACGACGCAATTTGTGTTAATTTCCAGGGACTATTGGCCCACCCTCGTATGTTCACATATATTTCTGTACAGAGTCCTATTTTGCTCTTCAGCAATAGGTTTCCGTTGCTAATACCCGTTTTAAAGAAGCTCAAGTACTCATAGGTACTCATGAGAAGACCTTTGTGACACACAATTCAGGTTTTTGACTCTGATTAACTTATTTTCAATGAAATTAAAGATCACAAATCTATCTGGGTAAGCCTTGTGGTAAAAGTGACTATAAATCACTTGCATTCTCTGTAGATTGACTAGAGTTGACCCGTCAATATTATTTAGACCTGAGGAGAAGCGACAAAGTCTGCTAAACAAATCTCAACAACAAAAGAAGAGCGAGACCGTTTCCGTCACAAAAGTGTAAAGAAGCGTCTCTAGATCTTGAAATAATATCTGAACTCAAGATTATAAACAAATTACGCGTAATGACTACTGGTGCTTTGTATGTAAATTGAGGTGCCCAATTGTCTCTGTTCAGAAGTCAACAAAAAGAATCACAGAAGGAAATACTATGCCTAGGTACAGGGTAAACGTGTGGCCATGTAAACGTCAAACCATGTGGTACTAGCTACTAGGTTTGACCGAAATATAAGTTCAGGGGCTAACCATGTGAGAATATTTTTTATTTTTTTTGTCCGGGCTGGCACATCCTACTGGACTCTAAACAGGTCCATAGTACAGCAGGCAAAGAACCCCATTTTAATGTTTTTTTTTTTCGTTTGTGGTGAAGAGCTTAGGTCATCAGCACTCACCACATCATCAGAACATCCGCCACCTGATCCGAGCAAAGGCAGAACAATCACATAGGAAGTGTTCCGCAGTGTCATCGCCCTCTCCACAGGAGTCGCAGACAGGGGTAGCGCTCAGACCTAGCACATGGAGGTGCTTGGCAAAGGCGAAGTGATCCGTAAGAACGCCAGTAAGTTGTCTGGAGCCTTTTCTGTTAAGAGATAGCAAGAATGCAGCGGAGAGAATATGTTTACAAACATAACAGCATCTATTTACAATTCTGATAGTTTTGGGAACATATGTAGTCACGGTTACACTGTCATCCGCACATTTTATCAAACTATGAATGGAAGGTTGTGCAACAAATCTTATTCCAACCGATTTCTACAAATTAAGCTACGATAGCTAGAAATATTTACTTACATCGTGCAGCGATTTGGACAGCTTGTACGTGGATATAGTCTGCAGCAACTCAGGGGCAATATAATCCGGTGTACCAACGGGTGACAAACTCAATACATGTCCATCTCGATTCAAAGCAGCAGCATTTCCAAAATCCGCCAATTTGATGTGGCCAAACCGATCGATGAGTATATTCTCTGGTTTAATATCGCGATGAACATATCCCATTCGATGTAGAGCATGAATAGCCAAAGTCAACTCTGCCAGATAGAATCGCGCCAAATCCTCGTCGAAGGGACAATTTCGGCTCATCAAACTGAGCAGATCACCACCAGGCAAGTACTCCATAATCAAATACAGGTAGTTGTTGTCCTAAAAGACATCCGCATTATTCATATAAGCCATTGAGTCTGCTTCCCACTAAAACTCACCTGGAAAGCATACTGCAAATTGGTGATCCATTCGGAGCTCCTCCGAGACATGATATCGCGCTCCTCCTTCACCTGAGATGTAGTCACGACAGACTTTTTGATTTTCTTCATCGCATAAACGTCACCCGATGTTTTCTCCACAGCCAAATGGACATTTCCAAAGTATCCCTTTCCAATTAGAGTCTTCACAGTGAAATCATCCGCATTGACGCGAAGCGCCTTCGTTTCATCCACAATGGGACGATCTGTGAAGAACTTTTTAAGATTTTCTCCTGCAATTTTATTGGAATTTACTTACATTTTGTGATAAACTCTGAAATATTTTTATCCCTCTTTCGGAGGGCATCCTTGTCGCATTCATTGTACAGCAAGCAGAATGCATCTAAGAGTCCTTCACGTGAAATCGCGTCGGCTACAGCGCGGCTAGTTTTAGTTGCCGCCTTCCAGTTCCCAAGAATTAAGTTGTTTAATCGAGTGGTACGCACACTAATCGGTTCATTTTGTTCGGCCATGGTTAGTAGATTGTTTATTTAAACAGAAAACACAAGAAATCTTTGATAAAATTGATAAATTAGTGAAATAATTGGGCAAACTGGAAAAATCATTTCAAACGCGCCATTTCCGTAAAACGTCGAAAATTCAAATGTTGTTTTGTAATAGGGCGTTGCCAGGTAATCGGACATGTGTTGATATATGGTAGTGAGTAGATCACAATAGCGAGTTTTTGAAACGATAATATACATTTTATATTTGAAAATTAAAATAAAGCTTTTATAGTTAGATGAAGAAAAGTACTGCTCTGGACTTATTCATAAGCCATTCTGTGTTTTCTTTTCGAAATAAATTGAAAATCTAAAAGAAGGCAAGGAAGACCGAGCTGCTGTTTAAAAAAAAACAAGCAATTGTAGATACCAGACCGTGCTATATTGGCGATAGACTACAGTGTCTCAGGCGAAAACTCTTCACGGGTCGTTAGCTATTTAAATACGCAAAACACTCACGATTTAGGGCTATTCTGATCAAGCGTCTTGCATTTAGACATTCGAACTTTTCACTCGTTTTTTTTTTTTGTGATTGAAAATATTCCGGGACAATATTTTTTATGTTATCACCATTCGACACAATTTTATCCATTGTCTTCGGCTGTCGGAGATTTCGAGTTACTCACATAGTTTCATACATAAATACGATTTTTCTTTGTCCTGAATATTATTTTTTATTGTTGTCCATATTTACAAATTCATTTAAAACTTACATATTTAGCTAACAGCTTTTCTCTTTTAACAGATGAGAGCGTTGTGGCACTGGCTTTGGCATAAGCCGACTCACAGAACGAGCTCAGCTTTTTTAGAAAGTGGGACTAGAACTGATTCGGAAAAATGCGAGTATAGTAAATATTGTAACTCTTTTACTATTCAATAAAGCCTTGTTAACAGATTTTTTGGGAGAATTAAACTTTTTGCTTAGCTCCAAACTAAATAAAAAATTGAAGCCAATTTCAGTCAATACTAATTTGTATAGGCTTCTCTATAATATATATGTTTTTGTGTATTAAAAAATGCCTTCATCTTCCCTAACAATTTTGGTTTCCGTTGGCTAAATGTTTAATGATTGCAAACACAAACTGAACTACAAATATAATTGTTAGTAAAATAATTTTATTAATATTAATATTACATAAGAGAATATTTGAGGATCAGAGTTATTTTTACTTGACTTCATGTTACAAGTTCATGAATGGAAATATGTATTAATCTTAAATTAATACATTCATTGAGTTGCAGTAATGCATAAATAATAAATAAATATTTTGACGCTAACAGCTCAATGAAGGGCCTAGCCTAGCTTCTCGCAGCCACTCGTGCTGTGCGCCCACGAATGGTTGGGACCTACAATTTCCCAAGTGCAATTTTTTCGATTGAGAGAAGCTTTCCATGACAGTTTTACGCTCGGATGTTTGTCAGACGTTCGCGAGAGGTGGGACCGTGAGAACTTTTTTTATTTTTATATTTTCTTAAATTCGAACCTTGAACCTTTATGAAAGGAGATATTCTTTGTATTCTTTGAGATACTTTGTGTAACTAATCAAATGGAGATAAATAATAAATATCTTTTAGTTAGACTACGCAACTATCTCGGAATATACATATAATGTGAATGTTGCCATGTCGCTCAAAGCGCTTAAGATGTTTATGCGTTATGTTTAAAAGGTTTGGGTTAGGCGAACAACGTTGGTAATGCCTTGGATCACAGAATTGTGATATCACTTTTTATTAGGCATTTTAGTCTTGCCTGTGCATAATCTTAATAACTTCCTTTCGAACCATTTGAATTAACTGGCTACCGTAGGAGAGTTGGTTAGCAATTAATCGAAATTGTATGACATAATTGATCTGAATAGGAATTTATTTATTTATTGAGATATCGCCCTGGTTATGCATGTTTTTTTTTTTTCTTTATGCGTAACACTCTCCTGCCATGCTTATTGAAGGTTAGTTTGTTATTAGAATTAATCTCCGAATGTTTACGCCATTTATCGTAAAACTTTCAAATTACATCAAAACAAACAGCACTACAATTTGTCCCCACTGTGAATCAATTCCCATTCCTTTTGCTTCATTCTTTCCCAGTAGCTAAAAAGAAACAACCCTATCATCAGCAGTCCTCATTTTGACAGCCATCATCTGACAAGCGAATGAAGGCCAGAAATAAACAGAAAAAAAAACTCCACCTTCTTCTTTTTCAAAATACACCCGACGAGCGCAGCGAGCAAGCGATATCGCGAGATACTACGACGAAAGCGACAACGGTCCAACAACAAAAATTCTCTTTTGTTAAACAAATTGCAACATATTCGCTGTTAAAATTAGCAAGTAAAACCCCCTAAATACGTTTACTCCGCTTACCCGTCGCGTCGCGCATACAGTGTCCAAGTTCAGCTGGTGGGGTTCCCGTGAAAATTCCAACTTCGATCGAAGAACAAAAAATGTTCGTGTCACCGAATCTGGGAAAAAAATGATTTCGCATTAAAAAAAAAAAGAAGAAGATTTACGGTGCATTTTTTATTAGAAATTCGTGCTTTCGTGACCGTAACAGTGAAGTGGTTAACAAATTTTTGTTGAGAATTGGATTCTCGTTTCCAATTAGTTTGCGTCGTCATGAAAATCTATCGATAGACGGTCGGTCGAATACAGAAGAAGTAAAGCTGCTGGCGCAGATAACAGAGGAATAATAGAACGAGAACGAGACCAAATACCGTTGTTGTAAAAGAAATATTTTCGAGTAAAATTGTCGTGTGGAGGGCTTGAAAATGTCGCGAAATCTTGTGAATGGCACCAACAATTCGGGCCGAAACAAGGAGAAACGCTTCTCCATTCACGATGCTTTCGAGGAGGAGACCGATGAGGCGATTCGAGTGTACGGATCCACAGTGATCTCGACACCGATGCGTGCAAAGACTCGATCCACAGATGATGTAACCATCAGGATTCAGGATCCCAAGTAAGTCGGATGACAATTTTTTTCGGGTAACCTAGTTGGAAGGTAAACAAAGAGGACTTTGATTTGGGTTGGTTGCACAACTGTGTGTGTGGGGCGCTTTTTCAGAAAATTAAAGTGTTTGTCTATTCGCAGGGAAGTGCAACCACTTCTACTCATCACCATTGAATATCAGGACTACGAGTGGTCTAGTTTAGAGTTTTTTTTTTTTTTTTCTCAGAAGGTGCTTGAGATGTCCTTTTGCTTTGTATCGGTTTTGCGTTCAACAAAATGTGATTTCATGAAACAATAGACAAAGGAATGAGGTATCTCATATTGTCCTTGCTGTAATTTTATTCTATGTTAAGGGGTACACTATTGTTCATAAGTACCCATTTTTCTATACCAAACCATTTGTGGTTAGGAAATTATTTTATTTACTCAAGTTATTGTGGAGATATGTAGTACCGTGCAGCATTTACTTGTATGTAGACGCATGAAGCTTTCAGAGTGATCGGTTTCCCCCAGGGGCCTTATTATGTTTCACGATACTTAGCTATCGTAAATGCATTATGTGATACGATTTGGGTCGCCCATATCGTTGTGGCAACGAGAATGGTTTTTGTTGTACCACAACTCCTTAGTCGTCGTTTGAGATAGCATGAGGGTTATTCTATTTTTGGACAACGTACCCATGCAATGGTTTATTTTCATGGAATTGAACTTCACAAAACAAGAAAACGACAACAAAGTAAAATTCTATGTTTGGTAGAGTTGCCGCATGAAATTCAATATAATAAAGAGTTATCAATTTCGAGGTTGGGATTTCACATCCCTGCCATATGGCATCTGTCAAATCTATCTGTCATCCATAGTGACAGGCAGTTAGATCGTTTAACCACTGCTCAACGCATTAAATATTACTACAAAAGTAACAGTTCTGTAATATCTGTGTATTGCGATTTAAGGACAGATTTTTCGAACAAAATTTTCTTCAACGATGAGTGCCATTTCCTGTTTGGGGGTTACGTAAAAAAATCGGGCCGTATTTTTTATTACGGTGAGTTCTCTGCGCTATGGTCTAATGATAACCAAATTTTTTGTTGGCCTGAGATTGAAGATAGTTATATGAGCAACATGTGGTTCCAACAGGACGGGGCTACGAGCCACACAACACAGGCAAATTTGGCTCTATTGGACGAAAGGGTTCTCCGACCGTTCAATTTAGATATTTGGCGACGTTATTTAGCCACCAAGATCGTGTCGGGCTATACTATAGATCGTGTCATGCAGAAAATCCCTAAACTTTGGAGCACTTAAAAGCGAACGTCTGTGTAGTCATGGCCGCAATACAGCCAGAAATTTGCCGAATGTTATCGAAAATTACCTCACAAGAATCGAAGTTTGCAAAAACTCCCGTAGCGGCTTTTTACCCGATGTTGTATTCCATACTAAATGACGTGTTTCCATTATGCGCACTGAGCAAATTTTTATTTTTTATTTTTTTCTGGCTTAAAATGGACAAAAAAACATAAATATAATATTTTTTTCTTGAGGAAATGAAAATTTTTTTTCGCATGTTTTTCATTTGTTTATAGTTGAGAACAGTGTTGCCAGTTTAAGTGAAAATCACCTGGCTCTTTAAACGAAGTTACAAAGTTGAATGAGTGTATACCAAAAACTGTCAGGCAGGCGCCTATAAGAAAGTCTGGTGTATTTAAAGTATGGGGTGGGTGGCTCGCTTCGCTCGCTAACAGGATTTTACCTTTTTTTTCTGCAGGGTTTAGCCGCTCACGCGACTTCGTCGCTCCGCTAAGGGTATGTCAACAACTGTCAGGAAGGCGTCTGGAGCTAATGTTTAATTATATTTACTCGCGGGTATTTAGCAGTATAATATTTTCAGTCAATAAAAAAAAAGAAAATATCAAAAAAGACAAAATCAACTTTAAATTATTTTAACTTTGGGACATATGGCAATACCTATAATATTTTCCAACATTCACTGCATTCACGACCCCACCCATCCCCCTCTTCAGCAACAGAAAACATTTAGCACAAGCGTTATGCGAAGTGAACGCGTCCATTTGTGCAGTTTGTATACATGCACTTTTCTGTGAAAATAGAAAACTTTAAAAGTAAAAAAAAAAAATAGAAAAAAAAGTTTCGACAGAAGAACTCTTTTACAGTACAGTACAGTAGAATAAGTCAATTTAAACAAAAAAATTAAAAAAATAAATTTGCTTAGTGCGCATAATGGAAACCTCAGCCCAAATTTATTTTTTTTTTGACACAATACCAATAGAAGTGAAGATAGGTGCGCTTCAAAAAAGCATGCATTTCTGCTTTTCATCAACATGTTTCCAGCAACATTTTGAGTTACCACTCTCCTCACACATAATCATTACAAGTCGTGGGTATAGTTATCAGAAAATCGATTGTCATACCTCTCGTTTAGTAACATATCCATAAAATGGATAAATCCAAAAGAGATATCTTCCAGGAACTTAACATTTCTAAATCTGGATCTCATTACACCATCAAGCGATTTCGTGACCGAGCAGTGGACGGCCAAGAAAAATGGTGATTACTAGCAGTGATCACTAGAAGACTTACGGCACCAGAAATCTTGAACATAGAGGGCTACAGAACCATTCTAGATGAGAGTGCTATTCTAAGTAGCCTTCGGTTGATTGGAGAAGGGTTCGTCTTTCATCAAGAAAACGACCATAAACACACTTAAAAGATGCGTTCAAGCTTTCTGCAACAGAAGGAATAAGTAAGGTTGTTAATCAAAATAATTTGGCTACCACAGTCGCGAGATTTGAACTCAATTGAACTTTTATGGGATCACTTGAACAGAAAGGTCATACATATGTACAGACAGACAGAATTGTGAGACCAACTTTTTTGAGTTTCCCAATATTGATTAAAATTTCACGAAATCAATACTTGCCTTAAAGGTACAAGGAACAGTTCGATACACGAAATTTGGCTGGATAACTGTGCACGGCTAAGTGAGATGATTTTAGCATACAAATATTCAATCTTGTTTGAATAGCATTAAATTAGAACTACAACTCAATATTTGATTGAAGTAAGGTTAGGTTAGGTTGAGGTGACCAATAATAGGTCTATTGTGATACCACGTAGATTTGGGAAGCGGTCCTAGGCCTACTCATTGAACCATTTGGAGCTTCTGATGAAGCGTAGGAGGTCCCTAACGGCTATTTTTTCAGATCGTTTAGGTCGTTAAAACAGAATTTAGCTAAGAATAGTGTACCGATCGGCATACCCAGTGAACTTTTGTGTGGAAGGATGGGTATTTTTGTTCCATGTCTGGCAAGTTCGTCAGCCTTACAATTTCCTGGAATGTTTCTGTGCCCCGCCACCCAAATTAGGTGAATATTGAACTGATCCGCCATCTCTATAAGAGACGAGCGGCAGTCTAGAGCTGTTAGAGAATTTATGGAGGATGATGCCAAGGATTCGATTGCTGCTTGGCTATCTGAAAAGATGCAGATATCAGCGGTCGATATCACGTTTTTTTTTTAGCCAAGACAAGACTTCCCTTATTGCCATTATCTCCGTTACAGTGGATTGTGAGACGAAAAGAGAGGTTCAGATTAATCCTATCAGAGAAGACACCTCCACCCACCCCGTCGTTAGTTTTTGAACCGTCGGTGTAAAAATATAACAACTTATCTTCCGTAAAACCCCTCCACTTGCCAAAATGCTCTGGAAGGGATGGGAACTTGGAAGATTTTGTCAAAATTTAACTTGGGTATGTAGTCAGGGTTTTCAGGGAAGATATCAAAATTGTTTAAAATGGAGGCGTGCCCATATACTTTTCTGGACCAACTGTAAAGTAGTAAAGAATTCCTGGAAAGAATTTAGTCAAAATGTGGCAAATAGCACAATGTCTTCGAGAAACAACACCGTAACGTTTAGACGATGTTACGTGTTTAGTGACATTGGGTAAGTGTCATTGATCTTATGACCTAACACTATTCTTATAATTGCACTCCATATATATTTTAAAACAGCCACTAAAATGTTCGTGCGGTAATAAAAAAGTTAATTGTAATAGTAAAATCCAGTAAGCAGTTAAACCAAGGAAAAATTCGTTTTAGTTTTTAGATATAAAAAATTGATGTATTCATTTTTGCTTTAGGATTATAATTTTAAATAAAATAGTAAGTAATGGCCCCCACGGATGTTATTGCAAAATTTCGATCCTTGTGAGATAATTTTCGACGACTTTTCGTCACATTTTTGGCAGTATTGCTGCGATAACTTCACGGATGTTGGTTTTTAAGTGCTCCAAAGTTTGGAGATTGTCTGCATAGACACGATCTTTAGCATAGCCCCGCACAAATAAATCCAACGGGGTTAGATCACACGATCTTGGTAGCCAAATGATGTGCTAAATCTTGAAATTAAGCGCCCGGGGAACTTTTCATGCAATTTAGTCAAATTTGCCTGTGTTGTGTGGCACAGAGCCCCGTCCTATTGGGACCACATGTCAACAAACAAATTTGTTATTATTTGACCATAGCGCAGAAAATTCACTGCAACAGTGACGCCTTCGCTGTTTTCAAAAAAATACGGCCCGATCACGCCGCCGGTTCACAGCACGCACCAAACTATCACAGGTGTTGGATGTAATGGCCTCTCAACGATCACGTTTGGAATCTCAAAACCCCAAATTCTGCAATTCTGTTTGTTTACGCAGCCGCCGAGCGAGAAATGGGCCTCATCGCTGAAGAAGACTTTGTTCGAAAAATCGTCGTCGACTTGTTGATTTTCCAGCGCCACGTGGCCGCCTTTGTCTTTTATAGAATAAGTTCTCCAACCCTTTCTGTAATTCAATCATAAAGGCTGGTGATGTAGCAGGTGTCTATTTCTTCGTACCAAATTTGTTCGATGTGGTTTCGTAATTCCTGAAAATTTCTGGGGTTTTTGTTCTTTTTTCATCCGTTCTCCAGGTCGACGTCGAACTCTAATCTTTCCGTCTGAAAATTCCAGGTTGGATTTGGACTCGTCTAAGAATGTTTCGTTGAGCCGTCTGTGAACTGTTGTTGTCTACTCCGGTGGTTTCCACAATATCTATTCTTACTTGCGGTGCAGTAACGGACCGGTTCCTTAACGTTGTGTTTCGTGTCTCTCACTATTTTATCGCTTTTTCCATAAAAAATAGTCAGTTGCATTCCTCTTCTTCAAAATTTCACCCGCAATATGCGGCATGCTTCGAATGCACATCAGTTCATCCTAAAGCCTAACTTCGGTCGCATTGTCAAATATATGGATACGTTTATAAGCCGAACGACACGAATGTGGAATGATCTACCACCAAGCTCTGTATTTCCCCATCACTACACCCTTCAAACATTTAAAGCCACGTGCACAGGCTTCTCCCCTGTTCCTCTTCCCCTTTTTCCTAAACGCCCGTGCCCTGTAACAGTATAAGGGTATTCATATTCCTTCTGGCACGCGCAAATATTAAAAAAAAAAAAACATATGGTGATCGATTCTGAGAATAGTGCATCTTTTACAACTGCTTCTACTTTTTCGCTCTAAAACACCCCTTTCTTGATACTTTTTTTAAATCTTATGGTGGTCTCGTTGAATACTAGTCGATGAGAAATGTCTGTCCTCCTTAAAAGTCAGAATTTGACCCTTTTTCAAAAAAAACTATTAAGAATCCTAATTACTCGATAATGAAAGGGTGTTTCCCGTTCAATAAAAAAAAACCGTAACAGAGCAGGTCAAAGTTAAAATTTCATGATTTACTCTAGTGCGGCTTTTTTTTGGCATGTCAGTGTATGTTCTGCGCATTCCATGATCATTCTACGGAAAGATGCAACAATTTGAATGCGTTGAGCGGTGGTTAAATGATCCATATTGTGAAAGGCAAGAACTAACTACCTGTCACTATGGATGACAGATGCCATATGGTAGGGATGTGACATCCCAACCTCGAAATGAATAACGCTTCATTTATGTACAATTTTACCTTTATTACGCACAACAGTTTTTAACGTGTACGCTGAGTTACAACCCCACTTCTTGGAACGTTAACAGAGTTTTGTATTCTAATGTATCGCACATTCCTAAATAAGTTGTTTGTAAACATTACTTATTAAGAATTAGTACAGCATTTCCCATCAAGACCACTTCTTTCTCGATTGCCACAGGGATTCCAAGTCTGTTTCACGGTATATTAGGTGGTTTTTTCTCAATGTTGTTTTCTAGATTTTTTTGTATACTTTTTGTTCAGCTACACCCCCGTATATATTTCTAAAGAAAGTAAGACAGTGGAAGAAAATAGTAACCCGCTCGACACAAGATCTGTGGCGTACGACACGTGGGTTTGACATTGGAGCGACCACAGTGACATGCCCGAGAATGATATTTTGGGAGCCGAAGCGATTGCCTCATCCATTAATTAGTGCATTACGACTACGAGTAATTTTATTGTTATATTGTTTTCGTGAAAAAATTTCTGTCTGTGCATCGGACTTCACCGTAAGCGGCTGAATAGATTTATGATACTTCAAACTTCTTATCTATGGTCTATGGACTTATACCCCGAGGAGAAATCGGAATTTTCATTCTAACATCAAAACTAACGAAAAAAAGTTTTAACGATTTCGATAAAAATTGATATCTAAGGTAACATCGATGTTTGCAATAGAACTACTTTTTTCCGTTTTAAATTCCCTTTTTGGTCTTAGGTTTCCACCGTGGTATCATCACCCTATTGATACGCGCCACCCTAATCTTCACTCAGCATAGTTCCAAAATTAGTATAATTTTCTCTTAGGCAATTCCTGTCAGAGCTCGGCTGATCACAAAATACCCACAATGTCGGTAGGTCAATGACATTGAAGTTGAATGATGATCATTTCCAAAAGTCAACAAATGGTTGGTCCCCGGTTTAAAAATTTCCAATTAATCTTTCGCTTTCAGGTCCAAACAAACGCTCCCTATGGGTCTGTCCCTTTCATCCTCTTTCACATCTAATTCCACAACCACCAAAACAGATTTTAATGAAATTTGTTTTTTTTTTAGGCCCGAGCTAGTATGTACCTATAGATGGCGCTCTTTAAAAATCATTTGAATCTGATTGGATGTAAGATAAAGGGGTTGGAGAGTTAAGAATCACTAAATATATTTTTATGAATGGGGGTTCCAAAAACGAACACGAAAAGGCGCTGTCCACGGCCGATTTTCGTTTCTATAAAAACACAAGAAATATTAGATTGGCACAAAAGTTTCGTCGTTTTTCTGTTACACTATTTTAGTTCCTCACTCTATCTGGTGTCTGTCTGTAAAGCATTTAAAACTTATTCCATTTTCTTAATTCTCTGATATTTGCCCGGAAATTTCCTCATGACTAAAAGCATTTTCGACATTCGATGCTTTATAAGTTTCAGCTCGGAGCAAATTGCTCGCTGGTTCATAATGTATGAACAGATGCTGTGGATCTTCGTACCATCCATAGATTGTTCGCTAAACGAAATTCGCTTAGAGATTCTGAGTAATAAGACCCACTTTGTTGGGTATTACTAAACAAAAATTAGGGTCAATTTATCAATATGCAGATACTTAATTTTATTAAATGCCATTTAGGCGTCGACTACCAATCATTTATTTGATTTATTCATGCATGCTATGATAGAGAAATCGTATTCAGTAGGAGAATATTTGGCAGTCGTCTTGACTGATGATGTCTTGAGGGAAATATTTGCAGAAGATTCACTTCTTACTACCAGAGAGATTGCAAAGAGATGTGGGATTGTGCATACCATCATAGGAAACCATTTCAAGATCCTCGAATTTATCTACAAATGTTCCTCATTAACTTAGCAATGCCAAGAAAATTTGCCACATCTCGCATTGAGGGCAGAGCAAAAACTCCAGTGCCTTGGGAATGAAGTTCTGCCTCATCCTCCACACTCACCTAAACTGCCAAAATTAACATAGACTAGCCTATGGCTGTGGGTACCTTCCAGGTCGCTGAATTCACATCGGAAGTAATATTTTCGAATTCCACTTGGAATATTTTCTTTACCATTTTACCATTTCTTTCGTACCTAGATTGACTTGAGTTGGGTCCTAGCACTGTCACTGTTTTTTTCAATCTGACCTTTGACTTCGACTGGGCCGTAACCAATCCACAAATTCGTATGTGTCGAGGGTTCTCAAAACAGTGCTCTTTGCTGTTCGACTGCGTCCATAAATTACCACTGTAACGATAATTGACCCTCTTTCAAATACTGAATAAGCGAGTGTATAAAATGTTAGACATTCTCCCACATAACGGTTATTTATCGAAGCAAGAAATTCAAATCAGTTTTCTTGGAAACCAATTCTAGGAACCGTCGAAATAAATTCGTTTCAAGAATCAAGTACATAATCGTTAACAACGATCTTGATGTTGAGAAGGTGGTGTGAGAAGTATAGCCAAAAACAGCATTTCCTTCTGCTTCTTGTATTTTCTCCTCAATTGTGACGTTAAATGTGGACTGATCAGAATTCCTCTGCACCGAAATCAAGAACCACATCTAAAAATAGAACTTCTGTCGTCGATAAACTAAACTCTCGGGGAAAAATCCTTTCAAAATTTATTCACCCCAACTGTATGGATACTTGGCGTTGGTGGTGACGGCAGTGCAGTAGTTTGAATGGTTTGTTTTCCAGTTATAAACAAAAGAAAAGGCACAGACGCAGAACGGAGGAATATTCGTATGTTTGGCATGCGAGGGCAGCAAGACAAGCGGTTGGCTTTTTAAATATTTTATTTTATTTGTTGCTGTACTCATATGTCAGGGGCTTCCTCTTTTTCGGTTTCGACTTTTTGTTCCAATCTAGTTATTCTGGCTGGCATATGTTTTTTTTTTTTTTGTTTGGGAACTTTTTGTTGGCGGCGGTGGCGGTAGTGAAGACCTCTAACCGAATGCATTCACTATGGATTTATCGTTTTATCAATTTCATTCATTGAATTGTTCAGTTGTGGTTGATGGTAGCGGTAGGTACGAGTATGTACTCAACTCATTCGCAAACGACCTTAAAAGTTAATGATTTTTTTTTTCTTTTTAAAACATTTTTGAAGGTTGAAGGACTCTTATTGCCATGTGAAGTTGATTTACTCGTTTAAATGTAAACTTGAAAGATGAAATATGGAAAATTAACACAAATTGTGTCGTCACCTTAAATTTAATTTTTTTTTTGTCAAAAATCCACTTTCAAAAGAACGCACCCAAATTTTCAGACAGATAGTTTTGTTGTGGCAGCCATTTTATATAGACGCCTACTAGCATTTTCGTAGTAAGATAAAAGTGGATTTTGAGTGCTCATTAAACACTATTTTTTGCGAGAAAAAACTATCACGCAAACCAAACAAAAGCTTGACAACTATTATGGGGACTCTTCACCATCGCTGAAACAAACGTTTATTTTGAGGGGCTCGAGAAATCGTATTCGTCACAACGGAAGAAATGGTCAACAAAATCGGGTCAAAGTTCGTGAGATAGGTGAGATTGTAGCAATTTCAAATGAAACCGTCATTCCAATCCTGCATGACCGTTTGCTGACGGTGGACCTAAAATGAATTCGGGTGAAAATTTCAACACAGAATTTGAATTTTTACGGCGTTTCGTAACAGTTGATGTATCCTGGATACACCACTACACGCCAGAAATGAAAGAATCATCAAAACAGTGGACTTCTGAAGATTTTCATCGAATGAAGAAATTATCGATGCACCACCAAATGCCTATTTTGCAGAGTTTGAGAAATCATATTTTTTGGAACTGTTAAAAAAGTTGAAATATCGTTGGAAAAAGTGTATCGTGCTGAAAGGAAACTACATTGAAAAAATTTAATTTTGAGAAAAAAAAAAAGTACTTCATTTCAAAGTCGAACAGCCCTCGTAGGTCATTCCTTGTTCCTTGATGAAACAAATATTATTCGAGTACCTGGAAACATCGAGCTAGGATTTGACCGAAACTTTCGGGCAACAATTGTGCAACTAGTGGAAATTTGGTGCTGTAGGAGATGGCTACACAGATGTCTCCAAATCTGAAAGAAGATGTCTTCTCCGAAGTCATCAACTTGACTACCTCCTTCCGACTTCTAGATCACTACCGCATTTCGGGGGAAAATAATAGAAGTGAAATTAATGTAATAACTGTCAAGAATAATAGCATTTTCACGGGGAATAATGTCCTTTTATCGTCCTCACTTGTTTCAATTCTAGATTGCCGCTTTGTTGAGTTCCGGGTCACAGAGACATTCCGGGAAACTCCAAGGCTGATGAGCTCGCCAAAAATGTCACCACACAGGGAATTCTGCCTAAAAGGCACTATTTTGAGTATGCCACTCGCTACATATAAACTTCTACTTAAGTTGGATGCAATCAGCGAAACCAACTATAGATGGGAGGGTAGCGCGACGTGTCAACATAGACATAGGCCGGATCAAAAGTGTTCCAAAGAATTAGTTTTGCTAAACATACCTGAAGTGTAGGCCAATTTGGAAACTCTGCCTTAATGTAAATTATTGTCAGGCGTTCGTTTGTAACTCAGAACACCCTGCCTCTAATAACAAATCCATATACAAATAGACGTTGCTATAGTAGCCGCCGCAATAAATGGTCTTCCAATAAGGACGCTCGACCTTTAAAATTGAATACGTGAGGTGAAGTATAATCGAAATGTTTATTACGAAAGTACATTAAATGACATTACTCGTATGTTATGAAAATAACATCATTGAAATAGCCTCCACGGCTCTGTTGCAGGAGACGATCGGAGAAACCCTAATTTTAGATGACCCTTCCACATAAAACGGGCTGGATTTCAGAAATGTAATAAATGACTTTGTTCTCCATGTTGTCAATTGTTTTTGGCATAGGCCAGAGATTTAACGTAACTGCAAAGAAAAAGTCTAAATACGATAAATCGCATGATCGTGGTGGCCTTAATTTTTCCCGCAATAATGCAATTGTTTCATTCGTTGTGCGCCGTCTTGCTGAAACCACGTATTGTCTATGTCCATATCATCCAATTCGGGCCAAAAAAACAACCGGTTATCATCTCTTGATGCTATTGATTGTTACCGCCTCGCCTCTCTTATTTCGGAAGACGTATGGCCCGATGACGCAACAAATTCACACCAAACATTTTTGATTGGCATTCTGACAATTTTGATTATTTACGAAGCCATTCAGCCAAAAATGCGCTCCTGCGTTCCTTTGGCGAACAGGGAACGGATTTTTATAATAAATTTTCATAATTTTGACGCGTTGTTGAAGCATGTAGGTTGGCAACTATGAACACAATTGTCACAGAATGACAGCATCATTTTAACTGTCAAAGTTCAGGCGTGACTATTGAAAGACCCTGTAGATATTATAGTTTTTCATCTGTCCATTCATGAATTGACATCAACCATATATAGAGATTGCTCCCCGAAGCTGCATCTCATTATTGTTTATCTCTGACCGAAATCAATTCCCCTTTTTTTCTGAACTTGTGGAAAGTGTTAGGAGAATATAGTATACCAACCTAACAGAGATTCACGTAAACTAACCTCAATTACAAGGAAAGTTACACGTTTGAAGTCCAGGGAAAAGAACTAGACTAATAAAAATACCCATAAAAAAATTATAGCGAAGTAGAAGGTATTTCTTTACCGAATTCTTGCGACTTTCCCATATACTTCCTCCCATATTTTATTTGTATGCATTACAATGACCACAAGTGAGATAACAAAGAAACCGCAACGCAAACATTATTTTTTTTTTGTTTGGAAATGAATAAATCTCTGAATGTAGATGAAAAAAACGAAAGAAACTAGATAAGCGTAAGTTAACCTTTGATCGGTTAAATAAAGGAAAAACAATAAAATTGTAATTATCTTATTAATTTCTTATGTAAACGAAATTACAATGATGGACTCGTCGTCATGTTGACATAACACTACAGTCTTCTCCGAATTTTCGGAAACATATCATATTTAAAGCAAAAGAAAGAAAGTTTACCTCAACTGCAACAAGGTCAATGAAACCTTTCAACTGATTTGTGTATTCAAATCGAAAGCTCATATACGTTTGTATAATGCTTATGAAAGTGCACTGGGTGAAGCGTCTACGCAATCTTAAAAACAAATGAATACTTCCGGCAGAAAATAGACACAAAACGTGACCAACGTTCCGATATCATTATCAGACAAAGTTCAAGTGAACAAGTTTAAAGACGCAAGGTTTATTGACGGACAATTTGTCTTATCGTTTCCAATTTAAATAAACGCGCTGGCGACACCAATCTACAATTCAATTGAAACGATGAATCAACTTGTTGCTCTGTTCTCTAATCGAATCGTTTACATGAGGAAAGCAAAAAAATAGAAGACCAAAGAAAAAAGGTGGACAACAAAACGCTCAACAGATATTGTCACCAATTAAAATAGCACAACGCGCAGAGAGACATCGATTTGAGAATTGCAGTGGAGAAATAAATAAATCCGCGACTATCTTGGAAGATGGAAAAGCGAGAATGATTGTAGAGTCAGTGGAATTTTCATATGTACACGTGGGATTTTTTTCCATAAATAAACAGTAGGTCAGTGATGGAGCAGTGCCAAATGGTTTTAGCAGATTCATTCACCCTTATTCCCATATAATCCAGCCAGACACATTAGGTTTTCTCTGTACTGACTCGGTGACAATTTATTAATAAGTTAATTTTTTATTCGTACGATCATTATTCATAGGGTGTTCCGTAAATTTTGTCATTTGGCTTTTTTCAAATTTGTCTCCATTTTTCTTAATGTACTTCTGCACAGGTAGAATCATCAAACCAAAATTTCCATCGCTCTTTCGGTATCAAATCACACTCCTCGAAAAATGCCCCAATTAGGTCCTCTTCGGTGGAAAAATGTCTGCTTTTTAACGAAAAACCAAAGTCACAACGTCTTTCTGACAAATACTGCCGTAATTCGTTTGTTAACGGAACGAGTTCTTCAGGTTTGAGTCGTAGCACTCTCATCATCAAAGACCCATATCTGAGAATTTGGTGGAATGACGTTATAATAGAACCATGTCTCGTCATCTGTTGCAATTGAGATCATGTTCTTGCATTTTCCATTATTGAATTTTTTGATCATATTCCCTGCCCATTTGTCTCTGCAGTCCTTTTGTCCGGTCGAAAAGGACAAAAAGAGAGTACAAAGCTTCCTAATTTTGAGGTGATCGACCACAATTCAATGTAAAATGAATACATTAGTACCCAAGGTCTCCTCCATCTGCTTATAAGATATTTATCTATCTATGAGCATTAGTTCCTCGATCTTGGCTATCGTTTCAAGAGTGGACACATCATTTGGACCGGTGGTATGGGTTGGTCGTCCAGGTCAAATCTTTTCGTCTAAAATTTTAAATACCACCTCTGTGCGGTCCTAAGGGATGGTGAAATATAACCAAAAGTCAAGTTCGAGTCTACCAGGATAACTCCTTCGGTATCCCAGAACACTGTGGCAATAACTTATTTGATCTACCTTTCTGATTTGATTTTCCTTATCTTCATAACTTCCCTTTTGACAACCACTCTTTTGATTGCATTCTGGACTCGGGATCATACTGGTAGATCCAAGTCTCATCCCCAGTTGACTGGATTCGTATGAATCTTGCTTAACAGCTTCAGCTCTTTGGACCATGTGCTCAACTCTCAACGCTTTAGGCATCCATTGTGCAGAAAGCTTGGAAAGCCCCAAACGATCAGTCAAAATGGCGGGGACTGATCCATAAGAAATTTCTAAACTGTTTGTTATTTCCATGATAGAAACTTATCGATCATAGTCTAACATTTCTTAAATTTTAGAACACATGTACACCTTGGTTGCCATTGATGGTTGATCATATTTGAGCTTTCTATAAAGTGGTTCATTCCCTTAAAAATATTAGTATGGTTTGATGATACTTCATCCGAGTTTGCCCAAAAATTGTGCAAAAATTGGCTGCTATAACGAGAGAGACCAAATGAAATATATGTCAACCGCTTCAGACATATTTAAAAAAAAACTGGAGAAATGCACACTTAGATGATCTATTTTTTAAAGATGTTGAACTTATCATAAGTCGGATCAGTCAAAACTCTTTTATAAAAAAACCTTTATGAAGTACATAAGGAAGGCACAGTTAGATCAGCTATTTTTTAAAGATGTCGTAAACACATAAAAATCGTGTATTGGCTTTATTGGAAAGATCATTTTATGCCATTGGTGTTTAAATATGATTTCGGGCATATGGGCTAGCTCGAATAAGGCACAATCTGGAAGTCCAATTTTCGACCACTTCTTTGGGCAGCTGGGGTCGTATTCGGTAATAACGTGGCGAATGTTGGCTTCCAAGTCGTCCATCGTCTCTGCTTTATCGGCGTAGACTAGCGTCTTCACATATCCCCACAGAAAATTATCCAAAGATGTTAAATCACACGATCTTGGAGGCCAATTCACAAATTATGCGCTCATCGAATGTTTCCTTGATTCGCTGTGTGGCCCTTGTAAGTTCGTAAACCAAGATCTTTCCGCAAAATCTGTATGGACACAGCTCCAATTGCTGTGCACGACGGCGAATCGACTCAATCCTCAAAATTCCTCAAAACTACGCTCCACAGCAGCAACAGCTTCTTCCGTGCGAACTGTACGACATTTCTGCGGATGCGTATTATCAATTAGAGTATGCGTGATGCGAAAACGATCCATAGTTATTCGAATTACTTGCTCGGATGAACGATTATATCGACAGTAAAATTGACGTAGCGCACGGTAAGTTTCGCGAACTGAACCACGATATTCGAAATAAATTTGCACAATTTGCAAGCGTTGAACTGAGCACAAATCAGCTGTCAGCTGTCAGATGTCAAATTGGCTGTCGCTAGAAAAAGTATTGCCAATTCGAAAAACAAACCTCTAAAAAACACCCTTTACTTAGCAGGCAGAAATACCTTTTTGGTGTAGTGATTGGAGAAACAGATTTAGAATCGGTCGGATCACAAGCAAATACTATACCCTCCACCCCGTGATCACTCTACGGTTAAGAATTTTAATATGTTGCTAAGGAAGGCAATTACAATGTTCGTATAAATAAGAAAAATTATTAGTTATATAGCTAATTTGTCAGATTTTGTTTGTCTTCTTTTGCAAACGCAATCCTTTTCTCCTAGACAAAGAAAGGATCCAAAGAAATGTGGGAAATTTATTTATTTCAAACATGATTGCGAAAAACCAGAGGTAACTAGTCCCTGATTTACCATTTTTCCAAGATGGTGTCAAGTTGGATCGGTTAGGACGGCAATTACAAAAATCGTACGTGAAAGTAAATGAAATTATTAATTTTGTTGGCGTTTTGTAGCCTAAATTTTGTGTTTAAAAATTTGTACCTGTCACTTTTCGTGTGACATGACTATCAGAATAAGGATAATTGTAGCAAGTAAACCCATGGTATTCCATGACTGTCCATTGAAAATCGTAGTAACCCCA
Source organism: Pocota personata (assembly GCA_963082735.1). NCBI lineage: Eukaryota > Metazoa > Arthropoda > Insecta > Diptera > Syrphidae > Pocota > Pocota personata. The sequence goes on from OY720431.1 coordinate 36,288,980, forward strand.
ACAAAAACGTCCCCCACTGTCATTATCTCGAGCGTATAAATGTTTCAATCAAAGGCCGAATATAGTCGGGTGCCTATTATAATGTCCGACTATGCTTGGAATGTGTGGCACATTGTTTGCGCCTATATTGACTGTACGGAGTATGATAATTAGTAAACATTGAACGATGTCTTGGCGGTGTGCCGCGTAGCAGTCAAGTTGATTCTTTTTTTTTAGTATGCTGGTCAGCCAAGTGATGACTTTAGTAGGCAGGAAGGGATTATGCAGATTCGCATTGCTTGTTTCCAGTTTAAGTTCCTATCGTGCTCTTGCCTTCAATTATGGCCAATTTCCGGATTATTTTCTTGACGCAGTGTATGGTAGTGTGTACTCGTAGAGGTTTTTGCGTTCCCGTGTGTCACTCAGTTCAGAGTTTGATGAAGACATTTAGAAATGCTAAATTGTTACCAAAGAAATTTATACAAATAAAAGTGAATGAAATGTTGTTGCGCAGGAAAAAAAAGTAAACAACGATTGTGTTGGTGCAAGTTAATAGAACTGCGGAGAAGTCGTTTTTTTTTTATTAATTTATTAAGTTACTCGTATATTCATAGATTGTTGACAATGATTAAAATGTTGTTAAGTTATGATTGCGTATTTCATCACCGGCAGTAAAGATTTGTGTGAAAGAATAAATTGTTTACAGAGATTTAGCTACGTTTTTTTATAATCTTTTATCAGGATAGGCAAACCTTTAACGCTGCGATAGCGCACGGAAATGCCTGTTGATTCTTTGAATACCTGGAGACTGAAAGCTTCTAGAAATATGTCTTCTTGGAGTGAATTTTAAAGGCTCTTACCTAGTAGTACGTTCAAATGTTGCGTAACATTCCATTGAAATCTTCGAAACATAGTCCGTAGTGGAATAGAGAGAGCTAATAGCCTTCGATGATTCAACGGTTGTATATTGGATGTTAATGGAGGATCATCAATTAAACGAACTGCTCGGGACGTAGAACGTAGAATATTTAGTGGGAGACTAACAGCCGATGAGTAGAATTTGAAAATATCACTTTCGCAGGGTTTCAAGTGGCGATTGCGACCAAAATTCCGTAGGCAGCCAAATCCTCGATTCAATCCGGTTGATAATAACCAACATTTCTGTTCACCTGACCAAAATGAATTTAAGATAGCAATGCACGACTTCGGTAACTTATGCAAGTGGTGTAGTGCACTGGGTAGTGTGTTGGGTTGAAGTCTGTAGGTTCAATGGGATCGTGGCCGCGACTATCGTGCGATTTAAAGACCTTAAAATTATTTCTTTGAGGCTATTTTAAGTCTGGCGTATGTCAATAAACCAGCAACAATTCATGAACTGGAGAACAACGCCATTCAAGCCATTGATGAAATCCAGTCTGATGGAAGAGTCATCCAAAATTTGGTCTCTTGGATTGCCTCCTGCTAACGGAGCCGTGGAGGCCGTTTGAATGATGTTATTTTTAAAACATAATGACACTGAATGTAGTTTAAATCGCACAGATATTTTTATTGAGTTTTTAAGATCGGGCAGCCGTAAATACCGGAGTATTGTTCTGCAATGGCTAAACGTGCTTGTTTCCTTCATCGTTTTTCCTTAATTGCTTTATTTAGTCGACGCAGTGTTTTTTTTGTATTCTATGAACATGATTTTTTTTTTATTCTTGTATAGTTCCAAAAACTCTGCGTGACTTTGAACTTGTTTAGGGTGCCTGAGCCCTTTTTTCCACTATATAGACTCTTGATTGCTCTCAGGGTCATATTGATGTATCTACACTAAAAATTCATCTCCAGTAACAAATTTCCGAAAAATATAGAGCTCCAAAATCTCTTATAGCAATCGACTAACTCTTATTTTCGAGGTGCCGTGAGCATTCGCGGTACCCATCGCATCCAAAAATAATTTCAACTATTAGCTACAGGGTAAAGTCAAACATTTTGGAAGATTGCGGGACTTCGAATTTTCAAAAATTAGGAAAAATTTGGTATCCATATTATAGAGAACAGCTAAACCTTAAAATTTCAGTCCTATACATTTTTTTCCGTAAGATGCATCTTGCACCATTAGCTTCAAGGTAAAGTCGAACATTTTGGAAGACGCGTACCTGCACTTTTCGAAAATCGTAAAAAATTCGGCTTCTAAATTTTGTAAAGAATTTCAAAATCTCGGCTAGAGATATCCAGGATAATATCGCAACTTAACACCTAGCTACGATAGCGCTTGTACTATTTTTCCTACGTGTTATCAATAACTGGCAAGAAAATGTCACAGATGACGCCATTACAAATCAAGAAAGGGACAACAAATAATAGATGAACAAGAAAAACCACTCAATACTCGTCCTTCCAGCACTAACATGTATTCTTCCATTAAAATTGTATGATTTGAGCTTGCTTTGAGTTTCGTATCTTTTCTTATTTTTCCAAACAATTTTGTTTACCTATTTTTAATAAGCAGCTGATTGCCAAAGTGTCATTGTGATGCATGTGCGCCATGTTTTTCTGATGATATTCTTTAGCGGCGATGTGCGTTTTGTTCAGATTTTTTGTTTAGCTTATAGAAAATACCAACAATTCTATAGTTTCCATCACTAATCGATAGTTATTACTTAAAGAACTGTTTTTTATTTCATCCAACTTCCACTTTCACTCTCCTAAAACCACCTTTAATTTAAGAATACTGGTTTAAAGCTCCCAAAATGAAAGGTATCTCTCCCTGAAGGCGTTCAATTGGGACAATTAGTTTGCTATTTTTCAATAATAAATCATTATTTACTCGTAACCTTTGCCCAGTTCAATAAACCAAAAAATAATCTTTGTCAATCAGACATGCATACAAACGAAATGACATAACCTTTAACTTCTTTATGTCGCACACAACCTGATGAAATTGATATACTCGTACATACGTAAACCTTCTGGAATAGAATATAATTAAATGCAAACAAAGAAAGTTTAATGGAAAAAAAAAAACAGCCAATCGAAAAAAAAAAAACGATAATAAATTGTGTAGACAGAAAAACCAGTTAACTTGTGGATGAATATGTGGCTTCCAAGTGGATGAAAATTAATCTTAGAATGAGTCAATTGAGGTTATTGTGGTTTAAAGCTCTTTTCTATTGTATAAGTAACTATTTTTTCATTTATTTATTTGTATACTTTTTGGCCTGTGGATCAAAGTACAAGTGGCGCTTTAGATAAATCGATACAATAAAAGCGAATAAATTTACTGATTGATGTGTGAGTGTAGTAAATTATTATAATAATAGCAGCTAGCTAAAGAGAAGCATTAATAAACAAATAATGTACAACAGATTGATTGCAGTATTACTGAACGTTATTTTAATATACTCTTATCAATGTAAAGTTAAATTTTAACCAATTATTTAATAATTTTTAGTCAAATATCGTGTCATATTTAAAATCCTTTATGGTGTAATCGGCATCAACAAAGCTGTCAATAAGCGATGACTGTACACCAATGATGATGGCACAGATTAAATGCAATGACTGGTACAAGGAAGTCTCGCGAATGGTGACCAATTATAGCATTGTTAACATTGAATTGACTCCAACACCACAACAAGTTGTTTTCATTTAATTTGCAAGTAAATAAAGTAAATATTTTGGCTTGGCGTAGCTTCTGGCTGTCACTCATGCTGGGCGTGTTAAATTTTTCCACACGAATGCAAGGGACCTACAGTTTGCATCCATGTCCGAAGGGCATAATTGAAAAGCATTTTCATGATAGTTTTACTGTCGAATGTTTGTCATACTTTCGCGAGAGGTGGGACGGTGAACTTTTTTTTTTTTTTGTCTGGGTCTCCCGCTCAGTGATCCACGCACTTAACCACGGTCCTCGTAGGTAGAGATTTAATTTTAATTGTACCTATAAGGAGCAAGATTGCTTTCGTGAAATTTGTGGATCTCGGAACTTTCATCAATCTTGGTATTACTATTATAGAAATAAATGAAAAAGTCCACCTCGGATTGCAGCTTGCATAGCTTATTTATGGTCTTATACCTCATGGCATTTTTTTTCTATCATCAAAAACATACGGCTACAATCCGTCCATAATGGATAATTTTTTTTTCGATTTCACACAAGTTTATTGAAACCCGTCATTTCTAAACGCAAAATATTTATAAAACGCCCCCGAAAAGTGGGCGTATCAAGGGAAGTGCGAATTCCTTCGAATTTAGAGGTTTCGATTTATGGAGTATTCTTAATTTACCTAATTATGTATTTTTTGAATAAAAAAAAAGGTCAAAATTGTGCACCATGTAGACAAAACCGTTATTCGGTGCACGTGCCAATGTCTGCCTAGAGAAACAAAACAAGAACTGATCGTAACATACGTCAAGCTATGGTTAAGCTCTTGTAAAAAAATCAATTTAAATGAGTATTTAATCATCAAAATAATGACTCTTCAATCAGTGGAGCCTGCGGTTGTGTATCCTGCACAGAAGTTATTTCTTGTTGATTTGGTTATTTTGTTTTGTCTGTTTCTTTGGGGTGGAATTGCATATGGCGCAAATGAGACTATTTTGGGTGGACATGTAGACTTTTGTTTTTATGATCAGTGGCTATTATGAACCTTTTTTTCGATTTCGTTCAGGTGCGGGAATATGTATGTTTGCATAATGCATGTACCTAGTCATGTATGCACTCATCGTGAAAATAGTATTGAACACATCCATTCTAGCTTGACAGGAATTCAATGAGTGACATTTATACTAAATTGACGCGTAAAAAGATTTACGCAAAAGTCGTTTGTAAATATGGACTGTGGCGATATTGAAAACCGTGTTGTTGCAATTGGCCTTCACAAGTATAATATGGAAAGAGGCGATATTTTTCTAACCTTGCGGCCGCTTGAAATCACCTAGAACATTTGAGGACACTGGTGCAGTAATTGACCGTCAAAGATCCAAACGTCCTCGCACTGTCAGAACTCCACAGGCGATCAAAGCTATTAAAGCCAGGATTAATTTGGGACCGCCGCGAAAGCAGAAAATCTTGTCACAAGATATTAAGATATCACAGAAATCCATGTCTAGGATTGTCAAACATGATTTGGGACTCAACGCGTATAAAAGACACACTGGCCACTTATTTACAGTTCAATTAAAGCAAAAACAGAATGAAAGATCGAAAGCTCTACGCCGCCGGTACGCGCAAAATGGTCACAGGAAAATTTTGTTCATGAATAAAAAATTGTTACTCTTGAGAAATCGTTCAATATGCAAAATGACAGACTCTATGCCCGGTCATCCAAATGTTACGATCACAGTGAGAATCGTCAGCAGCAGGAGTTGATACCGAGCCGTCGAACTGAGCGGTCGCATTCTACTTTAGTCTTTTATTCCTTTGTTCCTTTATTCCATTTTTTCTATATTTAGTTTTAATAAACGCCTGTAAAAAAACTCATGCCACAAGTCGAATGCGCCAGCTTATAAGGCAAAAACAACACAAGGATGGCTCCAAATGTGCGGGACTTCATAGTAGCAGACGATTGGCCGTCAGGGAGTCCAGACCTCAATCCTTTGGATTGTAAGCTGTGGTCTATTTGAGAGGCGATGGCTCCACAATGAAGTGATAGGGCTTGAGTACAGTTTTGCCACACATCTTCAGGAGTATTTCTTATCTTTGGCTCACAAAATTACATTTGCCTTAAGATGATGTTTCAGATCATCTGTAGAGACTACGATTTTCTTCAGAAGGTATTCGGATATCTATTGCATAGGTACGAGTAGAATTAAACCAAATCTCTTCCTGCCTTATTTTTTTCATTCGATTCAAAATCAGGCCATTAAGAAATTTATATTCAATTGCCTTTTGAGTCCAAGGAAGCGCCAGATGACCGGAATATACTAAGAGTCTACTAAGCGGAATCTATATACGTAGGTAGGCAAATGTCATGACTTTCTTAAGATTATAGCTGGCTTTTGTACATTTTGCCATGGCATCGCTACTAAGAATCATGGTCGGCTGACTGGATACATACAAACGAGTACATACATATGTATATGTACACTACCGGTCATTTGATTACCCTCACTTAATATGTCGGCTTTAATAATAATGAAGTGGTAGTATTCCTTCGGTTCCATTTCTAAAACTTTTATTTTCATTTGTTCTCTGCTACCTGATGGCAAACTTGAAAAAAATTAATGAAGTAAAAAGGGAATTAATAAATTATTGTTAATATTTTGTATGTCCACCGTTATTGCGTGTAACTTCAAAAAATCTATTTTCTATGGATCGATATAAATTGTTTAAATAATTGAATGGAATTTCCTCAAAAGCTTTAATAAAACATTCTCTATTTTCGAATTGTTTTCCTTCTGCGTAAACATTTCGCGACAGTCATCGCCAAACATTTTCAATTAGATTTAGATCGGGAGATAGTGGTAGCCAATCTGAAACATCGACATTTTTGCTTGAAAACCACTGTTTTACACGTGTTGCTGTGTGGATGGGTGCGTTATCCTGCTGAAAATTCCACCGTTGGCCCTCGAATAATTCGTGAAAATTGATTGTCTGCGTATCAAAAAGCTCGATGTAATCCGCTGAGTTCTGCCGACCTTCTAAGACAACCAGATCTATTGCGCCTTGAAATTAAATGGCTTCCCATTCGTCCTTCCAAATTAAATGAACCCGGCTAAATTCAAATCTTCGAACTTTACGGCGCTGTGGCTTTTTCTTCAGTTTTTTTCCGTCGGAGATGTGGACACTGTTTAATTACTCTACGAACTATCCGGACACTAACTGAAGTTCCAAGTTTCTCCTTTATTTTGCAAGCAGACACATTATAATTTGAAGCTTCGCGTGAAATGGACCTACGTTCGCTCTTGCAAAGCGGACTCTTCGGTTTTTCCCAGAACTTTCTCGATCTGTTAGAAAATTAACATAAACAATTTTAATAAACAAAAAGTGGCAGTAAAACAGAACACAATTTTATTAACTTTAAAGGACCTTGCGCTTTGAATGTTGTAAACAAACTGATAAGGGTAATCAAGTGTCCCTGTTAAAGAAGGCACAAAATGGGGATTTCCCTATTTACTTCATTAATTTTTTTCAAGTTTCTCAACAGGTAGCAGAGAAACATTGAAAATAAAAGTTTCAAAAAAAGATCCGAGAAAATACTCGCATTACCGCTGCATTATGATTTAGGTCGAAATTCTAAGTGAGGATAATCAAATGACCGGTAGTGTATATACATACATTCGTTAAAACGGCAGTACAAGTATTGCCAATACCGGTCAATGGAATATTGTCACTATCCGTGTATACACGCTGTTGTTCTTCGAGTAATCTTTCCAAATATATGCCTAAAACAAGGAGCTGCGGTATAGCTGTATCCTTTGTGCAAATAATGACATGTCATGTTCTTAAATAATTATGTAAAATATTGCTCAGCTATATATCAATTAAGAAATCTTATTTGTAAACAATTTCTATCATTTGAATTTTCTCCACTGAATTTTTTCTTGGAATGTTTCTTTTTTTTTTCGTAAAATTACTCACTACTAATTGACGTGTTGTTCCCCTCAAATTTCGCAACCTTGACATTAATTGATCACAACACGCACTCTAGTTCCATTAATCTGTCAGATCTCTTTGTTTCCCCGCAAATTAAATTAAAACCAGATTTTTTGTCTGACACTCGGAACATGTCAGCCATGGATGTGTTCAACGGTCCAGACACATTTTCAAGTTCAATTGTACTTTAAACATACAACGCTCTCATTGTTGTCCAGCATTCACAGCTCATTTATCCTGAAATCAAATTAAAATCAGAGAAACTTCAATAAACAAAGACCATAAGTGACGTCATATAAAAAAACAAATAGATAGTGATACATTATTTTACGAGTACCATCAGACAGAACAAAAAGAGAATTTTTTTTATGAAGTCATTAGCATTAGCTTGCATGACTAAGAGGTCTTGCTGGTGGTGGTGATAGTATCTTCTGGATAAATGGATAGAATTTAATTATTTCCTCCTGGATAAGCCACAAAACGCTACCATTGCCACTGCTACTTTCACCAGTAATTATCCAATTGAACTTGGTAATGAAATAATGTCCAACACAGGCGGTATGAAGCTAATTGATTATATGGACGATATTTGATGTGCTGATGATTTTGTACGTTAGGAACAATTAGTACACGCGATACATGGAACTTATTATGACAATCGGAGCTCATGTGAGCTTGAAAATTAATCCTAGTTAACACCTGTTATCGCTAATTGTCGATTCAACATAAATATGGGTGTAGCGGTATCGATTGTTTACATTGTCAGAGTGTGAAAGTTTAAGCAAACCAGGTGATTGAAGATAAAGGGAATTTATTTGGTTTATTTAGTTAATTCGAATTCGATGTCGGTTTAGTGACTTAGAGCCACCGGTATCAATTGTTTTTGATAACGTTGTTCATCTATTTATATTTCATAGTTAAGCACTATTTGACCGATTTAGACAAAAACGCGTTGTTCCATAAAATTTTATGGTTATCCGTGAATAAATTGATAAAATATTTATCCGGTTTCCAAAAACTGAATAAACGTCACGTAAAAAAAACCATAAATCGATTCGAGACGTCAAAATGCACTGGAGGTACACATGAAGCCGTTTCTAACACGCGTTAGCTTCATTTTCATTGATAATGATAAGCAAATGGTTGCAATGACGCTTGATATGTCCCATTACTTGAATTGTTTTCTTGTGCTCGAATGTCGGTCTCAAACAATGCAATTGTCAAATTTTCTGTTTCATAAGTTTGACATTTGGTCGTTTAACGACGTTTGACACAAAGCGGAAATTTGACATTTTGTTTAACAGTATAACCGGATGCAAAGTGATTGCGTCAAACCCTTTGACTGCAATTGACAGTATTTCGCATCGTTTGACCGTTTGACATTCCGCGAAATGTGAAAGTGTGAAATTCTTGTATTTTACGTCGTAGCTGGATGGAATCTAACGTAATTTAACTGAAAGCTTAGAATAGACTCCAGATAGGTCCCAACTCTAAAACCATAGTTTCTTAGCTCCTGAATGTACTCGTTACTAAATTTTGTTCTGACGAACTTGCAACTTGCTCTATGGCTGTAGTATCTACTATTATGTGCGTACATACAATACTATTTAACATTTATTATTTATTTCTAAATACTTGGTTCTTTTTATTGTTTTAGTTGAAATATGTAGCATTATGTATTCTGAGTTTTAAAGCAATTTAAATTGCATTTGAAATTAAATGGGAATTAATTTTAATATATAATAAAATAATTCTATTTTAGTAATTAATGCTTACAAGAATCTTAAAAAAAATACATTAATAAATTCCTAAACAACTGTCAAACACTTTCAGGAAAATGTGAAGTTTTTATTTGGAAGGCACTGCCCACCAGTGTAACAGTTTGACAACGCATTTGACAGAAAAGTTTTTGACACCATTTGGCAACAAAAACAAATTTGAGATTTGTCGAAAATGTGTCAAGCATTTGGTAGTAATATGTCGCTTGACTCGATTTTGTGTCAAATTATTCTTGTCAAACGGTCTAATCTTAGCTTTGGTCTATTTAAGCACATAAATAAACTTTCGACAAGCGGAACATTTTACGAGTATTTAGAGAGGCTTTGGAACAAGTTGTTCTTGGCACAGTTTTAGATCTCACACCTTTTCACGGCAGAATGGTTACTTTCTAGTACTAGCACAATTTTTAGTTAATATTTTCAATACTTTTTGCTAAGATTAGGCATAGGCATACATAAATATTTACTCTAATAATTTAGTGACAAAGGTAGACCATCGGTATGCAATCGCCGGTATCAGACTCTTCAACCATTTTATACTACAAACCTACTTCTATTACAAAAAGGTCTTATGTATGGAAGGGTTTTTCATAATAAATACTGAACTATGTCCAATTGAAATTAAATAAACAGTTTTGGAATCTGGTTAGCATATGACCCCGCCTCCCGCCCATTTTTAGCAAAACGCTTTTTTTCGAATTTTATCCTTCAGCCACACCCCAAGTAAAGTATTACCTCTGTACCAAATTTGAATATTCTACTTTTACTGAATGCGCCTTATAGATTTTGATGACTTTTTTGAAAATATTTTTAAACTTAATTTTCCTGTCAAAATTGCCGTAAATTCGTTTCGAGTAAATAAACTGGCACCTGATTTTTTTTTAACAAAACAAAAATTTCCCAAAACATCATATACATACCATGGTCTTGCATATGTCAAATATTGTTAAGATTTTGATTTTAAACGAAATTGACTGATTCGCAGCCGAGAAAAATACAATTTCTTTGAAAAAAGTAGAGTACCGCTTTAAGAAATTTGTACCAAAAACTTGATGCCTCATTTTATACCATATCTTGGAAGTATGTAATTCAAATATGAAATTTGATCAAAATCGTAATAGATTTTATTTTCAAAATCTGGGGTTAGAATGAAAATTCTAACTTCTAGCAGCCATTCGTGCTCTGCGTCAAACATATGTATGCAACAAAGTTTTATGCCATTTCGAATTTGTACTCTCGGATGTTTGTCGGACGTTAAGGAGAGGTGGAGTTGTAAACAAATTTGTTGGTGTTTTCTGGGAATCGAACCTGCGTCTCCCGATTAGTGGTCCACTCAATACCTATATATAGTACTGATCTATATACAGTGCCGTAGAGGCATGTTCCACCGTAGAGGCATGTTGTCCTCCGCATATGGCAACATAATATTATCCAAGATATCGCAGTAGACCTTGTCATGACATTATGGATCTGAAAAATAGTGCCCACACCAAACCAAGCGAAGCATCCCCATACCATTACTGAACCGCTTCCATTTTTAACGATTTTTGTGTAGCGGTTGTGAAACTCCTTGCCTTGTGGTCTTTTTAGTTGTAACATCATCGCTTGTTACGCTGTTGGCTCACGGTTCAAATCCTGATGTCAAGAATCATCTATTTATTTCGCATGACATAAATAAATAAGTCGATCAATTGCGAAAGCTGAGTCAACTACTGCGAAGGCATAATACTGGTAGTAGAGTGGTCATATGGCTGAAAATGTAACTTGATCGTGATGATGACATCAGGAGGACGGAAAAAAATACTGTGAATCAAGAGCAGCGACAAAAGCAAAACAAAAATAGCTCCCCAGTTATCTGGACGCTTCCCTTGGAGTTTACAGAAACTTAGTACCACTACACTAAATCTTTCTTTATTTCTCTCTCTCTCTCTCTGTCTCTCTACACAACGCCCGTACCCTGTAATAGTATAGAGGTATTCATATCCCCTTTGCCGCGTGCAAATTATATATGTACATATATAAAAAAAAAAAATATTACGAAACCGTTTTACTATATGGGCTTGCAAACCTAGTGCGAACAGTCTCCTATTCTTTATATTTTTCCAACTTAGTAATGGAACTTTTCTAGCGATCCTTCCTGGTAATTGACTTTGCTGTAGCCTCTTGCGGACCGTTGTCGGACTGTTAATTTCTGCCGCGATGGATTTTGATGACATGAATGGATTCTTTTTTGCCAGTAATACGATTCAAGAACCCGTCGTTGAGGTTGTTTTTCGCGATCTACCTCGTGATTCTGCTGTAGGCGTTGTTGTAAGCATTCGCTACAAAATTTATGGATCTGTTTTAGTTTCCAGCAATAAATTTTAGCGTTTTGCCAGTTCCTCCGGATTTCAATGCTTACTACGACCCATCTGTTATGAAAAGCTGATATAGTTTTAATAATAATGATCGAAATTATAAATATATATATTGCTGAATAGAAGAAAAAAAAAAAAACAGAAAATCCCGAAAGAAGAGAAGTTATCTATTATTTTGATCAGGCACAAACTTACGTACTTTCACACTTCCTGCTGCAAAACTAATAATCACAACAGATGGCGTTCCTTACACACATTAAAACATAGGAAATTTGTCTGTTCAAGTAACAGTACCGTTAAAGTTTACAAAAAACATTGACAAAGTCTTTTTTCAGTGTTGCCATCACTATTACACTTCATTACCTGTTATTTTGATCAGCACTATATGTCTTAGATATTAGTAGACTCTTGCCTTGACGTAGCTCTTGAACAGAATATTGACTAACCATCAGAGTCTCAGTGGTGCTTTATTTTGACTGCCAGTTGTATTCACGAATCATGTGTTGGTGCTAAGTTAAGAAAATAGAGCAATTCATTGGCAATAAAAATGTACATACATTCTTCATTAACCCACCAAACTAACATATGCATGTCTAAGCAATCTATGCACCAATGAAATGAAACGCAGCCATGACCTACCTTCAGAGAGAATTCCAAATCTCTAGACTATTCTAATCTAATCTGTTATTTCATAAGCAATAATCATATAATCACCATCAACTTTGCAAGTCAAAATATTTATGAAAAATAATTGCCCACACGATTTTTTTTTATGCGTAAAATCATACATAAATATTTCGACACACCCCTCTTTAAAAAAAAAAAAAATTGGCAACATTAAACCAGTTTTCTTAAATTAGCTACACACGTTGTATCGAAAAATATTTTTGAGATTTGTCATGTTTCTCATAGTATTCAACTCGCAGAAGTTTCATTGTAGTAGTTTTACTAGTTCAATTTGAATACTCGTATTCCAGTTATAACTAGACCATCCTTATCCAATAAAAGTCACTTATTTCTGTTGAATATTCTCTGTCAATTTACTTGCTATAAATTTCTACTTAGTGTCTAGTGACATTCGCTAACGTAGGGAGAAATCGCCTCATGACAAAGCCATTCATTTGCAAATCAATCCGTTAACGTGTAACTCTTGAAAAAATCTATATTCCCTATCCCTTTGTCATGTTTGTACGAGTAAGTGCATTCAACCAATTTCTGCAAGTCGTTCACTAATTGCATTATACTGCAATCAATAATCAAACCACCTGCTGTATAGCACTGCTACGAAAGAAACTATTGAACATATAGCTACGAGTATAATGAAATTGTCACATCCCCTTGCGGTACATAATGGTAATCCTGTTACGAAGTAGGTGTAGGCCATTAAGGCAAACCGAATTTGTTGGATTTTGTGTACTCGTAACCCTCGATATTTAAATCTTTAGTACACTTCATTGAATTTCATCCCTTGAGCTTAGCAGAGGTAAACTTTATTTTCCACAAGATTTCGGAGAAATTTTTGTTTATTTTCGGTTGGAAAACCAGTCGTCTGTGCGTAATTAAACTCGAATGGTAACCTTCATAAAAGCCCTTAGAGTTTTCGTCTATTTTTTATTTTTTTTTTATTTTTTTTAAGACAGTATGGTTGGCAAGAAAGGCTTTCGTTGGACTTAAACAGTATTTTCATCTGTTTGCACTTTACATTTTTTTTGTTTACTTCGATGTTTAAGCTGGTGACTATCAGCGCTATAACTTAAAAGATGCTGCAAAAAAATATGTACTTTAGTCCTATCATACGAGGGTGGATCAATAAGTCCTTGAAAAATAAAATAAGGAACACTCTTTCCGATATAAAAACATTTTACTTTTCAAGATAGTCTCCTTTTAGCTCTATACACTTCATCCAACGTTTCTCCAATCTTTTGATGCCCTCCAAATAATACGATTTCTCGAGCCCCTCAAAATAAGCGTTTGTTTCAGCGATGACCTCTTCATTCGACCCAAATCTCTTACCTCTTCATGTTTGGAAACAAGAAATAGTCGCAGGGGGCTAAATCTGGGGAATATGCTGGATGAGGGAGGAGTTCGCAGCATGTGATAAGCCTCTTCAAGCTCGCGCACTTTCATTCGCCGATCGTTCATTATCAAACCATGGATATTGTCGACCATTTCTGGAACCAGAACGTTCGGCGTCACTTGTGATTGAACGACCGCACAGAAATTGAGTAAACCAGTGATGAATGGTTCCAATCGATGGTGAAGAGTCCCCATAATATTTGTCAAGCTTTTGTTTGGTTTGCGTGATAGTTTTTTCTCGCAAAAAATAGTGTTTAATGAGCACTCGAAATTCACTTTTGTCCATTTTAACGAAAATGCTAGTAGCCGTCTATATAAAATGGCTGCCACAACAAAACTATTTGACAGATCTGTCTGAAAATTTGGGTGCGTTCTTTTGAAAGATGATTCTTGACAAAAAAAAATTAAATTTAAGGTGACGACACAATTTGTGTTAATTTTCAGGGACTTATTGACCCACCCTCGTAGTCATCATTTTCAGTGTTCAAGGTAATTATGGGGAATTGAAGAAAGTGCATATAAAGGGTGTCCCAAAATTCACGCAAGAAGTAATTTTGATAGAAAGCACCGATTTTTAATTAACAATTGTAAATGTTTTATTGATGCATAAAGTATACAGTATAGGGAATACAGAAGTATGGAATAGTATATCGCGTAAATGCGCACTCTTTTGTCGGAATTTTCCATGACAGTTTTGTATAAATGTGGCTGAAATGAGGCTCCTTCAAAGCGTGGGTGGTCGTGGGCTTGTTGGCATAAACCTTAGACTTCAAAAAGCCACAAAGAAAAAAGTCGAACGGCGTCAATTCGCATTCTGGGCGGCTAATTCTGATCACCAAAACGGGAAAATTCAGGACAAGGAAATGACTCATGCAGTAGTTGAATTGTTTCTCGGGTTGTATGGCATGTAGCACAGTGACACGTTGTGGATGCATTTGTTTCTCAACAATCACTCGTGGATTTTCTGAACCCCAAATTCGACAATTTTGACGATTAACAAAGCCATCAAGATGAAAATGCGCCTTATCGCTGAAGATGATTTTGTTTGAAAAATCAGCATCCACTTGTTGTTGTTTCTTAATCCATTCAACGAACTCTCTTCGCTGTGCGTGGACAGCAGGTTTCAGTTCTTGAGTCATTTGCACTTTGTATATATGAAGATGCAAGTCTTTCGGAGAATACACTGTACAATACACATCTCGAAATGTCCAATTCTTGATCACGGTGCCGAATTGATGTTCCTGGACTTACAACAACACTCTCGTTAAATGACTTGTTGAAGGATGGCCAGAGTGTCTAAGATTGTGAACTGTAGATGCCAAACCTTCATTACTTTAAAAAAAAAAAGCTAAACAATAAAAACGCGTTGTCCTTTGGTGTAGCACTTCATTTTTAATAACCCTGAACTGTCAGCTGGCACGCTGTCTTTTTTTTTCGTTGGCAATATTTTACGCACAAATGGCGCAAAATTAAAATCTTGCTCTTTTGGGACACTCTTTAAATACAGAAGTCTTTCTCATCATACTTAGGTTAGGTTAGGATTGCAGACACACTTAGGCCAGCGGAGGTCCATTGTGATACCACGGGATCTATTTCTATTCTAATTATCTAAAGAGTGATTCTGCCGTCAATATTCGCCAGGTGACCGATGTTGTCACAATTAGTTCTATGTAGACTCTGAAAACTGCAGAGTCTATCCCTAATATCTACACAGCTTATAGTTCCGCGCTAATGTCAATCATGTGTTTATGAAATGTTCTGGGCTACATGGCCTATCCTAATTTCTGCCAGTTATTCGTGCTGTGCGACACATGAGACTTACGATTTTATACTGTTTCGATTGAGAAAGTTTTATGACAATTTTACTCGCGTAAAAAATTTGTTTGGTAGTTACTTGACCTCGAACCTTGAGTCTCCTACTCAGTGATTACGCACTTAACCATTGAGCTACGGCGCTCATATTTGACAACAAACTATCATCAGGCAAGTCTGACATTGCTTCCGGTCATGGGTCAGACAGACGAGACAACTATCTAACGAGTGTCTATTGTAGCGGCTCCGTTTCTTTACCTCAAGGTCATGTCTTTCTGGTAGTCGTAGAGTTGACGAACGAGTTTCGCTTACCGACTGTTAACTTGTCGAAGTGTTGACGTTCGACTCATCCTTCGACAAACCTTTATAAGTAAGCGACTTGGTCCTTTGCTTGACTACTGGTTTTGGCATCCTCACAGTTGGGTCCTGCGCCGTTGTTTTTATCCCATCCTTTATAGTGAAGATGTTAAAATCATCACTTGTCCCGTCTGATTATGGTCACTGACTTGGATGGTCTCTTCTTCGCTTCAGTCTTCTGCATTTACCACAGTCATCAGAGAATTAACACTTAGCTTGTCCATAGAGGATAGTTTCTGCAAGAAGGGTGTCCTGGAAATATTATCTTCCTAAGGTTCTGTTTCTTAAAATATGGATTGTATCCTCATGGACTTGACTCTGTATATGTTGTCATCATTAAGGTGTAGATACATAGTTTTAAGGTGTGATACCTTAACAGGTTATGACCACTGGTGGTTCGTATACACCATTGGCAGCTACTTTCTGACTTCTGGTTTTTTTTTATACTTTGTTCAGAGATATTTCACAAGTGATCAATAGTTGTCCCTGAAGCAACAGTCTCTTGCCAGTTAATCAGCCAAGCAGAGCTTAACATTGTGCTGCTAGTCAAGATATTTAAGTTTAAGCTCTTAGCGACAGCACTTGACAAGTGTACATTTTATTCAAATTATGGCACTACTTCAAGGGGTGAGTAAATATTTACATATTTTCTCACCCCTTGAAGTAATGTCCTCGCTGTTCTCTTGAACGTGTTGGGATTACTCGTCTCTTCCCATCAAGAGATCCCATTTCTTTATTGCGGAGAAGCTTCTCCGTTCACATGTAATGGATTGGTGGCTGGGGAGTACCGCAATCTCCGTACCTGGTTTAATGTGATACCCCCACAACTTCCCACATTTAACTCAAGAGCTTTGGATTGAAGTGCCAAAGATTTTGTTCGATTATCTATTTCGGAATATTTAATTTCTCGAAGTCGGCTACTACAACCTTAAATACACATATATTACTGACAACCTTCAAAGCTTCTAAACTGGCCCGATTTTCAACCGCGCAACCTTGTTCGAAATAGCAGTTGGTGGAGTAGACCGCTCGCAATGTGGTTCAGGAGTAGAAAGTTTTGTTATGAATAAACAAAAAAGAAAATGGCGCCCAACATGGGATGAAAACGGCCAATGGAGGCCATTTGAGTGCAAGAGTGCGGAGAGATAAGAACTAGTCTTGTCTGCACCGAAGATGCTTCCATAACCTGCCTCTGACTTATAACAGAATATCATTGGCTTTTATTTTCTACTGTTTTTGTTGAGCATATCTCTATCAGAGCTTCTTTTTCCCTTGCCGTATACGTCTTTTTTTATAGCTTGGATATTATAAGTTCTACTTTAAATCCTCAACAGACTTAAGAAAAGTACCTCGTTTGAAGTACTCTTGATCGCTCTTTTCGCCACTTGAACGAGAAAACTAGAGTTGGCAGGCAGAGGCTGTGTGTCTTCTTATATATTCCACTTTTCTAAGTTTTACCTATTAAGTCTCTAATTTTTCTATAGTTCCAGATTAATTTATAATCTTCTATTTTCATTTCAGAAACTACAAATACGCCGACGATACAACGTCCCGAGATAGTGACTCCCTCATCCAAGAATACGGTAATCTACCTACAGATGAGACCAACACATATTGCTGGCGACATCCAAAAGTTCGAGAGAACTGGCGAACAGTCCTCGCAGCAGTTACCCTGCTTTTGGTCGGCACTGGGCTCTTCGTGATGGGCACCTTTGCTGTAGCTGACCCAACGAAAACCTCACAAGGCGTTGTGTTCTTTGTTGCGGGTCTCATTTGTTTCATCCCGGGAGCGTATCATGTTGTTTACATCTGGTTGGCGGCAAAAGGATATCGAGGGTTTGACTTCTACCACCTGCCGTTGTTTACATAAAAGCACGCGTCTCACATTGGCAGCTGGGGTGTGTCGGACCTGTTGAAATTGTTGAAGTTATCATCGTACGAAAAAGTTTCGTTTGTTTTATATATTTTATTTATAAAACATTTTCGAAATGAAATAGAAAACTAAATAAGAATGATAAACTGTAGTGACTGCAAAAAAAAACACTTTCGAATAATTTTTTAAAACTCTTTTCCGTCGAATTTTTTTTTTTTAAGAAAAAAAAAACTTAAATTATTTTTAAACTTAAATTTTATTTTTCGAAGTGACTTAGAAAATATGTTGTAATTTTTTTAAGTTTGGCTTTCACTATGAAGCTTCTTATTTTAAGATTAAGGAATGACTAAGTGATTGGGAAATGATCTTTTTTTAAAACTTTTTTTTTTTTGTATACTTTTAAACTTAACCGGAAAGACTTTTTAGTTGAAATTATGTAAACAAAAAAGAAAAATAGAAAACTCTATAAGATAATTATTAGAGTTTATAAATATTAAATTTTTTAGTGTATAAATTATTTTATATTATATGTAACTTATAGAATTAAAAAAAAAAGATATTCCATCATGTGGAAAACATGATGTACCTATACAACAAAGAAAACCGTTCGTTTGAAAAGGAAAATCGTTGTAATTTCGATTTTATTTTTAATAGAAAAGGAAATTTGAAATATATAAGAGCGAAAAAAAAAACGCGGAGTTGAAAATACAAAGGAAGAAATGGTTGTAAAAAAATTAATAAATTTATTGAATAATAATTTGTAAAAGTTAACAAACTTGTGAGAAAAAAAAATATATATATATTTTGTTTTCTTTTTATTTTTTACTATTTGTTTTTTAGGGTGGATTGTTGCTGATTGATCCAAGACATTGTTTTCGGTTTTTCTTTACACACAATGGCCCTTAGTAATAAATTAATTTAAAAGCAAGTTTTTCTTAAAGCCAGCTCTAAATCCAAATCGGTAGTAATGCACAAGAATGTCACTCCTAAAACAGGAGACAGTTTGGGGCTGGTTAATCTAAGTCGCTTTTAAACTGACATTCCAAATGGAAATGGGACATGAACAAATTACACGTGATTTTGATAATATTCATGATAAAGGGAATAATAGAGCACGCGAAAATGATAATGATACACTAATGCAGAATTTTCCTTCTGAAATTTGAATTGAATTTCTTCGATCTGTCAAAAGTCACAGTATCTAGTGAAAATTAATCACAATAACTATTCTGAATTTGACTTCTGGTAAATCTGTCTCATTACTACAAAAACTTAAAAGCAACTTGCAATCACCTAAGTAAAGGTCCATTCACAGCAAATGAATGGGTGAACTGCGAACAAACCATGTTTAGTACAATTAAAGGCACACAATTGACAGCTTTACTATGCCAAAAGAAGAGAATTTTTATTAGTTTCTGCGCAGAAATTAACAATTCGCTGATTATTCCGCGAATAGGCGAATACTTCTTCCGAACTGTTAAATTTTATTCATACTCCACAGATGTGGGTCGCAATCCACATTCGCGCGAGTTTAACCTCACAATTCTTTTGTTTTGTTCTTGGTGGTCGGTCAGAGCTCAAAGTATTTCAAATAATTATAATTATGTCTGAAAGTACTTAAAATATCGTATGGGATCCTTATGCAGTTTATTCATGAGCATACAAAAATCTCATTCCCTACTTCTTGTCTGATTTATGGGTGCACATGTATGGCTTTCCTTTTTTTAAATCTCTTCGTCCATAAATATGCAAAACAAATGTTTTTTTTTTCTTAGCAAAATGTGTTGCCTGTCTCCCATTGTACACTCATATATTTTTTAGAAACACAACGAATGACAAGTGAAATTCGCAGATTGCTGCGACTAGAAAAAAAAAAAAGTTCCTGTGAATGAAATGTCAATATTTGCGAATATTCGCTCGTTCGTATTCGCAGGTTGCTGAGCTGTGAATGGACCTTAACAGCAACTTTAGGGAGTTGCTTTTAGTAATTCTATTACTAAGGGCTAATATTTCTATCAAGCCAAAGGTGACCAAAGTGGTCGAGAATAAGTGCTAAGCATCTCTTATATTAAAAAAATTAAATTGAAATCTTTGAACATCAGCACTTAACGAGATTGAGATTGAACGAAAATGAGACTTAACGAAATTGAGAGATATGATTTTTCCTCCGTTCATTTTACTGAAATTTCCGAAATGAATTTCGCCTCATAAAAAAATGGAAACTATCAAATGAGTTACAGCCAATAGATTTGACAGCAAAAATAACTTGAAATCAAAAGAAACAAATATGTGAAATAAATTTTGAAATTTTGAATTGTGTAATCTGCGATTTGTTTTGAAAAAATTGACGTTTCTCAAGAATTCATAGAAGTTGTTCACACAGGTCTGACAGACTGGATTTTTTTTTGTTGACATTTACAGGAGAGGTGACATGTTAAGTCAATCCGGATTTTTAGATTTTTTCAAATGTTTGTATTTTTTCTGACGTTTGAAAATGTTAATCGGTTGTCACTCGATAATAGTGTAAAAAAGAAAAATAAATTCCATATTTTCACTATCGCTGCTATCACTCATTGTTTAATTAAATTTCTTCAAATTTGCGAAGTAAGAAAACAAACCAATTTGATAGACACTGACAATTAATATGTCAAAATAATTCCGCGCAAGTGTTCAGACAGGATTATCAGTCTGAACACGAAACGTCAACAAAAATCCAGCCCGTCAGTCCAGTTTGAGTACCGTCATACGAAAAGCGTACTTTTCTTGAATTTGAGAGAATTCTTTTCCGTTTTCTGAAGTTTGACGTTTTCATTTTCATGACAAAGAAAACTACACACACGGACTAATTTTTATTCGTAAAATTGACGCTTAGCTAGAAATTCGCGATGAAGCTAATTGTGGCGCCTTATTTCCACTGTGGATTTATAATAAAATGATTGAGATGATTTCCAGCTTTTTGGAAATTATTTCAAAATTGAAGCTTGCATGCTTCTCTTCTTTTTGTCCCTATTGCTCTCGCTATCCTGTCCGTCCAACCGGTCGTCTGTCTGTTACCACCTTCTAGCTCTTAAACTACATATAAAAGGTGTGTGCACAGTGTTTACACAAAACAATGACCCAAATATATATTCCAAAAACTGTTCCTTTGACAACGTTGAAAAGAATTCTTTGAACAAAATTCAAAAAAATATTTTTCGAATTACAAATTTTAAATTAACGCTCACAGTTGAGGAATGTCTGAAAAAATAGTGGCCCTACCCTCTCTCATTTCAAAAGAACCTGACCCAAAAACTTGGAAAAAACATGGTAAAGTCGAATTCTGATATTCTTATTAATTTGCGAGATATCACATTTCTTTTCCATTTACGTACCTTGTCCGATAGGTTTCTCACTCAATCCTTTATCTTTAATAATTTGTTAGCTAAGTACATACTTTAAATTTAAGGGCTAACCATAATGGACCTCAGTGGAATTAAACTTATGCCGAAACCGAACGAAAAGCCCACTCAAGTTCTGTCAAACTCTGTAGTTACCCATAATGTACTTGAGCAAACTTATAGTCTGTCAAATTGTTTACATTCGGTTTGGTTTCAGTGCAAGGAAAAAGAAAATGCAAAACAAACTAAAACAATTAAAAAAAAAAAAAAAAAAAATTACTGTATCTTTCAATGGAAGGGATAAATATCCTGTCAAAAATAAATGATTTGGCATTTTGTTTTCTTTTTCTTTTTGTATCAACTGTCAAATTTTCGTACTGAATGTCTCATTTCATTGATGCATTCCGTAAGCCCACAGAAGTTAACGAAAACTTGACGAAACCGAGCGTAATCCCATTATGGTCATGCCACACTATTTGCCTGTAATGTGACATTTCATTAAGCTGGCTTAAGTTCATTCAAGTCCATTATGGTTGGCTCTTTAATAATACGAGTATACAAGTAAGCAGATTTTAGCTATTCATTTTGAAGCGCAACTTTTGCTCTATTCAAGTAGTGTGGGCATTAAACATATATATTGGACAATTTAAAATAATAAAAAGACTATTCTGGAAGCCACGTACCTTTTTAGGATAATTCAGAACAGATTAAATTACGAATTAGTAGCGTATACAAGTATGCACAGTTTTGGAAACTATACTCCAGTCTTGTACTTTCTAACCTATTGTCTTGTAAAATTTGTTTTTATGAATAGGGCTTGTGAATACAGGTGTCCCATTTTTTTTTTGGTTAAAACTTAAGGATTAAGACAACAAAAAATATGGGCACGACTGGATCGCACGTTGTTACTCCATATATGCTGTTCTTTTGTAAATCATTCAAGTTTCTAAATTAGACGAAATCAATCAGCCGTCTAGGCTGCAGTCGGAGATACAGACAGAATTGCGAGACCCACTTATTCGAGTTTCTCTATGATAATAATGTCATGATTGATTAAAATCTCTGCACAAAATTTGTTGACGAAATCAATTCATATATGTAGGTGTAAATACAAATAGTATGAAAAGTAATACTTTCACCCATACACCCATACTTTATTTATGCAAAAATGCTATTATCTCCTAGTCCTTAAGTTTCAAAAGTTTCTTTTCATACCATTTGTGTTTAATAGGTAGTAGGTGGTGATCCTTATTCCCACAGTGTCACCCAAAAATGAGGTGACTGGTATAAATTTCTAGTCTTATTTGTCCATACAAGCGCCACCTTGAGCTTCTGTAGGAGCACACAATGAGGCGAGTCTCCAGAAGATTCGTTCCCTTATTTTAGCTCGAATTTGAGCAAATATTCACGTACAGGAACAAAATTAAAATAAAGTGAGGTGACAATCTGTCACCTCACGGTAATAAGGCGAACTGAATCAAATTTCATCATGTCCCTTTCATTTTACGTTTGAACAACTTTCTTTTGCCTCAAATGTGTGAGTTAGTCGTAAGTATACACAACATAAAATATATAGCCACCAATTTAGAAATCTATGTCAGTCTGTTTCGAGTTAGCGCTAAAATTTTTGATGGAATTGTAATTGAAATTAAATAGTTTTGTAGTGAAAACCTTTGGAAGTGTTCTGCATGTTGTCTCATATTCGTGCTTTAAGCTGAAACTGAGCTTGCAGAGTTTGCGGTATCATCTGTTTTGTTTGTGGCCATCATATCTAAGTGGTTAAAAGTACGATTACTTAACACCTTATCAATCTCTCAATCGAAAAATATGCCGTTCTGGAACGTCCCTACCATTCGTGTTTCGCCAGAATGGCTGTGAGAAGCTAAGCCGGGCTCTGTACGGGCTGTTATTATTTTATATTATCTGTTTTGGAGAGAAGCTTATACTTATACTCGTATCAAGGGAATAAAACTCATGAACAACCAAGGATACTGATCGCGTCTGCAAGTCTATAAATATGTTTAAAATTATTGTATCATGCTTGGTTCTTTTCAGCAAAAACTAATTTAATAACTAATTAGTCTAAAGACCTCAGTAGTGTATTTTTCATCCTCATCTGAGCAACACACGTTCGCCATTGCCATTCTGCATAAACGAATGATTTTAAGAGTGATACTAAATATTTACAATGACTATAAACAGGCGATGAGGAGTATCAATTTTCTATGTATTTTAGAATCTGCAGGATCTGCAGTAAGGTAAGAATTATTCAGTAGCTTTATACCTGTATAGATCAGGTTTAAACTTTTTAGACCGTCCATAACAAGTCAGGTTTTAGACTACCGGAGCTATAGGTTTTGTTTCTCTTAATCTTGGCTGTAGCTTCTTTGATATTGGTCCATAGATTTCAACAACGGTATGGGTAGCCCGCTTTACAAGTCTCAGTTCTTATTTCTGCAATAACATGTCTCCATTTCCTCGATCTCAGAGCTAATTTTTCTTATATTTACTTATACACATAGTATTTATTTAAATTCAAAAGTAGATCAATAATATCCGTCCTTCGCTTCATGAGTGCCTGCCTGAATTGCTTAAATTTCATTCAAATTCTTTTTTTCAAAAACATTCAAATCAATCAGCAACTAAAGAATATCGATTTCATAAAAAATGTTTTCTATTTTAAATTTTAATTTATTTATTTTTTTTTAAAAAAGATAAAATTTAATAGAATAGCTGACTTCATACACGATATTTTTTTGGGCACTAATTTCATATAAAATTAACACAATTTTTCGAATACCTACTATAAAACTGAACACGAAAACTCTAAAAACCATCACTAAAAACTCACGGTTATGAGGTCAAGAAAACTTAGTAAGAATCCAATTCAATTGCTCAAATTGTGCAATAATAATAAAAGTATTTATATAAAACACCACACTTAACTTATAAAAAAATGTTGCTCTGAAGAGAAATAAACAATTTATGATAGAACCAACAAAAAGTTTTTTATACCAACATTTTAGTTCAAAAACTATTTTTAGTAAGAAAAAGGAAATCTAACAAACTATTTTTTTAAAGCTTAATACGACCTGTTTTTTTTTTTTTAGAGAATAAACTAAACCTGCTTCCACAAATTAAAGTCTCGTGTGTTAAATTCCCTTCGAGTAAAAACACACTATCTTCTTTTATATACCTAATTTATTTAAAAAAAAAATACAAAATTATAATGAAAAAGCATTTAAAAAAAAAAAATGCAAATTGTTCAAGTGCCAAATTATTCCTTAGCTTTTGAAAATTACAAAAATTATAATTTGCATAAGTTATAAATAATTTAACAAATGAATACATTTTTATGCACTTTAATTTGTGTCTTATGTAGTTTTCTCGTGTAGATCTATAAGGCTTAGTTTAAAAAAAAAATTAAAACAAAATAAAATATATGATAATAAAATTTAAAAGCAAAAAAAAAGAATATTTTCGCAACTTTAGTGATTGCAAACAAATGAAACATAAAATAAAATGCTCAGAATCTAAATTAAAGCTGACTTTCACTTTGCACTTCTTGACTAAATTGAAAACTCAAAATTCAAAAATTTTTAATTTTCTCCATTTTAACTTGACTTTTGGCATAATTTTCATTGACTGCAACAAACGAATTTCAAACCTATAGTCAAGTAAAACTACAAAAAAGGGCGGGCAGGGTGTCTGCAACCCGCCCAATTTTTTGTTAACAATGGTTTAAGAAATACAAGGAATTAGATTTCAAAATTTTACAAAAATCCGAGTGGTGCTTCATTGCAATTAATCAAAAAATATAAACAAATTCGAATTTCTTATAAATTAGTGGAATAAATCAAGAGACACTGGGGAAGTAAAAGTGTTTTCTAGGCTGCTGAATTGTATACCTAACTCAGAATTTCAAAACTAAAAATGGCGGTTGCAAAATGGTGCAGAAAATCCCTAAACAATAAACAAATTAAAGTTTTGCGGAAACTAATGAAGTGAATCAAAAGCAAATTTAAACAAAAATGTTTCGAGGTTGCTTAGAAATTCAAAATGGCGCCCAATAAAATATTGCACATATGTATATGCTTTACGAAATCGTATTTCTTGTATTTGTTAAGAATTGTTGAGAACAAAATTTGCCAAGTTGCAGACACCTCAGAGTCTGCCCCCTGCTTTACTTCCACCTATAACACCAAGTATTAGTTTCCTAAAAATATTCGATATCGAATTCCAAAAATGTGGGTCTCGCAAGCTAGTCTGTCTTTCTGCATGCATGCATGGCCTACTGCAGCCTAAATTACCAACCTAAAGGCTGAACTATAATAGTAGAATGCATACGTACGACCACTTCCGAAACAGAGCGAATACACAGGATTTGTATTGTGTGACCATAATAGCTTTTTTGCTTCGATTCGTTAAGTTTCGTTCACTTTTGCTCGTATGAAAACTTGACAAGCGGTCCCCCATCTAAATACTAACAGCGCCCGATGGTGCTTCATTTTGGTGATCGGACGAGAACCTTTGCTTCCGAACATTATGGCCTACTTGAGCAATTGACAGTACTGAAGGAAACGTAACGTAGAATTATGACATTAGCTTCCGATTGCTTCCGACTATTATAGTTCAGCCTTAACTATGATCGGTAGGTTCACAATTCGAGGAGAAATCAGAATTTCCATTCTAACCCCAAAATTAATGCTATTTTACCAAGGGCACATTGGCAAAAACGGTAACGGTATCTTTCTTATTAATGGCCGATTTAAAAAAAATCGATTTGCTCGAAAACGGCTTCAATTATTTTCATCAAAATTTTATATTTCGGATAGGTTACACACAAACGCTATCAGATGGCGTACCAGGTTTTTGACAAAATATATGTCTAATTGTACTTTTTTTTTAAGTCAATATCTAAACAATATTATAATACACTTGCGATCATAAAAACAGCACTATATTAAAATTATTGAAAAATTATTAATAACTATGATTATCCTTTTTATAATGAAATGAAGTTTTTGTTGAGTACTCCGCAGTAGTTTATAAATATTTCTACCTTATTTCATTCCACAAAAAAAGCAAAAACAATAAACGTTTTTATTTTTTGACAATTTATTAGTACTGTTATGGTTTCAAAATCAAACGATATATTTTTTATATGTGCATAAGATGTTTAGATATGTCACTTTTAGTTCAAAATCATCAGTACCGGGTTGCTCCTCATTTGGCGGTTATATCCGCTTTTTTTCTAGAAGGCATCAAGTTTACTAGAAGTTCAATAGTATCCCGTGAAATTTCAGTATCCCATACATGTTCCAGAACTTCATTTAGTTTTTTTTCTACTCTCTGGTTTATGTTTAGCCACCTTACATTTCATTACATGCCAAAAGTGTTCAATTGGGTTGAGTTCGCTGGCCAGTCTAGTCGGGAAATTCAGAGGTCATCAAATGTTGTATTGAGGTGAAAATTATTGAAAGACTGTGGTTACTTCTCTAATTATTATTTATAAAGTAGACTTCTAGACTACTACATTTATAACACTTTACTTACCGGTTTGGCTTGCAGGATTGTCTTGAAAAATGCACTTGTCAATATACTATACGAATGATGCTGATCAATGGCTTGCACTAAAAACTCCCTTGTTACTTGTCCATACATTTGAGAGTTCATAATTCCATTAACAAAGTGCAAAGCGCCTAGAACGTAAAAATATTGGTTTTGAAGAAACTTCACTGTCTTAACTATGCACTCGTCCTTAAACCTTTCACCTGCTGACCGTTGTATGTATGGCAAATTGTCGGCACACAACAAATTAAATTTACTTTCGTCGGACTATATAACACATCGCCAATCATACTGCGTCCAATCTTGATACTTTATCGCCCACGACAAACGAGCTGTATTTTTTTTTTTTTTTTTTGTGGTTATCTTCATATCTCCCGTAGCCTTCTGCGTATCATTTCGGCGCTTAGGTCAACTTGATGAAATTCATGCAGCTTTGCCTTTATACGGACAGCACTTTTAATGCGATCTTAATACATTGTCCGTCTTCTGGGTTGTTTTGCGTTTTCGGCCTGAGCCTTTTTCCCTACCCAGTCGATCAAAATTTTCTTTTTCTTCATCAGTCGCACGATGGTTGAATGAGAGCATCCTATTTTAACCTCAATCTGACGATAGGATAGCCCTTCCTCAACCAAAGTCAATATTTTAACTTTTTCATCTCGAGTCAGTTGCTGATATTTACCGGATATTTCACTTTTATCAACTTATCACAGTCACAGCCAATCACAGTCAATTCAAACTGATTTTTTTTTTTGCACTGAATACGACGCCAAATGCCGCTCTCAAATCTGAGTGATTTATTTTCGTAGTTTAACCGATCTATTGCCTTACCATTTAGTACAGTCATCGACTGCAAATTTATGGAATTATGGAATAGTACACAACCGTTCTGAAATTCGTTACACTTACATTTATTCGTTATAAATAAAATGTCAAAAGTCTCTAGGACTGTCAGGTGCATACGAAACTTTTTTTAGTGCTTATTAGGTATTAAACTACAATATATTAGAAGGTATTCCCTAAAATAGATGTGACCAAACTTCAGATTGTCACATTTTGAACTAAAGAGATTTTGTTCAAAATCAACCAACGTCTCCATACCTTAGTACTAAAGTGCTTTTTCCTATACTAATTTGAAGATTCCAAGTAATTGGACGGAATTTGATGAATACGCGCTTACTAGGTTGGACTAAATCGCTCCCCAAGTTACGGGAAGATCGGAAAAGGCAGACTTAGACCAAAGGACAGATCCTTTGTGATACAATTTATAAAATTAAATCCTCCGGTACTCGTAACATGCACATGCAAATTATTTATCTGATTACTAATTATCTTGCGTTTTATGTCTTTCGTTTTTACCCATTTGATAACTATACGAGTATGTATGTAGGTCCGTGCGAACACTTTTCTGAAAAAAAAATTAAAAACATCAAATTTCAGAAACCTTGAGAGAATTCACTCAATTTCATATGAAATCTTGAGAAACGTTAATTTTAGGTAGTTTTCAAACAAATGTCAATACAAAATGTTTGCTTTTTTCCAAACTGAATCAATTAAATTAATTCAATATTGCTAATTCAAAATTGCTGTCAAACCTATCAGCTGTAACTTATTTGAGAGTTTTTATTTTTTCGTGAGGCGAAATTTCTCTGAAAGGAAATTGTAGAAAAATGAAAGAAGACAAGAGGCCGAACTATAATAGAAGAATGGTTTCGTACGACCACTTCCAAAACATGGCGAATACAAAGGATTTGTATTGTGTGAACATCCATTCGCTCTTTCGTACGAAAATTTGACAAGCGGTCCCCCATCTAAGTACTAACCGCACCCAAGATTTCGGTGATCGGACGAGAGCTTGCGAACATATACGCCTATTATGGGCTACTTGAGCAATTGACATTACTGAAGGAAACTTAACGTAGAATTATGTTTCCGATTGCTTCCGACTATTATAGTTCAGCCTAATATCATGAATTGAGAGAGCTTAATTTTCGTTAAGTCTCTCAGTACGATTTTCTAATATTTTCTGACGTAATACTATGCTTACGTACGTTTGCATACGGGTAACCAAACGAACCTTGTGTTATATTTGTTTGTTTGTTTTGACTATTCTGTCGTATCTGAAGGTGAGAAAAATTGTAGCAATAATCAGTATTTCAGAATACCTTTTTACATTTCTTACTTAACAAGCTCTCGACTCATGAAAAGTCTCAGTTTTTTTTGAAAGAAAGAAATAAGAGCATGGAAATTTATGAGTACAAGCA
The DNA here is from genome assembly GCA_963082735.1 of Pocota personata. Classification (NCBI taxonomy): domain Eukaryota; kingdom Metazoa; phylum Arthropoda; class Insecta; order Diptera; family Syrphidae; genus Pocota; species Pocota personata. Next base: position 36,318,003 of record OY720431.1, read on the forward strand.
TTTGAGAGTAAAATTGTAATGAGAAGTGGCTGCGAGAAGCTAGTACAAGCTTCTTATAAGGAATAACAAAGATGATTTAAAGGTTTTTGAAACCCCAGCCCACAAATCCCACTCACTCTTGATCCGATTTTGACAGTTTTTAGACGAAATGATTTACGTATCAGGATAACTGTATGCTTCATTAAAATGTCTTTAATGGTTCTCGAGTGGCCCTGTAAGGACAAACATACAGTTAAAATACCGGTACGGAACACTAACCGAGCGAGAAACGACTCGCAACTGACGAATTTTTCCTGGTTACACATGCAATAGAACAGCAATTCTGTGCTTTCCGAGAAATTCGACAAAGATGTTTTTCTTACGGATTTTTGCGTAGAAATACACGACTTACGAGGGGGGGGCTTATAAGTTCGCGGCCTGAGATACTCAACAACTAGTCATCTTCTCATTAAATAAATAAATAAATATTTGGCGCAACAGCTCTTTAAGTGCCAGGGCCTAGCTTCTCGCAACCACTCGTGTTGTGTGCGTTCTATTTTTCACACGAATTCAGACGTTTTATTCTTCACTTCTCATTAGTGATTGAAACTAACTGTGTCACTCTTTAGTGGTATAAATATCACCTTGTTTCAATAACAATCTCATTTTCTTATTATCTGTGTTAGGATAAGTATCACCATGTCAGCAGAAGTCGCAAATTCTCGCAATTTTGAGCATCGCGCCGTGATAAACTACCTCGTGAAAAAGAGCAAAATCGCTTAAAAAAAATTTTCGAAAACATGCCATCGACTTTTTAGGATTCTAGACCTTCGTATACCATGGTCAAAAAATGGGCTCACTTATTTCAACAAGGGCGAGAGAGCTGTGAAGACGATCCCCGCCCAGGGCGTCCTGCGTCAGTGCTCATTGAAGAAAACATCGGAAAAATTGAAAAATTACTTCTGGCCGACCGAAGAAAAAAAATGTGGCAGATAGCGGACGAGAACCGAAAATGCTTAACCCGTTCGACAAGCAACGACGACTCGGGTGCTGCAAAGATTTTTTGGAGGTAGCCGGGGACAATCTCGACTAAATTTGCAACCGAATCGTAACTGTAGATGATTCTTGGTGTCGCTAATATAATCCGGAGTCCAAACAAGAGCCTGTGCAGTGGATTGGAAAAGAGGATAGGCCGCCGAAGAAATTCAAGGTGGAAAAGTCGGCTTCGAAGCTTATGGCGACTGTTTTTTTGGACAGCGAAGGTGTTTTGCTGATTGATTACATGCCAAAGGGGACTACGATGAATGGTCAATATTACGCTAATTTATTGACTCAGGCACGTGAAGCGGTCATACGGAAGCGACGTGGGAAACACAGGCACAGAGTGTTGTTTTTGCAGGATAACGCCACTGTTCATACTGCGCGGATTTCGAGACAGGCCTTAAAAGACACAGGTTTTCAAAGATAGACCACCCAACCTACAGCTCAGACTTGGCCCCGAGCGCTTTTTCCTTTTTTTTTCAATTTGAAGAAGGGAGTTACGAAGCCAGAGATATGCAGATAAGAACGAGATCAAGGCGGCCGTAGAAAGTCATTTTGAAGGCAAAGAAAAATAATACTTGTTCGGTGGTATTAAGGCACTGTATGCACGTTTGTTACACTCGAGGGAAATTATATTGAGAAATACAATTTGTTAATCGGATCTCTTCTTTCACTTGGTGCCTTAGGCCGCGAACTTATCAGCAGCCCCTCGTACTCGTATATATATGTTAACATTGGTTTCAGGATAAAGATACATGCCAGATATGTTGCCACTATCACTTGCCACGTTTTTCCGTCATGTTGGCAAGTTTGTAGAGTAGGCCGGTAATCCACACATTGTAGTAAGCCGCCAATAGATCCAAGAAGGCTATTAGTATTCTAAGTCGTCTCTCAAATCTGCATTCGATATACATATGTTAATAAGGCAAACACTTGGTCACAACAGTTTCTTCATGGTTTAAAACCGGCTTGTTGTACTGGAACGTTGCTATTTATTATCGTTGACACTACGTTGTAGATGAGCCTTTCAAACTCTTTGTAACAAATCCTTAGGAGGGATGTTGACTGTAAGAGAGTCATCAAACTCAGGTATTGGTATGACTCCCTTATAGTTCTACAAAAAAAATCAATTTCGACGTATACACCAGATCGATAAGTAACTCACAATAAGCTTCTTTTTTTTGGTTCAGGCAACGTTTGACTGGTAACTATCTACATATTTATATGCGTACGTTCTTTTCGTATTCTTACTCCGCTTCATTTCTCGCGTAGTCTGCAATACAGAGAGAGGTCTTCACGTGACGTCCTTTAAATTTCACACTATCATAGGAGTTCTGGTAATTGGCCTTGCCTTCAGACAATAAACCAAAATTCTGATTCATTACTTTGACGAGCCTCTGCCATTCTTCATAGCAAAATCCAAAAATTCTTTGTCAACTAATCCCATTTCTAAGCCCATCTGACCTACCTTGTAATCGCAAAGAGCATGTCATCAAACTATTATAGAACTACCTATACATTTCATATACTGTTGCTACCTTGCCAAATAGGGACACCCTTACCCAAACCATTGCCAAAAATAATCCTAAAGACTATCGATTTGTAGTCGAAACCCTCTCCTGATTAATCCATCGAATAACAAACGATTTTCTATTATACATTTGCATGTTCCTATAAATTTAATCGGTTGAATTAACAACAAAATTACCACCTCTTCTGTCTCCCCCCTCGTTTGGACAGTCACACTCTCAGGGTGAGTTATTTCAAAAATGTATTTGACTGCTAAAAAATGTGTCTCTCTACGCAATTTTTCAAAGTACCTACCGTCGTCGTCTCCTCGTCAACTAACTTGATTCAGTCAGTTCCAATCCGCCCATGTTCCATTTTACAATTAACCGACGAACTCCATCAAAACACAGTCGACCCTAACCAACCCAGCAATCGATCCAACAGTTTTAATCCACTTAGTTACCTCAATACGAGCGCGCACGAGAAGTCTCCATGTAGCACAAAGAAGCAACGAACCATTTGGCTTGTAGTAGACGTATCTACAACTCGGCTACTAGAATAGATGCTTTATTATCGGGAAAACTTTTAATATACTTGGATTGGGTTTTTTTTTTTTGGTAATTTTCATGGTCGTGCGATGTGACGTTTGTAATAAATTCCATGCAATTTAGAAGTGCTGAGGGTTGGATTCCTGATTCTAAAAATAGCTAAGGATTTTTTTTTTTTTTTTTGTTTTTTTTTTTTTTTTTGTTTTTTGACTACTAATCGAAGGAAGTAACAGCTACAAAAATGCTAGAACACGATTGCGACACAGACGAGGATTGTGAGGTGTACTGTAAGTTTGAGTTTTCCAATCCTGTCTGAGGAGTATTTTTAAAAAAAATCCTTTTCTAGTCCTTAAACCGGTTAACGAATACAACATAGTGGATAAGATAAAAGAGGCCAACAAGGAGCTCTTCGATGAGGGAGATTCCACTGACACACCACCTGAACAGAGAAGAAAAGTGAAATTCCGTGTGAATCTAGAGGAGTATGAGCCAAATCCTGCCGATGAGGCTCCCAATGACAATGATACAGCAGAGGACGAAGGTTGTTATGAAGTGTTAACCTTGGACGAAGAAGTTGAAGACAGTGTATTACCAAGTGATCGGACAATTACCACCATAGAAGAGTGTGCAGAAATGTTGGCGCTAGAGGTTCAAAAGAAGATAGAAGCTATTGAGATAAAAATGCCAGAATCCGATGAGGAAGTTGAGGAAATCTGTGAAGAAATCGTAGTGATGGATATGGACACTGGTCGAAGATTAGATGATGATACCAAAGAAATGAATGCAACCAAAAAAGATGTCAGCACACCACTTGTAGATTTGGAGTCCAAGCAAGAAAATACCTCTGAAGAAGATGAACCCACGGAAGAAGACGATGACGACAAACTTTCAATCATAGTTGCATCCTATCTACCTCCAGATCCACCGCCAAATGAAGATGATAGTTCGGGGAGGAAAAACCAATCGTTTAGTCGACATTTTTCATTTCGTCGCAAGAATACAGGCAGGAGACTCAATTGCCGCTCTCCAGAGATTACAAACTTAAAGTTGAACTACAAAACCTGCTGTGAGTATCGAAATGCCGAGTGTGGTAAGCTGCCCAAGTACACTGGCTACATGTCGGAATATGGACTGAGTCGAGATCAATTGGACAAGCGTGAACAGACTCTGCAAAAGAAACATAAAGTCGTTGTGGAGAAAAATTTAAAAGCGAGCGAAGCCGAAGTACTGAAGATGCAGGATAATGAGAGAGCATTCACCACATGGTTGAAGAATAAAATGCGTTTCCCCATCAACAGGACGAGGAATATGTTTGATGTGAAAAAGGCCAACAGTAGCAGTGGTAGTAGTAGGAGTGGTATATTCAGGCAGAAATTTTGTGGTAATAACAAAAGTAATGGAATTCCGTAGAGAATTAATATTTGTAACAAGTACTCGTACACAACTAATTTATTTAAGGTGGACATTTATAATACTTCGATTCCCGACGCTAAAAGGCCACCACAGCCGTTTTAGATACATACTCCTACAGACCGAAGGGAATATGGATTATGAATGTGTACACCTCTATAGTTTGTAGTTCGTCCTTGCACATTTTGAATAGAAATAAATAATGCAAATATTTGTAATGGGTTTTTTTTTTCTTTGTAATTGGCGGTAGAATTATGGTAGTCACACGCAATCGATTATGGAATGAATTGATGCGTAGTTTGAATTTCGGATTAGCAAATTCGTATTAAAATGGAATGTTTTTAATCAACCCGAGAAGAGATTATAGATGTCCTAAGAAGCTAAACAAACACTTATAGATCACGTGACATGACATAACTGAGCCGACTTTTCGAAACCGAATCATTAACGACCTGGTAATCTTCCTAATGTTATTGGGTTTTTTTTTTTTCAAAATATAGAACCCCCAACATAATTTGTCAGCAAACAGTCTGGGGAAAGACATTCTGACTTGGGGGATACATTTTACTGTTCATATACAGATACATTTTACTATTTAATGTTCAATGTATAATATTAAAACGACTTTAGAATACAGGGGCCTTATTATGTTTGACTATTCTCGTTACTTAGCTAACGTAAATCCAAAATTGCGATTATGTATTACGATTTTAGTCGCCCGTATAGTTATGGCAACGAGAATGGAGTAAATTCAAAATCGCGATCATATGTGTTCGGTCACTCATATAGTTGTGGAAATGATAATGGTTTTTATTCATCCTTTGTTATCAGTGGATTTAAACACCTCGTCAAAAAATGACAGCGCGAACGCGGCATTATACCTGGCGTTGCGCCAGTGGTTTAACGTCATTTCCAACAGCTGTCATTTTATTATATATTTTGTGGAACGTAATTCTTGTTCGACAGTTGCCGTTTAAATCTCTTTATCGGTATTCTATGTCGTTCAAGTGTGGCAAAAAGACTAGTTAAACACCTGTGTTTGTCGTAGAGGAATTGGTAAACGGCAGGCATTCAATTCAATTAGTTTAAAATGTAAGTTTTCTTGACTTTCTCCATATAATTAGTTTAATTCATATTTTTTAAGGGTAAAAATAACAAATAATAAACAAATGAAGCGGCTAGTCGAGCTGATTGAACAAAATGTAAGCTTGGCAACCAATTTCAAAACAGGTGTGCTTCTATATTAAATGTCTTAGGATAACCAATACAGAACGACAAAAAATGGCAAAAAGCACGTAAAATGTAAAGTTAGACAAAACCACTAACCGTTATATAATTATAGGTTTGGTTCGATGCCAAATTCAAAGTGAAAAAGAAGATTATATTCAACAAGAAGTAATTACCACAGGGGGAGAACCGTTCAGGCGGCACAGGTGTTTGGCGGCATGTAAACTACACAGAGTACATAAAGTACATCTACATTAGGATTTACAACATTAAAATCAACAATACTTCCATCAATATTCAAAGCAAGTATTTCGTTCGCCTCTGTCAAAGCACCTTTTCAATATTGCCCTGAGCTCACTTGAATTCCAAACATGCGAGTTATGGCTGGCCCCAGCATGCTTAGCATCAACGAACCTTACGCACATTCGATGATCACAGACCTAATTTGTAATTTACAGAAATGACAAAATGAAACATGAAATTTAAGATTTATACTAAAGAAACCTTTCCTATGTGAGTACCGTCGACACATCCAATTACCCTGGAACTCCAGCTTTCTGGCTTGATTTTTTTCTTCCTTCATGCTGCGGAATTGTATCCATTGCGGACAAATGAAGGTCTCCATTGCAACAATTACTACATTCAAAATCTTACTTACAGTAGGTTATGCTAAACCTAAAAAAAAATCGTTGACTACACCCTTTTGGTAGCTAACCTCAGCAAAGAACCTCAAGGTTGAGATTGTTTTTCTTTCCGTTTTAAAATTTACCCTTCTTCGATCTCATACTTTTCCGTATTCGCATTAGATCCGTTGTGTTCTTCCTCTTGGTCTTCATCTTTGTTACTCTCCATCATAAACGTCAAAATGCCGCCCATATTTTGTTTCACCAAATTTTATGTTTCACTAAAATCGACGTACTTATACACTCAAATATAAGAATAATAAGGGTGTATAATAAAAGATATAAGCAGGCAACTGTCAATGTCAATTTTTTTTTGTGGAACGTAAGTAAAACGAGACTCCAGACGTTTTGCTTCCGTAATACCGACACTAAAACGCATCTAAACTGCCACGACTCAAAATACAAAAAGAATCGATCAACTTAAAAGCCAGTCGACCAGTTTGAGACAGCATGAGGGTTGCTTTATTTTGACGACAAATGAAAACATGCAAGAAAAAGACAACAAAATAAAATTGAATGTCTGGTAGAATTGCCGCATAAAATTCAACATAGTACAATGGTTCATATATTTATAACTTTGTCGAAGAATATTTACTATTCCCAAACATTTTCCTGCAATTTTCATTATTTGATTTTGTAACGATTGCTTAGTCTTTCCATACAACAAGCTAATGATCCATTATTCAGATCCGAATTACATCACCACTTAGCTTTTAAAAAATGAACATCGTTTCTATATTGAGTAGTAGGTACCTCACTGACTTGAGCATAACCTTGGTAAATCTGTTAGATGAATGCGGATTAACTTCTTAATTTCACGAGAAATTTGTTATTTATCATCGTCATATTTCAGTCGCAGTCTTCGTTTAAGAAACAATTTGTATGACGTATGCGTAACATTTTTTCGAGAATTCATAACGCTAAAGTAAATTTTTTGTGCGAGAATATTGAGCTCGGTTGCGTTAAGTAGAGAACTCTTACTTCGGAGTATTACACGCACAGCCAGTTATACAACTTACATACATCGAATTTGAAGTTAAGATAGGAAAAGTTCCTTTACTATCTCTTTATTTTCGGGTTTCACTCAGGGATAGCGCTAAGGAGAGTCATAGTTTTATACGACCTGTGGGATATGACTGCTTCAACAGCCCTCAAACCTAATCCTAGGTTGAAATGGCTGTCAACAAAAGAAGCCAACACACTTAGACCAATAATAGATCCATTGTGATAAATCTAATCTAATCTAACCTGCATTCGTAATATTTCAGTCGCAGCTTTTTTGCTAGAATTCATAATACTAATCTCCAAACAATAATCTTTAATGCTTCTGGGGCCTTAATACCTGTTACTAGCGAGAAGGCACGACAAACAATTTTCAAATAACAATACCCATGACTTGTAATGATCATCTGTAACGAGAGTGGTAATAACAAATGTTGCAGGGAACATGTTGATGAAAAACAAAAAAAGCATGCTATTTTGAAAAGCACCTATCTTCACTTCTATTAGTATTGTGTAATACTAAATATTCTTTGACAAAATTATGAATATTATATGAAACATTGTATTATGTTGAATTTCATGCTGCAGCCAGACCAGAGCCCTACTCTCTATTTCGTTACGAAAGTCAATCCTATTCGAAATTGCTTTTCGTTTCGCTTTTAAATTGGTACTCTGTAACACTTTCGAAATGTAAAAAAGAGTACTAAACGCTTTTTCCACTTAAGGATTTTTCTTTGTCGAGTATCGATTTATTTCTTTCGATAGGTGAAAGTCTAAAAAGGAAAAATTGCGATTTTTAAAGAAAGAATTTAATATTACAAAAGAAAATGGATTCTGTTGCACTTTGGATGGGCGATTAAACTAGTGAAGAACGGATTGAGCGGAAAATTATACGGGACAAATCAAATATTATGGAAATAAGTGATAAAAGGTAAAACTCGATTGGTAACAAGGATTCATATCACCGTTAACTATTATTTATTATTTTAGTTTTGTTCAGAACTTTCGCCTGTCGAAGGATGCTTTTTTGTATGTTTTAAATTGCATACGAGATGAACTTGCTGCTCCTGTGAGATCAACTGTTGTTCCTGTAATTTTAAAAGTAGCTGTTACTCTAAAGTTTTTAGCACAAGGAGGCTATCAGCACCAAATAGGACATGATTACTACATTGGCATGGCACAACAAACAGCATCAAATTCTATTGCAGAAGTCTGTAGAGCAATAGAAAAAATACTGTGTCCAAAACATATAAATTTAAAAATGAGCGAAATAAAACATTCAAATCGGACGCAAGCCTTTTTCACAAATTATGTGATGTTTGCTTAGCATCAGCGGTTTTTATTTGTCCTTTGGCCAAATCTGAATGTGCACACATGAACTCCACCAAAATCTCGAAAGCTTTTTGTTTCGTATGCAAATTTTTGTTTGAAGATTCCCTGTAAATTAAAATTTGTTTGCAATTGTTATTATCACTAAGATTTTCTTAAAAAACTTACATTTTAAGATACTTTCAAATCGTTCCGTTATCGCATTTGTTGTAGAAACAAATTTTCCGTATTTCAATGCTTTTGACATTAGGAAACGTGTTGCCAGGTACCAAAATTCCACTTTCGGAATTGAAAATCCGAAAGTAGTAGATTTCATTCCGCTTTTGAAATAGAGAGTACAAAATATTCGTTTTCGGAAAATTTCACTTTCGAAACGAAATACAGAGTATGTCTATTTCTGGTTCTGTGAAGTTCAATTCCATGAAAATAATCCTGTATGCGCAAGTTCACATGCTTTCATTTGTCATAAAAAAAAACCCTCATGCAACCCCAAATGACGTCTAAGGTGTGACACAACAAAATCCATTCTCGTTGCCGTAACAATTTCACTTTTACGATAACGTAACGAGAATCATCAAGCAAAATGAGGCCCATGGTTTGTCGCCAGACAATCAACCAAATTTTAAGATCAAACAACATTAATTATAAAAGTTTTCTCATCTTTTTTTTTTGTATTTATTAAATAATAATTATGCTCTCACATACACATACATATTTATCTCATATAACATTGGAATCAATCGATGTGTTGTATGTGTACATATTTTGTTCTTGCCTATGAAACTATTTACTGCAAAAAAAAAATGTTTGTTTTAACAATAAGGTGTGTGGGTGTTGATGAGCGGTTCCTGCCTTCTTTTTCTTTTCAATTTATACAACAAACATAGGAGAAAATTATCATGTATTCTATGATGGTGGTATAGGTATAAAACAGCAGAATAACTAAGAAAAAAATCGGCAGGCTCTTTTAAATTTGACAGTAAAAAAATAAAAGAAGACTTACAGATGAAAGAAAAGGTTAAAAAGAAAAAAACAAAAATATTTTGGAAAATCTGTCTCTTTCATGGTAATTGTTTGCGCCAAAGGAGTCTTGCGTCACATCCTATTGTCGGTGGTGGTCGCTCAGCGCTTTGATTTCTTTGACTTATGACCATGATCTTTGCTGTCTTCACGTGACCGCTTCTTATCATTGTGATGACTACTCCTATTCTTGTCTCGACTCTTGTCCTTGTCGTGCTTATCCCTACTTCGATCGTGATGTCTGTCTTTCGATGATTTCGATTGGCTACTGAAAGTAGTTTAATAATTTTAGTTAGAAGCTGTTCAACAGAATTTTGACAAGAAATAAATAAATTAAAAGAAAAACAAAATCCAATCAAAAGAAACGACATGGCGTGCCAACTAGAACATCTACAAACCTATGAGATGACATGTGTTTGTCTTTTGAGGATTTGCTCTTCTTCTGTGGCTGAAGATCACGTTCTCTTCTTGGATACACAATTCAAGGAGAAACAACACATTTGATAGGTTATAGGATTAAATAGAGGAGAGAGCTTCAACTACCGATGACACTCACCTGTGCTTCGAGCTCTTCGAAGAATGATGTTTCTTATCGAATTCCCTGGCCTTGCCATTCTCCTTGCCACCATCATGTTGATACTGTTGATTGCGATCCTCTTCGGCTGCTTCACGTTCCAAATCGGACCAATCTTTGCCAGACTCCTCGTCTGTACCCAGTTCCTCTTGAAAGGGGGAATAGAAACATAAAAGGTCTGACCTGTATTATAAAGTGTTATCATTTTACCATCGCTCTCGTAGCTATCATCCTCAGATGCATCTGAATACTCAGAATCATCGTCAGACTCTTCATCGTCATCCACATCGGTGGGCTCATAGGCATCGTCTTCCTCGGACTCTGCACTCTCATGATTTTCTTCACCATCGGATTCGGGGTCGAGGAAAGTCCAGCCACCGCTTTCAAAGAAACCATCCGGATCGTCTGTGATGGTCTTCATGATTTTGGTCCAATTCAACGACTGGATACCTTCTGAGTAACGAATGTCACACGAGCTGTAAGACGAGACAACACATAGATACGAAGTTATCAAGAGCAAAAGAAAGACAACACTCACTTTAACCACTCCTTGACGTGATCAAGCATATTCATCGGGATAGCATTGACCATCGCGACTTTTCTGTTGTAGTCCTTGAATACAAATATCATGTCGAAATTTCTTAGGTGGAACTGAACTCTCTCAAAGTGCACCAGCTCCACGTCCTCCAGGGTAATAACAAATGGTGGCCATTCAGTCAAGTTGACCAAACTGCCTGAGGTCGGTTGCAGTAGCACTGTACTACGGAATGGTGCACCGGGGAAGCCCAACTCCCGGAATGGTGTATCAAATTCAACCTGTTGCTTTGTCATCGCTTCCACCTTCTCGCAGAAGCTCTTGAACGCGGTCTTAAGCTTGTGTCGCAACTCTCGTTCAGCTTGTTCGGCGGCCAAATCATCGCGATCATGCATGTGCTGGTGTTTGCCCAAATCGGTGGTAATCTCACCGACTTCCGTGTAGAACTGGACATCTACATGCTTTTTCTTGCCAAACATGATCGCATGCTTGAGATGGAAGTGCAACAGAATGATCATTTCACCGTCGCATGGTTGGAAGAAGGCGCTTTTAATGTTGTTATACAGAATGTCCACCTTGTCACCACGCACGGAGACATAGCGGAAGCCGTTCGTGTGTGCTTCTAAACTGCCAGTCATACGTTTGGTGACAATGTTCGGACGAATGTACAAATCTTTGAGCTTGGGATTACCCTTGTTTTGGGACAGAACGAGGGTGTCTTGCTTCACAAGATCTTCTTTCTCGCGTTCCTCAGCTTCACGGGTCTTAAAACGTTTCTGAACTTCTTTGATGAGACGGAAAGCATTGTTAAGGTTGGAGGAAGGCGCTGTGAGCTCTCCTGGTTCCTTGGTATTGGCACTGCGATAGGTTCTGGAAAAAAAAAACGACAGTCATTACCATCTTTATCACCACAAATTGAATTCGCCACTTACACCTCCTTAACGAACGTCGCCTCTGGCTGTGGGTACATGCCACCTTCATTTCGTCCCATGGTCGCGCCGGGATGGAAAAAGTTTATACGCAAGTATGTATACTCTCCTTCCACCGACTGCGAAATGTTCTTAATCGTGGATATATGGAACGGCACTGGGATACCAAATATTGGCATAATAACCGTCTCGTACTTCTTGTCCACATACAACTTCAGCTCCTTAACCTCTGGCTCTCGTGGCATCTGACTGACACTCTTGTACGAAACTGTATTTTTCCGCACTTTCTCAATCTCCTTGGATTCTCCTTGCTTAGCCAATCGTTCCTTGGCCTTCTCATTTAACATCTGAGCAAGTTCCTTTTGATGCTGCTTCCGTTTCTCCTCTGTGCTATGCTCATTTCGTAGCTTATTCTCCAGAACAGCATTTCTCTTGCTGCGACCAAGTATCTGCGTACTGTTATCCTCTGTTTCCTCCTTTTTGTCATCCTCCTCCTCATCGTCATCGTCCTCTTTGATAAAAATTCCAATATTTTTAATTTTCTTCTTTGACGGCGTCATAATATTCGCTGGCGGTGTCTCAGTTATCAGCACTGTGTCTCCAATGAAGAGTGAGTAATTCTTGCCCTCTTTGTCGGACGACTCACTGTTAGTCAAGTTCGAGAGGCCAACATTCACATTGAAGATCATTCCACGTTTCACCACCGCTTGACATTTGGGACCAATTATAATGGAATTCTCACGGAATTCAATGCCCATGGCGAAACCAAATGTCTTTGTGAGATTGTCTATCAGTTTGGGTTTCTCTTTTTTCACAAATTCAATGGTCAAATCGAATATCTGATTAAGTTTGGCGCCAGGTTTCAGGTGTTTGAGAATCTCCTCTTGAACAGTTACCAGAAAATTGTAATGCTCTTGGATCTTTTCCGTAGGATTGACCAACAGTGTGCGGGAAATGTTTGAACAATAGGACTTGTAACGTGCTCCCAAAGAACAAACTATTGCACCAAAATGCAAATAGTTTTTATCGCTGAGAGCAGAGAATTTCAAGGAGTAAACCCCACCGGATTGTATGATCGGTGGGTAACACATGTCCAATTGTGAGGTATCAACGCCAGTTACGTATTTCTTGTCGGTGAGCGCCCCTTCGACACCTTCAGCCAGCTTCGAGTGTTTTACTTTCTGTAATTGAGGTGAAATATTTGAAATGAAATTATTATCAATTTTTATGCAACCTTGAGGGGTCACTTTCCACAGACAGACACGATGCGGGTGCGGTATACAATCGAGTGATAATTTCGTAATGTTTTGTTACTATGTGAAAATGATTAGTCCGTTGGACTGCTGAGCATTCTGCCCAACTTGAGCAAACGTTCGGATCCAAATAAAAAAAACACCAAATCTTTTCATACAATCGCATTGATGAACCAATTCTTAACTGTAACCATCGACATAGCAATAGAGAATCCTAACAAAACCTTAACCGCGGCACTCGAGAGTCTGCCCTGCTAAAGACACCTTAAAGAGCTCGTCTCAATGATAAGCAAATAAGCAGAACCTAGGACGAATATATTGAAAGTAAAACATAGTTTAAATACTTAAAAGTCTAAAAAGAAAATGTGGAAGCAATTATGTAACGCAATCGCGGAAACCAATAAAGCTTCGAGACTTGGGAAGATGCTTTCAAGAGAGGACACCGTTCCATACAACATTAAGAAAGGAGACGGCACCTGTGTTGAGAGCAGCCAGAAAGTGTTAAAAATCTTGGTGGGAACTCATTTCCCGGGGGGACACTGGTTGTATTAGTCAAGCAGACGGAGAATTCTCGCACTAGGTGATGATAGGAAATTACGGTCATTTAAACCATTTCCTAGCCCATATGACGTTTCGCCAGCTATTTTCCAATAAGCTCCGGACAATGTCAGGAAAAGACTAAAAACAAATCTGTAAGCATTGCCTTAAGCTGGGGTACATAACATTTTCGTGGAGGGAAGTGAATCTAATTTTCATACCTAAGGCGGGCGGTAAAAAGACTTCAGACCCATCAGTCTCTCGTGGTTTCTTTTTAAAGCGCTCGAGAGACTTACGAGGGTGGCTCAATAAGTCCCTGAAAATTAACACAAATTGTGTTGTCAAGAATCATCTTTCAAAAGAACGCACCCAAATTTTCAGACAGATCTGCCAAATAGTTTTGTTGTGGCAGCCATTTTATATGGACGCCTACTAGCATTTTCGTCAAAATGGAAAAAAAGTGGATTTCGCTCATTAAAGACTATTTTTTGCGAGAAAAAACTATCACGCAAACCAAACAAAAGCTTGACAAATATTATGGGGACTCTTCACCATCGATTGGAACCATTCACCACTGGTTTACTCAATTTCAGTGCGGTCGTTCAAGCACAAGTGACGCCGAACGTTCTGGTCGCCCAATTGAGGTCACCACACCATATTGAACGATCGGCGAGTGAAAGTGCGCGAGCTTGAAGAGGCCACAGGCTTATCACATGGCTCAGTGATTTCGATTTTACTTAAATATTTGGACATGAAAAAGCTTTCCGCAAGATGGGTGCCGCGTTTGCTCACAATCGACAACAAAAGCATTCGTTTGACAACTTCAAAGGTGTGTTTGGCGATGTTCCAGAAAAATTCGGCTGAGTTTTTGCGCCGTTTCGTAACCGTGGATGAAACCTGGATTCACCGCAACACACCAGAAACCAAGGAACAGTCAAAACAATGGACTTCTCCTGGTGAATCGAAGCCGAAGAAGGCCAAGGCGGGTTTGTCAGCAAACAAGGTCATGGCGACAGTTTTTTGGGATACGCGCGGTGTTATTCACATCGATTACCTTGAAAAGGGTAAAACGATCACCGGCGCATATTACGCAGAGCTGCTGGATCGATTCCAAGCCGATTTGAAGCAAAAACGGCCGCATTTTCCGCTGAGGATGAAATTAGTTGTCAAAAACATATGTATGTATGTTCTTGCTCTGACTATCTTTTTAATATTTTCTAAAAAAATAAAATAAAATGCGTATTCTATTGTGCGCTGTACATTTTTTGTAGCTATTTCATATTCAAATATTTACAAAATAAAATAGAAAGTAAAACTGTTTTCGAATTAGGTGTAATTGCAAGAATATATTCTCTCATCATCCCATCGCGCTCATTTGTCAATATACCACTCTCTGGATTTGGAAGAGAGAGAGAGAGTGAGGAGACCAATCCAACTACTTTTAATCTCAAAATATTAAAAAAAAATCTCTGATTCCTCAGTTGAGAAATTAAGTGGATCATCAGATCCAATGGACATGTTCTGGTTTCAATTCCCTGACTGCTCAGTTATGTTAGATTACACAGAATACGTCACTTTTTGTGAAATTTCGTTTCCAAAAACAGTTTTATATAGGTAAAAGGAAATAATATAAAAAAAAGTTAAACCAATCACGACAGAATGATTCTGAGGATGAAATAATTCTAAATAAGAAAAATAATTAACAGATGTCAGCTGTTACCAACTCAATTTCGATGATCTTTTGACAACTAAGAAGTCAGGCCTTACCTGCTTCCTCATCTTAAATGTCATCTAGATATCTGGTGCTGTAGACCAATCAGAATAGCGGACAATCCAGCCAACGCTGTACCAGAACTTGCCGAATTTCTTCGACCTGTCAAAAGTCAACAGAGCAAGTTAACATTAACGAAAATGTGTAAATGAATCACAATAAGAACTCTGAATGTGACTTCTGTTAAATCTGTTTTATTACGATGAAATTATAAAAGCAACTTACGATCACCTAACTGACTGCGACTTTTATATATTTGCTGATCTGCTTTTTCTGCTCATCAAAAAACTATATTATGCTGATCAAATTATTGAATTTTTTTTTTTTTTCATCTAATCTTTTATTGTTCTGGCTGATCATTTACTTTTTTCTACTGATTTTGGTTTTAATTTTTTACAGATAAAAAATATTTTCTGCTGATAAAAAAAAAAACTTTATTTTGCTGGCCACAAAAAAAAAAAAAAAACCTTTACTGCTGATCGAATAAATGACAGCCTTTCGTTAAGTAGTCTAGATGGGTGACATTGCGGAATCAGTCTTTTGTTTAAAAAAACATATAGACGTGGCTCGGTGCTTAAGTGCATGATCACTGAGCGGGAAGCGCAAGATCCGAGTCTTGAAAATTCCCAAGAATGGTCCCACCTCTCGCGACCGTCTGACAAACATTCGAGAGTAAAATTATCATGATAAGCTGCTCTCAATTGAAAAAATATTGCCCTTCGGAATAAAAAAAAAAAAAAAATATTGCCTTCCCTCCCATTTGTCTGTCGCATAGCACGAATGGCAGCGAGAATCTAGGCCTGGGCTGTTAGCGCCAAAATATTAATTTATTTATATTTTATAGACTTAAATTTATAAGCAAAGATAGGAAGCGATATCACTAAATACTTGAGTGTTCCATTTCCTGAAACACACCTGGAATCTTAAAATTGACTTTAGGCTCTCCAGCATTGCATTCGTTGAGGTTAAGTCATGTGTTCACTAAATATCGCTCCTTGGAGACTTTACGCCATTGCCGTGGCAAACATTCAAATTGAACTTTGTTCAGATACACATATGTATGTGTAGGTTTGGTTACCTTCTAGAAGTTTCTCTTTATCAAGATTTGTGAAATCGTAGAGGTATCTATTATTGCGCAAAAAATTAGATGAATCACTGAATTTTGTACACCGCCTGGCGACTGAAAGAGAAACAAAATGGCTGTGCAGGTGCACCTTTTCTTTTGTTGATACTTGAGACTAAAATATTTTGATTAGGAGTGTATGTATGTACGAGTACTCATATGTTAACTGAATATTATATAATGCCAAAGAGGTACAAAGGAAATTGGGATTTGCAGAATGCGAACAAGACCTTTTATCTACCCAATGACCTTTCGAGATGTTAGGTAAGTCCTTCTGCTGAATGCGAATATAAATAGAATTTTTATATATAGTCAGGGCTTACCTTGTCAGAATCAATAATATCCATGATTTGATCCTTTAAATACTTATTGAACAAATCTACGGATACCAATGACGCCTTACGAATACTATTGATCTCGGGTTCATCTTTGGGACACATTATGTATGCCACAGCAGCTCCAATGTCGACATTTTCAAATTTCTGCTGTTTCAGCGCCGCTTTCCATGATTCGCAGAATTCGCCAGGAAAGCCATCTTTTGAGAAAACCCCCAGAGTTTTCCCCTTCTTTGAGTCCTTCATGGCGTTGATGAGTTTCGAAAAGTTTGCCTTATCTTTGTCGTTCTACAAGTACACCTATTTACTAAAAAGCTTTTGCAATAGAATTGCTTTTTCCCACTCACCCTATCACGGACCAACAATTTAATCGGCGGCATATCACCCTCTTTGCTATTCTCGATTTGCTTCAAAAACTCAATTTTCTTTTTACTCGTCAAGAAGTAGACACCCTTCTCAGCGAGCAAACAAATTGTATCCGTCAACTCGTAGCCCAGTAGCCACGACTAGAAATATAAGAAAAATAAAAAATAAAGCAAATTCCACATTTAACCTTTCACTGTCGTAGAGCTTCGTCCTAACCTGTAGAGCTGTTGATTTGCTATAAACGACATCCTCGTCCACGCCGACACAGGACAAAAGGCAATCGACTTTCTGTAGCGAGTCATCATGATCAAATGTTGGAGCCTAGAGATTAGAAGAGAACAAATAAACCCAAAACTCAAGTGAACAATTTTTATTAATAAAAATAAATTGCAGGGTAGCAGCGAACACACAAGAAAAAAAAAAAAAAAAAAAACACATTCCCTGGGAGTCACATTGTGCGTCGTCAACTGGAGTGCGTACGGGTCCACATTTAATTTACCTTCCACTCGGCGTATAGTCGCTTTATTCGACGAAAAAATGTTTCTTTATCTAGCGCAATGTTTGACATCTTTGCTGGACGATATTTTCAATTATAATTCGACTGAATTTAACATAAAAAACACCGGTTTCCGAATGCGGATTGTGAGGATAAATTCCTTCGCACAGTCTCGACGAAAATCCGAAAAACCACAAGCACCAAGTCTTCCCTTCTATAAATTGCCCATTGCGCTGTAAATAACAATATGGCGTAGTTTTTGCGTGCGAAAAGAGCGCGACAAGATTTTTTGAAGCTTGCTGTCGGGAAATTAATTGTTGTCTTCGAATGCGCGGCGAAATGATTTTGCTGAATGTGAACGTTGGAGTTCAGTTGAATTTGAATTTTTGTATTAAGGAATGGGTCGCACTAGACTATTGGATATTTTTTGTCAGATGAAATGTTTTAGTAGGTAACTATTTTTATTATTGAAAAAGAAGAGCAATTCTAGATTCTTAACATCAAATAGGAGTCCGGGATTTCTTAGAAGAATCGCCCAAAACTTACTATAAATAATGAATGTGTTTTATTATAATTATTATTATTTCTTTAATATTAAGTAATTAAATAACAATAATTTGTATTATTATTGTTGTAAAGGTAAGGGGTTATATTTTTTAAATATATTTGTTAGATTTTTAGAGTTGTTAATATCTTATATTCATTTCTTAAATTAGTTCCAGTTGGTGTTTTTAATAGGTCAGCAAGTGGAGTGGTGGAGAAGTATTTTACTATGTCGTAGATCTTCTGGCATTCAAGTAAATGTTTGGTGGAAAGGACGTTATTACTATGGCAAAGATGGAAAGTTGCGGAATCACTTCTGGATAGTAGATAACTGTGTGTAAGGCTTGTGTGGCCCATGCAAAGTCGTAGAAACCATTTTATCATTATTTGTGAGTAGTTATTGAGTAATGGTGGGTGTACTTTTTCCACATACCCCTTCTTTTATTGTTCCACAATGATTTTAATTTTTCCTGTAGGTCATTTTCGTTGTGTTTTTGTTCTGTTGTTGGAGCTTTTGCAGCCTTGTCGGCTTGTTCATTCCGTATGATTCTAGCATGACCAGGAACCCACATAATTTTAAGAATGCTTCAACTTTTCAAACCGCAGTATCACTCAACCGTTCGGGTAGCACTTAAAGTTTTCAGGACGACTCCAATAAAATCTATGTTAATAGAAGCTGGCCTTCTTTCGGTCGAAGAGAAAGACTTGATTACAGCTCACAGATCTCCTCATCCCAAAATTCATAACAGTATGAGAATCACCCATAATACTGGACGCCAAAAAAATACTATCTAGGAAGAAAATACTCCGACGACAATGCACTGTTTATGTTTCAAATTAATAGTTGCTTTGCATTTTAAGATACTCGTAAACGAACATATTTTTTATATTGTGAGTTCAGTTGTCAATCTTCCCAATGTGACATTTGCAAATTTTGATTGTTTTCCTGGCGAGCATGTGCACATTTAATGCTCCAATTTTTCAGATTTTCAGACGTTAAAAACGCGTAATTGGATAAAATAAATCCAATTTACTGAAATACTAGAGGCCTGGGATTCAACTAAATGGACATGAACTACCTCCGTCATTACCTGGTCGAAAGAAACACAGTTGATGGAGCGTATAGAAGAGCTCACTCGAGGCAACCATAACAATTCCAGAAACACTGTAGATCTCTACTTCTCTTCAGAGCCAGGCAGCAACTCCATTAAAATGTTTCTTTAGGAAATTCGGACCATGTCCTAAAATCAGCAATGCACCAGATACAATTACAAGTTATCTAACTAGAAGAAGCTGTGGGATTTTTTCACTTCATATCCATGGGCTCACGTATGTTTCAGGATCACTAACGTCAACGTTTTGGTTTAACAGGAATTGTTTGCAAATAATTGCCTTGCCGCCAAATGTACCCCAACCCCACTTCAAAGCCTCCGAAACTCGTGTGATATAGCGCTCGAATCCTTTAAGCAAAACTACGATAAGAGAGTCATTAACAGGGTTCTAGAAATTCTAGTTAACGGTTAACTGGATTGTCTACTCTTCAGATTGGTTAACAGAGCCAGATGTCCACGTGACGTGTAAAAAAGGGAAGCAGATAAACTGAGGCCATAGCTGAGCACTTAGTAGAGTTTAATAGACTCAAACACAGCTGAGTGCAAAGCACAACTGAGGCTTTCACATTTTCTTCATCTGTTCGGCAGCATACAGAGATAGAGATAATTGATGATCTTGCACTAACATCTAATCTACCACAGTTGGCTTATCGAAGGCTGGTGTAGACCTATTCCTATTCTGTAGAGAAGCCGAACCTATTTTGTAGAGAGGCCGCCCGAACCAATCGCTTTTATGTCCACTTGGTAACAGTGCGAACATCTCTCCACCAAAATTCTTTCTGCTACATAACAAGTAGGCAAAAACCGTGTTGAATACATTAGTGTTCCTTTTTTATTATTTTGGTACAAAACGCTAACAAGCCTATTAGTGCTTATAAATCAATTTGGCACTACACAGTGGACCATCCCCGTACGACAACCGCGATATAGCCACCACCCTAATCTTCGCCGGTTCCCAACTAGCAGAAAATCTCCCTCATATGCTTAGCAACACTTGGTTTTGTCTCTTTCCAACTTTTGACATTTCTATATGCCATAATTTTGACGTCTGTCATCCGCAATGTGTACAGTGAAACTGAACCATTTCGAATGCTGCGATTTTTCAAAACTCTCCCATCAAGACCAAATCTCCGCGCCATGAGTCTATTCACTCAAATTCTCAATCCTATCACCGGTTTATCCGAATGGGAGTCGAAAGCTGACGATTACGATTACCACCAGGAAGTTGCCAGAGCAGCATTCGCTGATATGCTTCATGATACGGAGCGAAATCAGAAATACTACGCTGCCCTGAAAAAAACCATACGGAACCTTCACGATGCGGGAAGGGAAGCACATGTCCTTGACATTGGTACAGGAACTGGTATACTATCAATGATGGCGGTGAAATCTGGAGCAGATACTGTCACAGCTTGTGAAGCCTTCATGCCAATGGCTCACTGTGCTGAGAAGATAATGCGAGCCAATGGCATGGAAGAAAGGATCAAATTAATAAAGAAACGTTCAACAGAGATCCAAGTAGGTGAAGGTAAAGACATGACACGTAGAGCTAATGTGCTGGTCACAGAGATTTTGGACACCGAACTGATTGGTGAGGGCGCAATCGGGATATACAATCATGCTCACAGGCATCTGCTCACAGAAGACTGCATATTGATACCTTCGGCGGCGACTGTCTATGCTCAAGTGGTGCAGAGTCCATTGGCAGTCGCATGGAATCGAACGAAACTTGTCGCCAACTTAGATGGGGAAGTGTTGCTGGAGACTCCGCAGTCCATAAACCAGTGCAAGGGTGAAGCTGGTGTCCATGATATGCAGCTAAGTCAGTTGGCATTAAGTCAGATCCGCCCTTTAACGAAGCCAGTCCAGGTATTTGAATTTAACTTCAGTGAAACGAGTGGGATGGCGACTGATCGATTCAACAACTTGAAGCTCCAAGCTGAGTCTCATGGTTCTGCTGACCTGGTTTTCTTTTGGTGGTCCATCAACATGGATCTGGAAGGAGAGATTGTCCTCAGTTGTGCACCCTACTGGGCACATCCTGACTTTGCAGAGCTCTCCAAGAGAAGGGACTCAAATTCTATTCCAATTCAGAATGTGATTCCTTGGAGAGACCATTGGATGCAGGCAGCCTACTATATTTCAAAACCGTTCAATCTACAACAACAGCAGGATTTCGTATTGAGTGCGAATCACGATGAGTATTCCTTTTGGTTTGATGCGTTGCCAATGGGAGAGAAGGAACGAAGAGTTAAGAGGCACTCATGCACCTGCAGTCTCCACATGACATACTCACGCGGTAGGATTGGACAAATGAATCAAAGTATTCGAAACAAACGTTACATGCGGTTTTTGGAGGAGACTATCGACAAGTCATCGGTTGTGTTGTCGATTTCTGATGGATCACTACTGGGATTGGCCACAGCAAAATTGGGGGCCAAGTCTGTGACTTGCTTTGAACCACATCGATTCTCTAAGAACTTTCTAGACTCCTATATCAAGCAAAATAGTCTGGAGAATGTCAACATTGTTGGGAAGTTAGAGGAATTGGAAAATTTGAGTGAAGTCACCCATGTGTTCGCTGAGCCCTACTTTATCACTTCGATTCTTCCATGGGACGGCTTCTACTTCGGAACTCTGCTCATGAAGATCAAAGACAAACTCAGGGATGATGTGCAGATCTGTCCAATTGCTGCGAAAATTTATGCAGTTCCAGTGGAGTTTGTCGATCTGCAGAAGATCCGAGCACCGTTAGGCACCTGTGAAGGTTTCGATTTGGGTATTTTTGATGAAATGGTCGATGTAAGTATTTGCATTAGTTTCTAAGCCTACCTCTCACTTAATGTCTTTGTAGACGTCGTCTCTTCTCGCAGATGCAGTGGTTGAAGCTCAACCTCTTTGGGAGTATCCCTGCAAAGCTCTGGCGAAAGAGGTCGAGATTCTGAGTGTTTCATTCCAGAACTTCCAAGAGAATAAAAACTGTTCGGGATCAATAAAAGTAGAGGAGTGAGTTTTGTCAATCACTCTTCCTTCTTGGTTGAATAAAATTATTCCTTTCTAGACATGGATCCTGTAATGGCATCGCTCTCTGGGTTGACTGGAATATCGATGGCAGTGATAGTCCAAAGTCGATTGTGACAACAGGACCGATAGAACCTATCACTGTGGGGAGTTTCGTGCAATGGGACATGTTTGTTCGTCAAGGAGTTCACCTTATGCCTAAATCAAAAGTGGTGGAGAAAGGCCAGAACACTGTTGACTGGAGTATGACCTTTAGACCGCTGTCGGGAGATATCAAATTTAATTTTAAAGTAGTTTAGTAGTTTAAGGAGTAGGTTGTAGGTCAAATATAATATATATTGTGAAGTAGTTCACTAATCCGTTTGGTTGGCTTTAAAGGCTGCTTCGTTTGGAGAGACCTTGGCATTGAAAGAGTCTATTATTTGCCACAACCGGTCGAATAAAGAGTTTGCACCATTGTAAATGTAGCGCTGAAGAGATCGAAAATTCTGAAGATGTATGAGATTAGGATGAACGACACGCATTTAATAATCTCACCAAAATTCGAATTAAGCGTCTGGAAGGCGTGATTTTTTTTTTATGTAAAAATTTCCAAATCCGGGAAAAATTCACTACTAGACAGATATACCTTTTTGGTGTACTGCCTCTGTCTATTTAATGCTCGCGTGGCTGGCTATTGATTGCTGTTCCACGCTCGGGCTTGAACCTGTATAGTTCGAGTCACAAGCTAATACAGTCATTTATGGCAAACAAAACACAAGGTTTAAGTAGAGCTAAGCATAGACCCGGCCAAAATCAGAATCATGGTGAGCAAGTAAAACCGTCTATCACTGATGCAAACAAATTTAAACGACCCGCTCAAAATTGAAAGCAAAGTCTGTTACGGGTTGTTGCAAAAGAGGCAGGTAGTTTGACACGGCTATTTTACCGGTACGAAGAAAAAATTGTATACTGGGTCACCTTACGTGTTGGTAATCCAAAATAAATAAAATTCATTTGCCTGATATATTAAATGTAAACGTGCACAAACAAGAGAATACAATAGGATAGAAGGCATAGAGGAAGCATTTGAAAGATTATGCGATAATTTTAGTTCGATAGTAGCTTGAGGCAAGTTAGACCTCTAACTGCGTTAATAAATAAAAAGTGTTATTACGTAAGATCTGTTGTCTTATTAAGTAAATTTTGGTTGCCTTTTCGTTGCGCGATATAAATCCAAGACTTCATCTAAACCAATGAAAGTATGAGTGTCTAATGGATTTCATTCTTATATAAAGGGTTTTTCAATAAGGACATAACAATGTCGTATTTGAATAAAACACAGAATAATTGAGATATCGGGCTGAAATTTATTCCAGGTGTAGTAGACATGTTAAATTTATGTATGGAATTCGATCTCGTTCATATGACCACCGCGAGCACGTTCGCAGCGATCGATTCTTTGGAGCCAATTTTCCACCACTCTTCCGCACATATCGGCCGAAATGTTGGCAGTTTCGCGTTCGATGGGCATGTGGCACCATCTTGTTGGAACCACATATCACTGATGTCAAGACCATCCAATTCTGGAAAAAATTGTCTTCCAACATGGCACGACAGCGAACTCCATTGACCGTAATATGACGATCATTTTCATCGACGAAAAAATACGGTCCAATCGCACCTCAGGCTGAAATCTACATGGTCACTTTTTGTAGATGCAATGGACTCTCTTGAGGCACATGTGGGTTTGCTGCTGTCCAGTAACGCATATTTTGTTTATTGACAAAGCCATTAAGTCAAAAATGACCTTCATCGCTGAAAATGATTTTTCGATGAAATTCAGGATTTTCTCGAAACTTTTGCAGAGCTCAATCGGAGAAGTTTCGGCGCTTCAAATGATCAAGAGGCTTTAGTTTTTGAGTTATTTTGATCTTGTAAGGGTGTATGCGAAGATCTTTACGCAAAATTCGCCACAATGTGGACTAAGGAATTCCCAATTCCTGTGAACGGTGTGGAATCGACTGATTTGGCTCATTTTGAACTGAAGCATTTACGGCTGCAATATTTTCGGTACTTCGACCGGTGCGTTATTTCACTGGCACAGGAACATTCAATAGTGAATATGTTGACTCGAATTTATCCACTATAGCACACACAGCCTGTCTGGTGGGACGATTATTACGACCGAAAATTGGAGAAGCGCTCTTAAAGTTGCGACCACCGATTTAGAATTTCGGTAGTAATTTTTAATAATTTCCAAACGTTGCTCGTTCGTGACCATCACCATGATAAAAATGTAAACCTTGGCTGACGTTTTGACATTTGACAGATTATAAAAAAATTTAAGGGTGCGTTTGTGTTAAAATACAAAATTGTTATGTCTCTATTGAGAAACCCTTTACTATACTTTAAATTGCGCTTACATTTCGTGCGTACATGCCTCTCCAGCCAGCTAGATGTCTACAGTTTCGTACGACGAGTTGGTTGAGGTCCCACTCCAACTGGTCACGCCACCTTAGGTAAGGTCTTCCTCTGCCGTATTGTACCTCAAGAGTGCTCCGGGCTGGAGCGCTGGTGTTCAAACGCTGTATATGTCCTAACCATCTCAGCCGATGAATTTGAATCTGTAATAATTCTTCCATTGTTGCGGTCTGTACAAGGAGCCGAAGTTGAGTGTCCTTTCTTGTAGACAGTATATATACTGTTTAACTTTCATTCGCCGCTAAACCCACCTTTGCCGCTTCTTTCGCTATATTCACAAATGCCCCACTTACAGCCCGCTGAGTTCTTCCGATTATGTCAGCGTATGCCAGTAGTTGCACAGATTTTTGAAGTACAATTTGTTCAAGTATGATGTTGAAAAAATTGCATGATAGCGCGTAACCCTGTCTAAGACCTTTTCTGACATCAAACGATTGGGTGGTGTTCTTACCGTCTGTGATGGAGCAGTGGAAATCCCCCTGCATCATCTTGCTGATGACGGACAAGTTTGGAAGGGATGCCAAGAGTAGACAAAGTTCTGTACACCTCGTCTCTGTACACGCTATCATAGGCGACTTTTAAATTGATAAATAGGTGGTAGATATTGATTTGAAATTCCTGGGTTTTTTCTTATATATAAATTGCAATATTAATCCAAAGAATAAGAGAGCCTTTTTGCTTCATGTCTGTCCATCTTTTTCTTCTCAAACCGCTCAAGACCAGAGAACAAAATTTGATAAAACTTGATTTCGGAAATCTAATTTCGTTCAAAAAATTAAAAAATAGGACGGGTTTGCATTTGGGGGTTAGATTATGGTAAAACTTATAACCACCCTGACTTGGACCAAGAATACCAAATTAAATATGTAAAACATAGAAAAACCTTGGGATAGTTCAAATAAAGTCATATTTGACAGCAGCTATGGGGATGGACCTTTACCTAACACCTCTACATCTCGCAATTGAGGAGGGTGCTATAAGTGCAGTCATGATGATCAAAAATGAGTGTAGGGGGGTGAAGTGCATCGGACAAACTAGCAGCTCTTTTTGAAATTTTCAGAGAGAACTATGTTATAGGTCTATTCCCGTACTTCCGAATTTGTACGAAATTTCGTTGAAATTCGCAACTCGATCGAGTACGGGAACAGACCTAATAAGAAGCAGTTACTCGACAATGTACTCAAAGAGCATACTAGCTGAGGTGATAGAGGTAGAAATATTCGGGTCAAGAAACTCGAATCCAATGGTCAGATTATTCAGTACCATTTTGTTTCATTGCCATTATTTAGGGTGTGATAAAAGCACTAAGCTGAAAAATAATAATTTGGAAGCCGTCAAACTGTAAAAAAGAGAGAACGACTGGATCCCTTGGAACCAGAACCCTTTTGCTAGACGGGTGGATACGTCATTCGGCAGAATCCACGAAAAAATAAAATCAAAAGAGCCCAGCTATGTAGAGTACTTACATAGATAAGCCAATCCATCATTGCGAACTTGGATCGGAAAAAGTCTAAGTCTTAAATGATGCTTAAGTAACAACAGACATAAAATGCTAATAGAATCCCTTTCAAGACATTGTACCATAATTTCAGAAAAAAACATCTTAGGGAGCTTAGCTGCGAGTTGGACTAGAGAGACTTGCCTTTAGTAATTCTGAAACAACAAGATGTTACCTTGTTTTCTGCTTTTTAGTTAATTGCTGGAAAATTCTACCTTCACTCAATCTTTTTACCGCAGGTGTATAATAGCTGTTTTCATTAATTATGCCTCATATATCTTCCCTAGATTCCTCAGTTTCACATTGGTAATAAATTCAATACGAATAGGCCAAAAATATTTCCATAAAAGTACAGGGCTCAGTTAGTACCTATTTGATGGGAGTTGCTAAGCCACGGTTCATTAGCCCCACAGGACACACACGCATATGTCCGGTTTCCATGGGAATCCATTCATTTGCCACTATTTTGATTAAGAATTTCGATATTTCTAGCATTGATTTAAGTCCACTGCTTCACGACGACTACTGACGACTACTTTTGTGTAATCAATACTGCTACACCTTAAACCTCAGAAAATACAAGTTTCCCAGTGTGATTTCATTTTGCTTCAGATAGTTTCACTGAAAAATAAATTCTAAACCAAAGTACGATGGCCTTCCATTCGGTGATTACATTGGAAAAGCCTCTGCAGCATCTGGGACTAGCCGATTGGCATTCCCGAGTGAATCAGTTAAGGAATATCGCAAATGCACGTCGTTCAGACGCTTTCGAATTGCGTCACTCATCCCGAACGCTTCGCAATGAAACTCGTATCGAAGCAGATTGGAGTAATTATGAAACTAATGAAGCACTCTCGGATAGGTAATCTTGAATCTAACAATCTCATATTCCATCCATTGTAAAACTTACCCTTTTAAGAATTGCCGAACTTTGCCGATGGCGTAAAACGATCCAGACTACTTTCGACCGTATTGAAAACGAGGTGCGCTTACTACGAGAAGAAACTGCCAGCACCGAAAGAGAACTAGAAGCGATGGTTACCCCATTGACTGTGATTGCCGAATGTTTGACTATGCGTGATTGCCGTTTAGGTTCAGAGCTTACTTACGATGATGCTGATACCGAGCTTAAGAAGGAACTAGCCGTGGTAGAGAACAATCAACGTCTATTACGGGAACAATGTCAGTTTGCTTGGGAGAAACTTACTCGTCTGGAGGAAGTCCAATTTAAGATTAATTTAGAGCTGGACAACAAAATGGAAGCCGAACAAAATGATGTCACTCAGTTGGATTTGAATAAGTTTTCTGCTAATATCTCTTTTAAGACCGACTCGACGAGGCATCCAAGGAAGTAACTAATCTAAGAAATCTTTGGCTTTCTTATGGTTCACTAACTTTGCTTACAGCTCCCATACATATGAATCTTGGCTGGAGTCCACAAAGAACCTTAAGCAAATGGCTGAGAATGAGTTGTCTGACACCTATTCCATTCGAGAATCTTTGTTCGTGTGTCGCATGAAGGCCAGAAACATTTTACATTCCCAACAGGACAGGGCTGAGCATTCGATTCGAAAGAGAATTTTTGAGACACAGCGTGCTCGTAACGAGCTAGAATGGCAAAAGCTTAAGGTAATACTACTTTAGGCTTGGTTTTTTGTTCTATATTTCATTCCCTTTCCACTGTAGATGAGGGAGGAAATGGAAAGGGCATTGTGTGAGATAAAATCCCTCGAACAGGCTCTACGAGATAAGACAGACGCTTTGAAACTAGCCGAAACTAGACTGGAGAATCGAGCTCAGCGCTCCGGAACAGAGCAATGTCTAGATGAAGCATACGACAAGCTTTGTGCTGAAGTTTCGAAAATGGAAAGGATTCGTAGAACACTTCAGGAAAAGATTGATACTGCAAAAACTAACTATTCTCTGCTGGAGGAGCATGCGCAGAAAATTGATGTTGACTTGGAACAGAAGCAACATGGGCTTATGACCGATATTCGAGGTTTAGACTTGAGGGCTCGTTTGAAGGTGGGTGAGTTTGCGCAAGTTTCCAGTAGTCCTTCGGCGCAGACTGACCGCAATATTAAATTGACTAAAATGGAGGATGAAATACCGAAAAATTAAAGTTGACCTGGAAGTTTATGGTCTTACTTTGAAAATTAATTATGTCTGCTTTTTGGAAAATATATGCTTTATGTGGTGTGATGATTGTTTTTTTTTTTATATTGTATAACGCTGTGGCAGCTCCTGTATATCTGACCATTTGCATCAGGGCTATTCTTGATCTCGTCCCTACCGGTGAGGTATAACAAAATAAACTTACTTTTGATAAGAAGGCATTACAGTTCGAAATATACCAAAGATCTCAATAAAGGGAGCCCCTCGAGCCAGCTTAATACTAAACTAATTGTCACCAAGTAGCCATCTAAGACAACTAATCCAATTACTCCATCTAGTTACAATTCTTGGTTATTTTACCGGCCATTCTCTTCGAACGTATTACATATTTTCTCTTCAAGGAGTGTTTGCATTAAGGCGACACAGCTTTGTTGCTCGCTTGTAAACTTGTTTTTTCTAGAATGATCTACATATGCTCTGAGTTAATGATAGATTCTACTCCTTCCGCAAAATATCCCTAATTTGACTTTAGCTACCAAAGTGGCAGTTGTAGATGAGCCTTCTCAATAATGGGATCTCGAAGTATGTCGGTATTATAAAAATGTTGTTTCGATAGCCTTGAAACTGTTCAGAATGGTGAAAATGTGTCACCGCAATCATGGTGAGCTATTGTAAAGGGCTAGCTGATTGCAAAGTGGCCGGGGCGTTATGCTTTATGATACCCTTCCTAGGTCACTATAAAGTTAGCTCTTAAAATATAAGATCGCTAAAAGTCCGACCGAAGGTTCAGTTTGGGTAAAAAACAAGACTCGTTTTTGTAGAGAATTTATAGTGCAGTGTTTTTATGCTTATAAAACAATTTATTTATATATTTAAATTTTCCCAATTAAAATAAATATATGCAGCCACTTAATTTATTTTATAATCCTTTTCAAAGAGGATAATTAAAAATAATCGCACAGTAAAGCGATTCTTATTTTTAAACAAAAACCTCAAAAACATTGTTTCGGCTGGATACACTTTGGCAACACACCATGCCGGATTCACGAGCGCTTTCATCTCGTTTTTCAAAATAAATCAATAGAGTTAGTTCTTATCAGCGAATGGTACCCTCCTAGCCACATGCACACGAGCAAACGAGACGGCACACCAAAAACGGGCTAGACAAAAATGTCTTAAGTAAGTTTTCTGTGTGTCTCCTAGTCCCAATATATATGTAGATGACTTTATATCGCATACATTAGCATTGTTTCAGAATCCTATCGTACTCCTTATTCAATAACCAAAGCTCGTCAACGAAGTATCTTCCCATTTTCATGTTCAACCAGATCGAAGCTTACATAAGAACCTGACATTCTTTCTTGATTGTTCTTTGCCAACTAACATAACTAATATCACGAGATGTTAATTCAAATTACGTTGTAGATTTCAGTTTATCACATCGACCATGCCTACATTTCAACATATTTACTGTCCGAACACAATGGTGAAGCTAAAGCTGCAGTACGCAGCGCTGTCAAAGTTGAAATACCGTACTATAGCACGAACACAACTGCAGCTGAAGTACGAAAAGAAGCTGCATCACAAGTTGAGTCAACTTCAACTTCCGAACGAGCTGCACTACTTTTTGACAGTTAAAAACGAAAATGGCAAAGCCGTCTACGAAGAAATTCATAGCATGCGGTTTCTTCTTCCTCAGTCATTATTATAAAATAAATCCACCACAAAAAATATTATCACGAAACACAACGCGATTAACTTCCCGTTTTGCAAGCTTGAGTAAACGAGCTGCGCTTCACAGTTGTGAACGTGCATTGCTACTTCAATAAGCGACATATTTGACAGTTTGTACTACAGCGACTTCATCTGCTTCAGCGCTTCTCCATTAGTTAGTAGTCACTTTTTAAACGCTGACAAATTTAAAAAAAAACTCTGTCAAAAAATGTTTCTTTAACAGAGAATTCGTTTCATTTCAATATTTTAAAGTTTGTAGTATTATTAGATGACACATTTCAATCAATTCAATTACATAACTTTGAAGCTATGGATGACACTAAATCCTGTGATTGTGATTACATTTGCATTGTTCAAATAGTCTTGAGTACGTTTGCGGTATCCGTTTTTGTCCTGCAACATACATATATATACTTTTGGTAGTAGTGGCCAAACTAATTCCGAACAGAATGAAAAACTAAAAGTTCTGTGAGTTGAAAATCATACATATATATAGCTGCGTAGATTACTTATGCAAAATATACATAAATACATTGTTTAGAGTATATTTAAAATTTCGGCATTTGCTGGTTGTTCTTGGTAGAAAAAAATATTTATATCGATGTTTGTGTGAGTTAATATTAATGAGATTGGATTGGATTCGTAAGAATATAAATTGTGTTGTCTTTTCTTTGTTGATTTTAATGCGCCAGGATATTTTGTAATTGCATAGTCGCTGCGTTGTAGGTCGTTATGCGAACAGAATAGAATGGTAAGCCATTTTCTGAAACCAAACTGGTGATCAGAAACTATATTAGAGCTAGTCACGAAGAGTTGAAGTCTATCGGGAGCGATTCAAACGATTTTCGCAATTGAATTTTGAATTAAAAAAATACTGTACAATACTACGCACAGATTATTTGCTATATTGTACAAACCTTCAGCATTGCACTATAGACGGTCAATAATATTGTGCATTATCTAATATTGATCGTTCCCCGTTTAATATAAGAATTCTCATATTTTAGTGTATTTAAAAATTTATCTTTGAGGGCTAGATTAAGTGCTGAAAATACCTACAAAAATATAAAAATTGCACTTGCGGGCAAATTGCAGCCTTTGGAGGCTAAGTCAACTGAAATAGGGCTAAATTATCATTCCTGATCAGAATGGTTTAACTTTTACCTAATTCCATGACTTCTGTTGCCGAAAAAATACGGTATAAATTCGCTCAAATTTGGGTTAAAACTTCCGGCAGTCATCGCCATTTTCGAATTAACCACACTCCAGCTGTCATCTCGTCCAACTACATTTGACTTCACAGATATACGAACATTTTTGCAAACAAATCCGGCGAATTCACACAATTTCATTCCAACTACGAAAATTCGAACAGAGTTGGAAAAAAAACACATACACATACACACCAAACTACAAGTCAGATCGCTGTTTGTCGCTCAAGATTCTTTTCTTTCTGTGGTTGAAAGAGAATATAAATTACGCCACTCCAAAGTAAAAGACTCGAATTTATTAAAAAAAAATATTTTTTATTGAATTAATTTAGTCCCATCATTGTGCATTTAAACGTGCATTCTCTCGTGGTGCAATTTTAATTTGTCGAAAACTAAATTTCATTTATAGAAAATCGAAGGTGTCGTACACGGCGAATAAAAGAGCGACGACGGCGAACATTTTTTGAAGGGCTACCACCATTGGCGTAGTCTGTGTGCTAGAAAGAGACCCGTCGTATCGGCGAGCAGAACGAAAATAGCAAAACCACAATGGCGAACCAACCTAGCACCGGTGTTGGTAAGAAATTAAATTAATTTTTACATTCTTTTTCGATTATATTAATGCAAAATTCTGCACAAAACCAGTGCTCAAAAGTGTAAAGAATTTATTTTTGTAGAAAGTTCCATGTGGAATGAGGAAATTTTCTCAGAAAACTCGTTTCGAAAATCATCGTCATGGAGTGCAGGAATAAAAACCCTACCTCAGTGCAAATGTCAATTTTTCCTTTCGAAGAAAACGAAAAAAAAAAAAAAAAAAAAGAATTAATTTTTCTGTGCATGGGTTTTGCAATAGCGTATAATTTTTCGCACGCCCTTTGAGAAGGATTTTTTGAATTTATCCCGAAGATAAATTTTTGTGTGAGTTCTTTAAATGGGGAACTTCCCCGTATTGTGTGTTTTTTGTTGGTCAAGTAAAGTTGGTTTAATGACTTCACAATAATTGATGTATAGGTATATGAATTTTTTTTTTAATTAGATTAACATCATCACAAGTCGAAAACCAATTCGATTGGACGATGACTGTTAGGGGCTACGACAATGCCTGAAGTTGAGGAGAGAAAGGAAGTGGTGTACTTTCCTTGAGCCTTTCTCGCGACGATAGCATTTGGGATGACTAAATCGATGCGGCTATCATGTTTAGAAGTGAATGCGTATTATGGCCTAAGGCTTATGTCATAGGAACCGATTTGAGGAATGTAAAAAACGGGTCATTTTGTCGATAATTCGCAGAGCAATTATTATAATTTCTCGGCTGTTATTTAGATTCACTGGTCAGAGGAGAAATGATGATTGTACTTGGGGGTTCTTTATCGAGGCAAGAACAACTAAGTAGTGAGATCAGGAACCTTGGTTCTGATAGAGACAAACAGTGAAGTAATCAGTTGTGATGTAGGCGCAACATAATTTCTTGTAAACATTATATGATAACCGAATAAGCATTATTACTTACTTACACTGTCGTCCATAAGTTTTCGGACAATACATTCTGTCAGAGACTGTCTTTTTCATTTTAATAATAAAAATATATGGAAAATAGCTTATTCAATATTATATAAATATAATTAACCTAATAAATAAAAAAATAGAATAGAGTCAGGCCTCTTTTTCGTCGAGAAATCCACCTCGTACTTTCACCTCTTTGGTTATCAATCTAGGCATTCGGCGCGTTCAAAGCATTCTGCTAGAATGTAGCAGAACGACTTTTTTGTACCAGGATGACACGTCCGTCAAAATTTTCCGCTACTAGCGCTTCAGGAGGAGAGTGTAGGGGATGTAGCAAGAAATAAGTTGCTAAAAGTTGTTACACGTCTGTCAAAACAATTGTGAAATTCAATTTTCTTTACTCTTTTGTGACGGGAAAGAAAACTTAAATTCATACAAAATTTAATTCAAGCAATATAGCAGCGATAAATAAAAACAAAATCACAGAGCCAGATATTGCAACAGAAATAAATTTAGTTAATAGTTTGGGACAAATTAGTATTCGTTTGTGGTTCGTTTCATATTTTTGCTAGCAATTTTGGTGTGCTTGGAACGCGGCCATTCTATCGATCATTTTCTTAATAGTTTCCAATTTTATAGATCGGCAGGCTGTTTGAAGGATCTCCCAAAGTTTGTTTTTTAATGTTGGCCACTGCTTGAACACTGCCTTCGAACCTCTGTCAAGTTCGTCCCAAAGCAAATCTATTGTATTAATGTCGGGTGATTGGGCTGGCCATTTCATATTTTTCAGTTTTCCTTGTTCTTGGTCCACGTATTCTCGGCAAAGCCTGGAAGAATGTTTCGGATTATTATCTTGCATTAATGTGGTCGTGGTGTAGTGGTAACATGATAGCTTGTCGCGCTGTAGGTTTACGGTTCAAATCCTGATGTCAAGAATCATCTATTTAATTTCGCATGAAACAAAAAAAAAAAAAAAGTCACTCAATTGCGAAAGCTTATGTCAACTCTACTGCGAATGCATAACACTGGGGTGTTCATATGGTTGAAAATGTAACTTAATCGTGATGATGACATTAGGAGGACAGAAAAAGTACTGTAAATCACCAGCAATGACAATAACGACAAACAAAAAATGATCCCCAGAGATCTGGACTTGGAGTTTACTGAAACTTAATACCACCTAAGCTTTAAATCACTACACTAATCTTTCTTTCTCTCTCACTGTCTAGAAACGCCCGTGCCCTAAAATAATTTAATGGGTATTTATATATATCCCCTTTGACGCGCGCAAATTATAATATAAACAAAAGAGCGAATCCAGGCCTATTAATCGCAAACGCAAAGGAGTGTTCTCCTAATATTTGTCTATACTTCTCCATATTCATGATTCTATCGATACCGTTTGGTTGTTGGGACCACACAGCAAGGGAGCATCTTTTCTCCAGCAGACCGCCGGACTTAAACTTTACTTTTTTTTTTTCATAAGACTTTCGACTAGTCGGTTGATGTCCAATCCTGGTGCTCTGATATATGCTCTGAGTGCGAACGGTTGAACTCTGCAATGGATTTCTGGGCCAGTAAGCCGTCGATCCCTCTTGCTTATTAATCTTATAGTTTGGTCCTTCTGTGTTGATGTGAATTTGGTCTTCCGCCTTTTTTCTGGGTCTTAAAGAGTCGATGATTCTTTAAAGCGACGTATGGTATCGTTTGAAGCTTATTTGCGATAATACACACTGTATGCCTTTATGCAATGTTATGACAAAATGTTCAACTAAACTTTTTTCCTTGTTTTTTCCCATTTGAGGTTTTTTTACGCTTTATTGGTTAATTTTAAATATTCAAGACCAACTAGCGCCAAAAGAATACGCAACCTGCTTTTATAGTTTAGAAAAAAAACCTAATTTTGCCAAAAAATACCTGAATGGCAGTTCTTTGGGAAAATGTACAAAAACTCAAATTATTTTTATAGTGGGTTTTATGATAAGTTAACACTAGGTTTACGGGACGCGTCATTTTGACGCATTTTGAATTCTATAAAGAAAATTACAAAAACCGTTCGCATTTTTATTTTATCTCTTGTACTGACTTTTATCCGTTGAACGAGGTAAATATATATTAAAGGCTATTTTTCTTCAAAAGTGTTGAAATATTGATGTTTTTTTTTCTTTAAATATATGTATTTGTTCCAGCGTCAAATTGATGCGTGTTCGTAGAGATAGGTATATAAGAAATGTCCACTTTTGTTTTATTGCTCCCTACGTCGGTTTAAGCCTTAATTCTGTAACTTTTTCTTAAAGCCCTTTACCTGTTTTGATAAAACAGGTAAAGGGATAAAACAGGTAAAGATAAAACAGGAAGAACTGCAATTTTAAAGAATTTTGTGCTGCGCAGATAGATAAACGTATAATTGTGGAAAAAAATGGTTTGTCCACAAATATGTACGGGACTGTATATATGTATAAGTTTGGACGTTTCGAGTAATATAACACCGGTGAATAGTCTACACTAGGTTTTTATCAAGACTTTGATTCCCCTATATCGCGAATTTAAGTGTAAATTAGGATAGGAAGCATTGAACCATATATATCCGTACCTAAAGTTGGGTTGGATGTCATACACTACCATTCATAAGTTTAAGATCACCAATAAGTTCTTTGAAAATAAGCGGTCAAATTATTTGTTCCCCTTATTT
This sequence comes from Pocota personata, assembly GCA_963082735.1. Lineage (NCBI taxonomy): Eukaryota > Metazoa > Arthropoda > Insecta > Diptera > Syrphidae > Pocota > Pocota personata. The sequence continues at coordinate 36,353,562 of OY720431.1, forward strand.
TTATTTATTGGAGTATAAGTCTATATGTATGTATGTAAGATACATTTAAAAATACGAAACAAATTATTTCTAAAAAAAAAAAAAAACCTTTATAACAGCTTTAACAAGTCTGGGCATCCTCTCTATCAATTGTGATATTGTTTCGGTTGCAATGCAATTATAGGTATTGTTCAGTTACCGGTTACGAGTACTTCTGGTGACAAAGAAGACAGGCGAACTTTTCAAATCTGGCGACTGTGATGGCCAAACCATGCTGATTAACACTCCTTCTTCCTTCTGTTGTAGAAGGTTGAACGCAACTTTTAAGTGTGTTGAGGGTCGTTATTTTGTTGAAAGACGGAACCTTCCCCAATAAACCGAAGGCTACTTAGAATAGCATTCTGATCTATAATGGTTATGTAGCCTCATTTGTACAAAATACCTTCGGTGCGAATGAGGCTTCCCACAAAAAATTCGACCCACCTCCATGCTTTATGGCGGGCAGAATACATTGCGGCATGTACTTCTCTTATTTTTTTTTTATTTTATTTTTAAATTTTAAAATATTTCAGTATTGAAAAGCTGTCCAGCACTTGAAAATAACTTGCTTTTGAATATAAGAAATGCAATTGGGGACTCTCACTTTTTTACAAGGATGACTTATAGCTTAAGATGTTTATTTATTAAGTTGCAAAACAATTATGAGTATTTCAAACTGTTGTAACTATGTTAGATTCATAGAAATCAATCTGTATTGACAAGCTTCTGACCCATAGAGATTTTCTGTCTTGAATTTTAATTTGAGACAGGTTTCAGTTCCTCAAGTTTTCTCCCATCCGCGATCATTTTATTTTGAACCAAAGAGGCAAGATCTACGAACCTTTGGTTCAAAGAGCCTCTGAAGGTTTTACGAGGGCAAGGTGAGAAGTTCTCAGCCTGACGCAGAGATGGCGTTCCAATCACCAAAAATTTATGTTTCCTGCCTGGGTGCACTTCTCATTAGTTCGTATGACAAGTTTCAACTTGTTATCTCAAGTAGTTTCTTTACACGATTTTTTGCAGTAGACGTCTTGCGTGTTTTTCGTTAAAATGGATTAACTTGAATATCGTGCGGTGATAAAATTCTTCGTTTTGGATGGGTTAACCCCTAAGGAAATTCATCCAAAGTTGTGTTTTGGGATGCGAAAGGGATCCTGTTAATTGATTACCTTGAGAAAGGCAGAACAATTACAGGCAAATATTACTTTAACCTTCTTGACCAGATGGATGCCAAAATTCGCGAGAAGAGGCCTGGCTTGAAGAAGAAAAAAATCATCTTTCACCAGGACAATGCACCTGTACACAAGTGTGCGTTGGCGATGGGGAAACTGCGGGATTTGGGGTACGATTTGCTCGGCCATTCCCCCTATTCACCTGATTTGGCACCCTCAGACTTCCACATCTGTTCCCAAACTTGAAGAAATTTGTTTCTGGGAAGCGCTTCGCATCCAATGCAGAAGTTAAGAGGGCCGTAGATGTACAGATGAATAGCCTTCCAGACTCTCACTTCCGAGAAAGAATACTGATGTTGGAGAAACGCTGTACCAAGTGTGTTGAAGTCAAGTGAGATTATGTAGAAAAATAAAATCATTTTTTAACTGAAAATCGCAGGCTTTCATTGTCAGACCGAAAACTTTTCACCTTGCCCTCGTAATCCATTTGTTCGATGTGTTCGAGCCAGAGCAGTAGTCAGATGAGAATCATAGCTAGACTACATTAGTTTAGTGGAATTGTTTTCTCTCTCGTGCGTTCTTCATTGAAATCACTCCGTGCATATAAATAGTGGGTAAGACTGTTAAGCATAATGCAACTGGAATTTTTGAACAAAAAATTTAATTTACAGAATTATCTTTGCTTCCAAGAAAGGTGAGAGGTTCTTTAGCCACATCGACAGTAGTGATTTCCTTTCCCCGTAATTTACCATCTAGGTAGACTTTTTCCTAAAGCATATAGAAGCAATCGCGTGTCTGTGCATTTTTAACACGCGTAAATTACCCAATTGAATTGATGATGAATATCACTCTTATGCGTAACGATCCAGAGACCCATAGTTAAAAAGTTTTACTCAAATATTAAATTTGAACGAAATTGTTAGAGCCCTTTTTGAGAAGTTATTTTTTTTTTTTTTTTTTACAAAATCGGTCAAAAATCGTACCGTAAGTACCGTTAATTTTGGTGTTAGAATGAAAATTCCAATTTCGTCTGAAATTGTGAACCGACAGTCCCCAGATATGCTATCATTCGTCAAGGTCGATATTTTTCACGCAACTAATTCTTGCCCTTGGGCGTGTGTCGGATCAAGTCGAATTCCCAGAAAACACCAAAAAGTTTTTTCACGATCCCACCTCTCGCGAACGTCTGACAAACGAAGAGGGATATTGAATTTTCCAAATACAGGCAGTTACAAGGAACAACTTTCAGGACTGTTCGGATGATCTAGAAAGAAGAAACTTTGCACACTTATAGAATAGACTTTAAACGGACGCACTGGGAACAGACTTAATGTAGACTAGAAAATATCACTTTTGCGTCTCTTTAATAAGATTTCTCAATTTGTGTGTGCCTTTCCACAATTTCCCATGACTTCCCAGATTACCTAGAGTGGTAAAACTTCGTGCATCTACAGCATGGCTAACTGGGTATAACTTAACGGACGCGAGTTTTCGTTTTTTCAAAGTACAGGGTGCTACGTAAAATATTTTTTGAAGTTTATTTACAATTTTCCAATGTGTGTCCTCTAATTACCTAAAAGGATTTAAATATTCCACACAGCTCAGAATACGGCGAAGAACTTTACACAGCCAGAATTTCGTACAAATCGAAGTATTTTCTTTTATTGTATCTGTTCCGATGCACTTATCGAACACATCCTCTGAAAAGGAAGGAAGGGCGTCTTGTTGACAACTGTTATAAATTTTGTTCCGATATTTGTGTATTTGATATCTCAAATATGTATATGCGTCGATATACGTTAACAGGATCTGTTCGAGAAGGCAATTTGCGCTGCGAACGGATTTCTTTGACCCATTGCGCACACATATTTTTTGAAGACAAAAATAAGAGACCGGGAATATGCAGACCAGACTGCCACAATGGAGGCGTATTTTTGTATCTCTTATAAATCTGCCATTTGCTATATTGAAAAGATGCAAAATAAATAAACGTTCAGTACTCAACTGAACTTAACCAATGTTTAAAAAAAAGTGCAGATTGACATACGAGTATACATATCGTAAAGTGTTTATTTGGTGAATGCAAAGGGATCCAGAATGAAAGACTGTTTTTATCTAATTGAACGACACACGTATATTCCGCCTTTGTATTTGGCAACCATTCCATTAATCCACTCATCAGAGAAGGTCTCGGTATCTCAAGTCTTTCAGTGGGTACAGAAGGTCTGTCGGCGTTTTTGGTGAAGTTTTATGGGACTTGGCGGAAGTGCCATCAAGTCATGTCACGTGTTAGATTTGAATGCTTTGATCTCGTTCTTATCGGAAGTGCAATGCAAGGAATTTTTGTGTATTTTCTGCTCAAGATAGGTTCTGGAATCCTAGCAAAACGTTAAAGTATTCTAAACGAGGTTGAACAGTTTTTTGTTAAGTAATATCTTACACGTCTTGTGTATTTTTATACAGTCAGATATAAAATGGTAAAAATGAATGTTACTCAATATACTTTTAGTGGTTCCAAGAAATTTCCGTTTACTGGAGGAATTAGAACAAGGACAAAAGGGTGTTGGCGATGGAACAATTTCCTGGGGTCTCGAAAACGATGACGATATGACATTAACACACTGGACAGGCATGATCATTGGGCCGCCCAGAGTAAGTGTTTTCATGTATACTAACCCCTTAATATTAAATATGTACTGATAAATCCACATACAGACACCTTATGAAAACCGAATATATTCGTTGAAAATTGAGTGCGGTGAACGCTATCCAGATGATCCTCCATCTCTTAGATTTCTATCAAAAATTAATATTAACTGTATTAATCAAAGTAATGGAGTGGTAAGCTCTAATTGTTTCTATCTTACTTATCACTAAAACTGAAATAAATACCATTTATACTATGTTCACAGGTTGATCATAGATTAGTTCCCATGCTAGCCAGATGGAATCGTGAATACACTATAAAATCAATGCTTCAGGAAATTCGTAGGATTATGACTTGCAAAGAAAATTTAAAATTGGCGCAACCACCAGAAGGCAGCTGTTTTTAGTTGAGCGTGTTTTCTCTTAAATAAAAAAAAAAAAAAACTTCATTTATCCCCCAACAACAAAAAGTCTAAAAAAAAAATTTAAACAAACAAAAAAAAAAAAACAAATGTTTAAAGAGTAAAAAATCAACAAAAAAAAAAAAATAAATAAATAAATGAAACCATTATATTATGTAAAGAAAAAGCCGAAGTAAGAGGAACAGCAAATCGTTACAAACCGTGACAAACACACAGTAAAATATACCAATTAAAAAGTAAATAAAAGAAATTATTAATTTCAATTAAAACAGAAAACCAACCAACCTGCATACTATTCTCTTCTTCTTCGTCTTGTTTTTTTGAAAAAAAAAGAACCAACCAATCAAGCAACGCAAACCATAAACATTGCAACATTGCAACACCTATGCAAAGTAAAATAAACGCAAAAACAAAAAAAAATTATAACATATAAAAATGAGAAACAAAAAAGGAAAGCAGCCGATTTTATTTCATTATTATTATTATTACTATTATAATTATTATATATGAATTCTCCAATTAATAAGCAAAAGTAAACAACAACAAAATGGTTTTAAACAAATCAAAAAATAACAAAAAAAAAAAAAAAAACAAGCATTAAACTTATAAAATATATTTATTAAAAAAAAAAAAACAAAACAAAGAAAAGAAAAATGCGTAAGAGAAAAAAGAAAACAAATAATGAATAGCATTACATCATTATAAATGATTAAAAACAATTAATTATAAATTTATTTAACAGTAAACTATTATAAACAAAGAAAAAAACCGAAAAGAAATTGTGTAAATTGTATTTTCATTTTCTTTTTATATTGTTTCAATTTTATGTAAGCTTTTTTTTTTTTTTTTTTTTAATTTTTGAGAAGGGGGCACACATCTTGTTGCTGCGCTGTACATTTTGAGTTATTCACTCGCATACACACTCTTTCAATCTCCTGATACATGCATTTCTCTCTATATAGTTCTGTCATTAACTCTCTATTGAATGTCTTAATTTTATTTTTATTTGTTTTTTTTTTTTTTTTTCAATTTTAAAATAATGATGAGATTAAAGAATAAAAAATTAAAGTGATAATGCGCTTGAAAACGAAAAATAAAATCCAAATTTAACCTAACAAAAAACAAAGTGTTATACTCTTGGGTGGTAATTTCTGTTGTGATGTGGCGTATGGTGGATAACGATGTCGGAAAAAAGAAACAGTCTGAATAGCTTGTTTAACTCGGGTTCATAGTGGATCAGTGAAATATAATTCTTACAAGAATCGAATGGATTAATTAGGTTTATCGATTTGGGACTACGTACATTGAGCTGAGTACACAAAACTACTTGTTTATCTTCGAACTAAGATGTACAACAAAGCACGTTGTTGGTGTGGATGGCAACCTGGGCTCACATCATGTAACATGTACCATTGAACACTATGGTCGATAGTTTACTTCATCTAACTCCATTACTATTGTGTCGTCTATTGTTTTTTTTTCTAAAGTTTGAGTGCTACTGAAAGCGACATATCTGGTGACAACATTGCGTGCGTTTGGCAACACGATGCTATGGCATAGCAAGCAACCAATCAGAATACTGCTACGAAAATTCTAATTGATTGCTATGCCACAGCACCATGTTGCCGAACGCACCCATTGACATCCGCGCTGTGATTCTTCACTACTTTGTGGTTTATCAATTTGAGAAATGTAAGTATTTTTTGACGGTGTTCACATTGGACTGACGGGCTAGATTTTTTTTGACATTTCGTGTTCAGACTGATAGTCCTGTCTGAACACTTGATTGTCAGTGTCCATCAAATTGGTTTGTTTTCGTTTCTGTTTTTTCTCCTTCGCAAATTTGAAGAAATTTAATTAAACAATGAGTGATAGCAGTGATAATGAAATAAGGAGTTTTTTTTTTATTACTTTTTTACACTTTTGTCGAGTGACAATCGATTGACATTTTCAAACGTCAGAAAAAATCCAAACTTTTTAAAAAATCTAAAAATCCGAATTGACGTAACATGTCACCTCTCTACTTCCCCCTTTGTCTGTAAACGTCAACAAAAATCCAGTCCGTTAGTCCTGTGTGAACACCCTATTTATCAACAATTTCGAAATAGTGTTTTAGGGAACATCGACACAAAAATCGATCCCTTTCAGCCACCTAGGACTTCCAGAGTAGCACGAGGTCAATATAGGAGGAATGTAAGTGGACCGAAACCCTTTTTCTAAATTGATTGTGTCCAATACTAATACGAACTCTTTTGATACACGTAAGCGTTAAATGAAACTTAAATTGTTAGAAACACAGAATAACAAATAAATTTCCCCCGGAAAAAATTGCTTTCGTGAACAAAATTCCCACCGGAATTACAATACGACTTTCCCTGGAGTTTTCCTTCGTTTATTTGTTAGGGAAATCCAAAACAAAGGCAGCAATGCATAGATAAGAGATAAGTTGGCGTGGCCTTTGTTTATATAAGCTTTATTAAGTTTCAATGGAGATGATACGAGATTGGACCTTAAAAGAAAGTGCCATTTTAAAAGGAAAAAAATTAAATCGAGAATTGTAACATGTATGTGCATTTTCCTTAAAGTTCTTATTTAAAAATACTACAATAAACTTTGGTTTATGGAATTAAGGTCTAACTCAACCAATCAAAAACAGTTGGATGATCAATTTATTTGACGGAAATCAGAACATTGCCAATGGTTTCAATACAAACAGAAGCAAAGAGGACGCAAACAAGTTTTGGAAACTTCGTGACACCCTCCACGATGTGTAGCATCAACGAAACAAATTCTCAATTCATTATCACAAACTTGAGGAAAGTAAAAAGAAATTTAAACATTAATAGAATTTAAATATTTATCAAACAAAAATTATTTAGGAGTAACACATTTTATTTTATTTTATTTCATTAAATTTCCTTAAATTATTTACAATAGGAATCTGCGAAGCCTTTAAGAGGCTTTTCTGCAGAAGGTTGTTTTCTAAATCGATATATGTATACAATATATTCTTGGAAATAGTTTAAAAGCTTACAAGTATTTTTATTATTATTATTTTTAATTCTTTTATTATTGCATTTGAAATATGAAATCCTTTTTGGTGAGATAAGTTGGCGTGGCCTTTGTTTATATAAGCTTTATTAAGTTTCAATGGAGATGATACGAGATTGGACCTTAAAAGAAAGTGCCATTTTAAAAGGAAAAAAATTAAATCGAGAATTGTAACATGTATGTGCATTTTCCTTAAAGTTCTTATTTAAAAATACTGCAATAAACTTTGGTTTATGGAATTAAGGTCTAACTCAACCAATCAAAAACAGTTGGATGATCAATTTATTTCACGGAAATCAGAACATTGCCAATGGTTTCAATACAAACAGAAGCAAAGAGGACGCAAACAAGTTTTGGAAACTTCGTGACACCCTCCACGATGTGTAGCATCAACGAAACAAATTCTCAATTCATTATCACAAACTTGAGGAAAGTAAAAAGAAATTTAAACATTAATAGAATTTAAATATTTATCAAACAAAAATTATTTAGGAGTAACACATTTTATTTTATTTTATTTCATTAAATTTCCTTAAATTATTTACAATAGGAATCTGCGAAGCCTTTAAGAGGCTTTTCTGCAGAAGGTTGTTTTCTAAATCGATATATGTATACAATATATTCTTGGAAATAGTTTAAAAGCTTACAAGTATTTTTATTATTATTATTTTTAATTCTTTTATTATTGCATTTGAAATATGAAATCCTTTTTGGTGAGATAAGTTGGCGTGGCCTTTGTTTATATAAGCTTTATTAAGTTTCAATGGAGATGATACGAGATTGGACCTTAAAAGAAAGTGCCATTTTAAAAGGAAAAAAATTAAATCGAGAATTGTAACATGTATGTGCATTTTCCTTAAAGTTCTTATTTAAAAATACTGCAATAAACTTTGGTTTATGGAATTAAGGTCTAACTCAACCAATCAAAAACAGTTGGATGATCAATTTATTTCACGGAAATCAGAACATTGCCAATGGTTTCAATACAAACAGAAGCAAAGAGGACGCAAACAAGTTTTGGAAACTTCGTGACACCCTCCACGATGTGTAGCATCAACGAAACAAATTCTCAATTCATTATCACAAACTTGAGGAAAGTAAAAAGAAATTTAAACATTAATAGAATTTAAATATTTATCAAACAAAAATTATTTAGGAGTAACACATTTTATTTTATTTTATTTCATTAAATTTCCTTAAATTATTTACAATAGGAATCTGCGAAGCCTTTAAGAGGCTTTTCTGCAGAAGGTTGTTTTCTAAATCGATATATGTATACAATATATTCTTGGAAATAGTTTAAAAGCTTACAAGTATTTTTATTATTATTATTTTTAATTCTTTTATTATTGCATTTGAAATATGAAATCCTTTTTGGTGAGATAAGTTGGCGTGGCCTTTGTTTATATAAGCTTTATTAAGTTTCAATGGAGATGATACGAGATTGGACCTTAAAAGAAAGTGCCATTTTAAAAGGAAAAAAATTAAATCGAGAATTGTAACATGTATGTGCATTTTCCTTAAAGTTCTTATTTAAAAATACTGCAATAAACTTTGGTTTATGGAATTAAGGTCTAACTCAACCAATCAAAAACAGTTGGATGATCAATTTATTTCACGGAAATCAGAACATTGCCAATGGTTTCAATACAAACAGAAGCAAAGAGGACGCAAACAAGTTTTGGAAACTTCGTGACACCCTCCACGATGTGTAGCATCAACGAAACAAATTCTCAATTCATTATCACAAACTTGAGGAAAGTAAAAAGAAATTTAAACATTAATAGAATTTAAATATTTATCAAACAAAAATTATTTAGGAGTAACACATTTTATTTTATTTTATTTCATTAAATTTCCTTAAATTATTTACAATAGGAATCTGCGAAGCCTCTAAGAGGCTTTTCTGCAGAAGGTTGTTTTCTAAATCGATATATGTATACGATATATTCTTGGACATAGTTTAAAAGCTTACAAGTATTTTTATTATTATTAATTTTAATTTTTTAATTCTTTTATTATTGCATTTGAAATATGAAATCCTTTTTGGTTGTAGTAGAGATGCTTGGCTGTTGGTGGAGCAATTATTCGGTTCGGACATATGTCCCGTCTATGCATCCTGTTACTGCGGGATGTCGATATTTCTCATAAAAGCTTAGGGTAATTTTTCCTCTTTTTGTCGCTGACATTGGCATGCATGGTGATCCAAATTGGGTATAGTTTAGTCTCAAAAATTGACAGGACATTAAAAAGAACCTCGAAGAATGATGACTGCACTAGTCCAATCTCATGGTCCTTTTCCACTCCTGTTCGGTAACCACCTTCTGCACAAAAAAAAAAACCCAGACATGCACTCAGCTTAACGACGGGAGGAACAGCAAAGGATTTCTTGGATGCGGAAAGATTTTCCGAGAACAAATCCAGCAAATATTTGAACACTGCTTTATTTACCTGCAGTACTGGTGAAATATGACAAATAAAAAATATTACACAATAACTATTTTGCAACACTATTTTGTTTCTACTTACAATGGTTGTGGTAATTCCAAGGAGTTTGACTTATGTCTTAAATTTCTCCTTATGCATCTTTGTTAATTTTTTTCCTGTTCGGTCTGTTCCTCGGCTAGCAATGTAAATGCTAGGCTATGCATTTTGAAAACGTATATCAAAATGAAAAAAAAAGACAATGCGCTTGTACGACAATTACCCAAATAAACACAATTTTCTATTTTAAAGCAAATATTTCCAAATATGAGCTGTTATGACAACTGAAGAAAACCACGGTTGACAACTGTCAAGACATTCGAACATAATTTCGAAAACAATTTTCAGGTTCCGGGGGAAAACAATTTCGATAGGAGGAATATTTTCCAGGGAACAAAAATGTTCGGGTGGAATTTTGTTTCCCCCGGAATTGCCGATAGCCCTGATTATTCAAAATGCGATTACTTCTGTGTTGGAAAAGATAAAGGTTCCGATGTTTGCTCAAGCTTTCTTCGCTTTTGTAACTCTTGAAATTTTTCATCGTTTTCATCGTCGCTTTTTTTTAAATGTATTTTCACTTATGTAAGTTTCACAAAACAGCTATCGTGCAAAAACACTATTGTTAATGTGCGCTTCTTCAAAACGTGAATTTTTTCTTTTCAGGAACAAATTTTTTCTCGTTGCACATAATCATTTTAAGTCGTGGGTCCAATTCTTTGACTTTCATCCTTCAAATTTGTGTTTTTCTGTTGAGTTTTGCAGGCACATCGACGATATACATATGAATCTTGTACAGTGTCTATTGTCCGTGTTGGCTAAAAGAGGTAAAGCGGCCCTTACACGGTCAATCCATTGACATCAATCACTTACATGTGTTTGTGAAAATGTACCTGTATGCGTCACACACATTAGGTGAAGTCTATTAGTGAAGTCTATTACTCATGTTATAATTTAATGGAGTGAGATAGCAATATACGCACATTCGTAAGTTCCAGAGTGGTATGGCCCAATAAGATTCATTAGGTTTGTTCCGATACTTGATCGAACCGCGAATTTCTACGAAATTTGACGAAGATTAGTCAAGTTCACTGGGATCACTGCATACGGAATCAGAATTTGACCTATTTTCGTCAAATTTCGTAGAAATTTACAAGAACGGGAAAAAGCAACAGATCAAATCTCTCCATACATTTCTCATCCGCAGCTAATTCAATGCGGATTTGGTTTTGTGTTGAAAGGATGGTTTATTTACCTGTGTAAAATGTATTGTAATATGCAGGCTACGGCTCGAGTAGATAAAACGATATTCTGTGAAATTTATTTCTTTATTTTCTACTCTATAGAACAATTCAAGTTCACACTATACTATTCTTCGCCTTATTCTTTTCTTACAAGGTCTCTTTCCTCTCAAATCACTTTATCTCCTTTCAATTTCTTAATTCACAAATCCAAACTAATTACTTTTTCTTGTTCACTCTCAACTTTCAATTTATCACCAAATTACAACTTCGCCCATTATCACTTTTCCAATCTCTTCGCCACGGTTCTAAACCAACTGTGTTTTTTTTGATCGCCATCTGTCCTTATATAGCAGAAGTTTCTGATAGCCAGAAACTTCTAGCAAATTCTTCGACCAAAAAACAAAAATACCTAAAAACAAAATCCCTAAAAATTATGACAATCATTTCGTGCAGTTATAATTCTCTCTTGTTCTCTTTTATCCGCGATATTATCCGAGCTGTGGTGACTAATTTCAGACACGAACCTCAAAAGAAAGCAATGAAAAGACACTTCGGAATTTGTTGCCTGTTCGAGGGCGTAGTTATTATGCTACATTATGTTACACTGCCCTCCTCTTAGACTTGTTCGTCCCGAACAAGTGTGTCCTCACTTCGGCCATTGTATCGACTCAGTCGGTCCACATGAACCACTTTCATTTTGGCCCTTGGTCCTCGCTGGATGCGGTAGACAACATCGTTGATGCGGGCTATTATTCTGTAGGGACCCTCCCAGTTCTGCTGCAACTTAGGTGATTTCCCCTTTTGGCGATGGGGATTATACAGCCACACTAGATCTCCTTCCTGGAATCCTGACGTTGTTGCCTTGGCATCATACCTGGTCTTCATGCGGTCGCTCGTCATCTTAATCTGGCTTCTGGTCCTTTGGTGTATGTCCCTAAGCCTTTCCCTCAGGTCCGCCACGTACTCTTCTTCATTTCTGGGCTCATTGGTAGGAGATCCAAATTTCACCTCACTGGGTAAACGAGCTATTCCACCAAATAAGATTTCGAACGGCGTATGTCGAGTAGTGCTATGCACGGCACTTCTATAGGCCATCAAAAACAAGGGAATCTGCCGGTCCCAATCCCGTTGGTAGTCACCTACGACCTTCGAGAGATGTTCGTCCAAAGTCCTATTGAAACGCTCCACCATACCGTCCGACTGTGGATGAAGCGGGGTTGTCCTTGTCTTTTTGATTCCGAGTAGTTGACACATCTCTTGGAAGATTCTTGACTCGAAGTTCCGCCCTTGGTCAGAATGCAATTCCAAGGGCACACCGAATCTGCTAACCCAATTGTAGACGATCTGCTCCGCCACGGTTCTGGCTTCCTGGTTAGGGATCGGAAACGCTTCCGGCCACTTACTGAAGTAGTTCATCACTACGAGGATATACCGATTACCATTGTCGGTTTCCGGAAAGGGCCCTGCGATGTCAATGGCGATTCGTTCGAAAGGTGCTCCCACGTTGTATTGGTGCATCTTACCTCGAGTTTTGATTCTCGGACCCTTGCTAGCTGCACACACGTCGCATTTTCTGCACCAGTCTTCGATATCTTCCTTCGCTTTTAACCAATAAAAACGTTCTCGTACCTTTTCTAACGTCTTATTCACTCCCAAGTGGCCTCCGGTCGCCCCGCCATGCATTTCCTGTAACACCTCCTTGACCCTCGTCCGTGGTACGACAAGCTGCATTACAAACGACTTTCCGTCGGAGGATTCCCATTTTCTTCTCAGAACACCTTCTTGGACATGGAGGGAGTCCCACTGCGCAAAATATGTCTTTAAGGTCGGGCTTCTGTGAGAGATGTCCTGATGATCCGGTTTCTCCATGTTCTCCTTCCAGGCCAGAATCGGCTCGATATCCGGGTCTTCCTTCTGAGCGTTCCGGATCTCATCTACGCTCCAGCCGGCGATAGGTTCGGCTCTCATTCTTTGGATGGAAACCAGCTCCCGTTCTTCCTGACGCGCACAATGTTTACAATCCGTTCTGCATGGTCTCCGGGACAGTGCATCCGCATTAGAGTGGAGTTTTCCTTTACGATGCTGTATTTCGTAGTCGTAGATTTGCAGCCTTTCGATCCATCTTGCGACCTGACCCTCAGGACTCTTGAACTGTAATAGCCATTTTAAGGCTGCATGGTCTGTGCGAAGAACGAACTTCCTCCCGTAGAGGTATTTGTGAAAATGCTTCGTAGCCAAGATCAAAGCTAGAAGTTCCCGCCTTGTCACGCAGTAGTTCCTTTCTGGCTTAGAGAGCACCTTGCTGAAGTACGCAACCACCTTCTCTTGGCCGTCATGCACCTGGGAGAGTACGGCTCCTACCCCGACATTACTAGCATCTGCATCCACAACGAACGTTTCCCCGGGAGTGGGGTAAGCCAGTATCGGGGCATCGCATAGCCGTTGTTTAAGTGCCTTGAAGCTCTTCTCGCACTCAATTGACCATTTGAATTGTTTTCCCTTTTCCGTCAACTGGTGCAGGTTCTTTGCGATCCCGGCAAAATCCTTCACGAACCGTCTGTAGTAGGTGGCTAGGCCCAGGAAGCTCCTTAGTTGGTGTTTGTCTTTGGGGACTGGCCAGTTTTTCACCGCTTCGACCTTCTCCGGATCGGTTCTCACTCCTTTCGCTGAAATTATGTGTCCCAGGTACTTGACTTCCGCTCTAAACAGGGCGCACTTCTTGGGGTTGAGCTTCAGGTGGGCACTTCGAAGCCTTTGAAACACATCCCTTAGATTGTCTCGGTGTTGCGCAAACGTTTTTCCTACGACGATGACATCATCCAAGTATACCAAACAGGTTTTCCATGTTAACCCTTGCAGGACACATTCCATCAATCGCTCGAAAGTCGCCGGAGCATTGCACAGCCCGAATGGCATTACCGTGAATTGCCATAGCCCATTTCCTGTGGTGAAGGCGGTTTTCTCCCGGTCTTCTGGATGGATCTGTACCTGCCAGTAGCCACTCTTCAAGTCGAGAGTGGAAAACCATCGGGCTCCTGATAGTGTGTCTAGCGTGTCGTCAATCCGTGGCAGAGGATAGCTGTCTTTCTTGGTGACGTAATTGAGCTGCCGATAGTCCACGCAGAACCGCGTGCTGCCATCTTTCTTCTTTACCAGTACAACCGGTGATGCCCACGGACTTTTGGAACTTTCAATCAGACCTTCTTTCTCCATTGCCGACACCATCTCTGCAACTTCTGTCTGCTTTGCCAATGGAAGGCGCCTAGCAGGCTGACGAATTGGTCTAGTATCACCAGTGTCTATCCGATGTTGTACCAGGTGTGTCCGGCCGTATTCTCCGTCCTGTGAGGCAAATACATCAGCGTACTCATTGATAAGATTCTCTGCCATAGTTCGCTGCTCCTGATTCAGCTCACTGGACTGGAGAATCGTCTCTCTCGTTTCCGCTGTCCAAGGTGATGGGAGAGGTTTTGGAGCATCACGTTCAGATATTGTTGCGACGGCGGTAATCGGCGTGCATTTTCCAGTCACATCCCCTCGCCTTAGTTTTACAGTGTGTGGTCTTGCGTTCAAAACCCTCACTGGAACCATGGTGTTCTTTGGTTCGACTAACGTCTTTCCCACGATGTAGTCTTGAGAATTCTTCTCTGGGTCTGGTTCTACTATGTAGAATCGGTGGCTCCCAAGATCACCTTCCAGCTTCGTCCAAATGATTGTCTCTGAAGACGGCGGCAAAACTTCGTCTTTGCTGATGACTGTCCTGAGAGTTACGGCATTCTCATTTCCGTACACCATCGGAATCTCCACATTTCGATACCTCAGTACTTGCATCCCGATGTCCAAGATTACTTCATTTGCTTTCATGAAGTCTACTCCGATGATGCACTCGTCGCATATATCTGCCACCAGAAACGCATGGGAGAACGTCAGTCCTGCCAGAGTAATCGTAAGACGAACTTCTCCAAATACCTTCGCCATTTCCCCTGTTGCAGTCTTCAGGCAGTAGCTGTTGGTGTTGTGCAGCCAGGAGCTTTTGACGATATCTCTTCTTACAATGGAGGCAGTGGCACCTGTGTCGATGGTGGCTACGCACTTCTTCTCGTTGATTAGTGCCTCCACTGTCAGGCTCTTGTTACCCCGTTTGGTTTGCGAAACTTGAATGGTGGTCCTGGGGGCCTCGATTCCAGTAACCAACTTCTGCCCCGCGAAGTTGGTCCTTACGCATCTCCCGACTGCTGGTTTTGGGAAGTCTGACCGACAGGATGCTTCCTCTCTGCTTCTCCTACTTCCGCAATGTGGACAATTTCCTCGTCTAGGTGCACTTCTGCACTGCCGTTGTAGGTGTCCGGTTTGGTTGCAATTCCAGCAACGGATTTGACTTCCGCGAGCTTTGACGGCTGTTCTCTGGCATGAGCATTCCACGACGGACATTTCCTTGACACGGTGTATTCCCTGGTATGCTTGGTCCGCAGCCTTCATTGACAAAGCGAATGCCAATGCCTCGGGGAGTGTTCGCTTTTCAGCCATCCTTACAGCCATTTGCAGTTGTCTGTCCTCTATGGCCTGAATAAAAGCTTCCACCGCCATTTCGTTGATAAGCTCCTCACCGGCTTTAGGGTATGAAAGATGGGCTAGTCGCTCTATATCCGCTTGCAACTGTTGGAGCGTTTCCCCCCTTTTCTGGACTCGACTACGCAGCTGAACCCTGTACACCTGCTGCATGTGTTCATCCCCAAACCGCATCTCGATAGCCTGAACCAGAGAGTCGTAGTTCTGCTGTTTATCTTCCGGGATGGTCTGCAAGAGCTCCGCAGCTGGACCCCTCAGTGCAAGTGTGAGTGCAATGGACTTCTCTTCATCGTCCCAGCTATTGGTCATTGCGGCCGCTTCGAATTGCCTTTTATAAATTGGCCATGATGTTTGACCATCGAAGATAGGAGGCTGCATCTCCTTTCTTCTCAGACCGTCGGTGGAATATTCCCGTGCTTTCTGTCTCTTCACGTTGCTGAGTTCCTTAGTAAGATTTTCGACTTGTTTTTCTACTTTTTCGAACTGAGTCTCTATTTTCCCGAACTGAGTTTCATGCTTCTCAAAGTTTTCATCGAATCTAGTTTCGACTTTTTCGAGTTGCGTCTCTACCTTCTCGATTTTCTCTTCGATCACTTCGAATTTGGATTCCAAGTTCTTGTTTTGCTCATCAAGTTTACTTTCCAGAGCATCTAGAGAATTCTTTTGTTCGTCCATCTTAAGTTCTAGAGAATTCTTTTGTTCATCCAACTTAAGTTCTAGAGAATTCCTTTGGTCATCGAGCTTATGACTTTGATCTTCTATTGCTTTATTTTGTTCGTCCATGACTAACTTAAGTTGCAGGAGCAGACTTGTTATACCCGGGTCGGCTACTGTACTTGCTGGTTCCTCTTCCACGTCAAACTCTATGTCATGCGGATTTTCACCTTCCTGCGTTACTGCTTCTTCCAGACGAATCAGTAGGGCATCTTTTCCCCCAGTTGTGTCGAGATTCCGCTTACTGAGTTCTGCCTTTAGTTGAATTATAGTTAGTTTTCCCAACTTGCGACCCATTTTTGCGCAACTAATTAACTCAACGCAGAAATCGTTTTTTTTTTTTTTTTTTTTTTTTTTCTTGTGCAATTTCACACCACGGAAATAGTTATTCACAGAATAAGTTTTATCCCACTTCTGACACCAATGTAATATGCAGGCTAC
Organism: Pocota personata; assembly: GCA_963082735.1. NCBI lineage: Eukaryota > Metazoa > Arthropoda > Insecta > Diptera > Syrphidae > Pocota > Pocota personata. The sequence goes on from OY720431.1 coordinate 36,370,320, forward strand.
GGCTCGAGTAGATAAAACGATATTCTGTGAAATTTATTTCTTTATTTTCTACTCTATAGAACAATTCAAGTTCACACTATACTATTCTTCGCCTTATTCTTTTCTTACAAGGTCTCTTTCCTCTCAAATCACTTTATCTCCTTTCAATTTCTTAATTCACAAATCCAAACTAATTACTTTTTCTTGTTCACTCTCAACTTTCAATTTATCACCAAATTACAACTTCGCCCATTATCACTTTTCCAATCTCTTCGCCACGGTTCTAAACCAACTGTGTTTTTTTTGATCGCCATCTGTCCTTATATAGCAGAAGTTTCTGATAGCCAGAAACTTCTAGCAAATTCTTCGACCAAAAAACAAAAATACCTAAAAACAAAATCCCTAAAAATTATGACAATCATTTCGTGCAGTTATAATTCTCTCTTGTTCTCTTTTATCCGCGATATTATCCGAGCTGTGGTGACTAATTTCAGACACGAACCTCAAAAGAAAGCAATGAAAAGACACTTCGGAATTTGTTGCCTGTTCGAGGGCGTAGTTATTATGCTACATTATGTTACAGTATGTTATGCAACAAATTATTTTATTTTTTTAATTTTTTATTTATCAAACAGAAACTGTCTTTTTATTATTTTTATGAATTTAATTTATCTTTCAGCAAGAATACAAATCCATACCCATATCCGCGGATGTAATATTTTGATTTGGTCTCATTGTTCGTAGGTTTGTTTGATGGGCGCAATGGTGCGCATTGACGTTTGTGGGTGCTGCACTAAATTCGCACTGAGTTTTACAGCACTGCGTTCGAAGCGTGTACTGGACTCATGCCCGATTCAAAATGCAGCGTGATAGCGAGACGAGTCTAGCGCGAGTTGTCAAAAAAGGTTTCGATCTATGCAAATATATGAAACAATACACAATGATGCGAGACTCGTTCTATCGCAACGCATTCTTTTCAGAAAATTGAAAAACTCGCGACGAGATTGCCTGTCAGCAGGCTGATGCGACTTTGTTATGTAGCCAGAAAGAGAAAGATGGTGTGTTGCCGTTGTTGCTTTTTCACTTTAACACATAGATATTACAGGCTCGCTGTCAAAAGTATCGCCTTCATTGTGAACTAGGAAACGATTTTATGAGGACGAGGATTTTTCGCCTCGCTCTAGTCTCGCTCTCACGCTGCATTGTGAATGGGGCATCACTTCAGATATTTTCTAGGGGCAAAAAAAAGAGTGCTGTCAAAGAACTAAATTGTTTGCTGTCATCCGGTGGTGATGTTATTTAATAAAAATGTGTAATTATGAAATGCAAACATTTAGAAATTATAATCTCCAATAATAAAAGTGAAATCAATTATTCTGTGAATGAAGAAGAATGACAGCTTTAAGGTTAACACGTTTGCGTTCGATTTGAAATCAAATTCCGGGGATTACTCCCGTTTTGTTGACAGCTATGCAATTGCTCTGATAAGCGCTCATACTACGCGCACTGGTGCTGGGGACATCGAACATACCTCGTATCCGGCAAGGTAATTGTTGGTGGTTGGCTCTTACGATTTGTACGGATAAAGTCCAAAAGTAAAAATTATATTCTTATCTTTATTTATATAAATCCGATCACGATTTTTATTATTAAAAATCAGAAGTATCAAAAAACAAATTAATAAAAATTGCCACTTTGCAATTCGAAAGCTAGTGTCAAAGTCACTCGAATTTCGAATATTTCATTCGTTAAGTGTTTAGCTTGCGAATTATTTCTTTTTTTTTTTTAAAGTGCAATATTTTTCTATGGAAAACTGAAAACAGGTTATTTGAAATATGTCAGCTGATAAAATATATCACAAATTCACATCTTATTGTTTTCTTTTACAAAATTTTTTCTTTTTTTAATATTTTTCGCCAAAGAGTGCTTTATTTTCTGTCTGTTCAAGAACTATGTCAATTTTGTATACTGAAGGACCTCTAATCAATGATGGAAAATCACGTTGACTGCCAAGGAACTGCTAGACATTTTATTAAGTTGTTAAGCACTCACAAGAACACATCGCTAAAACGAAGTCTAAAGAAATATAATACAATCAATTCAAAGTAATCTTTTCATATGTTTCCATTGAAGACAACCATATTAACAAATATGCAACACGCACTCATCTACGTTGACGTTGGTCACTGACATTTCAGTACGCGAGACTCGGAACAAAATCCGAAAGTTGTGGTAAGATGTTTAGCAACATGCTGCATTCGATACGAAAGGGTTAGAGAGTGTCGAATCGAATTAGAATCGAAAAACACATTCGAACAATTTTTAAATTCGAAACGGAATACAGAGTAGGGCCCCAGAAAATTTGTTCACATTATTTCCTAAGTTTTATGCATGCCGAAAGCGACAGGCGGTATTTTTTACGTCGACTCGTTTTTAAATTGGCATCTCGCAACTGAAGCGAGGCCATTTATAGAACATCTACCTGCATTCCACATTCATTTTGTATTCATATGGATCGGTATATCCACCTTTCTGTGAGTAGACGACGCGCGATACCGCACTTTTGTTCAGAGTAGAGAGTGACTTCGACAATAAGTGTTATTCAATTCCAATTCAATTTCATAATTTTCCAATCAACGACTACCTCTACAAGTAACACAACTAATTCAATTTAATCGATTTTTTTTATTGTGTTTATGAGTCCGTTAAACTCGTTATACTTTTATATCGCACCATTAAATCAATATTTTACAATTTCTTATTTATTTAAATTTACAACGTCATAGCGCACATTGGCGTATGTATTTCTCTCAATTTCGTTCAACAATTTAAACTATATAAATAAAAGAAAAAAAAAATCACTAGATCTCCTAAAGGGATCATTTTCTATTGTGTGTGGCAAAGGACTATTTAGACGCAGGCATTATGATGAATAAATCGCAATTTTTACCGAGAGAGAGAGAGAGAAAGAGAGAGACAATTATCGGAGATATATCGTTCTCCATTTAAATTAAAACACTAACTAGATTTTATCGGATTTTCTGTTTTGTAAAACAATCACTAAACTTCCATCAAAGACGAAGATAACCTTTATTGATATCTATCTTAGTATTATTTGGTTGTATTTTTTGTTTAACTGTAACAAAGTTGCTTCTATTTATTGGATTTTTAAGTGTGGTAGTTGCGCTGCTGCTGCTGCTAAAGCTGTTCTTATGTAGCTGGCGGTCGGTTGTTGTTATTGCATTTACTTCTTCTTTGGAACGAACTCAATTTTTCTCGTTTTCAATGAGGACCATTGATGCCTCTTAATGTAGTAAGAGATGACAATCAAGAAAGTGAAAATGCCAACGGCTTTGATGATCATACGCTTGCGATCATCGTGCTCTGGCTCAGATGTCCATTTCAAGAATGTGGCAACATCTTTGGCCAATTGACTGGCAGTTGGTGGTGTTCCATCTTCGTATTCAATGACCTGGAGAAAGAGAAGTTGATTATTTTTTTCGAATACAAAAAGTTTTTGTTTTTTTACCTCATTATACAATACTTGACCCATTGATATAGCACCACCTGCAAAGTAGGGGTTGAAGTATTGTCCCTCACGGAGAACAACACCAGCCGGGGCTTCATTGTAGCCAGTGAGCAATGAGAAGATGTAATCTTCTCCACCCTTGCGGGCCGATACAATGTAACTCAAATCTGGTGGATAAGATCCGTTGTTGGCAGCACGAGCAGCCTCCTCGTTGGGGTATGGGCTCGGGAAGTGATCCGACAGCTTACCAGGCCTATCATAATAGTTACCGGTATCATCTGGACCATCCTTAATCTAGAAAATTATAATAAACAATACTTTTTGTTTATTAGGGAACGCAGATTGTTTGTTTGACATGGCTTACCATAACTTGCTCAGCCTCAGCCTTAGCCTCAGCTTCGGTGTGCGAAACACCGACTAAGTTACGATAGGCAATGTAGCGCAACGAATGACAGGCTGCGCACACCTGTTTGTATACTTCGTAGCCACGGCGAATGCTGTAGAGGATGAAAAAGTAACATTTATTTATCCTCAATATTGGAATTTTGCAGATAACAATGGAAATTTAATTTTTTTTTATTCAAGTTTCAAGAAAGACTGCACAATTTCTTCATTGAACTATCAGGTGGTGAATCCACATTGTTAGATATTTAGTTTTAAGTTAACTGGTAACCCTGGGCAAGAGGAACGACAAAAACTATGGATTTTTTCAATACTGGCGTGGTTAGGACTATTATAGTACGAGCAAACAATTGCAAGACTTAGTTTTTCTAAAACTATCATCAACAGAACTTCGTTAAGGAAATCTCAAACGCTTAAAGAATTGTAAATTTTTGAAATTGCCACGCCAACACTCAAACAAATGAATTAGTCCTTGTTGCTATATTTTATTTTACAGTTGAATCAAATGTATATATTCTTTGATCTGACATTGGGACTGACCTATATCATACATTTTCCTTACTAGCATTTTTCCTGTGTTTAAATCGACTCATCCGTGAACGTATTACTCATCCAGTAAATGTGTCTATTTTGTTGGTAGGCATATCAAGAATATAATGTTAACAACTAACGTTTACGCGACGAATTATCCGTTTACGGATGAGACGATTTTGCACAATTACACAAACGACATCACGGCTTGAAAATAATCATGGTAATATAGCATTTCCAAATGACAAATTTTGCGAGAATATCAGTTTTCTTATGTAAGTAACGAATTGTTTATTTCATATCTCTTCCCCACGTCCTGGAGCTACAACAGAAAAGCTATTTACTAACCAAAAAAAAAAAAATCATCAAAATCGGTTCAATAATTTTGAAGTTATGAAGGAAAATGACCGCCATAAAGTGCAAACGAAGACGCGCTTGACCAATTTCTACTTGACCAAGTATTACTTTCATGAAAATGTTCCTTCTCGAAATTTTGATCAGACTTGATAGAGAAACTCAAAAAAGTGGGTCTCTCAATTCTGTAAGCCTTTCTGTGTGTATGGCCGACTGCAACATAAATTGCTGGACGAATTTTCTTAAAACTTCATATCTGGGTTGTAGCGTTCGACCTCGAGCTCAAAATCGAAATTCTCATTCTAACCCCGAAATTAACGGTACTTTACTAATGGCGGAAAATTACTCTAACAGCTTTTTAAAAAAAAACTCTGTATAACGGTACTTTACTCATTATCGAATTTTTGAAAATTGATTATTTATGGGATACGACGACTCAGACGATTTTATTGTAATTTGACAGATGTATTATACCAAATTTTGAAAATTTGTCAAAAAGAAAATAAAATACATTTTAACAATTTCCCTTGAATTAAAAATCTGAGTAATTTGCAAAGGAACAGGACATATGTAGGTGTAGTACGTGCACTTTACTTCTTTTTTTTATCGTGGTGTTGATTCAAAGAGGGGTGGGAATTTCTCCATGAACCAATAGACTTCAAAACGAATTCAAAGTAGTTCGGATATTCTTTGCTAGAAAGAGAGTTCGTTCTTTTATATATTTTAATGGTGTAGGTTCTCTTTTGTTTTTCTAAAAAACTGGTCAGCTGGATATTCCGGAAATGAAGCGCGGCCTATTTCTACTATTCAGTAGTTTTAGTGGCCTCAATACAAATGTTAAATTTTCTGGAAGAAGTATATGCCATTCTCATTGGGACCTGTTTGATAAAAATTAAAGTGAATAGTTGATAACCGAAGCGGGCTGTATTTAGCCCCCCTATTCCTAGTTATGGGCCGTAGAATATTGCATTCCACCATTCACTCGTCAACTCTTTAATTTTTATGAAACAGTCTTCGTTATACCTACATATCCAAATTGTATTCTAATCAATTCGTTAAAAAAATGAATTTTGGAAAAGTACGGAACCGAAGTCCTGAAATAATGATGTCTCAGGACTTAAGTTTAAGAAACATAGTGGAGCGGCAAAGCAACATCAACTTCACCTTGTCACTCAACTGTTTTACCCCGTAAGGCATGTCGTCGAATTTTATTAAGAGTTTAGAAGCCCTATCGTTGATATCTTCTCAAACGAAATGTATATAATATTTAAATCCTATTTTTTCCACAATTAAGACATACCCAGAATGATCCAGCGATGAAATAACACCCTTGTGGGTCCATGGCATTGCTGGTGGATGTACCTCAGTACCGGAAGCCTGCACCGATTGTTCGAGGGCATAAATAAGTGCTCCAACACCTCCAGTCACGACTCCCACACTTGCAAGTAGCTACAAATAACATAATAAATGGAAAAAGTAACAAAATTAACCTTAGTCCAGAGCAGATAATTTTTTTTTTTTTTTTTTAGGTTAAGTCAAGACACCTACTCGCAGGCATTACACAAGCTGACGTATGAATTACCTTCTTTTGGCCGCTGCTCCATGATTTGCTGGTCGCAAAATTATTCACCTATAATGGCAAACATTATTTCCTATTATTTTATTTATTTATTTATTTTTTTAATTTTTAACATATCATCTGTGAGGTAACAGGGTGTAATTTCCCCCCTAGAACTTCTGCTGTTCGAAAGAACAGACGAAAAAAAATTTCCTCCTTGTCTGTGGATTACATAATAAAACATTTAATCGAACTTTTGCACTCGGATAGTACAATGAAAATTGATTTTATCGTATCAATGAGGCATGTTCACACGAGTGTTTGGTTTTGGAAAAGTAATTAATTTTATGAAATTAAAATTTTGGCAAAGAATTCCCTGGGAATTTTCCTTTTAATCGGAAGTTGAAGAGAATTTTCGAACATGTTATGCACTCATAGAAAAAACCGTCTGTTGGATGGAAATTTGCACATTTCTTGTTGGAGGTGATGATGAAAATTTGTAGAAGAGGTAAATACCTGCTGCCGGGATAAACAGGAATTAGTTTTTAATAAATTAGAGCCGCAGATTCTGCCTATTGTTGCCGCCATGGTGGCTAGAGAAGGTACACGACTTTTTGAAGGATGAAGAAAATTCGAAACTGAGTTGATGCAGTTTTTTGACTTTTCGAAGATGTGTAATTTTTTTGGGAGGGGGTGGGAAATTTCTTCTAGTGACAGTTGGCGCTGTCAGTTGGTAGTGTGCGAACGATGACAGCTGATGATTGAGTTCAGTCAGGTAGACGGGGATAGTCGATGTGGAATTTCGATGTCGACGTTTCATGTAATTTACCGATGTCATTTACCCACTAAAACTAATTGTATTATGTAATTTACCTACTGAATTCATGATTTTTTTGTAAAGCTTTGTTTTTTACCCCAGAAGCGACGCTACGTTTAGGATAGTTTGCACAACAAGCTGTCAGACAAAATTGAGTTACACGATAACATATGGAAACGGAACAAAAGAAAAGACGTTGTAATGCTGGTTAAGTTCAACTTTTTACGTTTCCAATTGCCAGTTTCTGCTTTTAGTTGTTTGTTTCTTGGTGGGAATATATTAAGATTTCATGAGAAAACTAATTAAATTGGATTAAATTAAGTATAATTGGACTAATTAATGAATTTAGTAGCAAAGAAAATCGAGGGTGTTGGCCGCCGAGATTGCCTCTATCATTGCATTTTTTTCTTCAACTATTGTTTGTAAAATTGTGCAAAACACATGTTGCTTAAATTACATATATTCTGAGCTTTAAAAACGCCTGTTTAATATCTCTAAAATTGTCCCCAGTAGTCAGATATCTTATTGTAGGCGGCAGTCAGAAAAAATATTTTAACAACTGAGTATTTCAAATCCAATCGCATATTTTAAATGTATTGTCTTAAATTTGTGTCTTACCGGTTGGTTGTTGGTGCTACTTTTTGCAAGAAAAATCCAAATGTTGAGGTCGTCATTCTTGTAAAATTCTTGAAACATTCGCAGTTCATTAAATACAAGACTTTAAATATCGGTGCCAAAGGACTTTAACAAGTGAATTAACAAATAATTATTAGTGCTGCACATAGTTTTAGTGCTCCATATGTAAAATTCAAAAATCAAATTTGCAAGTAAATATTTACGACTATGGAAAAGAACAGAATGATTCCGTTCCAATTCGTAGGTTATATTTGACATTTCACTATTACTCAAAAAGGGTAACAACAAAATTATAAATCGGTGTTAGAGTTGGGCTGTCTTTGAGTTGAAAATAACGGAGAGAATTCGACTCGAGTACAATGGAGGTACAATGGACTTGAACTTTTTTTCATACGTGCCAAGAATAACATTAAAGTAAAACGGCTTTCATGACTCATACGGTAAAATCATAAAGCATATTTCAGGGAAGTCGTATTGGCCAATACATTTAGTATTATTTATTAACGATATTGTGGATGTCCAAGTGGGAACCGGTGCCCAGTGAGCGATCACTGAGCGAAAGGTTCAAGGTTCGAATCCCAGAAAACACAAAAACAAATAAAAGAAGAGTTTTCTCAAGGTCCCACCTCTCGCGAAAGTCTGACAAACATCTGAGAGTAAATTTGTCATGAAAAAGTTTCACACAATAGAAAAACAAAATTGCCCTTCGGAAGCGGCATAAAACTGTAGGTCCCAAACATTCGTGAGGCGCACAGCACGAGTGGCTGCGAGAAGCTAGGTCAGGCCACTGTATTGGTCTGTTAGCGCCAAAATATTTATTTATTTATTGTGAATGTCGTTAGTTGTTCAAGAAATCTGTTTCATGCTGATGATGCAAAAATATTTTTTTCGTTTAAGGATCTCATTTATAATTTTTTACTTTAGTGCGACTTGAATAATGTTTGTGTTTGGTACACAGGAAATAATATAGGTTTAAATACTAGAAAACGTAAGACCATAAGAAACTTTGTACGTCCATATTTTTTTATTATATAAATAATGTCAGCTTAATAAAAATCGACTCCATTTGCTATTTTGGTCTAAATTTTGATCTTAAACTGGATTTTAATGAGCACATTGACCTCATTATGAATAAAGCCAAAAGCCTATTTGGATTCATTTCTAGAAGGGCAAGAGAATTTGTTGTCGTCTAGTGGCTAAACTATTCTGTCCATATTACTCGTATTTCCAAACGAGTTTTCTGTTATTTGCTTCCCTCCCCTTCCCTATCTGAATCGTTTATTTCTCAACTGCAACTTCCTTTTTCAAACAAGCGTAGATACAATATTAAGCTCTCTTTATGTTCGAACCATTTAATAGATCCATAAATTCTCTTATGTTTCTTGGTATGCTCAATATAAATCCTGGTGCAAGCCCCCTAGTGCAAATTAGTTTAATGCACGTCATGATTCGGTTGATTTTAATTTAAGTAAGTGCCTTTTAAAAAAAATTTTGTATTTCTTTTTAATCTGCTCCTTTACATAAAAATTCGGCTGAATTGTATATTATATGAATTTATATAGCCCAATAAACAAGTAAATAAGTAGAAAAGATAACGGGGAAATAGTGAGCTCATTTAAGTGCTCAATAATATCACGCACAGCAATATTTTGTATGTTCACACTATTCTACACAATTTTGTCCATTATTTTGTGCTGCCGGAGACGTTAAAATTATTCATATAGCTCCATGAATAAATTGATGTCTTTTTTTGTCCTAAATACTATATTCTGTTGTTGTTAATTATCACAAATTTATTAAAAACTTAGATTTCTAGCAAACAGTTTTTTTTATCCTCTTTGTTATTGTAATTTCTAAGCTTTTATTACTGTTAAAATGTTGCCTGGAAAATTGTACTGGCAGACTTTCATACGAATTTCTAACACACAATAAAATCTTACTTCATTATACAATTTCTTCTATGTTGGGTGTTAGGTTATGTAGTGTAAAGTTACTTTTAGAAAGAGCGACCTTAACTACGAATTTATTTTGGCGCCTAAGACACTCCCATACTCAACCGAAGTGGTGTCAAACTGTATTACTGTTATGCGACTACAGTAGCAATTTGAGCCTTTTCTGACGCCAAGAAACTATGACCCGTTCGTGACTTTTCTGCACTTTTTTGTATAACACATATTTAAAAAAAAAAAAAAAAAACTCCATTGATGTGGATATTTGGCATTCATTCAGAATGAAAGAGAATTCACGTCACTCCTTTATCTGCGTATTTAACAAAAAAATGTCAACAAATATCTGCCAAGTTATTACATGTTCATGTTGGGTGGCTAAAAACGATCTCTTGAACTTCACGGTACACGATGTACCACACGCATGTTCCGATTGAACAGATGAACAGGCGGGACACAACTAAAGATTTAATCCGAACATTTATGATTTAAGTACAGGTATAGGACCAGGAGTGCTAAGCCATTCTGGCAGTGATTTGATTGCGAATATACTTATCACAATTCAATCTACATGCTTGGCACTGAACACGATGGTGTATATTAAAACAAGTTGAAGGCGCTGCCTCTCAAATATGCAAGTTTCAAGTCTCGAATAAATATAAGCTGTATAAATCGTAGACAAGTATGTGAAAGTGAAATCGTTAGCATCTTTTGCGGAATCCTAGGCATTTTCTATTCGTCGACTTATTTATTGTTCTGAATTTTGCCGTTTCTTTCGTTAATAATAATTTTTTTGAAAATTTTGATGTTTTTCATTTCAATTAGAAGAAAATTCAAATTTCCTTATAATTTTTATATTGTCATTATTGGTTCTAAATTTTTTTTTTTTTGCTCCGTGACCCCTTTATACGACTTTTAAAATTTTTCAGCAACAACTCTGGTATTGAATGATTTTTTTAAAAGTTTTTTACCAGCATTTAATCGCATTTAATTTGTATTTTGCAAGTGATTGTATATTTTTATGTGACCTTTGATTTTTTGCTCCGTAATCCCTTTATGTGTAAAAGATTTTTTTTTATAGTTCTTTACTAGGGTGGTGCTCACATTTGATTTGTAAGTGATTGTATATTATTTCAAAGTGCCACTGTCGTTACTGCCGTTAATGTTAATTAATGTTAATAATGTGTTAATTCACTCGGTTTGTTTCAGTCGACTTTTGGCTAATGTTGCTGCTTTAATCTGTTTCTATCAAAACACTTTCCACGAAATTTTGCATTTCAGTTTAATTGAAACGTACCATAATCTTCAAATTTCCTTAAAATCAAACACACCTCTCTCGACCTCATTCCTGCGTACTGTACCGAATATGTGTTCCGACCTTAAGATTAAGAACTTCCCTTGCAAAGGAAATTCCCAACTTTTTTCAAATTCAACCCATTTTACATAAATCACACAATTTTAATAATCACTCACCCATCCATTGTAAGTCAAATGCAATAAACACCTATGTTTTCTACTTAACCACACATGTCCCCTTTCAAATTTAAAGAGATTTCATCTAATTCATTCTCCATTTTCAAATCTCCCGCCCACAAATTTCCCTCGGCCATCTTTTTTTATACATTTGAAAATTCCCCATTTGATATTTTTTTGATGACATCGCGCTCACACTGTCAGCTGTTTGCTTGTAAAAAAAAAAATATCCCTTGGCGAAAGTACAATTCGTTAACGCCATCATCATTCTTCATTTTTTTTCTTCGCTGTTGGACCGTACGAAAAGTGTTGAACGTCGGACGAGACGACGAAAACCTCAAAAAGGTACGCCATTATTGTGTGCGAGAAACAAAGAAGACAGAATTTCCCTCTACTTCTTTTCTTTTCTTTTTTTCCCCCCCGGAAAAAGAAATCATAAAATCGAGTTCGCTGTAAATTTTGTAGAAAACTGAATAAAATCCAAATGGTGGACAAAATTTTCACGAAACGAATTTGTACTTAAATCGAGTTTCTAGTTTCGAGTTTCGAGTTCTCTTTTTTGATTTTCTTTCTCGATTTTTTTTCCTTTTTTTTTTTTTTTGTATTTTACATCACGCAGTGAGTTGACGAAGAAAAGTTTCTTATTTGTTTTTTTTTTTTTTTTTTTTTATTCTGTGAAGTGGAAAGCAGCATCAAGGGAATAAAATAGAAAAAACGGAGAAAAAGACAATTTTGCCAGTATGACCAGTGGCGGAATGCCCGAATTGGGCTCAAAAATAAGCCTCATTTCGAAGGCGGACATTAGATACGAGGGCAGATTATACACCGTCGATCCGAACGAATGTACAATTGCATTATCGAGCGGTAAGTTTTTTTTTTTTTTTTTTTTATTTTTTTTCTATCAATCTGTATGTATATGTATGTTTTTTTTTTTTGTGTGTGTTCTTTTCATCACGCATTTTGCAAATGTGGAAAATTGGGGGAAACAAAAAAAAAAAAAAAAAAAAATGCGCAACGTTGCATGGAGAGGATTTACTCCATCAAAGAAAAAAAAGAAAAGAATCTTTGTGGTGGACCCCCCCTCTTTAAAAATCTCTTCTGGTGCTGCTGTAGTTGTAGCTGTGGGTACTACAACAAGTGGCCCACTTTTGGCGACATGGATGGCGCATAATTCTTGTTCTTTCATTTTATTCTGTTACTGCGGCCTTTTCCGCGAAATATCGCGCAGTTTTCATCTTGCGAGCGAACGTGGAAAAAAAAAGTCCACCGGTGGGGGAGTTGAAATCAGAAAAAAAAAAATTGCTGTAAATCCAAGCGGTTTCTCTTTTCAATACCGTTACGACGACATGATCACGAAATGATGGCAAAGAGGAAACAAATGGTTAATCACTATACGAAGTCACAATAGTAGTTGTTGTGTTTGCCGGTGTTAAGTGTTTTTTTTTTCCCATTATTTGGCCAAAAATAAAGCGCCTTCCATATGTAACAGCAGGCAGAGTGGCAATTATTATTTTTGTTTTTTTGGGACCCTTGGCAGCCATCCATGTGAAATTAGTTGTAATATACAGTGAGGTTATGGCACACACGCATCACATCCACTTTTTGTTAAACATATTTCGATAACAATCTCGTTCCACACACTACTCGCCTACTCGCGCACACACCACCAGTGATTACCTATATACCAGAAACGTAATCAAGTTGGTTTGTTTTCCACAATTTGTTTTGCTCAGGAATCGATGTATAGGCGGGGGAACGGAAGGAGTTGGGGTGGACGACTAACTACGCAGTTGATGGTTAGTCAATGGGGGGATTCCAACGTGTTTGTGTATTAATATTCGATTTAGTATTTGAGGGCACTTGGATTGATTTGTTTGCCACAAAAAATTGTTTTGTATTTTTTCCTTTATGCAGAAGAGAGATCGAACAGCCCGGCTTGGGAATTCATGTGGCAATTATTGCACACAGTGTAGGACGAAAGTTTTGCATCACCAAAGGTGCCACAGTCGTAGAGCTCTTGAAATAAAGTGTTATTCATTATATTACATCCCTGCCATATGGCATTTGTCAAATTAATCTGTCATCCGTATAGTGACAGGTAGCCACCGCATCTTTCTAGACGAATAACAGTTCTGTAATAAAGGGTGTCCCATAATTCACGCAGGAAGTATTATAATTTGGATAGAAAACATAGGTTTTTAATTAAAAATTGTAAATGTTTTATTGATTCATAAAGTATACTGCATAGGGTTAGGTATGGAATAGCATATGGGGTAAATACCCTCCACGGCATTGTTGGCATATACACACCCTTTTGTCGAAATTTTGCATGACCGTTTTGCATAAATGTAGCTGAATTTCATTGATACAGCGCTCAATTTGCTCCTTCAAGGCGTGAGTGGGCTTGTTGGCATAAACCTTAGACTTGTTCCATCGGCGTTAAATCGCATGATGTGGGCGACTAATTGTGATCACCAAAACGGGAAATTACACGACAAAGAAATGACTCATGCAGTAATTGCATTTTTTTTTTTGGGCAGTATGGCATGTGGCACCGTCTTGTTGAAACCACATGTCGTCCATATCCATATCTTTCAAATTAGGCACAAAAAACTGTCGCGATAGTCAGCACCAGTAACTGTTATTGACCGACCAACCGCATTTTCAAAGGAGAATGGTCCGATGATGCCTCCAGCCTAAAATCCGCACCAAACAGTGACACCTTGTGGATGCATTTGTTTCTCAATAATCACTCGTGGATTTTCTGGACCCCAAAATCGACAATTTTAACAATTCACAAAGCCATCAAGATGAAAATGAGCCTCATCGCTGAGGATGATTTTATTTGAAAAATCAGCATCCACTTGTTTCATAATCCATTCAACGAACTCCCTTCGCTGTACGTGATCAGTAGGCTTAAGTTCTTGAGTCAATTGCACTTTGTATGCATGAAGATGCAAATCTTTCGTGAAATTAAGCTGTAGCGAGTTTCTCGAAATGGGCAATTCTTGACCACGGTGCCGAATTGATGTTCCTGGTCTCTCAACAACACTTTCACGAACTGCTTCGATGTTTTGTGTCGAACTACTTGTAGAACGACGGCACAGAGTGTCTAAGATCCAGACTCCCTGAATTTTTGAATTAATCTCTTCACAGTTGATGAAGTTAAATCATTATTTCGACCATATTTTGTACGAAAATTGCGAACTGTAGCTGCCAAACTTTCATTATTTTTAAAACAATGCTCAACAATGAAAACGCGTAGTTCTTTCGTGTAGCACTCCATTTTTAATAATCCTGAAGTGTCACGCTGTCTTTTTTTTTTTTTTTCGTTGGCAACACTTTACCGCACAAATGGCGCAAAATTCAAATCTTGCGTGAATTTTGGGACACCATTATATGTGTATCACGATTTTCGCTCGGCAGCTACGCGAACAAATTAAATTGCAGAATTTGAGGTTTTGAGAATCCGAATGTGATCGTTGAGAGGTTATTTCATCCACCACAGGTGACAGTTTGGTCATGGCGTGATCGGGCCGAATTTTTGTTCAAAACGACGAAGGCACCACTGTTACGGGGAATTCTCTGCGCTATGGTCAATTGATAACCAACTATTTTTCTTGCCCTGAGATTGAAGACTGATGTGAGCGATATGTGTTTCAAACAGGACCATAAAACGCCGTTTATTACTTGTACTGGGGTAGTTATCAAACCGCCATATATTAAAATATGGTTTCGAGCTTTTTAGTACACCTGAAGTCGCTTTCGTATTCGTAAATGAATGGACTTATTGGCCTTTAAACGGCCCTTTACCGCGTGGTCTGTAACGGATGCGCCAGAGTGTGGTAAAGGTAAAGAAGTTGTGAAATGACGTACACCAGGCGTATGTTACTAACATTTTGAAACAACCTTTTTCACGCGCGAAAACACCCGATCATGGTAGTGTGCGTCTAAAGGTAAATAAATCCTGCGATAAGTAGAGTCCGTGTGATGGGGGTTAGTTTGAAGCGCTTTTACACTGATTTCCATTCTAACCTCAAAATTAACGGTACTTTACTAATGATCGATTTTCTCGACAAACGGCTCTTAGAGCTTTGTTTAAATCTAATATCTGAGTATGTCTACATATCAACAGATGGCGTACCAGCTTTTCACTAAAAACGCATATCGCGGTATATTACTTTGGTTTTTAAAAATATTACTATTTCTACAGTTTCATACCGTTTCCGAAGGCAAAATTTTTATTATGAGAAGATCCTCATGAGAATATGTTTATCGACATATGGTACCGTTAAGGAAACTCGAACCTTGAGTCTCTCGTTTAATGATCACTAATATTACCACAGGATCATGGTTACACTTTTATATGGCCTTGAAAAGAAGGAAATTAATGCAATGGGTCGGTAGTTGAATGGAGAAAATGAATTGTCCTTTTTTTTAAGATCGGACTAGACAAGTGCTATAAATTTGTGTACAGTGGCACCACCTCACGGTACTGTAAGGCAACAAATTAAAAGCGGAATAGCAGTACCGCCGACTTTGAAATACGTGTTCAAAGACGCATCTCTATAACATGGTTCTACGCTTCTGCTGTGATTATCGTTACGCATAGCTTTTGTGTTAGCCTTATGTTTTGTACACTAAAAACATCTTATTCCCCACTTGTCAACTCAAAATAACGATTTTCTTTTCGTCAAACATCAAAATAGCATCGACTCATAGAATCCGTCGACATCGTTTCGTTGATGGTTAATGTTCACGTATTGCCGGAAAGAACAGCCCCATAAAATCCGTCGCAAACCTTCGTTGACAGATGACAGCCGAAGACATTGCGATAACAGTTTCTCTACATTCTCTCAATGCTTCCACCAATGCACTTACTCTCAATTTGTGAATGCGTGAACTTCAATATGTGTGAATGTGTGAACTTTAATGCATGAATGTGTGAACTGCCAACGGATGAACGGACTAAAAAAGTAGGAAGTAAACCAACTTTATTCGTCGAAGTTCATATATCCGTTGGTTATGGGCCACCTTCCATAAGAATGCGTGTATTCTATCTAGCTGTCAGTTAAAAGCGACGCAGCAACGCATTCAATGGGTTGGGGACTTTAGCCTTACGTATTGTACACTTATTGCCCACTTGTCAACTCAAAATAACACGGCATAGGTCCTAAGGGAATTTTTAACTATTTTCTTTTCTGCAAACATCAAATTAGCGACGTTCTTTTATTTCTTTGCTATGTGCTGAGATAGTGATTGAAATTTCGATTTAGAATTAAAATATTCGAGTATAAACTATTCTACAATTCTCACAATTTCAAGTAACCTAGGGTGGAATCGTTTAAGGTGACAACTGATCATAGATTACTTTTGTTCTATGTTTGATGATCATAAAAACATTGGCCAAAATAACAACTAACAGATTCAATTTAATTGTCAATGACGTACCTGTTGTCTCGACATTTTTATCAAAGTGACAACTAAATACGAGTAGTCATCACATGAAAACGATTACGATAGTTACCTTTCCTGGAGCAAACAATAAATGATTATGAGTAGCAGTTGTCGCAAATCGCATTAACCGGTTTCCATCCCTGAATCTTTTTGAATCTTATGTAAAGCACAACCGATTGACATGGAATTGAAAGTGGAATTTGATGTTTCACGTCCCCCTATGCCTACAAATTGCTGTAGAGACACACATTACCAATATAAATAAGACTATAGTTCTCCTACCAGAACTTTTCTCTATAAACTCTCCAAAGGGTTTTAATGAAATTCAAAACTTTCCGTATTGAAGTTTCAAGGGCAATTGTCAATTAACATGGATTGGTTTTTTTTTTTATTTTAATTTTTTTTTTCGTGCTACAACCATTCACTGCTCCACTCTGGGGCTCTGCTGTCTCTCCAAATGATCATATCATTTATTTACATGGTAATTAATTACGATGATTTATTCTCGGCAGCATATCCATTAAGTGTTAACGATTGTGTTACATTGATCTTTCGTGTTGTATGTCAGAAAATGTTAAGAAAATACATAATTCGACACACATTCCCCGTTTTAAATCTTAAAATGTTAGAATAGTGAGGATGAATAACTTGCATCTGAATCGATGTTAAAATGCTTAGAATGTACGTCTATATTGGTTTTGTATGATTTCATTTTGACAACAATCCAAAGAAATGGATTCATGTAAATGATGATGAAAAAGGTATGTAGTTACAGTTCCAATTAAAAAGTCCTACCACTACTACTGTTGAGTCATTAAAGTAAAATTGTTCATAATGAACACTGTAGACAGTATTAAAACTATTACAAGACTATTTTGAGATGTCCCATTACTCAATAGACATGTTTTTGTGAACGATTCTAAAGCAGGCCCCAGGTGTGTTGGGGGCTTTAGAGTTGTTCCTGTTCAAAGAAAAATTTAGGCGTCACTCTAACACCATCCTTCTGATTAAGAAGTAGAGCCCACAAAGGTAAAGAAAAGTAAGTCCGTTCAAACACTAGGAAAGCTACTTTAGAATATCTTTTTAACGATGAAATGATCTTACGAGGGCAATGTTGTCGGCCTGACAATGAAAGACTGCGATTTTGAGTTAAAAAAACATTTTATTTTTCTACATAATTTCACTTGACTTCAACACACTTGGTCCAGTGTTTCTCCAACATCAGTATTCTTTCTCGGAAGTGAGAGTCTGGAAGGCTGTGAAAATATTCATTTACGGCCCTCTCAACTTCTGCATTGGATGCGAAGCGCTTCCCACAAACAAATTTCTTCAAGTTTGGGAACAGATGGAAGTCTGAGGGTGCCAAATCAGGTGAATAGGGGGAATGGCCGAGCAAATAGTACCCCAAATCCCGCAGTTTTCCCATCGCCAACGCACACTTGTGTACAGGTGCATTGTCCTGGTGAAAGATGATTTTTTTCTTCTTCAAGCCAGGCCTTTTCTCGCGAATTTTGGCATCCAGCTGGTCAAGAAGATTGGAGTAATATTCGCCTGCAATTGTTTTGCGTGTCTTAAGGTAATCAATTAACAGGATCCCTTTCGCATCCCAAAACACATTGGCCATGACCTTTTCGGCAGATGCGATCGACTTCGCTTTCTTTGGCGCTGAACCACCGGCTTCCACCCACTGCTTCGACTGCTGTTTCGTTTCTGGCGTGTAGTGGTGGACCCATGTCTCATCCATGGTGACAAATCGCCGCACAAAATCGGTCGGATCCCTATTGAATCGGTCCAAAGATTGGCGCGAAATTCGTTTGCGCATTAGCTTTTGATCGGCATTCAACAAATGCGTCACCCATCTTGCTTGTGCAAGATGTTCCGCACCCTCTCTTCCGACACAGCCTCAGCTATCTCACTCACCTTCACTCGCCTATCGTCCAACACGATATCATGCACTTTTCGATTTTCCTTCACGTGGGTTATCTTCGTGGGACGTGCGATTACGTTTAAATTCAGCTGCCCACTTTTTAACGGTTGACATGGAAGGAGCAGAGTTCCCGTAAACTTTTGTCAACTTTGGATGAATTTCCTTAGGGGTTAACCCATCCAAAACGAAGAATTTTATCACCGCACGATATTCAAGTTTATCCATTTTAACGAAAAACATGCAAGACGTCTACTGCAAAAATTCGTGAAAAATTTGCTGATTGGAACGCCATCTCTGCGTCAGGCCGAGAACTTTTCACTTTGTCCTCGTAGCAATGTCTGCAGGGCTAAGATAAACAGCTGGTTCATCACAAAGAATAAATGATTCAAGGAGTAGGCAATAGATATAACCCACTTCGTTGTTTTAGATGGTGCTTCAGTCCGGGGTGGACCTGGGCCCCAACCAACAACCGCTTGTGTGCGCCCACTTAGGTAATGTCTAACTTTAACTGGATACGAAGACTTTCCGGGCTGGAGCGTTGGTATGCATTCGCTCTACATTCCTAGTCATCTCAGGCGATGAATTCGAACCTTTATGACTGGGTCGATGCCGCTGTACGTATACATACGAGGGGCGGCTGATAAGTTTGGAGACTCTTTGGGGCCTACGCTTTATAACCCTGCAAATCTGAATTTCCACGCCTGTTAACTTTATGTCTAAAGAAGAGTTGTGCGAACATTTAGCTCGATTTAGAGCTCTACTATCACCTCCGCTTCGCGGATGACATTGTTGTCATAACTGATAACCTTAAAGATGCTAAACTGATGCTAGATAAACTCGGTGCAGCTTCAAAAACTGTCGGCCATCAAATTCACGAAAACGAAATTCATGACCAACTTAGTCCCCTCTAAAAAGAAAAGTGTTCGAGCAATGCATAATGCCAGTTATCACATACGGTGCGGAGACCTTAACCCTAACAAGGTATACTATCAACAAGCTTGAAATAGCGCAAAGAGCGATGGAGAGAGCGGGACCGAGTAAGAAACGAGGAAGTCCGAAGAAGAACACGAGTGAAGCGAAGCGGAGGTGGGCAGGACATGTGGCGAAAACAACAGACAATATGTGGACAAAACGACTCCTAGAATGGAGACCAAGTGAAGACCTGAGAAACAGAGGGAGACCACCATCGCGATGGAATGACGATATAAACAGAATAGGAACGGAAAATTGGATCTGTACAGCACAAGACAGGACAGAATGGAAAAAATTGGAATTTTTGGAGTTAGCCGGGGACAATCTTGACGAAATTTTCAACAGAATGGTAACTGTAGATGAGACTTGGATTCGTCAATACGATCCAGAGCCCAAACAAGAGTCTATGCAGGGCAGGGGGTTGGGAAAGGGGAGAGGCCGCCGAAGAAAGACAGGCTTTTCAACGATAGACCACCCACTCTTCAGGCCAGACTTGGCCCCGAGCGACTTTTTCCTTACCAGGCCGGAGATTTGCAGATGAGAACAAGATCAAGGCGGCCGTAGAAAGTCTTCATTTTGAAGGCAAAGAAAAAGAATAATTTTTCGGTGGTATTACAGCACTGTATGCTCGATGTGAAAAATGCATTTCACTCGAGGGAGATTATGTTGAGAAATAACATTTTTTAATTGGATCTCTTCTTTCATTTAATGCCTTAGGTCGTGAACTTATCGGCTGCCTCTCGTAGATACTACTAGAACCACTCTGTTCTACTGGTATAAAAATCGACCTTTCGAACTGTTCTTCATAGAATACCCGCCCAGAGGTTCTATGTATAAGCCAGTAGTCAGGGCTCGACATGTTAGACAGCCTTTGTCAGTGTTCTCAATTTTGGACATGTTAGTTAGGATGCGATAAGAAATGCTCTGAAATACTGCACAAATCTCCACAGTAAATTACTTTGTACATTGTCACGATTGTAGCTTAAGTTAAGTTTTCTTCTCCCGTTTTTCTTGGAGCATACAACTTCCGTATGTCATATTTTTCACAGGCGTAAACATAGTCAGCAAACTCTTTAACGTCAGCGAACTATTTAATTAAACATTCAGAAAACTGTTGTAGATTGCAGGCGTCAGGGAAGTAGTTCTTCGGCCAGACTCTTTCTTTAAGCTGTTGCATGTCTTCTATTAAATCCGTCCCATAAAGATGAAAATATTTCCGTTTGAGGGCTGTAAAGTCTGCCTTACCATACACACGCTATGTACTTTCTGATCAAAGAGTACCCGGAATTCTTCAATAAAACGAAAACGGTTCAATTATTCATCGATATTCATTTTATTCCCTTCAAAGTAATCTCCATTGCATCTTCAAAAGACTTTTCATAGGCCGACTTTTGAAATCGCCTTCTGCGAATTCTCCATTATCGCCTCAATCGTCTCGAAACGCTTTCCGCGAAGTGGTAACTTGAGTCGTGGGAATAAGAAAAAGTCACAAGAAGCCATGTCAGGTGTATACGGAGCTTGCGAAACGGTATGAACGTTGTTTTTGATCAAATAGTCGGCGTACGAGATGAGATGCGTGAGCCGGTGCGTTGTCGTGGTGAAGAAACCACGAATTGTTTCTTCACAATTATTCTGACATCTTGCGACGAACATTTTCATTCAAACGCTTTAATACGCTCACGTAATACTCCTTATTTACTGTCTGGCCTGGCGGAAAAAATTCGGAGTGGACCACAGCACGGCATACAAAGAAAACGGTCAACAAAGCTTTGATTCCAATGATTGTTGGTTAGTTTCGATGTCATATTCATAGACACTTGTCTCGTCACCGGTAATGATGCCATCGATAACATTTTGGCCCAAAGAAAGCATTTCTTTATCGACAAATTTAGCAAATTCGCAGAACAAAACAAACACTGACTATCACACACAAACTCCCGACAAATGGCGCTCAAACAGACATTTGAGCGCCAAATGACAGATATACCAACCTAAAAAAAAAAAAAAAAATCTTTTGACAATATCTCAAGCGCGGTTTGTTTGAATTGGAAATCCCGGGTACTTTTTGATCAGAAGGTATGCACGTTTTTACGAGTTAGAAGTTCCGTACCATGCCAACTTCTAAGTTTCTTGGGACAGGGGTTTCGGAAGTATAGTGCTAAATGAGTAAGTGGGGTTTGGTTTTTATATTAATTATTATCTTTGTTGCTTTTTTTTTTTGATAAATATAAATTTACTCGTTTTCTTATGATGTTTTAATCATTTGTTTTTATTTTCTTATTTCAGTGCGATCCTTTGGCACGGAAGACCGTGAAACTCAATTCCAAATTGCACCGCAAAGTCAGATCTACGATTACATTCTATTCCGTGGGTCCGATATTAAGGATATACGTGTGGTCAACAATGGCATGCCGCATCCAAATGATCCGGCTATTATGCAAGTGCAATTACCCAATGGACAACACTTGATGCCGCATTTCCCAATGCAAGCAATGAATCCGCCAATGGGTAATTATGGAAATCCATTTGGAGCAATGGGTGGTCTTGGTGGTATGGGTACATCATCGGCAACGGCGACAGGATTGGCGCCCGGTTCGTTTATGCTCAACAAGCCGAAACAACCAAGTGAGTTAAACGACGCCATTCCTCAAGAATTTAGTTTAAATGCGATAAACAATTCATCAACGGCTGCTCCTCCTAATGCCCCCTCGACCTCCGCGGCTGAACACAAAGACCAAGGTGTGATGGTAATTCTTTGGCGTATTTTAGCACACACGAAAAAATATACAAAAATTGAATTAATTTTTTTTTTTTTTTTTTTTTCTTCAAATAATTTTGTTGAACATTTTTTACTAAAAAAAAAAAATAACATAACACATACGCACACATACTTTACGATGGCGCTTTGCATTTTCTTAAATTGAATATTATTTTTTGCATGAGCTTTTTTAATTATAAATTATATTTAATTTTTTTTTTTTTTTTTTTACTGCTAAGGGAAATATATAAAGTTTTGGTAAATTGTTACTTGATCATGCATATACACAGAGAGAGAGAGAGAGAGAGAGAGAAAAATCGGGAAAATGATTGGCGGGAAAAGTGTTTTTTTTTTCTTTTAAATCGGAAGTTGCCCCAACACCGCCAAACTATGCTAAAGGATTGAATCCTTGGTCTACAGTGTCTGCTATACAGATAAAAGTGCTCTTGTACAGATGTCTTGTCTTTTTTTTGTTTTTTATTCTGTTTATTGTGTATGTCTTCAAGTACAAGTAGTTGTAATAGTTTGTGGTTATGGGATGGTGTCTAGTATTGTTTCTGTGAAGTCTTTTGAGCGGTTAATTTTTGAGAATTAGAAAGAATTAAAGAGTGATCTAATGAAAGCAGTAGAGTCACATTTATTTCTATAATAAAAACTAGAATATGGGAGGGGGTCTGTACTCAAGGTTATGGTCTGCCTTTTTGAAGTGGTATATAGGTTAGGTTAGGTTGAGGTGGCTGTCAGCTAAAAGCCAACATACTTGGACCAATAATAGGTCCAATTAGATACCACTTGGAATTAGGAAGCGGTCTCTAGCCTAATCATTGAACTATTTGGAGTTTCTGATGAAGCGTAGGAGGTCCCTAACGGCTATTTTTTTAGATTGTTGAGATCGTTGAAACAGAAGACTCCTAAGTGGAGTTTCCTTCTTTGGGAGAGAGTTGGGCAGGTGAAAAGAAGGTGAAGAATAGTCTCCTCCTCCGCCTTGTTGCATGCATTTTCAGCGGTGATATGCAGTCTATTGAGAGAAATCAAATTGTTGGAGCTTTTCAGATACAGCTTAGGCCAAATCTGTTTTGTTGCTAGACACGTTGTACCATTAGTCCACCTAGAATAATGAATGTCCTTTCAATAGCATCCAGTTTTAATATAAATTTGCATATAGCGATCGGCATACCCAGTGAACTTTTGTCTGGAGGAATGGGTATTGTTGTTCTATGTCTGGCGAGTTCGTCAGCCTTACAATTCCCTGGAATGTCCCTGTCCCTTGAAGTGGTATAACATACATACAAAGTTGGCCTACTTGTAGCTCATATTCATGGTACGTGTGCCTCTTTTTTTTGCTATCTCATGTTCCAATGATGGTGCGCTCACGGGGCTATTATATCTTTACAGGTAAAAGACGCGCTCGTGATCTGTCACTGGAAACGCTTCATTTCCATTAGCACTAGTGCTACAAAGCTCTGTCTGGCTTCCGACCACAATCATGTTTTCCAAGCGAAGGTGGTATTACTATTTATTCTGACGGCCAGATGGCTATAAAACCAAGTTCTGCTGTCGAAATAAAATCAAAACATGTCAAGAATAGGGTTTTTGGCTCGTCACCAGGGAATAGTCAAAGCTACCTTAGAGAGAGAGAGAGAGAGAGAGAGAGAGTGGTACAGAAAACTCCATCGGAAGCAAATAAGAACTAGATTCTAGCCAAAGTGTGACAAATCAATCAATTTCTTTGAAGCCCAATCCGTGCCTAAATCATTAGTGTCAAATTTCAAAATGCAAAATGGGTAGGCTATTATTCATTTCCTCAGTTTCTGGGAAAAAGAAAAAATCGGTTATCATGCCTGTGTAGCGCTCTCCGTTGACTGCAATGCTGTTGTTGGAAATGAGTTTTCAATATTTCCCGACGTTGTTCAAGGGTAAATTGATTCATTTCATACTGCGGAGATGTACTGTGTTTCTGTACATTTTTTGATCGCGAAAGAGCTGTCAGTGTCAAACTAATGTATAATTTAAAAAGAAACCAGCAGATGGCCCACCCTATATTAGATTACAAAGAAAGACGGCTACTGCTGAGCTCTTTTACAACGTGCTAAGGTATGACAATAAAATCACTCGTTCATCGGAACAATAAAGCATGAAACGTGTGCATGAACCGCGATAACGAAGATCATGACTCATTTTCTATTCCGTTGATAAAGATGTGCAAATTTGGACAATATGGCTGGCTATTGACCATCAATAGGAACAGATAGGTGCAGGTCCAACCCCTTTTCCATCAACCCACAAATCGACACTTATTTACTTCCACTGTTATAGCTTGGTACTAACACTATCTTGCTACTAATACTAATCTAAATCTGAATAATGAATCAACGCACTTTTAGGTTGAAAGATAAGGCTACACTTCAATTTACGACCCGAATATTGTAGTTTTAGCGAAATTATATTTTCAATTTTCCAAATATGAAAAACATCGCAATATTCTATCCTTGTCGATGTCGTGAACGTTGCTTCCTGTTCTGTAAAAGCCCGCTGGGAACATATGGTAGCACAGTATCGCTGAGCTACGCTAATCCCTTTCTGAACCACGAGCTTTAATACAACCCGTTCCTTCAAAACAGTATACTGTTCGCACTAGTTTATGAACCGTTTTATATTTTTTGATACATAAAATGGTCAACGATTAACTTAGTTGAAGCGTCTATTCGTTGTACGTGTTCGAATGAATGCAGTTGCTACATCTTATTGTAGTTGGTAGATCGTTAGCAAACGGGCTCTAATATGCGCAATATTCTCAAATCAACTCGTAGCGGCTTTAAGTTATAGAACCCCAAGTAGTTTGAGATATTTTGCACTTGAATGTACCAAATCAAATGCGTGGCCTGTTTTTTTTTTTTTTATCTCAAGCACTTTCAAACTTCCCTCAGACTTTATATCTTCTAAATGAAAGTTGCTAGCTTTTTTGTTTTATTCCAGCTAAAGACGCACTGATGTCGTTTGGTATAAAATAGAAACCATACAAGTAGCTAGTAGTATTGCCAGTTTGCATTTGCGCGTGTGGTTGCAAGACTTTTACAGGCACAGAAATTCGAGTTGATCCTCGGGTTTTCTCAAGGCTCTCGCTCATGCGCTCATGCGCCCGTCCGCCTGTCTATCGTCTCTTGGAAAAACTATGAGAATACACACAAATTTGACTATACAAAAGTAGTGTTTCCGTATTGAAAGTCTCTGAACTCTGTGCATGATAAAGAACTTGGATACATCTTCGAATTCCAGCAAAAAAAAGACCTAAACATTTTTCACGGATCGCCCTTTCGTGAATATCTTATAAACCGCAGAGAGTACAATTGTTAAAAGCTTCTCAAACTTCTGTGAGAAGCTAGGCCGACCAAGCTAGGCAGCTATTGCTGCTCGTATAGTCTGACCAAGGTTTATCAGGCAACCACCATTTTCCGCTGGGAATATTGAGACGTGAGATTCTGGAGGCGAAATTAGTGGTTTTAACGATATCTAGAACTATTTAAGTTGATCACGATTTCATTATTAATGGTGATTTCTCTGTTATCTGCAAAATAATTTCTATTACGCTTTGTCACACAGTCGTGTATAGATTCACAATCTCTTGTTCAATATTGTAAAATACTAATCATGCTCACGAACGTTTAATTTTCTGGAAGCTCTCATAGCTCAATCTTGTGAACGAGCGATTGTGATATCTAAGGGAATATCATTTGATCTCTTTTTCATACTTGCTTGTTTTTGGTTGTGATTTTTGTGTTCGTTGCGTTGCGTATGTGCATTGTCTGTCCAATTTCTCTATATTTTTGTTGTCTCCTCCATATCACTGATTATCATGTTTCACAAGTTTAAATGTATAAATTTTCTGTTTGATGTTTTGTTGTGAATCTAAACTACCCCAACACCCAACAGTCCGATTTCCTGTTTTCCCCTACTTTTTTTTTTTGTTTTCTTAAATTTTTTTTATTTGTGTGTAATTAATATAAATTCCCCCCCAATTCGATTGAACTATGCGAACACACAATTTCAATGTTACATAGTTTCCGTCTTAGATTTGCTTGCTGGTGCATCTCGGTCGACAACGCCGATTAGTTTAATATCGAGGAAGAGCCCCTCTGCCGATATGGCCGTCCAGGTGAATCAACAACAACACAATAATAATGCTGGTAATCGTGATGCAGGACATAAGCGACAAAATCATCAGCAACGAGGCGGTAATAACAATAACGCCGGCGGTAATGGCAGTGGTGGTGGAGGTGGCACCGGCGGCGGTGGTGGTGGTGGTGGCGGAGGTGGTTATTTCCAAAGAGACCGCCGCGACTCTGGTAGGCTAGACAACCAACATAATAACTACAATAATCACGACAACCGAAACCATTACAATAATCAACGAAATCAAAATCAGAATCAGAATAACCGCGGCTGGACAATGAATCGCGGTAACAATAATAACAATAACATGCGGAATCGTGGTCGTGGACGCGTGCCGAATCAGGTAGGTGTCGTCGAGGAAAACAATTACTAGATGGTTAATTGTGATTTTGTTTTTCTTGTTAAACTTATAGGGATACAGACAAATGAGCAGCGGCAATCCAAGTAAAAATAATCGCCCCAAGAATACAATCAAGTTTGAACAAGACTTTGACTTTGAACAGGCCAATAATAAGTTCGAAGAGCTTCGTTCACAGCTATCAAAACTTAAGGTGGGCGACGAACCCAAAACTGAGCAGGTATTTTGTTTTGTTTTTGTTTGTTTTTGTTCAATTTTGTATTTTGCCCTCCCCATATACATACACCATATACACCACCTGTATTTTTGTATCACTAAATACTATTTTTAAGATAATCACATTAAAAAATGTTTGCCTAAAGTACAACACACCACATGTGAGTGTAAATAAATTTGGTTTAACAAAAAAAAAAAAAAACAAAGAAATGAAACAAGCAAACAACAGAAGTTGATCGCGTGTGTACCCGTAAGTAAAGTGAAGCTTTTGCATTTTAAATTAATCTTTTGCTTGTGATAATATTCGTGCAATTTGCTTTTAAACTTGAAATGCAACAAAGAAAATAGATGATTATTTCAATTATATATATATTTTTTTTTATTTTTAAAATGAAGCACAGAAACTGTTCGCCTAATAGAATGAAGCGATGTGCTGCCGTGTTCAAGAAAACTGAACTGAAGACCAGTATCTCTAGTAATCACAAATGCCTTGTAATTCGTTCAGGCAAATGTAGGCCCATGTGCGAACCTTCATTAAAGTGCATTATTGGTGGTATATAAGCTACAAGCTGGTGACTTAAGATCAGGTTTCAATCTCTTTTGTGCAGCTCCGTGTGTGAACGGACGCAAAGGTGGCGCTGGCGCGAATAGTCGACTGTTGACAAAATGTACTTTTTTATTTTTTTATAATTTGCGCGCGCCAAAGGGGATATGAATATCCTTATACTATTACATGGCACGGGCGTTGTGTAGATAGACAGAGAGGGAGAGAGAATGGAAGAAAGATTTGGTGTAATGGCTTGAAACTCCGGTGGTATTCAGTTTCTGTAAACTCCAAGGGTAGCGTCCAGAGCATTTTTGTTTTGCTTTTATTATCGTTGTTCATGATTCACAGTATTTTTTCCGTCCTCATGATGTTATCAGCACGATCGAGTTGCATTTTCAGCCACCCTACCTCCGTAGTAGAGCAGAATTAGCTTTCGCAATTGATCGACTTGATGTTGCCACTACACCACGGGCACCACTTAAAAGCAGACCTACCTTAGTCGCTTCTGGATCGATGTTAATCAACTCCAGTCACTGACTGCTTTGTTCTATCGATGATGTCGATGTCGTCCACATAGACATATATATTTTTTTTTTTTATATAAATCTTTCGGAGAGCCGGACCTAGAATGCTGGGAAAGTGCCTCAAGATGCTAGTAGATGTCTCTTAATTCTTTGAAATTAAAAGATTGTAATTCAACTGAGTTTGCCCACTGAAAGATTTTCTGCAGGTCTTCATTTAATAAGTTGAATTCATGATCGCATATCTCACGATGTGCTGTATTTGCATAAGGGTTGCTGCCTTGCTGTTTGTAGGTCGTTGTTGTACCTCAGGGTTCTATACTTTTACCAACTATGCTTCTACTCCAGCATTTACAGCAAAGGCATCGGAAGATGCACAATGTGAATTTATCTGTTATGAAGTACGGGCAACGGCTCTTGATTCGCCCTCATGTTGCTCAATGGCTGATGTCTAACGTGTGTTACATAGCTCAGCAGGTCCCCAGGTGGACGGGAGCTGCGAACATCATATTGCCGATGCTTATTAGTCCGTGTCTTTTCCTCTGCGGGAAACTCCTGGTGGTGTTGAAGCTATTTGTTTCCGATTTTGACAGAACAGCGAGTGTTCTTTCGTATCGTCGTCCTGTATGGACGTTTCCAAAACTAAATATTGCGCGATATGTACATATGTAGTTCCTTCTTGTCATACACAGCCTCAATCAAGGGGTGGTAGTTATTTTTGAGTCTTCAAGATTTTGTTTTTACAAAACGTTCTTAGGTTAACTGCTAATCTTCGAAACGTAATCACGACTATGGCGAAATGTTGTGGTACCTTACCGGTCGACAAGGGGTTAGGTCCCTGTCTTCCACATTTGTGTGTAGCAACAGTATAACTGCCTAGGTAGGCCCTATTAGGGCCTGGGTTCCGGACAGCATTACTCATAGTAACATTAAAGTTACTTCCTCCAGATGAATTTTAGTCGCCTTGTAGGAGCGGCAACTGAATTATTCTACACCCGGAGTCTGCGGGGCATCTGGCGGCGTGTGTATTTGGCCCATTTCCCAGGCCTAAAACCGACTAATAATCAATTGGCCCACCTTACTGAGGTAACCATTCTCGACTAGAACCTTTTCTAACTGCTTACACTTCTACAGTCATCTACTTCAGTTGGTCGGATGGTTGGGAATATTGGTTTTCATTCAGATAGAAATGATCAGATTTGCTGGTAGGATTCAAGTTTTCGTCGTTGTTTAAGAGTCTACAGAAATGGTCTTTCCAGATTTTCAACACAGCCTGTGCTTCTGTATAAAGTTGATGAGTGGCTCTTAGATTTAGTTTGCAGTGCCGCTTTATGCGCTCCTTATTTTCCACGCTTGTCTCTGGTCTTTTACGTTTGGTATTGCTTCCGTTGGACTTTTCTAGAGCTGAAACGACAGTTCATCTACAAGTGTGAACAGGTAGTGTCTTGCGATTCACATGGTCACGTTACAGCATGGCCACGTGTGCTATGCGTGATAAATATATTTGCGTTGTAACAAGAACGTGATTGGAATGTTCGAAAGTACAGTGCACTGGAGGAGTGTTCATAAAATTGTCTATTTGATTGGAAGTCTAATGCTCAAGGGTTGAAGAACTGTAATAGCAAATGATTGAGTGAGTGAGATCCGTGATCATTGTTTTGTTTTTGATCATAAATTCAACAATATGCAATCAGTAACTATCGAATGGCCAATAACTTAAAAAGGCACTCCAAGTCAAATTACTTTACTTTTCAGCGGTAATGTCAAACACACATTTTTCAGTGATGTGCTGCTCCTTCACTGATGCGCTTTGGCCCGTCACCACCCGTTTCCACTGCACTATCGTCGATCAATCACAGTTCTCATCTTAAAGGAATCTTTCAAATGTGGATGCCTTAGTTTTTTTCTTCTAATGTTTTAAAGATTAAATTTTTTCATACTTTTTTTCGTCTCTTATAACAATCAATGCATTTTATAACAAAAGAAATCTTTGTTTCAAATGTTTTTTAGATAATTAAATTTATTTTACTAGGCAAAAACATCCCTAGTCATCCCATTCCTCTTTCATCCTTCACCCTTCATCCTCTCTTTTGCTTTCTTGTGTTGAATTAATTTTGCAATTTTCCTTTTCATTCCTTAATTTAATTAATTTTAATCTTATTTCTATATGATTAATTAATTAATTAATTAATGTTTGCTTTTGTTTTGTCCATTAAAAAAAAAAACTGTATCCAATTATCCCAACGCTCTTCGTCGATCACTTGTACCTTGTTTCAAGTGTTCTTCTCCAACTTCGCAGATCAACGGTGAAACAGATAAAAAAGATGATTCTGGTAATGAGACTGGCGCGGGCGAGCACGAGCCCGAAGATGAGGAGATTGTCGTTGGCTATGACAAGACAAAATCATTCTTTGATAATATCTCATGTGAAGCAGCACAAGATCGTTCGAAAAATAAGAAAAACGATTGGCGTCAGGAGCGTAAGCTGAATAGTGAGACTTTTGGTGTTTCGTCGACAAGACGTGGAAGGTATTTAAATTGCAATAATTTTTCTATCCTTGATTTGATGTTATAAGAACTTTGAACGAATCTAATTTTAGCTATCGCGGACGAGGTAACTACTATAATCGTAATATGAACAACTACGGTGGATACAACCGAGGTTATAGGGGAGGTAATTACAACAATAGAAACCGCAACAATAACAACAATAGAATTGGACAACCAAGTAGCCAAAATCTTCCACAAAAGAACCAAAACATGCAACAGCCACAAAGCCAATCGCAAACTCAGAAACCCCAGGAGAATAACTCACCGCAAGTGACGGCTGTAACCGCAGGTAAATAATAGATTATTCGATTTTTTTTATTGTTTTGGTGTATTTCTTTTGTTTTTATTTTGAATGTTTTAGCGATTTGTTGTATCTTATTGTAATTTGTATTTACTTATCATTTGTCCAATTAATTTGTAAAACTTACTAACTATCACTTTTAATCTACCATGTCTGGCTGCAAGCAAACAAGTCTCAGGATTGTGTCTATAATCTGGTATCCGGAGAGCTTTTACTTTTCCAGAAACTCATATTGAGAGTATGCGTAAACTCTGTCGATATATACTTATATGTTCACTTTGTGGAGCAAGTCTCACACTCCGTTATCCTTGATCAAAAAGTTAGGAATTTATTCAGAAAATTGAAA
This sequence comes from Pocota personata, assembly GCA_963082735.1. Classification (NCBI taxonomy): domain Eukaryota; kingdom Metazoa; phylum Arthropoda; class Insecta; order Diptera; family Syrphidae; genus Pocota; species Pocota personata. The sequence goes on from OY720431.1 coordinate 36,401,668, forward strand.
ATACAAGTTTATTCCTGATAATCGATATTGTCCCCCATTCAAAGTACTCTCCATTGACTGAAACGCACTTATGCCAGCCCTTGATCCAATCCTCGAAACATTTTTTATAATCGGATTTTGGTATAGCCATCAGAGCCGTCTTCGATTTTTCTATTATCTCCTCTTGGCTGCTAAAACGCATTCCCCGAAGCGGTTTCTTGAGTCGATCGAACGGGAAGTAGGTGGCTGTTGGATAGTATTTGTACTGTTCTTGGTGAAAAACTCACGAATAAGGATGGCACGAGTTGTTTGTCCACAACTCTGGTCTTTTTTGGCGAATTGCTTCACGCAAACGTCTCATAACGCCCAAATAATACACCTTATTGACTGTCTGATCTTGTGGCAAGAAATCATGTTGCACAACACCATTGTAATCTATGAAAACCGTGAGCATCGCCTTCTTTTTCGACTGAAAACGACGTGGTTTTTTTGGTCTTGGCTCTTTCGGTGTACGCCATTCACTCGCCTGATGCCTGGCTGGCGTTTCGTACTCATAAACCCACGTCTTGTCTCCAATATTTATGCGTTTGATGAATGTTGGGTCATAAAAAATCGGAAACACACGGAGGCACATGTACTCTCGACAGCGTAGCTTTTCAAATGTCCAGCTACGACGCAAAAATTTGGAGAGAATGTTAATGACAGATGTGTCAACCTAAATCCTCAAAAATGCAGACCAATCTTAACATATGCAATAATGTCTGTAGATAACCCTGCCGCTGACAAAATTGTATCCCAGGGGCAAACATCTTTTTCAAAGCTCTCTAGAGCTCAGTTGCACTGAGACGTTACTTGCTTCGGCTCCTAAATTGTTGATGAACTACAGGATTAAAATCAAATAACCTAGAAATGCTAAATAAATATTAATATATTGATTCGATCCTTTCGAAAGGATTTAGTACGAAGGCATATGATAACTGTTAGAAGACGGTGATCAAATACTCTTTCACTGTCTACCAGTCTGCCTATCAGTTCAAAACTACATAATTTTGTTTGTATGCTTTAAGCCACATCTAAAATAAAAAGTAACTCTTGTAACTCTTGAAAACAGCCGTGCTCGCATAAAAAATAGCAGGACGAATTTGCAAGGCTCCAATAATATGCTGCTTACAAACAGTAATTATTGAACAACTTTGTTCACATTAATAACTCCAAATATGCGAAGCGAAAGCTCCAATACAGAGTTTAAAAAGAGATGATATTAGCCGTGTTTCTTTGTGAAAATCATCCCTACAATCCGTTCGTTTTGTGCACGAAGTTGGATGAGGTCGCTTTTCATTTGTGTGCGCCAGTTTAGATGAAGTTTTCCTTTACCGCCTCGTACTTTCGAGATGGATTTAAAGACATTCCGGGCCGGAGCACTGATGTACGTTTGCTCTAAATGTCGTGGCCACCTTAGGCGATGCTGTACAACCAGTGTAGTTCGTTTTTGTTCGTTGATACAAACGGGACCAAAAAACATTCGAAGACATTTTTTTTTTCAAAACAACCAGTAGTTGCTCTCGATATATCCAAAGCCTTTGATAGAGTGTGGCATAGCGCTCTCATAAATAAGCTTCAATCTTATGGTGTTGGTGGTGTCTTCTCAAAATGGATTGCGAGCTTTTTAAGTAGTCGATTAATACAGGTTGTATTAGATGGATGCACTTCTACCCCCTTCTCAACTAATACTGGTGTACCCCAGCGTTCAGACCTCTCTCCAACCCTTCAAATATTTATCAACGACCTTCTGTCTCTTACTCGCAATCTAATCCATTCCTTCGCGGATGACAGCGCCCTTGACTTCGCTTATTCTTTATCGACTCCAGCGACAGCGAATGTCTACCGAACTCAACTCTGATATTGATGCAATCATTAATTGGGGTGTGAAAAACCGAGTTGATTTCAATGCGTCAAAAACTCAGTGTTGTCTCCTGTATCTTAAGCGGGATACTAACGTAGCCAAACTCAAAATGAACGGAGTTGATGTTGAGGCATGCATATTAGCTTAGACCTTCGTTGGAATCAGCAGATAGCAGATGTTGCTAAAGCTGGAACTAGATGCCTCGGATTCCTCATAAGATGTAAACGATATTTCACTCCCATAGACTTGGCTACAATCTATAAAGCTTTCGTTCGTCTGAGACTTGAATATAACTAGGATATTTGGGTGGGTGCTCCCACCACATGCCTGAGTTTACACGATCGTGTTCAGCGACAAGCATGTAGACTGATCGGTGATCAGTCCATTTGCAATCAAATTCCCTCACTCGAAAACCACCCAAAATGTTGGATGCTTAGAGCTCCCCTACCGGTACTTCCTTCACAAGTGTTCGGATGAAATCTGTAGTCGTGTACCGACCAGTTCGTCCGTTCTATCGCAATACACGTGCGTTCTATCCGCACACCCTTATACATCAAACTCTGCTTCGGGCGCACTGCGAAATTCCGACGATCGTTTTTTAACCACTCCACACGAATGTGACGAATGTGGAATAACTTGCCTTCCTTAATATTTCCAGATACTTATAATCTGCAAGGATTCAAAATTAGCGCGCATCGTCACCTCGCTGTCTACCCTTTCCTCTCTAATCTTTGATTCCCCCCTGAACCCCTTCCCCTGTCTCCGTCAGATATTGCAACAGAAATAAATTTAGTTAATAGTTTGGGACAAATTAGTATTCGTTTGTGGTGGCTTGGAACGCGGTCATTGACAAAAGCGAGAATCAACAAACAAACAAACGCCATCTACTTGTAAAAACCGAAAGTACTTTCTGCCAACACAACTTTTTCTGCTTTTAGCTGTGCACGATTGTTTTATAATTTATCCCCAAAATAATATGCATGACTAGTTTATTATAAAGTGCATTTATATAACATATATTTTTTTACTTAGTACCTTGGGTATATAATAGTTGGTAGTTATTAAATGTAAATAAATATATTTTAAATGCAGCCAAAAAGACCGACGGTGATAGAAGGAAATTGTCGGATACATTCTTTGACCATTAACAATAGCAATAAGAAAAGTTAAAAATGTTCACAAAGTAAATATTCTAATTTCCAAGTGCATGATCTCCTCTATCCCATTGAACTCTGTTTTTTCCTAATGCAATCTCTTTCCTTTTCCAGGCCAATAATACAATGTGAATAACACAAAAAAAAAAGTATAAAAAAAAAAATATTTTTTTTTATCTGCTGACGTCGTCCTTCCCTCCCACATATACGAACTGAAGATACAAAGAGATATATTTAATAAACAATGGTAAAAAGTAGGAAACTAACAAACAAAAATAAAAAAACGCGCGTGTACACAGAAAATTGTAAGAAACAAAAAAAAAAAAATGTATTTATAATTTTTTTTTTTTTTTAATAATTTTCTTTCTCAATATAACTCTCAATTAAAATTAAAAAAAAAGAAAAGAAAAAAAATGTGTGGATCTAATTACAACAAAGCGATTTATATGTAAAATTATATTTAGAAATTAAAGAAAAAAAAAATTATTGAACTTAAAAGCAGCAGATTCTATCTATAAAGGAAATTTTCGCGAAAAGGAGAATATATATATTTTTTAAATAAAAAAAAGAAAAAAAAAAGAAAATGATGGGGAAAGGCTCTAAAACGAGTTGAACAAAATTTAAAATTAGTTAAACACGCACGCAAGTAATTTACAATTAGTCATGAATATTATCTATACATAAGTAATTGCGCGATAAATTAAATACAAAAAATAAAAATATTAAGTTATCAAAACAAAAATGATTAGATTTAATTAAAAAAAAGAAAAAAAAGAAAAAGAAATTAAAAATCAAAGAAAGAAATTAAAAAAAAAAAAAAAAAACACTTTTTACCACGAATTAATAATAAAAACAAATAATAATAAACTAAAGCGAGAGAGAGAAATTTACATATATACACATAAGAAATAATTACTTATTAAGGAGAAATAAATCATAAAAATTAAAGAAAGAGAACGAAACAAGAAAAGGTAAAGCATAATACAACTCAAGAAGATACACTTAATCGAAATAAAAGAGAATCAAATATATATAAATATGTAAATTTGAAAATAAGAGATTTATTTCATTTTTTTCTTGAGAAAAAGGAAGAGAATAATATTTCCCCCCTCCCATGCCTCGAAAAAAAAAAAAAAAACAAAAAAAGAAACACGAGTACCACAAACAGAAAACCGATATAAAACACAGCGAACAAGAAATTGATTTCATGTATTAAGAGTTAAATTAAATTATAAAAAACAAAATAAATAAATCAGACTGTGCGCGCGGAATAGCAAAATGTATATTTTATTTTTAATTATTTTTTTTTTTTTTTTTTTTTTAAAGAAAAGCTATTTAAAAAGGGCGTCTTAAATTGTTCTCTTTTTTTTTTTTATACAAATAAAAACCACACACATCAATAGTTTTTGTTCAAATTTCGAAGGACAGAGTGTATAAATTTCAATAGTTAAATTCCACATTTGTTTAAACAGAGAGAGTGAGAGAACAAAAATTACTCAAATTAGTTTATAATGTTTTTTTTTTTTTTTTTTTTTTAATTTCCCCCCCCTCTTAAATATTCCTATTTACTATTATTATATCTGAATTAGAGTCAAAATGAAGCATGTAAACAAACCAAACATAATAAAAAAAAAAAAATGTTCAAACTCGTAGAGTTTCTCATTTGTTTTCCTCTAGTTGTACCGATTTGTTGTTAATTTTTTAATATATTTTTGAGATCGTCGTTTTCTTTGTTCTCTTGAAAAGAAAGTTTTTATGATTATTCATAAAGATAATAATTTTCTTTCAATTTGGCAATAAATAAATGAAAATTTTGTAAACAAAAAAATGTAAGTGTTGTTTTTAAATTTTTATCAAAATTTCTGAGTCGAAAACAAAAAAAAAAAAAACCTCAAAAGGGTACTAAATAATAGAACTGCATAGAGAAAAAAAAAAAATAAAGTATCAACGTGAAAACCAAGTTCAAATTAAAGTTATTGTGAAAATATTTTTTGTTTTAAATAATTTTTCTATTTTTTTTTTTTCAATTGGAAAAAAAAAAAATGTATAACCAATGTTTTTGCTACAACAGTAGGTTTGTTTTATGTAAGATTTAACAATTATTATTATTATTGTAAATCATCATTAAAAAAATATTTTAAAAGCAAAATTAAATTCTGTATAGAAAACAAACATATAGCTTAAAGTATTTTTGTTTGACACAATGCAAATGAAGAGAACATTTTTATATAAAAAAACAAATACGCATACTAATGAATGCTTTTTTTTTTTTAGAAACTTCTTTAATGTTGAGCTTTTTATAATCGATTTCGTTTGGGAAGATACCTACGTGTGAAAATCTGTGGCACTTACAATTTAAACACATAGCTTAATTCTAGGAAGGAATTTGTGTGCATACTCAGGGCGTATATTCTTCTAAGTCGTGCTTGCAATTAATGTTGGTCGTTTTTATTTATTTTTTTACTCTGCCCGGACCCTAATAATCGAGTCGATACGAAATATCGGTGACAGGTAAAGTTTCACATTGTCCAACTCTATGAGGGTGTCAATAATCACTTTGATCAAATGGGCGATTTGTGTATTACGCAAGCAGGTAAAGGTCCACACGAGCGGGGAACTGCGAACAAACCATTTTTAGTACATTTAAAGGCACACAATTGACAACTTTACTATTCTAAAAGAACAGAGTTTAATTTATTTATCAATTAATGGAAAAAAAGTTAAATTTTAATTAGTTTCTACGAAGAAATTAACAATTCGCTGATTTTTCCGCGAATAGGCGAATACTCCTTGCGAACTGTCAAATTTTATTCACATTCCACAGATGTGGAACGCAATCCACAATCGCTCGTTTAACCTCACAATTCTTTTGTTTTGTTCTTGGTGGTCGGTCAGAGCACAACGAATGACAAGTGAAATTCGCAGATTGCTTCGACTAGAAAAAAAATTGCTGTGAATGAAATGTCAAAATTTGCGAATATTCGCTCGTTCGTATTCGCAGGTCGAATGGATCGTAAGAAATAAATTTTGTTCAATTCCTATTGCCAAAGTCAATATTTCTTACTCCATAAGTCTTTCGGGATGAGAACCTGTCACTTGGAATGACAAATAATAACAATTTCGATCCGGTCGCACCATCAAAGAAATATACCACATAATATATTAAAGGAGCGGGTGTATTAAGTGCGTTTCAGAGGAGTGGATACGATTTTAAGTTTTGGCGCCATCTCTCGAAAAAAGTGTTTTTTCCTCCTAGAGCGGATTCTAATTGAATCTATTTGCTTTGAAAAGACTCATTCGATTCGGAAACGTACAGGGAGATATTCCGTATACTAATTTAATAAAATGGGCGCCGTGGCTCAGTGGTTAAGTGCGCGGTCACTGAGCGAGTGGTAAAAAAAAAACCATTTTGACATACCTACATACAACTAAAACTAATAAAGGTTAAACACCTGCCACTGACTGTAACAAACCAAAATCGTAGATAATTCAAAGGTAAGGCTGTAAAATAAGGTAGTGGGTAGTGTGTTCGCTTGTGACGCGAACTGTGCAGGTTCGAGCCCGGACGGGGAACAGCAACTACCGAGCATAAAAGAGAGACGAATAAAATCCAAGTTTCTTCAACCACTACACCAAAAGGATTTCTGCTTGGTAGTACAATGAATCGAAAATTGAGCCCGAGTGCTCCGGTTTTTGGAAATTTCCTTTTCTAAATCCCAGCAGCAGCTTTTAAGGCTACGTCTATAAACGCTGCAGTTAAAATGTCAACAAAGAGATGTCGTTGCATTTTAGAAGGACACAAAAAAGGTAGAAAGCACCAAAAGAAACAAAGACGTGTACTTGTTGAGCTCTACCTTAAGTACTTGACGAAAATGTGATTGAAAAAAAAAAAAAAAAAAAACACATTCGCTAATCGTAATGTTTCATTCGCAGGACTGTTAAGAAGTGTTCACAGTTTATACACAAAGTTGAAGAATCTACATTCGAAAAAGAACTGATACAATTTATTTTTTAAAACAAAACAGTTACAATTCGCTTATTTTTCTGAAAATGCACTGACTCTTAATGTCTTCTTCTTTTTTCCTTTACGGCGACGTTATGATCCGGAATAGAAGGATCACAACCCTCCCACTTTACTGCATCCCTACTGGTCCAACTGTGGGATTTGCACTGACTCTTAATGTGATCTTTTCAATTACAAGCCGTATTTTTTAAGTCACCTCACCCAGAGGCCTTATTATGTTTGACGATTCTCGTTACCTAGCTATCGTAAATGCAAAATTGAGATTATGTGTTACGATTTATGTCGCCCATATCGTTATGGCAACGATAATGGTTTTTGTTGTATCACATCTTAGACGTCGTTTAAGATAGCATAAGGCTTGATTTTTTTTATGACAAATGAATTGAACTTTATAAAACACAATAAGAAAAATTAAGTAAAATTTTACGTCTAGTACAGTATTCAGCTTGAAATTCAACATAATACAATGTTTCATATTTTTCGAAACATTTTCCTGAAATTTTCTTTTCTTTTTGACACATTACCAATAGAAATGAAGTTAGGTGCACTTTAAAATACACGGATTTTTGCCTTTCATCAACATATTTCCAGTAACATTTTTTGTTCCTACTCTCGTTACACATAATCATTACAAGTCGTGGGTATCGTTATCTGAAAATCGTTTGTAATACCTTTCGTCTCGTAACACGTAATAAAGTCCCAAATCGCAGTCGATTTCAGCTGGGAAATAATTCGTTGTCTCTGAGTCCAGTGAGGTGATTAAATTTTAAACTTAATTAGCCAACACAAATATTAAGAAAATTCGGCAGCACTTTACCTAGGCTGTGAAAATTTCGTCCTAAATTGTAAAAATTAAAACTCAGTGTATTTCTTTATTCGTTCGGAATATTCTCTTCTTGCCATTCCGTGCTTCTTTATTCACACCGGAATATTCGGACTGTATGAGTGAAATTATCGAAATGTTTATGTTGAGACAGTTAAATAATTATAAACATGCATTTAATTGAATTATTCGCATTTTTTTCTATATTCATTCTATCCCGAATATTCTTTAAGGTATTCTGTTCGCTCCAGTGTCAAGTCGAGCAGGGTGACACGACAAAAGAGAATACACTCCAACGACATTTTTAATATCCTAGAAATACATACAACTTTTTCTCACAAAAACAATTTTTGGAACATAAAGCACATAATCTCCTTTTTTTTTTTTATAAATTTGTTTATGACTTCGTTCCCACCGAGTTTAAATTCACAATTTTTATTTTTTTTATTTTTTGTGCATTTGTTTCAATTGTTTCTCAATAAAAATGTGTGTTTCTTAACTAATCAGTGCCACAGAAAAGTGTATTTTTTGGTTACTTAAAAACATTTTTTTTTTTATATATATTATGGTAGATGCTACAAAAATTGAAAAAAAATCATTATTTTATATTAATGCATTACTCATAAAGTATACAATTTCTACTAGGCCAATTCAGAGTTATCTACCGTAGTATGGTTCAATTCACCCTAATGGTGATACATTTTAATAGTTTAATGAAAACCGCAAATAATTTGCAAATATAATTAAATTTAATTATAAAATAAAACTAAATACCTAAACGAGGAAAAAAAAAAAGAAAATTAAATGCATAAAATTATATTTATAATAAGTTTGTATGAGTTTAAGATGTTTCTTTGTAACAAATAAAAACAAAACAAAAAAAAAAAAAAAACACATGAATAATAACTGTATGGATGATAGATGATTTACATTAAAAGAAAGAACACAAAAAAAGAATACTTGTATGTAAAAAAAAAAAAATATATTACAAATTTATAATTATTAAATATATGAAAATGATTGCATTGAAAAAGAATTATACAATTTTTTGTTTTTATTTTATTTTTAATTGGTGTTCTCAATTTTTGATTTGAACGGGCGAATTTTGTAGATTTCTTTGTTAATCAACATACGAGGGGCGTTCGATAATTCCGTATAATAATATAGAAAACATTGTTTTTGAACTTTGAAATCTGCAAAATAAGCCTCCTGTCTTACCTCCAAGTCATTTCTTCATGTTTGGAAAGAGAAAATAGTCGCAAAGGGCTAAATTTGGAAAATATAGTGGGTGGGGAAGCAATTCAAAGCGCAATGCGTTCAATTTCACTGTTGCGATGGCGGAGGTCTTTTTGGTCTAGAGTGAGCAAACGCGGCACCTATCGCATCGACACTTTCTCATATCCAAATAAGTTTTCAAAATGTTGTACACCCGGTCATTTGAGATGCCTACAACCTTTGCAATCTCACGCATTTTAATTCTTCCATCGTTCATCACCATACCATACATTTTATCGACCATTTCTGGTGTGGAAATGTGTGTGGACGGACGCTCGGCTCAAATTTCGGAACCATTTGTAAATTATTTCAAATGACGGTGCAGAGTCCCCGTAATGTTTATCCAATTTTGCTTTGGTTTCCACAGCTGTTTTCTTCTTCAAATAATAATAATCAAAAACTACACGAAATTCACGTTTTCCCTGTGTTTGCAAAAATAAGAGAAGTTGTCTCGTTCCAATGGCTGTCAAACACAAACTAAATGACATATCAGGGGTCGAATTACGACATCAGTTAATGAGTGAATGAAATCCATACGCTATCGAGTGATCGAGTAACTACATTGGGATGATCACATAAGAATGGTCACGTATCGAGTGCACTTTGAAAATTGTACTAGTACAATTCTACTACATTGAATTGAGATGGCTGACAAATATCAAAACTATTTATTTTTGTGTGAGGAAAAGTTTTGTATTATCGTCTTCAATTAAAAATTTAATATTTACTTTATTTTTCATCTTTTCATCAAATAATCGCTATGAGTGTATTGAACGAAGCCTTTTAAGAGATAAAAGCGATCCCTTCTCATTACAAGACTCTGCGTACGTATACAAAACTATAATTTTCTGAAAATATCTTTCACAACATACACTTTTGATTGCAGTTCTATCAAAACAGTCAGGGCAAATAAGAATGCATTCTTATTTATAATGGAGAAGATAAATTTTAGAGGATACACCTAAGCCGCTGTCCCAGTTCATAAAATTTGCCATAATTTCCTTTTGCAGACTCAACCTGAAATAAATTTCAAACAATAAATTTAAACAAACGCAAACATTTTCTCCCAAACGCACCTCTGCTCGTGAGCAGAAACCATATCGAATAAATAAATACACGATCACTGATGACAGAATGCCAAATTTCGATACTCGATACTCGATCTCTTAAGCGGTCATGTCAAATCAACATTTATCAGTCACGTGTTACTCGATAACTGATGCGGTAATTCGACCCCAGTCTAACATTTTGTATGTCATGCTTTGAAGAATGTTACCACATGAAACAAACTTCAATTTGCGGCTGGTACCGCCACCTGTCGAGATTGTACGGAATTATCGAACGTCCCTCGTAAGTGGCTTTTCTTTTACGCACTTCGAGTGAAGTATGGTTAATACTTTGAGCGAAGTTCAATATTTTAAACATTTATTTCCAAAGAGCTCAGTTACCCACATTGCTTTAAAATGCACGGTTATAATCAGCGCAGAAAGTCATACAAATTATAAGCTCTTTAAACTTAAAAATTTAGTGTGATCGAACGGATCTCCCTGTTTGTTTTTATAGCCAACTAGTAGACCTGCCCAGTTTCGCCCTTGTCATTTCTGTTTACAAATTGAAGCTTATTTATAGATAGCAATACTGTTCCAAAGGAAGAAAATGACAGTTTATTAAATGAATATACACATGCACACACTCATCCATCCACTGGTGCGCTATTAATTGGAATGACGCAAGATTGCTTGTAATCTTTTTTTTTTTGCAGGAGCTTTCATTTGTGCTTACAACTCTGGTTCTAGGAACGAAAGATTAATGGTCAATATCTCAAATTCTTCACCAATTAACTAATCAGAAAACTGTTTTCAAATCGGTGTAGCCGTTTTCAAGTTAGACGCGTGCAAAGTAAAATGAAATATGTTTTAAAGCACTTAAAAAGGTTTAGCAGCCAAAAACGGGTTCTGGATCCCAAATTTTCCTAGTGCGGACAACCATAAAATAAAATTTCTAGAAATTTGTTCTGCAAGAATAATGGTGAACATATTCGTTGAAATACATATTTCCTATATATTCACTAACGGCAATCCTGAGTTCGTAAATGCAATTTGGCTGAAGTTATGCCAAATCGGTAATGTTTTAAATTGAACAATTCCTATTTAATGCATTTAATGTCCACATGTGATGCCATTTTGCGAGATTATTAAAATTGAAAAATTTCTAGTTTGGCATCACTGTAGTCCTACAGCATTTATGAACTCAGAGTAGAGGCAGCTCTCCTTATCTGAACTGTCAAAAATATTCAATAACCCATATGCAGGCGGAAACAGAGCTAAATTTAATTAATTTCAAGGCAAATATTTAGAATGGATCTCGTTCTCCTAATTTCAATTACTCAGGCCGAATTACCGCATCCTCAACTCCTCACGTAATTTGTATTGTGTTATTGGTCGATCTAACAGCAAGCTGAAGTATTGCTTTTGACCTCTCCGACAATAGCACCTCCGTGGCCGGGATGGATAACGAGCTGCGCCAACAACGCGAACGCCATGCCTATTCGCCAAATTTTAATTACTTTAAAATAAGTTACTTATTTTCAGAGATATGAACGAAAAGTGTAAGAGCAGGAGTAAAATTAAGCTTCTCAAATGGATCTTGCCTCTACTACTCGCTATTTTTTTTAAATTGTGGTATATTTTCCATTCATTGACTCGAATAACATGATCAAAATTTGCTCAACTCTTACCGTGCATGAGTTGTGAGTTAATCAGTAATAGCGCAAAAGTGGCGCCCGACGCCAGTCCCCTGACATTTTCAGAATTCCGGTAGTAAAATAAAGTCCAAGACGGGCTCTTACGTGCAGTCAGTTTTTTCAGTATTTTCTGGTTATCATCGAGCATTCTACAGAATATTACAAGACTAGATGGAATATTGATCTGATTTTTTCTTTCTGCGTCATTTAAGTGGTTGATAAACAATGGTGGAGATAGAAGAAAATATTATATAGAAGGATAAATTTTGCCAGATTAAAAACGCGGTGCTGGCGAGTAATATTAGCCGCTCCTTATCTGGAGAAAAAGACGTTGTTCGCAGCCGCCCATTTTGAGTCAGACACCGCGGAGGAGATAATAGCATAATGCTTACTTGGTGGTGATACCTTTTCGCCTTGTAGATATTGGACCCAGGTACATACATATTTATGTGTGTTTTTCTTTACGAAACTACAGAGACAAAGTGCAAATTCCTCCACATCCATTAAATATAATTTATTAGTAAATGTATACTTATTCAGAGCTAAACTTTATATCTAAAGGCCGTTCCACCATTCAAATCCCGTGGGCGCGTCTGGTAACCTCCAGCTCGGCTTTCGCAGAATTTTCAGTATTCCGCCACCCGGAAATATCTGTATCTGTTGACTATTCTATGGCTTAAGTTATAAGTTTTAAGCTTACTGGTCGTTGGAGTATAGTCGTGTTATATATTGGGAAATTTCTCGCTCATCTGTTCTCTATAATTTACTCTAGCCGCCCAATGTTAAATTATTCGTCGTGTTTAAGTTCTTGCGAGTATTTGTTGAATTGAATATTTTCTTCACCCGCAGTGTACCAATCATATTTTTCACGTTGGGGTTAGATATAGTAAAAATGTATGTAATTACCCTTTCGGACAAATTTAAATTTGTTGGAGCTGAGCCAACTGAAAAAGGGCTAAATCTATTCCTAAAAAGGGCTAAGTTGGCACCCCTGTTTACTAGTGGCATAATTTAACCTCAATGCATTGTTTTACGGCAAAGAAATTGTTTTTAAGCAAAGACAAAAACCCTTTCCACTTCCTTTTTCGTAACAGTAGTTTACAGCTGCGAGTTATTGCCCACAACCAGTGCAACACGAAGTTCATTCAGGTACTCATATGCAAACGTAATATTACATCTGAACGCGTACTAGAGGACTTAACGAGACTCAGGGAGATATGGCTTTTTATTCGTTAATTTTTCTGCAATTTTCTTCCAGAGGAAAACTCTGGAATGAGCAACCGCTGATTAGGTTTGTTGGCAAAAAAGGATTTAAAATCAAAAGAGGCAATTTCTGGAATTCTTTTTGAGTTAAAAAACTTGTGAAATTTGCGATTTATTTATTTGGTGAAATAAATGTTTCCATTGGTATTTACTTGAAAATCACTTTAAAGTGACGTTTCTCAAGATTTCACACGAAAAGTGTACGGCAACTTTTTTTAGTTTGAGAGAATTCTCTCAAAATTTCTGAAATTTGACGTTTTTAATTTTTCTTTCAGAAAAGTATCCGCACAGACCTACCGTTACAGTTAAAATGTGAATTGGGCTCCAACCGAATAGCACAAACTGAAATCCATATCGAAACGAAAAGCACAACATTTTAAGATCTTAGTTTAACTAACATAGAAACGGGACAAAGTTCTATCCATTTTCAAACGGTTTAGTTTTAAAACGTCTTTAAGTTACACAAGTTATTAATTTTTGTACTTGTTTCAAACCTTTTTTACGAAAAAAAAATTGATTCTTTTTTTCTGAAAAGCGTACTCGACTTAAAACCTTCTAAATAACAATTTTTACAATGCTTCACTTAAAAAAAACTTTATTTTTGTTAATTTCAAAAATCCTAAGATGTAAACATTTAAAGACAAATACTTTCACCGTGTTCGACTATTGTTTAAAGTAACAAACAAAAAATGTTTAAACAAAATCCACAAATATCATTGATAACTAAATCAAAAGAAAGAAGGAAAATAATTAAAAGAAACTATAAGAAAGAAAACCAAACTATTGTATTGTATATGATGCCTTCAGATATAGGCATTTTTTAATGTTATACATAAAAATTACGATTTGTAAGTCAATAAAAAAAAAAAAATTGTAAAAAAAACTAACAAAAAAACCGAAAAAACAAATTGAAATGTTTATTAACAAAACTAAAAATATCTATATTAAATATAAATAAAAAGATTTATAATTAAAATTATAAGACCTTTTACTGAAACTCCGAAACATTTCTCAGAAATTGTTGAGAGTTCTAAGCAGAGATTAAATAAATGACCTAGAAGTTGTAGGTTCACCTAGCTACCTAGGTAAGTGTGATATTAAAAATGTGAGAAGATTAACTACAAATGCCACAACTTCAAGGTTACATTTCCAGATAGAAGTACTCGTAACTGGGAACAGAATAAACCAACATTTACTAGAGACTCTCATGTATGGTACACAGATGGGCCCAATACAGATGAAGGAGTCGGGGTCGGAGTATATGGACTGAGCACGAATACTCTCCTATACGCAAGTATGGATAAAAGTAGCTCAGTATTTTAAGCCGAAATACATGCAATAGAGCTGTGTATTCGGGAGAACATAAACAGATCTATAACCAACAAGAACATTTATATTCTCTCAGATAGCAAAGCCGCATTGCTTGAAATTAAGGCGTATGAAATTATCTCAAAACTAGTATGGGATTGCTTTCAACTGCTTATAACATTGACCAGAGCAAACCAGGCCACAGCGGTTATGAAGGTAATGAAAAAGCTGATGAACTAGCTAGAAAAGGATCCGCATCAAACTTCATGATGCCAAGACCATTCTGCGGAATACCTAAGAGCAAGCAGTATTAAAAACTGGCTCTAAGAAAAAGCGCATCATTACTGGATGGAAACTGAAGGTAACAGACAGGCCAACAAATTCTTGCCAAATGCTTCCCACCTGAGAACGAAACAACTCTTACAACTAAGTAAGGGTCAGATTCGCTTGGTCACAGGCTTCTTAACGAGACACTGCCGAGTTAAAAAACATTCCATGGCCATGGGAATAGCACAAGACGACGTAGAAGAATGTGCAACGAAGACTGAGAATCAGCAGAACACTTACTTTGCCACTGTGACTGTCTATCAAAACACGTCATCGTTTCTTAGGTAACTTCTACTTCAAAGCATAAGAAATATCTGCCAGCGCACCCAAAGACAGCCGGATTCATCATAAGATCCGGCATCATGGGTGAGCTCTAATTAGAGGAAATCAAAATAGGCCCACCTGTGGCCGCAGTGATAAGGGACTAGCTCTCGCATCGATCAGCAATCTACAATCTATCTACAACTACAAATACCCACAAGATTAGTAACCCATGCATGTTTCGATCTTACCTTAAACATGCCATCAGTCTGTTAGACTTACTTTGCCTTAGTATTCAATTCTCTTTTGAGTTGAATTCTATAGAGTTCCATACGTGAGCCAGTTAGGACCACTATTCTTTAAATGAAACTAGAAACACAAACATTTTAAGTTCAACATTATTATATTTGTGCACTTGAGATAAAACAGAAAGGTTAAAACAAAATTATTTTACCATAAACCGTAACAATTTACAATAAAATATCGCAAGAGTCCTCATTGCTAAACAGAAGGATACAACATAGAACTTAGACTTAAGACATTGATTATAACAGGTACGTATACGAGAGTATTTATGTAAGACAGACAGAGGCTTAGTAGTTAAAATTGATTGCTAGTACGAGACAATAAAATAAAAAAAATAAATTTCGAGTATTGTAATAAGTATCTCTTAAACCTAGGAGTTTTCACAATTCCTTTTAATCACTGGTCGTTTATTTGCAGTTCACGTTAGAGGGCGTTCATCAGTTTTCCATCGCTTATTGAAGATCATGTGTCAAAAATGTTGAACCCAATGAAATTGGCAGTGTACGGCTAATTGTTTGACTTGATGTAGCTCGAAGTGTTGGGACAGCTGTGAGAATTGTTGGCGAGATGACACTGTATCCATGAGTGGGTGTTGAAACACGCAGATAAGACGTAGCTGGTACACGAACCGAGGTCAATGAGATTGGACGCAATTGTGAAGTGGTTGCTGGAGTAATTTCAGAGAATCGTATGGCATCGTTACCATTGAGGCTGCTTGTAAGATCTCCATTCAATTGAAGGCTGGTTAAACCACTTAAGTCCGAAGAAGAGAGTTGACCATTTTGATTCAGGGAACCGAGGCTAAAACCACTGCTGAAGCTGTTAAGACCATTGCTGAGACTGCTGCTAAGGCCGTTAAGACTGCCACTTAGACTGGTACTGAGACCGTTGCTGAGTCTACTGAGACCATTACTAAGACTACTGCTAAGACCGTTGCTCAAACCATTACTAGAGAGTCGAGTGATGCCATTGTCTCCATTTTCGTTTCTATTTGCGTTTCCATTTCCGTTTCCATTTCCGTTTCCATTTCCATTCCCATTTTCATAACCATTGCTATTACCGTTGCCGTTGCCGTTGCCATTTTCATTAGACAGTTGCTGGGACTGTTCAGAGTCTCGTTCGCTAGAACCATCCAATCCATTCGGACTCTCAGTCTCGGCAGAGGTGACTTCGCGAGAAAGTCCCTCTGATCGCTGCTCTTGGGATCCATTCAATGACTGCTCATCCTGACCTTCATTACCATTTCCATCGCCATTAGTTGGATGCTCGGCAGCTCTTATTTCAGCTTCCCTGAAAGCTGCAAAGTGTTCAGCCTTGGCCATTGCAACCTCAGGGGTGTCTTCAACTGGCATTGGTGCAGTCTTATCATCAATTGGAGCCTTTGGCAGATTAGTAGCTGAAGCTTGGAATCCATTTGCACTGTCAGCTGTGTACTCGACAGTTTGCAGCTCACCATCAGCATCCACATAGCTGTATGATCCACGAGTTACACCATCTAATGATTTATATTCAGCCTTAGCCGAAGGACCTCCACTATATCCATACGAGTATTGTCCCAAACCATCCTGAGCGTGGTACTGAGTTGTAATCGGAATGGCAGCAGTATACAATGTTGGCGAGAACTGTACTACAGATGCACTGGCTACAGCCAAAGTCGCGGCAATTGCTAAGAATGTTTTCATCTTCGAATGGATGCTAGGATTGTAATCCAAATCTGCTGATTGTGAGACGGGATCGCAAAGCGAACTGATGCTTTTTAGTCAAGTACAGGTGCCTTTTTATACTCATTATCTAACATACTAGCTGAAGTAGACTCTGGTCAAACGGTCAGTTGCATCAGTCTTCACACCCTCTCTTCGTAGATGCTGACCTCGAAATTAGCTACTAATATCCCGCATAGATCCAATTTCCATTATGCGCGGTCTACATAGCATACGCAGATTGATTGTTGTTATTATACCGGCCGGTATGGATGCATATTGCACTGCGTAAGATGATATCAGATGACAGAGACTTGATGAAATCTAGGTGGATAGCGCAATTTTGGTGTCTGGGCATGCAATGGTTGCACGTATGCATATGATAGTTGAACGGTTGACCTGTTCAAAGAAATTCCTAGAACACCCTCATTAGTGTGGAATAAAGACAGGCACAGGTCACCTTCACTTGCCCTAGGGTGGTAATGTATTTGCGATACAATTATTGTAACTTGATCTGAACTGGCTTAGAGTAGGTATAATCTGCGGAGGAATTATAAAACATTTAATTAGTCTTAAGTCCCTTAATGCCCCACCTTGTGTTTCATAATGCATAGGTTCAATGGTACAGTAGCATGTTGTTCATCGCGGTGAAGTAGTGTTCTAGCTGGTGGAGGAATGGAATGCTTTTGAAATTCTTTTATAAGCTGATGTGCTCTAGTTAGTTTTTGTACGCTTTACACCTTAAAAGTATATTATGGTTTTATGACCATTTTGAAGGTTGTATTTACATGAAGCGTGCGATTAATTGCTCCACCTATCGTAGGAGAACATGTAGTATGACATTTAAAGAACACTGCGATAGATATTTGAAAATAATTTTACTTGTTTAGGGCTTCGCCTTGAGAGAGCACTTAAAGATTACAGCATACTATTGCAGTTATTATTTTTCTATCGGCACAAAATTTGCGCCGTAGTTTTTATACGCTAATATTATTAGTGATCAGCTAAATAATTAGACTATCAGCAAAATATGCTAGCAAACTAAATAAATCATTTCATAACCAGCAAGGAAGTAGGAAAAACTGTTGAGCGATTTCGAATTTCAGAACATAATATTCGGTGCGTTAGTTTTGTTGACCCGATAAGTACGAGTACACGGTCTCATCTGAAATTTAGATACGCGAACTAACAAAAATTGCAATAATCTAAACGTCGAAAAGTGTGCCTTTGTGTGCTGAATCTGCATTCAAATTTGAGTGGTTTTCAAGAAATTAAGTTTTTCGGAAAAGGGTGATGTCAAAATCGAGATTTTCGAACTAACAAAGAATAAGGTCCTTTTCTGAAAGAAAAATGAAGACGTCAAATTATAGAAATCAAGAAAAAAATATCTCAAGTTCAAGAAAGTACCGATACGTTTTTTGTGTAAAATCGTGAGAAACTTCAATTTAAGGTGGTTTTCAAATAAAATGCTTGGTTTTTCCAAACAAATAAATCTCAAAATGTACAAACTATACCAAATTAACTTCGTTAAGCCTTGTTTAATTCAAAATTTATTCCACAAATTAGTTTAATTTGCTTTGAAATCCATTTAGCCGTGTAATCTATAGGTTCAACTATAATAGTGGAAAACAATCGGAAGCTAATATCAAAATTCTACTTCAAGTTTTCTTCTGTACTGTCAATTGCTTAAGTTGCCATAATAGGCATACGAGGGTGGGTCAATAAGTCCCTGAAAATTAACACAAATTGTGTCGTCATCCAAATTTTCAAACAGATCTGTCAAATAGTTTTGTTGTGGCAGCCATTTTATATAGACACCTACTAGCACCTACTATTTTTTGCGAGAAAAAACCATGACGCAAACCAAAAAAAAGCTTGAAAAATATTATGGGGACTCTTCACCATCGATTGGAACCATTCACCACCGGTTTACTCAATTTCGGTGTGGTCGTTCAAGCACAAGTGACGCCGAACGTTCTGATCGCCCAATTGAGGTCACCACACCAGAAATGGTCGACAAAATCCATGGTTTGATAATAGACGATCGGCGAGTGAAAGTGCGCGAGCTTGAAGAGGCCACAGGCTTATCACATGGCTCAGTGATTTCGATTTTACATAAATATTTGGAGATGAAAAACTTTCCGCAAGATGGGTGTCGCGTTTGCTCACAATCGACAACAAACGCATTCGTTTGACTACTTCAAAGGTGTGTTTGGTGATGTTCCAGAAAAATTCGGCTGAGTTTTTGCGCCGTTTCGTAACCGTGGATGAAACCTGGATTCACCACAACACACCAGAAACCAAGGAACAGTCTAAACAATGGACTTCTCCTGGTGAATCGAAGCCGAAGAAGGCCAAGGCGGGTTTGTCAGCAAACAAGGTCATGGCGACAGTTTTTTGGGATGCGCGGTGTTATTCACATCGATTACCTTGAAAAGGGTAAAATGATCACCGGTGCATATTACGCAGAGCTGCTGGATCGATTCCAAGCCGATTTGAAGTTCTTTTTCACCAGGACAACGCACCGGCGCACAAGTCCGCAGTCGCAATGGCAAAATTGCATGAGTTAGGCTACGAACTCCTCCCTCATCCAGCATATTCCCCAGATTTAGCCCCCTGCGACTATTTCTTATTTCCAAACATGAAGAAATGGCTCATGATGGCATGTGAATGGAAGCGATTGTCAGAGTCAAGTCATATGTCAAATTTTCGTACGAAAGAGCGAATGGGTTCGCTCTTTTCGAAAGTGAACAAAAGTGAAAGAAAACTTGACGAATCTTAACAAGACGCTATTTTCGTCCTATAAACAAGTTCCTTGTACTGGCACAGTTACGTACGTCGAAGTACTCACCCATTTTGCTATTATAGTTCGGCCTTAAAGGCTCAACTATAATTGTCGAAAGCAATCGGAAGCTTATATCAAAATTCTATCTTAATTTTTCTTCAGTACTGTCAATTGCTCAAGTTGCCCATAATAAGCGTATGTGAACGAAAGCGATTGTCAGAGTCAAGTTAATTTCGTACGAAAGAGCGAATGGGTTCGTTTTTTTTCGTAAGTAAGTCAACGTACGTAACTGTGCGAACACAAGGAACTTGTATTGTACGACCATAATAGCTTTTTGCTTCGATTCGTTAAGTTTTCGTTCACTCAGCTCAAATGACAGGCAAAGCGATTTGCTTCCGAACACATAAGCCTATTATGGGCTACTTGAGCAATTGACAGTACTGAAGGAAGCTTAACCTAGAATTATGACATTAGCTTCCGAATGCTTCCATCTATTATAGTTCAGCCTTTAAGGCAAACTTTTTAACACTAAGCAGCGTAATTACTAACTTTGCCGGAGGATTGTCAATTTGTAGAGAGATCAATTTATCTGCTTTTCGTTTAAAATAAAATACGCTTACGATTTTTTGTATGTTGGCTTAGAGGGACATAGCGTTCGCAGGTGAGACTTTGAACTTAGCATGCAATTCCTAAATAATTCAGCTCAGTGTAGGACAACTTACAAGTCTGGGCACGAACCATGGAAATGTTGCGATTGGCTGAATAGTCCAGTCATTATAACTGAAAACAAATAGGAGCAAATGAGGTGGTGATGGGTGGAAATATATGTTTCTTGGGGTACACTTAGCCCTAAAACTGTCTCCAACAATACTCGTAGGTAATAATCTGACGGTAATAGATCTGATAGTTCAAGTTGAATCTGACGAGAGTGTGTCAGACACATGGACGTTTTACCATTTAGGTACGGAGCACAAAAAAATCTCAAGTTGTGACTTTAGTCACGCAATGGTAGCCCTGGTAAGAGGACAAATGAAGATCTTTTACTGACTTCAAACGCCCTTCTACATGAATAAGTAGAGTGAAACAATGTCTATCTACACTGAAAATATCTTCAAAAAGCCAACGAAGTCCTTTTACCATAAAAGTGAAAGTTCACTTTCAATGCACTGAAACATTAAAACAGATTTTGTAATATTTTTGTAACAAATTTATATTTAAAAAATAAATGACGCTATCCGCGCTCAATCAGTAGTCCTGACCATACTGTCTCGCTGGGTTAGCAAAGTAGTTATTATTTGGCGGGAAATCAGCTGGATATTTTCGCTCATTCTCAGCAGCTACAAGCTGAGCCTTACGGAATGCCTCAAAATGAGCAGCCTTAGCAGCAGCTACCTCAGGAGTATCATGCACATTTAGTCCAAGTTTATGCTGATTAGTTTGTGGGACAGAAACAACAGGAACCATGCGATTATAATCGAAATTTTGATGGTACATTACTGGCATCGGCATGTACATAACTTGTTGTGTCATTGGTACGTAATGTCCCATTGGTTCTACATATCGGGGACCCCCAGTCATCTCAACACGACGTAAAGCTTCAAAGTGAGCTGCTTTAGCTGCTGCCACTTCAGGGGTGTCACGCAAGTAATTCGAATCACGAACAACTGGTGCAACTGGAATAATTGGAGCAGGTTCTTGATATCTTGGAACCATCATATATGAACCATCATCATACGGACCGGAAACGGCAGCTGTTTTTTCGGCGAGACGGATGGCTTCATAATGAGCGGTTTTGGCGGCAGCTACTTCAGGTGTATCATGTACATTAATTCCAAGTTTGTGTTGAGTTGTTTGCATTACTGGTGCTGAATGATGGTGGTGAACTGGAGCGGGATAATGAGCTGGTACATGGTGGTGATGGATAGGAGCTGGATGATAGGTAGGAGCTGGGTGATGGATAGTAGCTGGATGATGAACAGGTGTTGGGTAATGGAAGTGATCTTCAGTAAAGTGACCACTGAAATGCTTTGAATCAGGAACACGGGAAGTAGCGTTCGCCACAGCTGTTGCGTGTTCAGCATCGCGGACAGCTTCATAATGAGCAACTTTAGCTGCAGCTACTTCGGGTGTATCGTGTACATTGAGTCCTAATTTATGTTGAGATGTTTCCACCACTGCTGGTTTATATTGGCTTCTGACGGGTGCAGGTGGAGCATTTGCAATTACTAATTCTGCGCGACGAACTGCTTCGAAATGAGCTGCTTTCGCTGCAACAACCTCAGGAAGGTCCTGCGCTTGTGCTTGAGAAATGCCAATAGCACAGACAATGAAACAAGAAATGTGGAACTTCATTTTGCGATAGATAGTTTGTCCGAAGTGCACTAATTGAAACTGATATCTGTTCAGCAGTATTCAGTGGTTTATATATCTAATTGGATGGTACGCGAATGTTATACTAATGGCTTTCTAATTGTATGGAATTTTTGACTTACAACGGTCATATCGTGAGGAATTTCTTAAGAGACCTGTTTCTGAAGGCAAAGTCGGTCGAAATCTTGATTTCCGAAATTGTTTTCTTATAGTAGTGGTTATTTGTCCCTCGACCTTTTTTCTTGTATCAATGAGTGTTGCTAAGTCGAACGTTATTACATAAAATGTTATTCTAAGCCAAATTAGATGGTTGTCTTGCACCTAATTTTCAGAGTCAGAGTGATCTACCTGCAAGCATTTTGAAACTTGAGAAGAAGAACGGGTGATGCGTGATTTATGAGTATAAGGACAGATTACTATATACAATACCCAAGCAAGAACCGATCTTTCAATCACCTGCCATTTAAGAGCAGAATCAACACGCGTCTGCAGTCATCTTAGGGCGCTTGTCCCACCGTTACAAGCTCAATCACAAATCGTTAAGAAAATGATTTCATTCAATCTGCTTCTGTCGCAAAATGATTGACTTCCAGATGTGTAATTCCCATGTTTTTTTTTTTTTATCTATCATTTTTTGTCGTAACATATACAGGCATCTATTATCTCCTTTATTCACAGTTTATGATGTAATATTGCACTTATTGCCATCATACCTATTGAATAAAAGACAAAACAAATTTATCTACCCCTGTGTGGAATAATCGCAATTTCTTATGAAAAACAATATTTTTATTGCACATTGTCCGGTGCTTTCTGGACAATAATCAAGTTTTAAACAAATATGATTATTGTAATTGCATTCCTCGACAATGTCCGTCATCTTAGAAAAATTGTGATTTAGGGAGTACTTACCTCTGTTTTTCTTGCAATTATCTATGAAACTCTTGATCTTACGTAAAAAATGATTAGAAACAAATAGAAAAATAAATAAATTTCCTACAAGATAGATGCTTTGATTTTCATTGTCTAAGAAAAAAAGATGGAATTTTCAAAAACAGAAACAAATCTGTTTATATCTTGTTTGGTTGCGCTAAGTCCGCCATTTTGTAAAAACCGTGTCGGGGGACACCTTCTTCCAGTTTTTTTTTTTTAATTATCTCGATCCTCTCTTAAAAGGGAAAGGAATCGAATAGAAAACATAAGACTTCTTCCAAGATGCTCCTAGCTACTTTGTTTTCCTACTTTTCCATTCTCAAGAAAAGAAGAAATTTAAGATAATCATCATCTACCGACTACATAAAGGGTTAATCACTTCGAGGTTGGGATTTCATATCCCTGCCATATGACAACTATCAAATCTATCTGTCATCCATAGTGAAAGGTAGTTAATTCTTGCCTTATCATTTTACAACATGGATTGTTTAACCATTGATCAATGCGTAGAATGCATAGAATGTACGAGTACGCCGATTGGGCGCTGGAAAATCAACAAGTTGATGATGTTTTAAACAAAATTTTCTTGAACGATGAGGCCCGTTTCTTGCTACGTAAACAAACAAAATTGCAGAATTTTTGGGTTCCGAGAATCCAAATGTGATCGTTGAGTGACCACTGCTTCCACCATGGGTGGGAGTTTGGTGCGCGCTATGGACCGGTGGAGTGATCGGGCCGTATTTTTCGAGAACGACGAAGTTACAACAGTTACAGTGAATTCTCTGCGCTATTGTCAAATAATAATCAACATTTTTTTAGCCTGAGATTGAAGACAATGATGCGAGCGGCATGTGGTTCCAACGGAATGGGTTTATGTGCCACACAATAAAGGCTCTATTGCACGGAAAGTTCCCCGGCCGTTTAATTTTTAGATTTGCCGACATCAAATGGCCACCAAGATCGTGTGATTTGACCCCGTTTGATTTTTTTGTGTTTCTGTGCTAAAGATCGTGTCTATGCAGACAATCCCCAAACTTTGGAGCACTTAAAAACTTACATCCGTGAAGTTACGGCCGCAAAACAGCCAGGAATGTGCCGAAAAGTTATCGAAAATGACCTCACAAGAATCGAAGTTCGCAAAAACTCCCGTGGTGGCCTTTTAACCGATGTTGTATTCCATACATAATGGCATAGTCCCAAATTTAAAACAGAATTAAAATGAATTTAAATATTTAATACTTTTTAAAATCCTAAAGCACAAAATGAATATCCCTGTATGTATATATACATATACTTATGATTTTTCTTTTTAATAAAATTTTTGTAATTACTTCATAATATACAAAAAGTTTTGATTTGATTGATCCGACTTGGGGTAAGTTCACCATCGTTAAAAAACTGCTGATCTATATACCTATCTACCTTTATGTATATACCTAAATTTTTTTCCAGTTTTTTTTGCAATATTTCTGAAACGGTTGATCTTAAGATAATAAAACGTAATACTAAAATTAAAGGAAATACTTTACCCAATGCAGGGCCTGGACATTCGTGAGGCAATGATTGGGACCTACAGTTTTATGCCGTTTTCGAAGTGAAATTTTTTCGATTGAGAAAAGCTTCTCACGACAGTTTTGCTCTCAGACGAGCGCCAAAAAAAAGATTCTATCTCGAAGCTTCCCAAGAAAACTTTCTAAACCACAAAGAAAAGCCTTTGGTATAGTTTTCGAGTGTTTTTTGTTCAAGAAACTTTATCCAAAAAGAATATTTAATATTTAATCAGCTTAATTGGGATGTAAAATATTTTTTTTTTCTTGGGGTAGATTATGCCTTTAAAAGTTCCCACACAAAAATATTTTTTACAATTGTTCCCTGGTTGTGTTTGGTCTATCATCATCTATTTTTATACATTTTAGCTCTCTAGCTCAAACGTTTTAAAAGCTCCATCCTGGTACGGAACACTGAAAAGAACATATTCTGAATAAACTTGCACAGATTCTATCACTGAAATTATAAATGGAAAAAAGGAGGTAAAACAAAAGTTATTAGAAATCTTATGGCACAAACGGTTATTACAAAATACGAGTATTGGAATACGTGGAACGAAAAGTCATTCCACAATATTTTACCACATCATTATCCAATTTTGATGATTTTGAAGCAAGTATATCTACATGTCTGATATAACTTAAAACCCAAATCCATTGAGTGGTTTTTAAGTTAGGCGTATAATACGAGTAATGATTATTTGAAAATGTTTTAAACCCCTCCTCATAACTTACACCCACTCCGTTTAACTTCGATCAGTTTGAAGTGAAACTACTGCCATATCAGAATAAGCCTACTTTCCAAATTTCATAGAAATCCGTTCAGGAGTTCTCGAGCTAGACGGCTAACAAAGACGATTTAAAGTTTTTTGAAATCCCGCCCCCAACATCCCACAAACACTTGATCCTATTTTGATAGTTTTCAGAAGAAATGACTTATGAGGATATGCATACGTACTTGTACGAGTACAAATTAAATGTTCTCAAAATGTCGTTAGTGGTTCTCGATAGAAGGACAAATCTACACTTAAAATATAATAACCAGGCGAGATCCGACTCGCACTTGACAAAACCAAACTAGCATATCTCAAAGGAAATTTCATTCTCTTTCGTTCTGGTTTTATGCATTTTCTACCTAAGTTCAACCGTTTCTAAAATAATTACAAAAAGTCAGAAAACTCCTTGGTCCATAATTTTTCCAAGATACATTACATATGTAACAGACGTCGCACAAGTCGGATCGCTGGGGACTTTTAACATGTTTTTGGGGAAGCAACTATAATGGTACATAAAATTCGAGTTATTTATTTTGTCGCCGATGAATGCTAATAAGCCTGGGCTATACGTAGAACTTCGAAATATGAACTGTAATAAGGAGTGCTGCATATCGTTGAATAGGAACTTTAATTGGCTTTGAAGCATACCTCACCCATTAATATGAGGTATACTCGTACCATTAGAGGGTTAGAACAGTGTAAAAGGTTTATGTTAAAACATTTATTGAAGTGGTACGGCCTATTACCGCAAAGTTTGATATGAAGTGGAATCACCCTGTACGTACATACATACCTAGTAGGGACGAAAATACTGTTACTATATTTGTTGCACCCACTGTGCGGTCAAGAGTTAGGCGTACCCAGAGATTGACATAACATTTCTAGAAGTTAACCTCACAATTGTTTGTTTGGAAAAAAATATCGAATTTGCTTAAGCTTTCGCTATGGAATGGATTGAAAAAGTGAATCGCATCTCTGTCGTAGAGTTTCATAAGTGTGGTGTGAATAAAGTTCAGATTTTCAAGACTCTGCAGCAGCTTCAAGATAGGTTTGAGGCTGGGGACCTTCGAATGGCGTACTGGAAAATTGCTGACTACGGCTTGTACAAAAATTGGGTCCAAAAATCAAACCAAATTCTATTTACCGATGAGAAAATCTTGACGGTGCAGACAAAATTTAATATACAAAGTGATAAGGTGTAGGCACGGCCACAAAGGGAAGCAACCCTCCAGAGTCAGCCATGGTGTGCTGGGGTGTCTTTTATGACGGGGTTACTAACCTGCATTTTTCTGAAAAATGCTTCGAAACATCGGTCAAAGTGTACCAGTAGATTATCTAAATCATACAATATTCAAAGGAAGGAAAGATCGTGCGTCAGCTCATAAGGCCAAAACTACCCATACTTCAAAGAAATGCATCCCGTTTTATTGGTGCCAAAGAATGGCCTTCCGCCAGCCCAGACCTTAATCCCCTGAATCACAAATTGTCGACTATCTTAAAGAACATTGTGTGTCACAAAAGATACACTAACATGGAATTCTTAAAGCGAGCTCTGATCGAAGCTGTGGCCAATGTTCCAATTAATGAGGCGCGTATTGTAATTGATGAGTGGCCAAAGCGACTAAAGGCTTGCATTAACGCCAAAAGAAGTCATTTAAAAAAAAAGTTTCCAGTTCGTAATACATGTATGAATGAATCCTGAAAGTTTTATTGAATTATCTTTTGAGGTCTTTGTTTTATAGCATTAAATGTATTATTGTTCATACTAGGTGTATCAAGGGTTTGGCAAATACAGCACTACTATCTCGCCACAGCATGCCTATCAGAAAGGGCAATCTGTTTAGACCGCCCTCTACGTAACTATTTATCCCATCGATAAATATCTCTCAATTGAGGAGTTTACTATGGTGGTCTTTATCGATATATTAGGAGCCTTCCACAACGTTAAACCGGACTCAATTATCTGTGCCTTATATGTATAGCCTTAACATCTGCGCAGACAAGTAGCTGCATTATCGAGCAGTTATTCAAAACCAAAATCAATATCTCTTTCGGAGACAGCACTGTCAGGTGATTGGCAAACTAAGGATCGCCTTAAGGAGAGTGCTACACTCTAATTATTGAGGATTTTCGTTCCAATGTTGTGGTATGCGTAAACGAAGTCGCTGTTGAAATTCTCAAATTTGCTTTCAATAAACTACATAGTAACATGGACAGAGCTTTTCTAGTCATCCCTCCTTAGTTTAAAGGTTGTATCCTAGGCCCATTGATGCTTAGAGAAAATGTCTCTGAAAGTGCCAGGTGATTTTTTATTGCTCCATAGTCGTGCAAAATATAATGCACTGGCTATTCATTTCAGTGGTTGGACCGATACTTATCAACGGTATTCTAGTATGGTGGATTTATTGGAAAAGACTCTCATTCTCTGGGAATCTCCTCAATAGTGATGTTTCAAACTATACTTGCATATTACATCATCTTCTGATTGATACGAGTCGGGAAAGACTTTGCAATTAACTTGGGTTTACGGCTGAGAAACCCTCAATAATGGAAAGAGCCACGTACTAATCATGCCAGAATCTTATCGATACACCATCATCTTTTCTGCACTACCTACTTTCTGATCACCGAAAGAAATTTCAGTTTGAGCTACGAACATTCAATACAGGACAACGATGAATGGAAACATCACGATGTCCTTTACAAAGAATCACTGCTCCAAAACTTGGAACGCAATCGGTGCTGGAGACTTATCTGAGAAAGTTTAGGTCAAAGTTGCCGCCATTCGTCAAGCTGCTGCCCTGCATGACTTGCTGTCATACATCGTCATACATACCGACAGTCAGGCTGCAATTAAATTCCTCTTATTCAGCAAAAACTGTCTCGTATCTCCTAACGAGATAGCTAAATATAACCTCAACCATTGTTGAGCCCCAGGTCACTGTGCCATTCCGGGTAACTGTGCAGCTGACAAGTTAGCTAGACAAGGCTCTTCGGGTACGAATAGCATTAGAGTAACCAATCTTATGGCAATCGCTAAGTCCTCACACATGTCGATATACTAGACAGGGCAAGCCGCTGATGGAGTCATCTGAATTTTTTGCGACACCACGAGCCTACGATAGCCAGATTTGGATCATAAAAGGTCCAAAGGATTGCTGAAACATTAGAGAAAGATAACCTCCAAATTTACAAATTTTATAACCAAGCACTGCATTTTAAGGCTCGCCTACAATGGTTTCTGAAAAAGCTATAGAGACGAACCCGTACCACGTACCTTGCCTTTGGAAGACTACCGTGAGTGAATACCAGATACCTAGGCTGATCCCTCAATGCGGACTAATATGCAATCAATCTATGGTAAGGTTTCCCTTAACTGCAAAATCGCTTTGGGATGAATTTGAAGATTCACCAAGAATCGAATGCACACCCCCAAATGTCGTAAGTTCACTTTATAAGAAAATTAAATATTTCTAACATTAATGTTAGCAATCATCAAATTGGAAATTGCCAGAGATAATCGTACGTAAGAGAATTCCAGTTCAATAACACCCCCAAGCGACTTATCAAAAACCAAAAATTCGAAAAAAAAAAAAAAAAAACAAATGGATGTTACTTTGTCTCCCCTGATAAACAATCAACGGAAGGCCATGGCATCACAGTATTTCAATATTTTTGAAGCTTTGCCTTATCAGCGCACGGCTACAATCGTTTGGGACCTGTGTAATCGATTGACCCATAGGTATGGAAGGAAAAAGAAAATGCGATTTTTTTTCCGAATAAATACCGCTGCAATCGGCATCGAAAGTCAGTTGTAGTCCCACTTACAGCACTCTCAAGTGAATCTTCTTCTTTAAGTCCTAACACAAGTACTTCAAAACTCCTATCCTATCATCATGTTGGATCTAGCTGGAAAGAATGTTGTGCTCGTCGGAGGATATGGTGGCATTGGCCTACCAACAGCCCGTCTCCTGTTGAAGAAGAAGATTGCCGTTAGTAGTTTTGGTAGAAAAGAGAATTTCCATTTTGAAACTGATCTTGTTTTTTGTAGAATCTGGTGAT
This sequence comes from Pocota personata, assembly GCA_963082735.1. NCBI lineage: Eukaryota > Metazoa > Arthropoda > Insecta > Diptera > Syrphidae > Pocota > Pocota personata. The sequence continues at coordinate 36,431,207 of OY720431.1, forward strand.
CGTCAGCCGCTTGGAGAACAATGAAAACTTGCGTAAACTCCAAGCTGAAGCTTCGAACGTCAATATCCTTTGGGTTCGCATGGACATCATGAATCGCCAGAGTATTGAGAAGGGAATGCAGGAGATTGCTCAGCAGATCAAGAACATCGATCTCCTGATCAATGCAGCTGGAGTGCTGATGGATCGTGACGTGGAGACCACCATTGCTGTCAATTTGGTAAGAAATTCTCTAGAATCCAATCGATCATAAAGTTTAAGATGAATATCCTTCTTTAGACCGGTTTGATCAACACTGCCCTTTTGGCCCTTCCATTGATGGATAAGAACCAAGCGGGACGTGGAGGTCTAATTGTCAACATTGCTTCCGTTTACGGTTTGGAACCAAATAGTGCTTTAGCTGTTTACTCAGCTGCCAAGCATGGCGTCGTTGGATTTACTCGTTCTCTTGGCGTAAGTTACCATTAATCAAAATCTTCTAGTAAGATTCTATGGTATTTCTTTCTAATTTAGGACGAAAGCATCCTTCGTCGCACTGGAGTGTCTGTGATTGGTGTATTGCCAGGATTGACTCAATCTGAGCTCATGCAAAACTTGCGTGATAGTACAACTCTGGACAGCTCTAAGGAATTAGTTGATCAAATGTTGGCTGCTAAACAACAAAAACCCGAAGATGTGGCCAGCAATTTGCTTAAAGCAGTCGAAATGGACAAAAATGGTGCTTTGTACATCATTAATTTGGGAACCATTAAGGAAGTCTCTATGAACACCTACTGGAAGTTGTAAATGATGAACAACTCGATAAAGAACTGAATATCAACGATTTTTTGTCTGTCAAAACGTAGTGATTTTCTTGGTTCTTAAATAAAAAAAAAATTGTTTGTTTCCTTGAAATATGTTCTTTAAATTTTATATTAAGCCGCAAGACGTTGGAACACAAATCCTGAAAACCTCAAAGTATATGCAGGTTTCTGATGTCATTCGTTTCACACCATTAGAGTTCGCTAGTCAGAACTTAGCGAAAACTAAATTAAAAATGCTAAAAACATTTCGCTTATCATTAACTACTGCAATATAAATATATTCAGTCACTCCTCGTGAGGCATTGGGCGTCATCTACGCCTGCTCGCCATAGTGCTCGGACTTCCGTTCAATGGAAAACTAAGGAATGTTTGACAAACAAACTTTGGGAAAAGATTTACAAACTGTCAAATTACTCTTAAGTGCATTCCAAGTTTAAGTACGGCGGCATTCGCTTTTTCTATGGTGTCATCTCTGACGTATCTGAGGTAACAATTAAAAAATGTCCAAGGGCATTGCTTGATTCCTAAATTCGCTAACCTGTCAAAAGTGTAACAACTGGACGTTCCATGTTGCACGCCTAACAATTAAGCAACGTATTGCTCCCGTTCGGAAACATGGCGCTATAACGTAACAATCAATCGAAATTTTAGTAGCACCGCACAACTTTTGAAATGTGGGAAGTAGGACTCTTGTTGGGCAAGATTGTGGAATTAATTTGAATTAAACATTTCTGACACACTTCGTCATATATTGACAAATTTCTGACAAAACTAGTTTTTAGAACAAAAACATAAAAATCAAATTTCATCAAAATTTGTTCAAGGCGTGTGAGAAGAAACAGAGAAGCAGAAAAGTGTTTGTTCTTGACCTGACCCTTGCAAAAACCATAGATTTTCCTTATTTTCGGATTGACGACGAACCAAAATTAGGAAAAAGTTGAAATGGCGATATGTAACACTTACAGTGCGAGGACTGACTCGTACTTGATGAATTTTTTCTCTACCTCTTCACTTAGAATATCGCAAAAAGTCTTAAACTGTTCAACTGTTCGGAAAGGAAGGGAAAGTCCATCAGTTGGTTGGACAAACCTATTGTGTATATTTCAAATTGTCTTTTTTGTTGTTATATGTATATATAATAAATTTAAACAATACAAATAATGTAAAACAAATCAATAATAGTGATAAAAGTGAGCATAAAACTGCGAAGACATTCTAGCATTGGCAAAATGGGAGGTCTTCGTATACATATGTATATAAAGGGTGTTCTAAATTTCCGGCAAGATTTGAATTTTACGCCATTTGTGCGGTAAAGCGTTGCCAACGAAAAAAAAAGAAACAGCATGACAGCTGACAGTTTAGAGTTTTTCAAAATTGCTACACGAAAGAACAACGCGTTTTTATTGTTGAGCAATATTTTAAAAATAATGAAGGTTTGACAGCTACAGTTCGCAATTTGTGTACAAAATATGGTCGGATTGATTTAACTTCATCAACTGTGAAGAGATTAATTCAAAAATTCAGGGAGTCTGGATGAATTAGTGACCTTAGACGCTCTGTCCGTTATTCAACAAGTAGTTCAACATAAAACATCGAGGCAGTTCGAGAGAGTGTTGTTGAAAGTCCAGGAATATCAATTCGGCACCGTGTTCAAGAATTGGACATTTCGAGAAACTTTCTACAGCGTATTCTGGCGGAAGATTTGCATCTTCATACATACAAAGTGCAATTGATTCAAGAACTGAAACCTACTGACCACGTACAGCGAAGAGAGTTCGTTGAATCGATTATGAAAGAACAATAAGTGGATGCTGATTTTTCAAACAAAATCATCTTCAGTGATGAGGCTGTTAATCGTCAAAATTGTCGAATTTGAGGTCCAGAAAATCCACGAGTGGTTGTTGAGAAACAAATGCATTCACAACGTGTCACTGTTTGGTGCGGATTTTGGGCTGGAGGCATCAACGGACCATTCTTCTTTGAAAATGCGGCTGGTCTGGCAATAACTGTTAATGGTGCTCGCTATCGCTCCATGATAATCCAGTTTTTTGTGCCTAAATTGAAAGATATGGATATGAACGACATGTAGTTTCAACAAGACGGTGCCACATACATACAGCCCGAGAAACAATTCAATTACTTCGGTGATCAGAATTGCCCAGATTATGCGATTTAACGTCGTTGGACTTCTTTCTTCGGGTTTTTTTGACGTTTAAGGTTTATGCCAACAAGCTTACGACCACCCATGCCTTAAAGGAGCAAATTGAGCGCTATAACAAAAATCAGCTACATTTATGTAAAACAGTCATGGAAAATTTCGACAAAAGAGTGCGTATATGCCAGCAAAGCCATGGAGGCCATTTACCCGATATGCTATTCCATACATAACCCTATGCAGTATACTTTATGAATCAATAAAACATTTACAATTAAATACCTATGGAGCAAATTTTATGAAAAATTAACGGGTATGGTACAACTCGCTGCTTTTTCACGCCTTCTGTTATTTCGCTGCCATCATTTCGCAATTTATTATTTCGCATTTCAACTCGCATTTTGTTTTTTCGTAGATCTTATTTGGCAAATTCTTAATTAGGCTTGTTATTATTCGACCTTAGGATATTCTGCATTCATTATTTCACAATTATAATTTCACTTTTTGATAAGATAGCGTTTTCTTGATAAGCTTTAACTTACTTCGTTTTACTCGTTCCCATATTTCGAAATCCCGAAAAATTTGGTTGGGTACAACTGTAAATGCTTGTTGTCTAGCAGGCGCCTGTATCTTAATAGTACTTGGGTTCCCCTCTTCGCGGGATAAAAGGATTTCACACTATGGAACACCTCTTCGACTCAAACACCTCACATGCAGGTGCTCAGTGCGATTTTTCCTACAATAAAATATTCGGAATTTTGGAGTAAACAACCAGCTAAGTAGCAAAGCGCGAATTACCGGTTTGCTAGATAAGCCACGAGGAATAAACGAAAGCTGCCTAACAGAAGCGCTAAACATAGAAGTGCTAAAAAAGAATGCGAGTTAAGGCTGAACTAGAATAGTCGGAAGCAATCGGAAGCTAATGTCATAATTCTACGTTAAGTTTCCTTCAGTACTGTCAATTGCTCAAGTAGCCCATAATAGGAGTATGTATTCGGAAGCAACTGTCAAATCGCTTTGCCTGTCATTTGAACTGTCGTGTCAAATTGGATTCCCTCTTTCGTAAGTGAGCAAAAGTGAACGAAAACTTAACGAATCGAAGCAAAAAGCTTTTATGGTAACACAATACAATATTCGCACTGTTTCGGAAGTGGTCGTACGAAACCATTCTTCTTTATAGTTTGGCCTTTAACCTTACAGAGAGATGAATGCAAGATGATATGATAATTTGCTACATGACTTCTGCAACCATCCTATTCAAAATGTTTAAAAAGTTTGTTAGAGAGAGATAATAATAAGAAAACTGGCTAACAAAAACGATTTATCTCCATTTCAGAACAACAAATTAAACAAATTTGACCACTTATGTTTTTCGATTTGCATAACCTCCAGAGCAGACCCTGTAAAGAACTCCGATCATCATACTCATCGGAATCTGTGTGCCTACGAAGCTGAATCATTTTATGATATATACATAGGTCAAATGGGAATTTGATTTGAGAAAAATGGTTGACTGCGCCGAGGGATCGGTAGGCTCATTGGGCTTCTCTTCTATTCACTTTAAAATCTAAGATTTGCTCATTACTTTATTTCCAAGATGGATTGACCCCAATTCTTATTTAAATATCAATCACATCAGCTTTATCTTTAATAAACGAATTCTCACCTTACAGGTTTACCACATGAATCTACGAGTACGCACAGTAGTTGCACATATCTTGTAAAAGTGAAACAACAACTCTGAAGTTACCTTTGCCAAGGTCGTTCCCTTCTGCTGCATCAAAATCGCAAGTAGATCTTGTGGTTTTCACGCCGTACTCATATGCACTAGGGTAGATATCAATGCCCTGAATTTGGATGATGGCATTCCACTAGATTGAGGTATAAAAATACAGCATCCATCAATTGTAGAATCAGACTTCTCAGAAGCGAGTACTAGTTCACATTACTAGCAGCGTCTTCTAGGCAAACACCAGCAAATTAATTTACCAGTGAAACAGCATCATGATGAAAATTGTAGTCGCATTCTCCGCTCTGCTGACAATTGCTTCAGCTAGTGTATCGTATTACGCTCCAGCTGGACTGGTTATCCCAGCCACCAAGCATCAATATCATGCTCAGGATGAATTTGGTCAATACGCATTTGGATACAGCGAACCTTTGTCTGCCAAGCAGGAAGTGAAGACTTTGGATGGGGTTACCCGAGGATCTTACAGCTATACTGATTCCGAAGGAATTATTCAGACTGTTGACTATACAGCTGATGAAGGCGGTTTCCGAGTTGCTGCTACCAATTTACCTAAACCAGTTGAAGTGCCAGAAGTACCGCCACAGGAAATACCACAACAGGTTGAGGACACTCCAGAGGTAGCGGCGGCAAAGTCAGCTCATTTGGCTGCTGTCGAAGAGGTTAAATTGAGAAATGGCGATGAAGAACCAGCTCCAACTCCAGCTCCAGTAACTGCGGCTCCTGTTGAACTGCCACAACAAGTTGAGGATACTCCAGAAGTTGCACAGGCTAAAGCTGAACATTTGAATGCAGTAGAGGAGGCAAGGCTAAGAAACGCTGCTGCCGATAAGATCGATAATGAACTTTCGCTTATCCGCAGTGCTCCGATTCTTGGCCCATTGCAATTGGCCTATCGTTCGACTCTTTTACCAAATGGATACTCGTACACTTACGGTCTGAGTGGTGCTCTTCTGCCCAATACGCACTTTTTGACCTCACATGTTATTCACTGAAGAATGATGGACAGTTATGGAATTGATTTTTATTTAAATAAATAATATATTATACATGCAACATTTGTTAAATTTATTCCGAAATTGTTGTTATTAGACAATCATTGCTGATAAAAATGATTTAGAACTCGAAGCAGTACAAGTGTGAACATTTTTGAAATGGTCACTTTTCAACAAATTTTGTTTTTGCAATAATTTTACTAGAAATTGAATCATTAACCCAAAATATGTAGACATTGATATTCTTTAAATATTTGTCGGTATGATGTTAACACGCCCACTTTTTGGGGGCGAATTAACTTTTTTAAAGATGTCTACGCCTCATTTCAAAAATCCCATCAGACTACATGAATTCTGGTTAAAATAGTGAACGATTTTTCTGATAAAATCATCTAAGAATTGAGTAAATATCCTCCGAGTAGCAAGATATTTGCATTTGATTGCACAACAATATACCTACTTTATTAGAACATGAGGGATAGGATGTATCGTTTCAAGTGGATTGGAACTTTTTGCATATTTTTACATTTATTCAAATCATGTACAATCCCCTACCGACCTCTTAAAAAAATGGAGCCCAATTGTTCGCAATATCTTGTCTGTAGTACTTTGTGAGGCAAACAGAAATTTGTTCACAATTATTGCCTTAATAAATTTTTTATCAGACGAATAGTTGCCAAGGCACAGCTTGGAAGTGTAGATATATTTATAAAGCTTTAAAAAAAGGTTTTCGTTTAAACTAAGCCGCTTATCATTTCTACAAGATCACGGATGAGCTATAATACAGATTTACCATTTCAGCTCTGTTAAAAATGGCAACCTTCTACGTCTAATAATTCAAAAGTTATGAGGCTGCAACAGACAGACAGAATGGTGGACAGACAATTGAATCACCTTAGGGGTTCCGTCCTCACTTTTGTTTTCCTTGTAAGTACCAGAATCCTGAAACTGTTGTGCTAAAAATAAAGGGGACACAATTTCCTATTTGATAGTTACTTTGGTTTTTTTTTTGCTTTTCTCAACTAATAGAAAAAAGGGCTTATATGTTGTTTGTCTGCAAACCATTGAGATTTAAAATTTGAACATTATTTTCGAAAAATCCGTTAATGAAGAAAATATTTTGACAGTTTTCCAAAACTGTATCATAATCTTGTACAAGGTGGAGTAAAAGTAAATACCCTATATAAATTATCTACGATTTTTGCAAATGGCGTCACCTGTCATTCGTGATTTTGACAGTTGTGTACTAAACAAATGCGAAAACTACAATTATAAGCAATGGAGCGCTATACTCCTCAAGAACGTCGAATAATTGTGTCAATTTTTTTGCGAAACGCTGTACGCGTGGATGTGGAAGAGTGTCCAGAAACATCAACAAGATGACGGACTACGCAACTGTACATTTCTAGGCGGTCTTTGTATCTTATTTTGGTAAAAGACTTGAAGATGTTTTCATATGAAACTCAGATGATACATTAATTGCTGCCTACAGACCACTAAGCCCGTCTGGAAATACAACCAGCGCATCATAAGCCTAAAGCAAGCAGAATGCTTTCTTTTGGGGGCACTGAAAACGCCTTTACATCCACTAAAAGTTACTATGTGGTGCGGGGTCTGTTCTGAAATGGTGATTGGGCCCTACTTTTTTGAAGACGCTGCTGGCAACTTGGTAACTGTCACTAACGAGTGGAATAGAACCATGTTACGTGACTTTTTGATACCCGAATTGGATGAGTTCAAGGAAATGAAGTTTCAACAAGATGATATTACAGCACATACAGCGTGAGATATAATGGACTTAGTGAAGGACACTTTTCCAGTCCGTGTTATCTCCCGTTTCAGAGATTACTTTACCTGATCTGACCACTTCAGACTTCTTTCTTTTGGGGTTATTTGAAGTCATTGGTTTATGTGAACAAGCCACAGACTCTCGCAGCCCTGAAAGACAACATTAAACAAGATATAGAGATGATGCGGGCTGAAGTATTGAGAAAAGTGATGGAAAATGCCATTCAATAGATAAATTTGAACATCTCGGAGAGGTTAGTGATGTGAAGATTCCAACTCGTGTTCGTCCGGCAAGGTCAGGTTCGCCGCCGTAGCTGAAGTGTGACTGAAAACCCAGGTGTGTCCATTTCGAGACGATCACAGGAATTGGGCCTATCCACTACGACTTTGCACCGCATTTTTAATAAAGATCTTGGCTTACATGCTTATAAGGTCCAGTTGACACAAGAATTTATGCCAGCAGACCACACACAACGCCGTACTTTCGCGTGCTGGAAATGAATGAACAAGATCATAATTTTTTACACAAAATTATTCTGAGTGATGAAGCTCATTTCCATTTGTCTGGGTACGTAAACAAACAAAACAGTCGCATCCGAAAATCCAAAAGAGATAGTGGAACAACGTCTCCATCCACAATGAGTGACAATTTGGTGCGGTTTTTAGGCTGGCGTTGTCATTGGGCCACATTTTTTCGAAAATGATGTTGGTGCGACTGATTCAGTGAATGGATTGCGTTACCGAATGATGTTGACTAACTTTTTTTTGCCTGAAATTGATGCCATGGACGTGGACGATGTTTATTTTTATTAGAACAGCGCCACATGTCACGCAGCTGGTGAAACAATGGCTCACGCAATACGTGACAAATTTCCTAGACATGTGATTTTTCGAAATGGAGACTTCAATTGGCCGCCGAGGTCGTGCGATTTAACATCATTAGACTTTTCCTTTGGGGCTATGTTAAAGGTAAAGTCTACGCCAATGATCTACCAACGATTCATTCACTAAAAGAAAATATCAGAGCTTTTATTCGCGAAATACAGCCGAAATTATGCGAAAACATGATGAAAAATTTCATCAAAAGAATGACTATTTGCAGGCAGAGCCGAGACGGACATTTGACAGATATTGTATTTCATTACTAACCTCAGAGTTTGTATTCTAGATTAAAATAAAAATATTATCACTTTTTGTAAAAATGTTGCGTTTTTCTACTGATTTAAAATGACACCTCTTGTTGGATGATCCTATATAAGGCCATCAAACTTCTCTGGCAACGTTGTAGAATGTTTAGCTGATCCTAGTTACAAAGTCCTAAAATTTGATTGTTTTTTTTTTTTCAAAAAAAAAACGAGAAAGCAGTTTCGGGGGTAGGCTATCTGAAGAGGTTGTAGAAAGACTGAAATAACTAGGACAATGTAACTTTATTACGCTGGTCTGAATTTCGTATGTAAATACCCAGAAACGACACTCTGATCCTTGAGTAGGATTAGAGACTAATGTTCTTAGCCAGGGTGAACTACTACATGAAAACATTGCATATAATAAACAATTTCTGTAATCATTATTTATAATTTATGTCAAACTAAATACAAAAAAAGAAAACTACAAAACTATTTCCAAAAATTGAAAGCATGATTTCCACATTAGGTGAATATGTTCCATAGCAATTATGAACTATCCACTTTAAGTTTCCTATCTGAGTGCATACTAATTAAATTGTTGACACTCCTTTGTCATCATTCATTTCTTATATTGCGGAAACATTTGTTAAGTCCAAAGTACGTCATTCTTAAATGACAAGTCATGAAGTGCTGACACGCACATCATTATGATTTTGTACGATATAGGCTTAAGTTCCGGTAGTGCACGCATTTCGAATAATGGATGTGTTCCAGGACATTGAAAAACACCTTAATCACTTTAATTGGACACAACTCCTGACAACGGCTAAATTTGCTAACAATTAATTTGTGGATGTCCTTGTTTAGTATTTGAAGTATTCTATTTAGAATCCTTATGTATACTTTTCTGTTAAGCACTTTTCAACATAAGGATAATAATTCTTGGAACTCAGGGTTAGTTAAACTCTATGGAGGCAATATCACCTATGTGAGTTAGTGACTAAATGATTTCAACTATTGAATGATTTCGTCAATTTATTCATTCATATATTCATTTATTTATTCATTTGTTTATTCATTCATTCAATTATTCAATTATCCACTGATTCATAGAAATGTGTGCACAGATTAATAACTTTGGAGTAATGTCTGCCAATTTGGAAGAGGATCTTGTAAAAAATTTCAAAACCTAAAATTTTGGTTGTAATCATTTTTTTCGTAAGGTGACGATGGAGGAGATTGCAGGCGACATCTTTAACATCTTACCTGAAAGGATTTGATAATATTTCAAAAGTCTCAAACTGTTGGCTGATTTTGACGAAATTATTGGAAGAATGCAATAAGATGTCAATGAGGCGCTTATAGGTATTAAAATGGAAGTATAAGCTGTCAAGAAGAAATGGCACCCGTCACTATAAATAGCTATAACTTCGAGGTGGTTTAAGTTTTTGTCAACCCAGGCTCAGCGGTTAACTTAGAAAACGACACCAGTGCTGAGATCAAACAAAGAATTACTCTTGTCAACCACTGATTCTTTTGATAAAGAACGTAATTGAGAAGTAAAGCCTCCCTAGAATGAGTAAGGTGACTCTACATATATATAAGATCCTCATTATCCCAGTTCTGCTATATGACACACAACTATGGACATTAACAAACGGAGGTGAAAGTACTCTTTTGAAAGAAAGATTATTCGTGTTATTTACTGTTCAGTATGTGGAGGAGGAGATTCAACGACGAACTGTACGGACTTTACAGTGGCATCGACTTGGTCAAAAAGATGGGAACCTAGTGCCTAAGATTGGCCAGAGAGTCTATCAGTGCACAGTTGGAAAGGGACCTTGGCCAATCTGCCATGCGAATTTGGAGGCAGTCACTAAAGAATGGAGCTGGCTGAAGAGGTTTATTGGCTGAGGCCCTAGTCCAGTCCGGACTGTAGCGCTATCCAAAGTAAGTAAGAATTCATATTTTTTACGTTGCACCGTTTCTTACATACTCGCACTCAAAAACGATTTCCACCATTAGCGTCGGATAAAGTCGGCCATTTTTGAAGATTACGTACCAACACTTAGCTCATTGAGCGAACTATCGAATAAAATAAGCTGAATAGGCAAGTTTGGTTCACGGTTATGTGATTGGTTTACAGAGCCAGATATCCAGGTAACGTTTAGGACAAACCAAAGCAGGAAATTTCACCCGCAGCTCTGTCATTAATACATTCAAACACAGCTGATCATTGAAATTTTGTTGGCTTTTTATTTATGACAGCTTGCATAAATTCTTTTGTTTGCTTTACTTATTTTATTATTACTTATTTGTTGCCTTTACCCATAAAAAAAAAAACTGTTTTCCTAAACGAAATTTCGCAAAAAGTGACGGCTGAAAGAGTTTTGCGTGTAACTTACCATACAGTCAGATGAGCAGTCAGAGAATGAAAAGCGGAACATGAAAGAAAAATTGAATGAATGAAAATAGCAACGAAAATAGTAATGAACGAATTATGATAATTGTGAATGAATATTTCGGTACTATCGAATAAGTCAATGGTTTTATTCGGCTATTCTCATCACTAATCTACAAATATTTAGCATCACTACCTTACAGCAGAGTTTATTCATTGTGACTCAATCTAACTCGTGGCATTTATTATCCTTCACAACGATGACGGTGTTTCATTTCAATTTTATGCGACACGTCAACGTGAATGTTGTACTGAATACACACTAAAACATTACCAGACTTATTGCAGCAATAAAATTTTCCAAATATGAAGATTTGTCAAAAAATAGATAGCTCTTGTCATCAATTAGCGGTCTAAATAATTTCTTTGTTGAAAAGTAAAAACCTGCCTACCACATTTATACGAGTAATAATCCAATAGGCTGCAGATGACATTCCAGTTCGTCTGCATAAACCACAACTAGATCAGTTGTGATGATTGTCACAATTTCAATCAAGGTCTCCGACAAATCCAGATTCCATGAGACGAAAGGTGGATGCTCCCAAAGTGCAAACAAACAAGTGCAGCACCGAAAGCCCATCGATTCTATGCATTATAAATACTGAGTTGGCTGCAACGAAATCATCAGTAAGTAACTTCACACCTCATTAGCCAGTTCAACGCGTTAGCTCCTACATAGCAAGATGAGGATATTTATTACATTCTTTGCAATGATCGCATTAGCGAATGCATCAGTGCTTTACCCGCTGAATGAACTTGGTTCATATGGAATCAATGATGGTAGTATCGCACGACAGGAGATTCGTACACCCGATGGCATAGTTCGTGGAACGTATACTTACATTGATGGGGATGGTAAAACCAAAGCGGTTCAATATGGAGGAGATAATGGGGATGGAATTCCAAAAGCACCTGTTTCGGTGGAAGAACAACAAGATGAGTCGCCTCAACAGAGTCAGGAGATGGATGGAGAAGTAGTGGAATCATTGGCAGGTGTCAAAAATGAGACAAAGGAGGAAAGTATGGAGGATGATGGCGTGGCGCCTACCCTTCCTGAAGCAGTTACATACACACCAGAAGTTGCGGCCGCACGTGAAGCTCATTTTGCTGCTAGAGATCAGGCTATTTACCTGCAACAAGTGATTAGTAATCAACAACAACAGCAACTGCTGAATCAACAGATCCTTGGCTATTCACCATTCTTCAACGACTACTATGGAGCTGCCAAACAATTTCGTACTGTGAATCCTTTCTACGGATATTTATTGTAAGAGTAATTGGTTTCAATAAATGATATTTATGCAATGCAATTGATTTCGTGGTGGTTTTCTGTCATACAAGATAAGTTTTCATCAATAAGAGGTATATTAAGGGCGTGTCAATTGCTGTCGGTTGGAGTTTAAAAAAATGTATGCCTTGAATATAGATAGAGACCAACATAGTCTTTATATTAAGGCTTGTTATTTGTTTAAGAAGGTGCCAGCTTCATTTTTGAAACATTGGTTCCTAGCCCAACATGTGAGGAAACATTTCGAACATGGTTAAGGACTGCACTGTACTGAGGCAACCAGTTTTTAGAAATCATACTAAGATCGACTGGTATATTTACAGGATACGGGAGATCCATACTCTCCTGAACCTCAGATCTTCCAAGAAGCACACAAGAATTTCGACAATTAATTTTAAAAATTTACGAGCAGATTCAACCAAATTGTGCGAATTTCCATTTAGAGGAGCAAACTCTGGTGGTACGTTGAGATAAGAGCGCATTGCAAGGACTTTAGATGACTTTTCAACCAATCCAAGCGTACAAGAGAGTATTACGAGTAATGTTGCAGAGCTCGCTGTTCCTGACAACTTTGGATTTCCTTAGGACCCCTTCAAAACAGTCATTTGCAGAGGAAGACATTAAAACAAAAACACAACTCTCCAAAGGCTTTGCATAAGTCTCAATTAAAAAAGCTTGTGATAGAAGAAATTTGACTGTTAGAGCTTTTTATGACCAAAATGATATTGTGAATGTAGCGGACTTGCAAAACTGGTTAAGTATAGGATATGGCTCGCGATTTCATTGAAATTCAGTACCTAGATCATTTTAGACATACATGGCATTCCAATTCCGCGATGCACAAGGAAACCCTAAAAAAGAATGAGGAGTTATTAATAGTATAGTTAATAGCAACCCTTCCTATCATTCCAACTCCATTGTGCTGAGTGGCGCAGGTACTGAAATTGTGGAGCCAGCAGCAGTAGCCAATGAATTTAATAAGTTTTTTGCTCCAGTTGGGCATATGTCCTTCCAACCAAACTGTAGGTCGATTTGTAATCGATGTGTAAGGTCTCAAGTGGTGGAAAGAACGTCGAGTAGCAGTTTCTTTTTTGAAGAAATTAATGGGTTAGAGATTTTAAGTATCATCTACTCTCTCAATAGCTTGAGATCGTGTGATTATGATGACCTTTGTAATGTAACCCTCAAAAATATTGCACCTAATTTAGTTGACATCTTAGCACATCTGTTCAATTTAAGTATCTTTAGTGGAGTTTTTCCTGATCTCCTGAAATGTGCTAACGTGTTACCACTTTTTAAAAAGGGAAGTCTACAAAAAATAAAATTTTTCAGTCCAAATCAGTTTGGGTTTAGGGAAGGGCACTCTACTGAAGATGCTCTTTTGTTTTTCTGCTCTTTTATTAACAAAGCTTTAGACGATAAAAAAAATGTGCGCTGGTCTCTTCATTGATATTACGAAAGCGTTTGACATGGTTAGTTATGATATTCTTTTGGAGAAGTTGTATGGTGCAGGTTTTCGCGGCTTTATCTGCAATTGGTTTGCGTCGTATTTAAAGGAACGCAAACAAAGAGTGAAAATAGGAGATTTTCTAAGTAATCCTCTGGTACTTAACTTAGGTGTACCCCAAGGGACTGTGCTGGGCCCAATTTTGTTCCTTATATTTATTAACTCCTTGTTTTCCCTGCCTTTTGCAGGTAAAGTCGCGGCTTTTGCAGATGATCTCAGCATTGCATATTGCTCAACGAGCCCTCTGAATTTGATGGGAGATGTAAATCATGACATTAATTTCTTGAGAATGTGGTTTGCTGCACACAGGCTAGTTGTAAGTGAAAAAACCAAACTAATGTTTCTTGGGCTCGCTTGACCTACCAAACGTTGATATCAAATTCTAATCCTTTGATTGCCCGCGTTTCAATTTAATTAAATGTGGTTGTACTACAGAGGCGCCTGGACCAATTTTTAATGCAAATGCCACATGCAACTCGTTTTGTTTTCAGATTGAAGTAGTTAGGAAATTTAAGTATCTCGGTATAACTTTCGACCAAAACATGAGTTGGACAGAACATATTTCTCTACTGAAACAGTATTTACATTCTTCCGTTCGGTGTTTTTATCGCCTCAAAAAGTGTTTTTCAAGCAGAACCCTTAAAACCGTCTATCATGGAATTTTTCATTCGAAAATACAATACAATAAGTTGTTGGGGGGGTTCTTACATCACCAATCTAAAGCCAATCGTCGTTTTGCAGAAATGTGCCATAAGAAGAATTGGTAATGTTCACCGTCTATTCCATTCTATGGTGTTGTTTAGGTCTTTAAAAATACTACCAGCAAGACATTTATTCTTTTTTAGAGTTTCTAAGATATTTTTTATGAGAAGTGGCTATACGCAGAGTCCAATATTTAATACTCGTAATCTACGTAGCACTACACTTGTTGAAATTCCAACTTTTCGTATTACTCACTACAGAAACTCCTACCCAGTTGTATCTTGTAAGCTTTTTAATCGTCTTCCTTTCGATATAAGATCCTTAAGCACTCATCAGAAATTTCTTAAAAAAATTAAATCTTGCCTTCTTGATTTCGATCATAATGAGATTGAAGTATTGCTCGCCTTCCTTGTATAATTGTTTATTTCAACATTCAGCACAATCGCACAGGCACTTGAGTTTCATTATTTTCATTTCTTCCTTTTTTATTGTTAACTTTTGAAATAAGGAATTGTAATATTGTGATCCCACAATTAATGAATTTTATTTTTAAAGTGGCATTTAACACTATTTATCGCTTTTGTTAGCTGAATAAAAATGTCACTATCTATTCTCTACTGTTTATAAACATGTACATATATGCAATATTTGTTAACACATTTTTTGTAAAAGAAATGAATTTTACGAAAACACTAGTTACTTATTTCTTTTTTCTCATCGATTTTGTATAAATTTGAACTCTGTGAACTTGAATTGCGTGACAATTCCTCAGACTAAAAATCCAATTTATCTAGCCTCAAAATGAATGGTACTTTACTTAAGGCCAATTTCGGTTTCGATGAAAGTTCATATCTGAGGTATTATTTATTATTAAATTTAATTTATTTAAAATAAGATTGCATACTAAGATTTTCATCAAAAATTCAAATAACGGTACTTTACTTATTAACAAACTTCCGTAAATTAGCTATATCTCGATTAGATTTTTGGCCTTTTGTCTAAACAATTTAAAAACGAACAACAAATATGGAGCAAGTACTTGCGACCCAGCCGTGTCCTTATTTTGTTATTGAAACCAAAAGTTGTCGCATATTATGCATGAGTTGAATAGCGCTTGTTTTGCTTTAAAATACTAACTTAATGAGTATAATAATATAACACAGTTTTTGCCAATGCTTTTGTTAATTTTTTTTTTAACAGATTGCATATTTTTTATATTCTAAATGTAAAATAAACGCGTGTATTTATTGCTCATAAAACTGTTTTGAATTTAAATGATGATTCAATTGGAGGTTATAATTTAATTCGGACACTACTGTGGTTTTGTCAAAGATAAACAGCTGATATATGACAGCTGTGAACACTAACACTAACATTTTGTAATTATGGAACGGTGTACAATAGAATAGGGCATTTTAGTTGTTAAAACTGATTTCCGAAATGGGGAAACTTGAACCAACACGATTCGCGCATTGCAAAATAATATCTGTATATATAACCGTCCATTTCGAAAATATTATCACAGTGAGTGACAGTGTTCATGACAATCCGTCAAAATTCATTCGCCATTGTTCACAGCAATTGAAAATTCTTAAATTCCTGCAGAGTATTTTGACAAAAGATCTGCATCTGCATTCCTAAAGACCTAATTGGCTCAAGATTTGAAGCCAGTAGACCGTGAACACCGTCGTGACTTCGTTGATTGAACGTTAGAAAACCACCAATTTGATGGCGATTTTTTGAACAAAATCATCGTCAGAGATGCAACTCACTTTCAACTGAATGACTACATAAACAAACAAAATTGTCACATTTGGGATTATAAAAATCCACGTGCCATTCACGAACATTCAACGCATCCACAAGAAGTCACTTTTTGGTGTGGATTTTGGGTCGACGACGTGATTGGGTTGTACTTCTTCGAAAATTATCGTGGTGCTACTGTAACAGTCAATGGTTAACGTTATCGGGATATGATAATATGATAACAAATTACGAGTGTTCTTGGCACCAATTGGATGATATTGATGTGGAAGACAAGACGGCGCCATCTGCCACACAGCGCGAGAAACAATGCAGCTATTATATTATATCACGCCGACGGGTTTTTTTCTTTGAGGTTATATGAAGCAGAAGATGTATGCCAATGACCCTCAAACGATTCCATAGCTAAAGGACGAGATTCGCCGCGATATTTATGAACTACGATTACCACAGGATTTATGCCAACAAGTAATGGAAAATCTCATCAAAAGGGCGGAAGTCTGAAAGGCCATTTTTCATGTTTAATGTCAATTCCTCAACATTATATTGACATACAAATATCAGCAGTTTATCAAAGCTAGAAATAGTTTTGGATACGATTGCTGAAGGACTGTGGAGACCAATGTATACATATCTAAAGAGAAGAAAATTATAAACATCACCACCTGTCTGAAGATTTAATAAGTACGAGTGGGTGCAAGCTACTTTTGTCTAATCCACTGAATAGTTTAAGAATCATTTAATTCTATTCAGTCATTTGGCAAAGAATAGAAAAAAGGGCCAATATTTAAAAAATAATTGTTCTATTCCTTCGTAGAAACAATTGGTAACTGTTCGCTGTGAAAGAGACTCAACAGCATGCTCGGCTAATATTTTGGTCTGGGATAACTTCAGGCCCGCTAGACATATCCCAGTGTATTAAGCTACTTTATGTTGGTTATATGAATCGTCACACATTGATTCCAATTGAGCGTAATACTAAACAATTGTAACATTCCCTACTCCTGTCTTGTATAAATCTTGCCGTCAATATCCGATCGATGAAAGGCTTCCACGACATATTACCTTTTTGTGTGTTTTGAGTTAAAAATGTTTCTTTACAAGACTAAACTCATGTGCAATTCCGGGCGGTTTTTTCGAATAGAGTTAAACACTGTCACGCTTTAGAGACTGGAAATCAACGGCCTTCAAAACCTCAGTCTCAATATGTTCAGCTTTTACAACAGCTTTTTGGATACATTATCTGCCAGATTCAAGGAAGGGCTGTACGTGCCAGAATCCAGTCTTTCCAAGTCTTCAGCGTGTGATGATTTATTTTCCGAGGCATGACACCAATTTTAAAGTCTCATACATATGTTTTTCGAAATTGTTTGATACCACCCTCTATGCCTAGACTTGTGCTATACTACTAGCCAGAGCACGTCCTATTTTAGTCAACGGGTGTAGGAGTTTATGTATCATACATACCTATACATACATATATGTAAAGAGTTTTTCAATAGGGACATAACAATTTTGTATGTTAATACAAAAGCACCCTTAAACTTTTTTTTTATGATCTGTCAATGCCAAAACGTCAGTCAAGGTTTACGTTTTTATCCTCAGCGATGAAGCTCATTTTTGGCTATAAGCAAAATATGAGTTATTGAACAGCAACAAACCCACATCTGCTTCAAGAGACTCCATTGCATCCACAAAAAGTGACGGTGTGGTGCTAATTTCATGTCGGAGGTGTGATTATGTAATGATGAGTTCGCTATCGTGCCATGTTGGAAGACTATTTTTGGCCAGAATTGGATGGATTTGACATCAGTGATATATGTACAGCTGGTTAAACAATTGATCTATTGAAGGGAAAGTTCGGTAATCGTGTAAACTCGAGAAATGGTCCGGTCGAATGGCCAGCTCGCTCATGCGATTTAACGCCGAAGGATTTCTTTTTATCGAGTTACGTTAAGGCGTTGGTTTACGCCAACAAGCCAACAACGTTAGAGGAGTTCAGGAATAATATCGAACACGAAATTGCCAACGTTCCGACCGATATGTGTGGAAGAGTGATGGAAAATTGGCTCCAACCAATCGACCACTGCATACGTGCTCGCGGTGGTTATATGAACGAGATCGAATTTCATACTTGAATCTAACATGTGTACTACATCTGAAATAATTTCAATTATTCTGTGTTTTATTTAAATGCAAAATATTAAAAAACCCTTTACATGTAGATAGCCAAGAGAAGGTAAAGCAAGCACTGCGTTACGAGCATGGTTATCATGCTACTGGCCCAGACTAAGTTTTGGATAGTTTGGATTGCTATACAGATCTCCAAAATAAGCAAATGAGCTACTGTTAAACTTGTGAAACAATTCAGGGACTGATAACGAGCTTAGTGAAACCCTTCTTTGAGCTGATAACCAGGCAGCAATAATTGTCATGGAGCCGGTTATTTCACGGTTGCTCCAGATTGTGGCTTGCCTCTTAAGGATATGGCTGAGAAGTTCAACGTTTACTTATGCTGGATGCTTGAGCATAGGGAGGGAACTCTGGGACTGTTGAACTCGCTAGATACTCGTATGCTACAACTTTCCAGATTCTACCGAAGAAGATTAATCTGCGAATTGCTGAATGAAATCAATAAAACCAACCATAGATGTGCAAACATCACTGCTGAACTAAGCTGCATGAGAAGCGCTATAGAAGTTTGGTTTATCAAAAAAGGTTGCACAATAGCACGACAGTTGGCAAAAGATACACGCCAATAGGTTTGGCTTCTTCACTATTGAATTTCGTGGGAGCGAAGGTTGAGATTACTCTTATCTTCACTGTACATGTCTATTAGAAATAAACTTCATTTGAAATTTTCTTTTCGATAATCTCGGTGACAGAAACCTCCAACCGTTTTAGTGGGATAGACTGAGAAATTCCTAGTTCTAAACAAAGTAGTGTCGCTGTATTCATTGTTAAGGGAAGCACTAGAAGCTTTGAAAACCTACATCTCTGGTGCAAGAGCGTACTTAGGTTTTCTACACAAGTGGGATGTGATGTGATCAAGATCTTTGTTCACTTAATATAGTTCCTCCACATTGTCGAAATAAAAACAGTACTAAAGTGTAGACTATCTAAACATTGCTTGATAGATAAAACTCCAAAACTTTTATACACAAAAAAACTTTATTCAATATTCCAATTCGTTATAACAATAATTTCGATTCAAACCATCTGAGAGTTAACTAGGGAAATTTACTGTTGGATGTAGTGCGAGCTCAAAAATTGCCTACCGGGCAGGATGGCACCATTCAATCCGTACGAATACGCAAATCCACTTGGTAATATGGTTGATCTATAGGCATATGGAAGTGCAACTGGTAGTGAAGCTCCACTGATGTAACGCACTGGTGCGGCAGCAGCATTAATTGGCGGCGCAGCAGCAACAATTGGAGCACCCTGCACTGACACTTCATTGGCTTCCTTGATGGCGGCATTTCTCAGCTTGACATTTTCAACAGCATTCAAGTGTTCAACCTTGGCAAGTGCAACTTCAGGGGTGTCTTCAACTGGACGAGGCAAGTCACGAAGATCAAATAATGCTGGGACTGGAGCAGATCCAGAGCGTGCCTTAGCTTCCTCAATGGCGGCCAAATGAGCTGACCTGGCAGCAGCTACTTCTGGGGTTTCAACGACTGGCAGTGGAGCTTCAGCTGGGATGAATTCTGGAACCTCAACTGGTTTTGGCAAATTGGTTGCGGCAACACGGAAACCATCAGCATCAGCAGTATAATCGACGGTTTGCACTTTTCCCTCAGCATCCAGATAGCTGTATGAGCCACGGGTTACTCCGTCCAGAGTCTTCACTTCCTGCTTGGCAGACAATGGTTCGCTGTATCCATACGAGTATTGACCGAATTCGTCCTGGGCATGGTATTGCTGTTGGATAGCCGGTCGGATGGCAGCACGAACTAGGAGTGGGCCTGGGGAATAGTACAATCCACTGGATGAGGCGACCGCAAGCAAAGCAGAGAATGCAACAAAGAATTTCATAATGATTGGTTTGGTTTGTTTAATTGAAACTAGAAAACGCTGCTAGTGATGTGTACTAGTACTCGTTTCTGAGAACTCTGTCTATCTTCGGCGCTTCCTTCGCCTTTTATACTTACACATGGCACCGTTCTGCGCACGAGGATCAAGTTATCCCGCCACACAATGTACAATCAAAACAATTCTCGCACAAGACCTTGATGTGGACCAATGCGCCAGGTATGACTTTCAATTTCGTGCCACCGCCGGTCGTCTTCGTCCTCCCAAATCGATGCGGAGTGCGTATGCGTACACACACGATGCCCATTGGAAGTATGCGGAAATCCCTTTCACTAATTGACAGTTGCGTATGCCAGCGATCAGGTCATTGCAAGGTAAGTGACGGCCAAGGGCCAGATTATTTGAGAGACGTCCTCAGGAAACAAGTTCCTGATTTGTTGTTGTTATTGCTTCTGCAACTGGTATGTTGCCAAGAGTCCATTGTCGAAGATCTTTTGGCGCACGTTGTGAAAGCAAAAAATTGTGATAACCTTGAGATACTGCAGCAGTTGACAGCATCGTGAATTGGTGGTGGACAGAAGGCATACAAAAAACGAGTCTGTTTTGTTTGTTTGTCGCCACCTTCGCTGGCGGGGTCTCCTGAAGCGCGACAATTGGCATCTCCTTGATAGCAGCATTAAGTGTCTTCACCTATCGAATTCCTCAATTACATGTAACTTTATTGTGGCGATAGTATCACTAGAAGTACAATGTCATTGGAGGAATGTTGTCTACTCAGCGAGGTCTTAGGGTCTTCATCGGTGTTGTAAAGGAGAGATTATCAGTCTGTTGCAGTGGCAATTGAAGTCGTCTGAACTACTTGTACGGGACATGCAGTACACGATAAACGACTTAATGCTTCGTGGAATTCAGTTTGTTTTGCAGAGAGGAATTCTGTTGCTCGTTTTGTCTAATTGAGTTGTTTGCACTGTGAGTTTGGTTGGAAGATCGTAAATTTCAGGATAACATAGTAATCCCATTTAAATTCCTGATGTGTGTCATGTTGTGGGGCTATTTGTTGGGGGAACACTATGTATTAGGTGAGATGTTTAATAAAAAAAGAATGTGTTGACACTATAAGCCCTTATGAATCAGATTTAGATTTATAGACGTTCCCTCTCAAAGCAATTGGGTCTGTCTTTTTGTCGATACAAACTCGGTGGAATCGAAATCGAATGCGGTTTTCTTGTTTTTCTAAAAAAATGTCGCAACTTAGTTATAGATTTAAAACCAGTATTAAATGTAGGCAGAGTCTTCGAGCGGCTCTAGACAAATACAATTTTAGGGTGCTCCTCCCAAAGACTTCCTTGTCGAGCCAAAAACGCTATTTCAAACCATTTTTCTGAAAACTAGTCATAAACGGAAAGAGGCAGTCAACCCTGGACACTACTGTCCTCACAACTTCTCAATGGTCATTGCAAACTGGACTTTAAGGTAAACCGATGCCTCTGGAATTCAAAACAATTTGGAATGGGATGTGCGAGACTGCCAGTAAACACAGTCGCCTCGATGGTCTTCAATCGCTATCTAGTGCCTTTGGAGACTCCGAGTGTTCTTAAGTTCCAGAGCAGTAAGACCTGGTGGTTTAAAATTGTTAAACAAATCCTTGGGGTAGTGCACTTTGATGCTCTTGTCCCACATGCTTACAGTCGCCCAAATTTAAACACGTTTCGAGACATTGCTTCTAGCTGTTTTTAGGCTGCTAAAGACCTGCCAATATACTATCTACAGAGAGCAAGTAACCTATCAGGGACCTGTCACTCTTCTCTACCACTTCGGTCAAAGCGTTTTTTGTTGTAGTTGATGTTTCTTAGATAGTTCCAGTTCTCCAAAACTCTTCCAAACCATGAGAGCCCTGCTTCCTCCAACAATGCTTTGTGGAGGATCTACTAGAGAGGTATAACAAGAAGGATGTTGGGATTGGGCCTCGAAGAGCAGGAGACATAGATGGTAAAAATCTTTTCCCTCGAATTTGTTGTTATATCAAATTAAATATTACAGCTCGAAGTAGCCTGGATAGACTCTTACTACACCTGTCTTCCCATATTCAGTTAATGATTAGAATTTTGGTTAATCTCCGAACAAGAGCTGGGGTCTTAAAAAAGTTTTAGCTCAGGTTTAAAATTTGTCAGTATGCTCAATGGTGCAACACACTATGAGTATGTTACGGCGTCCACCAAGCATTTCAGTAGGATAAAGGCCCCGACCCATAGAATCCGTTGATCCGTTGCTGCGTCGTTTTCAACTGACACATAGATATACGCATGTATGAACTTCGACGGATAAAGTAGGTTTATTTTCTACTTTTTTAGTCCGTAGATCCGTTGCCAGTCGACAAATTGAGAGTAAGCATTTTAATTGGTGGAAGCATTGAGAGAGAAGAGAGGCTGTCATCGTCGTTGACAATCGGTTACCATTTCAATCTGTCAACGAAGATATGCGACAGATTGTATGGGACTGTTCTTTCCGACAATACTCGTACGTGAACGTCACCATCAACCTTCAACGGAACGACAACGATGGATTCTATGGGTCGGGGTCTTAATAAATAACTTAATCGAATGACTTGAGTCGCCGTATTGTTCTTCATAGTTCCGAATTTTTTTGCAATGCCTTCAACTTGTTCAACGTCGTCTTTTTTTGCATGAAACATTACAATTTGTACATATTAAAGTTTGGGCCAGCATATTATAATATCATCTTAAATTTGTGTTTCAGATTCTTCCTGAGACACATAAACTTGCTCTGTGAGTTGGTCGAGATTGTGCATTTTTTTTTTTCAAATGAATGCGTCTTTCGGTTGAGATCTAGCTAATCTTATTGCAGGCCTACCCCTCGCCATTGCTATTTCGATCTTCGTCCATCCATCACGATCAGGATGTCACAGTGAGATATTGAGTTGTGGGCGGCATCCAGTTGAATACGAAAGGACTCCTTTACACCCTTATCCTCATGTATTGCCCAGGGCATAGCACTATATAAAAACCTTTTCTTATCTCGCTCCGTCTAAAATTTGTTCTTTGGCTTTCAATCAAGATATAAAGTTTTTACATGGCTTTGGCCTAATATTATCTAATCCACTTGGAATTCATCATTCGAAAGTCAAAAGTCTTCACCGAAGTATAATTTATTTTAACCGCTTAACGCTCTGAAGCCTTATAGTTTTCATTTTTTCAGTAATTACAGTTAAAAAAAAAACCTATGAACAGAACCCTGACTAAGAGTCAGTTATCTGTTCATCTGTCCGTCTGATGCTTATGTCGGTTTTGAACGTTAGATAAAATGGTGTTCTATCATCGTAAAGTTACTTACTTATTATTACTTCTGGCAATAAGGCGAACAGTTTAATATCTTTCCATGAAAATCGACTCAGCCGTTTAAGCTACATAAGAATAAATGCAACAAAACTCCCATAAAAAACAATAAATTACAAAAAAATGTGCCGTTTGGTGAGCACACTATAATAACTGTAACAAATATCCTTTTAGCCATGTTTGTTCGATATCTGGCAATATTTTTGATAAACTATTCCGGAACCCTCTGCACATGAAGCACATTCATGCTTGATCGTCTTTTTTTTACTGGTTATTTTCTCAGACCAAAACCGAAACTTGTTCTGTGTTTTATGAGTGAAATCATTCCATTCGTTCTTTCAAGTTGGCAGTTCCCAAAGAAATTCCCAGATACCACTACGTGGAAGTGGGAGTAGGATTAACTAACAAAGCAACAGGATGTTCGACTGTAATGTATCTTTTTGGTCATCTTAATGTTATAGATGTTGAACTCCCTACAATCGATGATCTAATAGTTAGTCTGACCAAATTAGGTATTGCCAATAGACGATCTGACTTAGCATCTGATCTTCTCAGTTCATGCACAGTACACAGGAGGCGGTCTGGCGGTTAGATGGCGTCTGACACTACCCAAAGAATATATTTAATTAAACCGTTGGGTTACACCGTTTTCGGGGTTACACAAGAAGAAATATATCAGATGACACACCTACATTACGCCTAATTTGGCCAAATCGATCCAACCAATTGCCCGACCATATCAGGACTATGAACGGCTTGAGATATGTCGTCAGATAATATTTTTTCTAGACTGCTTTCGTAAGTTTTCTGCATCCAAGCCTGAGTTGTAGTGGTGTTTGCGTATATAAACTTCCTGAATACTTTGAAGTTATAGCTGTCTACAGTAAGGTTGGAGAAAGTGGGCAAATATGTTTCTTTGTTTCACATCCACACTACAGCATTGTTGGGTTACATTTTCATATACTTACATACATATGCATATGTAGATCTTACTTTGAGGAGGACTATTCTGCTGGAGCTGAAACTCAATATGATGCAAAAGGTTTCGAACGGATTTGCATAAGTGTACAACGTCATCATCGATTCACAATCAATGAGTAAAACTATATAATACATATGAGTATACTATGTACATAAGTCTGACTTTACTTTCAATATCCAAAGTTATCTCATGGTTAAGACATAATTCTGTATTGGAACAATAATAATAATAAATATTGGACACGTGCCAACTGTCAGTGATTCCCACTGGTCTGGCTCCAAATATGACTTCATCCCACGCATTCTTTACAAAATTTACGAAAACTTTGTGTCATGTCTTACCTCAGTTGCTGGGATTCAAATTTTGCATTCTTTTTCCGCGAGTGACGCAATTATCTCATCATAAATCATCCACCTCACGTTCTCCCCTCCTACCATAGTGTTCTACATTTATATGTAGCTATAGCATATAAGAACACCAACAACCGTTTCGTATGATATCATCTCGTATAAAAAAAAGAAAGAGTTTTGTCAAGAATGAAATTCTGGAACCGGCTATAGTCGCTTATACATAGTTATATAGCGCTGGAACCAAAAATAACCAATTTCACACGCTAAACTTCCACAATTCACCCAAAATACGCTTTATTTTGATTCGAGCACACTGTTGGGTGACGAAAATAGTACGGATAGACTCCCCTTACCAATTGCTTTGAATAGAGTCATAAATTTCTTTGTTGTCTGAGGGCTATACTATTCAGTCCTACGAAATATGGCAGTCAGCTGGTCTACTGCGACGACATTGAGTTTGAGTTTTACTTTCTCCATACTCATGTAGGTACACATAAAGTTAACTTGAGTGAAGCACGCAAACGACCTTTATGCTCAAAAAGCTTTGGGTGTCGATACGTACTGATAATGCGGGCGCTCGGAGTGAACTGATGTCATCACTTGTAATAGGTTGACTAATAGATACAGTGGAGTAAGACTACAATGAATCCATTTTTTTTTTTTAGCTCTGTGATAAGATTTTAGACTATTTCCAAAAAAAAAATTTAATTTCTGATAAAATGTTATCTAAATGCACTGGCTTTGTGTCAGATAAACATTTTTTAGTTTTCAGAGTATGGCACGTTCTGTTCTCTTTTTATTTTTATGGTTTGATTAGGAAACACAAATGTAAGAAATAACTTCGCAAACAAATGTGTATGAATAAGAAAAAAAAAAAAGATAAAAACCTCTGCATACTCTAACACAAATAATTTGTGCTCAAAAAACATCAATTAGCAATTAAAAATGTTTACATGTTAAAAACTAACAATTCGGTGTACATACACGACACAGTGACTTACCTTGTTGGTGAAATTTAACAAGTCAAAGAATAATGTCAATCCAAAACAGCTGTGAGCTGTCAAAACGCGCGACAATAGTTAAGACTAGCTCTACTCCGACGTTGAGATGGCGCTTACGATATTTATGAACAAAAACCAAACGCCTGAGGTCACATTTGGTGTTACTCCATAAGATCCCATTGTTTCTACTAATTCTGTCAACGCGTAACCACGCGAGGCCCACATTTTTCTCCTATTTCTGTTGCACCAAATTATTGTACTCATTACTTATCATAAGATATGTTGATAATTTAAGCAGAATTTGGCTAAGAAAAAATTCTCTTTGCAAATTGATTTTCAAAGCAGTCGGTTGTTTCGTTTCGGGAGATTAATTGAAGAATATTCTGATAATGAATAACGAAGAGGGCGTGTTATAAATCAGCGTAATAATTTAATAATATTTTTAATGGCAAACAAGGATTTATCAATCGCTTCCAGTAGCCAACGTGTTAATAAGACTCAAAGAGAACTAATTTATCTTTCACCTTATTGGTTTACTGCAAAGTTATGTTATTTTTTTTCGGGAAACAGATATCATTATCACTAAGCAGACAAGTGATAGTTTGAAAAATAATAAATAAGTGAAATCTAACATGGTGTCGTGCAGCGCTTATCACTTACACTTAGCAAACAAATATTTATTTGATTATTTGCTAAGTGATATGTGATAAACTGTTGGTGTAATAAGATACAATACCATTGCTATCCAAAATTGTCATGGCGTAGAGCAGTCAAGGAAGAATCAAGAACCTTGGGTATTAGATGGAGAGAGTTGAACATCGTTGTAGATATACCAGTGGGATGGCGAGTATAAAATAAGAAACATTTTATTTCACATATAAGAATAATGCGTAAGGGAAACTTTCCTAAAAAATAAAGTGGGGTTAGTATTCCCCAATTTTAAATCAAATAAAATCTCGCAAATAATATTGAAACATCTTGTATTTAATTACTTCAATGGGCCCAGGACCAAGTCTGGGGTGGACCTGGGTCTTAACCAACAAAAGTCTCCAGTCATCTCGATCTTTTGCTAGCCGCTTCTAGTTTTGCACACGAAGTTGGTTGAGGTACCTTTCCACTTGTGTGCGCCACCTTAAGTGAGGTCTCCCTTTACCGTGTAGTCCCTCTGGGATGGACTCGCAGACTTTCCAGGCCGTAACGTTGATGTCCATTTTCAAACCCTTCTGATTAGGTCGATTTCGCTTTATAGTATCTTCTCCCGTATCGCCCGTCGATACTACTTTGAAAGCTCGTACCTCTGATGTTAGTTACAACCCGTTCAAGTATGATGCTAAAGAAATTACATGACAGCGCGACACCTTATCGTAGCCTTTTTCTGACATCAAAAACTGTTCTTAGCAAACTTGATGGAGCAGCGTGCATTCTTTATTGTGATCCTGCACAGGCGGATGAGTTTGACAGGGATGCCGAAACCTGACTTGGCTCTGTATGGCCCGTCTCATTTGTCTGAATTGTGGGAAAAACTTTGTACGACACATTTGTAGAGAATTAAATAGTAATTAATTAAAAATCTCAGCAACCAAGAGCGCCATCTATTCATTCGAACATGCGTCGCTTTAAGCTTGAATCTTTCTCTACTATCTGTCAAAATTTCATGACATTTAACAATTATAACAATAATTTTTCCAGAACACCTTTTCATTTGATGTTGAAATTTTAACATGGAACAAAGAGCGGTTATTAAATTCCACGCAAAACTTGGTAAAAATGCATCAGAAACTGGTCAATCAGTTACTGCAGCATATTATCTTGAAGTTTTGAAGCGTCAGAATCCATCGTATTCCAGCCGAATATCGCGATCCAGAAAGTTGGTCTCTGTTGCACGATAATGCACCGAGTCACACAGCACACTCATTGTTCGTCAATTTTTGGCTAGAAATCAAGTGTGTGTTAAATCATCCGCCATATTCACCTAATTTGGCACCGTGCACTTCTCTCTGTTCCCGAGATTGAAATTGAAGTTGAGAGGATATTTTTTTTTGACGACATTCCGACCATTCAAGCAGCTTCGATAAGGGCACTGAAGGTAATTCCGCAAAATGAGCTAGAGCAGACATTTGAATCACTATTAAATCGCTGTGTGACAAGTGTATTGAATCAGGAGCAGAATATTTCGAATAAGAATACAGAAAAGTAAACAGAAATCGTGTTTTAATTATGTTTTCTAGAGCCAGTCCGGGATATTATTTGCCACACTGTGTATTGTTTTTTTTTTTTTTACTTTGATGTCCTGTGGCTCGATAACAGTTTTTGAAATTGCTCAAAAATAGAATAGCTTTTTTCTTATTAAATTATTCGTATCTTTCGGAAATTATTAAAAACAAACTTCTAACTACAGTCGTTCAAGAGTTATCGAATCCCTTTCTTTACCCTGCCCCATAGCAACTCACTTTGTTTTTCTTTTATTGACCCAAGGAATCATCCCCCGATACATTTGACGCTAAGAATGAAACACTCTGTATAATGCCACCTAAAAAGTCCACAAAAAAAAGAATAAAAATAATTGGCTTGCCTCAGAAAACTCAATCCATACTCTTTCATTCATCAGTCGTTGATGATATTACAACGCAAACAATTAGCCTCTATGTGTTGTTACTTAGCTTAGTGGTGATCTGTCTTATAATTGCATAGTCATCATTTATACTAATGGATTTAGTCAACAATCAAATTAAGAAATGCTTCAGCAATGAAAGCAAAGATCTCTTAACAATGCTTAGGTCATTAATTACTCTACTAATTTACTAATAAAACCTGATCCGTCACAAAAATACAATTTTCTTCAAATTCGTGTGTGAGATACAACTTTTACCCTCAAATGTATTAACTACGACTTTCCAAATTGCGTATGCATGTCACCCTTCTTATTTTCCTTATTCCGTCTCAGTGTAATATGTGACCCCAACCAAGAAAAGCTTACGAAAAACTAAGGGTGAAACCCAATCTAATTTCACTCAAACTAAATTCACTCAACTTCATCGAACACAACCACACAAAGTGCCAGTGAAAAAAAGTATCCAACACAGAATTGCGCCACTCATTGAATTCGTCTGAGTTAAGTATTTTATTTTTTTTTTCCGTCAACTGCTTAGTTCGTTGTGGTCCGGTGGTCATATAGTGTGTTTTGTCCTTCAATAGAGTCGTGTAATATTTCATTCAGATACTTTTGTTGCATCTTTGGATACAAATCATATCAAAAGAAGGTAAGCAGTGAATTTTTTGGAATTTTCTTAAATTTTTCAAAAGAAAAAAAGTGTATCTACAAGCAAGCAACCCTCAAACCATCAAACAAGTAACAGTTGAGTAAATAGATACACAATGGATACAGATTTGTTTACAAACAATGAGGCAGAGGGGTTACATAGTTCTCCCAAATCGAGGTCGTATACGTGATATTTTATTTTTCTTTCGTCCATTTGAATGAGGAAAAACTTATCTCAATCTAAATGCAATTTCTACAAACTGCACACATCAAGTTATACACAAATTTATTCGTTAGATGTTGGTATAAATAAATTTTTTAATATAAGCATCAGTTTCGCTTCTCTGGCATCCTCTTCCGGATGATGACGATATGGCGGGATGATTAATGAAATTTATAGAACATGCGCGCAGATAGTTAGATACTCTTTGCGTGTCTGATGTCATTTTGTTTTTGTTTCCTGAAAGGACATATACACATAATCTACCCTACATCAAGTGAAAGTTATATTCACACACAAAAAAAAGGAAAGTCATTTTCCTGAAGGATTTCCCTTTCCTCTTCTTTTTCCCGATAAAGAAGTGAAAACGAAAAATGAGAACAGTGGCCCATAGTCCTTTCGTTTTTAGGTCATGTATTTGCTTGAGTGTTCAGTTTGTGAAAGGACTTTCAGGGAAGTTTGCGTTTTCTAATTCTACTGAGAATAATTTGTCAATTTTAGATCGGGGGGACATAATAAATTAGTTAGACTTTTTGACCACACCCTGTGAGGTGGTGCATGGAGCGTAAACTAATATGGTTGTGCGTCTCTCCCAACTGATTAGCATAATTTAGCAATGTTTTTGGGATGTTGAATGGCTAAACAAAAAAAATAATTATTATTGTTGCATAATTGTTCGGTCGAACACCGGAAGTATTTTACTACTTTTTTTTTGGAGATGAAAACATACTTTACGTGATTGGCATTTGATGTTCTTCTTGGTTCGCAGCTAATTTAGAGTTCAATGTCAATTTGATTTATATTACATGAAACATATAGTATCTTCGAAATGACATTGGTGACAAATAAAGTGTAGACGCGATAACATCAATAATTAATGTTGTCATTACCTATTTTTAAGTTAAAAGAACAGAGGTGAACTATGTGAGAAGATATTCGTATTTCTTGTTCGAAAATTATGATGTCATATTTTGATAGTATGTGTAGTTAGACGGGGGAACAATGATAACTGGTTTTCAAATATTTAATTGTCAGTGAAATAAATACATGGTCTGTCAATAGCAATTGAAGGGCTTATTGGAAATATTTTCGAAGGTTTTTTTTTTTTTTTGATTTTCCAGCCGGTTCTTCACACATATTCTATTACGTGACTGGGTATGAATCTTAATCTCTGAAATACTAGTGTATTTGTTTGTTGTTCAAAATGCAATTGAATGAAATGATCAATTTTTGATAATTTTTTCTAGAAATACAAGTTTGTTGATAAAAGTGTACAAAGGTCTCTAAAAATAGCTTCAATGGAGTGCATACAAAGAAATAACTGCGATAAAGATAAATTAAAAACCACCTGTAAGGTGCATGTATATTGCTCGAACTTTTAGACTGTATAAAATATATAGATAGGTTGTAATGACATCATTAGTTAATCTCAACTTAAGTGCGACAATTAAAATTTAAAACAATCTTCTGTGCTGCTGTTTATCCCAATAACAATTTGTTTGATTAGGTTTTTTTTCTTGTTTTACTTTTATCTTCGTATTAATTCGAGAAATTGGAATTTTTAAAGCTTACTTCGAAGAAAGTCCTCTTTGTTATTTTCAAATTTTTAAGTTTTTAAAGAGGCTCCAGTTCATCGAAAGAGTTGTTGTTGACATTGTTTCTAGAAATTGGGATTATAATGTTTAGATCAAGACTCTAACAATGCATTAATTAGAAATTAACCATCCATCACTCATCGGGTATGTGACATATGAAGCATTTCTGTACCTCGCTGAATCTCGGACACGTTGCTTCCATTGTATAAGGTTAAACTACCTGACATCGGCTATCGCTTGATCATTAAAAATGAGGTTCAGCCTTCCTTGTATTTTCGAATCTGAGGGCTGGGATTCGAAAACTTCCTTAGTTGCAGCATTGTCGACGTGAACAACCTTTTTGGGTAGGTACATTTAAATCTTGGTACAACTCAAGGAGATATTACATTAATCCACCCTCCTTGCAAACATGACCGACGAAGCGCAACTTTTTTCTCTTGGGTATCTCAGTACTAATCACAAGACCAACAAAAACTACAACAACATCTGTCACGTCAATAAGGTCATACAAAAATAAAGTTTCATTCAAAGGACTTCTTCTAAGTGATGTAACTGGGCGAATAGGATCGACTGCTTGATCTTAACAGTGCCTACAAAAGTCTTTTGCTATTGGCATAGTTAGTTAGTTATGTCGTCTGACCCCTCGTCGGGCTAGGGCGTTCGAGCTCCCTCCAAGACATCCTCAGTGATCTGCATTCCTCCTCGACTATCCTGCTCCATGTCTGCCTAGCGCGGCCCACTCGTTTGCCTGATTGGGTAGTGGATTTCATTGCATTGCGTACTTCACAATGGAACTGTCTTCGCGCCGTAAGATGTGACCAATCCACTGTCACTTTCTCTTCCGTATTTAGATGTCTACTGGCTCCTACGATATACGATTCAGCCAGATGATCCTTAGGATGTTGAGAAGACATCTATTTATGAAGGTTTGCAGCTTCCTTGTGACGGTGTTGGTCACTTTCCAAGTACTACACCAATAAAGTAGCACTGTTTCCACGTTTGATAGGAATAGTCTCAGCTTGGTTTTTGTACCGAAAACATTGCTTTTCTAGATTTTAGACAGCATACCGAACGCAGCCTTTGCTTTACGAATTCTGCTGTCCACCACCATCTTCCGAGACCATACTTCCTAAATATAGAAAGCTGCTTACTTTCTCGACTTGCTGTCCGGCAATGTTGAGTTGAAAAAATGAAGTGCTTAGGCCCTTTGTTTTTGCCGTATTTATTTTGAGCCCTACTTTGTTCGCCTCTGACTCCAAATTATGGGAAATCTGATGCAGATCCCTTATCCTGTGTGAGAGCAGGCAAACGTCATCAGCATGGTTGCCCATAAGACATTATCCCGTGACGGTATGTGATGCTCTACATATGTGTGCAACCTTTATGAAGTGATTAAACTGTTACAGACTCCATGATAAATCTGTCTGATTGCATCTTTGAAAGTATTGGGGAAGAGCCTGTTATATCCTTATACCTCGGCACGCAACATAGGTGAATATTGTAATGTTTTACTATCGTATTAAGAGGCGAGCGATAATCTAGGTCTCCTTCGATGTTAAAGACACCAATATCTTTACAAGGTATTACTCTCTATGGGAGCATTACGTAATTCTGCTTTCCAAAATCATGTTTTTTCAAAATCCCGTCTTTTGAAAAAATCACGCTTTTAAATTTTTGTGTGTAAAATAAAGTTATTGCTTTAATTCAAATATTCAATCTCCGATGAAGTAAATAAAAATATTTTTAATACGAATAAATCGAAATAGTTTCAAAGTCGGGATTTAGAAAAGTGGGATTTTTGAAAGTGGGATTTTGAAAGTCGCCATTTTGAAAAGCTCGATTTTGAACAAGACAAGTTGAGTTATTGTTTCCGATTGAATAATGATCAATGTTGCAAAATTTAGCTCTGAAGTAATGCAGTGATCTTCCTCTGCATTATAAGTTTCTAGAAAGGCTTCTTTGGATATTGGGCCACTAAAGAAGCTTTGAATGGAATGGCTGGACTGGCTACTATTAGAGTCTGGATTCTTCGGATTAAAAAGTATATCGAATGCATCCGAAGAAGGTGCTATTAACATATACAGAAGTCATAGTCCGTCGTTGTGTTGTTAAAAAAAGGGATCAACGTGTAGAGAAAGATCTTTAAGCTGCCTTTGGGCTATTTTTCTGCCACTGTTTCTTTTTTAAAATCTTGATTTGGTCTTAGAAAGACCCCTTCTTGGAATTCAGAGAAGACCAATGCTAAAAAAATTTTAAATTCAATCCGCAATTGCTGTTGCAACGTTCACGATTAACTCGTATGTACAGTTCGAAGGTAGGAACAGGTGTTTGTTATAATTATAGTGTGTGACGCTTGAAATCTGGAAAAGAAAATATGTTTTTTTTTTAAGTAAAAACTTATAAAAATATGTTTTGTTTTCACTCATTTATTAGATACATGTTTGGTTTTATAATATATACTTAAAAATAAGAATTATTTTGGATCGTGCCAAAACGCGCGGACTTTGCTTTTTACACCTCTCATTAAGGCTTGAACATCATCTTCGGTTAAGGTTTTGGCCACTTGTCTCCACTTTTTTCGAAAAATTTGTTCCGTTTCGTATACTCCATCATTTGTCTTTAACTTAGCTTTCATTAGAGCCCAAAACGTTTCTATGGGGCGATTAGCATCCTTTGGCACAACATTTATCTTATTTTGAATGAAAAACTCAAGCGTCCTTCTCGCATAGTGTGATGTTGCCAAATCCGGCCAAAACAGAACCGACTCCAAATTATGCTCTCTAATAAACTTAAGCAGATGCTTTTGTAAACATTCCTTGATGTAGATGTCCGCATTAATTGTGCCATGAGTGATGAATTCCTCACTTTTTTTGCCACAGGAGCAGATAGCCTGCCAAATGAGGAATTTTTTGGGGAATTTCGAAGCTCAACGGGTCCTAAAATTGTGCATCAACACCATGAACAAAATTTGCGACGTAATATTCATTGCCTGGAATTTGAGCAAAGTTCGCAACGCAGTAAGTCTCGTCATCCATTACACAGCAATCGTATTTTGTCAAAAAATTATCGTAAAGCTTTCGAGATCGACGTATTGCTTCCTTTTGCTTTGATTCGTCGCGATCTGGTACCTTTTTTACTTTATACGATGATAATCCAGCTCTAACTTTAGCGCGCTGGATAGTACCAGTTGATGTGGAAAGCATTTTCGCTGCGCCTCGAACAGAAAGGTTGGAGTTTCTCTTAAAAGTGCACTCAATCTTAGCTTGAAGCCTTGGGTCCAGAGGTCCAAGTTTTCGACCCGAACTTGCCTTTCTCTGGACTGACGGGGTTTCCTTGTAATTATTTATAACCGAATATACCGTTGAAACAGCCACTTTTAATTTCTTTGCAATTTTATACAATGGAATATTTGGATTTTGCAGATATTCGTTCACTATTGCAATTCGCTGCTCTTCTTCTTTGCTCGCCATTATGATAGTAGCACGTCTGACCAGAAAATAACATTGCCTGTTGCAACGATACTGAATATATAGTGAAATATGGCACTAATTTTTTTCTTGAATTCTCGTCAAAATATTATTTTTATTAGGGAGAACATTTCCAGATTTCAAGCGTTACACCTATTAGTTAAGGAAGGGTTGTACACATGTAGGTACTAAAATTTGTACCTATTCTAATAAATTATGAAATTTTCAAAGACATGCAGTAATTTGTTTATTTCAATACACAATTGGTTTGAAAATAACGCAATTTGTCTCGTTCATGTTTAACTCGTGTAAATAATATTTCATGCGTTATTTTTCATTATTTCTTCCATTGCTTTTTATGTCAATTCTTTGACCGAATTATAGCGTCTAATCGTTTCCTATAGAACACACCCATAATCGGATTATGTCATTGGATAAATTAAACTACTTCTTTCTTGGTACTCATTTCAATGTTATGGCGATGAAATTGACCATGAAAATTGAATAAATTTTCATTTTATTACTATTCTTGACCTGCCCATTCAAAGTTAGATTTATTTTATTCGGCATTTAGTACAAAGTAGTTGTGTATCATATTAATATAGGTACGTGCTTTGAAGAATAAAATTCCTATTGTTACTCTACATAAAAGCACATAAAAACAACTTGATAATGTACAAACAAAGCATTTCATTTCAATATCTAGAATATTTTTAAGTTATCATATTTTGCAATTAAAAAATGTGTTGTACACATCTATACGAAAAATAGTGCTATTATTATGAGAAATTAGGGTAAATTTTATTTATATCTGGTTTACTCTGCTTGTTCATAAAAAATAATGAAAGACAGATATACTCGTGGATGTGTAAGAGTTGTTTGAATTTACCCAACATTTAGTTTTGTGTTTTAGGATTTTTAACTTAAATAAAATAAAAAGTATTAAAGATTTCAGTGAAATTTGTTTACTGTTTTAAATTTTGGAGTATGTCATTATGTATGGAATCCAACATCGAGAGTTTGTGCAAACTTCGATTCTTGTAAGGTAGTTTTCGATGACTTTTTGGCACATTTGCGGCAGTATTGCGGCCGTAACTTCACGGATGATGGTTTTTAAGTGGTCCCAAGTTTGGAAAATAAATCCAAAAGGGTCAGATCACACGATTTTGATGGTCAATTGATGTCGCTAAATCTCGAAATTAAACGGCCGGAGAACTTTTCGTGCAATAGAGACAGATTTGCCTGTGCTGTGTGGTACGTACTCCCATCCTGTTGGAACCAAATATTGCTCACATCAATGTCTTCAGTCTCATGCTAAAAATCATTCGACCATAGCGCAGAGAATTCACCGTAACAGTTGCGCCTTCGTCGTTTTCAAAAACATACGGCCCGATCACGCTGCCTGAGCACAGCGCACACCAAACTGTTGCCCGTGATGGATGCAATGGCCTCTCAATGATTAAATTTGGATTTTCAGAACTCCATATTCTCCAATTTTTTTCATTTACGTAACCACCAAACAACAAATGGCATCGCTGAAGAAGATTTTGTTCGAAAAATCGGAGCCAACTTGTCAATTTTTCAGCACTCGGCTTATGTTCTGCACATTCTATGGTCTTTAGTTGTTATGTAAGCTGGACCTTATAGGGATGAAGATGCAAGCACAAAATACGCCAAACGGAGCTGTAAGAAGTGCTAAGCGCGGTATGGAATTGATAATTCCTGGTTTTTTGGACACTGAGCTACTGACAGCGGCTATTTTACAGTTGATCGAGCATGACGATGATACATAGGCCTTACAATATTACGAGTACAAACACTACCGATTTGTTCGAATTTGGTGTTTGCTCAGTTGGGCGATT
This sequence comes from Pocota personata, assembly GCA_963082735.1. Lineage (NCBI taxonomy): Eukaryota > Metazoa > Arthropoda > Insecta > Diptera > Syrphidae > Pocota > Pocota personata. Next base: position 36,467,665 of record OY720431.1, read on the forward strand.
ATGATGACCATCCTTAAATTGCAATACACAGATATGACAGTACTGTTATTTTTGTAGTAAGCGGTAGTTAAACGATTCAAAATGTAAATACCTGTCACTATGGATGACAGATGAATTTGACAGATGCTATCATATATGGCAGGGATGTAAAATCCCAACCTCGAAATGAATAACCATTTATAAGAGTTGTTTGAACTTACGCGACAAAAAAAAACGCACATACAAACAAGAATAACGATGATATCATATACGATTTTATAACAACAAATATGAAGTAATTTATATATTTTTTTATACTTTGTTCCACTCAGAACAAGTAGTTTAGATATGTAGTACTTCAGATAATTTGTCTGTTTCCAATGTAGGCAAGTAAGTATGTACATACATATATAGGTATAATGTAAGTAGGTACTTAAACAAATGTTTTTTTTTTGTTTAATTGTAATTATATGTAGTTATATACCATAGTATACCGATCTGTACACCCAAGATCTGAGATCACAATTAGATTTCACATTGGGAAATACTTCCTAAACTTTGGATAACACACCAAAAATTGAATTTACCTTCCCGATTAGGGTTCAATACGAGTATTAAACAGGAGCAACACTTCCAGATAACAGTAATTCTTCGTCCTTAGACTTGTTGTCTATCTATGTATGAGATCTGAGGGGACTATTAGGTCTGAGGCATATGTAAGTAGGAGTTTGTATTTATCATACAGTGGGCTTTTGGTGGCAATTCCTTAGGATTAGCTATTATGTTTTAGATAGCGTAGAGCATTAACGTATAAAGTTATAACGCTCAAAATGTCCCTATAGAGTTTGTTGTTGACAAAAATTATGAAGGTTCTGTGACATATGATTCGCGTGATATGATTAATTACTGTACCGCTTCGCTGCTCCTCTCATCGTACCTACAAAAGTTTTGCTATATTTTTGGGAAATACAGTAGTCCGCCAAAAAATTATGAACACGGTTGAAATACTACAATTTAAAAGTCAAGATAATATTTGCATAATTAACACGTGGAAACAATGGTTTCTACTTATTCAATATTATTTTTTATTGTGTTTTTAAAATGATTACTGTACATATGTTTAATACTTAGTCACATTTCCTCTGTTTTTTAAAACACTGTGAACTCTGGTAGGCATACTCGCAATACACACTTTCACCATATCTCTGATGCCGCTATCGTTTTTCCACGCATCCTCAATATTTTGTTTCAATATTTGTATTATTGTATTCTTTCGAGTATAAACTTTTGATTTTAAGTAAGCCCAACAATTCTCGATGGGGTTTAGGTCTGAAGAATTGCCAGCCCAAGGGAGAATGTTAACGTTTCTTGAATTTATGAAGTTTATACTTTTTTTTGAAGTGTGGCAAGGAGCGCCATCCTGCATAAAGGTGTAGTCTGTTGGAGTAAACTGAAGACTTTGCAAATAAGGCAAAAAAACCGTATCGAGTACCCGTACGTATTGGTTGCTGTTCATTGTTTTATCAACAAAATATATTGGACCAGGGCCCTCCGACGATATGCAGCTAAAAACTATAACTGATGGCGGATGTTTAACCATTTTAACTACACATTCCGGTTTGTAATGCTCCTGTGGCCTCCTTCGAATGAATTTTACCATTTCAGTAACGGCTTCAAGGCGGCATTCATCACTGAATATGACCTTTAAATGAGGAAAAAACAAGATTTAAGAAGGATGCACAAGGTTGCTGTCGAAAAATAATATGGGAGAGGAGTTATGTTAACCTACGTTATTCCAATCACTCATTTCATAATTGCGATGTAATTTTGCCCAAATATACCGCTGCTTTTTCATCCTTTCGGTAAGTTTTGGCTTTTTTGCGGGGCGCCTACACTTCAAATTATTTTTAGAAAAAATTCTTTCTATGCTTCGTAGAGAGATATCTAAACCATCGTCACGCAGCTGCTTTAAGATTTCTCTTGTGTGGTTTTCTCCTATTTTCTAAGGCCATTTTATCCACTTTCCTGACCGTTCTATCTGAGAATTTCGGTTTTCTTCCACAGTTTTGGCGAGAACTCTTAAACAATATATTGCCATTTTTCCGCATTTTCGCTACATTAGCCACTGTTCCCAGAGAAACTTTCGTTTTTTTGGCAATATCTCTATACCGTAAGTGTCCAGAATCAAGATACGTACAAATTTCCGTTTTTTTCTTTTCAGAAATATCTTTTTCGTGACCCATTATAAAAAAACACACCGTATTTCATTAATTCACAAATATTTTCTTAAACACTATAAAAAGTTAATAAATATTGAAAGGATTTTAATGCTGAATAGTTCTACGAATATCAAAAACTATAATGAATGCAAAACAGCTAAAAGAACCTTTACAAACCACAAGCACGTTTAAACTGAATGCCAGAAGAAAGCATAATCACTACAACTGTATCAGCGTAAGTGTGCTTAGCGGTACTTTTACCGCTAATTTTTTTCAGAGACGACATTGTCATACTTCCAGACGGTGTGGCAAGAATACAGCAAATATCATACCGTAAAAAAAATACGATGAAAACATTAACTGGGCAATAAGCGCGATTTTTTGCGAAAAAGATTAAAACTGTGACGGTGTTCATAATTTGTTGGCGGGGTACTGTATGTCATTAATTTGGGTATTGTAAAAATTTTTCTTTAGAGTTTTTGGGCAATGTGACACTATTTGGGCGTTTTAAACAGGATATTAGACTCCATTAAGTTATCTTAGTTTCAAGTGGCTGCCTGCACATGGAATGCAGTCACAGTTATACCAGAAGTAGGTGCAGTTTGATGCCCCAAGTACCTTGTGATTCCTCAGACCTACCAGCTTAACTTGTCATCCGCATTTGAAAGAAGAGAAATGAGCACAAATAAAGCCTTCTTCTAATGGAGAAAATGAAAGGTTGCGTCCTTTTCTACCTCTTCCTTGAAATTTCTGCAGAAATATTATGAGACAGTTTCTCGTGATGACACCTAGTGTTGATGTACAACATTTTTAGCGAGACCTAACTACTAGAGCACTATCTGCGGCATGGTGGTATAACTGTCCTACCACTTTTTGGAACTCTACTAATAAATAAAGGTTGGAAGTGGGTCTGAAATTTCAAAATAAAAGTAATGAAAAATCATGGGCTGCAAAGAGTTAACAATTTATAATTAATCTTTCCATTTTAGGTCAAAACAAACATTTTTCGTTCCCGTCTGTCTGTAACTTTCTTTCTCCTTAAAATCCCACTTAAATAAGAAGTAATCGGATTTCAATGAAATTTTGATTTCTAGGTCCGCTGCGTAAAAAATAATTAAATAGGACTAATTAGGGGTAAGATATAAGGGGTTGAGTGCTAAAATTAATTGTTTGTCATACTCCTAGCTCAAGAACCACTCGATGAATGAATGAATTTTGAATAGCTCTTTCTGAAAATCATAAAAATTTAATAAGTTGTGGTAAGATATGTGTAATGGAGTCTCAAAAATATTTAATACGTATCAACTCAAGAACAACTTAATAGATTTTTATGAAATTTGGTCTGGTGCACTGCCGGTCACATCCCGGTCGGGTGTACCTAGTGGTGGTAAGATCAGAATCTTCAGAAAGGTTCTCTTGATACGTCTAAATTAAGAGCCATTGCATACATTTTAATAAAATTTGGTTTGTTAGTTTGGTAGGGTGTGTAGATAATAGAATTGGATTTAATGGGGTTGAGATATGAGGGGCGGGGTTTTAAAAATATTTATTAAAGGCTTAATTCTAAAAATACTGAACGTGGCTTGATGAATTTGTATTTCTAATATTGGTATGATATTATCAACTAAGGTGCTGATAAAACCTGGATGGACGAAGCACTGTGCAATCAATGCGAACATTTTGATATCATTTTGAGATCTGGAACATATTTTAAATTTTAGAAAACAATCAGAAAAAGGAAGATTAAAATCTTTATAAGAATCGAAAAAAGGAGGGAAACTTCCACATAATTTTTTGCAGAGCTTGTGAATCAACCTGATAAATTTTATATTTGGTGTCGTATGACTTTAAAGATCTACCCCATAGAGGATAGCATTTAATTTTTCAATAACAGATTTTTCAAGCGGTACCACATACACTAATCGCTCAAATAAATCCCTTAGAAATCAACAACAGCAGATAGCTGAAACTCAGAAAAGCGTCACCACTGGTGATAGGTTATTTTTTGTGCGTAATTGCTAAAGTCGCTTAGCGGAATTCGCTTCATTACTAAAGTCGAGTCCACCGTAAAACGCAGAAATGAATGCTTCATCAAACAACGACCTTGACTATGAATATGGTTAGGTTTACCAACTATTAACTAAAAATCCCTGCAACTACATACAATCTCTGTTTTGTTGTTCAAATACCAGGAGAATGGTTATTAGCATACGATTTACATCCTTGCCTCACAACAAGATAAGTTAATTACACAATCATTCTTGAACTGATTATTCTGAATGGATAAATCAGAAGAGCCCCCTATGGTGAAAATAATAGTCACATAAAGAACTTTTATCTTTGTTCCATGCTATTACGCGGTATAAACGCTGTCAAAGCCGATTACGATCTCATTACTACCGATTATTTTATTTTTTATTTTTTAAATCGAGCATCCGCACCACAATAGTTCCTAATGAGTTGGGCAGTTAAAGTCGCCGTCATAAGCTTGTATCATCCCTTTTGTTAATACAACTTCCAAGTCAGAACAAGAGCACACTAAAACATCTTATTTCTTGACATCCTTTTCACCGCTAAAAACAAAACCATAACAAAATTTATTCATCAATTCCAATCGATTAATAAGAAGGAGCCGCCGCCATCGTGTTGACCTACCCCAAAGGCATACACACAGTGATGGTGATGGTTAACAAAGTGAGCTAGTTGTCAATGTGGCAGATTAAAAATCACAATTTAATTGGATCCCACTATCATTTGTTGTTAATGCGAACAAGGATGTTTCGCGCAGCATGGATCCAATTAAACCAGTTCCAGAGGTAACGAACTCCTTTTGGTCAGTTTATAGCTTCTCCGCAGCATGTACCCGTTAAGAGATATTGTACTTATCCATCGTTTCGTGGGCATTAAAGGGTAAATTGTGGATGCAAATTATTTTTATGGCTGCTGTGTGTATGAGGTACTCGTATAATTAATTAATTTATTGAGTTAAATTTAATGGATGTGTGATTAATGGAAAAAAAAAATTGTAAAAACGTGATTTGTCGAAATGATGTTGAGCATTGATGGTTGTCATTTGTTACTTTGGAATTTAACATAAACAAATTAGGAACTAGGTATTATTGTCTGTACGTTTTCTGTCAAGTACCACTTAAAGACAAGTTTATTGTGGCCTGTAATGACCTTGACCTTTGCAAAAGATTTATGTTCATGCGTTCCATTTCGTGAATTATAGAGGAGAAGAGATTTATCTATGATGAGATACGTGAATGTCAAAGGTTTTGTTTGGAGGTGAAGGTATAAGTTTTAAAAAGCCTTTCATTCAGGAATCGATTTAACTTTAATCCCCTATGTAAATACCGTTTCCATTGTTGGGACGATAAAATATGCTCTTCATAGTAGTGTACGACAAGCGGGAAATATGAGTTTATTGTCGGACCTACATAGCTACCTGTAATAAACTTTAAATCAAAATAGAAATTCGACTAGGAAATACTTTTTCAAAATAATGTTTAACATACAATTTATTGGAATTTATTAAAAAGTTACTGGTTAAGTGACATACGAGTAGTAGCAAATAGGTGTTACAAATAAATGTTACATAATTGTGTATAATTTTAAAATCCCTAATTCGATTGGCACGTGCATGGTATAAATGAAACACTAACTCATTCAACACGGTTTCTGTCTGTCTGCCTGTACATGTGTCTGTTACACGCTTGTAACTTTTGAACCGTTTGACAAAAATAGAACTTTGTGGACCAAAAAAATGAAAACTACAACAAGTCTTCGTGGCACAAACAGTTCTTGGAAAATGTTCGAATACGCGGGGTGAAAAGTAACCCCACTATATGTTATACCGCTTTCATTCGATTTTGATTATTTTTAGACAAATATATTTACAAGTCTTACGTAACTTAAAACCTAAATTTCATCAAAACCTGTTGAGTAGTTATTGAGTTAGGCACAGGAGTTTCAAAAATATTTTAAAATGCTTCTCTCCCACTCCTTTGGATTTTGATCAATTTGACGTGAAACTACTGACGTATGAGTCTAATAGTGGAGACAGACTGGTGGTATTGATACCATGGTGCGAATACTATGGTATAGTGAATACTACAACCCCTGACAGACTGCATTTCGTAGTATTCGATGACTTTGGCGTTAAGTTGTATACTTTGACGTTTGTGTTGTCTGTCATAACAAATAAAATTAGAAAATTCAAGACAGGATGAATAAAAATGATTTACTTTTGTGCCAAATGATGAATAAAAAGAAATTTCAAATACTTGAAAGCGAAAGTACATACCTAAGAATTGTCAAAGAAGCTACGAAGACTAGCCAATAGAGAGAAATTGGCGCTGCAATCAGTAAAATGGTGGTATACCAGCAAAAAATTGCGAATCTCAATACCAGGTATATTTCATGGTATACTAGCTTTTTACGTAGTATTGCAGTGACAGACATGTGGTATAGAACGTAGTATTGCTATACTATGGTATCAATACCAGCAGTCTGTCTCCCATATAATGTGGCGTTAAGGAGTTTTTGAGTTATGCGGCTAACAAAGATGATTAAAAGGCTTTTTAAACCCTGCCCTCCACATCCCACATTGCTAATCAGATGAACACCCAAAAATAATAGCGCTCGATTTCTCATTAAGGCAATTGCAATCGTGAGCCAAACAAAATGTCTGCTACTCGTAAAATCAGTCTAACAGGGTTTTTAAAACTGTTGGCAGTTGAAGAAGAAACAACGTTTTCATATGGAGCGAAACTAAATGAAGCTTTAGCTTTTGAAAGACCTTTGATCGTAGATATCGTAAAGTTTCACAAATGTCATGTCTAAGGGATGAGTGATTGTTTTTATTATTATTTGTTGTTTAAAATTTCCGAAATGTTAAATTCGGATAGAGACATTTAGACATATAAAATCGGGTCCTGCTTTCTGCACAGAAAACAAACAGAGTTAGAATAAAGTTACTCAAATTTGAAAATAAAAAGCTCTGACTTCCCAATGGAATAAATCGTAAAGTTGCAATAAAGTTGGTCAAAGTCTGTTAGAGCGTACCCACCTAACGCGATGTTTTGATTTGGCCTTTAATCCGATTGACACAGGTCTCGAGTCTTAGTTCAAAAAAAATATTCTGCAAAAACGAATCATTCAAATTGGTTCATTTTCGTAGAATTTCTCGTAAACGATAGAAAAGAAGGAGCATACTATATACAGGCACACAGCCAGGCAGACATACACACAAACGAACAGACAGATAGATGCATAGCCGGCAGTTTTAACAAAAAATTCACTTGACCACAAATTGTTTGTCATAAACTAAAATTTAAATTGTTGTTGGGTTAAAAAAAATAATCGCTAAAATCGGAAAAAATTTAGTGAAGATAGAACCAAATGAAGAAGATGACCGGCAACCAATTGGACAAAAGTATATAGGTACTTAATATTTTAATGGGGGGAAAGGAGACTATCAGTATGACGTTTTGTGAACGTAGCTGGTTTCCTTTTACGGCGCACCAGGTTTTTCTGAGTGAAGTTCAAAGTAAAATGTATGCTACCATTACCGCGTTAGTATGAATAGTCTGATGCTGTTACCGTGTTGGTGTGCAAGGCATAAATTACAATAAGTGTGTTTTTTTTGGTATCCTATGTAAGCGAAACAAAAAAATCTAAAAAAAAATCCACATCGCCGCTTAGCAATATCATCATTCAAAACTTGACAGCACATCTATCCCAATGACACTTTAGCAATCAGCTGTTTATTAAAACCAGAAAAGGACAATTGTTTGGAGAAGTAATAAAACTCGAAGCATTCTTCTTGATTTGTAATGGCGTCCTTTTTTTTTAAAAAAAATTGCGGATGAAGTCATTTATTACATTTTCATACAAGTTAACACGTACAAAAACTGTATGGGAGCACTTTTTTCTATCGCAGTCAGGTCGTAAGCTGCGTTATTATCCCGGATAACTTTAGCCAATATAGGTTATCGTTGTAGTTGTATTTTATACACACAACTTATTTTTCAAGCTTATATAAGATACGAAAAAATACACATAATATGACGTTAGATACGCTTCTCATGATGTAAAAGTCTATTTTTGATAGCGGTCTCGTTGTTTCAACTTGGAGGGAAGGTCAATAGACAATAATGGACATTTTTTTATTACAATGAAAACTTTAAAATGCTATAACATGTATGTATCTTTCTTATGCAAATCACTATTAAGAAAACTAGTTCTCAAAGAAAGATAAATTTACATAGCATTTGTTTGTTTCACGAAATTAAATTAATTACGAGTATTGATTCAAATTGTTTCACTCCACTGTAAAGTTCATTTCAATTCTTAATCATCCATAGAAAATAGATTACGCAATATGCATAGCATGGTAATTGTTTTATCAGTGTTTTGAAAGTTTTATTACTCAGAAAGATATTTAAAAAGCTAATATATGTATATGCACATATATTCCTTACTGAGATAGAAAGTAATAGTCTCTACGTAATTGTTGATTATCACATTCTGGATAGCTATAAGTCTAATCACAAACCTACTCGTATTTCGAAAGCATTTCAGTAATATTCCATTCAATCTGATGGAAAGGTGTGTTTGTGCGACGGAAGCTTTAGATTAGCTATTCGCTCTCCGGAACTCATAATTTAATACATATGTAGTCGAAATTGCCTTCGCATGATAGACTGTTGTGGTCGGTCTTGAAATAAATTAGTGACTGAGTGTTACATGGTTTGCTTTCGAAACAATACAAATATTTGAGTGTTTACTGAGATAAGCGAATGCCGGCCGGGGTGAAATCTATTGACAATGATAGAGAATAAACAATACCATAGTGAATGATAAACAAAAAGAGCTTACAAATTATAAACAAACATAATTTGTTCAATAGGCTATGACAAGCGATTGTATAGGTATAAGAAGGGTGTTGTAACAGTTGTGTTGCAGTTGAAGTTCATCTATAAATCAAAACTATTAAGCTGCAAATTAACATCTTTAGATCTTAACCGGCTCAAGTTATACAATTTCACAATATCTCTTGAATGATATCATCCAATTGATAATGCACTGGTATTAAACGTAATTTGAATTTATCGTTTGACATTAAATGAATGCGTAGTTCATGAAATAAGCTGTTAAAATACAATTGATTCGTCTATTCTATTTAAATGACTATTAAATGGCTCACATTGCAGGTGATCGACCTAGAATTTATTTTCATACGTGATTGGAAACGAAATATATATTTGTGGGTCTCCCAAAGGTCTTGATAAGAATTTTGATCGACAAATCATTGAAAGACAAAGACACACACCATGTGAATCAGAACGATAACAGAATTGACAATTTACAGCAGTTCAGAGTTCCATTAATTGAACAATTATTGAGTTTTTTTTTAATGTTTTGAAGACAATGATATCGTTCCCACAATGGTATTGCGTTTGAAAAATTGGTCGGCTCACCATTTTGGTTGAATTGAATGTTTATTTCAGCTCATCCTGGTGTTATTTGAAGTTGTTCTCAGATCAGAGCACCTTATCCAGTTATTTTTTTTTAGAAATTTAGTATGCCCCGAAGTAGCTTATTCTATTACCGATCAGTAGTCCTCAGGTTCAGAGTCTCCTCAGCTTTGAATGCCGTCGCTTTCTATGTCTTGCTGCTTTTTAAGTTTGCAATGCAATGTAAGACAGATGAAAGGTTTGAGCTCATATCATACATATCAGACACTATTAAGTTAAATAGAACTTAATGAAGGTATTCACACTTTTTCGGCATCGCATATATAACTTTCTGCCTTTGGTTCTATCCATAATGGGATCAAAGTGTATCTTCACGCAATGATTCGTCCGTTAGTCGGTCATATTACATCGGATATAGAATTTTTAACTATATTCACACGTGTGTATGTGACGCTGGTATACGCTTCTTCCCGGACAAACAGTTTTACCTTAACTCAAGAACTACGTCTTTAGTAGGTAAGTGCCTAGATGGCTACCCCTTAAAAACTACTCTCAAAAGTCTTGATTATCAAAAAAAGCTTATTAAATTTTGATTTATCTATTTAAACTAGTCGATGGTTCCATCAACAAATTTTCAAAATCAGACGGAATCAGGCCGAGACATGAGGCAAGGGTTCAAGAATCATCAAATCATATATCCGACATCTACTCGTCTCATGCCCAAAACATCGTGCATAACGCTCTGCACCAATCTGAATGAGACACCAAGATCGTCTGCTATCTCCCTGATGCTCACACGACGATCTGCGAGAACAATTTTCTTAACTTTTTCGATGTCTTCGTCAGTCATAATGGTGGATGGACGATTGGAAAAAGCAAATCATCAACCACAGTACGGCCCGCTTTAAACTCTTTGTACCACTCGTACGCTTATGTTTTCGACATTGTCGAGTCCCCATAGGCTACCGTTAACATTTTCATGATATCTTTTTATTAGAAACACAAAATTTTAGGCAAATTCTGCTCAACTAAATTTAATATTGCGAAACTCGCAGAACACAACAAACACTGACTTATTTACAAAGCTATCACGCATAAACTCCCGACAAATGGTAGTCAAACAGATGTTTGAGCACCAGGTGACAGATGTACCAACCTAAAAAAGACGCTTTTGACAATATCTGAAGCGCGGTTTGTTTGAATGGGAAATTCCGGGTACTTTTTTGATCAGAAGGTATGTCACATCGGATGCATTTGAATACTATTAGAATTCGACGTCGGATAGGTATCCTGTATATATAGATTTTTGCCAGAGCTAAGTTCTATTAAATTACTTCTCTGGTAACTTAATCTCTCAATCCACGGAAGAGTTTTGTCGCTACTGACACAGTAACTTCGCCTCTTGTTACCAGCTTGTCGGCTTTCATTAATACTCTTTCTGATGTCGAGTGACACTTTCGATCTTGCCTAAGGTTATTTGCTTATGTATTCTATTCCGTGTACCTTTTTACGGTACTCTTTCTAATTACTTATTTTTGCAGCGAAGTTCTTTAAAATATTGTATTTTCTGAACATTTCATCTCTGAGAATTTCGGAAAAAGACCCGATTTTGCAGAGGCAGTCTCTTTCTCCAATCCCAAAACGTTTTTTTCTCTCCATATATCTGCGTTTACATAATTTCTCTTCTAGCAGCTTTTTTAAATTTACGAGACTTTAAGTGATCACGTTCTTATCAGCTGTGGGAAATACAAACCTTATTCCCCACAGCATCATAGGTGGTTACAGGCCTTACCCATATAGCGCAGGGTATTAGGATAGCATTTTCAGGTATTTCTAGTTAAGGCTTTGCTCGCCAAGAAACTTTCAGTGAATAATCCTATTACTTTATTTACGTGTTTATTCCAGTGCCAGTGGAGTTAGCTATCTGAAGTTACTTCTAGCTGTCAACAGAATGGTACTCAAGCGTGTTAGTAGTATTTTCTTGAAGAAGGTTTGACAGTACTCTCGTTTATTAGTATATACGTCCATTCACTTGTGAGGGGTTGAGTCCTCTCTTTACTAATAAGACGTCCCAGTATGACACCAGTCATATCCTTCTCCGTGGGTCAAAGTTAATAGTGGGCTCAGGCATCGAGCTTCTTTTTGACTATATATTTTTCTTTCATAGTTTTGCACTCTCCTAGTAAGCGGACCACATCGAAGTAAGCTTGTTAGTGCTACTAATGGAATTAAGACCACCTCAATTCTACATATACAGCCACCTCTTCAAATCTGTTTTCAGCTAGGAGGGCCTACTACATAAATAGAACTTGTTCGACAATTATTGTAAAAGCTACCTTGGCCCAACTTCTGTACTCCTCCTAATTAACAACCTGATCTCTCAGTTTAGTATATGGCCCGTAGTCAGATATTCTGTTTCTTTGCAGCCAGAGCAGAACATTCTACCTTTGTTTGGAAAACTTAAAATTAGGTTGACATTCCCACATTTTGTTTAGCCTAGTTCTTCATTTCAATCACCACTATCACGCGAAGGCAATTAACATTAACCTTTCAATATTTCATCTCCAACCTTGTCATCGACGTATATTAGGTTATTCTCTCCAAAATTGATGTTTTATTTATTCAGACAATTAATTGGTTAGCCGCGACATAAAAATGTATTCACGTGTTGCTGTTTACAGGTGAGACTGACCTAACAATTTCCAATAAAAATTGGACCTCCTATACGAAAAAAAAAAAAAAACACGCAACACCACTCCTTGAAACAATTTTCTTATTCAATTCTCCTTTCTGTTTTCAGAGGAACAATGGCAGATAACCAAACCAATGGATCAGAACCACCAGTAGCTGAGGTGGCTCAAATGGCTATTGAAGACCCAAAACCAGCGGGAAGTCTCCGCGACAGCTTCAAAGCATTCTCCAAATTTGGTGATACCAAATCAGATGGCAAGCAAATTACTCTTTCCCAATCTGATAAGTGGATGAAGCAAGCCAAAGTCATCGACAAGAAAATTACCACAACTGATACTGGTATCCACTTTAAGAAATTCAAAGCCATGAAGATCTCCTACGAGGATTATAATAAATTCCTCGATGATTTGGCCAAAGCCAAGAAGGTCGATCTTGATGAAATCAAGAAAAAACTCGCTAATTGCGGTGCACCTGGAGTACTACAGGTTTCCGTAAGTTTACCTATACTTTTTACCTTATCATTCCAGATACTTATAACAGTTTTCTTTTTTTTAGGCTGGAAAGGCATCAGCCACAGTTGGTCGCTTAACTGACACCACAAAGTATACTGGTTCTCATAAGGAGCGTTTTGATGATTCCGGCAAGGGCAAGGGTATTGCCGGACGTAAAAATCTTGTAGACGAGTCAGGTTATGTTTCGGGATACCAACACAAGGACACGTACGATAAAAGCCATTAAAAAAACGTTGTTTTTTTCATTTTAAAAATATTTTCATTTGCAAACGAGGAGCTCTACTCCTCACACTCTTGAAACTTGAAAATCACAAACTCTTCACCAGTACTAGTATATATTATACGTATATTTGTGATATTAATTTTTCTTTAATCGTTTTTATTTAAAAAAAAAAAGAGCAATCAAAACAAAATGTACAGACAAAGAAGAAGCTACTTAATATTTAATCATATTGTTAAGTATTTGTTGTTTTATTTCGTATTCATTTTGTTTTTCGGTATTTTTGGTTTCTTTTGTTTCTGCTTATTCTTCTTGGTTATAAGGATCTTGAGTACATAATATTTACTATTTTGTGTTTCATTTCTTCCTTATAAACATAAATTATACCATCATATCTATTAATTGCAGTTCGACCAACAACTAGACGTACAAAAGTAGATGTGTGTTATGAAAAATTTAAAAAGAGACGAATTTTTAACATCCCCTCAAATCATTATGAGAAACAAAATAAAAATACATTATTGTATAAGAAATTTTAAAAAATTTATCAATGTAATTAATGGGCAAGTATTTTTTAAGAGACAAATATAACAAGTTTTCCTTTCTCATGCTTAAAAGTATCCAAATGATTTTTGTTTTCAAATTGGGATTTCAACTTTTTCCATTAACTAAGGAAAATATCATAGGAACTCACACAGTAATGAAATAAATTCGGAATTCCAAAAGCGAACAGATCTTTTCGAGAGGAAAAAATTATATAATATTTAATAATTCCTGTTAAGCGTCATGAAGAGCCAATAGCGTTGGCTACAGCTTCGTAATCAGGCTACCTTTTAGTAAAGAATTTAGAGATATATTTCTGTTTTTTTTTCTTTTTTTTTTTGTAATGCAAGAAATATTGAACCGATTTTCATACAATTTTCTTTGTTGATTTGGATTTTATCAGATAAGGTTTAGGATCAACAACATGGCAGTTAACAAGGTGCTAATTGAAATAGCACACTGATCTTCTATTTTTTAATCTCCTGTCAGAAGAGGTGAAACTATAACAACTTTCTGGAAATATGTATCGCAAGAGTACATTCTAAATTTGAATTGGAACTTTGATAAAAAGATGTTCACCCGGTTACCAGGTGGATGGTATTATATATAACGGGTTGGACATCTGCTGGTTTCTTTTTAAATTACATGTTATTTTGACACTGACAGCTCTTACGCACTCAAAAAATTGACAGAAACGCAGTATCACATCTTCACGATCCGAAATTAATTGATCAACGCTTAAACAACTTTGGAAAATATTAACTTAACGTATTTCCAAAGTGAATGCTGTATTGCCGAAACATTGCGAATTTTGAAAAGAAATTTCGGTCGAAATAATGCATCAACCCTGCCTGCTAGTTTAGAAATTGGCATGAATAAAAGTTTGTGAGATTCGCATGCTTATCGATGTCACAAGTTATCCTGGTGTTCAGAATATGCTACTGTGGCTCAGCATGTGACTGTTTGGAGTGGTTTGCGGAATGGTGGCATTGTTGGCCTATTTTTTTTCGAAGATGAAGATGGTAACAACGTTACGGTCAACGGAGAGTACTACAGAGGCATTATTACTTATAAAATTTGTTGGTCATGATCTCCGATACAAGCAAGATGGCGCTACGTGTCATACAAGTATACTTTCTTTGAAAAATATTAAATGGATTGGAACAACAGATGGCCCATCCTTTATTATATTGTACCTATATATAAAGGGTTTTCCAATAGGGACATAACAATTTTGTATTTTATTACAAACGCACTCTTAAACTTTTTTAATGATCTGTCACTATCATAACGTCAGTCAAGGTTTACGTTTTAATCATGGTAAAGTTCACGAACAAGCAACTTTTGGAAATTATTAAAAATTACTACTGAAATTCTGAGTCTTTAAGAGCGCTTACTCCAATTTTCGGTTGTAATTATCGTCCAACCAGACAGGCTGTGTGTGCTATAGTGGATAAATTCGAGTGCCAGTGAGATAACGCACTGGGGATCTCTCAGTCCACGTTATGGCGAATTTTGCATAAAGATCTTGGCCTACACCCTTACAAGATCAAATTAACTCAAGAACTGAAGCCTCCTGATCAATTCAAGCGCCGAAACTTCTCCGATTGGGCTCTGTAAAAGTTTGAAAAAAATCCTGAATTTCATCGAACTTCAGCGATGAAGCTCATTTTTGGTTTAATGGCTTTGTCAATAAGCAAAATATGAACTGCATGCACAGCAACAAATTCACATGTGCTTCAAGAGACTCCATTGCATCCACAAAAAGTGACCATGTCGTGCGGAAGTGTGAGGACCATAATTTTTCGTCGATGAAAATGATCGCCATGTTATGGTCAATGGAGATCGCTATCGTGCCATGTTGGAAGACTATTTTTGGCCGGAATTGGATGGACTTGACATCAGTGATATATGGTTCCAACAAGATAGAGCCACATGCCACACAGCTGGTTAAACTATTGATCTATTGAAGGGGAAGTTCGGTAATCGAGTAATCTCGAGAAATGTTCGTGTCGAATGGCCAGCTCGCTCATGCGATTTAACCCCGAAATTGCCAACGTTCCGGCCGATATGTATGTATGGAAGAGTGGTGGAAAATTGGCTCCAAAGAATCGATCGCTGCAAACGTGCTCGCGGTGGTCATATGAACAAGATTGAATTTCATATTTAAATCTAATATGTGTACTATGCTTGTAATAAACTTCAGGCTAATATCTTAATTATTCTGTGTTTTATTTAAATACATAATTGTTATGTCCTTATTGAAAAACCCTTTACATGTCTACGATTAGCGAAATGTTGAAGTTGCTCTTCTCTATGCGGTAGAACTCCAATACTCAAACCTCGGTCTAACTTGAGCTTTGTATAGGAGAAGGACCTACGCCACTGTGAAATATCATCATTTTACGATGTTGCAGGTTATTAATATGGTAAAAAAAGAGCTGGAAGTATAGATCACTGAGGCACTCCAACTTTCCAGAAAAAGGTATCGGAAGAGACACTATCAACGACGATTTGAATTAAACTGTCCTCAATTAATTCTTTCAATCGCAAAGTTGTTGCTGTACTCCATAGGAGGCTAGTTTGCTTGAAGAGGTCTATATCGCCGGACTTTCCTGTGCACAGTTTTGACGGCTATGACTTGTATTATGTCAGACCTAGTTGCCGTTTTGTTTAAGAATCCAAAAATGTTTAAGAATCCACCGAATTACACGAGTGGTAGGTGACTCCGCTTGGATCTAGTGTTGATTTGCTTGAATATATGTTTGCAAAACGATCGGTTGTTACTTCCACGTAAAAGGCCAAGTATTGGTTTCGTGAAAACTTTCGATCTCGAGATTTTGATCTATCTTGGTATTACTATGAAAGAAAATCTCAATAAGTGGGTCTCTCAATTCTGTCTGTCTGAAAGTCTGTATATCTTTCTGTGTGTATGGCCGTTAACGAAGGTATGCGAGGGATTTTATGGGGCCGTTTTTTCCGGCAATACGTGAACGTCAACGTTAATCTTCAACGAAACGACGTCGACGAATTCTATGGATCGGAGCTTTGACAAACATCCGATAGTGAAATTGTCATGAGAAGCTTTTCTCAATCGAAAAATAAGCCCTTCGGAAACGGTATAAAACTGTAATCCCAATCATTCATGCGGCATACAGCACTAGTAGCTGCAAGAAGCTAGGCTTGGCCTGTATGAGCTGCCAAAATATTTATTTATTTTAATTTAATTGGATCGTTTGATTGCACGTGTCCGAGAAAGAAGGTTGTCTTCGCCAAGTTTATACATTGGTTGAGCCCGTAGCTATGTACCTTTAACTAAATGGGGCAACAGAAGTATATCAGCGCAATTTCGGGATTGCCACGCTTAGCTACATATTCTAAGGAAACCTTTACAAACTCGAGAAAGGCAACGATGAAGCTGTTAACGAAGCATACTGATAGACTATAATTCATCTGAAATGGATTTTGTGATGCCCTATCCCTCATCCTTTTACCCTGCTCCAAAAAAGTAGGCGTGGAGTCGTGAAATGTTTGTTTGAAAAACAATGATATTTCTTTCTCAGACACTATTTCCTTGATTATTAAGAGATTTGTTCAGAAAACTATCAATTGGCTATTTGTCTAGAAAAAATTGGCGTGGTTAACACAATTATTAAATTCTGATAGTCTTTAAATTAAAGTCCAATCGACACTGTAAATAGCTTCGAAGAATATAAGTCTGTTTTTTTTTTCGATTAAATCGCTCCTAAAAATGGAGAGTGATACTTTAAAATATATGAATGAATTATAGAGACGGTTTTTTGATTTCCAATTAATGTGTACAGAAAAATTAGTATTTTAAGTTTCGTCTGTTAGTGTTTCGGATTTTAAAAATCTTATAGGTACATACATATATAAAGCTTCAACTTCCTATCTGTTGTTTTAGAGGTTTACCACTAGATATTTCAGTTTTCAGTGTTCGCCCAAATTTAGGTTAAGGAACTGATTGAGTTCAACCTCTTCGATATTCTGCTCTTACAAAGGTACGAGTAAGTTAACCACCGACCTCAGATCTGGAATATGTTGCTAAATCACGGGACATGAGGTGACTCACAAGAGAAGTGAGGTGTATATGCTTCGTGTAATTATCTTAAAGAGTTTATTTATCTCTAAGCAAACAAACAAAACCATTGTTAAAGTATTGTAATTATGCAATGGTCTTGCAATCGATATTGAAATTAATTAAATAACATGTGTAAGTTAATGCGTTATCATGCACAAATTAAGCCCCTTTTATAAAGATCTGATATATGTACAACAATGCCTGTACACTTGACTGACCGTTCGTCATCTCATTATTTCATCTGATGGGTAAGGAAACTTAATCTTGAAATGCATGTCTGGAATAAGAATTCTAAGAATTACGAGTATTGTCAGACCATTTTAGGAGCACATTTTTAAAAATCTATTGGAGAGGTCTTTTTTTCCGAGAATTCTATTCTTATTGAGGAGGGCATTCCGTAAAGACGTGAAAAACTGTTCGTCCTCCTCAAGAAAAAATCTGCACAGAGTATCTATTGCATGATTAAGGCAGTGTAGATGTTTTATTTTCAGGCCGCAATGGCCACAGCTTACTCCAATTAAGACTTTGAGGTTGTTTTGTTCAGATGCATCAGAAGGAATTCTACTGTAGCCACTATGACCAGGAATCCGGAAGAGAATGACACAGTTATCCCTCGTCAGATCTGAGAAAACTGTGTAGGTTTTCAGAAAGATGTCTGAATTTTATTGCTAACGAGTCGAGAGATTTAGGTGCAGCCTGGCAGTCTTAGAACATGAAAACGATCTTTCCTCTATAGGTAGTATTAACGGTTGTTTCGTGCACATGGCTGCAAATAACCTCTGCGGTCGGGAATATGGTCGAGTGGCTGACTGAGAGATTTGTACTTTGTCCATCTTGAATCCAACCATATACCGAACAAGGGGGTGGTTTGAATTTCTCCCAATCTTCTCTGAGAGCGATAACAAGCAAAAAGTTTCATTTGAAACAGTACTTGAGGAGCATAGGTATCATCGACGAGCACGCTGAATTCCTGTTCCTGCTCTAATTTAACGAAAATTGATAATTGACCTCTAGTGTTAAATTTATGGGATGCTTAGGCTTACTTCTATTTGAATGTGTATTTCCATCGGTGGTAGGTCAAACATTTTTGATTGGGCGTACTACAGAGCCCACGATGACATTGAGAGCAGTAGTTGGGTAGCGTAGTGGGTGAGCAGTTCGTCAATAAAATTGCAGCAGTGCAGTGGACGCGTTCGAGCTTTTAGTAAAGGGTAGCATTCTCAAAAATATTAAATAGACATGTTGTCTTAAGTCTCTGTCCAAAAGGACCTATGTACATATATCATGTTTACGATTTTATAAGCTTTAAGCCATCAAGTCAATGTAAATTGAGACGAAATCCATAGCTGTACTTGATATATGCTCCAAAAGGTAGCCCTATGGTCTTCACACGAGAATCATGTTTGAAGTAAGCTACGCTTCCATCCGAAATTGGATAGTTCCCTCGTAATCTCATATTGATATAGGTACTGCAAGATATCGTAACATCTGATGTAATGATTATTTCATACCACATTTTCTTTTTTCAATTGAAAACTGAGTCTGCTGTGATTGTGTGTTGATTTTCATCTTCGTATTGATGTTCCCTTTGATCGGGTGTGGTATAAAACCAATTCGCACCTGCAAATCCGAATCAGTCTGTAGTCTAACGAAGTGCGATAAGGGTATTCTATCTTCTAACTATCATCAAACAAAATAAAATATACTGGCAGTATGGCTTTTCGTGCGAAGAATGCGGTTATCACTGGGGGGGCTAGTGGCATTGGCCTCCAAGTTTGCGTGCAACTTTTGAAAAATGGTGCTGGGGTAAGTTCATTTAACATTCATTGGATTCAAAGAACCTCTTAATGTGTACGTCTTCACTATAGAACATTGCCCTAATTGATGTCCAGGAAAACCTCGAAGAGATAGCGAAAATCAGGGCTGCACATCCTGCTCAGACAGTGCTTCTCATTAAAATGGATGTAGCCAATAAGCAGGGAATTGAATCAGCCTATGAGGAGATTGTGAAAAATTTCGGAAGCATTGACTTTGTGGTGAATATTGCTGGGATATTCAATGATTTGGATGTAGCTAGGACGTTACAAGTTAATTTGGTAAGAAATGCGGGACTCTGATGAGAGATTCTGACTAATTCACACAACCGATTAGGGTGGTATCATCAACTCAACTTTGGCGGCAATGAAGCATATGAGCATAGAGAATGGTAGTCAAGGAGGGGTCATAGCGAATATGTCTTCCGTAGTTGGACTAGACCCAATGTTCCTGCTACCAGTATATTCATCTACCAAACATGCCATTATTGGATTCACTCGGTGTTTAGGGGTAGGAGCTGATTCTGTATTTCTGTTTTTACTTAATTTCTCCCGTTTTTAGAATGACTTCTATCTACAAAAGACTGGTATCAAGTTCATTATTCTATGTCCTGGCGCTACTATCACGGATATGTTCACAAATTTCACTGAAAAAATTCTATTCAGTGATCTGGCTGATGAATCTTATAGAATCTTAGATAAATTAAATAAGCAGAGGTTAGTAGAATAATAGTATAAAATGAATCCAATAAATTGAGAATGGTTTATAGTGCTGCTGATGTATCCCGCTGCATTCTCCAGGCATTGGAGAAAGAAGACAATGGAACTGTTTACATAATTGAGAGCAAAACACTCTTTCCTATAGAGATGACTCGCTACTGGAGAGGAATAGAGGATCAACTATAAATGCTTTAACAGAGAGAATTCGTGTTTTTTTGTTTGGATTTG
This sequence comes from Pocota personata, assembly GCA_963082735.1. NCBI lineage: Eukaryota > Metazoa > Arthropoda > Insecta > Diptera > Syrphidae > Pocota > Pocota personata. The sequence continues at coordinate 36,488,174 of OY720431.1, forward strand.
TTGCATCTATGATTGCAGGGGAATGTTCCTAATTTTATTTGTTTGCGTCGGCTCAGGGCTGTTATAGTCTTTGTTTTGATAGATTTTAATTTAAGGAGCTAAATAAAAGATCCAAAGTATTTTGACGAGAGCTGTGCTTGCCTGAAAATTATCGCAGCATAACCCATGCTGATCAGAAACTTGATCAAAAATGCCGTAATTGATTTTTTTTTAATAAAACGACCACAGATCAGCACCGTCATCGGTATTTTCAGAGGACACGGACCTAAAGTTCTAAATGCTTAAAGACTAGGTATCGTTGCAAACGTTTTCTGTAGTAACTGCAAAAGATCTACATAATGTATACGTAGTAATTTGCTCCAAGTGTTGCCAGATAAAAATATGCAAAATCGTCAATACCTTGCGCAAATAATAATCAAGAATCGTCTTTGATATGAAGAGTGCATTTTAGAAAACTTCAAACTGGTTGAGAATTATAAATAAAGAAGAGAAGGGAGTTTATAAGAGAATTAAGATATATTTTTGGTGATAAAACCAACAACTAAACCAAAGCGACACCAGTCCCAAGCCAAAAAAAGAAAACAAAAAGCCTTTGTGACGCTAGCGATAGGGATAGCGCAAATTGCAATCATAAATGAACCCGTTCGGATTCCAAGTCCATACCTGAGCAACTTTATTCTATATAGTCGATTGGCACACGTGACCACTAATATGTCTTCGAGTTAGGTTAAAAAATCCTACCAACAGCTGACTTATTTCAGTTTTTTTGTTGGTACTTACTAAATTTTCTTTGAAAAATCAGAAATTTAATTAAATATGGAGATGATTCAATGCAAATAGAGGACATCGATGATCTCTCTATTTACTCTAAATGAAGAAAAATTAAAAATGTTAAATGACACTGACAGCACACTTTCTGAAAACTAGGGTAAAACTAACTAGGTATCTCAAAAGAAGGGTATACGAACGCACCGAATGGCTGTGAAATATGATTGTTGATACCGATTAATTAATGTGATAACAAAAGGTACCCTAGCGCAAGTGGAATTTCTTAAATCGAAGGAATGTCATGGCTACAGAATAAGGAATTGTATAGATTACAGAATAAACCTTATATTATTAACGAATTATATAAGGGCAAGTATTGGTTTCCTGAAAATTTTCCATCTCGAGATTTTGATCAAACTTGACATTTTTTTTTTTTATAATTTGCACGTGTTAAAGGGGATATGAATACCCTTATACTAATTTTTAGAACACGTGCGTTTTGTGGAAAGAGGAAAACACAGAGAGAAAGACAGAGTGGTGTAGTTTGAAACTCAGGTGGTATTATGTTTCTGTAAACTCCAAGGGTGGCTGTCCAGATAACTGGGTATTATTTTGTTTGTTTTCGCTATTATTGTCGTTGCTTATGATTCACAGTATTTTTGTCCGTCCTCCTGATGTCATCATCACGATCAAGTTGCATTTTAGCCATATGACCACGCTACTGCCAGTGTTATGCCTTCACAGTAGAGTTGACTTAGCTTTTGGAAGTGATCGACTTTTTTATTTATTTCATGCGGAATAAATAGATGATTCTTGACATCAGGATTCGAACCGTGTATCAACAGAGTGACAAGCGATGATGTTACCACTACACCACGGCCACCCTAAACCACATCACTATGATAAGAGAACTCAATAAATTGGGTCCCTTAATTCGGTCTGTCTGTCTGTATGTGCCTAAACGACTAGACTGATTTTCTTCAAACTTTATATCTAGGATTAGTAGGGTCACAATTTGAGGCGAAATCAGAAATCGTTCTCCTGATGTCATTCACGATCAAGTTGCATTTTAGCCATATGACCCTACTGCCAGTGTTATGCCTCCGCAGTAGAGTTGACATAAGCTTTCGCAATTGATCGACTTTTTTATTTATTTCATGCGGAATAAATAGATGATTATTGACATCAGGATTCGAACCGTGAATCTGCAGCGTAACAAGCGATGATAATACCACTAAACCGTGGCCACGATTTCTGTAAAACTGTATAGACGAAGAAGAGGAAACTATTCTTCACCTTCTTTGTACCTGCCCACCTCTCTCCCAAAGAAGAAAACTCCATTTAAAAGCCTTCTGCTTCAGCGACCTAAGCGATCTGATAAATGACAGACATTATAAGCCTCCTACAGTTGGTTCAACAAGTAAGTAAGGGAAAATTTTATCCCAAGACCTATGTGGTATCACAATGCACCTAAGGTCTAAGTGTATCGGCCTCATAACCGGCAACTACTTCAACCTAACCTAACCTGATCATGTTAAGGTACACTCTGGGACAAAATAAGAGACCACCACAAATTCTTAAAAAAAAACTGTGCGTAACATTTGCCAAATCTGATTGAATCATTAGATAACAAAATGTAATTATACCGCATTGCCATAACATAATTTCCGCAAAAACCTTTAATTTTTTTTGTTTTGGGGGAAAATCCGAAAATTGGGTTGGGCAAAAACATAGGACAGGCGGATTTAATGTGTGTTAGCTCTTTTATTTTCTACAACTTCTAACATTCGCTTAGGCATACTTTTAAATAATTTTTTAATATGTTTTTGATTCATCTTGTTCCATTCTGTATTAATTCCGCAATATTGTTGTACTTCTTTCTACCTGCATAAATTACTCGGGCAAGCTCTACCCATATACCTATATTCTCAATTATATTGAAGTCAGGGATATATTTCGCAGCATTATCCTGTTGAAAAATTACGTTTTCCTCGCCAATAATTGAAGCAAACCTCTTAATTTGTTCGTCAATAAGTTCAATATATCTGGTGCTGTTAATTCTGCCAATGACAAATTTTATTTCGGTCCTCCTGTTGTAGACAATTCCAGCCTACCATAACAGAAACTCCTCTCATTTAACGGCGACATAGAATTCGTTGCTTCCTACGCAGATCATGACAATAGTAATCATGTCCATCTAAATTGAACTTTTTTCATCTGTAAATATGATTTTTCTCCACTTTTTCTTCCAATGGCAATGGCAACGAGTAAACTCTAAACAGCACTTTTTATGAGCTTCGGTTAAAGGTGTTCGAATTGTTGTAAAACTCTCCTCACATTTTTTATATTCGTTTTAACTCCCACTTTAGCTGAGAAATTTGACGAGCCGTTAAAGAAGAATTTGAAACTTCCCGCAAATTCACACGTTTTTCTCTTGGAGTTAATGGTGGTGGTCTTCCAGGAGACTTTCTTTTGTCATAATTTTCGGGATCATTTATTAAATTTGTCACTACTGTTCGACTCCATTCTTCATTAACTTTAATGTTTTTGCAATACTCCAGCCTTCACTCCTAAATTTTAAATTTATTTCTACTTCAGTTGAATTTAACATTTTCCCGCGTCCTTTTCTGAAAAAAGTTTATCCAATTTAACATCAAATGATAATAAAACAGGAGCACAAATATTTTCACCAATGTTTTCCAGAAATTATTTTATGGCAGTGCGATCTAAATATCCTATTACCCAATGGTTTGTTCAGATTTGCAAGTGTTGCGCACACTTTTTTTTTCTTAAGAACTTATGGGGTGTCTTATCATTTTGTCCCAGAGTGTAGGCGCCTTCTGCTTCAGCGACCATTAGAAGCATCCTACGCTTCATTAGAAGCTCCAATTGGTTCGACGAATAGGTAAGGCAATTTGTTCCCCAAGATCCTTGTGGCATCACAGTGGACCTATCACTGGTCTAAGTGTGTCGGCATCTTAGCTGGCAGCCACTTCAATCAAACAAACTTCACCGTGTTCCGGCAGTTAAGGAACTTGTTTTTTAAATATCATTTGCGCCATCTATTTCACACTTGTTGTAAGCTACTTGCAACTAGCGCCAAAATCTTTATTCGCAGATAAGAAAATCTCAAATGTCAATGTCAACTTGAAAACAACAGTTGCGCGTAAAAATATATGTGCCTACATTTGTTACTGTCTTAATTTATTTGTTTAAGTTTGTTTGTTAATATTATTGTTAATTAAAAATGAGTGGCACTACCGATGACCAAGATCTGACAAATATTGTCAACATTATGATTGCCACCGACAACCACTTGGGGTACTGCGAAAAGGATCCAATAAGAGGTGCGCACTCCCACCGGCCGGTTGGTTGTGGTGAAATTAAATAAAATGTTTTGTTTTGTTTATGTTTAGGCAATGACAGCTTTGTTGCTTTCGAGGAAATTTTAGAACTCGCCGTGGAAAATGATGTGGACTTCATCCTGCTGGGCGGGGATTTGTTCCACGAAGCTACACCTAGTCCGAATTCTTTGCACAAGTAAGTACATCAAGTTGTGATCTGCTGGAAGACTGACCCCAACTTCACCACAAATAGATGTCTGAAGCTCCTTCGACAGTATACTCTGGGAGACCGACCGATTTCCCTCGAGTTTGTGTCGGATCAATCGTTGGCCTTCTTCGACGCCCTCAATCAGACGGTGAACTACGAAGATCCAAACATTAACGTGTCCATTCCAGTTTTCTCGATTCATGGAAACCATGACGATCCCAGTGGTTTCGGAAGGTTGAGTTCTCTCAATCTATTAGCCACCACCGGCCTCATCAACTATTTCGGTCGTTGGACAGACCTCTCACAGATAGACATAAATCCGATTCTCCTGCGAAAGGGTGAAACTCAAATAGCACTCTACGGTCTTTCGCACATACATGATGGCCGCTTGAATCGCCTCTTTCAAATGGGCAAAGTGGTTATGCAGCAACCAGACGAATCTACCGGCGAATGGTTCAACATCATGATACTCCATCAAAACCGTGCAGATCGTGGTGTAAAGAATTATCTTCCGGAAGAGGTTCTTCCGAATTTTCTTGATCTGATTCTCTGGGGTCATGAGCACGATTGTCGCGTTGTACCTGAGGTGAATGAGAAGACGAATTTCTTTGTCACTCAGCCGGGGTCTTCGGTGGCCACATCATTGGCCGAGGGTGAAGCGGAAAAGAAACAAGTTGCTATTCTGCGTGTCCTAAAAAAGGGATTCATAATTGAACCAATTGTCCTGCAAACTGTACGACCCTTCATCTTTGAATCCATTAATCTGACAGAATACACTGAAGAGTATGGTTTAGATCAAGCTGATGCCACAGACAAGGTGCAGAAGTTAGCCCGGGAGAAGATGGAGGAGATGATTAGACATGCCGAGGATCGTCTGACTGGTCATCCAAAGCAACCTACATTGCCTCTGATTCGTCTGAGGATCGTGTACAATGATGAGGCGCAGATGTTCAATGGGATTCGATTTGGTCAGCAGTACAACAAGAGAGTAAGTCAGGAGTTTGATGGTGGTTGCGTTACTTGGTTCCTTCGTTGCAGATCGCAAACCCAGCGGATGCCATCCTTTTCAAGAAGTTCACCAGGAAGCCGAAGTTCGAGGGAAAGGAGTTCGACAAGGATGCCATGAATAGTGCGTTCAAAAAAGAGGTGAATGGGGGTTCCTAGAAAATTGACTTTCGATTCCATTAATGAATTGTGTTTGCTTAGGAACTGGACAAGGAGACCCGAGTGGAGGATGTCGTTGATCGATACTTCGAGGAAGTCGATGAAAGTAAGAGGCTACAGGTTATGACCTCAAAGATTCTCTCTGAGATGTGCTTTAGGTTGGTGGAAAAAAATGACACCAATGCTGCGGATGCTATCGTTAGGTAAGTGAGCTTACTTCATCGTGTTCAGCGACAAGCTTGTAGATTGATCGGTGATCAGTCGATATGTATAAATGTATACACGTCTAGCTACCTTACGCTACTTGTACCTTACTCTCTCTCCTTATCTGTCCATTCGTTAACCCTTTCCTATTAGTCCTTTCACTCCATCGCTGTGTCAAGGAACATTAAAAGGAAAAAAGGCATGCAATGTTGAGTAGGGAAAAAAAATTAAAACGTTTTCTTCCAGTTTATACAAGGAAAAGGCCATCGCTCATCTCATGACTAAGCTGCCGAGTGAAGAAGCATTCGACGAGGAAGTCCAACGATTCCGTGACAATGGCGCCGAAACTCATGAAAGTATCTTAACGTTGCTCGACAAACGCGGCGCCTCCAAGAAAATCAAAGACGACGAAATGGTTTCAGCTCTCGGCTTGTCATCGCCTAAGGCTCCTGCAAAAAAGACAGCAACTCGCGCAAGCAAAGTAGTTGAAACGAATGGAGATGACTCGATCACATCGACAGCAACCACAAGTCGGGGAAGAGGACGCGGCAGAGGAAGTACTCGTGGTAGAGGACGTGGCGCCAATGCAAACGCTTCTACTCGAGCTATGCCTCAATTGGATATCTCTGTGGGATCGGTAAGGAAATGATTCAATTCTCTAAGGGTTTTCAATAGATTTTCTCTTTCAGAAAACAAATACATCGACCAGGCAAACCACTCTCCTCGATGCCATGAATCAGAGATCAACGAGAACTCGTTCAGCACCAAAAGTGGTGTACGACATTTCATCGGATTCGGATTAAACTTTATTTTTGTATTTATTAATAAAAAGTGTTTTCATTCCAACAATCAGTCGTCTCTCCACGTGACGAGCACCTCGTCCGTCCGATATCTCTGAGTTATCGTCGACTCTTCGAACGGCATTCGTGTGCCGGATCTATGCATTTCAGCGCCTGCATGGGCAATCATAAGTCCATTATCGATGCAGTAACGTTCATCGATGGCGAAGAGTTTTCCTCCGCGCTCATCGCACATGATTCCCATCATCTGTTGCAGGCGTTCATTGCAGCCAACTCCACCGACTATGAGAACCTGGAAAAGACACTCAAATGTTTTTATGAGCTACAGGCACGTAGGTCTCAACTCACCTCATTGGAACCACAATGCGCCATGGCTCTCTCGGTAATCTCCACCAGCATAGCAAAGATTGTCTCTTGCAAAGAGTAGCAGAGATCCTCCTTTGAGTACTCCTCCTCGGGTTCTTCCTTCTTCCGTTTATTCTTTCGCCGACTGGGGTCTGCTATGTCTTCAATATTCGACAGTATGCCGGAGAAGCTTACATCCATCCCTAGAACCACAGAGTCAGACAGTGACTACCAGACAACTGAATAATCTTACCCTTCACAACATAAGGCAGCTTAATGAATTTCTTTCCTTTCTTGGCCAACTGCTCGATGTTATAACCCGGACTTGGATCATTCGATAGCTTTATGATTCGAGCAAACTTATCCAAGCAATTCCCGACGGCAATATCAATTGTTTCACCAAAAATCCGATACCTTTTGTTGGAGTAAGCGATGACTTGTGTGTTGCCTCCACTCACGTACAGAACAATTGGATTCTGTGCTTTGGTGATGAGTCGTCCCATTTCTATGTGTCCTATACAATGATTCACACCCAGAAGAGGTTTCTTCCAGATAAGAGACAGTGTACGTGCAACAAGTGCACCGACAAGCAAACATGGTCCCATTCCTGGACCTTTAGTGTAGCAAATGACATCGATTTCGGAGTGATCCAGCTTTGCTTCCGCCAGAGCGTCTTTAATGATGCCGGTTATTTTCTCTCGGTGATGTTTCGCCGTTTCACGGGGTTGGAAACCTAAGAGTAGAGGTTAATTTTATGATTGGGTTGTGGGTGGTGGATAGAACATATTCAACCTTCGCCTGGGGGCGTTATGTATGTTTTGCGGACATTGGCCAAGACTTCGCCATCTCGGATGATGCCTACGCCGATTTTATTGGCACTTCCCTCAATACCAAGTGCACAAACCATCCTTTTTTGTATAATTTAACGAATTTCTGGAGGGACGGGATAGATAAACAAAATTCTAACATAACCTAACAAAAGTTGATGTTGACATTTGTGCAACATCTGCTGAGTTCAGCTGTGGCAGTAAATCAGTATTATAAGAACACATTTTCAGAAGGAAAGCATCGCCACCTATATGTGAAACAATGCATGTCTATTGGTATTTTCTCCCACATTGTGAAGAACATCTTTGTGGGCTCTCTACTAGGCAGACTTGAAGAAGAGTACATATCTGTATAGTTGGTTAATAAGTCAGTGTGGCAATAATGCTCTTCACAGATAACAATCAACGAACTGAACTAAACAACTCGGCGTAGGTTATGTGCAGTGTAAGTTATATACACTGAGACATCTTGATATTTAGGTGTCTCGATTTAAATAGCTCAGCCTGTACTTCAAATCAGTTGTGGCGACATATGAGGCTATCAAATAAGCTGTTACCTTCCTTGAAATTGATTCAAGTCACCTACTTCTAGCTAAATATTGCGCCGCTAACATGGCGTATCGTCTTTTAATCCCACATAAACCCAGATCGAATTGAAACAGGATTGAGTCAAATCAATCACAAATTTGTTTGTTAAGATTTTCTTTGTAAACGCGAAAATATCGAGTTTGAAATATAGAAAGAAAAGACAGTCCTTTTTATTGCAGTGACACCAGAATGGGGTAAATTTCTTAATTCAGTAGGATCATAAACTGAATCGAATTTCGATCCGATTTCAATTTTCCAGATTCAGATCAATATTTTTTATTTGATCGATTGACAAAGAAATCTTTTTTTTTTATCTATCATAGATAAATTTTTTCCAATCTCTACCCCTTCAATACATTTGACAGCTAGTGTCATTTGTTATTATAATTGAAAAATTTGCTTTAATGCAAGAATATGTTACGTAAAATAATAAATTATTGAAACAAAATTAGAATAAAATATAATGCAATCTATCCTACATGAAAGCATTTTCTTCTCAACCTGCTTTAAACAGATATGAATAAAAATAAATAAATTTTGACAGGCTTACTAATTTCAACTAAAAAATATTTAATCTTGTTTTCATTTTGGATTGGATAACAAAAATCTGAAATCTTAGATCAAAATCTGAAGTGCCTAATGGGAAATTACTAAGTTTTAAGTTAGGTGGTAAACGATTCAGCGCCATCTAGTAGAAATGTGTAATTATGAAAAGATAAACCATTGACAATCTTTACACATAAAGTTGATATTTTCGTACCTCATGGGAAGGACCCAGGCAGTTGTTGCGGGAAAAGATGTATCGTGCTTTTTAGAACTTAAATCGGGCGTTCCACAAGGATCCATACTTGGCCTTCTACTATTTATTATGTTTATAAATGATCTTCCAAATGTTGCACAAAACTCATCAAGGCATCTTTATGCTGATGATTTTCAGATCCATCTGAGTTGCAGGCTTCGAATGATGGAGGATGGGGTGTGGAGACTTAATAAGGATCTTGAAAATATAAGACTATGGTCTGAAAGTAACAACCTTTTTCTAAATCTAAAAAAATCGAAATGCATTGTAATCTACAAAAAACAGTTAGAAAAAAATTATTTTCCACATCTGTCCATGATGGAGGATGGGGTATGGAGACTTAATAAGGATCTTGAAAATATAAAACTATGGTCTGAAAGTAACAACCTTTTTCTAAATCCAAAAAAATCGAACTGCATTGTAATCTACAAAAAACAGTTAGAAAGAAATTATTTTCCACATCTGTCCTTAGGCAAAGATATTGTCGAATATGTTGAGACTGCTAAAAATTTAGGAATTTGGGTTTAACTCCACTCTTATCTGAGACTACCATGTTCGAACGGTCATTGCTTCCCTACGTAGTTTATCTTTATCTAAAAATTTTACACCTCAACTTATAAAATTGCAACTAACCAAAGACTTAATAATGCCGATTATATCTTACGGATGCGAAATTAGTTGTGTATCTTAATACACAAAGTGCAGATACAAAACGGAGACTAAATGTAGTTTTCAATAATATCGTTCGATATGTTCATAATCTAAAACTCTTTGACCATGTTTCGAGACACAATAAAAGAATATTAGGATGCAGTTTGATGAACTATTTAAAGTTATGCGTGCTCAAAACGTTAATTTGTAAAATAATTATAAATACAAGTCCATCATATCTTTATGAAAAAATCAGTTTTTTCTCTTTATCTCGTTCACATGTTTTAATTCCACCGCGATTCACTTGTCTTAATACTGAACGTTAGTTTGTTGATTATGCTATCAGGCAGTATAACTCCTTTCCCTTAAACATACGATAAGGTCGCTTTCAGGTATATGGTCGATCGTTCTTAATTTCAATGCTTTTTTGAGTAACAATCTTTTTTCTGGTATTTCTTTTTATTCCTTTGAATTGTTAATCGTTTTAAACTAGAAATATTTTTACTTCCCACTTGCTTAAATTACTTTTGTAAACAAAATGAAATTATAACTTTTACACTTATTGGCTTAAAGCTTATTGTAAAAGATGTTGTTTAAATAAATAAATAAAATAAGTTAGATACGAAATGGTCTTTCTGATTGCTAAAATTACGACACTTAGGCCCATTTGCCTAAGGCTTAAGTTCCACTTACCTGTTTGCACGAAATACAAGGTACATATATCTCAAATGTCACTAAGTTGAACTTAACTCATAGGGAAGAAATAGTAGGTCATAATGCAATTAAGTAGTGCTTAAGAAGCTTTGGAGGTTATGTTTTATGTATTATGTGAAAAACAATTATTTGTGTATGTAAAGAAGTTATTTTGAACTGAAGATTTAAACAAATTTGACCACTTGGATCTCGGAATCCTTTGTCAGTCTTGCAAGAGGAGTGAATACTTAGTTTACAAACATAAAAATTGTCTGGCAACTCATACTTACATTAAACACATTCGATATCCTAGGAAAAACTCGACTGCTGATTAACTTTATGACTTTTCGCATTTGACATTTGGCATTCGAAAATGAATTGAAGTTGGCTGCACCGCATTGATGTGTCTCTTTGCTAAGATGATCTTAAGTATTTTGGAGCAACCGCAAATAAATTAAGTTCCACTCATAATATAAGATCAACTTGACTATGATACATATTTATGAACAGTATCAGCAAACGGGCCTTACTCACCCACTCAATTATCATGTAAACATATAGGGTACCTCTAGTCAACGTAGAACCTTGAAAATTGTTAGAGATACTTCTCGAAATGTAGACAAAGTAATACGATAAGTGAAATTAATTATTAAATGATTTACAAAAAATAGGCAGGATCAGGTGCAAACATCTTATCTTAAGGTTTCTGGAACTGCTCGTTGTCTTAGCGCCACCCATAAGAGATTTCTTGGTTGTCTATCAAAAGGCTTTTCAAAATTAACCAACACCGTATGCAAGTCCTTTAAGGAATCACGATGTTTTTTTGTTGATTTACCCGAGACAAACCCGCACTGGTCATCAGATAGCCGTATTATTTTCCACAGTCGGCTATCTAATACCCGCTCAACGATCATCATGGTGACATCAGCTTGACAGAACGGTATCGCGTATCGCCCTTTCCTTTGTGCAAAGGAAAAAGGTAACTTTCCCTCCACTGATTAGGCATTGGAGATAGGAATCATGAGCCATCTGGACCCGATGAGAAGAGACAAAAAGTACATATATTGTATTAAATAGTAAAAGGTTTTCTTTTTATTTTATAAAAGTACATAATTTAGGTTTTCATCACTTATAAATTTATCTTTAAGGAATAGCAACAAAAGGTTCAGTCTAAATCTAATGGTTTTTATTAAATTATATATACATACATATGTATATCACAATTTCCTTAGTTTTAATTACGTCATCGGCAGAACATTATATGAACCCATAGTTCTAAGATACTGCAAGATCCTGTTTGAGTTCTTAAACTCTTGATATCGCATCACACAGTTCCGGATCCGTTCAATTTTCGTCATATTTTTCCTGCCCAAAATCTGTTGGACATCCCGTTGATTAGCGTTTGTCTCGGTTAGAGTAGTTTCAGTATTGTCCTGTTCAGTTCGTATTGCGTCGACCAGTAAATGCACCGCTCCACTGCAGTTGCTAACAGTTTTGCTAAATTTGTTGTACCACTCCTCGACGACACTATCAGTGATCACTTCGTGAGTCAATGTTCTCTCGTAGATATTCCACATCTCTATTGGGTACTGTGGTGGCAGAACCTGTGTTCCATTCAGTACCAATTGTCCACGTACATAATTTCTGTCCAGATAGTCTGCAACATCCTCAAGTCCAACCAAAAGTTGATTCTTGTCGGTCTCTAGCTGATTAAGCAAAAGTTCGAAGGCTTCAACAACATCCACAGGAGGGACATAGGCCAGCCCTATCGCACACCATAGCCATTGCTTTACTGCGTCAGAGTAGCCGGCTTGCAGGCGGAGTACTTGGAGTTTGCTGTACAACGACTGCTTGAATTCGAACAGGCGCATGCAGATGTGGGCTTGTGGAAACGCAGTCCTCAGAGCATTCATTGCACCTCTGCTGGAATCAATCATAATCATTGAGGGGCTTTGCTTGAAAACATTCAATACAGTTGCTTTCTCTTGGAGTTTCAGGAGAGTGTCCAGATACTCCTCTTCGCGTTTTGTTTGCATGAGGACATACCCTAGCGGAACGACAGACTCTTTCACCCTGGCGTGAATTGTCCACATTTGAAGGAACGCTGTGGCTTCTATGCCGAATGTCCCATCCACATACCAAAAGCTGGAGGCGAACAATTTCTTCAGGTTGTCCTCTGTGGCAAATATGATAGTCCTTTGGGTGGTTTGATCCACTTCGTTGTTTATGATGTTGTCATGCAAGAGGAACTGCCTGCTGGAAACCGTTCTAAGATGAGATTCGGGGATTAGGAGGTCGTCCAAGTTCGGCTGCAAGAGTAGCCGACAATCTCTGACTAACCGCCGAAGGTTCCGCAATTGGGGTAATGCAGCCCTAGCTTCTGCAGAAAGACTTTTAACTTCTTGGACCACCAAATTGTGTGGGTCTGCTTCATACCCCTCTACGGCCTTTTTCCTGAGATTCGATTTCAGTCGCAAAATTTCAACCTGTACTGATTGGGAGGAGTGCGTGTGGTCTCTGGTAATGTGTATATCTAGCTCGCCGCCGTCTTTGAAGGAAACTGCTCGACCAGGGCATTTCCGCTGTTTGCACGTCCAAAACGTTTTGCCATCCCTTTTCACATACAGGGTATAGATGTAGCCACAGTACGATAAGATGTCCTTGTTGTGTATCGAGGTGTGGATCTCAGCCATGATCGCATAGCCCGTGAAATGGAAAATGAGATGAGCTTGGGCACCAAATATGTGTAGGGATTCGCAGTATCTGCGGCCAAAAGTACCTGGAATTGCAGTTGTTGACCTCTTGGCGAAGCCTATCGCCGAAATTGTTTAGCAACAATTGTTTTCGCTGAAATGAACTGTCGAAATTCGCGAACTCAGATAACAGTGACGTCTCGTCGCTCAATAGACATAAAATCCTAGCAACTTTCCATGGTGATAGTTCGGAGAATCGCAGGCTATGTTGAGAAAGTGCCTCTTATTAATGTTAGTGCAGAATTTGCGAGGGGAATACTGGGAAAAATATCATGTTTCCATGAGTTAGCGTGCATGATATCACAATGGACCTCATTTGTTCTAAGTGTGTCCTGTACACATGCGCAGACAGCCACCCTAACCTACCATAGCATGCATGGAAACTCGAGTCGAGTTGAGTTCCCTATGATATTTTGAACACAATGAAAACTCAACTCTAACTCTACAGCAGTACAGGTTGAAATTTTTGAAACATGGTAGAAGACTTCTTGAACAAGTCACTTTGTTTGATCTTTTAATGCAGTTTAAAGTCGTTTTAAAGTCGGTATCTATTCTAGTTATTGAGATATTCAATTTGATTCTACGGTATATTGTACGAAAATGATAATTTAAAATATTAAAATGTCGAATTTGCAATATTATTGTGTATATGACAAACTCTATGTACTTCCTGAGGTCAAACCGGCAAACCCCAAAGGCGGCCCAGTAGGAATACAGTAAATTGGGAGGGCTGTGATCCTTCTACTCCGGATCATAACCTCGCAGTAAGGAAAAGAAGAAGAAGAAGATATGAAAAACTCTATGTACAAATTGAGCAATGATTCTTTTCTTGTTTCATTGTTTCGTCGTATAAACATTTTATGTAATTCCTATGTAATAATTAATTAATTAATTATTTTTTATTTTTGTTATTCGTTTCATAAATAAACTACTTTGTGCAATTGAGATGTAATAACACATTCCGATATCAACACTGGCGTTTTGAAAATTCCACCTCGCCCCTCGTCGATACGTAGACAAGAACCTAGAACCACAAGGTCGAACTAAGTGGAGTATCTGCCTGGTAACACAATGGACCAAAAAGGTATCCGTGGTAGATGAAGAATTGGAAATAATGAAATACTCCCTGGAATACCCTGCATTTAGTGAATACCCTGCAAACTTTAAAGTTTTATCTCCCTTGATCATTTGTGGGTTCCTGACAATGCTAAAAAATAAACCCAAAGGAAAAGTTAAAGATCATTTCTTTCCTAAAGGGTGTACCATATTAAAAAACAAAGATTGTGCATAATTATTTGGTTAATAAATGTCCCGTGCATATTTTCCCATAGAATTAATTAAGGATGAGCACAAATTTATCGGGCGGTTTTCTTATTATTAAGTTTTAAACTAAATATAAAGCTGGTTTCCTGGAATGTAATTTTTGGGATTTACAACAATGCAATATTATGCTGAAACCCACTACTCTCCACTGCTGGCTGGGGAGGCAGCAGCTGCGATTTGGTCAACTTTTGTAAAACTAAAAAAAAAAAAGTTTATAAAAATCACTCTTTAACTATTTAATTATGAGACTTATTCAACTTCATGGCCTATGTGATTTGGACTGTAGTTACTTAATGGAGAAATTCCATGTCCGTCTGTCCGTTTGTACGTGACAAATTTTCAGGCCTTGAATTTTTAACTCATATTTAATAGACTGCTTGAATTCTGAAAAACACCCACTGTTATGCCCGCACACATGTTAACTATCGGACAACCACTCTTTTATGCTAGTTTCAAGGACTCTTCCATTTTATTATAAGATAGAATCATAAAATGAAGGAACGTGAAATGAAGTCATACGATTTAAAAAAATGCATAGAAGTAAAATAAATCAAAAAAATAATTAAAACTTAAAAAAAAAAAATTCCAAGAAATTTAAAAAAATTAAACAAAATTAAAAAAAAAAACTTGAAAAATTGTAAAAAAGTTAGGTAAAACTAAAAATATTAATAAAAAAAATTCTTCGATGGGTATAACACAATCCGTTACAGACGAACCTTAGGTAGGAATATGAAATTTTGTACAAAAGCTTTTTGGAATCCGAGGTGTACAGATTTTTGAAATTCGTCAACACTCCCACTTTTCAAAAAAAAATTTTCGGTCGCTATTTTTATTAGAGACTAAAAAATATTGTCCGAAAGAAATATATAGACGTTGACATTTTCTACAATTCGTCTATACATGGCACAGAGCCACACCAACTTCTTTGGGGCATTTTCTTTAAAGAAAAAATCGATTTACGTTAATGAACTTATTGTAAATATCTACTCAGAATCCGTGAACTTCTACCACAAAGAAGAATTGCTAAGGAAAAGATGTAATACATTTTTTTTCTGGTAAAATCCTTAAAAATCACGGAAATATTTTCTGAGTAGATAGATGCCGCTGCATTTACATTTCTTGACACTCCCACTTTATTAAAAATGCATTTGATGATAACCCTTGCGCGGAAGGCACCTTGTCGTTAGTGCGAAAGCTTAATTTGAAATTAGTCACTGTAGTTTTAATAGAACTTACACTTCAGATACCCCACTAACAAGTAACGAACTAAAATGTGCCACCCTCTAATCCAAGGTGTTATGCGAGACCGTGGCCATTGGATGGTTTGTACACAGCGCATCGAGGAGTAAGAGTCCCTTAAAGTGATGAAGTGAAAGGAAAAGGTTAAAGACTGGATAGAGAGTGTGGTGACAATGCGCGGTTATTTACATTTATAAGTTCCAGAAAATATTGAAAAGTGCTAGTTGTTCCACATTAATTCAATTTATATGAATTTCAGAATTGAACGCAGTTTTTGAACATATTTTTGTTGTAGAAATCGGTTCTCTTAATTTACATCATGAAAAGTTGCTAGGATATACAGTCAATGGGAACTGAAGTAATAATGACAACAATTTTTATTTTGACGCCACCGCGAAAGTTCTTCTGAGTTGTTTGTGTTTAGTGCGAGTTTTTAATTAGAATATAGCGACAATCGTTTACTTCCCGTTCAACTAACCATTTTGGACAGCAACCGGCATTTATTGGCTTTCATTTGAGTTGCACAAGTGGGCGAGCATTTCTGCAATTAAGAACGTAAATCATATCAATTAGTTAGGCTTGTTTGCCATGAATTTCTTTTTTTTTGGTTTCCCAGGTCACAACGCTCCACAATCATGGCTGAAATTCACAAATCACAACGCAACAACGAGAAATTAGCCTACTGTGACTTTATTTACAACAGGAAATGTTTCAGAGCCGGCAAAATTTACTGGACATGCTATCAGCGAGGAATATGCAACGGCAGAGCAACATCCACATATAGAAACGGAGTGTTGGAAGTAGAAGTAACCAGAAAGCATACCCATGGCAATCAACCCAATGAAGTTGCACTTATGCGGCTAAGAACAAATCTCAAGCTCATGGCGGTGGAACAATGTGATGTTGCTCCAATAGATCTGGTCAGAGGAGAGCTCAAGAACCTGCCTGCCGGTGTTAAGCTTCCTACGCGGGAAGTCGATAACCTTTGTCGGGAGGTGGGCAGAAGTCGAGAATTTCACCTCCTAGTGAATCCTTGCAAAGCGGCCGATCTCAAAATCTCTGAAGTTTATTTCAGGACCATTTCCCATCAACAGTTCCTCCTGCACGACAATATCATACTCAACGAAGTAGACCAAATCACTCAGAGAACAGTTATATTCGCCACAGAGAACAACCTCCGTAACTTGTTCGCCTCCAGCGTTTGGTACGTTAATGGCTCGTTCCACATAGTGCCTACGATGTTTCATCAGCTCTGGACTATCCACGGAAAGGTGAAAGAGTGCATCGTCCCGCTGGTGTACACTCTCATGCAAACGAAAAAAGAGGAGGAATATTTGGAAGTTCTCGTGCGACTCCAACAGAAGGCAGTCGAATTTCAGATCTTCCCTCAAGAGCCATCCTTGGTTATGGTTGACTTCAACAGAGGCGCAGTGAACGCCATAAAGACCGTGTTCCCACGTGCCGAACTCAGTATGTGTCTATTCCACTACAAGCAATCGTTGTGGAAGAAAATTCAAGACTTCTGCCTCCAATCCGAACACAATCGAGAGGGCAGTGCCGTCAAGAAGTGGGTCTGGTATGCGATAGGAATGGCCTATGTGCCTCCTGAGGATGTTGTTGAAACCTTTGAACTTCTACTCAAAGAACTCGAAAGCATTGAAATTTCGGTTGAGGTTAGAATTAAGAACTTTGTCGAGTATCTGGAGCGAAATTATATACGAGGGCAGCATAAAGTAAATCGAATGCTGCTGCAACGCTATCCAATTGAGTTATGGACTAGCTATAGGAGAACATTGACTGACGAGGTGCGAATCGATTGTTTAGTAGAAGAATGGCATAAAAGGTTTAACAGTACTGTCTACGATGCTAAATGGTCGCTGGATACCGTCGTCAGTGCTATACGAAATGAGCAAAATAACACGGAATGTGATTTAAGCACTGGCCGCCAGCGTGATTTCTCACAAACAGAGAAAACATTAAACATTAACAATCAGATCAGAAAGCATGTGATGCGCTATCAAGAGTTCAAAAGGGCGGGAAATATTTTAGAATATATAAGGATCGCCGGGTCGTACCATGTTATGTCCACGCAGTAATATAATTGATTATCTGTGATAAGTTGATTTTAAGATTAAATGATTTTGAATATTTTTACGGCAAATGTTGGAGAAAAAAACTGAACGGTTGCGTTACTATTTAAGTAATTCTGATTTGTAATTCTTTAAAATTCTTATAGACGGCAGCCTTTATGAAGTAAGATAAAGACAAAGCATACGTAAAATGTATGGACTTTTATAAAAGAAAACAAAAACGATTTTTTCATTTACATATGCATAAGCATTACACTAAAAAAAATTAGCTCAATACATACAGTAACGGACATAGAAATCCGGAAATAGTGAAAAAACAAATTTTAGTACAATAATTTTGGAGGTTTTAAAGATAATCAAGATCCATCTTTACCGAATGTTAATTTGTTGAAATACATTTCAGATTCGGAAAACAATAAACCAATTTCCGAAAAAAGGGTTTACAAAAATTTTCAAATTGTTTTAAGTTTCATTGAAATAAAACAAGTGAGTAAATGTGTAAGTAAATGATAGTTTTTTTTGCTATTCGAGTCTATGATTTTTATTACAGGAAAGGGGCTTCTCAAACTACCGAGAACTGAAGATGTTAATACATTGTAGTCCCTCCTTTTTTTACGGTTTTTATCCGGTCGGGCAGTGATGAAATCAGGCTGTGTAAAGTATGCAGTGCGATTTCCTCATACCACAGTTTCTCAATGAATTTGTCCAACTCGGTTATTGTCCGTGGCTTCTTCTTCGCTACCTGAGCTTTAATTACGGACCAAAGGTTCTAAATCGGGTTCAGATCAGGGCTGATTCCAGGCCACTCCAATGTTGCAATACTATTCTCGGTTAGAAAATGTTTGACTTGGAATGAAAAAATGCATTTACAATAATAAAACTTTACGAACTTCCGCTAATATTTTGGGGAAGGTAAAAAAATGGCACTTACTAATTTCGCGCGGTGTCAAGGTGCAGAATCGCCTTGGAAAATTGGCTTATCTGAGCATTATAAGTGTTCTTCTAAAGATGGTAGCAGATTGTCTTCCAATATTTTTTTATATCTTTCTGCGTTCACCGTTACATTTATTAGAGCCAGCCGTCCAACGCCGTGATAGGAAAAGCATCCCCAAATTATCATTGAGCCTCCTTGTTTCACGGTTTTTGTCACGCACTCATCATGGAATCTTTCTTCAGTTCTTCGCCTCATGTACTGTATTCCGTCAGAGCCGAATATGTTGAACTTGGCCTCATCTGAGAAGATCACATTTTTCCAATCCGTTATGGTCCAGTTTTTTAGAAATGGTTTTTTGGCAGGTCTTCTTGCGTTCAAGCCAGCTTCTTGAAGCCTTCGTCTTACAGTCCGTGAACTTATCTCTGATCCTTCAGCCTCTACCAAGTCTGCCCTTAAATCTTCAGCAGTTTTTAATCGATCACGCAGACTTATTCGTTTTAAAAGCCGATCTTCAGCGCTGGTAGTCTTTCTTCTGCGACCCGTCCCCTTTTTCTTTAAGATGAGCCCGTTGCCTCGAATTTTTTGATTAATTCAGCCGCTGACGACTTGCAGCACTTTTCACATTATATTACGAACACTTAATTTTTCATTTAAAAGTCATTATTCGTATGTGGCGAGTATTGTCCTGCTCGATGTAAATAGAGTTCGGTCTAAGACTTATACTCATAACAGACCAAAATTGATGGTGATTAACTTTCGATCCCGCTTAATCTTAATTTTGATCAGCAGCTTATCCCCGATATACCGGACCCTCATACAAACACTCGCTTTTACTGCGAATGGAGTACATCTAATCCGCATAAAATAAAATCTTTTGCCTCGTTTTAGATCTCATTAGTAAATATCCACATTTAACAAACTCATTAGTAGGGAATAGGCGAATTTCATTACTTTTATTAAATAGGCACATATCGTCGTTCGGCTTTCAAAACTTGATATGTGTGAAGTAAAGTTCTTATTCAGCTATCAGCTGTTTTGGTGGACGTTCCACATTCATAAGCCTGTCTTCACCATACATTTTGCAATAATAATTTTTCTTTCAAAAATATTGAAGTGCATGCATTTTGCAGCTTTAAATAATATTAACCTCTCTTTTCACTTGGCTGCCTAAGGTTCAGACGGAACTGAAACAATCCTTCGCTCTGTAGTTATTTTTGAACTTTCTATGTTTTTGTTCTAAAGCAACGTTAACATTCTTTTCCTTTTCTTAATTCTTCTCTTTTTTTTAAAAAAAGTTTTTTTTTATGAATCTAACTTTAAATCTGAAATCGAAATTTTCTTAAATCAGTCTTGAATTTAGATTTCGTTCTTCCATTTGTTGTAGCTAAATACGCTTCAATCCACGAAACAAATTTTTAGAAACAACTAAATAAGAAAATGAGGACAGTTATAAAAGACGATAAAAATATTTTGATCTATAACTACTCGTTGACGTTAAAATACCGTCTAACATCGTTCCTCGAAAATCCAGATATGTATGTAGTCTTTTATTTAGCCCATCTTTTAACTTAACCGCATATTATGTGTGATCCTAGTAAAATTCTGAAAACATTCGTGTATACTAGGTGACAGCAAAATGCACAATAAAAATTAAATGCAGAACTGATTGTCCGCAAAAAGACACATGCATTATCAAATCATTTATAAATATATTTTCTATACCTTTATAAAGTGAAACCTGCTCCAGGCATCGGTTTCGCGGAAGATATGTTAAACCTTAACAATATAGAAATTTTAGTATATTTATTTGAATTTAACGCCTTATATTTTATTTTACAAACTTAGTGTATCTATTATTTTACTACATCTCGGGCAACCTGTTAACTTGATCGCCCTCGATCAACTGCCATTGGTGTAGAATTCCTTATAGAATATATCAATTAGTATTTAGGAAATTATGGATTAACAATTTTCTTAATTAATAAGTAAAATGAGAAGTGCAACAAAATTATGAAAATTAACTATTAATACAACTTAAAATAAAAGTGACGCTCAACTGGGCAAAATAACCGTTACTCTGCTTCTCTCCATAAACGGAGGTTCCTTGCTTCAATAACCCCATCATAAGGTAATTGAGTAATCTGACAGTTTTCTATGTCACGGACGATATACCGATCGCAGGGCAAAATCTTGTAGATGACATATGGTCCCTTAAGCTTCGGGAGCAGCTTCTTATTAGTACCAACCGTTGTATCTGCGTTCCTAATAACTACATAATCACCTTCTTTGTAAACGCGTGCAGGTTGATTACGTTGTTTGAACTGTTTGAGATTGTACTCTTGAGCTTTATGTACGAATTCAGAGGCGCACTGCCTAATCTGACTCAGGTTTCTCTCTTGGTGGCCTAAACCCTTTTCCTCTAGAAACTCAGTCATCCTATCCACTATTGTACCTCGCTGATCGACGCCGAATAAGAGCTTACTAGGCGTCGTGCGTATAGAACGGTGAACCGTATTGTTCTGCGCATATTCGACCTGCGAAAGCATTCATGCCCAATCAGCGTGTTCTATTGGCTCACTAAGTTTTGCCAGCATACCTATCAGGACACGAATAACTCTCCCTACTTGTCCGTTAGCCTGTGGTGAATGGACTGCTACTTTTACATAAGTAATATTCAAATCCTTTCAGATCCGCTGTTTCGGAAGTTTTATTTGATCTTATTTTATTTAAATGGGCATATATACTGCACATCTGAGATTTAGTAAATTTTTTTTTGAATTTAACGTCTTATATTTTATTTTACAAACTTAGTGTATCTATTTTCGGTTATAACCACGAGGACTAGTGAAAAAGGCACAACCGCTCACGAGCTGTCAGTCGGTGAGAGGCCGGAACAAAACAGAAAAGGCGGAAATTCAGCGCCTATTTTATTTTTGAAAAACTATAGCTGACATCAGACTGAAGTTGGCCTCAATTCAGACGGGTTTGTTTCCAAGCTGAGCTTACCCGGCGTTTACATTTGCTTACTGCCTTTTCCTCTTTTCCTCGAGTTATTTTACTACAAAATGGATTTTTGTTTTCCGCATTTCCCCTCTCCCCTGCCCCTGTTCAGTAAATCAACAGAAATGCATGGTGAAAACACGGTCTAACTTAGCAATTAGTAAATTTTGTCCGTACGGAATACGGACATTCTGTTCTATGGCTGTTGAGTTTTCTTCGACCGCAGCTTTACGTGACGTTGGTTTATTGTTTCCAATCGAACAAATATAACAAATTGATGGACTCATTGAACGTACCTCGCTGTCATTAAAACAATTTCCTCTGTCAAATTCGCAAATCAGTTTTTGACGTGTAAACATGTAGACGTGAATTTTTTTTTATTCGCAAAATTTTTAATTTACTTTATTTATTGTTCATAAAACACGGTGTAAAATGGAAATAACAGGTAAAGACGCATCTGAGTTTCAAGATGTTGTTCTAGAGAAGTGTAAAGCTTTAGTAGAAGAGGATGTTATAGCGGTACAACCGAATCAAAGTCCACATATTGCTGAGGATTTGCCACCTAAAGGTGCAGAGTCGGGCGTTGAACGCGTAAACAAATGCTCTACTTCTACTGTGGACGCTCAAAATCAGGAAAATTCGCATTCTAAAGCAAATTTTAATGGAGATATTACGGCAGAGTCGCAAGTCACATCAGTATTTGAAGAGAATACTTGGAACATTCCCGAGTCCCCTTCAGCAGTGCGTTCTGAGAATAACAATTCACAAACAGAGAAGGAATCTTCATTACAAAGTAATAATTCGGAATCAATTCTAGCCAAAGATAATAGCTGTACTGTTGTTGACACACTTAAAGAGGAAGACAACTGTGTTGGGGTCTCACCGTCCTCTCCAGGACATTCTATGTCCAGTCAAAGTCTTGCAGCTCTAAATGAAAGGCAGGAATCCGACTGCAGCACAAAGGCAGCTAACTTAATGTGCAGCACACTTGTAACTCCACAAAGGGACCCTTCGGAGGAGGAAAGCTCGGTTAACCATGAAGTTACACAGTCTTCTCCATCTCATCATTCGGTAATCGCAGCTGCTACACCTGAAAAGGTTCCTTCATCCATAGCTGGGAAAGCCAGCCCTGCTCATAGTGAAATTTCTCAGGCATCTCCATCACATTTACCTAACGCCCCGTCACCGAAAAATCAGCCCTCATCTCATATTTCGCCTCCAACTCCTCCACCAACACCACCCGAAATGATTGACAAACACAAACGACTCCAAGAGCAACTCAGGAGCTACGAAAGCCAGGTTGAACAATTGAAAAAGGCTCTGTCACAAAAGGACAATACAATCACGCTTTATCAGAGGGAGAACGCCCTCCTAGAGAAGGAGAAGTTAGCGGTAAGGTCTTTAAATAGCTTTTTCCTTCAAATCTCATTAAGTTCTTCTTTTTAGTTTCGCAAGGAGAAAGAACTAGCCACCAAGGAGAAGGAAAGCATTGTCATAACATTTGCCACAAAAGAGAAATCTCTAATTGATGCCAAAAAGCAAAAGGAGTCTGTCGAGAAGCAGCTAGCCGATTCCCGAAAGGAAGTGAAGAATATTTCAATGAAATTCCACGCGTTGAATGAAGAGAAGTCTAGGATTACCTACATGCTCGATGAAAAGGTAAGATTATCAGGTTCTATCTAAGAAATTCTCAACGTTATACTCCTATCTCATCACAGTGCAACGAAGTAAAGAAATACCAAAAGGAACTGGAGAAGCAAAAGGCCGACTACAACAACCTGGAGATGAAACTCAAATGGAACTCGGTAAAGTTGGCGCAAGAAACCGAGGCGAAATTGGTAAGAAAAATATATTTTCACCCTTTTCTGGAAGGCTTATAAAATAAATTATCCACAGACAGCTGAAAGGAAGCTGGAAGAAGAGCGAAATGCTCCAAAGCCACATGAGGAGAAGGCTAATGGTAAGTGTTCGCCCTTCTAATCTCCATTCACTTTCTATACATATCTGCTTATTTCCAGAAAAAATTAAAGTAGAATACGAGGCCACAGCAATATTGCTCAAACACGAAATCGAAAACAAGGACAAAACAATCGAAGCCCTAACCAAAGAAAACAAACAAGCTTCGGAGAAGATAAACCAACTCCAAGAGACTATGAGCAAGGAGATCCTCGAGGTGAGCAAGGAATCCGAAGTAAACAAATTTTCTCTATTAAATCATTTCCTATTTCAGAACACCAGCCTCTCGAGGGAACTGGAATGCCTTCGACAAGAGCACACCGCTGTACAGGACTCCTACAGTGAAGAGATGCTGAATTCAGCGAAACTACGCGGGCAATTAGAGGAACTACAAGTGCTACGCACCCAGCATACCTTGTGAGTGTAGATTTATCCTTAAATGTTTAAATGGCTTTATATGTATGTCGATTTGTATTTACAGAAATGAAGACAAAATCAACACGCTGAATGCAAATCTTCGTGAACTAGAAGACAAAGTATTGGATTCCACACAAGATCTGGAACAGTTGCAGGCCAAAGAACAAGAACTTCTTAGTATCAATAAGGAGATGAGTGAGATGATTGTTGGCTTGCAGAATGAGATTTGTTTACAAACATCAAAGGTGAGATGAAAGTACAAAGAAAAAAAAAATAAAAAAAGTTAATGCCCCGGGTGAGGCTCGAACTCACGACCTTAAGATTATGAGACTTACGCGCTGCCTACTGCGCCACCGAGGCTATAAATGTGATGTGAAAAATCTCTTACTTGTGTTCTTTTAGAACAATTCTGAGTTGGGAAAGAGATTGCATCAGCAAATTTGTACATCACAGTAGTACAGAAAAGTTTTCGTTCATTGTGTATAAATTTCTAAATTTATAGTTCTTGTGAAACAAATTTTGACTTGAATCTATAAGAGCATGTATTGGTTTCCTGAAAATTTTCGATCTCGAGGTTTTGATTAAACTTGACGTTACTATGATATAGAAGGTCAATAATGTGGGTCTTCCAATTCTGTGTGTCTGTTTGTATGCACCTAAACGTAGTCTAAACGACTCGACGGATTTCCTTTCTAGAGATTATTCTGTTGAATTCTTAAGAATATCTGCCACGGTATATGTAATGGTGTCATAAGTCTGCTTTGCAGCCTTCGGAGAGTCAACATTTGGAGATTGAATGTTAAACAGGATTTTCTTTTAAGTGAACTTAGGTTTAGAGCCGAACTAAAAACCTGAGAACAATATGGTACAAGGGTGCTGTATCGGCAAAACCAACAATTTTATTGTTTGTCGACTCTAGTAGATCATCGATATGGAGAAGAAATAGAGCTGGTGAAAGAACAGATCCCTGAGGCACTCCAGCGTTGAATTACAACTTGAATTTATCTGTCCTGGAGAACATTTTCTTTTCATCCACATAGCTCTTCCGGTAGTCCGTACAACATCAACATTTTCAAAGAAAGTTGGGAATAAGTCAACATATCAACATTCTTCTTCTCTTAATCGAGTTAAAAAACAAATTGCGGAACCGTCCAGGAGAGGCCCTGATCTTAAAAATATAATTGAATATGACTTATAGTAGTTCAAAGTCTGACCAGTAATAGTGCAGAATAGCACCTAATAAGAGGCAGTGCAATTGCTTGTTGAAGCTTCGTAAACCGGCGTGAACCTGGTACTCAACCAACATACTTCTCCAGCCAGTTCGATCCTTAGTTCTCAAATTTCGCATACCAAGCTAGTTGAGGATCTTCTCCACTTGTATGCGTCGTTTAGGTGACGTTTGGGATGAATTTAATTTATTTTATTTCAAATAATATGTATTGAAAGTTGGTATAATTTTGCATAAATTTATGCGTACGCAAACAGGTCTAAAACAAAGTTAGGTAATAACCTGTCACTTCGACAACGGGAATAAGTATGATTATTTCTGTTGTCTATGCCCTAATTCGAGTCATTAATCGATCTGAATAATAACTCGTATTTTTTAAGTGCCGTGAGGTGATGAATATTAAAGTGGCATTGGTGACAATTCTCATCTGGAATGATTCAAGGAATATGATGACAGAAATAGCATGTCGACTTGACTAGGTAATGGGGCTGTTAACCTTTCGAAATCACATCCATATTTTTTAGTCGGAAGGCAACTTAACCATGCACACTACTTGATTTGATGAACAAATCACTTAAATGTTATATTTTTCTAGTCTGTTCTTCTGGGGCATAATTTTCTTAGTTTCCTACTTAATGAGAAGCCTTGCTTATCGGCTTAATATCTTAAATTCCTTTCCAGGTTAAAGGGGTCGAAGCTGAGAACGAGATCCTCAAAAAAGAGAAATTAGACTTTGATACCAAGTACAATGACATTGAGTCACAACTGAAGCAAGAAATCCAACAAAAGAACGACGAACGTCTTTTACTCACAAAACATCTCTCGGAGAAAACAAAGATGTATGAGTCTGTGAAAGCTAAGTTGGAAAATACCCAGGGCGACTTAGAAGCGATAAAAAAGAAACATTCCCAAGTAGTTAAGGTAAGTTCAATGTCCCTAATCATTTAAGAGGCTTCACGATTCTTTTTGTGTAGGAACTCCAAAGAGAACTTCAAAAATACAAAAAATTGTTCGAAGAAAAATCGTCTCCTTCATCACCAACAAAACAGAATTTCTGTCCCAATTGTGAACTAAAGAATACAAGTGAAGAGCGAATCGCTTCAAGGAATTCCCGGGGAAGTAACAATAGTCGAAGTGACAGTGAATCTGAAGCTAGAAGTACCACGTCAACGATGAACCGTGATGTTCAGGTAAAGGTACATACCTATGTCATTCACTAACAAAAACTTAAAAAACTTTTCTTTTGCAGGGCCCTTCCAAGCAGCATTTGGTTGAGAGAATCCTACGTTTGCAGCAGGCTTCTGCTCGGCAAACAGAAAAGATCGACTTTTTAGAGAATCACACTTTATCCCTGGTGGCAGAGTTGCAAAAGAAATCGAAAGTCGTTCAGTATTATATGATGCGAGACCAAGCTGGCGCGCTCACCTCTTCTAAAAGTGATCAGAACAAGAGCGAGCTGGCGAAGTATGGTGGTGTTATGTCGGCCATCTACTCCGGCATTAAGGGCCCAAATCAGAGCATGACTCTTGAGTTATCGCTGGAAATCAATAAAAAGCTACAAGCAGTGTTGGAGGATACTCTGCTCAAGAATATAACTCTGAAGGTAAGGCATTGGTTTATAGAAACCTCAAACCTAGTTTCATACTTGTATCTCTAGGAAAACCTCGATGTTCTCGGCTTGGAAGTGGACAAACTCACACGGAAGCTTGCTCAGCTCAAGTCATAGCGTATCGGTGCCATTGTACAGTTCGTCACTATGTACATTCCCAAATGGAATATTATTTTAATTCAATTTAAGTTAATGTAACATATTATCCGAAGAATAAAAGAAACAAAGTGTATAACGTCGAATCTTCTTCCTTTATTAGCCACGCATATCATCAATCTACAAACAATTTTCATATAACTTAGGACTGGCCGGTTTGACCAATCCCATGCTTAACTCTATCGTTGGCTTCTCACCGTCCTCAGCCAGACGTGCAAGTTTGTTTACTCTTTCCCTGAAGTGCACTTTCATCCTGGGATTCTGTACGCCGGTCTCTTCGCTAATGAACTCTCTTAGTAGTGGCGGGAAGTCGATTTCACGTGGAAGTATCTGTTCTTGATTTTGCTTGGTTACCTTACAGTATTCTGCTTCTTCGTCTTTCGGAATGAGCCGATAGTCAGCTTTGTATGTGGTGCTAAACAGGACAACTGGTTTTGGTTGAGTGACACCGCGGAAGGTGCGCTCTATGGTGACACGAACTTTGCGAACTTCCTGAAAAGATATTTTCATTAAGAAATGCATTGACTACGCGGGATTTTAATGAATTACTTCATTTGGAACAGCTTCAACTTTAAGAATTTTCATGTACGATGGCTCTGGGTAGCGCTCGAACATGCTGCGCACTACGACACGACCAACACCAAAGTTTTTCAAGTTTCCAAGAATTTCCCACAGGGTTTTACCACGGAAATCCGTTTTGCGACCAATATACTTTACAACTGACATTGTTTCAATATATTGTGTGTGGCTTTTTATTGAAAAATTGTTGTTACAAAATAGTTTTTGGTGAAAAGAGAAAAAACTAGGTTAGGAGCTGACAGTTGTCAGATGAAGCGGCCAGCTGTTTGTGACAGTGGATTACTTGAGTTTCGAATATGTTCAATAGGGTGCATGTGACATGAGTTGTCATCCTATCGAATTTCGACAATAAAATTTGAATAAAATCGTTGGTATTTGTATATCACGACTTCAAGGCTGATCAGAATGCGCATTTGTGTCTGAGTCGTGGGCAGAGTCAAGGATAAACGACTTGCAATGTCCTGCCCCCAAAAACCCACATAATAAAAAAGTGACAGCTCTCTCTTCGGCACGTGTTCGTGAATATGTGTGAAAGCTCAAAGGCAGTGACAATTTGGATAGCGTTATAGACAATGCCAATAAAAATAAAAATTAATTACCGGAAAAGGCAACAGAAAAGAGCCGCATCTCACCTAAAAAATAAATATAAATAAATGCGGTGAACAACTAGGAATGCAAACCTTTCCCGTTATACTGAAAACTAGAAATAAATTGTACTGAAATCGATTGAATTGTAAAGACCCTTGAATATGTGTCTATTAACACCCTTAAAGAAATTTTGATTCTAAGCTGACAGAATTTAAAGAAGAGAAATATATTCTTCTGGCATTCCGACAAACTGAATTTGGAATTTTGATAATTTCCTTATTTAACTTCCGCATTATTTATTTCATTGATTGACACTCGGAAAAGTTCAGTTATAGACAGTGCCAATAAATTATAGCTTTATAAATGAATTTATTGGTGTTAATAAACAAATTTTAAAAACCAAACTCAGGACTAGGAATTTTAGTTATGAAGCATTAAAATTCAGTCTTTTTAATGCTTCATAATTAAAATGGTAGATTTTAATAAAATTTAAGAATATAGTAATCAGTAGGAACTACTCCCAAAATAAACATGTTTACTTAAAACCTTAATTTATAATCTAAATAAAATATAATTTATAAAAGTTTTGATCTATAATTTATATGCGGAAATAATTTATTTAAATAATTTCAATTTCGTCGCGAATGCCAACATAAAATGGAAACGTAGTGGAAGTCAAGAATTGTACTTGTGTATTTTAAAGTACGCTTGTATCGATTTTTTCATCCCTATAACAACTAGTTTTCGTTCTTGACAATCAGTTTGACAGAGAAATAATGGTCTTAGTTGACATTATTTTGGCCATAACAACGGTTAGAATGTTTGCGAACCAAAAAAGGGTCTCGATGCTATGAACTGAAACCTATACATAGACGACGCTGCTATGGCCATTAGGGCGAACAAAAAGTTTTTTAGCGAATTGAGAGAGGCCCCTGAAGTCGACTATTAACCGAATGTATTAGAAATGTTTCGAAAGTAATTTAGCATCAACGATTTTCCAATGACATTTGAAATTTAGGGAAAAACCGACAAGGGAAACATTTCTTTAAATTCGATGCAAACAAGAAAAATAGATTTCCTAATTTATTTTTCAGATACACTCTACTTCACTGACAGAAAATTTTAAGAAAATTCTACCCCATCGTTACTTAAATAATGTTCGGAGTAAAATGAATAAAGAAACAGAAAACTGAACTTCTTTGTATGATGTTAAAATATGCGCGTATAACTTTCAAATAAATGCATATTTCTAATTATTCTTAACAACAACCCTTCAACTTAAAAGTTATCTGCAATAAATTTACACGTTCATTCTTGCAGCACCAAAAATGAAAAACATTCTATTTATTCCCCATTTCTTTCTAAAAAAAATGCATTCCGTATATTCGGGCGTAAATAAAGAAGCACGGAATGACAAGAAGAGACTGTCACGAACGAATAAAGAAACAGGAATTGTCATTCGGAATATTACCAAAACAAATGCAAATAAAATCGTTGGAAAGAATTTTCAAATACGTTGGTGTGCTTTAAAAATTTAGTCGGCTGCTCAGTTCACGCAGTCGTTATGAACCTTACCATTCAAATATTCTGACTTCAGAAGTGCTCAATTCGGTCTTGCTTTCAAATATACAGTTCCTGAAGGTAGCCCTTTGCAGGTAATGCTACATACTCCTACGTTTGCACTATAGTCAAATGAGATGATTTCAAATGACATTCCAGGAATGACAACATGTTAGGTGTATAACTTTAGACAACCAATTATACCCCCCCTCAAGCAATCCATAGACATTCCTTAATTAGTGCCTCAGAGACGACAGAAATAATTTAGCAAATGAGGAAATGTTTGGGAAGTGGGATAATTTAGCATCTCATTTTTACTATAATCATCCCATTTGGCTCTAGTGAAAACGTAGTATTAGCTACACATGTCAAAAATGATAGCAACTGTCAAAAAGTCCGTACTGTTTATAATTACTACTGTGTATAATTCATTATGATATGTAATAATGAGCAAAACAGAGACCTGAAACTAAAGGGTGGTTAAGTTTCAAGGGGCGATGTTGATTTTGAATAAAACACAAATTATTTAGGAAATTACTGTCATTTCTTTTTATTATGATAATATTGGTATGGTTCAATTATGTATGGAACAAAATATCGGCCAAATGGCCGCCGCGACCTCGGCGGCACACCTCCATCCGATGGTCCAAATTTTCGATGACACTGAGGCATAATTGAGGTTCTATGCCGTTAATGTGCCGAATTATTTCATCCCTTAGCTCTTGAATTGTTGCTGGCTTATCGACGTACACCTTTTCTTTCAAATAACCGCAAAGAAAGAAGTCCAACGGTGTCAAATCACATGATCTTGGCGGCCAATTGACATCGCCACCACGTGAGATAACACGGCCATTGAATTTGTCGCGCAAAAGAGCCATTGTTTCGTTAGCTGTGTGGCAAGTGGCACCATCCTGTTGAAACCACATATCGTCCACATCCATATCTTCCAATTCGGGCCATAAAAAGTTCGTTATCAACTCACTATAGCGAACACCATTCACAGTAACTGCCTGACCGGCCTCATTTTGGAAAAAATACGGCCCGATGATGCCGCCAGCCCATAAACCGCACCAAACAGTCACTCTCTGTGGGTGCATTGGTTTTTCGACAATCACTCTTGGATTATCATTCGCCCAAATGCGGCAATTCTGCTTATTGACGGATCCACTGAGGTGAAAATGTGCCTCATCACTGAAGATGATTTTCTTCGAAAATTGATCATCCACTGTTGCCATTTCTTGCCACCATTGTGACCATTGACGACGCTTGAAATGGTCAAGAGGCTTTAGTTCTTGAGTCAATTGCACCTTGTAAGTGCGTAAATGCAAGTCTTTATGCATAATGTTCATCAACGACGAGCGTGAGAGGTGCAATTGTTGGGCACGACGACGAGTTGAGGTGGACGGCTCTTCAGCCACACTATCGTGAACAGCAGCAATATTTTCTGCAGTACGAGCTGTACGAGCATGCACTGGTATTTTCACATCTCCTACAGACCCGGTTTGCACAAATTTTTGCACGATTTTTCCGATTGTACGCACATTTGGACGATTAAATTGACCGAAAGAATCACGAAATGCACGATATGCATTTTGATTTGAACGCCCATTTTCATAATAAGCCTGAATAACTTTAACGCGTTGCTCGATTGTGTATCTTTCCATGGTTCAAATTGAGTTAGTCTGAAATTGAGAAATTTCAAATGAAATGCAGAAAAAAATTTGACGTTTAGGTGTGGTTCACATTCAACATCGGCCCTTAAAATTTAACCACCCTTTATATCATGAAGATCTTCAAATAATAATTTCATTCAGACGATAGCATATCTCAGAGAGTGTGTCCTGTCAAACTGAATTTCTAAACTTCGGAAAGGCGGGTGGTGCTATCAATTTCTGCATTTTGAAGTGAATTTCTAGCAAATTTGGAAATGTTAATCCAGAAAAAAAATTTATGGACAATTTTCGAATTGCGTTTAGCATTTGGTGAAATTCGGCAAAATGTTGAAATTTTCTTTTACTGCGAGGTATAAGACTCGAACGAAATTTGTTCTTTATGAATGAAATATGGGTGTCAAATACAAGGTCGCAACGCTATAATTAGAAAAATATATGTATTACACCGTTATATTTATTCTACCATCAGGTTTTGAGAAAAGCAAACAAAAAACAAATAAAAATTTAAATTATTTGTTCATCATTTGCTGTGTTTCTTTGTAACTTTACATAAAGTTCAGTTAAGTTTTACAGAAAAATGATTGTGTGTTTTAAAATTAGGCACCATCTACTTTTTCTCTTGTTAAATTAAGAGAATCTAAAATTAAACAAATTAAAAAATAACTGTTATAATCCTTTTTGCATCATCTGTTGCTCAAAAGTCGAATTGCGCTACACTCAGCTCGCGATGGCTGTGGATAATATCGAAAGTTAATATTAATTGATATTCTTGTTTGTCATGCGAACTCTTATGAACTAGGGATAATTTTTGCAAGGAAACACGGAAACACAGAAGTATGCACATTTTAGTGTCTTCGATCGCAGCAATTTCGAAAATGTAGGAGTACAGCAAATGCGAAAAATCAAAAAAAAAAATTGTAACTCATTTGAGGAGCAAGTGATCAAAACGTTACTTTTCCATTTTTTTTTATAGAAATGTTTTCCATCAAATCGAACAGCAAAATCCTTCAATTCCCAACCCAATATTTTCCTTAGTAAATCGTGACTGATTTATTTATTTGTTTTGAACTTCTCCATTGAGAAACAAACATGGAAATGTGACGTTTAGACCACTTTATGCCAATTGTTAACTGTTATTTCCTCAAATTTTGAAAAATTGTGAACACTACCAAAAGGAAAGTAATAAATTCCGAAGCTTAAAGAAAGTGACAATTATTCACACTTACCTGTCTGCAAAAATAAATTTTTCCATATATACGTACACAAATGGAACAAAAGGACGTATAAAGTTTTTCCTGCTTTTATGAATCTTTGGCAACGAAAAATACAAGCGTACCTACACCACGAAGCATTCATTCACAAATATCGGTTAAATTTGTTTGTTTTTTAAGGTCTGAATATCTTCTTTCTCTGCTGTAATAACTGCATATTTTTTATTCTAATTTCTTTTTTATTGTTTGCATAGACGTCGCTTTCCAATGTGTATCGAGCTTAAGGAATTAATTAGAGTTTATAGTTTTTGCCCATTTGCACATTTTGAAATAAACTTTTCTGGAATTCATTTGTTTTGTGAATAAAGTGCGCTACTTCTGTTCACGTACATGTACCTATGCACCACTTAAACTTGACATTAAACGAAAATGTTAAAATGCATTATTTTTTTGAAAAAAAGAGTTTCAAACAAATCTTTTTTTGACAATTTTTGAAAACTTGGTACATACAAACATATGTCATATTATTGCTTTGTTGTCAATTTGAAAAATTAAGATTCTCAAACTTTTTTTTTCTAAAACTTTTTGCACTTGGGACCAGGTACCGAGAACATTTTGACAAGGTTACTTTGCTGAAGTTAATTCAGTATCTTTAGCCTCATCCCTGGCTGAAGAAGATTTGAATGACGCTTAGCTACGGGAGCAGATGTAAATCAAATTTCCCTGAAATTGTGTAAAAATCTTTACTTTGTCCTAAAATAATGACGGAGTCTTGGCTACTCGAAATTATTTTCCGAGGTTATGCCTTTTTTTGCCTGAAACACAGTTGAAAGGCTACCCAGTAAAACAGACTATTAGGGTGGCCATAAGCAGTGGGTAGAAATTGTCAGAGAATAGACTTAGGGCGAATTGCATTTGCGCGCAAAATGACGGAATACCAATATTCGGCATCGTACCCTTCGACTTTCAAGTTCACAAGATGGTGTTATCAACATAATCCCTTGTGCTAAGACTTTTACAGACCGCACTCTATTTGCATAGCTACCCAAGGCAATGGTCATAAGTAAATACTAGAGAAGATTTAATCCTGCTGAAGCTAGGATTTTCAAACGCTCCTTAAATGTCCAATAAGACGACAAGTGTATTTAAATGGCAAGTATATTTACCTGGTTGATAGGCTTACTGACCGCCCCGAAACGAGTATATATTTCATATTTCAGCAACACATTCATATGGGTTGCCAGGCCCTTGAACAGGAATAACGACAGACTAATAGTCCTGTAATAATTGAGAACGGCTCTTCACTGCATGGGTTATCCTCGGCTCTCGAGGAATGGAGCTTAGAGCAACATTGATCTCCTTTTGGAAAAGCATCAGATAAACATTATCAGGTCTTATGGAGTTGTAGGGGAAGAATAACAAGATAATTGCCCTGTCACCACACTAGACCTCGCCAGTAAGACTACTTCTGCACGGATGCCTATTTAGCCCGCATAGGCGAAAGTAAGTTTCTATTAACATTTTTCGGGATTTGTAAAAGTAGATCAACAAGAAGAACTTTGCAATTTCGTAACTACGCTAAAATGTTTCAATCTGGCACAGTGTTTTTACCAACAGTGTTTGACTGACTTGTGAAGTACACTCAGCATTCCTTCATGGCTCTGTGAATTGATTTCTTCATTCTCTTCCAACTTCCTTCTCTGGGCCAGCAGTGCCCAGTGTAGCCCACGTCTATGCGACCCATGTCCCTCATTTTATCTCTGATTAACTGGTCTGCAACCAAGTTGAATGTCACGTACTTCTGATCTGGTGCCGTTTCCAGTTCCACATCATAGTGGTCACATTAGCTATTTGACGTCGATAACTTCCTTCTCTGGCGGGTATCTCAACTTGGGTTAGAGGAGGCAAAGTACTCGTAAACACAAACATTTAGTTTGAAAGAGTTCAATCTCTTATGTTTCTACCAATACTATGTGCCTTCTCGTCCATACATATATGTATCTAATGTACATTGTTCTAAATAATCAAAGGAAAGGTGAATCCACTCTTACGAAAGGCCACATTTCTAAATTTCGAAGACAACATAACACAACATGCCATCTACCGGTTAAAATAAGTTTGTAATACATACGTGCAACCGGACAATAAAATCTAGACAATGTTTCTCAGAAATTCAGTTAAGTACCGCGTTCCATCTTACCAGCAATTATGACTCAATTACAATGAAATTATAACCACAACTGGTCTAGAAACAATAAACCCAATGAGTGGATATAATGAATTTTATAATTACCGACCGATATGAGGAACAGCAAAAGGAAACCAACAATGCCACCACTCCACATACTGTTTAGTCCGCAATCACTTCCTCCTGTTGTCGACCAAAACTGGATCTAGTTTGGATAGTCTGTGGTCAATCCTCCGATGAGTGAGCCTCACCAAACCGTTTTGTTGCACGAACTTAATTTTGCTCCTCCAGCCACAACCATACGAGAGTGTTCATTTAAATATTGTTTGCACTTTCATTGGACAAGCCTACGCGCCGCCGACGAAAGCATGGTCTACTAGTTTCTTCTCCCATCCGAAAGGCTCCTCAATATCAGGTTCCCTCTTTTCGGTCATGTGTGCCTGTTACCTATAAAATGCGGTTTTGATGTAGCATTGGCAGCATTAGCAAAAGTGACTCCATTGCATACCTAACTATGATTTGTTCAAAGATTCAGCTGTCTATTGTCGCTCTCGTTGGTAAGTCCTTAAACTTGATTGCAAGCTGTAACAGAGGAGTGAATTTACTTTTACTTTTAGTTTTATCTATGTCTGCGGAGAGTGCTCTTAAAAAACGAAATGGATACGAATACAAGCAGTCGGCTTCCGGTCACTTTGAGTCCTCCAAGGTGGAACCTCAGAAAGAGTATTATGAATACAGGCAGGTGGCCCATCCACCCCTATCACCTTCACATGGCAAGTCCAATGGCTATAGCATTGGTAGTGGATTAAGGTCTATAGCACAGGGATCAGCAAATCAAGCCCATTCTGCTGTGGCCAATCAGCATGCTGCAGCAAAACAGGCTGCCTTTATTGCGAAGAACACTTTAGCTCAGGCTGCAGTTCAAGCTTCTGCTACAGCACAGGCAGCTTTGGCGGGAAAACAAGTTATTTTACAGGAACTGGAACAACAATCATCGGAGGCACATCGATCTCTGGCTAAAGAGTTGGAGCAATTACAATCAGCAAAAGAGGCAGCTAAATTATCCCAACAAACAGCACAGGTGGCCAGCAATCATGTTTCAATTTTGGTTTCTGCAGTTAATGATGCCAAAGCGGTAGCTGAATATGCAGAAAAGGCAACAGCTGAGGTGGCGAATCAATTAGCCTCACAATCTTCAATGGTAGGACAAGCTAAATCTAGACTTGATAGTCTGGAAGAACAGCTAAAGGATGCCAGAATCGACTATGAAGCTACAAAGGAGGCCGCTTTGAAAGCATCATCTTCAGCATCCGAGGCTCAAGCGAATGCATCTCAAGCTGGAGCACGAGCCACCATTGAATTACATGAGAGTGTAAGCAACTCCGAACATGGTGGTCATTCATATGAGAATGTTCATGTTGAGCAAAACGAACATGAGTCGGTTGTAATACAGACTGGCCATAGCGGAAGTGGTCATTAATTTCAGTATTAATGAGCAGTGGCTCAGTGATTTAATATTTTTTCCTAAGAACTTGTAAATTTAAGAATTTTGGAAGCAATAAAGTGCATTTATTGAGGCTTTCGTTAAAATAATCATTTTGCTAATTTTCTATTAGGTTGGGTTCGTTTAATCGTATAATCTCTAAATTAGTTCGTTCAAATACTCATCTTATATAACCCGGTAGGCAAAGGTAATATTATGCCTGGAAATATCAGATTAAATGAGTTATCAGCTGATATGTAAGTTTGACAGCAAAAAGGATTTAATATCAAAAGAAACAAATTTGTGGAACAAATTTTTATTTAAAAATTGATTAGCTTTTATTTGAACATCACCTTATTTACCAGAAAAAGAAAGATAGAGAATTTCAACCTACCAAAAACTTGTGGAATACCTCTGAATCTCTTCAGTGATGTCAAATATCTTGGAACCATTCTAGACTCAAAGCTTACGTGGAAGCGGAACACTGGAGAACGTATGAAAAGAGCACAATGTGCGTTCTAAGCATGCGAGAAAAACTTCGGTAAACGCTGGAGAATGCGACCGCATATTAAGCACTGGATGTATACAGCCGTCATTAGACCCATACTTACCTATAGATCACTAGTATGGTGGAATGCAATGGAAAAAAAGCTGCTATTTTAACAACCTAACAAAGGTACAAAGATTAGCATGTATAGAAGTAACAGAAGCACTGAGATCAACACCACAAGCAGAGTTAGAAATAATACTTCATCTTCTTCCCTTGCAGGAGTACATAAAAGGCCTGGAAAGCGAAAGTGCAATCCGTCTTAAGGCATCCGGTCTTTGGAAGCAAAATTCCTACGGTCACGCATCTATACTTTACAGTTATGGAATTGTTGGCCCCATGAAAAACTCAGACTACGTTATTCCATATTAGGATTTCAATAAGAACTACTCCACCCTTATTCCCAAAAGACAAGAATGGGAAAGGAGCACATTGATGAATGAACAGGACATCCAGATCTACACTGATGGGTCTAAAATGGAAATAGGAACCGGAGAAGGAGCATTCTGCTAACTCTTACAGATTGAAGACTCATACAAACTCCCCCATGTATGCAGTGTCTTTCAAGCTGAAATCTTTGCCATTGATAAAGCAGCATTGACAATCCTAACAAAGAAAATAAATCCATCTCGGAATACAATTTTTGTGGACAGTCAGGCAGTAATCAAGGCACTGGACGGTGAGACAATAAGATATAGCACAGAATATTTACTATATGTCGTAAAATCCTGAACAAACTTAGCAATATCTACGTGGTCAATTTCTGCTGGATTCCCGGACATAGTGATATAAAAGGGAATGAGATAGCAGATGAACTAGCCAGAAAAGGATCCACACTAGGTACAGAGCAAGAGGGGATTGTGTTATATCCCGCAGCCTATGACCTATTATGGGAAGTGGAAACTCGCATCTTGATAGATGTACTGACGGGACATTGTGCGATCGGCACTATGACCAAAAGGCCATTCTCCCCGAACTACTGCAGGAGCTGTCAAGATGAGGAAGAAATAGAAACCATCAAACCTCTACTCAGCGACTGCACTAATTTCCACAACCGTTACCTCCTCCATATGGGAAACAGACTCTTCGGAGAACTGAACTGAACTGAACTTAATGAGATTCATAAGGAGCACACGCTGGTTCGAGTATTAACCAGCTAACTAGAAATAGTGTTAGATGAGGTAAGATAACTCAAGGGGCATCACAATGGACCAATAGGGCCCCGTGTAAGCTCTTTTCAAGATGCACAGCCCTCCCAACCTAACATAGCCTAACACCACCTTAAATAGGTTCCTCAAGATTTCATATGAAATGCGTACGGGTAGTTCTCTTGAATCTGAGAGAATTCTCTCTTAATTTCTAAAATTTGACGTTTTTAATTTTTCTTTCAGAGAAGTTCAGCATAAATGTATTTGGTTTGTTCCCGTACTTGACTAAAACAGAGAATTTCTATGAAATTTGACGAAAATTGTACAAATCATGATCCCATACGCGAAAATTTCATTGTTTTTCGTAGAAGAGAGAGATTACGAGAAAGCAATAAATTTCCCCTATCTGCGAATTTTAGTCCAAAAAATTGCTTATTGAGTGTTTTTTTTTATTTTTATTTGATGTCAAAACGATCGAATCAAGTCAAATGATAAATGGAAAAAAAAATCATCGAACAAATTGATAATAGTGTCCGTAAGATGCTAATGAAAAACGTTCCTGACGTTGTCCTTATCCACAGCTTTTGTTGTTCAACGCGTTCCCTAACTTTTTTTGTAATTTTCACCTTTCTCTGAGACAGTTTTCCACCACTCCTTGCAATTTGTGATTTTACGAGTTTTAGTGCAAAAAGTTAAGGAAAGACCTATTATGTTCGTCTGAAAACATCAGAAAACCGTAGGCATACTGAGGGAACTAATGAAGTTCAGAGAGATATGATTTTGTCTTCGTTCATTGCTCTTCCAGAGGAATTTCGCATCACGAAAAAATGAAAATAGTGAAATTAGTTACAGCTAAAAGGTTGACAGCAAAAAGCATTTAATATTAAATAATAAATAATAAATTTTGATCTAAGAATTGCATATAATGGGTGTTTCATTTTAATGTTATAATTATAATCTGGCACCACTGCGGTTCTGTTAAAGATAAACAGTTGATGCATCAGCATGCCTATATAAGATCCAATTGACTCAGGATTTAAAGCCAGCAGACCGTCGTGACTTCGTTGATTGGGTGTTATAAAACCACAAAGTTAATGGCGATTTTTCGAACAAAATCGTCTTCAGCGATGAGGCTCACTTTCAACGAAATTGCTACGTAAACAAACAAAATTGTCTAACTTGGGATCATGTAAATCCACGGGCCATTCACAAACAAATTCTCTTACGATATCTAAATTTGACGAAGTAATCACACGGACATATTATTACAGCTCAAAAATTGTACAAGTCAAGGATTTCCCGTACTAAAAAAAACGTCCCAGCAAATTTTTACAAACTGTGCTCACCTCACTTACCACTACCGCGTGGTGGAGTTATTATCCTTACTGAATGTCACACTGGAGGTTAGATGGCGCTGTTGAACCCCTATAGCTATACTATTACTTTTCTTAACTTTTTAAACACGCAGCTTTATAAGAATAAGTTTTGTTTTATTATTATTGAATTACATATATGTATAACTCATTCATAAGATGATGTATCGTATATCTCCCTTATATCTTCCTTCAAAGCGTTATAACATTTCTTCTGCTTTTCAATGCCTTCTAGAATCTTTCTACGTTCCTCCTGTAAAGTAAACTAATTTTAATATAATCATGTTACGTACCACAAATACGTTTACCTTCATTTCTTCCAGATCATACTTGCAACGAATCAGAAAACCTCTAATTAGTGCTTGAATAATTATCGCGGCTTCGTCCGGAGTCAAGAACCAATGATATGGATAGTACGGTCGGTATCTAGAACATCTTTCATCTAAACATCATTTAAATACCAAGATATTTTAATACCTATTTTTGCATATAAGGTGAATTGACTTCCAATTATCTTTTCTTTCGCTATGGGCCGGATTAGTATTATACAAAAGTTCAGCCAGTAAATCCAGGAAGCTGAAAAATCGAACTTCCTTATATAGCACACAGTTATTTAACGTGATAATGCAAAGCTTTTCGAAAGCCGGCACCAAGTGAGGAAAAAGCTCCCGTTTTAAGTAGCTAGATGCACATTCGAAAGCAGGAAGGTTTTTATTTTCTTCCTTTCTTATGTAGTTTTGAAATTCCTTGTCTTCCTGTAAAATGTCCTGCCATATTGTTGGCTTGAATTTCAATGGTTTTGAGGGTTCTACAGGTCTGCATTTGCGTTGACTTCTTTTGATAGGCTTATGGTAGTTTACTCGTATAGCGGTATTTTTAGGAAACTGCTTATGTTTGTGACAAAAAAAATTTGGCATGTTTTTTATTTTGTTATGATTGAGTCGACAAAAGCAGAATATCGGTTTAATAATTTTAATAAGAAAGTTGACATTTTTTTCAAATAAAATAGTTAATTAACAAATTTCTCAAGTGGGCGTCTGCTTAGTGCCGTTAAAGTTTCGTACCTTTATTTTAAAGTTTGTTAATTTCGCTTTGTCGTTTATAGGAGAGAGACCATTATCTTTTTTGACAGGGTGAGTGTGAAAACAAATACTTTTGGTACCGCGATTGACTGTCCTTACTATGATAGACTTGTCGCAATGTCCTTCGACATTTTTATCTTGCTCGCTTTATGACAGGAAACACACGAACAAAACAGTTTTGCCTAGAGAGAATGCACAATGAAAACTTTGTTGTCTTAAGACAGATTTTAATATGACAACGCCCCGGAGGGCGAAACTGTCGTAAGATATTTTGGTATGCGTATGAATTAATTGATGTGGATACCTAGAGTAGACAAATAAAAATATCTTAGGACAGTCTTGCCTTCGGTGTAAGCAGTGCCATATGTTTGTTAAGGAACGCGACAACCGGTGGTACGTAATAATAATATATGACAAAATAACCTGCGAAAAAAAACCCGAAGATAAAATAAAAAAACGACAAAAGACCGCAGTGCGAAATATTTTAACGTTTCCCAAAATGTCATAAACTTCACCAAAAAATAAAAAAAAAAAAACAAAAAGAGATTGGAGCGCTCACTGTGACGTTCCGAAGTTAAACACTGAAAATCAAAGACCTATTCCACGAGCGAAGCAAGCCACGCGCCCCAACGACTCACTCAAAAAAAAACGTAGCAGGATATTCTCTTGTTGAACTATTGTATTTTGTAGTAGGTTATTTTGTCGCGTTGAGTTATTATTATATGAAACCTGTCTGCGGCAGCCAGTTCTGTCCGAAAACAGTTTTTTTTCGAACCCTTGCCGTGTCCTCAGCGTATGCAATCATATGTATCTTAGTTACCACGTTTATATGCAGAATCGAGGGATCGAGTTGAGATTTCGATCTGAGTATTTTTACACACCGAGTTGAAAAATTGAAAAATTCAAACGTGGTTGAACTGACAGATAAGTATAGCAGAGATTCTGCTTTTGATCATTCTGAAATCACACACACAAACAGAGACATGTCAGTTCAACCCCTCAACCCAGGTATACATGCACTTTTCTAACTCGATCCAGCTCTGGTAGCTGAGTCGAGTTGAGTCAATTCCATTTCAACTCCATCTGTATGCATACAAAACGTAGTAAGTGTTGTTTCATGCCTTGCTCAAGAAACACCAAATATGTACATTTTAATAAAATTTGTGGTTGTGAAGATAGTTTTGTTCAAAAAATGTCGAAATCGGATGGAGTGTGATTAAGATGTGAATGGTCCTTGCGTAGTTAGTGGTGTATTTGCTTGTGATCTGTAAGTTGCAGGTTCGAGTATTCCTTGACATCATTCTACCATCTGAAATAACGACTTATAATGCTTGCTATTATACTAACCAACTCTTGGTAAGGCAAGAATGAAGGTGAAAAAGACTTGACTCT
The DNA here is from genome assembly GCA_963082735.1 of Pocota personata. Taxonomy (NCBI): domain Eukaryota; kingdom Metazoa; phylum Arthropoda; class Insecta; order Diptera; family Syrphidae; genus Pocota; species Pocota personata. Next base: position 36,530,094 of record OY720431.1, read on the forward strand.
ATCTAAAAGGTACATACTTCAAGTAAATCACGAATTGGAGGCTTCTGCATGAAAATATCCCTATCAAATCATAGGTATATCGAATTCCAAATCCAAACCTTTGCAGAAGAGAAGGAATTAGAAAAAAAAACTAACTAGATCCATTAATAGAAGAAAAAGAGGAAGGTAAACCTGTTAAAACTCTACCTAAACTTGGAACGACATAAAAGCTAGATCTGACTGACTGCAATTCATCAAGTGCGAGCCGGGCCTCACGCTTAGACTTTCGTTCCGTTATTTTAAAGAGTCTGTTTGTCCTCACACGATCCTTAAAGAAGTTTTTTTTTAAAATTTAATTTGTTTGTATGTACACCCCTATAAGAAGGTCATTTCGTCTAAAAACTGTCAAAATAGGATAAGTGTGAGTGGAATGTGGGGATGTGGTTTCAAAAATCTGTAAATCAACTTTATCGCCGCCTAACTCAAGAATTCTTAAGTAGATTTTGATTAAATTTGGCATGTAAGCTTAGACTGATACGTTAGTAGTCCCACAAAAATAAAAAAAAAAAAAAAATTGGATAGAGAGAGATGTCAGGACAAAATTTAAGGTCTCTAGGTTAATAAGCTCCAAAGTTACAGGCGTCTGATAGATGGATAGTGCTTCGCTTCTTATAAAAATTTGTGGAAAAAGAGAAAAACTAGGTGAAACCAGAAGTCAGTTAAATCGTTATCTCTTCCTTCACTGACACAAAAGCGAGCAGTCTTTTGTTGGAGACTCATTTCATAGATAATAGCAGTTTCATTTCAATAGATAGCAATTGGCTCACAACCAGCCCTGATCACCAAGACTGTGAACGAGCTGAACCAAGCAAGGTAAGCATAATGCATCTTGGCAGCAATGCTGAACATTTTGCAAGACCTCAAAATTTTGTTGGTAGAATACAAGTGTCCGCTTGACACTTTCATTGACATTGGCTTTCTTTTCCCTTCTAATTATAAGGGCTTAGGATATTGTGTAACTCTGCTAAAATCAAGACTTGGATAAATCATTATCGACTGTCTGATAAATAGAAACAACAGTTCCAAAGTTTTAGGCATACGCGGATGATGAATCTGTATTTTCTGTAGGATCATGCCTGGAGATTGCCGTGATCAATGAATGTTGCACCGGGAAGGGTTTTTAAAGCTACTTTCCGTCCAAAAGCATGTTGCTTTTGGTACAACCCGCACTGGAGTTTTTACGAACTTGCATGACAATTATCGTTCGATTTCTATTTTATTCGCCACAATGACACCACAACTACGACTGCTGAGCAAATTTAGGGTCAATTTTCCTCGCGTTCAAGATTGACTGTGACCAGAATTTGAGCCAGTCAAAGGTCCGGTGGTACAACATTAGGCAAACTTCTGATATTATCCTAATTGATATAAACGATATTGTGAGAAACAGGCGGAGGGGGTGGAGTATCCGCGTATGTGTCTGTAGAAAAAGCCGGGTCAAGCTGCGCTTAAGGCCTTGCCGTAACCCCCTACATAATATGTAGTTCGAGCATGCAAGACCAACATGAGTTCTGAGCTGGCTGAAGAGGCTACCATAATGAACTTCAGTTGGCTTAACCTTATGTCAAAACTGAAAGAGAATAGCCTACTCAATTTCTGTCAAATGCACATAACTGACTTAAGTAAACTTCAACAACTGTCAAATTGTTTATATTTAGTTTGGTGCAGGGTAAAAAAACATGAAAAATAAGCTAAGCAAGTAAAACAAAATTGAAATTCATGCAATGGAAGGGATAAGGAAGTTTACTTCTACTGCAATCGTTTTTCTGTTCAGCTGCTGTCAAATTTATATCAAGAATGTGTCATTTAATTCACACTGTCCGTAAGCCCATTGAAGTTAACGAAAACTGGACGAAACCAAGCACATTTTCATGATGATCACGAATTTTTTTCACGATCCCACCTCTCGCGAACGTCTGACAAACATCCGAGAGTATTGTTGTCACGAGAAAGCTTCTCAAAACAAATTGCCGTTCGGATACGGCACTAAACTGTAGGTCCCTTCCATTCGTGTGAAAAATATAACGCACACAACACGAGTGGTTGCGAGAAGCTTAAGAGCTGTTGCGCCAAATATTTATTTTTTATTTCCATAAATTTGTTTCTTTTGATTTTAAATACTTTTTGCTGTCAAACCTACCAATTGTAGTTCAATTGACAGTTCTAATTTTTTGTGGGACGAAATTCCTCTGGAAGAAAATTGCACAAAAAAATCAAGTTTCTCTCAATTTCGTTAAGTCTCTCAGTACGCGTACGGTTTCTGATGGTTTCAGACGTAATATTACTTTTGTATATAATATCTGAACCAACGTATTTTTACGGTCCACTACACTTTTGCAAGCACGTCCAAGTGCTGCCTTTGCTTGCATAAGGTGATCATTTTTTGGGGATTCATGTGGTCATGTGCTCTTCATTACTGAGCAGGACGTTGCTTCCTGGTAGTATGATAGAGCACCCCAGTGGAGTGTGCCTTACTTCAATATAGCTTTGAACTACTGAATACAATGAATGGGACAAACTGAAAGAAGTATACAAATATAAAAGTGAATCACTTCTTAGAAAACTTTAAGAGTCTACGATGCTTAGAAAACAAAACAAGGAGTAAGCGAAGATTTTACGGAGTAAAAGGCTTTGTTTTTTTAAAATGAGTATTTTTATTGAGTGAAATAAATAAGGAGATTCGAATAAATTAGTCCTTACTAGGTTCACAAATAAATTACAAAAAAAAAATCTACATCGGCTAATAGTGCCTTTCATACTTAATCATTACAAATACACACACATAAATAAATAATTTAATAAAAAAAAAAAAAAAAATAAAACAATGACACGACTGAACGCACACTTTCTCTTCTTCAAAATGGGAAATCAAAATTGAACTCATCGTCCACCATTACTCATTTATAGTACTGCGTGATCTGCTTGATCCAATCCAAATAATGCGATACTCGCACGTACACTCCAGGTACATTCACCTCACCACATCCAATACCCCATGAGACAACACCTACAACATTCCAGAAGCCATTACGTTCACACACCAATGGGCCACCACCATCACCCTTGCAGGCATCCTTGCCTTCTTCACCGCCGGCGCAAACGAAACCTGGATTCAACTTGTAGTTGTATCCCAAACGAGTTTGCCTAAGTTGGTTCTGGCACTGCTGTTGTCCAAGAATTGGCACATCGACTTCCTTGAGAATATTCTGATACTTTCCATGGTCTCCAAAAGCATCCTTACCCCAACCGGTTGTCCAGCAACGGGCACCAGTGAAGTCTGAGAATTTATCCGGCAGGCAGGCAGGGCTGATATGAGGACTCTTGGTGAAATCAATTGGCTGATCCAACTTGAGAACGGCGAGATCATTGTCTAAAGTTCCGGCGTAGTATTCTGGATGGACATGGACAGAAACGACATCGCGTTCGATGTATGGGAAAAATTCAACGTCATGGTTGACGTCCCATTCTCCCATGCGGACTCGCAAATCGAAACCTTGATAGCTGTAAAGATAGAAATCGTTAGGAAACTGGAGAGGGGTTGAGGTAACCTTTAAACTTACGTCTTGATGCAATGAGCAGCTGTAATGATGTGTTGACCATCGATCAGAGTACCACCGCACACGTAGACAGATTCTTTAGGATCCTTCTTCAAAATGGCCACATGCCATGGATACTCGCCGAATTCACTGTCACCGTCAATGTACACGGGATTCTTGATACGACCAGTGATACCGGCTGCGTTACGGGTACCGCAACGACCCAATTGCTGTTGTGGTGGCGGACGGAATGGACGACGGCAACAGACTTCATTGCCATGACACTGCTGTGGCCCACCTGGACGTCCTCCATAGTAAGCGCGCTGAAAACAAAAAGTTCACAGGTTAGAATAAACTTAAAGAATGTTTTTTTTAAAAGGAATGGGGTCTAGTAGGATCAGGCTTGTTACCTCTTCTGCATTCACACTCTCTCTACCTGTGCCGGCACTTCGTCGCCTTCGATCTCGGGGGAAGGATACCTTATCACTTCCCTCCGCAGCTCCAGGAGCTTGCGTTGGGATTGGCCTTAGTGCGTCAGAATAGTCCATTTGCTTCCCGTAGCGCTGATTCACAGAATATAAGCCGTTAGTGGCAGTGGCACCATTAAATGTAATTGGGTTGCTAGCCTGGCTGTAGTTGGAGCTTCTTTCATATGCACCAAAGGCAGGACTGTAATTGTCTTGATTGTAATAGCCGTTACCACCAATAGGTGGATAAGATGGTCCTGAAGGTCCATAAGACGGGCCCGAAGATGGGTAAGAGGGTCCTGATGATGGATAATAGCTTTGACTTGGAGAACTCTGACCATAGTGACCGGTGTGATCAAAACCAGGTCCAGTTGGATAGAATGGTCCTGGTCCACTTTGATGAATAGGCCCACCGGGCCCTGTCGGGTAGTGCTCTGGGTAGACATGATGCCCACTCGGACTGTGATGATATATTCCCGCGCCATCATAATGATTGTGATGATGGTAATGATGGTTGTATTGAGCCTTTGGTGGCCTAGGCTTAAAGAGGTCTCCAACCTTTTGGATGATTTTCTCATTCGGCGTCACATGCAGGTTAACCAATGGCTTTACAACCTTATCGCCCAGTTCGGTCTTACTTACTTGTAAAGATACCAACGGATTCACATTGATCAGACCCAAATTGAGACCGTTGGGACTTATCGACCCAAAGTGTGGATTCTGTGCAGGATATAGCCCACCAATTGCATTTACCGGATAACCACCAGCGGGATAGGGCAGCCCAAAGGAGACTCCAAAAGTAGGTAAGACTTTTTTCTGGCTTAAACCGAATGTTGTCAGTGGACGATTGAAGTAGTCAGCCTGTCGCTAGGAGTTGCGAAGAAAAGTTGAAAATTAGAGGTAAAAATCTGAGACACGGGTTATGAACATGCGTGCGTGTACCACAAGCCTCCCCAGGGGTGCTGTTAGGTTAGTTATATGTTAGTTACGGTATAGAGCCTTCACATAAACTAACCAAACAGCGGGACCACATCAGTCTCTTTGACGAAGTTCAGATGCAGGCAGAGAGTGAGAGAGAGAGAGAGATAGGGAGAATTATGTGAAAGCTAGACTTAGGGCAAAACATTTAAGCAGGGTGAGCCAGGTTAGGATAGGGATTACTATAATGATTATCTTATCTTACCCCTTCAGCATCGGTGGCCTGTGTATCGATGTCATCGTCGGATTGCTTGTCTTCAGCTGGAGCTTCACGTTTGGATTTTTTCGATTCCTCGTCCTTGGGAGTCTCCTTACCTTCGACGGCAGTTGTTGTAATATTGGAAGCTGCCTCATCACTCAAAGCTTCGATATCTTTGCCTAGGTTACGTGGATCGATTGGTAGAATGAGGTCATCTTTGCGTCCAATTCTATCAGCAGCTGGGCATTGGTTGAATGGCACACAAGTACAGTCAACAAACTGCTGCCTGGCTGTGTCTGAACCACTTCCAAATTGAGATGCCGCGTATTTGTTGTCATTGAAACCTCCGTTGAAGCTGTTGCTGCCAAATTGAGCCGATGAACCGGATTGGAGTTCCTTTTTGAAGTAATCAGGATTCTGTGAATGATAGCTTCCCGAGAGTCCATTAGACCCAAATCCAGATTGTCCGAATCCAGCTCCAGATCCAGCATTGGAAGCGAAACCAGCATTTCCAGATGAAGCAAAACTTCCAAGACCTCCAGCGGGCTTGTACAGCTCTCCTGCGTTGGGCTTCTGGATGGAGTTAAAGCCATTTGAATTGAAACCATTTGAGTTGAAGCCATTGGATCCTGAGATTAGACTACCTTGAGATGCACCATTAAAACCAGCAGCGAAGGCCGATGACTCTGAGAACCCTCCAGTTGTGATTGGAGCGAATCCAGCGGAAGATTGAGCTAGCGCAGAAAAGCCGGTATTGATAGCGCTTCCACCTCCAATGGGAACGGTTACAGAAGGAGCCTTTACAGCGCCACCCTCTCCCTCAACATGGTGAAAGTGGTGATGGACGTGTTGCTGTAGAGCTGAGGCGGCTGTAGCCAAAGATTGAGCTTTCAGGGAATCTCCGGATTGCTGGGCATAGAAATTGTTTTGTTGAGAGCTGGCAACTTGAATTTTTTCACCGACAGTCTGCTCAAAGTCGTAGGGAGCATCAAGTCCTTCAAAAACTGGACCAGGTGGTTTCGAGCCGTAGATGATGGAACCAGCTGGAGGTTTAGAGAAGGAAATGGATGAGTCGATAGCCGATGTTGGTGGTGATTCTAAAAATGGTCCATTGTAGACTGGTCCCACGCCTTGTGGACGTCCATAGATGGGCTTGGACATTAGACCTTCGTAACCGACCTTCCTTGGAGGTCCAAATTTATTGATATTCGGTGGACCGAATGAGTTTGATGGTGGTGGTCCAAATGAGTTCGACTGTGGTGGACCAAAGGAGTTCGACGGTGGTGGTCCGAATTTGTTGGGTGCTCCATAGCGATTTCCTGGTGGTGGCATTGGTCTTGGTGGTCCATAAGGTCCTCCAATACGACTTGGTGGCGGTGGTCCTTGGGCATGGATTGTGGAATAAAATGGACGCTTCTCCTCTGGTTCGCAACTCATTAGACCCAAAATGCAGAGTTTCTCTTTAATCAAGTTCCTAGCTTGCATGTCATCGCCCTGTTGCAGCGCCATCTCTACGTTGCCATCAGCGTAAACTTGATCGTAATCACCCAAATTGCGTCCTTCACGACGGCCCATCAGAATATGATCGATGATTTCATTGACTTCAGTGTCATTGCTGTACACCGGTTCTTGGGCGGCATATCGGCCCTGATATTCCTCCTTGTCTGATTCCTTGGTGTCGGTCTCAACCGACCTTCTTGTAAGTGGTGCCTTGGGCTCTTCAATCTTGGCGCCACTCCATGACCATGATGATTCAGTAGCAGCGACGACTGTCAAAAGTGCGGCTGTCACAACAGCCAACTGGTAGATCCTCATAGTGTACCCTAAAACAAGAAATAGGGTCAATACAGGTTACACAATCATTTCGGTCAAGTTAACCTACAACACTAAGTTAAAAACCCAGAAAACGGTCAATGTGCCCGATTTTGAAGAGTTACCGCGCGATCTCTTATGACAACACGAAATGTAAACAGAAAATGTATCTCAAACGGAGAAAGATCACTTTTACTTTCATCACCATGTCGGATGGGGAGACAAGAAAACCAATTTAAGGTCGTTACCACATTATTTACTTGCTAGCGAAAGACTGAGAGGCAATGCTACTTTCTGCAATCCACAGAGGAGGCGGTTATTACCTAATGTGATACAGTGTATCTGAAAGATGATGCCAAGTAGAGTATGCGATGGATGTTGATGATTATATGGTCTGGCGTGATCTTGGAGTTTTTGTCTTTTGTATTCCGCCCTGCGGGGCCAAGTTTACGTTGTTGGATTTGTATCCAAAGAGGGGAGCGTTATGAAACAACGAAGATTATCTCATAAGAGACAAACATAATTTTTTTAATGAATTTTGTAAACTTTAGGGGTTCGTTGAGTGCACTTAACATTTTTTTTTATTGTTAGGTTTAGAGTTATGTTTCTGTGTTAAATGGAGCAAACTGCTTTTTTATTGTTGGAAAATTAATTCACCTGAACTTTCCATTTTTTACTCATTCTTGTAATTAATTTTGCAATTTATTGTGTATGTGTCATTTGTTGCATGTTGCGCTTCGGTGAATGCGAAAGTTGTAGGAAGATCCAAGGAGTGGAGTTTTTGCATAATGCTACAACAGTTGGTGGGGGGAAGACTTATTGGGAACGATAGGTGTGGCGTGGGATTGTCTTGTGGAGGGAAATCTTTAATATCCGGGATTTGTAACATAAGCGTTGCATGTCCTTTGTTTAGTAACAGGATTAGTTGATATCAAGAAGGTAGGTTAAGTGGGATGCGTCATTTGGAGACTGACTACTGGTACATAGTGTTGTAAGAGGGAGTAGTTATTGACACTTAGAAATAGGCGTACATTTTAAAAGTAGACTTTGAAGTTGACTCTTTCTAACATTTTGTAGAAATGAAACAAACAATTAAGAGGCAACTTTTTATCACTATTACAATTTTTCTTGGTGAACCCGGATTAATCGATCGTTTTTCATGTTTACTTTCAGATATCATTTGGAAAAAAAAAAATAAAAATATTTTGGCTGTCACTTTAGATTAAACTTAAATACCGTCGACGTTTATTAAGTTTTATAGTTTATTTCTACAACTTTAGAGTTACGGTCAACTTGTTTGCTATATTTCTAAGGGCGATTGTCTCTAAAACTGACAGAGCAAGTACAGGTGGATGAATTTAGAGGTTTTAGTGAATGAAAGGTTGTACAATATGTATGTATATAATGAGACTGCATTAAGAACAAGTACTAAACCATTCAAAATACACCTATAGGGGGAGATTTATTTTGAAAGTACTGAGAGTCTAAAGCGCTAAGTTGATAGGTATTCGGAAAAACGACTTTCGAATTAGCATTTTTTTTTTTAAAGATTTTTGGTTCGAATATTGATTTCGAAATCGATCCAATCATAGCCGAGAAATAGCTAGTTTTTGGAAACCAGTTAATAAGCAAAGTACCGTTAAACGTATTTCTTGGAAAAAATCATATAAAACTATCAAAATCGTAGGAGCCGTTCTCGAGCAAATAATTTTTTTTCAAAGTCGGATCTTTCTGATCCCAGATATAAAGAGAATCCGTCCAACCGTTTAGGTTGCAGAATGCCATACATACAGACAGCCAGACAGACAGATAGACAAAGTTGTGAGACCCACTTTATTCAGTTTCCCTGAATGCCAAATTTTGTCAAAATATCGAGATCGAACATTTTCAGGAAAGCAAAAAGGACGATCAAGCATAAAAGTGTTTCATGTGCCGAGGGTTTCGGAGCAATTGCGGTAACAAATCTTTTCTGGCATTTTTTTTTATTTCTCACAAAACTTTATAAAGTAAAAATAACATTTATTTAATAAGCATATTGTATTTTTGCAAACAAAATTTATTTTTGACCTGTCTATGGGTTAGTAAAACCCAACTCTGGTCCAAAATTCAACCTTCTATGTGTAACGGTTCATAATGGGTTATGACAGACTTATGGACAGACGGGCAAACAACTGTCCTTTACTATAAGGGTTCCGTTCCTACTTTTTGTTAACTTGTAAGTACCGGAACTCTAAAAAATGAAGAAAACTTGATTAAGTAGCAGTTAAACCAGCGTATTTAGAACCGGTCCACACAAGCAATAAGCAACACTGGTTGAGGTCAAAACGAAGTTCATAGACCCAAAGGTCTGGGCTACATGCCAAGCATTAATAAACCGCTATAGGTATATTCCACAATATCAACTTTATAATTTTAAGTTTGAAGTAGTCCGTTACTCATGAAGTAAACAAAAGTAAGAACGAAACCTTTATGGTGAGAGTCGATTGTTTGCTCGTCTATCTATCACAGCCTCATAATTTTTGAACCGTTTGACAAAGAAATTTTTAATTTGGGCAATAGATGTTTTTTTTCTTGCAAAAAGTAGCAGATATGAAAATTACTATGGAAAGCGGAGATCATGGTTGCCATCGTCCACACAAATTCGAACATGCTTGTGGTCCGGTCCGTGCTCGTTGCGTTTGATGAACCGAGCAGGCAAGCTTCTTTTACGACTTAATGTAAATTTGGCGCGCTTTAAGTTTCTCGTGCATCAATAGCAATTTATTCCGACTTGTTGCACGTGTGTGTTCACTGCTCAACACACTAAAGGCGTAGCGTACATTTTGGTATCCCTTCCTCAAGAAGATAATCAAAACCTGTTAAGTGGTTGTCTAAATTAGCGCATTCATACGGACAGACAGAAATAGTGAAAAAAAAATTAAATCAAGAAAGATTTCTCGTAAATTCAAGAAAAGTACCCGTACGCTTTTCGTACGAAATCTTGAGAAACGTCAATTTAACGAGGTTTTAAAGTAAATGCAATAGAAAATGTTTATTTTTTCCAAACAAATAAATAGCAGATTCCACAAATCACATCACATTATGTTTATTAAAGTTTCAAATTCAAAATTCAAATTTACTCTTTTCGCTTAAGGTTTTCTGGTAGTCACAGACGTGTGTTTGAATAGGTTTTAAGAAAAACTCATCATAAAGAGAAGAAGGTACGAACCCTCACCACTATTTTTCTGAAACTGCTGAACTGAACAATTTGAAAAACTGTTTGAGGAACTTCAGAAAATGTGACAGGTAGACAAAATGTCAAGTACCGTCCTTCATGTATTTTTCAAATACTCGTTTTGATACCTTGTTCATGAAAATCAGATCACCCGTTCGGTCTATAGACTATAAAATGTGAGCATGATCACATGCATGCGTAATTTTAAACATATGTGTCTACATGCAGACACGTGAGACCCACAAACTTTTTTTCGTGCGAGCGGTCTACCAGGTCGAATTGCCGCAAATGTGATTGGATGAGTCGTCACGTAATTTGTTGCTGGCAGATCGTGACGAATCATCCGTTGACGGATGCAGGAGAGAAAAGTATACGTATAAACGACCATACTGAAAACAAAGCGCAATACACTTCCCGCTGAGTTGGTCTAAAATTCCCTGCTGCTGGGACTGGACAATTTGGTGTCAGTCGATTGTGAAAGAATCTTCAAGGCACAAACAAAGTCAAGAATTTTGTCATCCGCAAGGTATTGCGAGTAAGAGATAGGAGGACATTGGTAATTTTAGTTAAATTAAAAACTTAACCTTAAAGCAACATTTTTTTTCCCACTTCGGTAACTTTGTTATTCAAGCTTGTTTAGAGGGAATATAAAAAAAATTGTACTACTTGATGTCCTGGAATTTAATTTATCTCCAAAAACTTGTGGAAATACGGATGATTCGGTAGACTGACAAAAGATCAACCAAAGTATGATCTATTCGCTTTGGACTGTCACTCAATAGATACTTCTTTGATGAAGTAAATGCTTTTGTTTGTTCAAATTTCCTATGCAAATATTTGGCTTACGATTTTTGTTTAATTAACTAAATTTATGCATTTATTGCAAATAAACAATAAAAATGTACAAGGATGGGTTTGCGGTTTTAGTGAAAGTGTCAGTTACATATCTTGCAATAGATTTGCATTACATTTCGTATTCAAAACATCATAATCCATGTTTTTTTTTTAGTTAAATTGAAATATTTGTTTCAGTATCCATTACACTCTTTCAAATTTCACTCGAATGTTCAAAATGCGTTTATCCAGTACGAAATTCATTGAATTGAATAATCACATAGCATAAACAAATTCAAATTCACCGCACCATCTCTACCGCACGAAAAAATCGTTATTTTTCTTAAGTACACAATTATGTATTATTTCTTTTAAACACTTTTCTCAGATACGTATTTATTTGTGGCTTTTCGCCTTTTTTTTTTTTCTTATTAAAGATACAACGTTCACTTTCGTTTTCACTTGCATTTTCATTTTGCACAACAACTCTCCTCGTCACACTTACCTTTTGTATAAAAATATTTATCCACGAGATATTCGTTTTAGTACTGTAGTACTAAATAACTCCGATAATCCGTTACTGCAATCCTTATGTAATCCAAAATATGAGAAAAAAATTTCGAATTAACAGCTGTTATGCTGGTGCTTATGTTGCGATTCGAATGAAGCTGTTGAACTGGCTTGAGTTTTGGTTGAACCCCAGGTTTTATAGGATCCCACCCCAGGTCCAAAATTACTGCTTGAACCATGCAGAGGCTAGAGATACTACGTCACATGTGTGTTACAAAGACTAGCTTGAGCATTGGATGCGGTGGAATAGCGTATGATGTGAGTAATGTTTTTTTTTGTGTGCTTTTCTTCGGTTTACCTTCGGGTTTTTTCGTACTTTTTTGGGGTCTCACTTGGGTTGGAACGAAACTAAAAGCCGGTGTGCAGTAAACTTATTTACAAATCAAAGAAAGGGAAGGAAATGTGGTGTAAAGGAAAGGGAGTATCTGAAGAACTATATGAAAGATACTATAAAAAGAAAAAAAACTTACACTTTCTCTTTCGTTGGATTGGTTCCGATCCGTTTGTGTCCGGACGCAGGGGAAGATTTGGGGGGATCTCATTTGCAAAGCTTGTTGAGTATTTCTGAGAGAGCATCATATAATCGTCGAGAGGTTTTATGTTATTTTTAGCTTGGTGCTGCTAGCGTTATGAGATACAATGTTTATATTTTGTATTACAAACATAATGAGCTCACTTGGTTATGGTCATTTGATGGAAGATGGACAATGGATTTTTGCAGTAAGTCATGAGAAACTTATGGGGGATGGGATTGTACGTGTCAGTTTTACTGAGATTGAGAAAAAAAAAACATATCCACTCTAACAACGAAGTTCCACAGATTTCCAGCGAAGTTTATAGTTGACAGTCTAAGTAGACAACATACCCAGCGTCGAGGAGTTGCAAAAGTGCAAAATCGATAGACTAAGGAGAATCACTAGTCTCTAAACATAATGGTGCATTGAAGTGCTGTAAGAAATGAGTAGAAAGCATTATCTGAAGATAAGGCCGGTACAGTTTATCAACTCGCTAGCTGCTTTCCTACCAATCCACCAAGGGTGGTGTCTTTAATGAGGTCCTAAAATTCCTCCTTGGTTGCTCTCTCGGTATTGTCGGTAAGGGTGTGTGTACATATCAGGCTGACGTTGATGCAGATCAATGCCCGGCGATTACTTATCGGCTTAAAGTAAATAATCCTTGGTCGCAGTCGATTTTTCACAATGAATACGCATCCTGAAATGAACATTTGTGTGGCAGCTATAATATATATCGCAGCTTGTTTTCTTTAGCATTCCTGCGTCGCAGTAATATCTCCTGCGTCGCAGAAGTATAATTTATGCTACGAAAGGACAAATTGCATCCCGAGTGTACAAGGTACGTACATTCAAATAAAATATAAAAAATGTGTATGTAGGCACATATATATGTATATATTTTGATGCTAACACTCCATTCATGGCCTGACCAAGATTGTCCTAGCCATTACTGTGTGCAACACACAAATGGCGGAGACCTACAAATTTATGACTTTTCGGAACGGCACATTTTATTATAACAATTTTACTCTCTGATGTTTGATAGACGTTCGCGAGATGTAAGACTATAAAAAAAACTTATTGGTGGTTTCCAGCAATCGAAATTTCAGTCTCCTACTTAGTGATCTCTGATCTGATCTGATATCTGATCTGATGTTCACCTTTCTAGAGCATTTTTTATTAAAAGGAAATTTCCAAAAGCAGACTCGATTTTCGGTTGAGTGTACTACTAGGCAGAAACTCCATTTTGGTGTCCGCTCGGGCTCGAACCTGCATAGTTCGGATCACGAGCAAACACACCATTCACTACACCGTGGATACACAAAAGCATACCCTAGAGAATACACTCAAATAGTAGTATGAAGCCTACTGTCATGTTATTTAATTATAGAGGCAGTCACCTCGAAGGTACAACCCCCAAAGTGGAGGCTCAGTTCCGCGGGTAGTACGCTAAGGCAAGAGACCTGGTAAACTGATGCCAGCAATCCGCTTCGGGGGTATCTATCGTTGGCCCATTACAGGATCATTCTCCAACATATCTTTTCCAAAACTTTGAATCAGACTTGAAAATCTTTATGCCTGAGCACCGAATATGTCGAAGTAGCCCATATAATTTGTTCACTAAAAAGTTCTGCCGGGAGAGGATATGTGAATTGATTCCATCTAGAGAGTTTTTCTACTTTGGATCTAAGAAAGTGCCTTAGGGGAGAGAATCCCCCATTTTATCGGTTTTCGCCACGAACGACCATTCAAAGGGCTTGTACGTATACAAACATACGTAATTTACTAAAAACCTAAATGAGAAACTAAAGCACTTGGTTACGAAGCTGGTTGTGGAACTATTGGACGAAGCTATGTTTTGGACAGCCATGCTTTCCCTCCACCCAATACTCAAGCTCCATAGACTTTTGCGATATATTGTTCGATATGGGACAATAGCCGTGGTTCAGTGGTTAAATGTTTGAACCACGGAGAGAGAGACTTAGGGTCGAGTGCCAGAATCAATAAAAAGTCTTTCCAAAAAGCTTTGAATTTTCAGGGTGGTTCGTAGACGAGAAATGTGATGAAATTTTGCGAAAATCCAACTCGCATCTTAAAAACTACATTTTTCTGTAAAGAGCAACTATTGGTTTGATAGATATTTTTGATCTCGAGATTTTAATCAATTCTAGTATTGCTAGTATAGAAGATTTAAGTTTATTGGTCTTCCAATTGTTAACGAACACATAGTGTGCGAACAGATTGTTTAGTTGGCGAACACAAGCGATGATCACATTAAATGGACTCATGGAGAACAACTCAGATTTCAGAAACAGCCACCTAGCTTTTAGTTTGAATATGTTCGTTAAAATAATTGAGCATGTTTCATTACGCTCCTTGTATCTTTCTCATCTTTTGTTTATGAAAATACGATTTAATGAGAAAATCCCATAAGTCGGTGGAAAATTAAAAAAAATCCCTTAAAACTGGTTGAACTCTAAATCCCACACAAATATATAGTGTAGTCCTGGGCTTATGGTTTGTACTACATACATATGGCAGAAATGAGAGACGACAATATTTTTGAGTAGATAACATTTTTTTCTTTTGCTTAAGCAGTGGTTGCTTTTTTTTATTAATGAAAGTGAAATTCGCAAAAGACACCGAGAGGGATTAGAATAAACTAAAGACACCTCCTGAATTGTGACCAATCAAAGAAAGATGAACAAATGATTTTCATTTCACTTTAAAAAATCTCTTTGGGTAAATTATGGTTTAAGTACAAGTCCTCATAATTTTCACATCATAAGTTCATAAGGTTTAGTGTTCTTCTCAATCTACGAATATTAGATTGAAAATTTAAGACGTTTTCTATCTCAGGGTTAATATGCATACGCTGGTTGGGACTGAATAGCGTTCTTTTTCATCACCTCTGTTACATGTCAATCTGGATCATAGCGCATTAAGTATTCCACGAATGACTTTGTTTTGAAATGTTTGGATTATCTGTGTATGAATTTTTTTTGTATAACCCCATAGTTGGATACTATACGCCCAAACAGGTTTTAATATCTGATTATATAATGAAATCTTATTCTCATTGGACATTTCTGAATTACATATACCCCAATACAATTTTTTATATCTAATAATTCCTTTTAACATGCTCCTTCTTTTCGTCTCGTTCAGTTTAATTCGCCATCTTTGCGCCCAAACTCCTATCTTGTTAACACATCCATCAACTGCTAGGATTGCAGTATCGACTATGAATGTGGATATTATTGTATCATTCGCATGCGGTATATCACTGGTATATAATAAATACAGTGTTGGCCCTAGAACGCTCCCTTGTGGGATACCTGCTTGTATTTCTCTAAGTTCAGAATACGCTCTTCCATAACGCACTCTAAAAAATCTATTTGCTATATACGATTTAAGAATCTCATAATATTGTCTAGGTGGATCCCTATGTAGTTTATACTCTAAACCCTCATGCCAGACTTTGTCAAAAGCATGCGCATCGTTTAAAACTAACGAAGGGCAGACTTGATTATCTTCTAGTGCTTTATTGTCATTGTGAACCGATTTTCATGAAACTTTTTGTTTTGTTCACTAAATGATTCCCCGTAAATTTGAAGATGTGTCCAAATGGAAATACATTATGTTTATTTATACGGGAAGGGCAAAGCCTTATAAATAATTTTCGAATGGCGATATTTTCATTTGCACCGGGACCGGTGAAGCCATATCTACATTCGTCCGCTAGTATAACTTCAGGGAATATACTCAACACGGTATACTGTTTGCTCGTACTTTGGTGTTAGGTTCCAGTAGGTTCTCAGAGTTTTATTAATTTGTCCTGCCCTGAAATTCTACCAATGTACAACCAGACTTATCTGTCCAATTTTGTGCTCCGTAAAAATCGATCATATTACGACGATGTTTCTTGTCCATTCGCCATATCAGATCTCCAAACTTTTTGCAGAATTTTTAGACAGAGCAGTTGTACAACATAACACAGAAACGTAATAAAACTTCACAACAGGTTCAAATGCCATCGAGTCATTGCACTCACTTCTCATAAGGCGTCTGACGAATTAAATTCATCGCAAACCGAAATCTAATTTTTTACCTGTTTTGGGACCTGTTTGAATCTCCCCAATCTACTATTCACAATCTACTGCACTAGAAATAGCAACGTGACCCCGATTACGTACTACCTAATCCTAACTAACGTTACGCCAAAAACTAGCCACTTAACCTCATAATCTAAGTAATAGTATGTCTACCTCATTATGATGTTTCAATTTGCGAAAAATGATTTCATAATTACAATTCCGTTATCTTACTTGAATCGTAAACTAAAGCTGACACTTAAGTGCCACGAATTGTGTTTTGTTTTTGATTCTGTCGCAGAGCAGACCGGAGATAATCTGCATTAAGAAATAGCTCGCAGCGTTGGTGTACTCTATGGGCATTAACACTTTCATTGCGAGAGTGCTGCTGATGTATTACTTAATCTTGGCTTTTTCCAATCTTAGAGCTACATATGGATAATTGGAAGTGGCTTGGAAATTTCTCTATTTTACCTCACACAAGTACAAAAGAAGGAGATGGAAAAATGTCTTGTTTTGAAGTTTTCCTAACCGTTAAGACGAAATGAGTTTATGTAATTTGTTTTGAGTTGTTTCCGTCTTAAGCCTTAACCCAAACACATCTTGTTGCGTTGGTGTTACTCATGCTAACTGGCCTGCAATCATGTCACAACTGACGTCACTTAATATTGCAAGATACCGGATTCTGAGAAAGCAATTCGTTGAGTTTGTACATACTCGTACGTCTGCGTGACGTGTCGTCATTTCGTCGTAGTATTACCCCCAATGTCAGTTTGGATGGTCGGAATAACCGAAGACCATTTGAATTGGCGAATGACCTTCTAGCAATCGCGTGAACTGGGAAAAATAAGCTAAAATTTTTGGAATCTTTCAATGAAATTTGTTGGGAAATTTCATCGGAACGAAAAGTGAATGAGAGTCTTGAGAGGTGATAAATTGCAGATATGAATGATTATCACGACGTCATGCTGAATGCTTTATTAATCAGGTGATGGAATTGAAAGTGATTCGTTGAACTTTTGGCGACTATTTGTAATTGAAATTAGTTTCTAAGAAATTCGCTTGCTGAAGTAGGTAGGTACATAGATGTGGGTTTCTGCGGATACTTTTGCGAAGCAATAATAGCGGATCAAGGTTAAGGGAAGAATGTTGGCGTAGCTGGTTTTGATGATGTTTTAGCTTTCATGTTATTCTCCTTTTTTTAAGTTATTTTGACAGCTATTAGGTATATAAATGTGACACTTGCTACAATTTACAGAACCACCAAACAACTGACAGATGTTGACCCCCATAGAAAAGTAGGCGTGTCTGCGGTCGGATTTAAGCAACTGTACCCTTGTATCCTCGGATTCAGAAGTGAAATTTAGTCTTCCTAAAATAGAATTTTAGGTTCAAAAACTAGTTATGAATAGATAAACGAAAAATAGACAACATGAAAGAAGGAGATAGCCAGAAGACAGCGGGAAGATTAGCAATTGATTCAGGAGAGGACATTTAGTGCTCACACTTTTTCTATACTAAAATCAAACCGATTATCACTGTAGGTGAAATGTTAAAGGATCTCTTGTTTGACTTTTGACTTTTTCAATCATTTAACGGTTATGCTGTGTGAAAGAATAGAATGCTGCTCAAGTTCTTAAAATAAAACTTAATGTGGAGCGCGAGTTCTAAAGATATTTCGCCAGGTGAAGTTTTATTTGACTTAACAAACAAACTTAACTTGCAACTCTTTGATCTTAAACCTACGGTTTATTAATTGGTTTTTTTTTTTTATATAATTTTTGCACGCGCCAAAGAGGATATGAATACTCTTATACTATTACAGGACACGGGCGTTTGTGAAGGAGAGAGAGAGAAAGAAAGATTTAGTGTAGTGGTTTGAAACTTAGATGATATTAAGTTTTTGTAAACTTCAAGGGTAGCGTCCAGATAACTGGGAAGCTTGTTTGTTTTTGCTTTTGTCGTTGCTCATGATTCACAGTATTTTTTTCCGTCCTCCTGATGTCATCATCACGATCAAGTTGCATTTTCAGCCATATGACCGCTCTACTGCAAGTGCTATGCCTTCGCAATAGAATCGCCCCAATCTACATAGTTGACTTAGCTTTCGCAATTGATCGACTTTTTTATTTATTTCAGAAGAAATAAATAGATGATTGTTGACATCAGAATTCGTGAACCAAGAGCGTGACAAGCGTTGATGTTACCACTACACCACGACCAGCCTTTGTTTAATGTCTCAAATGAGTTTTGTTGTTTTTTTTAAGAAAATTTGGGGATTTGGCTACTGGTACATGCATTTATATGAGCGTATGGCGTTATATATTTTTTTTAAAAAAATGAAAGTATTGAGTTTAAAAAAATATAGAGCAAAATGGGTGAAGGACAACTACCCACACGTTTACGCATTGGAATGCGCGTGGTTATAGGACACTAAAAATTCAGTAAAAAATTGTGTGACAAAAATAGGTCAAGTGCGAGTTGGGCCTTATTTCCTTTTCCGTATTACGGTATCCTTATTTTGGTTTCTCGTTAATCCGCTGAAAAAGAGAGAGAGTTATGGTTGTACTTGAAAGGGTCAGGTCAAACACACCCTTTTTGTTCCATGTTTTCTTTTACATGGCTTGCTCAAGAACCGCTAAAGACATTTTGATGAAATTTAGTTGGTGTGTATGTCATGACGTGTAGGTAATTTTGTTAAGAAACTGTCAAAATCTAATAAAGTGTGAGTGAAATGTATGCGGCGGTGTTTCTAAAACCTTTAAATCATCTTTATCAGTTTCCTAACTCAGGAACCACTCAACAGATGTTAGCGAAGTTTGGGTTTTAAGTTACGCCGGATGTGTAGACACATTTTTCAGAAAATAGGCATAATTGGATAGGATGAGGTAATTTTGCATCCCACGTATTCCAATATGTTGCAAGAACTGTTTGTGGCAAAAGATTTGCTATAATTTCCCTCTTACCTCCTCATAAAATGACGCTATCTCGTGGCACATGTCTATCCCAGCTCAGGGATTACATTTATGCTAAATCATAAGAGTGCCTTCGTTTGTCAAATTCTTTCAAAATCGGTGAGTGCCTCCAGGAAACTGAAAGGTGTAAGGGAACTCAGCCCGGGCAGGACATGTCCTCCCAGGTGACTATTCCTTATTGACGTGTTCGGCGGTTCCCTCTCTTCCTAATAAAGCGGGCAGGTAAAGGACGTCACCAGTCACAGTCTGCGGGCATGTCTGTTCAAGTCGATGTGGCCGGTATATAGGTCTACCATTGCCTTCTGCCTAGATTAATTGTCTCCCTAGATTTGGTAATTTAATCTGAGAATGTTAGCGCAATGTAAAACGACAATAGGCCTTTTCAGATCTACCTATCTGGGATGAAGAAGTACTATTCTCTGGTTCGACTCCAACAAAACCGTCTCTGCAGAAAATCGTTTCAGGCCATTAAGGTATTCAGAAAATAAGTAGCTGCCAAGTGATGGCTATTAACTGGTTGTTGGACGAGAAGTGTAGCAAGCACATATCTTACTACCACTTAGTTAAATTTTAATGATTTTTAGGTGAAACCATGTATATACATACGAGTACATGCTGGACCGGTCAAAGAAATCAAATACAATTGAAATATCTTTGCTAGATGATGGCCACGGTGTAGTGGGTAGTGCGTTCGCTTGTGAACCGAATTGTGTAGGTTCGAGCCCAAGCGGGGAACAGTAATCACAGCCACCCGAGCATAAAAGAGAAACGAATAAAATCTAAGTTTCTTTCAACCACTATACCGAAAGAAGTTCTACCTGGTAGGACAAACGACAGAAAATCTAATCTGAGTGCCCTGGGATTCTCTTTGCTGGTTCTTGAATAAGGAGTGTGATAATTGACAGACAGACACTAGACAAGAAGTGTCTGTTTGTATGATCTCATACTTGCTTCCTACTATTCTCCGAATAACAAAAAGGAATTGTTGCTGACTACACGTATAAGTGCTGTCACTTTTCTACGATAGTATCAAATTTGCTACATTTTTAAAGAAATGAACCTATTTGCTAATGTGCTATCTACCCTCACCAAATTTATGGATTTGGCTACTCTTTAGACTTTTCCTCGGCCTTTTACATATATCCTTTATATTTCTGGTAATCTCACAGAAAATAAGTTAAAAATCATATGCTGTCAGGCCAACCGAAATGTGTGTACTAATGTTGACGTTTTCTGGCACGAATGACAGTAGCTGGTAAAACGTCCCTCAAGAGAGGTGAACCTATAACACTGAGCCAGCGCTCTGAGATGTTTTAATTGTTGTAAATTAAAGAATTCTGTTACGCCGCCTTTGCTCCTCTAAATAGGTAGCTCAACTTCATGGTTGTGGTCGTGCTATGTTACACCAGAGTTGAATGTGACGCCTAGAAGACGCATGCTTTCCTTAGGAAGGATAATTTGGGTGTCCATTTGAAGCTGTAGAACAGTAGAAAAGTTATTTCAGAAAAAGGCGGTAAATTGAAGTCGACTAAGTTTGCTAATTCCTCACTGATCGGCAGAAAACAAACTGATCAACCGGAGTCTGTCAGATTGAACTGAGCATGCCGGAGTCTGTGAGACTCGAGACTTTTTATTTGTCTTGATGAGAAGAAAATGACTAAATATGACTAGTCTAACCTTTTTGAAACACACTGGCTGTCAATGAATTTGCTTTTATGCAAAATTTGACTTTTGCTACGCTGTTCGACTGTTTGCTAAGCTATTTTGCTACGGAAATTCTTTTCTTCATAGCTGCACTGATTATTGTGCTTAAGTGCGCGAACCACAAAGCATGAAAAATGTCCTACGGAATCGACAATAAAGTTTAGATTTAATAGTCAACATTCAAAGATATGCCAATAAGAACAGATTTTTCGCCAAAAACCTGTTAGGTTATCTCCTTTTATTTATTTTTATTGAAATATTACCTTATACCTAGGGAGCAATCCCTTGAGTGCAATTAATTGGGTTATTAATTACACGACGTAAGCTGGATAGATTGGTGTAGTGGTTTGAAACTCAGGTGGTATTAAAAGTTTTTGTTTTGTTTTGCTATATAATTGTCATCGTTTTATGATTCACACCATTTTTGTCCACAATCCTGATGTAATCATGACGATCAGTTTTCAGCCATATGACCACAGTGTTATACCTTAAAAGTAGTGACTTTTTTATTTAATTCATGTGAAATAAATAAATGATTCTTGACATCAGGATTTGAACCGCGAACCTTTAGCGTGTCAAGCGATGACGTTACTGCTACACCACGGTCGCCCGTGACATGCTTCTGATTCCATAGTTTTTAAATATAAAATTTGAAGAAAATCCGTCCTGCACAAATACGTGTCCCCTATAGGAGTAAACAAATGTCATCACTGACTGCATTTTCGATTCACCCGTTTTAAAAAAAAGTTCACATACGCTGTAGCATCTCTATAAAAACCCCATTTCTTTTTGCCAATAATGTGCTCAAGATTTCTCCTGAGTATTGGTATAAATACAGACCTACTTAAAAATGGAAGTGAAGCATTTTTGAACTAACTTGTAGATGCTTAGGTCAAACTACTTTCACCATTGATAGCATTCCCACTACATAGTTAAGCCTAGCTATACTTTTTCCTTCTGACATTTTATTTACTACTTCATTCGAAATACAATTAAACAACAAAGTCGGCTCACGATGAATATGTAATTTCATCCAACTAACGCATGAACTCAATTTCATTCTCATTTAATTGCATAGGCGTGTAAATGCGAGTCAAATCTGCAATTGCACAAGAAGGCATCCACATCCACATCCTACTAACGAATCAGTTACGACATCGATTTTGGGAAAATCCAGTCTCGTTTGACTCATAAAGAATTGTGCAACCCGACCCACTGGGGCTCCCTTT
Source organism: Pocota personata (assembly GCA_963082735.1). Taxonomy (NCBI): domain Eukaryota; kingdom Metazoa; phylum Arthropoda; class Insecta; order Diptera; family Syrphidae; genus Pocota; species Pocota personata. Next base: position 36,552,260 of record OY720431.1, read on the forward strand.
CAAAACGCAGGAGTTCATTAGCTCCTTTCTGTGAAATTCCCACACGAAAAATTGTTGCAACCAGAAAAGTGTGCATTGAAAAAAATCTGGAAAATCCCAGACAAAGATAATAAACGGAGTGGAAAATTAAAAGTGAATAAAGAAACATTATTTCCCTCCATCATTGAATTAAAATAAAAAGAAAAACCCGAAGGAAACGAACCAAAGCAACACAGAGAAAAAAAAAAAAAAAAAAAAATACACAAATCACAGTCGCAGCAGTCTCGTTCGCAGTGCAGCCTTGGGGATTCCCCGGTTTCCAACATGTTGCATAATCAAAACCAACATTCGGCTCAGATTCATAATTACACCTGCAAAATTTAAATCACTGCGTAGATTAAGACGACGTTTTGGCAGAGCACAATATGTACATACTGGTGTGACTCACTGGTGGTCATTGGTCAGCCCTATACGAGCACGTCGAAATGAATAAAATTTTTAATTTAACGAATGCGATGGTATCGATGAAGTAGGTTAAATTTTAACGTCAACTGAATGCTAATCGGATTGATTTTCTGTTGGATTTTGAATATTTTTTATTTTAGTTGGTTTTTTTGAGGTTTACTTTGGGTGTCTGTTTATTGTGTGGAAGGTCAGTAATCGGAGTGTTGGATAATATTTGCTGTGTAATGGAAGATCGGTACGAATTCATTAATCTAGTGCTCTATTTTTGATTGAATAGGCAGATGCGGATTTCCATTTGTACGAGTACCTATAGTCGAACCTACCAACTTCTCTTTATTTTACTTTTACAGCAGCGGTGAGTAGTTACTTGAACATACTTAGTCTTCTGTGTACATCTAAATTCGATGGTGGATCACAGTTAAAACTCTCCAAGTGTCATGATCGCTAATCAGATTATTTAGACGATGGTTAGTGTTACGTACCGATACTTGAACTGTATAATAATTTAGCTTCCTCATTAATCTGGGGAATATAATCGTATTTGTAAGGGTCAGGTCAAAGCAAACACTTTTTGTTCGATGTCTATCTTTCTGTTTGTTCTCACACGGTTCGCACATAGTTTTAACGAAAAAAAAAAAAAAAAAAAACTATGGAGCGCACTGCTACTTTCTGGTATACCACCACTTATAAGACTGACTAAAATAACATTAGCAGACGTTGAATCCCAGGTTAAAATCGGAGCTGACCTGCCCGACCCATTTCAGAGCAAAGATGGATTACGACAAGGGGATGGACTAACACAGCTAGGTAAACAACCTTTGTCTTAAATTTCGCAGTCCGAAACTCCAAAATCGAAACCAGTGGCACTGTAGACATCAAATTCAGCCAATACTTATTTCAAGAAACGAAAACAGGTAAAAGTGAATTATTTGACAATAAGAAAGGCAGCAAGTGATGAAGGGCTTGTGTTCAACGATCAAAACACAAAGTACCTGAGAGCATCGAGGAATCATCACCAATAACCACAACAACACCACAACATCTCAGTCGGAGACCACATTATAGAACATATTCAAAGTTTTGTGTATTAGAAAACAGAAGTGAACCAACGACACCTCTTTTGAGATAAAAGGACGTATTCAAGTTGGGAACAGAACACATTTTGGACTAAACGAACTAATGAGGTCGAAACTTATCAACAGAACTTTCAAATGTACATTTTATAGAACCTTGATCCGTCCTGTGGTCACATAACATGAAAGTCAACTAGCCGCCTTTGAACATAAGATACTGTGATGCATATGTGGTTTTGTACAGATTGAAGAAATCGTCTGAAGAATTCGTTCAAATAATGAACTGAAAGCCTTGCACAGGGATCCTGACATTGTAAAATTCATCAAAATTGGATGTTTATGCTGGGTAGGCTATGTCGCCAGAATGGATAATGATCGAGTTGCGAGACGTCTGATGAATACAAATCCTGAAGGACGCAGGTCTTCAAAGTGGTCTAGGAGCAAACAACTGGAGAGCAACAGCTCTAGATAGAATAAAATGGAGACAGGCAACGGACTGGAGTGCGAATGAAGAAGAAGAAGAAGAAGAAGGTATTTAAAATGTGGAAGGCGATATTTAAATCATCTTTATTGGCTGCTTAACTCAGTAACGTCTGGAGAGATTTTCATGAAATTTGGCTCGTAAGCTAAGACTCATCTGAAAATGATCTGCATACATACATATATCGGATATGGGGAGGAATTTCAAAAATCTCCAAATCATCCTCAAGAAATACTTAAGTAGATGTGTTTCAATATCGGATGAAGTAGGAGTAAGATATGGTGGGGTGATTTTTAATCCCTCGTCTTCCAACTTTTTTTCAAAAACAGAATGTGCCAGGAAACTTTTTATATTTTTCGTGTTAACTTCGCATGGCTTAACAAACTCTCAATTTTCTCAGATTTTGCGCATTCATACTGTAACATAATGTAGCATAATAACTACGCTCCAAAATTATGCAACACATTCCGAAGTGCCTTTTCATTCGAGGTTCGTGTCCACAGTAAGAGACGGATTATGTCTAAGACGACGTCGCGGAATTAAGAGAGAATTATAACCACAAGAGATTATTGGCTGCGGCTATCATCTTGGAATTATTACAACAGAATTTTCTTGTTCCAGTGGTCGAAGAATCAGCTAGAAGTTTCTGGCTATATATGCGGCTATATAAGGACAGATGGGGATCGAGGCAGGGCAGTTGGTTTTCGAACCGCACGAAGAGATTGGAAGAGTGATAATAGGCGAAGTTGTAATTTTGTGATAAATTGAAAGTTGAGAGTTAACAAGAAGAAGTAATTAGTTTGGATTTGTGAATTAAGTAATTGAAATGAGATGAAGTGATTTGAGAAGAAAGAGACCTTGTAAGGAAAGAATTTGCGAAGAACAGTATAGTGTGAACTTGAGTTGTTCTATAGACTAGAAAATAAAGAAATAATCTCACAGAATAACGTTTTATCTACTCGAGCCGTAGCTCGCATATTACAATACTTTCGGCGATAGAGGGCGGTCGGCTTCGTTTTTGCTTTAGTTTCTAACTTTCGTTTGATATGTTGGATGATGGGTTGGAAAAATATTTGTTTTTGGGGTACGTTATAACCACGAAAGCTCCTCCAAAAATTTTTTTTCCTTTTTTCGGTCCAAGCATGTGCCATACTAATGGACACATTGTTGAATCCATTAGTGTTCCGTTTTATCCCATTCTGATACGGAACACTAAATTGTTTAAATTTTGGATAAAACCGTCCAATAGGTAAGGTACCGTTTTATTGTAAACGCGTCTATACTTCAAATATGAATTTTTATCGATATTGTTAGAGCTGTTTTTGAGGAAATTGCAATTTTTTAAAATTATCCCGTTGAACCTTTAATTTTGAGGTTAGAATAGAAATTCCAATTTCACTTCAGGACATTGGCCTATAGCGTACGGTTATGAAGTTTGACTAAGATCCGTGTCCTGCTTCGTCGTGCCCAAAAAAAAAAAAAAAAAAATATGGCTCAATCACGCTGCCGGTCCACAGCGCGCACCAAACTGTCACCCGTGGTGGATGCAATGGCCCCTCAACGTACACATTTGGATACTCACAACCCCAAATTCTGCAATTTTGTTTGTTTATGCAGTTTTTGTTTGTTGTAAGATGTAACAATTTTAATGATTTGAGCGGTGATTAAACGTTCCATATTGTAAAATGATAAGTGCAAAACTTACTACCTGACACTATGGACGACAGATGGATTTAACAGATGCCATATGGCAGGGATGTGAAATCCCAACCGTAAAATGAATAACACTTTATGCAATTTTCTAAAGAATTCAAAATTTGACGAAGTTAATGGAAATCATTTTTGAGTGCAAATATATTGAAAACGATGTGTCATACAAAAAATGAAAATGATTTTGATAGGAATTTTTTATGCTGACATTTTTTAACAAGATGAAGTGTAATTTGGAATTGTTCTAAATTTTCAAAAACGTTAGACTTAAGCCCACAGTTAATGGTAATCGTTTTTCGTTTTGAAAATTGGAATGTTTTAAAGTGTTTGAAAGTCGACCATGAAAATACGAAAAGAAAAATATTTCGACGAAAGTTTTAGACATTGAAATTCTCTGCACAGTGAGCGCCGAATTTTTCAAATACTTATTTTTTTTTTTTGGTTGCGCCTGGAGGTGCAGGAATCTTCAAAAGATACCAATGGCCCGTACCATTGGTTATGCCCGATTCATATATCTGACCTGATGATTCATAAGTGTCGGCCAGTATATGCCTACGGGCTAAACCACTTAAGTTTTGCGTCTAGTGTCATTCCTAGATATTTTGCCTCGTTTGCGTACGGTATTTGTACCGAGTTAATGGAAATAGGTAAGTTGTTTATCTTTTTGTACGTAAAATTGACATGCGTTGACTTGGTCTCGTTAAGGACGATTCTCCAGGTCTTTGTCCACTCGCATACTTTGTTTAAAGCTCGTTGGAGTTTTCCAGTTAATGATTCGACTGACTCATCTGTTGCGAGGATAGCCGTGTCGTCTGCGAACGTTGCTACGACAGTCCCTTCATCTTGTGGTATATCTCTTGTGTACACCGGCATGGATTTCTTTGAATTTTGAATATTCTGCCCCATGTTTAACACGAAAGAGTCTGTTGTTAAGGTAAGATTCCAATATTCTGTAGAATTTATCTGGTAAGATTACCCTTAGCTTATATCTGAGGCCTTCGTGCCATACCTTGTCGAACGCTTGCGATACGTCGAGAAAAGCGGTAAAGCATATCTTTTTCTCTTCTAGAGCTTTTTCAATTTCATTTGCTGGGCGAATTTCATTGATGCCCAAGAGCGCAAGAAAGTTGTTGGTTTTTCCATCGGTGTGCGCAGGCGCATTGTCGTGGTGCAAAAAGTAGCGGCGCAGCTCCTCTTTTTGTCGGTGTCCTAGTAAATTTTGGAAAACTTGTGGTAAGCAAGTTTCAGTATACCAATTAGCAGTGACTGTCTGACCAGTTTTAAGCGGGATGACATCACAACTTTTGTTGCTGACTTTTGTTGTTTGGCCTTTACTGGAGGGTTTGCACCTACCATGGACTGCTGTTTGGTTTCCGGGTAGTACTTATAAAACCAAGATTCATCACCTGTAACGATCTTATTGAAGCAGCTTGACTCTCCATTTTCAAACTTATTCAGGAAATGTTGAGCAAAACGAACACGAGCCTCTTTTTGCTCTCCATTCAAAGTTTTTGGAACCTATCGAGCTGACTTTTTCGAATATTTCAGGTGATAATTTAAAATTCGTGACACAGCCATGGCATTCAAGCCCAGTTCATCTGCTATCATCTCCTGTGTCATTCTGGCATCTTCGTCAATTTTAGCCTTCACCAGGGCCACATTTGTATCGTCGGTCGAGAATTTGGGCCAACCTTCACGAGATTCGTTCTCCACAGAAAAATGGCTAGTCTGGAATCTTCGAAACCACTTTGAAATAGTAAGAAGAGATGGTGCATTTATTCCGTATGCATTTCGGCATTCGTGCAGAATTTTGATTGGCGTGAGTTGACGTCGAAATCTGAGAGAATGGCAAAACGAATTTCTTCCTGTATTGGCGGTGGAGCTTCAACCGAGCTTACGTCACTAATTTTTCTCTTTCTCGTCTCCATTTTTACCTATTGTTCTGAAATTTGGAAATAAATATTGCTAGATCATAAGCTACAGAAATATATCTTTTTTTTTTCAAAAACTTCTAAATTAACACCATCTAAGCGAACGTTTGTTAGTCCCTACGTATGTCTAAATATGGGCCATTTGATGGTTTCGTTTTAAAATTGCTATAAAAAAAGATTCATTCCATATTTTTCAATGTTTTTGCTTTGTTGAAGACAGTCAATTTTTCAAATATTTATGGAAAATAATTTCATTTAAATAGTTGCCGCGGCTGGCTTGGCAGTAGCCCATCCATTTAACCCAATTTTGCAGTATATTTTCGATGGTTGGGGCCTCTATTCCACGAATAGCTCGATCAATATTGTGCTTAAGTACCTGAATCGTTTCTGGATTGTTAGCATAACATCAAAACAAGTCTAACGGCGTCAAATAGCAACTTCGGGGAGGCCAAGCAACATCAACAAAATGTCTGATTACACGATTATTGAACTTAGTGCGCAAAAGATCGATTGTTGGACAGCTTGTATGGCCTGTAGCTCCATCTTGCTAGAACCAGAGATCGTTCAAGTTCATTTCCTTTGTTTAAGGTCAAAAAATAGGTTATCGTGCCTCTCCGTTGACCGTAACGTTGTTGCCATCTTAATCTTCGAAGAAAAATTGGCCAATAATGCCGCCATTCCACAAACCACACCAAACAGTCACAAGCTGAGGATGTATTTGTTTCTTTAAGACTCTCTATTGGTTTTCCGATCCCCAAATATGGCAGTTTTGCTTGTTTACATAGCCGCCGAGATGAAAATGCGCCTCATCGACGTCAATTTCAAGCTGCTCTAAAACCTAAGCAGAAAAGCGATAACGAATTGCGTGGTTTTGCTTTAATTCCTGAGTCAGTTGGACCTTGTAAGGGAATAATCCTTGGTCTTTATGCACAATTCTCCTCAGGATAGTGCGACTAATGTTCAGTTGCTGAGATTGAAGTTTACGGGCTTAGGCCCACACTTGGAAACAGCAGCAATATTCTCAGCTGAGGGCACAGGATGATCACGAAGATTACTTGTGTTATCAATTAGCTTGCTAATCGAAAAAACTTTCTTCACAAACTTGCGTACAGCAGGCACGGTTGGTGGATTATTTCGATCTAAATTTCTTTTCAAAATACACACTCTTTCGGCAACACACCACTCACTTTGGAAATAAGTTTTCAGTATTTCCCAACGTTGTTCAAGCATAAATCGATTCATTTCGAACCACGGAGGTATGATGCTGTGATTCTGTCAATTTATGAGAGCGAAAGAGCTGTCAGTGTCAAAATAACATTGTAATTTAAAAAGAAAGATGGCCCACCCATTACAACAATAAAACTGTCACCAACGGGGGGATTGGGTGCCAAAAGTCTTCAAAACGTTTTGATTTATCAATCAACCAACACACCAATCTTTATCAAAATTCATCAAGTGGTCCTTGAGCTAGACTTGTGTCAAGAACATTGTTGACATTCACAATTTCGGAGGATTTTTGGCACACAACTCCAAACATCTTAGAATTTCTCTTACCAATTTTAATGCCTCTGGGTGTTTAATAGATACTACCGTTTGTTGGTTTTTGAATGGGAAAAGGACAGACGAAGAGCCAGATAGATACGTAAGAAAAAGATCGAAGACCAAGCAATTTTTAGTTAACATCGTCCCCGAAAGCTGTCCACTATTCCCTGAATAACGAGGAATCAACATATAAATGTGCTCTTTCTGGTGACATTTCTTTTGACACATGATTTTCTGCTCAAATCAATGGTCCATTTCATCATTTCAGGTAGGTACTCGTAGAGTACTGTCATGCATCTCAAAATATATTTTTGTATCTTAAAGCAAAACAAAATAATTAAATATTTGTTCAGACTTGCAAGGATCAGCCTTCATTGTAATTCATTGTGGGCTTTTGTCTCATTTTATGACCTACCCAATCAGCCTTAGTCCTTCTCTATTCTTTCGAATTTTTCGCGAAATGGTTCTACGGAAAACAAAAAAAAAAAAAAAACAAAAAAAAAAAAACATTTCTAAGTAATTTATTCTTCAGTTTACGTAATTGCGATGGAATATAAATTTTCCATAGCGCGAGGGTACTCTCTCAATCAGGCTTAATCTTTCTCTCCCACGAGGTTCCCCTCTTGGGTAGGGTAATTTTCTCAGCATGAATCTATGATTAAATTGAATTCTATCAGTTGGACATCGGATGGACCTAGGAATTGTATGCGAACATCCTCTTTAGAGAGATACTGATGGTAATGATGCTATTACGGCGGCTGGATTACTTCATTATAGTTCCATTATGTGTGCTTTAAGTGGACAATCCTTTTCGCTTATCTCAACTCAAAAACACACACACACCCATGACATCAATTTGCAGAAATTGAATTATCCAATCGAGTGTAAGCATTACCGATGGAGAGGGATGTATACTTCTGTATCTGTGTCATGTTGCAATTTCGTATCGGCCTCCTGCCCTGCATTGAATGCACCATGACCTAGGATCAGAATGGTATATTTTTGTAGGACATACGAAGGTTTTTATAGAAATTTTCATCTCATTATGGATAATTTTATGCAATGAATGTGGGCCAATTAGCGTCTATTTTTGTACTGCAAGTTGTAAACTTCGCATTTGTAACAGATTTGAGAGGTTTTCTGGAGCATTCCCATGGTAATAAAAATAATAAAAAAGCCCACTCGGCTGGACGCAATTAAGTCGCCGTCAGACTGACAGATGAATTAATTTGTTTACCAAATTTGACGTCATAGTAGATGGATGGAACTTTCTCTAGTACTAGTGCACCGGATATTTGCCCATGGTAGTATGTGTTCGACTTGTTAGGCTCGTTGTATCCGTAGGTAATAAAATGGTCACAGCTCGTTGCAAAGTACAAATGTATCTCTTTGGCTGCTTTAATTTCTCACGCCGTCATTTTGGGATTTTCTCTTTAGCAAACATTTAGTTTTGGAAAGACAATGGGGCTGCAGCACTTGAGGGAATTCCACGTGTGAGTGATTTAATTATGCAATTAAATTCTACAAATTGATCAGGTTTGTTGGTGCAGTTAAGCGTGAGGTAGGTCTGCTAGAGCAAATGCATGCAACGTAGCTATAGGTCTGTGGGAATGATTTATTTTTACAAGGTACATGCTTACAAAGTTATTTTCTTCGTGCCAATATATTCACTTATGCACAAGTGGTTATTAGTGAACCTTGTAGAGGGTTGGGGTCAAAAAACTCTGAATTAAAATCTTCTGTTTAAAATCTTGTTTTTACAAAATTCTTTGTATCTTGTAAATATTTGCAGTAAGGAACGAGCATACACATAATTAATTAAATCTCTGTGCAAGCTTTATCATTAATACATTGTAATCTTTACACGATGCGAATAAATATATCTATCTATCTTTTGCATGAAAAGAGCGAAAGCTATCAAACCTAGCCTACTAGTTTCAGGGAGGTAAGCTTTCGAACTTATAAAGTCAACTCAATAAATGGCGCGTTAAATAATTACAAAAATTGAACAAAGAACTGCAAGGGAGGATCCAGGATTTATTTCTGGGAGGGGCACAAAGGCCAGATAGGTAAAGAGTGTACCCCATAGTATTCTAATTGCTAGTGTTTTTTCGACTGGCCTGCTTTATCTGAATCGTGTCTTGGGGGGGCTGTGCCCCTGTGCCACCCCCCTGGATCCGCCCTTAAAGAACTGGATGCCGTGGCCTAGTGGTTAAATACGTGTTCATTGAGCGATAGACTTAAGGTTCGAAGAAGAAAATACGAGAAACGTTTTTTCATCGTCCCATCTCTCGATAGGATATCTGACAAACATCCCAGAGTAAAATTGTCATGAGAAGCTTCCCTCAGTCGAAAGGAATGTGCTCCTAGGAAACGTATATAGCCCTTACAAAATCGATTTTATCAGTTTCTGTGCAATTGCTTCGCTCGCGTCAGAGGCTTTATACTCTCAGTATTAAATTATCGGACAGCTGCTTCTTGCTCTAGCTAGAATACATTTCGTTTTTGAACGGCATCGTAATTGTGGGTAGGTTACGCCTCTCGTGAACTTTTCCTCAATTTTTTTTATCCGCGTCAAAAAGTAAACCGACAAAATAGGAATTTTCTTCTTTACAAAAATATTTTTGGGAACTTTCAGAGTTTTGTCTCTCCGGCATGACTAACACTTATAGGTAGACATGTCATTAGAATGGGTGTCCCCTCCAAGGATTTCTATACAAGCTGTAGAGACGAGGAGGCGAAGGAAACTATTACTCACCTTTTGTGCATTTGGAAATACTTCTATGAAGATCTTAACGACTTAGCCTTGATATTTACAAAGTACAGAGTTTTGTCTATGGAGTGACCAGATAGCAATGATAGTTTTTCAATTGTTATGTTTCAGCAGCTGTCAAAATTACCAATGACATTCAGCTGTCAAAATATTAAGTAAGTCATGCTACTTGACACCCCTCTATTATTTTCTCTGGGGCTACGTCAAGTTCTTAGTCTACGCTACCGAGCCAATCACTTCGGATGAGCTCGAGGCCAATATTCGAGACGCTATTGCTGGAATAACGCCGCACATATTGGACCAGGTCATCAAAAATTGGACCGACCGCTTGAAGCGAAGCCGGGGCGGCCATTTAAATGATGTGCTATTCTATACATAATAGCACGAATGTAGCTTTCAAATAAAGATAGAATCATTTTGATGTCTCACACCGTTGTTGTTTTATTTAAATTTCTTTTCCTATCGTTCTTATCTGGTCACCCTATAGATGGTTCTGCACGTAGATGGGGAGCAGAAAAGGGTTAACACCGCAAGGATTACCCATTCTTCTCTTCGTTCAGGAAGAAATTAGTCATGTAGGTTTCCTGGTGCCGGAAATCTGGCTCTTTTTGTGGTATCACAATGGCCCTATCTTTGGTCTAAGTGTGTCCCTGACTGAGTGGGGACAGCCACCTAACATAACCATGGCTCATACTTTTCTGTCCGTGCTCTACCGTCCCAAATTACAAACTTTCATAAAAAGAAAAGGGTTTGGAACTTTCGAAAGTTGGAAATTAAATTTCTTATCTCAATTTCTTAAGCGTTTTCATGAAAATGTTCGATCTCAAGAATTTGATTAATCCTGGCATCCTATCATTAAGAAACACGAAAAGTTGGTCCCGCAATTCTGCCTGGCTGTCTGGCTGGGTGTCTGTTTGTTCATCAATTTGCGCCTAGGACTTCAGTCTATGTAGGTCATTCTAGCCTTAAAATGAATGATACTTTACTGGCGGCAAATTTGGAAAATTGAAATTATCTCGAAAATAGCACGCATTACTGCTAGCTGGACAAAAAGGAAATAAAGCAGACTATTTAATATCACATCCCTACTTCAGCCTAAGCTTCCGAATAGAACTCGAGAAGACTGGACTAAAGGAAGGGTCATAAATATTAAAAATGAGTACACATTGTCTTCACAGATGATTAAAAAATGTAAGAGGCTGTCGACTCCATAATTTTTTTATGAACTTTTCATTTATCAGTCAATAAAACTTCCAAACTACCGCAGCGGAAAATTTAGTTATCACCGAAAAGTTTATTTACACTCTAAGATAGCCGAGAGGCGATCAAAGGCATTTATTTAAATTAATTTTTTATTTTTTACTTTCGTAACTTTCGTTACACCTGATGTGTTACACCCACAAGGCGTTACACCTTTTTGTGGATTAAGAAATTTCACTTCAAAAAAATAGAAATTCGAGGGTGCATACATACATTACCACCGTGGATACCAAGCCCTAAAAGTTTCAAATAGATGCAACAGAAAAACTACTTAAAGTGCGTCCTAACCGCTTAAAGCAAACAAAGCCCTAGTTCCTTTGCCAATAACATCGACAGACCTTTTGCATCTCTTTGGATTACTTTGATCAATATTGGACGAAACATTGTATTAAATGATTTGAATATAAATTGGACTTAGGTGTGACACCTAAGACAAGAGTCCACGTTCCAAATAAGGGAAGCTTAACAAATTGAAATTATAGGATTATTTGTGCACTGCGGATTGGACACGTATCCACTTTATCCATTTATTTCGTAAAGTCCGGAACGAGAAGTGAACCAACCAACTTCTCTGTTTACCCAAATTCTGTTCAGACCATCTGAATAGTACCCACAAAACTTACGTTGTGCGGACGTTTCGATTCATGTTAGTTGATCAGTAATTATTTGAGAGTTCGGTCCCTTCTCGGATAAGGTACTAGTTCCGAGTTAACCATATAAGACGTTCACTTAATAACTCAACCTGACTTTAAATATACGCGTGATCGTTGATTCCATCTGGAAAATGTGCGCGCTGCTATATATCCTAGAACGGATGAGGTAGTCTATCCCATATCCCAGGAGCCATATGCTCAGTACCCATCCCCTAAGCCAATTAACAACCAAGCCCACTTTTTAAATTCAAATGACGAACTCACACTTACTCACTGAAACATCCGGGATCGTTCCGATGATCGATTCCATGGTTCCAATAATTTCCCCCCAACCACAGAAAATTGCGAAAATCTCTTGAGTTGTGCAAATTTCTGCCTCAAGCAATGTCAAATGCGTCAGTTGGTGCAACATCTCGGCTAATCCAACATTTTTTTCTTACTGACAGCAATCACAACTTGTGACTTTGAAGTTTATCGCTCTGTTTCACCTCAATTGGGCTAAAACGAAGTTACACACTTACGTTGGGCACGAATCGAATTGGGAGAAATATTCAAAACAATCCGTGATGCAATTGATTGAATGTCTCGAACAAATTCGTGCTTGGTGCAAGCTAAACAACAAACACAACAAACAATCCACCAGCGATTATACAATTGTTGGTGTGCGTGTGGAATTAATCGATATCGTGATTAGCTCTTTGGTGCGGGTCAGTAATAGAGTCGGCGTGATCGCTACGGTTCAACGCCATTATATGCTCGTCTGAGTACCGGCAAACGAAAGTGGTTACTCTGGTGAGTCATCTGTGAAGACTGGTTGCATCGATCTGAAGTGGCAAACTATTCGATAATTGTGGATTCATGTCGTGAGTGAGGCTTTTGTTTGTTTTATTTTTATTTTGGGTCTATCTAAACGACCGGATTAAGGTTCAGCGTAACGGCATTAAATATTCAGGCGGTTATTAGATTTTGATTGATTGATGTATCTCGAGAGTGTTGCAATTGTACGTGTTCATTGTTTTGTGACGAAAACATTGGGTCTCTTGTTTTAGGCTATTTTTAGCTGTAGTACGTTATTGCGAATACTATTGGTCAACGATATATGACATGTCCAACAAGACGGCGGCATATATTATAATTTTTTTGACAGCTTTGCAAAGTGTCAATTATTTCAAGGTTGACAGCGACGCGATGTCATAATTGCAAGGGAACACCCATGTAATGAGTAACGTTTCAAGGCTGAAATTGTTGACAATGTTTCAACAGATTGGTTTTAGAATCCTAATATGGATATTTGTTAATAGTTGCTAAATATTTAGCTATACAATTTTAGGAAAATATTTTCGTGTTAAATGAGAGTTTTCCAAAAAGTATTATAGTAGAGGGCGTATGCGTAGTATTTCAATCGAATATTGGTTTGCATAATTCGGTGAATTTCCATGTTTGAAACATTAACCACAGTTGGTTTTAGTTATTTATGTGATCCAATGCCAAATTAATACCGCAGCGGTAGAAGTCAAATCTTCAAGGTTTTGTTGGACCCATCTTATAGTTTTAGTTGCAATTCGCTCGCTACTAGTGAAATTTTCTGTGAATACTTTCTTTGTTCTGGTGGTTATGCCAATGGCCGCTGTATAATCAAGTAGTTGCACGGAAAACCGAACACTTATGAATTCAACTCGGTTTCTATACGTCCGTCTTCGAATCCCAGAAAATCGATTAAATAATTCCGAAGTTATAAAAGAAAACGACCGGCAAAACGCTCTGTCTGCTTTTCGTATAAAATAATAGTTACAATGGAACACTCTATGTGTCAACGAATTTTTAAGCTACAGGGGCTTAGAATTTCAAAAATATAATACTCCTTGTGCGTTAAGAAAAAATTGAAATTCGACATCTAAGAAATATGTTGTAAAAGAAAAGTTTTTGTTTTAACGCATTTAAAAAAAACATACAGGAAAGTTACAATCTATCTAAACCGGATCGTATGATACCCTATCCCCAATCTTTAAACTCACCTCTAATAAAGTGAACGTGGTGTTGCGAAATTTTTAAAACAAGATATCAAATATCCTCTATTTCCGCCATTTTTTTTAGAAATTGTATCACAAAACAATTGTTTCTTAGCAGAAAGTGGGCATGGCTCCCAAAATTTGTAACCGAAATTCACAGAATCTGATGAGATATTCACACTAAGTTTTAACCATAACCGTAAATAGCTTTGAAAAAGCAATAGATAGTTTTTTTTTATGAAAACGCCTCCAAAAAGTGGGCGTAGAGAAATGTAGACCAAGCTTTCATCTACACATGTATTATTACCTAGACAATATTTTTCAGTTTCTAGGAAAAATATTGAGAAAAACGAAATTTTTTAAAAGTGGGCGTGTTTGTGGGCGGATTTTAAAAATTGTTGCACTTGAACTGCTACGGATTCTAGAAAGCTTGTATACTAAATTTTATATTCCCAAAATCATGGCTAGATCGACATAGCTTTTGATGCTGATCACATAAATATATGTATACTTTTGGGGTCTACCATTATTATTTGTCTATGTTAAAATCTATGTATCACACTTATTATACCCTGGATTGCACTACCAGCATATCTGATTTAATTTTAGTAAAACATAAACAACTCTTATTATCCACCAATCGACTTTTATTTTCGGTTCAATTTTCATATAACGGATCGGTTTTTTCAGCATTATGCAGGAAACGTTATCAGTTTTTAGGCGGCTTTAATAGGAAATCTGGTAAGGTGAAGCTTCTACAGGAGCTTTGTAGGCCACCTGTTAGCAAGTAGAAAAGGTACACAGTCTCATTTTTAAGTATTTAAATTTAGTGTAGATGTTACTCACATAATTATTGGCGTAGGCCGATGGAATCTGTTCGGCTGAGTAAACACCTGGATAAAAAGCGGGGTATCCAGATTGCAATGCAACATATTGGCGGGCCACTGGAGTAAGGCCACTCACGTAGCCAGCATGTTTTGTGTTAGCGGGTGCCAGACTTGGCTGTGGAATTAATCTGCCAATAAGAGGGGTATAAACTTGTCCCATTGCTGCTGCAGCCATAGCAATGATGGTAAATAAAATCACCTATGAATGTAGATTTAGACAAGTACGCCAAACAGTGTCAGGATACTTACAAATTTAAACATCTTGTTGGAGGTTACTTCTTCAGTGTTTAACGTGTGGAACTAAATTAATACCAGCACTAGGATTGTGAGGCCTATTTATATGATTTGAGCATCTACCCAAGGAATAGTTCTTCGTGTATCTGATACAGGTTCAAGGGCAAGAACAAAGAAGAGAATGAGGTGTAAACAAGTTAAAAGAATATTCTGCTGCAATAGATGTAAAGACCTAGATAGAGTTATAAAAACTGCAAAATTCCGCGCTGACTTTGATGTAAGACAAAGAGTAGGACATGAAAAAGTGTATCATCAGGTGAAACCGGCAGCATCATATCTTAACCATCCAGGCAGGCTGATAAATTCTTAAAACAATTAACCTTGCACTCCAAATGAGGTTCAAAGAGACGCATCCTTTCACTTTTGATTTGATTACGTTCTGCGACAAACAATTATTCTGTATACTTGTCTTAAGTCAACGAACGGATTTTTGAGTTCAGTGAATTATACGCGGAAGAAGCTTCCGCATTACCGTTGGCTACTGGTTCACATATGAGGTGATTGATTAATTTAGGATCAGGTGACTGAATTTAGTTTATACCTAGTACTCAGATACGTAATACTTTGAATGATGCCAAAAAAATTACAGTAAAGCAAATCTACTGGGCCAACATTATATTTGGTATTGAAATGATAGGATGTATTGAGGAAAGAAAAAATGGTACTAGAGGTGGGCTCTATTTCAACTCCATGCAAGTGGGTAGCAAAAGTAAGTTTTCATAAGCTAAATCACGGCAGATTCGTACTTACTTGCTTTAGTTCGGGGTGTGCCATATTTTATGTTGGTATGTAAACATTGAATAACTTTGACATTTATCAATCGATTGACTTGAGTAGACATGTTTTTGAAACGTCAGTTCAGTACCATTTTAAAACAAATATTAACAAGCAAAATTGAAGCATTTGGGGAACGGAGAATCCCCATGAGATCCATGAAACACCATTGCATGGCCAAAAAGTGAATGTTTGGGCACAAAACAATCATTGGGCCATTTTTCTACAGAGAAGGCGAAACAGTCTATGGGAACAGATATCGGTGGATGTTGGCTCATTATGTCTGCCCACAAATGTGTGAAAAAGGTCTGGACAGTTACTGGTTTCAACAAGACGGTGCGCTATACCACACTGCAAATCAAACAATGCAATTTCTGCAACGAAAATTACCTGGACGTGTGCTGTCAAAAATTGGAAACATTGACTGGCCACCCAGATGTCCAGATTTGACCCCTCCGGACTTCTTTTTGTGGGCTTATTTGAAAAGCAAAGTGTACGCCAGCAAGCCTCAGACCATTGACGAGCTCAAGGCAAACATTTATGCTGAAATCATCGCTATTCCGCCTGAGATGCTCGAAAATGCAGCAAAAAGGGCACATTTTGTTTTGGTCAATAGAGGCGGCCTCTTGATTGATGATGTATTCAAAAACTAGTCCAAATAAATTGTAAAGGATCAAATTATATAAAAATACCTCATATATGGAAATGGTTTTTTTTTTTTTAAGTTATTCAATATTCACATACCGACATAAAAGATGGCGCACCCTGTATGTAATTTTGCCATGCATGTGCGACTTCATGCACCCTTTTAAATGCCCCCACATGATGTCGATAGCTCATACTTGGAAGACCCATATCTAGAAATTTACAAAATTGGAAAATGAGCACAATGTTTTGATTTTAGAAATACAAGGCGAACATTTTTCTTTCGACTTATGTACACTTTACCAATGTGTGTGTTTTTCGGTACTCCTCAAGAAGATCCTAGATGACTCTAGAATCTGAAATTGTACACAATTATAGCCTGGATCTTAAAAACCACTTAAATAAGCCAACGTTTTGAATTTCGAAAGAAAAGGTTTCTTTGGATTTATATAGAATTTTACAACTTGCGTACGTATTCTCACACCCTTCAATAATGCCTTGAATGATATACCTACAGAAAGCTAAGACTTTGCACATTCGTAGACTGGATCATAACCTAAAATCTCAGGTAGTCAGATCTCCATCCAGATTTCCATCATTTTACAGGTTACCCATTTTACCGGTATATATAGTAAGTGAACTTGGCTTACCATCAACAAACTCATATATTGTATACATGGTGGCTCCCCGAGTGGGGATCGTTTTCTTAGGTTAAGAGAAGTAAAATATGTCTGTGCCTGAGTACAACCGTTTTTCTTGAGAAAAGTATAAAATTCCAACTATTACAATTTTATTTTTGACATATAATGATTAGACTATCATTTCAGTATCAAAATCTACATTCGAATTTGATGAGTTCAATGAGAAGTTATCCACAGAAAGCGAGGAGTAAAAACATCGAGTTTGAAGAGATATGTAAATATCCAACATAATATCCAGCATCCCTCTTGCTTCTGATTTCAGTGAACCCAGGGATCTGTCTTCTTAAAAAGTAGATTCAATGGGAAAAGTGTAGTAGATCATGTTTTACTTTAGCAGACTTAGAAAAACTTAAAAATGCATTCAATATGTTAATAAAGACAGATGTTAATATTCAACTTTCTATAAATTTTATAATTTTTCATCGCGTTTTATTACGCATATTAATCATTTGCCTGAAGTGTAGTAGATTTAAGTTGATAAGTAAGTAGTAGAGTGCCTTTAAGTCAACGTAAGTGAAGCAGAACTACTACAATTGTAGTAGAATGGGAGCCTTGAGTGAACCTCAGTGGAATACTAGCCGCCTTTTTAAATATCAAAAGTAAATTATTTCGTAAACAAAAGATCTCCAAAAACTGGGAAATAAATTCAAAATAATATCAGCCAATACTTTTGGAATGATTTGGAAGCAATTATAACACTCATTCTTGGTGTTAATTGTAAAGTTTTATAATTGTCTACGCCATTATTTGAAAATTAAACGCGAAGACAGAAGCGTCAACGAGCTACGAAAGACCTTTCCACAAGGTGCTCAAAACTAATGACCCTACATGAATTGTGTATGATTTTGCAAATGGCGTCTCCTGTCATCGTGATATTGACAGTTTTGTACTAGTAGTATACAAATGCAAAAAACACTACGATGAACACGACAAAATATACTCCTCAAGAACGTGGAATAATTATATCTATTTTTTTGGGGAGTAATTCATCAGTGATAAGAACACAAAGTGAAGGTTTCCTTACTGTTCGGCACCGACTGATCACACAATTCAGCGCTAAGCCGCAATCGAAGAGACTGGCTTAACACGAGATAGGGTAAAAAAACAGACTGTTCGGCCGAGAATATTGATGCTGTGCGCGAAGATGTAGGAGAGTGTTCAGAAATATTAACGAGACGACTGGCCACGCAATTGGGCATTTCCAGATGTTCTTTGCAGCTTATTTTGGTGAAAGATTTGAAGATATTTCCGTATAAAATTCAGATGGTGCATTAGCTGCTGGCCATAGACCACCAAACCTTTGCGGAATACAGACAGTGTCTCAACCATGAATAGGACGATTTTCATTCAAAATTAATCATGAGTGACGAAGCACATTTCCATCTCTCCAAACATGTCAACATGCAGAAAACTCCCTCTTTTGGGCACTGAAAATTCGCGTGTTATTCAAAAATCGCTTTTAAATTCACTGAAAGTTACTGTGTGGTGCGGCGTCTGTGCTGAAAGGGTGATTTGTCACACTCTTTCGAAGACGTTGCTGGCAACACGATAACAGTCATTGGTGAGCGCTACAGAACCATGCTACGTGACTTGTTGATACCCGAATTGGATGAATTAGGGTTGGAGCACAGGTGATTTCAACAAGACAATATCACTGCAACATACAAAGTGCGACGATATGGACTTAGAGAAGGACACTTTTTCCAGCCGTTTGCATTGGCTCGCAAGATCACCCGATTTGATCTGACCATTCCAGACTTCTTTTCTATGTGAATAAAAGTCGTAACCTGATGGCGTGAACTACTCTAAGGTTAATATTATTCTGTAATACCATCAACGCCTGAAACCAAAAATGTTAGTAAAGGGTGGTTAAGTTTTAAGGGCCGATGTTGATTTTGAATAAAACACAAATTATTTAGGAAATTACTGTCATTTCTTTTTATTATGATAATATTGGTATGGTTCAATTATGTATGGAACAAAATATCGGCCAAATGGCCGCCGCGAGCTCGGCGGCACGCCTCTATCCGATGGTCCAAATTTTCGATGACGCTGAGGCATAATTGAGGTTCTATGCGGTTAATGTGCCGAATTATCTCATCCTTTAGCTCTTGAATTGTTGCTGGCTTATCGATGTACACCTTTTCTTTCAAATAACCCCAAAGAAAGAAGTCCAACGGTGTCAAATCACATGATCTTGGCGGCCAATTGACATCGCCACCACGTGAGATAACACGGCCATTGAATTTGTCGCGCAAAAGAGCCATTGTTTCGTTAGCTGTGTGGCAAGTGGCACCATCCTGTTGAAACCACATATCGTCCACATCCATATCTTCCAATTCGGGCCATAAAAAGTTAGTTATCATCTTACGATAGCGAACACCATTCACAGTAACTGCCTGACCGGCCTCATTTTGGAAAAAATACGGCCCGATGATGCCGCCAGCCCATAAACCGCACCAAATAGTCACTCTTTGTGGGTGCATTGGTTTTTCGACAATCACTCTTATATTGCCATTCGCCCGAATGCGGCAATTCTGCTTATTGACGGATCCACTGAGGTGAAAATGTGCCTCATCACTGAAGATGATTTTCTTCGAAAATTGATCATCCACTGTTGCCATTTCTTGCCACCATTGTGACCATTGACGACGCTTGAAATGGTCAAGAGGCTTTAGTTCTTGAGTCAATTGCACCTTGTAAGTGCGTAAATGCAAGTCTTTATGCATAATGTTCATCAACGACGAGCGTGAGAGGTGCAATTGTTGGGCACGACGACGAGTTGAGGTGGACGGCTCTTCAGCCACACTATCGCGAACAGCAGCAATATTTTCTGCAGTATGAGCTGTACGAGCATGCACTGGTGTTTTCACATCTCCTACAGACCGGTTTGCACAAATTTTTGCACGATTTTTCCGATTGTACGCACATTTGGACGATTAAATTGACCGAAAGAATCACGAAATGCACGATATGCATTTTGATTTGAACGCCCATTTTCATAATAAGCCTGAATAACTTTAACGCGTTGCTCGATTGTGTATCTTTCTATGGTTCAAATTGAGTTAGTCTGAAATTGAGAAATGTCAAACGAAATGCAGAAAAAAACTTGACGTTTAGGTGTGGTTCACATTCAACATCGGCCCTTATAATTTAACCACCCTTTATAATAACAGCGCTTTGAATTTATTTGCTGTTTCTCTATGAACATTGGAAGGCTGGAACATGTTCCTAATTTGCGTATTTTGCGTTTCATGTACCCAAACCCCTAATAAAATTAATTAATTAATAAACAAAAGGAAATTAGTCATCATAGCTATCGATACAGCAGTGTTTCTTTGCGAAAAATATCCCCAGTTGAATAAAACTCGCATGACAAACAAGAACAACAGCTAACTGGGTATATAGAGTTATCGTTTAATGATTATAAAACATTTCGGATGACAGGAATGATGGCAGACCAGAAGAAACCGTATTTCGAATCTTTAATTTAATATTCTATTCAATGTAAAATCGTACAAGTGAGACAATGGTAGAAACATAAACTTTCTTAGCACTCCAATCCGCTACCAAATCAGTGGTGCCAAATTGCAAAATAAAAAATAGGATATCGCCTTTTTGTGAAATCGAACTGAACTTTATATAAAGTTACAGAGAAAAACAGTTTATAGGGAATTGTGGGCCCAAATACTAGAACATTTGCTTTATTCTTATAAATTAAGAAGAAATGCTTACTCTGTATTTACGCCAAGCCAACCATTCAAACATTTTAAGATCTATAAACACTTACATTTCATTTTAATAAAACAACTCCCATTATTCACCAATCGATTTTTATTTTCAGTTAAATTTTAAATTTACAGAGCGGTTTTATTCGGCATTAGTGTAAGAAACGTGGTCAACTCTTAGGCGACATTAATAAGAAATGTGGTAAGATGGAGCTTCCAATGGTGCTTTGTAGGCCACCTGTCGACAAATAGAAAAATCAAACAATTCTCAACTTCAGTTATTAAATTTAGTTAGATTGTACTCACATAATTATTGGCGTATGTCAGAGGAATATGTTCAGCTGAGTAAAGACTTGGGTAAGCACCGGGATAGACAGGTTGGTATGAAACAAATGCGCGGCCTACTGTGGCCAAACCATTAGTAGACACAAGTGGAGTAGAATATGGAACTAATTCTGTAGCGGCTGCAGCTATGACGGCCAGTAGAGTCACCTATAAGGATAGTGTTATACGAGTACTGCAATATTTAGTATCAGTTAATGTACGAGTACTTACAAATTTGAACATATTTCTGGAGGTTACTTCTTTTTTGCTTAAAGTTTGGAATTAAAGTTATACCTAAACCAGGATTGCATGAACTATTTATATGATTTCTACAGCCACCCTCAGAATAGTTTTTCATACGGGTTCAAGGACAGAAACAAAGAAGGTAATTAATGAGAAGATTCACCACAAATTACGGCTGGAGAACAATAGATGCGAAGAACTAGATAGAGGTATACAAAGCTGCGTGCTGACAAAGAGTAAGACATACAAATTGTATCGCCGTCTGCACCATGTAGGTACCATCCTCCCTGGAGACTGATAAAATCTTAACCATATGACCTTGCACTCCAAATGACGGTACGAGAAGATGTTTCCTTTCACTTTTGGTTTGAGCACGTTACACTGTAAACAATTATTCAGAGTACCTGTTTGTTGGTCTGAAGTTGATCCTTTAGCGAACGGTGTTTCAGGTTCCACGATCTGTGCACGGAAGCAACCTTCGCAATACCGTTGGTTTCTGAACAACTTATGAGATGTAAAATAAAACTAGTTCCATGGCGTATTTTATGGCTGATGGACTATGTAAATTGAGACAAGTCAATGGGAAAGATACGGATATGGATGCCTGGCTCCCTACAGATTTGTCCGGAAGATGTTCATGCACAGAAAATCGTTTTTGTTTTGGTTGTTTTCTAATCATTAAAATGGTTAATATACATATAAATAGATTGGTTTATGCGAGAGTGGTGGGTCTGATACTTCGATTTTTTTAAGAAGCTAACTGCACCATTATTTAATGAATAATAGGGCAGTGATTCACTCCAGAGCTTGTAAGAAAGTCAAGGATCTTCTTTGGGTAAATGGCAGATTTCTAAGAGCATACTTCTTTACTGCATGGAACAGCGAAAGAGAGTTGGGCGTGGAGAAATTGTCCCTCATTCTTAAGATTCTGCAATTGTTCCTATAATCGTTCATTAGGAAGGTAATCTTCTTATGAGAGTTTCATTCGATTCGGATAAGGAATTCCACTTCAAAAGTGGACAAAGACACATTATCAGTTACTCGCGGTATCTGTTGGATAAATATTTTACAGGGATATTTTATACAGATGTGTATGCTGAGATTGACTGCTAAACCTCGGCCAGCAGAGCTGGGTTGACTTCAGCTAGCGTGTAATAAATTGACACGGTGTTTAGATTTTTAAACATCACCGCGGTCCAAAAAGTACAGTGACATGTACGTACCTAGATGAACAAATTTATTGTCGGGACTGCTGTAGGCTACAGAAACAGCCTCTATTTGAATTCGTCATTAGAGATAATTTTACACCGGAAATCTTTCTGGGAAAAATTTTTTACCAACAATGTCATAACTATGAAGTGCTTGGTGATTTTAATAAAAAGTAGGAAATTAGGTAGCAATATTTGTACAAACTAGGACGCACGAGGACTTCTCGCGAACTGTTTTAGCAGAAATGATGAAAATAATATCAATTTTTTAAAACAGAAAGCAGGCGATTGGAGTGATATCCGAAAGATTTGAAAGACGAAGATGAAAACCTTGTATTTGCTCACTTGTATAGGAGTTGTACAAAGTGTTTAGCGAAGTAAAGAAGAAGTGAATATATCCCTATGACGAGATAAGAACGATAGGAAAGAAATTGTTTGATTCTGGCTTTATTTTGAAGAGCTACTTTCCTGCCATTGTATATGGAATAGCACAACATTTAAATGGCCGCCTCGGTTTCGCTGGCAGTGCTTCAATCGGTCGGTTAAATTTTTGATGACTGGGTCCAATATGTGCGGCCTTATTCCGGCAATAGCGTATCGAATGTTGGCCTCGAGCTCGTTCGAAGTGATTGGCTTGTTAGCGTAGGCTTAGGACTTGACGCAGCTTCAGAGAAAATAATGAAGGGGTGCCAAGTCGCATGATCGCGGCGGCCAATTGATGAACGCTCGCAATGAGATGACCCAGTCGCCAAATTTATCCTTCACCACTTCGAGCGTTGCGTCACTTGTATGGCATGTAGCGCCCTCTTGTTGGAACCACACCTCGGATATATCGATGCTGTCGAGGTCGAAAGTCGGTTAACATCCCTCTATACCGAGGACCATTGACGGTAACGGTGTCTCCTTCGAAAGAAATAAGATCCGATGATGCCGCCGTGCCATAAACCGCACCAAACAGTCAATATTTGTGGATACATTGATGCTTGGTCGAACACTTGTGGATTGTGGTCGCTCCAATAATGGCAATTTTGCTTGTTGACATAGCCGCTGAGTCAAAAATGGGCCTGTCCTAGAAGATGATTTTTTGGCCAAAATCCAGATCTCCGGCCAAAATTTCCGCTACGGCGGCTATGTTTTCTTCATTTCGCAACATTCTCTGTTTGGTTTGTGGCTTAAGGTCCAAAAGAGTGTACTCACGCTCAAACTTTTTCACGGTGCAACGAATTGCCTGCGCACTGAAGCCATGATGACGACCGACCTCACGATGAAATTCACGTTGCGTATTTACAACTGAGCCGGAATTCCGATATTTTTTAATAATTTCTACACGTTCGGGAAGTGTCAAACGATGCATTATGAAATGGCAAACCTTACTGAATATTTTGATAGCTCGATGTCATTGGTAACTTTGACAGCTGCTGAAACATAACAATTGAAAAAACTATCATTGCTATCTGGTCACTCTTTACTTGGCAACACATCAAGGAAACAATTTCTTACCAAACAAAGCCAGAAGTTCAGTAAACTCATGTGAAGGCAAGAATTGTTTAACATAAAACTTTTAAATGTTTGTAACATAATTTTTTTGGAGGCACCCTGCAGGCACACAATTACACACATACTTCGTCATTTTACATGTGTTTTCCTCCAAAAGTCAGTGGATAATCTAGAGAGCTCAAACTTTGCACACTTACAGCTCAGATCACAGCAAATTATATAATTTTCTAAATACAGGGTGTTTTAGGGAATGTTTTTCAAAATCCTTATGAATGATTTTTCAGCTTGCATTTTAATATTTCTGCAGAAAAACATAACTGTGCATACTTATAGTACAGAGGATAGGTGAGTTTCGAAGTTTCTTTCATGAATAACACACGCGCCGCTTAAATCTTCCTTGAATTCCCGTCTATGAAAACAAACATAACACGATCAATGAATTGTAGTAGAAACCTAAAGTTTGTTATCCTGTCACTGCGCAAATTCAAAATTAAATTACCTCAATGTTTTAAGTTTCTTGTATCGATAATTCTAAAACAATGCATCCCACCTACCATTCCTTGTAAACAATAATAATTGCCTGATGTAACCCTAAATACTAAAGTGTAGTTCAACAGACCCTTACCATTTCATTCATCCTTACTAAGCATTTAAGCAGATTGTAAATGCTGGGGTAGTTGTCAATGAAAATGGTTTCAGATACAATTTCATATTCTACCTTCATAGCCGGACTATACCTGTAGGTATAGGTAAACAAAAACTATCTATTGAAGCATCATTGGAGTGCATCTGGCAGATGAATTGAAAATCTCAATTTCCATTGAAAGGACATTCATTAGGAGAGACTACTCTACAAGCAATATGTATGGACATCTTTATTGGTTCAACTAGAATGCGTTGTGTAGGCGATTTGGATTGATTGGGGAAATGGCAATTTGCGGTGCACTATATCCTTTACAACGCTGACGTACAGTTATATAATTTCAATTATCTGGTGTATCGATGAGAGAATTACGAGTAGATGAACCTTTGAATGTGCCAAATATTTTTCTAAAGAAGTGAAGTGATGTCATTTAATTGACAAACGTTAAATGATGCAACTTATGGTTTTGATTTGTTGCAATTCAACCGAGAAGTAAGATATTTTCATAGCATTAACATAAATCATGAATCGAAGGACGTCTGCTGGATTTTCAGTGTGTTAATGTTGGCGTTATATCAAAATAAAAGTTAGTTTTATCTGCCCTTAAAATGGAATTGTGTATCTGAGAGCTTTAAAGACGTCTGGATACAATTTTAATGTGTTCTATTTACATTGAATTTTACTACTTCGAAGTAATGTTTTTATAAATACTTACGAATGTCCCGTCTTCTTAAAGCCGGCACTCAAATTTTAATTTTAATATTTACGAGTTCGTAAAATAACCTTGCGAAAGGATTGGGTACTATGCTCATAACGATAACTATACCCGAAGAAATATTAAATAGAAGCATTGAATATTTATTTTTTTTTTAATATGTCTCGAATCGAAGTCAAAGACAGATTCAGTAATTTGACCTTGTTAATTGCACTGTAGAAGTTGGTGTTCCTACCAAAACCCGGGAAAGATTTATCGACAGCAAAGGGCTATAGACCAATTATCCTAACGTCCTTCTTACTAAAATCAATGTAGAGAATCTGTGATAACTACAAAGGAGTCTGTGAGAACTACAAATGAAAATCAGTTGAGACGACACTGTACCAGGTTGTATCCACAATAGATGCTTTTGAAACCAAGGAATCAGACGCAGGCATTTTTCTAGATATCGAAATTGTGGATGCACTCTCGATATACTGTAAAAACCAAATAATAAACAATTGGCTAGAACACATGCTTACAAACCGCGTTGTCACAGCTTCACTGGGAGATGAAACAAGAAGGGGAATAGTTCGTACGGAAACACCACAGGGGGGTGATAATATCTCCTTTTCTGTGGGTGGTCACAATGAACAACCTTTTAAAAGCACTGGATGGAACCTGTGCAAAATGCGTAGCGTACGCAGATGACCTAGCCGTTCTGATAAGAGGTAAGCACTTGAACATCATAGGAGAGCTTATGCAAAACACACTACGAATCATAAAAAAATGGGCGAAGGAGAGTGGATTACAAATAAATTCAAATAAAAAGGAACTGGTTCTCTTTACAAAGAAAACCAAAACTAGTGACTTTCACATTCCAAAACTCGGAGGAGTATCACTACAATTCCGCGACAGCGTCAAGTATCTGGGCATAATATTGGACAGGAAACTGACCTGGAGAAAGAACCTGGAAGAAAGAGTTACCAAAGGCAAGGGAGCATATTGGCTATGCAGGAGGGTCATCGGGAAGTCATGGGGCTTGAAACCGAAACAGATCCACTGGTTTACGAATTCGCAATAAAATCTATCATCTTCTACGGTGTAGTTGTATGGTGGTCAGTGACGAGAAAAAGTATGCAAGAGACTTGCTAACAAAGGTGCAACGTATGGTCTGCTTGGGTATTACAGGACCAGAATCCTCAACACCAACCGCGTCCATGGAAGCGATCCTCTACAAGTGCGAAGAAGATTGCTGGCATTTCGGCCTCATGGCTTAGAACTATCGGCCATTTCATCGAAGGTGCAAATACGGGACATCGAAAAATCACCGAAATGATAAGAGTAATGACACCACTCATCGATTGCCCCAGTGATGTTGTTGAAAAATCGCATTCGTTCTCCAACAACTTCGAAACAATTTTCCCCGCAAGAGAATATTGGACGTATGAAAGAACTACAAGAAACTCCAATGGGTATATACCGACGGCTCTATCATATCAGGGGCTGGCATCTTCAGTACTAACCCACCGATTGAATTTGCTATTCACCTAGAACCATTTGTATCGGTGTTCCAAGCAGAAGTGTATGCAATTATGAAGGCAACTGAAATACTCGCAGAAGATACCAGCGAAGGGAGGCATATCGACATCTGTTCGGACAGCAAAGCAGAAATTAGCGCGATTACAAACCCCATGTCGAAATCACGACTAGTAAGGGAGTTCAAAACTAAATTGAACTTACTTCCCAGGCGCAATAGAGTCCATCTTACGTGGGTACCTGGGCATGAAGGTGTAACGGAAAGGCAGACGAGCTGGCAAGGAAAGCAGCGGGAAACACAGAACTGAACCTGGAGAATACAATACGGGTTCCTCAAACAATAATTAATGAGTAGATGCGACAGGAGTTCAATAACTACTGGATGAATCTAGACACGTGCAAAGTGGCTAGATCTGTAATAACCAAACCGAGTAACAACACAGCAAAAAGAGCTCTAAACTCAAGCAGAACAAAATTGAGATTGACGGTGGGACTTTTAGCAGGTCACATCAATCTCAACAAACATTCGTTCAGACTCGGGATAGCTGACACAACAATCTGTGCTAACTGTGAGGTGGAGGAGGAAGATATAGAACATTTCCTCTTCCACTGTCCTGCTACAGCGAGGTTAAGACTGGAAATTCTGGGATCTCCAAGGATGCGAGGTTAGGAAGGGTGATGGGCATTACGGAGTGTGACTCTGCTGCAATGAAAGTCAAAGAAGCTTGCATATCGTTGGCTTTGCGCATTCTGCACATTGGTTTGTGATAAATGTAGTTGGTGAGATGGGGATTGAGGCGGAAGATGGGTACAGAGCTAAGGGTACGTGGGTTTGTATTGAAGGAGGTAATTTCCAATAGTGCAGGGCGACCTATGTTACCAGTTAATAGCGGATGAATAAATAATATGTCGGAGACTTCACGATGTTTTTCAAGAGACTGTAGGCTGATCAGTTTCAGACTGTCCACATAGGGAGGTAAGTTTTAACTATCTACCCAATCAAGACAACGAAGCGGAAAACGGATGAAACTCCGCTGCACAGTTAGTAGTAAGGAGACCATATTTGGCTAGCATATTCAAGGAGGGGCCTGACGAAGATGATGTAAAGGGATTTTGTGACATAAGGGTTTGAAAATTCCTTAGACTATCTGTTGATAAAACCAAGCGCTCAGTTGGCTCTGCTGACAATGTTGTCAGTGTGGGCACGAAAATTGAGTTCCATAGGCTCAAGGAGGTGAAGGCAGGCAAGATTTGCATTATAGACCTATAAATCTAACCTTGATTCTTCTTAAAACTCTGGAACGACTCTTAAATATGCACATAGAAAAATGAATGTAAGAAACCTATCAGCAAATCGGCATGCTTATGTCAAGGGCAGGTGGCACTACTCGCGGTAGTGGCAACACTAGAAAAGTCCAAGCCGTACAAAGAATAGGTACATCCTTGCAGCGTTTCTTGATATCGAAGGCACTTCCAACAGAAGTGATAGAAAAAGCTGTGAGTAATACCGGGGTAACCAAAGTGGTAAGCAGATGGATAGTAGACATTTTAAAAGGCCGCATCATGATTTTAAAACTTTAGCTAGACGAAATCGTAGCAAAATTATAAAGAATCGGAGTAATACCAATCGTCTATGTAGACGATGTAGTCTTAGTGGATAGTTTCCCTCCAACCATCAGCAAGATACTTCAAGTTATGATTAAATCCGTCAAAAACTGAGCTAGTTCTCTTTATGAACAAAAAATCTATCTCGGATTTTGCTTTGCCAACTTAGTGGGACTCAGTTCTTTTTCTGTCAGAGACTGCAAAGCATTTACGTCTGATCCTAGATAGCAAACTAAACTGGAACCCAAACATTGAAGATAAAATGAGGAAAGCTTCGTCGACGCCCTCGAGAAAATATTTTTTTACAGAATAGGCAGGGATTAGAATACAAATTCCGATGGTGTTAGCGAATTATGAAACCTCAGATATCAAGTTTGTAGAAAATCCGTTCAGCCGTTTAGGCTGCAGTGTACAGACAGACAGACAGAATTGCGAGACTAATTTTTTTGAAATTATATAGTAATACCACATTGATCTAAATCTCGAGGATGAATTTTTTCACGAAACCAAGCAAAAAACCTTTTCTGGATACTTATTCGCATTCAAAAAAATATTTCCATTAACTGCATTGAGGCAGGTTTAAACTATCATACTCTCCGGAGTCTATGCAACTGTTCACAGTATAATAATAGTAGGGATACTCACCAAAGGGTGAATACATAGTTTATGAGGCAATAGCTTACTTACTTTTACTTTAGATGGCGCTATAGTTCGCGGTGGAGCAGAGTCTCAGGTAAGATGTTGCTGCACAGCCATTGAATCTTCTCCTCCACACATCGTCAATATTAACTGAACCAAATACCATGCGAAGAATCTTCCTTTCGAAACAACTAAGAGTACTTTCATCCGCTTTTGTTAACGTACATGCTTCTGCGCCATATAACATTACTGGGATGATGAGGATCTTATAAAGGGTCTCCCTAGTCGTTCTAGAAAAGACTTTACTTCTTAATTGCCTTCTTAGCCACAAAAGAAAAAGCGGTTGCCAAGAGTAATTCTTCATTTGCACTGGTATCGCTTTCAGAGTTAAACACGGAGCCTAGGTAGACAAAATTCTTAACTACCTCGAAGTCATAGTTGTCTATGGTGACGTTTTACGCCATTCGCCGATGTTTGTGTCCTTCCGCGTTTTGTCTTCGCCAAAACCTACTTTTGCTGCTTCTGTTTCTCACTGACATTTGTTTGGATACAATGCTGAGATTCCATTCATCGGACATACCATCTGACCAGATTTTACAAATGAGTTGGTGGAAGCTTCTTATCAAATCATCTCCCGCTGCTTTAAATAGCTCGGCTGGTAGGGTAGGCCATCAGCTCCATCAGCTCCATCAGGTGGAATTGAATGGTTCGTCCAGCCTGACAGTGAACTTTTGATCGTTAATGACTTTTCTTTCTTTCCAGATTCTCAGTCTCTGCAGACTTCTTTTTGGGCCTTTACTTTTTGGTAAAACTTTAGAATTTCGCCTCTGCAGTAACACTTCTCTATTGACTCAACCAAACACTTCCCATGCTCCTTCTTCTTTTTTTTTTTTTTTTTTTTTGAAAAGTTGGTGCTCTTTCCTTCTCTTTTGCTCGTAGATCTTGTGAGCATCCCTCGTCCCCTTTAGCAGCGCTACTTTGTAAGTCTCTTGCTTTGCCGCAAGTTCTTGCCGGCACTCGTAATTAAACCAGGGGTTTTGTGTTGCCACAGGTCTTCTGTGCGTGATGCTCGTGGCGAAGTATTGATAGAAAGGTTGAGGGAAACTCAGTAGCCGAAGGTTTCGGTAGCGATAGTAGCCGTTCGACGTTGAAACTTTTCGTAGTATTCTGCTGATGTGGTGGTGTGGTGGATCCCCGCATCCTTATATACTGGAGGCGTCGATCGCAATATGATCAATTTGAATGAGGCAATAACAGACGAGATAAAATCTACATCCAGGACATGGGTGGAGGAATAAATGTCCCAAATCTTTTCAGTAACGCTAAGTTGAACAGAGACTGAAAAGGGTACACTGTCAAGCTTTCTATGTACAAACCAGAAAGGATACAATAAAAAGCTCCAGGAACTTCTGTGAAAGCCAAAATGAAAATCGAAGTCTCAACAGCACTTAAGAAGACCAATGGCAGCTATACAGAAAGCGAGAGGCAAACAAGGCTACTTCTACTAGAAGTTCTACTCACAAGTCAAATGGGAAAACCAGTACGATGGTAGCAACTATTTGTACAAAACAGCTGCAATATTGGATCATAAATACCTTCCAAGTATATATATTGTATCTCTAGAGAAAGTGAAGAGTATCACTAGAACTCGAGGTTCAGAAAAATGCATGAGACGCAGAGCATATCTGCATAAAATCCCCAAAGATAACACGATCAGCATATAAAGCTTTGTTAAAAAATTTCACAACGAATCTGATTAATAAAAAAATGGGTAAACCAATGAACCCACAATATATACATACATGTATACTTTCAAGGATTACTTAATAAATGGTATACAGATGGGTCAATGACAGATGAGGGGATTGGAGCCTACAACGCTAGGTCAGTGCCATGAGATGCTCTTGAATAGTTGGAGACTGAAAGCACATGGAAATATGTCTGCTGTGAGAGAATTTTAAAGTATACTTGTCCTGTTGCAGAAGGAGTGATATACAGATATTCGAAAAGTTGCAAGGTGGACATACATAGAGGTGATGGGCTGTATTGACTTACCGAGTATAATGCTCAACATCTGCCAGTATAGGCATAATTTTGCTAACAGCCTTCGATGAGCGGTTGGATAATGGAAGTTAGTGCAGGATCTTCTATTAAGTGAACAGCTCGTCTCCATACGACTTAACCTTCAAAGGAACTATAGCAGGCAAGACACAGTGATCATGTCAGACAACCAAGCCAAATTGCCATTAAAACGCGAAGCTGGTATGAAATTGATTCTAAGATGGTATGGGAGTATCTAGACAGACTCAATAACCTAGACAAGATTGACAATGTCTCATTGAGTCCCGGATCAAGTCGAGGATGTTAATGAAAAGGCAGGCAAGTTGACGAAAGTGAGGGCGGTAAAACTGACTGTAAGACTAGAACCTGTTCGGCAGATTGGCGGATATATCATCCGAGAAATAGAAGAAAATCAAAGGAGGCCAGCCCTGAAAAAAACTCCCAAAACTAAGGCAGTCAAAAGCACTTTTTGGAACCTGTAGCCCAAATAGGTCTAAGACATGTACTGGTTTTAATAGAAATAGAATACCTCAGGGTGATAGGAATGAAAAGCAACGGGCAATGCAGATTCTGCAATGAACCTCAGGAGACTCCGAGGGGCACAATAGTTCTATGTTTTTTAGGTATCAGTGCATTGGTTGTATTTTATTTAGTGAGCTACTTTAAAATACTTCTTTGTCAAATAAATAGTACATGAATATATAATAATGAACAATTTATATCACACTGACGTGACCCCTTCTCACACTAGAAGGGGATGGCACTTGGCTCATATCTAAGTACTCTTGGCTTTGCTAGATACTGTGGACAATGATGAATCTAATCAACGGAAGTCGATTTATAGAAATGTGCTCACATTAGCCTAATCCGACTTCTGATTACTCTTAGTCATTAATTATTTCAAACAACTTTATGGATGTACTTCTACTCTTAACAAAGTTACAATACCACACTGTCGCAGATGCTTTGTCATTTTCGTTTAGCGTCAAAGAAAAAAAAATTATAGATTAACTCCAACAAATTCACACCTTCATCTCTGGTGTTGAATAAACAACCGCACCATCATCACAGAACAAGATCCCAATCAGGACTCCAATCAGCGCCACCATCAACCACTCCGCATTTAATTAAGCATGACATGCAATTTTTCTCCACCGATCTATTTATTTATTCAAATTACCAGGCAGTTACATAAAGCAGGCTTAAGGTCTCTGCGCCTCTATCTGCATGTATCTGCAAATGGGATTTCTGTGTAGGATGCTGATTCTAGGATGAACTACAATAGTACGCGAATCAATAGCGGACTTTATCCTAACCCGACTAATGTCTGTCACTGACCCCAACCACACCTTTAGCACAATTGTGCGTTTCTACCCTCGGTGTCAAACTTTCCACCCACATTTGGAGCAACAACAAAAGATTCAAATCCAATTCGCGCACACACACGTCGGAAAGCATGCCGCCAAGATAACATCCAGCTTCGGGGTGTCTTAAAAGTGTTCTCGAGTCTACGTCGACAACATTAATTGTCACATTGTTGTTGACGAGCGTCCCTTTGGTGGAGATCTAATCGTACACACGCATTCGCAGATGGAAGGTACCTATCGTCAGGAGTCGAGTGGAACCGGAATGTTGCCTCATTTAGGCTAGATTTACGCGCTCAATTATTACACACAGCGGACAGTATCAGAATAGTGACAGTGCATGTCGGGGATTGTGTAGAACATCGGCGAAAGTAAAATCATATTCATGGTCATCCTTGTGCGTGTACGAAGAATCTTGTTCTTTGCCTAAGAAGAGGATTTAGAAAGAACAGAGAGAAAAAAGACGGGTTTTACCTCCTTGAGGAAACAATGGAACCAACCTCGGGTATATAAGAATCGTTGCGGAGCCGATGAAAGGCATCAGTCAGACTTGATAGTTCTATCAGCGTTCAACACAGACCTTCGAAGAAATCTTATTCTCAATTTCAAAATGTTCAAATTGGTAAGGATTTTTTGGAAGGACCTTAGTCTATTCTTGATTCTAACAATTTACTATTACAGGTGGTGTTGTCTGCTCTCCTCGCCGTTGTTGCTGCTAAGCCAGGTGCCATTATCGAAGCTATTTCCGCTCCAGTTCTGAAGACTGCCATTGTTCATGAGCCAGGTCACATTGAAGTACGTGAATCCACTTTGGCGAAGGTTGGTGATGTGGTAGAGAGTGTTCCTACTGCTGTGTCCCATCAGAGTTCAACAATAGTGCATAGCCGGGCAAACCAGATCACTCCAATTGTAGCACCAGCTGTTCGAACCTACTCCACTCCAGTTGTAAAGACTTACACTGCTCCAATTGTTGAGAGTGGTCGTCTATTAAGGACTACCTATGCTGCTCCCGGTTCGGCTGCTGTCATTCAAACACCATATTTGCATAGCTACGATGGTGGTTTGGCTGCTTATGGATATTCCTATGCTCATGGAGCACCAGTGCTGTATTCCGCTCCTTTAGGCTATGCATCTGGACAAATTTTCAGAAGCTTTTAAGATGGAGGGAAATGGTGATAAATTATGGCGAATGGTTGTGGCTAACTGACTGATGCGAGATGGTATCTATTGTTCCTATTGAATAGACTTTTGGAAAGATTAGAACCGTTTTTGTTTACTTCTGATGGATAAATAAATGGAAATAAGTTTTTCAAAGAATTTTTCGAGTTTTAATTTCTCTGTTACCTGTGTTCTAGGTGACAGACAGACAGACCGACTTTTTTTACAATTTAATGGAATAAATCGGAATATGTTTCAAAATACATAGAAATGTAATAGAAATACGAGTATATAATTATTTGTTGATCTCTGTTATCATTGAAAAGCTTTTTGGAAGCCGTTTTAGATTTTTCTATTATCTCCTCTCGGCTGCTAAAATGCATTTACCGGAGCGGTTTCTTGAGTCAATCGAACAGAAAGAAACCGCAGGGAGCCAAATAAGGCGAATTCGGTAGCTGTTGGATGGTATTCGTACTGTTCTTGGTCAAAAACTCTCGAATAAGAATGGCATTGTGCGACGGTTGGTTGCTCACAAATTTGTTTTTTTTTTTGCGAATTTCTTCACGCAATCATCTCATAACGCCCAAATAATAAACCTTGTTGACTGTCTGATCTTCTGGCAAAAATTCATGATGCACAAGACCGTTGTAATCCATGAAAACCGTGAGCATCGCCTTCTTTTTCGACTGAAAACTACGTGGTTTTTTCGGTCTTTGATCATTCGGTGTACTCCATTCACTCGCCTGATGCCTGGATTGAGTTTCGTATTCGCGATATCAATGCGGTCCCTTTTTTGCATGAAATTCAGGTCTTTCGGCAACAGCTTTGCAGCGACATGTTTGAAGCCCAAATCTTTAACCAAAATGTCTTGAACGGATCCATAAGCAATGTTGAAGGTTCTCTGATGATCAATTTGCGGTTTTCGGCCAACATTTCTTCGATTTTATGGATGTTTTCATCGGTTTTCCATGTCGACGGCTTACCATTGCGTCCTCGACGGACTCACGACCACTTTTGAAGCGTTTGTGCCATGCATAAACTTTGTTTTCGACAGAGTATCGTCGCCGAAACACTTCTCCAGCAATTCCAAAGACTTCTCACCGTTGAATCCATTTTTAACACAAAATTTGATGCAAACTCGTTGTTGCAAAGTTGATCCCAATTTAAAAAAAAAAAAAACTCGAATCATGGTGTATGGTGCACTTTAGAATGAGGCTCGTTCTTGGTTCTCGTTTAGAAAGTGGAGGTTGGAGCATCCTCCACTTCCACTCTCCAACTCGTAAAGTTCGCGACTCGCTTTACATGACTAAACTTTGTCGGAACGAGATACGTCAATTGCTTAAATATTTCAGAGTTTTAGCTGTCGTCTCGGCGGTGATGTTTTGTGTTTTGGGCCGTGGGCAGTTGCTTATTTGGTTTTCAATAAACCATGTCACTACGGCAGTACAAGGAGTCTTACAATTGTCCTATGTGAGGATGAATTCAAATCCGTCCGCCCGTCCGCCTATAAAGTGTGCTCCGAGGGACATAGTTTTTTATTTAAATTCATTATTAGGAATCGAATTAGCATATCTATGAAGTGTTTCAGTTTTAAGGTTCAGTTCTTCTAATAAAACTGCATCACATATACGAGTGATTTATTGACTTTAGCTTTCTCCGTGTTTGGTATGAGGGGTATGAGACCGTCCTTCTGTTGATATACGAGTACAACGACGTAACAGGATGGTCACGAATAATGACGACATGAAATGGCAACAGACTTTATATCTTCTACTACGATGACGACTTAGGTTGTGACTGGAGGGCACGCTAAGGGGCTACCGTCCGTAATATCCCGCCAGGAAGACAACATTTGATTTGTATTGGAAGACATAAATTGTAAACTAGTTAGGCTTTGTCATACCATCAGGCATACCTCGGATCGTAGGTGAACCTTTGCCGGGGAGAGATGGTGAAAACGAGTAAGTATGTAAGTACTGAAACTTAAAACCACCTGAGTTTCAAACCCACTACACCAATCTTTCTTTCTCTTTCTCTCACTTCCTACAAACGTTCGTGCCTTGAAATAATTTTAGGCTATATCCCCTTTGGGGGCGCAAATTATAAAAAAAAGTAAGTCGCTATAGGGTTTTATTTAAGGTTAGTGTAAGCTAGCTAAGTTTTAGATTAGGGTCAAGTTCAAGTCTTTAGGGTAGAATAGGTTAGTCCAGATTAAGTTAGGGTTAATTCGGAAACTTTTTTCCACTCTTCCTCACAGGAATAGGCATAGGTCCATGGACATTTTCTAGCATTTAATCTTTTCTCCTTTTATCTTTTGAAGTCAGTCCGCAGTCTACCTAGAGTAATTTATCTTTCTACTTTTTTTTTTTTGTTTTCTTTGTGAGCAAGTGATGCAAGATAAAGGTGAACAAGAACCAGTGGACAAGCTGCCTCCATGGTCCTATCTTGACGCACGACAAAATGACAAAAAATTCTTGTCAATACGTTCCAAAGCAGGGATTTATGGATTCACATTCCAAGCCGACGCATAACCAACAACAATCCTAATCTATGCAGAGTTACTGAGTTACTGGTCATTAAATAGTAGTGAGCCTAGTGGTTAGTACTTTATCTCCTGATTGGGAGGTTCAAGGTTCGAATCCCAGAAAAAAAAAACACACTAAAAGCTTATTCACGGTCCAATTTCGCGTGAACATCTCAAAAACATCCGAAGGAAAAATTATCATGAGAAGCTTCTCAATAACGCTTTTCGGAATCGGTATAAAACTGAAAGGTCCCTAATATTCGAGTAGCTGTCTGGGCTATTTGCTCTAATTTTTAATTTTTTTTAAATAGTTTTGTAGATGGTCAATACGCGTTGGCGATGTCTTCAGCCAGAAGCTTAGGATTAAGAATTCTGTGAAACAAATTGACTTGGAAAACTTCGTTAAAAACAAGCAATTTTTTTTAAATGTCAAACTGGTAGTTTTTCAATAAAAATACTTCTAGACTGTGGAAATTCACTAGGACTGCAACACTTGCAGTTTTCTGCCATAGGCTCCAGCAGTAATAGTACGATGAAACTATTTGTTGTACTCCATTTTAGACCTCAAAAGCCTCAAGCCTCATCTTGCAAATGTTCGCCCGCCATATCGTGTCGATGAACTCTGTTGCTGAAACCTTTCTATTGATACAAGTCCGATCTGATACTCGACTGTATTATGATCCATCCTGAATGTGTTATGATCGGGATCCTGAATGTAAACTTGTATTTTCGACATAACTTTACTTCTTAACTTACCGACATTTTTAAAACAAGATTTTCTACAAAATTTTCCGGTTTTGATTTCCTTGGATATGTTGAAATTTTGGATTTCTCTCCTTTGGGAGAGTAGTATCAGTGTCATCTTCCTTTACATCCTAAAGAACCATCATACTACCAATTAATTTTGAAAATAGGAAAATTGTTAAAATTTTGATCATTATACAGAAGTTTTCAACAAGTTTAAGGAATAGTACCAGAAGTATCCGATGACCAACAAATAGTTCTTGTACTATATTAGCACGAACGGCAACGCTGGTCGTAATAACGTTAAGTGTTGTACTTTCGCAATGCCCAAAGTTTTATTAACTTAATTATTCCTTTCGTCTTCCCACATCGGTGAGGCGGTGAACTGCCATTCGGTACTTGGTAATGTAATGCCGCGACCCGGCCCGTTAACCACTCCTCAATCTACATACATGCCGTACAAAGTCATAGTATCTCTACAATCTGAAGTTTTTCAGACTTTTGGGATGTTTTATTAAAACTTAGCTAGCCAGTGGTTCATTGAACTGATTCCTAGCCAGCCGAATTTCTAATATTTTTTGTATTTGAAGATTGGTACTTTTG
Source organism: Pocota personata (assembly GCA_963082735.1). Classification (NCBI taxonomy): domain Eukaryota; kingdom Metazoa; phylum Arthropoda; class Insecta; order Diptera; family Syrphidae; genus Pocota; species Pocota personata. Next base: position 36,590,011 of record OY720431.1, read on the forward strand.
CCTGAAGTCATGATGACATTAGCTGTCAACTGTCAAAGTATTCGCCATAAGTATTGGCTATTAAATAAAATTACTGAGCATAATTATAGATTAAAAACTATTTATTCATACAACGAATTTTCTGAAGATAGCTGTGGCTCAATAGTTCAACAGTGCTTTCACTTTGTGAAGAAGTCGCTACACAATCAAAAATTCTGCAGGCGTACCAACATCTATGAATAAAATCAGTTGGTTTTGGCTGGGGAGAAATGCAAGAGTTGTAGCCAGGCGGTTCTCGTATTCTTTTCACATGTACATTTTTACGTTTCTGACTAGATGTAAAAATAATTGACTAGATTTAAAAATAAAACACGCCTCTTGTCCACCAAAAAGCCAACGAATAATGGGGCTTGATGGTTGGATATGATGCAAATGTGCATCTTATATATTTTGCGACATGCTATTAGTATAATTTTTTAGAGGGACGAAGGGAAAAACTTTCACTTCTGGGAATAGGCAGAGCGTCATAGATATTAAATTACACAGTTCCCGAAACCATTAACCTTTGGCAGAATAAGAGAACCGACGAAACAGTAGTAGGCAAGCCTTTTGTATAACTTTCACTCCAATTCCTTAACCAATAGACTGTAGGTGGAAACAGCGCTGAAGTACCTTTAAAAGGTCCTGTCTCTTGGATTTATCGCGCATATAAAAGTACAACAAAGAATCGGCCAAATCTAAGATGCGGGACAAATATGTCTCGGGCTCAAAATCGACTGTCAATATCAGGACGTGCAGAAAAATTGGGACAACAAGACATTGCAGCAAAACTAATTTTCATCTCACTACAAATGGAACGGAAGCCCAAAGGAGTGTGTGGCCTTATCCCTATACCATCTACTAATCCTATCTCACTTACTTTTTATTTTTCTAATGCTAAACTTAACTCTTTTCAAATTGTCCATCCGTTTCTAGATACGATCGTACGCAATGTTCCTGAATCAAACAAATCTAGTAACCTAACCCAATAAAAGCAAACTTTTTTTTGCGTGAAATGTTGACCAGGTCGATGTCCTATTCCGGTTTTGAAGCCATCAGTTGCTTGGCTTTCTAACATCTTCAAATGTATATTCAAACTTGACGCGTCCAGTACTATCTTTGCAAAAATTATTCAAACAAAGATTCAATTGAGTCGATCTCCTGACCTGGCAAGCCTTCACTATTTTTTTCTATCTTTAGGTTAAATGAAACAAAAGTATCTAGTTTTCAAATATCGGTTTTAATCTGAGTCAATTTAATGTTGAATGGTGTAGATCAAGGGTGAACCAATAGTCTTAACAATTGGTGAGGAGTATACAATTGGGGCTGGTTGGGCAATAACAATTGGTGATGAAAAACTCCTGACAATGGGTGCAGCATGGTACACTTGACTAAGAACTGGTGCGGCAGCATAGGTCTGCACTACGGGAGCAACTGGAACGGTCTTTACAACTGGTGCAACTGGAGCTACTTCAATGGACTGCACAGCAGGTGCAACTTCAACAGCTTCCACAGACTTGACGGAGGGTTCAACTGGAGCAACTGGTTCAACGGGAGCAACTTCTTCAACTGGTGCGGCAGATTCAACTTCAACTGTATCTACAACGGGTTCAGCAGCCTTAACAACTGGAGCAGCTTCAACTGCCTCAACAACTGGAGTGACTTCAACGTTCTTGACAACTGGAGCAACAATATCAGCAATAGCAGCTTTATTATGAATCCTTGTGAAGCTCTGGTGGGATACAGCAGTCGGAATGCTATTGATAACAGCTCCTACTTTGGCTAGAACTGGTTCAATAATGGTTGGAGTGGCGATGATACCGCCATTCACAGCGGCGAATGCGAAAATTGCAACAAGAGCTACCTGTTTGAAGAAATAAATTGATAGTAAACGAATTCTTAATCCTGTGTCAGTGCTAAGTGAACTTACTGATTTGAACATGTTTAGATTGATTGATAAAGTGTATCTGATGCTGTTACTTTGGTGACACTATCTATTTATACCAAAAACGGGGACAAAACAATTTGGCGCCAAAGAATTATCCACCTTGGTTGCGAATTATTTGAGACTCTCGAGTACTCAAGGCTATCGGATTACTACTACTACTTTTTTTTTTTTAAAATAATTATTCAGCATTGTCGCACAAGCATTAGCTAAACAATTTTAGAAAATAAATTGATTAATGTACTTAACGGTAGCGAATCGAACCGTGATAAAATCCATCACGTGCTGTCCACCACTCCTTGAATTTTGGTACAGCAAATCTCTTGCGATATGACCTTCATCAAGTCGGTGATTGATTGCAAATCATCTTGCTGGTAGTACTGGTAAATCGGAACTCGCCAATGGCCTCTGGTCAGGTTCAAGTTCATTGAATAACTTGTTTGCTGGTATTTGTACGTGTGTTTGGTAATGAATGAGTCTTTGATTGGATACCAAATTGTGTTCAAGAGAAAAAAAAGCTGCTTAAAGCGTGATACATTGAAAGCACTTAAACGGAAGTTGGGGATTTTCGTCAACAAAAAAACAAAAAAATAACAAAATAATCTGATTAGATTGAAGTGCTGGTATCTGACGAATGCGAGTGAGCCTCTTGACGGAATTTAAGGAGTTGATTAGTTTATAATTCAAAAAATTATTTTAAGTGGTTGAGTGATATGTTGGTATATTAGAGTGCTTGCGGGAAACTATGTAAGAACATATGTACGAGTACATTTGTGGCACCCTACTTTATAATTACTTTTTTTCGGGCCATTTCGTCATGTTGTATTCTTTGGTCAAGATAGATAAATAGATAGATAGATGATAGATGACAGATTTTATTCATTCCATTTCATTACAAAAAAAAAGGATTTCATTACACGATATGGCTAAAAGCCGTCTGCCAAAGACTATCAACATATTTTTATATTTCATTTCAAAATTTTCCTCCATAATTATTCTTCGGTAAGCGGGCATTTTTGTGGAAAGGGGAAGAGACAGAGAGGAAGACAGATTGGTGTAGTTAGTTTGAAACTCAGGTGGTATTAAGGTTCAGTGTACTCCAAGTGTGGCGTCCAGATAACTGGGGAGTATTTTTGTTTTGCTGTTATTGCCGTTGCTTATGATTCACAGTATTTTTTTCCGTCCTCCTGATGTCATCATCGGAAATGAAATCTCTGACGAGCTTGCTAGGCAAGGCGAGAATTTATCTAGACCTAAACCCACGTTGGGTTTGCCAGCGTCCTCGGTTAGGGCTTCCATTGACGATTAGGTTTTCAATGAACACAATCGAAGGTGGCATGACTCTCCAGGATGCAGGCAGACTAAACGAATGATCCTCGTTGTCTGTAAGAAATCCGCGGCTTTCTTGATATCTCTTAGCAGAAAAGACTGCAGGCAACTTACTGGCGTTCCTATGGGCCATTTCGCCTTTGCCAAGCACCTCCATGTGCTAGGTTTGAGCGCTACCCCTGTCAGCGATTCCTGTGGAGAGGGCGATGACAGTGCGGAACACTTCCTATGTGATTGTCCTGCCTTTGCTCGGATCAGGTGGCAGATTTTTGGTGGTGATGTGGTGAGTGCTGATGACCTAAACTCTTCATCACTGAAGCGTCTATTCGACGAAAAAAACCCATTAAATGGAGTTCTCTGCCTGGTTGTACAATGGACCTGTTTTTGAGTCTGAGTGCTCCAGTAGGGTGTACCCGACCCGACAAAAAAAAAAAAAAAAAATGTCACAACGATCAAGTTGCACTTTAGCCATATGACTACCCTACTACCAGTTTTATGCCTTCGCAGTAGAGTAGACATAAGCTTTCGCAATTCATCGACTTTTTTTTATTTATTTCATACGAAATAGATAGATGATTCTTGACATCAGGATTCGAACCGTGAATCTGCAGCGTGACAAGCGATGATGTTACCACTACACCCTCTATTTCTTCAGCTGACAGGATGATTTTCTCAAAGCAGGACCTCCTAATATCACGGGAAATCGGACAAACTCCTGTGAAATGCGTGATATTTTCCCTTTGTGACATGTTACACAATGAACATAAAACCGGGAGGTTTTCTCTATGTGGCACGAAATTTAATGGTAATACTCGTAGCTCTCCCCTTGCGCGAAAAATTGTGCAGATGAATCCTATTTTATTCGAGTCTTTAAAGTAGTTCCGCGTGCCAAGGATGAACTGTAGTATCTTATAGATCTCCCTATGGGTTGACGTACCTGCTTGCTCAATATATATTTGTCGAATACTTGAATCTAAATGCTACACGAAGTCATATAGTCTATCCTCCTTACTATCCCGTGCATTCCAGTCTAATTCCAAGCTGTATTCATAACTCTCCGCCAAATTTAGTACCTCTTTATACCACAGACTTCTCGTACTTACTGCATACTTGGTAACAATCCTTGGTAATCGTTCTTCTTCCATCCTGAATGTCCTAAGAATATAAACAATGCTCAATTTGAGTGTTTGTTTCAATCATGAGAATGTAGTTAGGTGCAGCTGTAGGCCATAGAAAGGAAAGATTTGCAGAAGTTTTTCAGCCAAATGGGGTTCCATACTCAAATTACTGGAGATTATAGATCCAAGGTATTTATAATGCTTAACAATTTCAATAAACTCGCCGTTAAGTGTCCATCTTTACAAACTTACCTGTCTACCCGCACCTCTTCTGAAAATCATCACTTTTGATTTGTTCAAATTTATTTGCATACTCTACAGCACACTGTTATCGTGATGTCGATTTTTCATGAGTTGCAAGGTCTCTGGTGAACTTGATTAAAGGACAACGTCATCAAAATACAGAAGATCCTTAATATCTGAGTCAATATTTTATGTATAATTTCCAGAAAATGTGTCGGTGTTAAATCTTCACCTTTCTTGGGCCTATATGTATAACATACCCACGTTTTTCTTCGAAGGGTTAATTAAAGTGTTTAAATTTGTAATAACATTTTACTGCATAGTGGTTCGCGGAGTTGTATAGTGAATATTGCCATTCTAATTCTACGAAAGAAGTATTACACCAGCAACGCTTATACAAAAGAGTCCACCTTAACTGTCCTCCTTTATCTAGCGGTGTTACTGCAAAAAAAATCTGGGTCTGAATGACACTGCTATAAACATGCAAAGTTTCAGTTTAAGGAAGTGGGCTCCATAGTCTACGTCCCATGTGTCATGCTATTAGTTTGCAGGGCTTTAGCTTTGTAGATTATCTACGGTCCCCTATGTTGCACACACGTACATACATTAGAAGATACAAATAAATGATAAATAAATAAATTTTCAAAGAAGAATGGTCCGATGATGCCTCCAGTCTAAAATCCGTAACAAACAGTGACACGTTGTGCATGCATTTGTTTCTCAATAATCACTCGTGGGTTTTCTATTAACAAAGCCATCAAGATGAAAATGAGCCTCGCTGAAGATGATTTTGTTTGAAAATTTCAAAACGTAGCTGTCAAACCTTTATTATTTTTAAAATATTGCTCAACAATGAAAACACGTTGTTCTTTCGTTTAGCACTGTCAGTTGTCACGCTGTCTTTTTTTTCGTTTACCGCACAAATGGCGCAAAATTAAAATCTTGCGTAAATTTTGGGACACCCTTTACATTTGTATGTTGGCTAAGAATTTAACATTCAATCATGTCACGTTGTGTTAGTTTGTGCTATATGAGCTTGGGGGTTCACATTACAATTTTTTGTTTTTTTAATATTCGAATTGAAAAGGGATTTTTACTAATTTCGGAGTAAAGTCTGGAAAATATTAAATATTTAGTACCCATCTTGTAGGAAAATCTGGGTCGAAATAACGTGTTTCATAGGATGCACCGTTTGTTAGATATTCGTACTCAAAAATGATTTTTAATATCTTCGGGGTCTGACATTTCTAATGTATTTCTACAGGTTCACATTTTTTTTTTTTAATTCAGCATCCATTTCGTGGAGAATTTGAAAACTTTTACATAATTCCTATCGTAATAATATTTTTTATATGACGCATCGTTTTCGAGAGATTCGCATTCGTCGGACATTTTGGAAGACTGCGGGGGTATACTTTTCGAAAACCACTAAATTTGGAGACTAAGATGTAGAAAATTTCGTTCGTAATACTGGGTAGTTTTGGCCGAAGTTTTTTCTGGCTAACTATGAAATGCAACACCATTTTTTAATTTTATTTTTATTGATTAATTATTCCGTTTATAACAATTATGCATGAATTATTATATCGGCTAAATGGCTGTCTCTGGCCGCGGTGCAGATGTGTGTTCTTTCCCCTATATTTTGCATAACATTTAGCACACTTAAGCTTGTTGCCATAAACCTTTCCCTTCGACCGATACCACCTATGTTTGACATTATGCGGCCGGGATAAATATCCATCGTATCGTTAGATGTAAACGATATGGCATCGTCCTGTTGGAACCACATGTGTCGTAGGCCCAATCGATCTAATTCGAGCACCAAGTCGTTTTGTCACGATAGTGATCACCAGTAATTGTTACAGCCCTGCCTCTTGCCTCTTCAAAAAGTGTGACTCAATGATGCCACCGGCCGGCCAAAATGGCGCACCATACAGTAACTCTAAGAAGGTGTAAAGGTATATCAATTGAAGATTTTTAGTGCCCCAAAAGTGGATATTTTGTTTACTAACAAAGCCAGATAACTCGAAATGAGCTCGCCAATATGGAGTTGCAAAACTTTTTCAATCCACTCTCGCCGGCGCATATGGTCATTTTCAATTAGTTGTTGGATTGATTGAATTTTATACGGATACAATTGCAATTCTTTTATGATTTATTAAGAAAAACTTGCCAGAGACATTCCAAATTCTTGTGCACAGCGTCTAACAGAAGTGCCCGAACTTTAATCAATACTGTAACTACCGTGCGCTACGAATTCGACCGGACTTCAATTTACTTGCAAGTGTATACTGAGTTCCAAAGTAATTCATCATATGCTGACACATCGTTCAAACCAAAACAAATTACGTAAAATATCTTCGTGTTCTTACTACTAAACGATTATTTAGGTGAAATATTTTAATATTATAACTTCAACACATTGTTGAGGCGTTAGTTGCTACATAATATATTGTTATCGAGTGCTCTTCACGACTGTCAAGTGCGAACTGACAAATGCCAACCGAATCAATATGGCGGGCAAACCACATGCACCTGAAACATAAAAAACACCCTGATATTTCTCATGGGACGCACAGTTGCCAGACTTGCGTACTGAGCAACGATTTTTTTTTTTATTAAATGCCGGGTAAAGTTGGATATTTTGGAAATTATATATCTTAAATTTTTGGAAATTTGAAAAATACGTTATCTACTTGCAGAGAATTGCAAAGCCTAAATTTTAACCGGTAATAGTTTTTTTTTTTTTGTATAATCCGCCATTTGCGAGTTATTCACACACTCAGACAGTGGCATTTCTATAGACGAGGCGTCATGTCATGTATCTTCTCTATCCGTACTCGTATTATAATAGAAGTATTTATAATGGTATTTTTCCAGATGCCTTAAAAATTGCTGAGGTTATACCTGTATTTAAAAAGGTAGATAATTCAAATCTTAATAATTATAGGCCTATTTCTCTTCTTCCGGTGTTTTATAAAATCTTTGAGAAAGTAGTGAAAACTAGAATAATGGGTTTTCTTGAAAATTCGTCTTTTTTCAGTGAAAATCCATTTGGTTTTCGAGCCGGAAAGTCAACAGAGGATGCACTTTTAAAGTTCTGTAGCTTTACTTATGATAGCTTGAATAATAAAAACTACACAGCTGCGCTTTTCATAGATATTACAAAGGCGTTTAATACCGTAGACCATGAGATACTTTCATTCAAATTAGAGAAAACGGGCTTTAGAGGCTTTATGCTCAGATGGTTTCTTTCCTATCTCAACAACAGAAAACAAGTTGTTAAAATAGCAGACAGTTTTAGTCAAAATTTAGACATTAAAATTGGTGTCCCACAAGGGTCCGTACTTGGCCCAATTCTCTTTTTAATTTATATCAATTCCATCTTTAATATACATTTTAAAGGTTTAAGAACTAGTTTTGCTGATGATATAGCTTGCTCTTATTCAAATAGCTCTGCCTTAGATATAATTGCAGATATAAATTATGATTTGGAGCAGCTAAGGCATTGGTTTTATATACATAAATTGGTTATCAGCGACAAGACTAAAATCATGTTCTTTAACTTATCTTCAAATTTTGTCAATTTTCCCAACATGATTTTTCATAGCGCAAATTGCCAACATAAATTGCTTAGCCCTGAGACTTGCAGTACAACTTCTTCCGCCTTGTTTAATTGTGACAAAACCTGTTCATCTCAATGTTTTCATATTGAAAACATATTTGCTAAAAACAACAAGGATTATGTACCATTTAAGGCAATTTTGTTATGGGCTAGTCCAATCTATGCTGCAGTATGGTTTGGTTTGTTGGGGAGGTACTCATAGTAATAAAGTTCAACCATTACTTGTTGCTCAAAAACATATAATTAGAATCATCTGGAGAAAAATACGCTGTGATAGTAGTTTTTTGCTTTTTGTCAACTCGAAAATTCTTCTTCTAAAACATTTATACTTTTATAAGGTGTTAAAGATTTTTTTTTATAAGGTCTGGATATTTAACTAATGGGATTCCTTCATATCATGGACTTCGTAGTTCCAATCACAATCTAGCAATTATTCCATCTTTTAGAACCTGTCACTTTGTTAACTTCTACTCTTCTGTTGCACCCAGATTATATAATGCTTTGCCACCTGTCTTATATAAAGTCAGAAACTATTTCCTTTATATAAGACAGGTTAAAAAAATGGCTTTTTAATTTCAATCTAAATGATATAAATCATTTAATTAGTCGCGTAGTCTAAGCCAGTTGTTATGTTTAATAAATATACTTGATGAATATTAATATTTGCTTTTTTCACCTTTTTTTCACACCTTTTTGTTGTAGTATCAATTTTATATTTAATTTATATGGTTATTAATGCATTCGGCACTAGTTATTTATAACTACAGAATGCATCTTTTTATTTTATTTTTCACAGTGCTCAATATCTTTTTATGTTAAGTAATGTATCTTGCTCAAATATTGTAAATGCAACTTATATGAAATATGTAGTAATTTATAAAGTTTTGTACTTGAAAAATAAATAATAAAATAATACAATACAAATACAAAAATAAAATTGAAAATATTTCTATGTCTGTCTGTCTACTACACCGTATATAAGTCTAGAACCACTGAACCAATTTGGATGAGATTTTCTTAAGGGCATTGAAACTTTTTCTCAGCACCTATTTGGCTATATGGCTATTCCGTCCGGTATTAACACGAAGCTGTTTGTGGACCGAAGTCGGATAAAAATCATCAGTGCGGTGCATTAAAATCGATATGACAGCTAAACTGCAAACGGTATGTGAAAATAGCGTATCAAAGAGTTTAAAAAATTTCAGAGTTTAAAAAGTCTACAAAAAAGTCCACGAGAGTATATACCTTAGATAGCTTACAATAAGCACTTTATATGTTTTCAGTGCTTTGACATTCAGTTTACTATCATAACATATACCTTGAGACCTGCTGAGCCGATTTCAATGCAGTTTTCTTTCACATATTGAACATTTTTCTGGAGAGCATTGAAGCTAAATTATTGTCTCTTTACTAGTGAATGGAAATGGTACTCAAGATTTCTCACCTTAACCTTAGGAAATGGTACAATACCATGATCTATGAATTTCTAAAATAGGCTATATTCTCTTAACAGAGAGCCCACAGGAGTGTGCTTGGTGGCTTTTTGGCACGGGCGAAGCCGGACGGGTGTTCTAATCTAATATTAACTTGTCGTACGCTATTCTCAGTCAGAAAGTTAATTGGTATTTCTTCAAAGATACGCTTTCCAAAATCTGGACTCATTCCAAAAGTGACGGATGTAACTGGTTCATGTGCCAATATAATGTACCTGCCAACTATCCGTACTTGTTACCAAATAAGCTTAGAAAGTCGTTAAACTGAATGAAAATTTCGAAAAGTTCTATAATGACTTTCTTTGTAAGAATGCATAGCAAGTTCTGTAATTATCTAGTTGGGAGCCGCGTTAATTATAAACACAAAAACTTGCACCTATAAAACCTTGACTCAGTGGACAACGACTGTCACTCTCATTTCGATACTATTACTTGCAGTTCTAAAGAAACAATTTCAAAATGATTAAAGTGGTAAGTAAACCTTAAAATAAAATAATGAAAATAAATAAATAAACTTTCTCCTTAGCTATTAATTGTTGCCCTCGTTGCAATTGTTTCTACAGATGGTCTCTTAATAAAGAAATTACTGCTAAAGAAAGCAATAGCTGCTAAAGTCGGAACACCATTTTTGTTAAGAAGTTTATTAACTGGCCAAAATATATTGTCCGGTTTTGGATCTACAAAAGGATCTGATGTTAAGGCTAATATTGGTGCAGATGTCGGTGCTAATATTGATGCTGATATTGTTGATGGTGAGGTTGACAATGATGAGGTCGATGATAGTGAAGTTGTTGAAGCTTCAGAACCAGATATTGAGGAATTTCCCAGCTCATCGGGTGAAGAAGATTCTACAATTCAATCTCATACTTCACCACCTCCATATTACTTTGTGCCAATTAGGGCGTACACACTTACATATCCTTATTCATATTCTCACTCTTACTACAACCCTGAACCGAGATACTTGTATGGAACCCCATCTACGTGGTGATTGGAAGTCCACTTTTTATGTTGTGATTATTAGATAAGCTACTCGTATTTATTAAATCGATTTTCAAAATTTTTTTGAGATTTGTCCAGTAGTCATAGATTTTGCTTTACTGTCATGTCAAGTATTGGGTTCTCAATGGAAACACGTTTGATGCGCATTTAACGCAATCTCCCAAAATGTCCAGCTTTAATCCGAAGTTAAAGAAAACCATTTTTAAGTGTGAATATCTGGAAAATTGTGCGTCGTTCGAAAAAAAAAAATATATATTTCGACCGAAATTTCAGGCTTTCAAATCCTGTACATTTTCAAATTTTCGAAAATTGTGGGTGAGGTCCAAATTGTTAAAGTCCAAAATGTCCGACTTTACCCTGATTGTAATGGTGGAAATCATGCTTAAGTGTGAATAACTCGAAAATGGTGCATCCTACGAAAAAAGACTGAAATTTTAGGCTTTCAAATTCAAAATTTTTTTAAAATTTTCGAAAATAGTAGGTACGCCATTTTCAAAATGTCGGACTTTCGGGGTAAAATCTAATGGTGGAAATCATATTTGAACGAAGTCTCTAAAATTATGCATTCTGCGAAAAAAGTTATAAAGACCAACATTTTAGGCTTTCAAATTTTCTACAAGATGGATGTGGAATTTTATAAAAATCTTCGAAAAATGTAGGTAAGACTTCTCGAAAATATTGGACTTTATCGCGAAGTGGAAATCATTTTTGAGTGCTAATGTCTCGAAAACGGTGCGTCCCAGGTAAAAAGTTATTATGACCGAAATCTTAGGTTTTGAAATTCTCTACAAAACGGATGTAGAATTTTATTTTTTAAAATTTTCTAAAATTGTAGATACGCCATCTCCAAAACATCGGACGTTACCCCGAAGTGAAAATCATTTTTCACTACGAATGTAGTGCATCTTACGAAACAAGTTATTAAGACCGAAATTTTAGGCTTCCAAATTCTCCATAAGTCGGATGTGGAATTTTTTTAAATTTTCTAAAATTGTAGGTACGCCATCTCCAAAACATCGGACATTACCCCGAAGTGGAAATCATTTTTGACTACGAATGTCACGAAGGTGGTGCATCTTACGAAAAAAGTTATTAGACAGGAATTTTGGGCTTTCAAATTCTTTATAAGACGGATGTGGAATTTTTCAAAATTTTCTAAAATTGTAGGTACGACATCTCCAAAATATCGGACTTTACCCCGAAGCTAATGTTGAAAATAATTTTTGGGTGCGAATGTCTCGAAAATGGTGCTTCCCACTAAAAAAAGTTATTAAGATTGAAATTTTAGGTTTTAAAATTCTCTAATGGATGAATGCCAATTTTTTTCGTTCAAAAAATCATACTTTACTCTGAAGCTAATGGTGAAAATAGTTTCTGCGTGCGAATATTTCCAAAGCGGTACATTGCATAAACAAAATTATTGAAATAGAAATTTTAGGTCTTCAAATTCCCTAGAAGATAGATGTTGAATTTTTTTGAAAATTTCGAAAATTGTAGGTACATTATCTTCCAAAATGTAAGACTTTCCGTTCACATATTGATGAGATAATTCGTAAAGCTAACTGGCTTTGTCAAACGTTTTTCCAAAGAATTCTCCGAAACTTACGTGACCAGATCCCTATAGATTACCTTTGTTCGCCCCATCCTTGAATACGCCAGTCAAGCGTGGACACCCTTTCAGCAAGTTCATGTGACCAGAATCGAGAATGTTCAACGTCGATTTCTTCGATTTGCCCTTCGAGGTCTTCCTTGGAACGATCCATTTATCTTGCCTCTCTATCAAGACCGCCTCAACCTCATCAACCTGAGTACTCTAGAGAAACGCAGAGATGTTGCAGACGTTCTTTTCATTCATCGACTTCTTTCAGGCTCTGTCGATTGCGTATCTCTTTATAATTCAATTTTCTCCAATACCAACCCACGAAATTTACGATACCCTCGTCTTTTCTATCTACCGTCCCACCGCACTTCATATGGATCTAATGAACCAATTTCCCGTATGCTGCGAAAAGTGAACTCAAACCTCACCCAGTTTGATTTTAACCTCAGCACTCCCTGCCTCAAAACCGAACTCCTTCACCATTCTCCTTAGCTTTAAGACGAGTAGTTTTAAGTTTTAGTTTTAAGTTTTAGCCTTAAGTTAGTTGTACTCGTAGCTTGTAATAATCCAAATAAATGGGGGATTTCGCCCCCACTAAAATCAAAATTGAAATTTTCCTTCAAGTTTTCGACCAAGTATGTGAGTGCAAATATCTCAAAAATGGTGTGTCGTAGGAAAAGAAATTATTAGGACCAACATTTTAGGTTTTAATATTCTCTACAAGATGGATTTGAAGTTTTGTAAAATTTTCGAAAATTGCAGTCATCTCCAAAATGTCCGACTTTACCCCGAGGCTTATGGTGGAAATCGTACTTTTGTGGGTAATATATGGACAATGGTGCATCGTACAAAAAAAAAGAAGTGTTGCGACCGACATTTTAGGATTCGAAATTTTCGAAAATTGCAGGAACGCATTCTTAATGGAATATCTCGAAAACAGTGAGTCATACGAAACAAATTAGGGCGGTGAAAATTGTAGGTTTTGGAATTCTCTGCAAGACGGGTGTCAAATTTTTCAAAACTGTACGTACGCCATCTACTAAAATGCCCAAAATTAGCCAGAAGTTACTGGAAATGTATTACGAATATTGGTTCTGAAAAGTTTTTTATTTTTTTTTGTTCTTGTAATGTGAACTACTCCCAACTCCATACGTTACGAGCTACAACTGACCTGTGTATAGATCTTTTTTTATATATACTCGTACGAGTATTCCCCCGCTTTTCGTTGAAATCATTCACTTCCTATAGAAGTGTCCAAGACTACATTGTTTCATTTGTAGAGGAATGCATAATTCCAAAAAGGTTACTCATTGACGTCATGTTCAATGAACCTAAACCTGTTCAAATTAGGCAACATTTCTATTGCCCCTCCAGCAATATGATCGACAACATTCACTCCATGCACCGAAAATAAAATGACCAGGTCAAGAAAAATAATAAAAACCAAACTAATAATAAAAAAAAAAAAATGTCTTTCTTCATTCGCAAACGACCTTAATTAAACGAAAACATTACGCACAGACTTTACGCTAAGAAAATGTATCCAGAAACCGGCTCAAACTTTGCCACTTGACTATGTCACAACGCCACGCACAGATAACAGTGGCAAGTCGAGGATATCCCTTCAAAACCGCAGTTGATATATTTTTGGTAAATTCTTTACTACATTGGATTATGTAAGAGCACTAAGTGGTATCAGTGCAGTAAGGGATTTAATGGTATCCCAATGGACTCCAATTAATCAGTGTTGGATGGTTTCCTTTCAGTGTGACGTCAACCTTGGTGGCGTACCATCACGTTTATTTTTGACGCCCCCACACCGAACACTGAAAATATGAAAACCTGTTCACGAAATTGTACATGCATCAGCGGATTGCTTGTTAAATTGATTTGCTTGGTCAGTCATCAGAAGAAATTAATCATTTAATTATACCTGTCCTATAACAGAGGCATTGAGATCCATTGAGAGGCGTTAAGAGGCATATGGAGGACGTTAGAGATCGATAAGTGAAGTGGAGTGGAATGAAGTGGACCTATGATGTGAAGTTGAATTTTATAGTCGCTCTCAGGTGGTTATGTTGCTTCTTTTTTGAACTTATAACCTTCGTCTTGTATTTCCCTATTTTAAAGTGAAAAACATATTTACATTGGTTTACATATGTAATTAAGGGTATCTGCCATTGAGAGCTCTTATACGCCGATAATGAGTCATCTGTTTTATGACTTATGTACAGGTAGGCGGAAACTGAATTGAGGTAGGGCCGATTCAGGTAACTCTTGTTGCAATGGTAAACAAAAATGATGCCAATCTCTGAGATATTACATCATTCAAACAAATTTATGTTTTCATTTACCGTTTCCGTATAGATTGCTTAAAAGCTTTGCATGTGAGCTGTGCTTACTTTGGTATTTTAATAGTTTTTTTTGTGAATACCTTAAACCGTTTGACAACGTTTGAATAGTCCATATCAGTGTGGTTTTAGGTCAGGAAAGTCCACCATAGACCAGATATTGACAATGTGGCAGATCTTAGAAAAAACCCAGGAACTCCATCACCTTTTCAGAGACAAGGTATACAGAGCCATGTCTAATTTTAGCATCCCTGCCAAACTCGTTCATCTGTGCTGGATGACAATGGAGAATGTACTCCATCAAGATCGGTACGCGTTTTTATGTGATTTCTTTCCCAGCACACTTAGAAGGATTGTACAAATTGTACAAGATATGTATTTCAAAAGTCTGTACAACTACCCGCGTATGCCGCTATCATCAAAAAAGGAAAGAGTCAACATCGGCGACTTGAACAGAACGTCACAATAGGCAGCTATAATTCTTAGGAAGTTAGGAACTGTGTCTATGTAGGCTCCGCAGTGATTTCTAAAAATGACACCAGCGCAGAGATCAAGCGAAGAATCGCTCTTATCAACGGCTGTTTCTTTGCTGACTTTGGTGACTACGATGACTTTATATGAGACCTTTACCATCATGCTATATGGCGCAGAAGCATGGACTTTAACAAGGGCGAATGAAACAGCATCTGTTTGTTTAAAAAAAAAAACTTCTTCAAGTGATTTTTGATTCCATTTGTATCGATGGGGAATGAAGAAGGACGAATGGAGGACAAAGAACGAACTATATTGGTTGTACAGAGACGTCGGTCTAGTCAGAAGAGTTCGAATTCATCGCCTGAGATGTAGAGTGAATGGGCATCAACGGTTTGGACCGGAAAATTTTTGAATCTATTCCAGAGACCTCACACAAGTGGCAAGGGACATCAACTAACTCCGTGTTCAAAACTGGAGGCGGCTAGCACTAGATCGAATTGGCTGCAGACGATTGATGGTTGAGGGCCAGGTCCACCTCGGACTGTAGCGGCATCTGAATACTTTACAATTTTGTAAATCCATTGTACCACCAGGCAGATTTTATTCGTTTCTCTTTTATTCTCCTGTAGCTGTTGGTCTCCTATTTTGAAGATAGTTGTTCCCTTGTTCAAGTTGTTTTGTCGAAGCTCCTGGATAGTCTGGTTCCTATCAGACGCCGAAGCCGATTTTTTCTCCAACATTCCATACTTTTTGCTTGAAATTACGCACTTCTTCTTCGCGAGACCTTTGCAACATCCATATATCACTTCAAGACGAACTTTTTTATCTCTAATAGTAGAAGAGCACTTTGGCCAAGCCTTGAAAGTCGTTTTTTTTTTCCGAATCACTACTTTAGCTTCAGCTGTCCATCACCATGTTTCCTTGGCATGTTGGCAGGGGTGTTCGACATTCCAAGCAGTGATTTGGCTCTCTCCAAGCATGATCGCTATAGGAAATCCCACATATCTTGTGCTCTGCACTCCTCATCACAGACCTCATCGATGATGGTAAAGAGTTGCTTATTTGTTTTCTTACCCGTCTCCATCAAAATTTCTATCAGGAGACGGTGTTGCTGGGCGATTGCCTCTCCCAGGAACACTTAGCAATCTTTAACCCGGGGCTTTATGAAACTCGTTACCAAATGGTAATTAATCTGGGTTTCATTTCCGCCACTGCTGTAAGTGATCAGGTGTCGGCTTTGTTTGGCGGTATTTAGCATGTTCCTCTTCCCCCTTTTCCCTGACGACCGTGCCCTGAAACAATTAAAGGGTATTAATACTCCTTTTGGAGCGCGCAGATTATATAAAAAAAAAAGTAAGACCGTATGACTTGCACATGCTTAGGATGTCTTCACCTGGAGAATTCCCGGTGCCGTACCCCAGTCCTCCATGACAGTTTTAATCTTCTTCTATCCTTTCGTGTCCCTTCACTTCAGCTAGTATCACTGTATTTTAAGTGACACATTCGTTGAATATCTGAACACTGCTATTGATTAAGTTTCTCGGGATCTGAAAGCCATTATTGATAGGAATCTATCCCATCTCCATATCCGGTAGTCATTCATCCAGTTTCAGAATTTCATGGCATCTCTTGGTAGCACACACCTTTCGTCCTCAGGATCTTCCCTTCAATGTTATATTTTCATTTTAGTCCGGCATCCAGTGTACCCACACTAATAGATACTTAACTTTCTTGGTTTCAAGAAGTATCTAGAATTAAAATGTTTCCTCTTTCTGGTAAAAATTGTCAAATCTATACTGCTATACCATTTGGAGGTCATTTGTATTTGCCCCTTGCTTTTATTTATCTGCATATCCAACTGTGTGGACGCCCATTTCTTCAAGTCTATCTAGGAGATAGACAAAATCACCATCAACATCACAGAATAGCTTCTAGGCTAGCTTTAATCCATAAGACTTCGAACATTTATCGTCATGTTCTTCAACATTTTGTCGATATATTTCACATGACTTAGACTTTTGAAGCATTTTTTGTGGTAAACTGTCATCATAAACGATTTTTAGGTTGTACTTAGGACATTGCTCGTATATTCTGTCTAGCAGCTCGTAATAGCTTCTTTGGTAGAGAGGTAGTGCTCAAAAAGCCATGGCTTTCAGCTTTTTGATAGCTGCGCCGACCTCTTCTCTAGCGGATGGACTCTTTGATTTTCTTGAGTTTTTTGTGAAGTACTCTCTTCTTCTGTCTACTGTTCTGTTATGCAATCAAAAACCCATCCTTTAAAGTGAAAAATTGGCAAGTATAGCTTCTTGCTACTCAACTCACCCCCTTTCAACATATTATTCTGCTCCAATTCACCCTTAACATCATTAATTGATATGATGCGCTTATTGTGAAATTGATAAACCAATCGAAAATGTCCAACCACCTCAAAGTCACTCTCCATCGGAAGACACCATCTTGGTTAGTCCACTGTTGTTACTATGCAACTTTGTTCGCCCTAGACTTCCAGATTCCATGATCGTGTATACGAAATTCAGCACAGTGCCCTCAATGTGGGCGCCTACCACCCAGATCGAATTCCCTTCTCCGTCATGTGAGCTATGAGGCTGCCTAGAGGGTAACCTTTGTGGGACAGTAGGCAATCCAAACGACATAATCATCATCGTAGTTGGCTTTGGTGCTGTCATTCTCATTGGCAAAGAGGGAAATCTGAGAATTCAATTTCACAATAATGTACTCCATCTGTCGCCGATCGTCGCATTGTGGTGCAGGCAGGTTGACTTTGCATCTGGATGATTTCTAGATCTAGATTTCTCATGGTTGATGCGATCGTATAAAAACAAGATATTGACAGGAGTTAGGCATCAGTAACGCACTGCATCTTGCATTGGAATATCGCGACACATTAGTTTATAGAGAGAGCTTCACTTTGTGTTATATTCTGTCTGAATTTTCATCGCGTTGAGTAACTCCAACAAAATAAAAGAACAACTCAAGACACCACTCGAAAATGTTCAAATTGGTAAAGTAACAATTTGCGCTGAGTTTTATTTTTTATATTATTGCTTTCCCCACAGCTCATTGTATCTTCAGTGCTGATGGTAGCCGCTGCCTATCCCTCGCTTCAGTTGCTAGCATCGTTGCCATCAGAAGAAACCATATCACTTGCATCCCTACTTCAGTCACAGCAGTCGCAGACTTCAATTTCTTCATCGTCCGAGGAATCTGCCGAACGTCCAGCATCTTCTCGTGAAACTCCAGAACCAACACAATCACCACCAATACCAACTGAGGAAGCCACATCCCCTGAGCCAAGTGCTTCTGCAGCTTTGCAACTCTCCGAAATACCATCCACTTCACTGACGACCTCTTCATTGGGATCGGTGTCAATTCAACATCAACTGTTACCACCCGAGACTATCTCTTTGCCAATCACTATAACCACAAGCCCTGGCCTGAGAACGGTCTTAGCGCCAGAGACTATTCGAATTCACGAACCCACAGTCGCCAAGGTCGGTGAATTAGTCCAAAAGATTCCCACCGCAGTGTCACACCAAAGTCAAACCGTGGTCCATAAGCATGCCGAGGTTGTTACGCCAATTGTTGCTCCAGCTGTTCGGACAATCACCTCGCAAGTGGTGCGGGCCTATCACACTCCGTTGGTTTATGCTGCACATGCACCGGTTATTAAATTCCTTCAGCATTGATTTCGGGCACGATTAATGGCCTAAAGCCTGAACTAAGAAC
The DNA here is from genome assembly GCA_963082735.1 of Pocota personata. Taxonomy (NCBI): domain Eukaryota; kingdom Metazoa; phylum Arthropoda; class Insecta; order Diptera; family Syrphidae; genus Pocota; species Pocota personata. The sequence continues at coordinate 36,608,956 of OY720431.1, forward strand.
ACCGGACCGCCGCAAAAATTATTCTCTTTAAATTTCCAAGCTCCATACAGCATTGACTTCAATTTGATTCATCTTAATGACTTGTATGCTTAAATTCAATCTGTATATTGTATTTTTTTTTATGGCTTAAATTTAATATTTAAGCTCGTCTTATATACGAATAAAACAAGTAAATACAACTGAATTTGTGATAAGACGATGAAAAAGGTGTATCAATGCTAGAAATAAACCAACAGCGACTTAAAATACTCATACGTTGGAGGACAAGTCGTTCTTTAACGTGAGCAGTGTTAAGTTCAGTATCAAGAAGAGTTTCCTACAAAATCTAGGATTGCACAACACTTTACACCAGACATCCAAGGACGATAAGACCTCTTCGGCTTCTATCCTTAGTGACTCTGCCTTGAAAGTGACGAAATATTTCTCTTTCATTCGTGCGAATGCTCGGATCTCTCCTGCTACAACGAATTTATCTCCCTATAGTCCAGTAGAACTACACGTCAGCCAGTTATTTTCTCAAAAATTCTTAAAAATTGAGTAATTTTGTTCACGAGCTATTGAAATCGAGTCACAGTAATGGAGCCAAGAGTGTCCTCTAGGTCATTGAATTTCAAAATTCAAAATGGTGCGAGAAAGACCTAAACAGTAAACGAATTCAGTTCCAGAGTATAACAATGAAGTGAATGATGGGAAAATATAGGCAACATGGTTTTCAAGGCTTCTGAATCCGAATTTGGAGTGAAAACTTACAAATTCAAAATTTTTGGATTCAAAATGGCGCCCAACAAATTATAAAGACCGCAATAATTGACATCGTTTAGTCTAGGTAATATGTTTTCAAGGTCACCGAATCCAAATCCGAATTCCTATGGTTCTCTCCCACAAAGAATCATCTTTGTTCGATGTCGATATTGTATTGAAGACATGTCGAAGTCCCAACTTCCTAGAATCCTATTACAAGCCATGCTTCTTCAAGAACTAACTTTGCAGAGCATCCGTGTCGTGCAGCTAGTCCTCTGGGTTTAGGTAGTACTTGCAGTATTTTGTCTTTTCTTGTTGGGTCTTGTGAAAGAGTAGACGAAGTTCCTTCGGGATTATTGCTGCAACCTGTTTCAACGCATATGATTTACAATATTCTCAGGAATTGGTGTTTTTCTTCAATTTTTCCTCCAGAATTCTGCGCTCTATTGGGCATTGAAAAAATGTATTCTACCTTCGCTGGCCTCTTCGGAATTTAGACAGATGGGAGATTCATCATGCCCAAACCTGTTCGCATGTCCGGTAAGGAGCTGGTTGTGGCAAAAATCCACTTGTCCGTGAGGCCTGTCCGTCCATTTTTGAATATTCCGTATTAGTCGATGGGTACATCTTCCCTTTGAAGACTAGCTCTATCTTTCCTGTCATGCTCTCGTGCTTCGCTGTCTTCTTTCTAGATTGGTATCTTTGGCTGAACCTATTGGTTAATGAATTTTGGCATCGTAGGTCCTCAGTAATTCGCTAGCTCAAGATATCTGCTGGTAGCATTCTTGCGATGACACATATACGTATGTTAAACGCACAGCATAGTCTGAGTGCACATAATCGGTTGATGGAGTTTCTCCTCTTTGCTAAAGATTTATTGTAGTTGTCACTACTTTGGCCTAAATTGGTGCCGCATATATTATGATGGAAAATATCACTCTTAACAGAAGTAGCCTTCTATTTTGTGTAGGTCCTCCGATGTTCAGCAATATTCTGGATCTTTGATCCTTCAAGGCGTTTCTTGTAAGCAAACCTAAAGTCGATCGCCACACCTAAGTATCTGATGACTGGTTGTGATGTTATATTGTACTCCCTACCCTGATAGTTATTGTCTCTCTTTTCCTGCGGCTGCTCACTATTACTGCTTTTGTTTGATGTTCTGCGAGCTGTAGACCAATTGATGTCAGCCACTGTCTCACTTTTTGGGTACATTCATGACAAATGTCCACTATTTCTTCTAGTTGTTTCGCCGCCATTGCAATTTGTTCAAATTGAATCTCAAAATTTTCAATTGAGATTCCAAGCCTCAAAACACTGCCATCATCTCAAAACAACACCATTAACCTAAGGGCATGCGATATGAACTAACACGGGGAATCGGGAAATCACCAAAATGATAAGATTGATCTTATACGTTCACCAACAGCTTCGAAACAATTTTCCCCACAAGATAATCTTGGACGAACGGAAGGACGACAAGAAACTCCAACGGGTCATCGGTATATACAGACGGCTCTAAAATCAGGGGAATCAGAGCCTGGCACCTTCTGTGCTAACCCACCGATTGAACTTGCTATTCACTTAGAACCGTTTGTAACCGTGTTCCAAGCAGAAGTCCTTGTAATTATGAAAGCAACAGAAATACTAGCAGAAGACACCAGCGAAGAGAGGCAAAGAGACATCTGCTCGGACAGCAAAGTAGCAATTTGCGCGATCACAAACCCTGTGTCAAAATCACGACTAATAATCGAGTGCAAAATTAAATTGAACCTACTTACCAGGCATACTATATGGGTACCGAGACACAAAGGTGTACCGGGTAACGAAAAGGCAGATGAACTAGCAAGCAAAGGAGCGAGTGACACAGAACTGAATCCTGTTAATACTATAGGGGTCCCTCTAACAACTATTAAAACGATAATCAATGAGAAGATTAGACATGAGTTCAATAACTACTGGACGAATCTAGACACATGTAAAGTAGCCAGATCAGTGGTAACAGAACCGAGTAACAACACTGCTAAAGGAGCTTTTAACTCAAGCAGAACACAGTTAAGAGCGATGGTGGGACTTTTAACAGGGCACATCAATCTCAATAAACACTCGTTCAGACTCGGGCTAGCTGAAACAACAATCTATGCCAACTGTGAGGAGGAGGAGGAAGATATAGAACCCTTCCTCTGCCACTGCCCTGCAACAGCAAGATTAAGGCTGAAGATACTAGCATTCTCAAGGATACCGGATCTAATTCACCTCAGCAAGAAAGGAATCGGTGATATATTGGAGTTCGCTAGACGAACAAGACGATTTCCCGATCACTATATGACATAATCTCCTTTTTGATACTCACATGATCCCAATACCTACATCCTCTCTCATCACTTAATTCCCATTACATTACTTTTCCTACAGCTCGGCAGATGAGGAAACACTACGGGCCCAGTGGAGGCCTAAGTGAAGAGCATAAGCTCACCCTCTTAAGCCAACCAACCAACCAAGGGCATGCACTATAACTCCCTAGTTTGCAGAGTTAAATGCATTTTCGACATCCAATGTTATAACAGCATAATGTTTCTTTGCACCTCCTCTCCATCTCCTGCTCCAAATAGCCTGTTTTAAGGTTGTAGTTACTCTCCTTAAGCATCTACTGTAAAAAGAGCTTTTGTGAATCCATATTGTTAATTTGAGAGTCCTCCGGCTTCATTAATTGCCACCTCCAGGCGGTTGCATGTGAATCGTTCCAGTATTTTGCCCATTATGTCCAACAAGCAGGCTCATCTAGTGGTTTATTCCCTTTAGGCAGCAGTAGTAGACCTTCCTTTTTCCATTGGTCTCATTCCCATTCCTTTAAACACTTGTTATACAGTTCCACAAATAGTTCTGTGCTTGTTTTTATGGCTAGCTTAAGGGCGTTGTTTGGTATGTAATCCTAATTACGTCGATCTAGCCGTGTCCGTTAGTTTGTCTGTATGTCATCAGTTTTTGGGCCTTGAATTTTGAGTTAGGAGCATGAAATTCTATGTACAAACAAGCTTTTTAGAATCCAATGCAGTACAAGTAAGCATCTTGAACATCAAGAAATCCTGAATAAAGCATCCCAAATTTCATGAAATCAATCAGATGACTGATTTTTATATTTTGTGCGCACTGCCCACTCAGATGTCATCTGCATAAAATAGGACTACCATCTATAGAAACTCGTATGTGCCGAATGTATTCTCTGCGAATGACCGACAGCCCCAAAGAAAAGTCCAGCAGATGCCTAGAACGTGAAATTTAAAGCTCTACGCAAATTTATCAACTTACAATGGATCTAAATGTCATGGTCTGCATAGAGGAATTCGAGATACAAAGTGGGGTCCGACAAGGTAGCATTTTATCGCCGCATTTTTTATTGGTGATTATCGATGTACTTTGCGCAGCTTTGTCTACTGGAAGCGGAGAAATTCGTTGGACATATGGACTATGCTGACGACATTTGTTTACTCTCAAACAAGATTATGGATTTGCATCAAATAACAGCAATTGTGGAGAGGGAGGCAAATATCGTGGGGTTGAAGATTAACACTGCTAAAACCAAAACCATCAACCTCGGCACTAACTCATTAACTTAAGTTAGCATTGCTGGCCAACAAGTGGAGATAGTTTCTAATATCTTGGGACTATTGTCTCGACCGAAGGTGGAACAGGATATTGTCAACCGAATCGGCAAAGCAAAGTCTGCGTTTGGAATGATGTCCATGATATGACGAAGCAATGCGATCAGCTAAACACCAAGCTACGAATGTTGTATGGGTGCAGCACTTGAAAGGTGACCGCTATTATCACAAAAAAACTACAAACGTTCGTTAATAGGTGCCTACGGAACATCTTAAGGATTTTCTGACCTAACTGTGTCTCTAACGAACATTTTTACCAGAGAACGGAGAACTTTGAAAAGGCGACAATTCCATAGCGAACTACGCGATGCAATGGAATTCTTTAACACAAGATGGTAGAAGACTGGGTTGAGGAGGAGTCGCGGCAATTGGGGAAGAGTTGGAGAGAGCTGAAGCTCATTGCCAGGAACCATACACGATGACGCGTAGGCATAGTAGAGGCCCTAGGAACCACAAAGGGAAACAGGACATAAGTAAGTAAGTAATCAATCTACGAGTATCTGCTGGTTAAAAACTGGGTCATCAAAATAGATCTTACAGGTCGCAGTGTATACCTTAGGCAGCTGTATCATATCATATGTATTTGGTAACTATTTTTAAACATAACTATATAACCTATGTAACAGGTGTCTTTCTGGTAAATTCCACCAAAATTTTGAATAATGATTTTTTAACATGGAGTACCTAGATTTAGCAAGAATTTATTTGACCGTTTAAGATTTATTTTAAAATAGTGCGCGCTACCGCTCACAATGTACGTCTTCTTCGTCCAATCTATTCTATCTTAATGCCCAACGTCCTCTTCATCAGAGCCGTGTGTTGTTGTCCCCCTCTTTTGCGCTGTCTCTTTCGTGCGGCAGTCCTGCCAAGTTATCTTTTGTTACATAGGTATATTTTTTTTTGAAGGTGCTGGTTCAATCTTGTTATTTTACGAATCAAGATCTATCGTCAGATGCTTGCATATCGTACATTTTTGACTGTAACTGTTGACTTTAAACAACGACATTCCTGTCTCTTTATTTCGATCAGTATGTGGTAAAGAAGAAAAATATTTTATAGCGACTATGAAATAATTCTCCTTAAGTAGCTTCCCTTCACTCAGTTATGTCACCACTTCCACGCCACACCCTCAGCAGTGTTTTCAGTGAAATGCATTCGATGAATAATAATCCTAAGTAATTCTGTCTAGTGGAAGTTGGAAATATGATCATAATACACTCACGCAAATTGCATTCGCTTTGTAATACCAAACGTATCGTAAATCAGACGGCACTCCTTCTAAGCCTCTAAGAGGAATACAACTATTATTTTGGCCAGAGTTTTATATAAAACTTGGTGCAGCAACTTAATTTATCATCAGTCTTCTCAGAAAATCAATCAAAAAATTGTAAAAATTTTCAAATTTGTAAGGAAGCTGAAAATGTTTTCCCAGAAAAGTTCAAAAAATCAATAAAAAAAATGTTTTCCACTCACTGTTTTAGGTGATTTTCATTGCTACGATTCTTGTAATAGCTGCAGTTCAGCCAAGACTTCAGGAGAGCAGAACTATTGTCTCACCCACCGTCCTCAGAATTGACTATCTTGTTGAACGAGTACCTACTGCTGTGTCTCATCAAAGTCAAGCTGTCGTCCACAATCAGGTTCGGGTTGTCAACGATATTTTTGCACCAGCTACTGTCGTGAGGAATGTTCCAGTGGCTACCAGAGTATATCAAGCACAACCCACTCTAGATGGACATCTCATCTACTCGATTAAAAACTAATGGATGAATTTGTATAACGTGATCCTCAATCAAATATGAAAATGTATCAACTTGAACCCAAAGAAATACATTCTTAGCCATTTAAGAGCCCAGCAACTGGTAATAACTTTCTCATTCACTTTACCTGGAATCTTCAGAGAATTTTTCTCCATCACTTAAAAAGACATTAAAAGTGCGTAAGTCAAAGCACTCAAATGACAATTCGCTGCCAATTTCAATGTCACTTGTGCTTGGTTTTTAAAGTTTTTATGAGACTTTTGGCCGACACTTATTCACGCTCCAAATTTCGTTCCCAGGGTCCATGGAAACGCATGCTGTGCTAAGATTTCACTTTTTTTTTTTGCGTCTCATTGAGACATCATCTTGCCTCGGCTTTGCTCTGAGCTTGAACCTAAACCGTGGGGGTCAAGAACGATGACTTGGTCTCATTTTTTTTGTTAGAGATGACAGAATACATTTGTAACTGAGTATAAAAGCGGCCACATATGGTCTCTAATCACATCAGTTGTACGAATAGAAAACAGCATGAACATCTTGGTAAGCACCTTTGGTTGGTAGTCCCTTTCAATTGATTCCATTTAATTTATCTGTCAGATTATCTTATCGGCGATTGTGGGAGTTGCTCTCGCACAACAGGGCGACATCAAGGATTGTGAACCACGTCAAAGTGCGGTTTCGGTGCGAGATGTGCAAGATATCTATCAGCGACCGATAGCCTACGACACAGTGGATTACAGCCCGCACTCGACTTATGGTCCACCTGATCCGGTAAGAACTTCTCCTCGACGTACCTATCCACAGGATATATCCGAAGGAGCAAGTGCTTCGCGTCCCACATTCGTCCAGCCTCCTACGTACACTGATATTCGACAGCAATTTCCACTTGCTCCGATTTATGGTCCTCCACCACCACGTGCTCGAGTAGCTGCTGCAGCTGGTATCTATGATGATTATGAAGATATCCAATATGCTGCGCCACCAGTACTACCGTCAGTAGTACGTCGTTACAATATCAATTATGCGCAGAGGGAACCCTATCAACCGAACTATGGATACGATGTTTATGCCAGTCGTCATCATGAATACCGTGTGCCAGTATATTACGCGCCGCTACCAGAAGGTTATTATCCTGTTCGACTGGGACCACCAAAACCTGTGACTACGACAACGACAACAACTGAGGAACCTAGGACACTGCCACAGCCAATTACGATACCCATTACCCAGCCAATAACTCAACCAGAACATGCCCAATATGATGAGACACAAGTCAAGAGGCAGCCACCTGTTATTGCTGTGAGCAGTGAGGAGGAGGATTATTCCCCAAGGCGTAAATTCAGAAAACCATTCTCTGGACTGGCTAACTTGTTCCGAGGATCGATTATAGCGACGAGAAATAAGATTGGACTGATCCCATCGATCGTTCAAGGATCGGTGAATAGGTTTACATAGAATAAGGCCAGTTGACTGATTTAGGGAATAAATGATGAGAACTGTTGAATGTATGTGAATATTGTTTCATTGGCAGGGATTCCATATTTCTCTACAACGAATAAACTTTAATCAATGATATATTTCCCAATTTTGTTTGATGACCTTTTGCCATCTTTCTGGCAACTTCTGATCTTTATCGGCAAAAAACTGAATCAAGTGCGATTTCACAGTCATCATCATCATTGAAATTTTTCCCACCAAAGGGTTTTGCGAAGATCGAAACAAATGGTAATCTGATGGAGCAAGGTCAGGGCTATATGGTGGCTGTAACATCAATTCCCAATTAAGCTCCAATAATTTTTGGCGAGTGACCAAAGATGTATGTGGCCTAGCGTTGCCCTGGTGAAATTTGACACCTTTTTGATGGACCAACTCTGGCCGTTTTTCGTTGATCGCTGTATTTAATCTGTCAAGTTGTTGACAGTACACATCCGAATCGATCGTTTGATTCCTTGGAAGCAGCTCAAATGCACCACATCTTTCCAATCCCACCAAATTGAGAGCAAAATCTTCTTTTGGTGGATATCAGCTTTCGAGGTGAATTGTGCTGGCTCATCAAGCCTGGACCAAGAACGTTTCCGATTGACGTTACAGTAAACAACCCATTTTTCATCGCCAGGTATGATTCGTTTCAAAAAAGGGTCGGATTCATTGCGTCTAAGATGCAAATCGCAAGCGTTAAGTAAATTTCTTTCAAATCATGTGGAATTCAAATATCAAGCTTTTTAACGAGTTTCATACATTTTCAATGTTTCTCAATCGGTGTATGTGACACATGACATATTAAAACCGACGCCAAACGAATACCTTTTCACAAAAAATACGCGCAATTTGCTTCTAAAGCAAAGTAAGACTGACAGCTAACAAATGTCAAAAGGAAACAAAAAAAATATGTCATTGACAGAAGCCATTAAAAAATATGGCCAAAGACATCTATGTGTGAAATCGGCAATTACTTAGTTGCCAACCTGATATGTTATGTTGACAATCCAGAAACGATTCGGGCACATAAGCACAATATTGATAGAGCTATTCGTTAAATAGAGCCTAACTATCGAAAATACACTATAAAATTGGTTTCTGAGACGCTAAGTCCAGTGGTTGCAAATTGAACAAAGCATTTAGAGCGTCACCAGGAGAGTTCAAAGTTATTCAAACAGTTAATTCACGACAAAGAATCATAGTATAGGCAAAAGAATTCCACCTTGCTGTTGTCCTCTTCCAACCTTAACTTTTAGAGTCACCCTATTTATTGGACGAGTTTCACGTAGAATTAAAGGTGACATTATTATAGGCTATGGAACCCTATGTGCCCACCCCATTTTGATAGGAGTGCTGGTGTCTTTAATCGTATCTTCGGTTAAAATCCCGAAGGCAAGATTGCAGTTCAGTCTTGACGTTCTAGAACCAGGGGTTTAAGAAATTATGTTCCGCTCAAACGACATTATTTGGAATCCGAAACGTGTGCCACGAGTAGAATGCCATTGACATTCTGCAGAGGATTCGTGTAGAAACTTTTGGACTTTGAAAGTGTATCCGGCTTAACTGTGTTGTTCTTTTGAAAGACTTGGTGCGTTTCTTCATTTCCATCAACTCTCTGCAAACTTTTCTTCAGAGTCCAGTTTGGTGCTATAAAATATAAGAACTAAGCATATGCCTGCATCTGTGAGTGTTGATAAAGCTATTTTTATAGTGTTTCTGTTATTTTATATTGCATTTCTAGAATTACAAAGTACGAGTGTTAAGCATCAAAAAGCTGAGGCTCACACAAAAATTCTGGTGTTACTCAATTTTCTTATAGCAATAGCAGTACAGGAAAATAAGAACAAAAAACTGCAAATACTGGCATTTGCTGCACATCACGGTTATTTATATTGATAGTTCTCACATTTATATTACAGCTCTGCTATTTTAGAAAAATCTGGTGTAAATTATTAAAGCATAGTAATTCAGCTTAAATATATAACGATTGCCTTTGTTGCAATTTTAGCAATAAAAACGATAATGGCTATTTTTCACAGCTAATTCTTCTATTTGCATTACATCTGCTGTTTTAAAAAAATGGTAGGACATGTCATTTAAGCTTTGATTGAAGCAGCTATTTAAGAATAGCAATAATGAAAATTTGCCATAGCTAATACACTCATTCACCCTTTCGAATTACACAGGAATAGCAGTATATTTACATTGTTAGTCTAGTCATTTTGTTGCTGACCATATTGGTGCTATTACTAAATAAATATAAATAAAATTCTTACAGTTCTTACCAGATACTCGTATCTGTAATATTAATAGCATACACCGCTATAATATTCCACTATCCCTTTACTCTACATATATTCAGTTACACTTATAGCACATACTTTGAAGAAGAAATAGCTGGTGGTGCTATTAATTTGATTAGTGTATTATTATTGCGTAGTATATTATTTTATGAAGACCAATCACTTTCTTTCCTAGTTTTGAGTGCACTGCTCAAAAGTTGTCTGAAAGTGTTCAGAGCTTCTGACATTCCACCATGGAACACTTTTTCCTCTCCTGCTTATTCTGACCGGATAAAGAGTTTGTTCTATTACGATTGAGTCTGTAGTTCTCAGATTCAGTATGCCAGATACTTTTAGATCGATCAGCTCTTGAAACAGTCAGCTTTTCTAGTTTTTTGACCTCTTGATATTAAAGCTGACTAATTCCAAGTCTCATTTTAATGTAGCTATGATCCAAAAGAGATTCCTTTTGTTAGATAAAATTAAAGGAATCACTTCGTGTCCTCTACTTGTTGTCGGACATGGTCAGAGAACAGAATAAATTTTTGTAATTCGTTACCCATTAGATGCATTTTCTACTAAATTAAATGGTAAGTAAGTATTTCGTTCTGTGCTTTACTTCACGTCAACTTTAGCTGCATACTTTATGTAGGTTACACATAGACGAAAGAGACTTACCCATTCTGGATACTTAAGCTTTCAAAAGTTACTAACTCGACAATGCTTTGAACTATGAACAACCCTATTTAGCACCAAATAGATCTTCTTAGAATTCAGTGCATGACACGAACGACCAACTCAAGCATCCTTTGCGAGCTTGCGTCTAAATATGTGAATTGTTTTTGTTTTACACATGGTTAGGTTAGGTTAGCTCTGAGGGTTAGTTGAACTAGCCAGAGCTCCTTATGAAGCGCAGAATGTTTTTGACGTCAGTATTCGCCAGGTCGCCACGGTCGTCGAAGAATGATGCCCCTAGATGGAGCAGTCGTATTTTGGAAAGGGCTGGACAGGTACAAATGAAGTGGAGGATCGTTTCTTTCTCCTCCTCGTTCCTTCAGCTTTTGCAGTAATCATTTGAAAAGAAGCCCCGCCTTTTAGCGTCTAGACTGATAGGACAGTGCTCCATGAGGACACCGATGACGGTGCTGATCTGCGATCGTTTTAGCAAAACCAATTTCAATTTTTTTTTTATCTAGCTTGTGCCAGATTTGTCCAGAGACTCTGCCAGTAGTAAGAGTCGCCCATCTGTGATTGACTTTTTTGATTGCATCCAGAATGAGTACTGCATTATTAGTATACTTCAGCCAGGATAGGGCTTCCTTAATCGCCATTATTTAGGCCTGAAATACGCTACATTGACCTGGGAGTAGGTGTGGATAATCAGTTAAATCGAAATGGTGGCTATTTTGGAACTTTTCTTGTAAAAACCTTTGTTACGTTACATATTTTTGGAATTGTAACCACATAATTGTGAACTTTAAAGCAACAAAGTAAGAATTTTACGTAAAAGACTATGGTAACAAAATGTTTAGCTTTTTTAATTGCCTTTCATGCTGTGTAGAACGTTCTGCACAGAGGAAGGTTGTCTGAGGAATTTGAGATCCAAAGTGGGGTACGACAAGGCTGCATTCTTTCACCAATACTATTCCTATTGGTGATTAGCGATGTGCTTCGTGCAGCTTTGTCGACGGGAAACGGAGGAATTCGATGGACTCTCACATCCCAACTTAAACATCTCGACTACGCTGACGACGTATGCTTACTCTCTCATAGAATTATGGACCTCCACCAAATGAATGTGGAGAGGGAGGCTGGCGTCGTCGGGCTGAAAATTAATACCGCAAAAACTAAAATTATCAGTCTTGGAACGAACTCATCGGCTCAAATATGCATTGCTGGACAACCAGTAGTGAGAGTAGAGGATTTCCAGTATCTTGGGAGTATTGTCTCGACCGATGGTGGAACCGAACTGGATACAGCCAACAGATTCGCAAAGCAAAGTCCGCGTTCGGGATGTTGTCCAAAATATGGCGAAGCAATGCAATCAGTTTGAACACCAAGCTAAGACTGTTCCGCTCCAACGTTGAATCCGTGCTGTTATATGGATGCAGCACGTGGAGAGTGACCACCGCTATCACCAGAAAGCTGCAAACGTTCGTTAATAGGTGCCTGCGCAACATCTTAAGGATTTTCTGGCCCAATCGTATCTCTAACGAACATCTTTACGAGAGAACGGGTCAGGAACCAATAGGCACAACCATCCAACGTCGGAAGTGGCAGTGGATTGGTCACACGCTCCGAAAAGGTGACAGCTCCATAGCGAACCATGCTATGCAATGGAACCCCTTAACTCAGGACGGCAGAAGACCTGGTGGTCCAAGGAGAACATGGCTCAGAGCAGTCGAGAAGGAAGCACGGCAGTTGGGGAAAGCTGGGGAGAGCTGAGACACATTGCCAGAAACCGTACATGATGGCGCGTAGGCGTAGTCGAAGCCCTAGGACCCACAAGGGGATATAGGACATAAGTAAATAAGTAAGTTTCATGCTGTGTAATTAAAGAATGCAGGTATTATATTACTTAGTGTTACTGTGCCCAGAAGGACTTCTCACAAACATGACTTGTAACTTGTAAATGTTACGCGTTACATTAGCGTATTATCTGATCTTTCTATGATCTGGTCCTACAGAGTCTCTAATTTCTGATACTTCCATGGGTGAAATGTCCTCATTCCTTAGATCATCTTGGCTCCTGATGTCCCAATCCCGCTAAATTGGCACACAGATGTCCCGACCTTATTAGAACATGCAAGTCAACACATGGATGCCACAAACCAGGTGCATCACGTCCTAGCTATATTTTTAATGAATCTCTCAGAAAACTACTGAACCGACAACTCTTTCAAGGACAAAGCCGTCATTAGAGGAAAAACCAATGCTCAATAAAACTCATACAAACAATCGTAAAAAAATGACTTTATTGCTTAAGACTTTGCTCACAAACCCGGTCGATAGACCGGTCCATATAGTGGTGCCGCGTGGTCTTCCCCCACGGGAATCGTTCGAAAATCTTTAACAGCCGGTATCACTGCCGCCGCATTATACGATCGTCCGGAACCCCTAGATGGAGTTACCACCACTTTGCCATTTAGACGCGAGTAACTCTGATGATATACCACAGATGGCGCCGTATCTATGATCACACCAGCTTTAGCCACTGATGGTTCAATGATCTTGAGGTTGCCCAAATAACCAGATTGGGCTGTTACCACCACCAGCAATGCCACATACCACAACTACAACAAACAGAGAATAAACAATTGCATACCCATTTGTACGAGTACATGGAAATGCCAAGATCATTAATCAAAACACTCACCACATTGATCAGCATGTTCTTCGAATATGGGTCAGCTCAGTTGCTTCTATGGTCCAATTCATCAGTGTAAACTGAAGAAAATCTCCAACGTTATGGTTAATTTTATACAAACCCGAAGAGCAGACAAACGAGACACGCTCCACAATCTAGACTGCGGACCAGTGCTGTGCTGACACTTGTACGAAGGTGGTACATTCGAATGTTGGTAGTGAAATGAAGGACGGTGGGGTGGTCTCGTCATGGTACTTATGGGGCTTTATAAAATAAGAAACCGGTGACTCATTCAGTTGAGTGACTTTACGAAACTGGTAACAGGATACAATGGGTAACAACAATCAATAGTTGTTGTTATTGTTGGAAAATCTGCTGATATTTTGGGCGAACTAGAGTTATATAAGAGCAGTTGTGGTCTATGAGTTTGTTAGTTGGAAACTTCACAGAAAATTAGAAGCAGCGAATCGATAAAGCAATAAACAATTTCCCGATTGAATACAAATTAATATTGAAATATTTTTGCATTGGTTACTGTTGTGCCGACCGTATGAAAATATTGCACTGGCTGATATTTAAAAGAATTCTCGTGGTATAGGGTGACCAGATAAGAACGATGGGAAAGGAAATTTAAATAAAACAACAACGATGTGAGATATTAATTTGATTCTGACTTTATTTTGAAGCTACATTCATGCCATTGCACACCATTTAAATAGCCGCCTTGGCTTCGCTGTCAGTGCTTCAAGCGTTCGGTCCAATTTTTGATGACTCGGTCCAATATGTGCGACGTTATTCCGGCAATAGCATGCCGAATGTTGGCCTCGAGCTCGTCCAAAGTAGTTGGTTTGTTAGCGTGGACTAAGGACCTGACATAGCCCCAGAGAAAATAATCGAGGGGTGTCAAGTCGCATGATCGCAGAGGCCAGTTGATGAACGCTCACCGTGAGATGAGAATTTTCCTTCACCACTTCGAGCGTTGCGTCGCTTGTATGGCATCTAGCGCCGTCTTGTTGGAATCACAGCTCGGATATATCGATATTGTCGAGCTCTGACCACCGAAAGTTGGTTAACATCGCTTTATACCGAGGACCATTGACGGTAACGGTGTCTCCTTTCTCATTTCGAAAGAAATAAGATCCGATGATGCCGCCGTGCCATAAACCGCACCAAACAGTCAATCTTTGTGGATGCTTTGATGCTTGGACGAACACTTGTGGATTGCGGTTGCTCCAATAATGGCAATTTTGCTTGTTGACATAGCCGCTGAGCCAAAAATGGGCCTCGTCCAAGAAGATGATTTTTTGGCCAAAATCCGGATTTCCGGCCAACATTTCCAGCGCCCAATTAGCGAACTCACGGCGTTGTCTATGGTTGTCCGGCTTCAGTTCCTGCCTCAGCACAATCTTATATGGATGTAGGCTCAAATCCAATCGCAAAATAAGCCTGGTTGACTCTCTGGTGATGCCCAATTCAGCTGATCCGCGCCGAATCGACATTTCTGGGTCTTCTTCGATACTGGCTATGATTTTTTCACTTTGCACCGATCTCTATCTGGTTGGTGGCTTAAGTTCCAAAGGAGTGTACTCACGCTCAAACTTTTCCACGGTGCGACGAACTGCCTGTGCACTGAAGCCATGATGACGACCGACCTCACGACGAAATTCACGTTGCGTATTTACAACTGAGCCGGAATTTTTTTTAATAATTTCCCCACGTTCGGGAAGAGGCAAATGATGTCTGATGCGTTACTGAATATTTTGGCAGCTGGATGTCATTGGTAAATTTGACAGATGCTGAAGCATAACAATTGGCAAAACTATCATTGCTATCTGGTCATCCGTCATATACCGAGTGTGCCCGGCGCATTAGTCCGTCCATGAACCATCATATTCTTTAAGGACTCCTGGGGCTGCATGCACTTTGGCACTTTGGTAGCGTCCTTGGTTGATTCGATTTTCTTTCAGAATTTTCACAACGCAGTACTTTGGACGAATATTGTTTTTGAACCAACCTTAGCCTTCTCTAGACAGGTTTCAGTTTATGGGATCTTTTGTACTTTTCGCAATGTCGTAGAGCTTCCTGGCGTTTTGTCGTTAAGTACACGTAAACAACTCATGCGACCAGCATGTGCGCATTTGGTTCTCTTTATACAAGGGTTACAACCCTTCAAAGACTTTACATTCAGTCTCCATTCCTGCTAAGGCCTTGGGATAAGGACTCCTAACTGTGGCTGTCAGTTATCCTGAGATTTTAAAAAGGTTCGAGTGGTTCTACCTTCTTTCTAATGATGCAACAGATTAATACGTGGTCTGTAGATGTGGCGTTATCGGACACGAACACGTTATCGGTGACGTCTATAATAACTTCCCGTCTATTTCTAGTGATAAAGTTGAGTTCTGACAGTTAATTTTCTATTAAAATATTGTAATTTATGATTAATTCAAATAATGACCCTTAAATTGGTGTTGCTGCTTCCCCATTGAATGTGGTGTGCGTTTTTGATACTCGTACAGTCAACTCATCTTTTCCCGATAGTTCTTCTGACGAAGCTAACAAAAAATATCCCAGTGGAACTGGGATTTGGGTTATCGCATGACATGTAAACAAATGCTATTATTAGACCGACAGCCTCTAAAAACTAGGACAAGTCATTTTTTTTTTAAAAAAAAGACCTTCAAGTTCGTTCTAGTTCGACTCTGGCACGGAAAATAAAACTTATTCCAAACATGTAGGATTGTATGATGGTGCACGACAAAAGAGCACGAACATCAACTAGCCACCTTTGAACGTATGATACTGCGACGCACATATTGTCCTGTACAGATTGAAGAAAGCGTCTGGAGAATTCGTTGAAATAATGGACTGAAAGCTCTGTATAAGGATCCTGTCATTGTAGAATTCTTCAAAATTGGCGGTTGGCGCTGGATGATAATCGAATTGCGAGACGTCTGATGAATACAAACCCTGAAGGACGCAGGATTCAAGGTGGTCAAAGAAAGAGATGGATATATAGCGTTTCTAGAGATGCACGAACTCGGGGAGTAAACAACTGGAGATTAACAGCTCTATAGGTAGATCAAACAATATGGAAGCAGATATTGTTTGACGCTAGAGTCCACAATGGACTGTAGTGTGAAAGAAGGAGATTTTGTTCTTCAGGACTTTAATTGAAATAAAATAAAAAATATTAAAGACTTCAATGAAAATTGTTTACTGTTTTAAATTTTGGACTATGCCACGGGAGTTTTCGTAAACTTCGATTCTTGCAAGATAATTTTTGGTGACTTTTTGGCCCTTTTCCGATGGTATTGCGGCCATAACTTCACGGATGTTGGTTTTTAAGTGTTCTAAAGTTTGGGAATTGCCTACATAGATATGATCTTTAGCATAGCCCCATAAAAAGGAATCAGATCATACGATTGGTGGCTGATTGATGTCGCCAAACCTCGAAATTAAACGGCCGGGGAACTTTTCCTGCAATAAAGCCAAATTTACCTGTGCTGTGTGGCACGTAGAGTCCCCGCTATGTTAGAATCACATATCGCTCACATCAATGTCTTCAATCTCAGGCCAAAAAAAATTGGTTATCATTTGACCATAGTGCTGAGAATTTACTGTAACAGTGGTCCCTTGGTCGTTTAAAAAAAAATACAGCCCGATAACGCCGCCTTCCACAGTGCACACCAAACCGTGTCCATCCGTGTTGGATGAAATGGTCTCTCAATGATCACATTTGGATTCTCAGAACCCCCAATTCTGCAACGTAGCCGTCGGTCTCACAGCTGACGAAGATATTGTTCGAAAAATCGGCGTCAACTTGTTGATTTTACAGCACTCAAACGGCGTATGTTCTCCTCATTGTACGGTCAATCTATGGTTTAGTAAGATGCAATAATTTTAATGCGTTTAGCTGTGATTAAACGATCCATATCGTAAAATTGCGAGGCAAAAACTAACTACTTGTCACTATGGATGACAGATGAATTTGACAGATGCCATATGACAGGGATGTGAATTCCCAACCTCGAAATGAATAACTCCAACACACATGCGCTCTACATAAGTTAATTTTAAGCTTAGATGAGAACGTGCAGTTGTATTCACTCCAGTGGAGGACTGTGGTAAAAACATTTAGAATTTAGAAATTAAAACTTTACGTGTGATTTTAGAATCAAGATTGAGGGTTCCCGTGTTCATGTGCTCCAGTGGATGAGCTGTAACTGATTCGTCATGTGTAAGGCACATTTTACTACTTCTAAACGATTCTGTGAATGCATAAAGTAAAATAAACAAAAATTATAATAATATAAAAATGTATGCCAATAAGTTTCCTTTTTGATTAAAGTGTGCAGTTTGACATATAAAAAGGAGGACATAATTAGAGTCGCACTTGAAAACATACTCCCAGCGAATGTTTCTAATACAAATAATCGATTTGCGACCTCTTGTTGATGCATACTCGTACCTTCAACAGGGATTTCTTGAATACACAAAAAAAATGTCCTTCCGGCAACTGAACGAAATTAGTAGCTAAGTGAGCTCAACTTACCTAGCCAACTGTTGTTGAATGCATTCGAATTCAAGATTTAATAGATAAAAAGTATAATCTGACCTATTCGTGAGCTTTATATGGCTGAGTCTAGTGACTGAACTTATAACTTCAAATTCTTCATTTTATATGAATAAAGTGAAGCAAGTGATTCACTGAACTTAACGATTTTGCACACATCTACTTCATAGTTGGCAGTGAAATAAATTAGATGTTACTCAATACCATGCAGAAATGTCTGCAATTTTCATAAGACCTAAGTTCCAATTAAAATGACTGGACTGGTTAAAGTAAAACACTCGACGTTAAAGTATTTTATTGCTTAGATTTTACTTGCACTTACAATACGCAAAACTTGAACTGAACATTACTCAAGTTCGGTTTTCGTTAAAAAGTCATTAACGAAATGAAAAGAAATCTATCACGCAATCAAGAGGTTAATACCTCCTGCGGTATTCATATAGTTGGTACCCGCTGCGTTAATTACACAAAGGTGCAACCACTAGGTAACAATTGTATCTGCTAGTAGTAAGTTTAATTAAACTTTTGTAAAATCAGGTAGACCATAAGCGTTAATTAAACGCATTGTCCTTCGTTGCTTGCGTCAAATTGACTTAAACCATTAATTAATCCAAATTCTTGGATATTTCACTGATTTGTGTGTAATTTTACGACATTATGTGGACAAAAAGAAAAGTTTTCTCTAAGCGTTTACATTTTTTATTGAATTGATTTCTTTGCGGTTTTTTCTCGTTTATTTATCCACTTGTGCTATAATATATTTCATTGTTAAAAATGAACAGCAATAATTATGAGTACGTCTAGCTTTTAATACAAAAGATCTGTTCTGGTCGAAGAGTTGGGAGGCTAAATGTCTCCATATCTTTTTATTTTTATTTTTGTTTTGTAAAGGGAAAATATGGCAAACTCTTTACAAATTCATTTCCGGTTTTTTTCTTAAAAACTAACCTAGGTAATAAAACACCTAAAAGTGACTTAACCCTAGTCCGTAGATACCATTTCTTCGGCGGGCTAAATCTCACATATCAGGGCCCAGTCGAGCCACCAGTATTTTTCCCTTTTCGACCAATCGATGTCAACTATATCCCTTTCAAGTATGCAGTATTTCAAGACAGCATTTCCACGACTCGAGTCATTCGGTTCATAGAGGATACGTTTATCCGCCACCCTTCTAGCAAATAAATAACCATGTGCATCCAGATGCAAGAATGCCAATGGTTTGAATAAAACACAAATTATTTAGGAAATTACTGTCATTTCTTTTTATTATGATAATATTGGTATGGTTCAATTATGTATCGAACAAAATATCGGCCAAATGGCCGCCGCGACCTCGACGGCACACCTCCATCCAATGGTCCAAATTTTCGATGACGCTGAGGCATATTTGAGGTTCTATGCCGTTAATGTGCCGAATTATCTCATCCTTTAGCTCTTGAATTGTTGCTGGCTTATCGGCGTACACCTTTTCTTTCAAATAACCCCAAAGAAAGAAGTCCAACGGTGTCAAATCACATAATCTTGGCGGCCAATTGACATCGCCACCACGTGAGATAACACGGCCATTGAATTTGTCGCGCAAAAGAGCCATTGTTTCGTTAGCTGTGTGGCAAGTGGCACCATCCTGTTGAAACAACATATCGTCCACATCCATATCTTCCAATTCGGCCAATAAAAAGTTCGTTATCATCTCACGATAGCGAACACGATTCACAGTAACTGCCTGACCGGCCTCATTTTGGAATAAAATACGGCCCGATGATGCCGCCAGCCCATAAACCGCACCAAACAGTCACTCTTTGTGGGTGCATTGGTTTTTCGACAATCACTCTTGGATTATCATTCGCCCAAATGCGGCAATTCTGCTTATTGACGAATCCACTGAGGTGAAAATGTGCCTCATCACTGAAGATGATTTTCTTCGAAAATTGATCATCCACTGTTGCCATTTCTTGCCACCATTGTGACCATTGACGACGCTTGAAATGGTCAAGAGGCTTTAGTTCTTGAGTCAATTGCACCTTGTAAGCGCGTAAATGTAAGTCTTTATGCATAATGTTCATCAACGACGAGCGTGAGAGGTGCAATTTTTGGGCACGACGACGAGTTGAGGTGGACGGCTCTTCAGCCACACTATCGCGAACAGCAGCAATATTTTCTGCAGTATGAGCTGTACGAGCATGCACTGGTGTTTTCACATCTCCTACAGACCCGGTTTGCACAAATTTTTGCACGATTTTTCCGATTGTACGCACATTTGGACGATTAAATTGACCGAAAGAATCACGAAATGCACGTATGCATTTTGATTTGAACGCCCATTTTCATAATAAGCCTGAATAACTTTAACGCGTTGCTCGATTGTGTATCTTTCCATGGTTCAAATTGAGTTAGTCTGAAATTGAGAAATGTCAAATGAAATGCAGAAAAAAACTTGACGTTTAGGTGTGGTTTACATTCAACATCGGCCCTTAAAATTTAACCACCCTTTATATAGCCAAAGTGTTTTTGAAATACCCAATGTTAGGGTAAAACAAAACCAATACAAGTTCGTTCTCAGTAACGTTAGCTGACCACGCGAAATTATTCCTCACAAGATCCAGAATGACATTGTCGATTCTGGCCACAGCATCCAATAGAGTCTTGTTAGAGGCGTAATGTCGAAAGGCAGAATGTGCGCTTCTGTGTATCCATAGGCAAGCTCGAAGACATTTTCTTTCGAATATTCGAAGCTTTTCCATAGACGAGGGGTTTATGTTCCACCACTTTGGACTTCCATGAGTCAGTATTGGACGGAAGCTTGGTAACAAATGACATTTACATTGGATCTAAAACAGTTGGGGTAGAAAATGCTTTTGAGAGGCAACAATTCATTGTACAATAGTTGCCTTTTGCAAGTGAATATTTACTTGGTCATTGTAGTACAAAAATGAGTCCAAATCACACCTAAAAACTTCACAACAGTCTTTGACTAGCAGGCGTAAGACTTCGTGATTTGACGTCTTACTGGGGTGCGGAACAGTATGGTTTCACATTCTGTATAATTAATATTGAGCTTCCATCATGAGTAGAATGCCTTGAGCTTGTTAAAATTGATTTGAAGCTTACTTTAGATGTATTTTTGAGTCACTTGCATACTCGTATATCATAGAATAACGTCATCGTCAAACTCTAGCGAATTACCCAATTCCATCAGCATTTCAGAAATATTGATGTTAAAGAGGAGCGGTGTTATTACTGTGCCTTGTGGGATACCATTGATGACTTTAGTCGTCGTGTATTGCCTATCTGTTACCACGAATATCACGTGGATAAAACAAGTTTTCTAACTAAATGTTTATATTTTCATTTAATTAGACTTAATGTCTATTCAGCAGTGAAAAACTACGGATATTCATTTGAAAGCTTTATTTATTTTTTTAAAATTAAAAAAGAATCATCGACCAAGCTAAGAATATAAAATGTGGACCATAAAAGTATGAACTTTATAAGCTACTTTGTAGGTTTGAAAACTAAGCATATACCGTGTAAATGTACTATGAAAGAAAATAGCTTTATATAAAGTTTATTAAGGTTAGGTTTGATTAGGACGGCTGCATGCAGTATGTTCAATTTCACTCGGAGGCCAGTTGGCCCATTGTGATTGCCCTTAAAGTACATGGAAGACATGTGACTAGCAAAACCATTTGGATCTGTTAATAAAGGTCTTTAGGTCAGTTAGAGGAAACTTTGCCAGGTCGTCCAGGCTATCAAAGAATCTTGTGCCTAAGCAACTTAGGCGATGTTCTTCGTCACTACAGCTAGTCTTCTAGACATATTTTCAATGATACAGTATCGGGTTTTTACGCCGACAATTATCCGGATTTGGATTCTATCGAGAGGCAATAGGGACCTTGGATCTTTTGCGGGTTAGTCGAAGATTAGAGTTCAAAGAAATTTAATGTTTCTGACACACTTTTTCTCTTATCAAATTAATAAATAATAAAATTTGAAGTACAGTTTCCTCTTGTCTGCCAACATTTCTGCTACTACGTGCTATACTCAGTTTGCGATAACTGTGGATAATATCGAAAGTTACTGAAATTGACGACGCATTTAGCTAATTGTTGTTCTTTTTTGGCATGGAAACTCAGGAACGAACCACATAGAAAAATTCATCAGGTTGTGATTAGGGGAGTATAAGGGCCATTCCTCAGGCGAAATGAAGTGAAGTGTTCCTTGCCTTATTTTCATTAGCAGAGTCCTGTTGAAAGCACCAATCTCTATCTCCATAATAGCTAATGGTACGAGTATAAGAAAGCACTGAAGGTCCCAAGATGTTATTTTTGTAGTATGCTTGGTCGATTTTGACTGGAGGATCGACACAAATCAGTGTAGTTTGCCAGTTGAAAAAATGTCTATCTAAACTATGACCGATTGAGTTTTTTGTCTCCAGTCACTTGATCCTGTAAATTTTTTGGGTATTGAAGGACTGCTTTACGGCATTGCAGCTATGCAGAAATATGCTCTTATTAGTTGAAGTAACGTGTTGAGGCTTATGAAGTTCATAAACACTAAGATGAAGATCACCTTTCACCATACGTTGGACAAATTGATCTCTGAAGCTATTTTCCATATGGCATCTGTCAAATCCATCTATCATCCATAGTCACAGGTATTTAGTTCTTGCCTTGCCATTTTACAATATGGGTCGTTTAACCACCGCTCAACGCATTAAAATTGTTGCATCTTACCATAGAATGACCATAGATTGGGTGCTGGAAAGTCAACAAGTGGACACCGATTTTTCGAACAAGATCTTCAGCAATGAGGCCCATTTCTCGCTCGGGGTCTAAGTAAACAAACTAAATTAAAGAATATTGGGGTTTTGAGAATCGAAATGTGATCGTTGAGAGGCAATTGCATCAACCACGGACCGGGCGGCTTGATCGGGCAGTATTTTTTTTTGAAAACGGCGGAGGCGTCACTATTACGGTAAAATGATAACCAACCTTTTTTGGCCTGAGATTGAAGACATTGATGTGAGCGACATGTGGTTCCAACAGGACTAGTAACCTATGGGCCACACAACACAGGTAAATATGGATCTATTGCGCAAAACGTTCCCGGCCGTTTAATTTCAAGATTTGGCGACATCAAATGGGCCACTAAGATCGTGTGATCTGACCCCCTTGGATTCCTTTTTATGAGGATATGCTAAAGATCGTGTCTATATGCAGATAATCCCCAAATTTTGGAGCATTTAAAACCTCAACAGAGCCAGAAATGTGCCGAAATCTCGTTATTTAGCTATGGGCTCATTTGAGGGTCATTGTATATACCCTCTGCTTCATATAACCGCATGGAATCCAACGGCGTGATATCGCACGATCTTGGTAGCAAAACTTTAGTCACCGACACGAGAGATGATGCTGCCGGGAAATTGTTTCTCGCGCTGTGTAGCAACTAACATCGTCATGTGGAAACCCCATGTCTTCCACATTACTATCGTCTAATTGGTGTCAAGAATAATTTGTTATCATATCCCGATAATGTTCACCATTGACTGTTACAGCAGTACCAGGAGAATTTTCGAGAAGGGCCGAACTTCTTCGAAAATTCACGCACAAAATCCGCACTAAACAGTGACTTTTTGTGGATGCATTGGTTTTCCGTATATGGTCCGTGGATTCTCATGACCCAAAATGCGACAATTTTGTTTGGTTACGTAGCTATTCAGTTGAAAGTGAGCCCCATCACTGAAGATTATTTTGTTCTAAAAATCGCCATCAACTCGGTGGTTCTCTAACACGCAGTCAACGAAGTGACGAACCTGTTCATAATCTGCTGGCTTCAATTACTGAGCCAATTGGATCTTGTAGGTATGCAGATGCAGATTTTTTGTTAAAATGCGCTGTGTGAAGCTGTAGGGAGGTTCAATTGCTAGGAACGAAGACGAATAGATTTTGACGGATAGTTCCTTAATTACAAATGTCGATGCCTAGAATTCACAGAGCCACAGTCACTGTCACGAAAACATTACATGCGCGTTGTCTTGTCATAGGCCTTTGCTGATTTTAAAGGCTCCGTTGATGTTGATACTGAACTTGACAGAGCATCGTCATCCTGCACAGATGAGCAAATTTGACGAATGGATGGCGTAACTATGTATATGTGGTTCCGTATAGCTTGTCTCCACAAACGCTGACGTAGGCAAGTTTAAAATCAAAGAAAGCATGATGGATATCGATTTGGTGCTCTTGTTTATTGGTATACCAGGGGTTTCTATATGCTGGATTGTTCCTGATGTATTGGACTTTTTGGGAGGTTAAGACGGCAAAGTCTTTGGTGGTATCTTACATTGGATTTGTTCACAGAACTTTGGCAGTAAATATAAGTTGTAGTCCGAGGGTTTGGTCAATCTTGTCGACCCTTTGTTGGTTAGGAGATCGTCAGGTCTCTTTATTAATATTAATACCTGAAACTCAGCATCTATGCCGTTTCTATTCCCTGCAGCAGTAACCCAATAGATAAGTAATACTATCTATATAATCTGCGTGCAGATATGAACTTCATTGTCCTCATTTAGATTGCTGTTTTCGTCATCAGTATATGGAGTTATTTTAAATGGTAGCGCAGTTACCATGGTGCAGATCCTTAGTTGTAATCTCTAGGATAACCGATGTCAGTACCCACTTCAGGGATGCGAGCACTGTTATTGGAGCATTAAGGACTTCCTCGACAAAATCTCTTTTTCTTCGAAAACTCTGACCCAGTTTTGAAGATCTTGGGGTCGTGACCATCAAATAGATGGAGCCCATTGAACGTTTTAAGTAAGTAGTTCGACATGATTGGAAAATTAGACGCCACCGTTGTGTTTATTCTCAATTATCCGAATCGGTAAATCTCTCCCTATCTGCATTTTAATAACTCTTTTCACAAATATCAAGAAAATTTCTACAAGAAAAACTTTAAATCATTGCTATCACATTTTGAGATTTATTTCGATATTCCAACAAGTTAATGATGCAGACCGTAAGCAACTGGAGAAACAATGGTCTTGATGAGAGGAGCAGCATGAACGGAATGCACAACTGGGGCAACATGGAGAGCTGGAGCAGCATGCACAACTGGGGCAACATGAAGCGCTGGAGCAGCATGAACGACTGGAGCAGCATGAACCAACGGCGCGGCATGAACAACCGGAGCGGCGACGTAGGACTTCACAACTGGAGCAAGTACTGGAGAAACCACAGCGGTGTTGTGAACACGGCTAAAGTGTTGAGATGAAACAGCAGATGGAACTGTATGAACCACAGATCCTACATGGGCTGGCTCAACCACACTGTGTGTGGCGAGAAGTCCTGGTTTGGCAGCAGCAATAGCAACCATGGCAAGGAAAGCAACCTTAAAAGAAAATAAAGTGTAAATAAAGTAAAAAATTGATATCCTGTACATCAACTTACGTATTTGAACATTTTGAATGGTTTTTAAGTTTTTGAGATATTTGTGTCTGAAGACAAAGGTTGATTGAGTTGAACTGATGCCTGATTCAAGCACTGACAACTTTATTTATACCTCTGCTATGACACTACTACTACATTTCAAGATGTAGTCAATGAAATCGAAATCATAATAATCACGGACACACCCACTTCAGTTCATGCGAAATTACCGGAGATACTCATAAAAATATTACGAAGTACATACAATTAAAAAAATTAAAAATTACATCGAAGTTCTCTCCTTATGCATGCTGCGGCTTTACGCAACTTTAACGATCCCAACTACCTATAATGACAAAGCTCAATCCGTCCTTCAGTTCAAACGTACAATTTTCTGCGTCTGGTGGTTACACAGAATAACCTTTCAAGGTGAGCGCCGAAATATCTACCACAATGACCGGCCACTTAATGACCGCTGATCGAGTGTGATATGGTCAAATGGGAATGCAGAGATTTTATCGTCTCAGATGTTGGTCATGAAACAGAGGGCAAAGGAAAACAAAAGAGATTGAATGAGTTACTGAAGTATAAAAGCAACTGCCACAGTTGAAGTTAGCATCAGTCAGCTGTTAAATCGCTTACAAGCAACTTACCAAGCAAACAACAAAACAAAACCCAAAATGTTCAAATTCGTAAGTATCTATACACATGCTATGTGAGATAGTTCCATTAATAATACTTTTAATATTCAGGTCGTCATCGTTGCCTTCGCCGCCATGGTCGCTGCCAAGCCAGGACTTCTGAGCACTCACTCCGTTGTTGAACCAGTCGTTGTTGGACATTCCGTTCACTCTGCTCCTAGTGCTATCTCACACCAGAGCCAAACTCAGTATCACAGCAAAACTATTGTGACTCCAGTTCTTGCCCCAATTGTCAAGTCCTACGTTGCTGCTCCAGTTGTGCATGCTGCTCCAGTTGTCCACGCTGCTCCTGTCGTCCACGCTGCTCCAATCCTGTCGCATGTTCATCAGGCCTTGCCAGTTGTCCATAGTGCTCAAGTTTTGCACTCCGCTCCATTGGTCCATTCAGTTCATGCTGCTCCAATTTCATATGGACTCCATCATTAAACCTGATTGGGTGGAATTTGAAATAAATGAAAGTGAAAGAATAAGAAACTCTATAGATATTTTTAATTCCGAGATAGCTTCGGATACGTACATTCTCTATCTGGCTTTGATTTTACCGAATTGTGCAAGCTTTGGAGGGGGCTGAACAGAAATTGTGGTCTTTCCTGTGGTCTTTTCTGTTATTTAAAATTCTTTTCGGGTTCAGGAAAGATCGTTCTTTGCAAAAGTGTCTGATCTAGTCTATCATAAGACGTAGAACATCCTTCAGATAAACCGCTTCTGTAAGCGGTACAAAAGAGGTCCGAAAGTCTTCGAAACCACCTACAGGGACGACACAGTAAAGGAAGATATCATCTAAGGTGTAGTACACAGGCGGGAAACGATCTCAACCAACTTTGTATGTAAAACTGGAAGAGGTAGGCACAAGATCGAGCTGGCTGGAGGCGAGCTTGAGACCTAGATCCACCATCATCTAAAGTAAGTAAAGTAAGTACCTCGGCAAACGCTTAATTTAGAAGTTTGGCAGAGTTACTAACTAATGTGGCTCACAAGAAAAACTTGGCGGTGCATTACTGTGTACGATGAAAATATAACCAGAAACAGAAAGTACGTATAGAAGATTAGTATTATTATTAAACTAATGGTCTATTGGGCCTTCTGCCAATACCTAGGAGAGGTTTATTCCTTCATTAGAGCTTCCCTAGGAATATAACTAATTCAGAATTGTTTTCGAGGGTCAAACACTCATACTTTGCCTCGGCAAGTATAGTTCGCTCTAGAGTACCCTCTCTAATTCGGTTTCTCTTAGGAATCTGAAAATGAGAAGTGGGTCCATGGTTGGCATATCCTCATCTGATAGTTGATACTTACCTAAGTATTTCAATCTTTTGTGGGTCAGTGTCCCATAAGACTCCAGAAGATTGTCTGGAGTCTCACTGAACTCATTGCAAGGGCCTTCGTTTGTTAAACCTAGCTTCCGTAGATGCTCCCCGAGTTTATAGTGCTCTGTTAGAAAGCCTGTTAGGATACGTTGTTCATTCTTGTTAAGGCAGATTCACGCTTCGAATCTCTTTCGGTTGTAGTGTCCCAGTTTTTTTTTTAGCTTGCCTCAGACCTGGAGTATTAGTCCAGGTTTTCGCATTGTCTTCTTTCTACATCTTCCTGAATTCTTCTCATATGGCATGATTTCCTATTCCGCAGAATGGTTCAGGTCCAATGAAGTATTCTTGTCTTGCCAAGGAGTCTGCTTCTTCATTGCCCTGTGGTCAGGTACCCAATTGAGGGTTACCTTGTTACTACTACCCAATTCATTAAGTTTGTATAGGCATTCCCACACAAGTTTTGATTTAATGACATGGGAGTCAAGTGCTTTGAAAGCTGCTTGACTGTTTGACAATATTGCTATGTCGCAGTTTTTGTATCTTATATTGAGATTGAATTGGACACATCTATCTACAGCGTATATTTCGGCTTGAAAGATGCTGGTACTTTTGACCATAGGTTCTGAGTGCTTTGTTCTTGGCCCAAATACACCTGCCCCTGTCCCTTCTTCAGTTCTCGAGCCGTCCGTATACCACTTTATTGTGTGGTTACTCAGTCCGTATATTATGAATTCATTGCTCCAAGTTTTTTTTTACTTAACTTTGTACGGAATTTTTTATCAAAATTAAATTTCCTGATACTTACGTCCCTAGGGGTTGCTAGAAGGGAGAGTTTCTTGAGAAGTACATCATATTCTTTCTAACTCATGCATTTCTCTCTCCCGATACCATTTTTTGCCATCCTTAGGATCGCCCACTTTGCGTTTTGCTCAACTACGATGTGAAGCTGAGTTAGATATATTCTCATAGCCCCAGTGATACAAAGGAAAGCAAGTCTTTGCACTTTAGTGTGTGTCTCCCTTGTTGTAGCTAGACTAGTTCATTTGATCCACGCTATCGCTCCATATGTGATCATTGGTCTCACAATGGCGATATACATCTTCCTGAATTCTTCGCATATGTCATGATTTCCTATTCCGCAGAATGGTTCAGGTCCAATGAAGTATTTTAGTCTTGCCAAGGAGTCTGCTTCTTCATTGCCCTCTATTCCATCGTGGTCAGGTACCCAGTTGAGGGTTACCTTGTTACTACTACCCAATTCATTGAGTTTGTATAGGCTCGTGCTAAGGCCTTTTTAATATCGCTTCTGTGTGCTTTTGCCGCATGAGTTTACTCGTGTAATCCTAGATATTTCACTTCTTTTACTGGTGTCAGTTCAGTGCCTGACAGAGGGATTGGCTTCAACTCAAGCTTCCTTTTTCTTGTAAATGGGACTATTAGAGGAGATAGTGCTCCTCCTTGTGGTCATCCTTTTGTTGTGTTGATCTTAATGATTCTACCCGACGTCTGAGTTTCTGCTGATCTTGTTCTCAGCAACGCGTACATCCTTTTCTGATGACTCTTTTTCTGTCCAGGGCTAGTTTAATGCCTTCGTGCGAAGTGTTATCGAATGCCCCTTCGATGTCTAGGAATGCGCAGAGAACAATCTCTTTCCTTTCAAGAGATTTCTGTGTGTGGTTAGCGTGAAATGGAATAGAGCTGTCTCAGTGGATCTGTGTTTAGTACGTCCTCTTTTATGTAGTTATCCACAACTTTTTTCATTGTTTTGAGAAGAAACAATGTTAGGCTGTTGGTTCCGGTATCAACCGGTGTTACAACCCTTCAGCTCTTAAACTATTAAAGTATATGAGCATGTAACGCACGAGTCTTACACAAGCCTCCAAAGTTCAGTTTAAGCTAAACTCACGATAAATTTTCTTCATTTTTTTGTACATAGACATCGATGAAAACGGTCTTTTGAGGAGCAGAATGAAAGAGAGTGGAGGAATATCACTGTGGAGGAATATCTACAAAAATGGGGATCATCTTCCCTCAAGTCTCGAGACTTCACAGGAAAGTTTCTTAAAAACAAAAAAAAAAATCATCGAAATCGGTTCAATAATTTAAAAGTTACAGTATAAGAAAACTCACGAAAGAAAGAGCTGTCTGCTTTCTGTATGGAATAATAAAATCTTAAGCATCTTTCTAATGGAATGCTTTACTAATTTCATTTAGAGTATCTGGAGTGGATCCAACAATGATAGATATTCTTCTAATAGTTTTCTGGCATCCAGGTGGTTCCTTTTCAGCGCTCCACATTCCTTAAGTAGGTACCTTGGGGTTTCTTTAATATATCCGACAAATTTGCAGTCTACGTTTTGTACTTTACAGAATTTTCTGCGATGTTCCTACAGTGAAACGTTAGGAAGCCTATAGAAGATATTTATGCAGACCTTACTTCCTCCCAAAGTTTGGCTCTTTTGTCCCAGTTCCTCTGGATGTTTTGCATTCGTTCGAGTACGCATGGATATGGAACAACTTACCTTCCCCGGTATTTCCAAAAATATACAAATTTAAGACATTTAAATTTACGAGCTTCGGTAACTCACTCTCCTTCGTTGTCTATTAATTTGTTGACTCTTCTCTTTTTACTTTCACGGGGTTTTTCAAACTTCAAAGAAACCAGTTCTTAGTGGTGACCGGTGAAGAATATTAAAAGAACAACTTACAATCCGTCTGGAACGAATCGTTTGATACTCTATCTCTTATCTCTCAACCCATTCGTAAAAAAGTAGTCTTGTTGTTCTGAATTTTTGAATTTAAAGCAAAGATTTCATCAGAAAAAATACTTTTTCGAGAAAGTGCTCATGGCTGCCAACATTTGTAACCAAAATTCACGTAATTTGATGAGACATTGGCCCTTAGAAATAGAAATTTCAAAGTTGACTCTGAAGTAGATATTCATTAGTTGACTCTAAGGTTCGTTTAGCATTTCCTAGAAATGGAACAACTTGTTAGTTGTCAACTGTTCGTAACAGTTAATAGTTTTAGTATTTTCACTATTGTGAACTCAGTTTAATAGTCTGACTATTATGATGTATATCAGACACTGCTTTCAAAAAAATATATTTTGACTGTCACTTTAGATTCAACTTAAACACTGATGGATCTACCCTTATTATTTTCTAAATTCGTGGAGTTTTATAGATTATTTCTACAACATTAAGCACAGAGCCAACTTTTGGTTAAAAGTCGTCTCTAAATTGTTTTATTCTAATTGTGAATGGTCACAATTACACTTAACCATCACCGTAAATATCTTTTAGGAAGAAAAATATATTTCTTTCAACAAAACGCCCCCAAAAGTGGGCGTGCCCTTGTACAATGTTTAGCAGAATTGTAGAAAAAAAAGTCAACGTATTTTCATTTTGTGACCGCGTTAAAATTTTGCAAAATTATTTTTTATTTAAATTGGGTGTCGGGGTCCTTAAAGAAATTTTACACTTGTAAAAACTTACACATAGACGGATATGGTTGGATCAACATATACATATATGTATGTTCATGCTTTTGGGGTCCATCGTTATTATTTGTTCCTATGTTGCGAACTGTGTCTTCTCAGAATAGGGTATATAAAATCATTGTTTACCGAAAATTGTCTTTTGCATTTCCTGCCAGATAACATACGAACAAATGAAATGAAGGGAAATATCTCGTCCCTTGTTCGTAGCAAACAATAAAGTAATACAAATTTATCCACTGGTGCAGTACTGTTGGCAGTGGTAGTCGTGTGGATTGAAACTGATTTAATTCAGAAATCGATCTTATTATCAGCTTCAGTGATGACATATGGCTTCAAATGTTCATAATATATATACTATATGCATGTACTAATAAAAACAAATGAAATAAAAATATATTCAAGCTGTATAAATTGAATATTGTTCAGCTTCCACAAAATGAAGAGTTATGTTTAGCTATGTATCTATGAATTTTCTCTGAGAAATTCCATAATGAATTCAAAGAACGGTACGAAAATCGGTTCATCCGATCATGAAATAATGCATTGCAATGTATAAGAATAAGAAATAGGCCACTTATCAAAGAAGGATACGACATTTGATAGTTTTCAAGTTGGCCAAATATCATTATATTAACTCACAATCCCATAAACCACAATAAAAAACTCAACTTTAGTTCATACATTTTTTTGTTTTTATTTTCATATTCAAATCTATTCTTCATCTCTGATTATCTTTAGTGATGGGCGGCATTACCATGATTTTGTCTTCAACAATGAAGCAGAGTGAACAATGGGAGCAGCATGGACAACTGGAGTAGCGGCATAGGCAGCTTTCACTACTGGGGTAGCATACGAAACATGGCTAATAACTGGTACGGCATAAGTCTGAACAACTGGAGCAATATGCACGGACTTAACTACAGGCGCAACTTCAACAGTCTTAACAACTTGTTGCACTGGAATAGCCTTGATGACTGGAGCAACGTGTACAGTCTTCACAACTGGAGCAACGATCTCCCTAATCTCAGCTTTATTGTGAACCCTTGTGAAGCTTTGGTGAGATACTGCACTTGGTACACTGTGCACTACAGCACCGATCTTAGCAATAGCAGGCGCCACTATGGTGTGTGATCCAATGAGTCCAGCACTAACGGTGGTGAAAGCGATAATAGCAAGGAGGGCAACCTATAAGTGTAGAATGCAAAAGTTAGAATGACGTCCTTAAGGACTTGATGATAAACTTACAGATTTGAACATTTTGAATTTCTTTGTTTAATGGTTGTGGTTTGCAAGATTGACAAATTGTGTTTGATAATGATTTGCATAGTTCATGGCATTTTTATACAAGTCTCCTAATTACTTGGAATGAATTGTATGTGAAAGTACTGCCATTTGCCCCGAAGCTTCATAACTAGTACCGCCAAATTGAATAAAAAAAAATTGCACTGCATAGTATTACATGGCATTGAAGGCTATCCATTGTTCGGTAATAGAAGATCAACGATCGTCATTGCATTGGCCAAAAGCAATCACAGGTAATTAACTGCCATAATCGCATTAAGTGAGTCAAAATGTTGATTTTTGAAAATAAAATCCATTCAACACTGTGGAGTGGATGGGAAAATTACAAGACGGGAAGTTTTTGGTCAGCTTACACATGATTGTTGTCTTGTGTATTCAGCTTGATGGTCAACAAGTCTTTTTTATTGGATGAGAATTGAAAAGTTGGCGAGTTCAAGTTCAAGTATGTTATGATATTCCCAGACCACTACTTCAGTTTCAATTATACTCATAGACGGGCATTTTATAAATATTGACAAGAGTTCTGTTGACGATATTGTTCAAGTAAAGGGAGTGTACTGTTAAATTTTGTCGGTCTAAGAAAATAATTAGCGTCCGACTTTTATGACTCAAATTGGACGTTTTTTGTCAAAAAGTTCTCCTCGTTTGGCAGACAGTGCAGGTCCTTAAATGTAAATGAATGCATTATAAGTCAATGGTCAATTGAATAATACTTGTGGGTATTGGTTTGAATATCAATAAAACAAAATTCGTACACACTGTTTATTACCAGCTCAACTACGAGTATGTATCTCAACAAACTCTCAGATTTGCCAACGATCAAAATACTCCATTCTCAATCCAACTTGGTAGCTGTATGTGTCACTTTTGTAGTGAAATTCTGGACGAGATTCGTCAGGAACTAAAGCCTTGCATCGGTCGATGGTAGACATGTCGCAAAAAAGGATGAATTCGTGGCCAACTGAAGATCTGAGCTTCAATATTTTGTGATCCACATAAATGGGTCATTAAACGAAATATCTAGCAAATTTCTGGATCTTTCTGTGATTTTACTAAAAATTGCAGACTGGGATCGCGATGTTATGCATAGAGATAAGGGACTCAGAAATGTGTTGCACTCTCAGATCAAAAAGCTCTTAACTTTGGTCTTTATTTGGTCATAAGTAAGTTTTATTAAGAAATGTATCTACAGCCGAGCAAAAAGAAATATTGGGATGTAAAGAAACCAGTAAAAAGAATAATAATGACATAATCCTCTATCAATAGTAAAATTTAATTTCTAGTATCTAAACTGCGACATTAAACTGTGAACTACGTATCCGGACTAAACCTCGGACTTCATGTCTCTAAGTGCGAGTTAGAATAAGCGACAAAAAATTTTACATTTCAACGTCACAAGTTTCCTTGACTATTCATAATTTAATTATTATGACACACATGAAGACAATGATTTATTTTAAAGTTTTTTTTTTTTTTATAATTTGCGCGCGCAAATGGGATATGATTATTTCAGGGCACGGGCGTTTGTAGATTGGTGTAGGTTTGGAACTTAGGTGGTATTAAGTTTCAGTAAACTCCAAGGGCGGCGTCCAGATAACCGGGGAGCTTGTTTGTTTTGCTTTAGTCGTTGCTCATGATTCACAGTATTTTTTTCCCACCATCTGATGTCATCACGATCAAGTTGCATTTGAGCCATATGACCACTCTACTGCCAGTGTTATGCCTTCGCAGTAGAGTTGACTAAAGTCTGAACTATAATAGTAGAATGCTTTCGTACGACCACTTCCGAAACAGAGCGAATACACAGGATTTGTATTGTGTGACCATAATAGCTTTTTGTTTCGATTCGTTAAGTTTCGTTCACTTTTGCTCACTTACGAAAGAGCGAATGGATTCTCTCTTTCGTAAGTGTACGTATGAAAACTTGACAAGTGGTCCCCCATCTAAGTACTAACAGCGCCTGATGGTGCCTGATTTCGGTGATCTGACGATAACTTTTGCTTCTGAACACATACGCCTATTATGGGCTACTTGAGCAATTGACAGTACTGAAGGAAACTTAACGTAGAATTATGACATTAGCTTCCGATTGCTTCCGACTATTCTAGTTCAGCCTTAAGCTTTCGCAATTGATCGACTTTTTTATTTATTTCAGATCAGGATTTGAACCGTGAACCAAGAGCGTGATAAGCGTTGATGTTACCACTACACCACGGCCACCCTTTGACGAGGAACACAGACAAACAGTTCAGATTTTGATTAAAGTTTGGTAGAAATAAACGCACGGGGAAGTTACAATCCATTCAGAAAGGATCGTTGATACCCTACGAGTATCCCCCATCTTTTAATCTTTCCCTAAAAAAGTGAGCGTGTCGTTGCGAAATTTTTGAAACAGATTCAATTATATCTTTCTATACAAAGGATATTTCCGGGAATTTTTTTTTTTTTTTTTTTTTTTTTATAATTTGCACGTGTTATACTAATTTTTAGAACACGTAATTTTATGGAAAGGGGAAGAGACAGAGAGAAAGACAGAGTGGTGTGGTTTGAAACTCACGTGGTATTAAGTTTCTGTAAACTCCAAGGGTGGCTGTCCAGATAACTGGGGAGCATTTTGTTTGTTTTTCACTTTTATTGTCGTTGCTTATGATTCACAGTATTTTTTTTCCGTCCTCCTGAGGTCATCATCACGATCAAGTTGCATTTTAGCCATATGACCACCCTACTGCCAGAGTTATGCCTTCACAGTAGAGTTGACTTAGCTTTCGCAAGTGATCGACTTTTTATTTATTTCGTGCGAAATAAATAGATCATTCTTGACTTCAGGATTCGAACCGTGAATCAACAGCGTGACAAGCGATGATGTTACCACTGCACCACGGCCACCCTCAAATTTTAAGAAATTTTATCACAAAATTGATTTTAGAATTTTTTTTTGAGATTTGAGTTGCCCGGTCTAAAGTCCGAGCCCTGATCCGAACATGGCCAGTTGTATGCTTATTATTTAAAACAAAAGCCCGAATGGTAGACTATGACAGGCAGACGAATTTGGTTCCTTGACGAATAATCAAAATGCGGGAGATATGGAATAGTGTAGGGGAAATTGGGCTAATATTCAAAATCGCCAATAAAAAGCTACCGACAATTTTGTTTAAACTCAAATCTTTATTTTAAGACTGGATTATGAGCATTGCACTGGAAATAAAAATATCATGAACGTATTTTACATTTTTCGCATTTTACCCGTTTTACAGTTTAACAATTTTGTATTTTACCAGCTGTGCTCAAGGCTTTGCTTGTTTTGCTTTTAAAAAAATGTTTCGGAACAAAGTGATAAATGAGCCCCATAGCATATTATGATGCATGTGTTGGTTATTTTAAAAGTAAAAACTCCAAAGAAATGAAAAGAGACAATAAAGTAACTAAATACTAGAACTATTTTTAGTTTTATTTAAATTATAGCGGATCACAATGAAAAGACGTCTTGTCACCGTAGATGTCAGCAAAATGAGAGAGCTCCCAAAGCAGGAAAAATAATGGCGGCAATAATCGATGGGAGTGTTCGGAACAAAAGGGTTGGCTCGGATTCTGTCGCGGCTCTGTTC
This sequence comes from Pocota personata, assembly GCA_963082735.1. Lineage (NCBI taxonomy): Eukaryota > Metazoa > Arthropoda > Insecta > Diptera > Syrphidae > Pocota > Pocota personata. Next base: position 36,644,658 of record OY720431.1, read on the forward strand.
GCATGCTGCATCGCTGATGTGAGGTGAAATACTCGATGTGGGGTCGCCACAAGGAAGAAGCGACCAGGGGCCTTTATGATTCGTCCAGAACGCTTGGAGACGATGACTGTGGCGTTTGAGGCTCCACTGCTTACTGGTGTAGACGGCACAGCTGGCGAGGGTATCTTCGAATCCAAAAGCTGGTAAGCTGGTTTTAAGCGCTGGACGGATACGTACGCATCTTTGCTCGGCATAGCCAGCTTGTATGCAAGTGGTCGACGGTCCAGAACTGGATATGGTCCAGTGTATGCTGGCTGCAAATGTCTCTGAAAGCTGTCGGTGAGCAGGTACACATGCGAGGCTATGCTGAGGTCCTTTGGGACGAAGATTGTTTTTTTCTGCCTAATCACGAAAGTAGGCGATGTTCGCTGAAGCACCTCCCTCAGCTCTTGAAGGAATTCAGTGGGTTCCTGTATTCTGCTGGGCGCTGAGAGAAAATCTCCTGGAAGTCGGAATTACGTGTAGCACGGCTGGAAGTGCTTGAAGCCAGTTTTCAGGTAGATGAGTGATGAGGGCCGTCTTTAATGTTATTTGTCACCGCTCCACCTTGCCATTTGCTTGCGGGTGATAGGCGGTAGTGTGAATATGGCTGCAATCCAGGAGTCTAGTAAACCTTTCAAACAAGGCGGACTCAAATTGCCGTCCCTGGTCCGTGGTTAGGCGAAGCGTGAAATCCAGTGCCGGAAGAAAGCGTCAGACACAGTGGTTGCTGTGATGTCATCCACAGGAATGGCTTTTGGCCAATGTGTTGCTCGAACCTGTCAGCCGCCGGGTATGTTCCTAGGGGTGGACTGATATGTTTGTTGGTTTTGCTTCTCTGGCAGCCAAAACAAGCGCGCACCCATTTGCCGATGTCTGTTTTCATCGATGGCCAGAATCTAGAGAATTGAGTTTGTATCTGAAATTAGGAAATCACGAAATTTAAAATGATATCCAACTTGAACAAGTTACGGGTAAAAAAATATTAGGCAAAAGTTAAAATTTAAAACTGAAAACTATCGCCTTAATAAAATATATAGACGCTCAAGTTCTCTACAATTCATCTATATAGTGCCACGCCTATTTTTCTAGGGAGTTTTATTAAAAAATCATACATTGCTTTTTTAAAGCTATTCGCGGTAATGGATGAACTTTATTTTCCAGATTTAAACAAAATCCATGAACTTTGGTAACAAATAGTTACAGCCACGCCCACTTTCTTATAAAAAGAAGCCACAAAATCAGCATTTCTGAGAAAATATCTTAAAAGTCGCGCAAATGTACTCTGAATAGGGAGAAATGTATTCAATTGAATTTGAATACAAAATTTCAGAGCGCCACGCCCACTTTATTAGAAATTCGTTAGAAGATGGATAAGGACAATACCATTCATTTGAGATGGATTGTAACTTTTCTGTATGTTTATTAACAGAGTTAAAAAACAGTGAACAAATGGGGCAAAATATAAACTGATAAAAAGTATAAAATGTAGGAACATCCATAAATTTGGTGAAAGTGGGTAGTAAAGAAGCTATTGGGGTTTACACCATTAGCAAAGTGGCAGCGCTGGTTCTACGGATAAATTACAAATATATAAATACTTTTGGTAGATGGCTGCTTCGACAAGCGCTTACTGTTAATATCGGCGGGACAAGTTGCCTACTCAGCCATCTTATACATATGAGTACATAAGCGCTGCCTCAGCTATTTAGTACATGGAAAGCAAAACTGCATGCTTTAAGCGTCTCTGTCAAGAAGCCGACATTAACCCATGGGGCCCGGCATTCAGAATGGTGATGACGAAATTAAAGGGCTATAGGACTCCTCAAATAACATGTCCGATAATGCTGTGATCCATAGTAGAGTACCTCTTCCCTCAAAGGCCTGCTGCCATGTGCAATATTTTTTAATTACTCACGAGGAGCTGCTAAGGGCATGCAGCAAGATAGGTGACAACAAAGCGCCGGAATCCGACGGCATCCCGAATAAGGCAGTAAAGGCAGCTGTAACAAAAAGACCAGACCTCTTCATAACAACAATGTAGAAGTGCCTTAAAGAAGGAACCTTTCCCGAAAAATGGAAAACGCAGCATTTGGTCCTACTGCCAAAAGGAAAGAAGCCCCCAGGAGAATCATCATCCTATCGCCCAATATGCCTATTAGACACAATGGGAAAGATCCTCGAGAAGATAATCTATAATAGATTACTCGCAGTAGCAGAAGAGAAAAGAGCCCTCTCAGATCACCAATTTGGCTTCAGAAGAGCACGATCTACTGTTGATGCCATAAGAGCGGTAGTCGATATCGCCAAAGGTGCCATCGAAGGAGAAAGATGGCTCTACGGCACAAAGGAGTATTGTACAGTAGTAACGCTGGACGTTAAAAACGCATTTAACTCTGCGAACTGGTCGTTTATTAGAAGGTCACTTGCCAGGATACGCTCGAAGGATTCTACTCTCTAGAGTTATCATCTCAGTTCTGTTTTATGCCGCCCCAGTCTGGGCGGAGGCACTGAGGACGAAGGATACCAAAAGGAGACTATCGTTATCATACAGACTCTGTGCGCTACGGACAATCAGCAGCTTTCGAACCACCTCTGACGAGGCTGCATTTGTCATAGCTGGAATGGTTCCCATCGATATTCTTGCAGATGAAATGCTGAGAATATATAGCAGTAGAGCATTGAGTCATCACGACGCCACTGGTATCAAGGTGATAAAAATTGAAGAAAGGGCAGCGTCAGCAGCTATGCGGCAAGCTCGTTGGGCTAATACAACAAAAGGCAGATGGACATACAAACTTATACCGACAATCCAAGATTGGATAAGTCGAAAGCATGGAGACTGCCACTACTATCTAACGCAGTTCCTGTCTCGCCACGGTGGCTACCGCAAATATCTACACCGATTTGGACACGACAACTCACCATCCTGCCCGGAATGCCCAGGTGAAGATGAGGATACGGAGCACGCAGTGTTTTACTGCACACGTTTCACGGCATGGAGAATTACTCTGCCAAGTCCGTCATTAGTCCTCGACCATATGTTACGGTCGGAAGAGAATTGGATGGTAATATGTTCTTTCGTAACAACTCTACAAAAAGAGCTGCTGAGAATAGAAAAGCTAAGAAGAGCATCTGAAGCAGCGGAAGAAGCTGACACAAGAAGCATAGCATAAACTGCTAACCAGCCCCGCGAAGTAATACCTAACGGCAGTCCTGCGGGGAGAGTGGTTGAAGTGTACAGGGTGTGTGTTTAGAACGTGGGCGTATTCCTGGCATCGATTACTCAGGTTTGCGAATCGTGTATGCTAGTAGCATTCGGGCTATTAGTATCTATGAAGATTACACATCCCTGGCGCAATCAAAAAAAAAAAGAAGCTATTTAGTACATCTATGACATAAAGAACGTAATCTTGGATTGATGTAATTTTTTTGCGAGTATAAGAAGCTCTGCTTTTTTAAAGGCAAGAATATTAGACAATTTATTCGTGTCGTTAATGTCTAATGAATTGTACAGCGAAAATTATCATCTTTAAGCAAATAGTAGATTTCGCACTTTAAATGGTGTCAGTATGTTTTGCGTTTATTTGGAAAAACTCTTATTTAAATGATCAGAGTCCGAAATCGTGACTTATTAAATCGCGAAAGTAAACAAAGTAAATGAAGTCGCATTCTTCCAACGACTTGATCAGCGATCATCAATCAGCCTTTATCCATCGTCACCACCTTGCACATCACTGATCATTTCATAGATCATTTGCATGGTTTTTCTTGCTTGCTGCACCAATAAATATAGCTCACCTATATCTGATTGAATTGATTAAATTAATGAAATTAGCATAAAATTAAATAAAACAAAGCAAATATTATAAACAAAAATAACATTTTTTTTATTTGAAAACTTTGATTTGAATACAAAACACAAATTGATTCAAATTTACTTAATGATGGTGGAGTCCACCGTGGAGACCATGCAAGCTATGTCCATGGGATAATGGAGCTGAGTGCAAGAGTGGAGCAGAGTGGATAATTGGTGCTGAGTGCACTGGAATGGCATGGACAATTGGGGAAGCATGGATCACTGGAGCGGCATGGACAATTGGAGCACCATGGAGTTGAGTATGGCTATGATGGGAGATAGCTGGAGCACTGTGCAACAAAACGGGTTGAACGAGTGAATGATGTCCCAAATGTCCTGCTGAAGCAACAGCGACCAAAGCGAAGAGAGCAATCTATGAATAGAAAAATAAAAATATATTTTAGATCCAGAGGATGCACGTCCACCTGCTTTAACTTACGAATTTGAACATTTTGAGTTTGGTTTTTTTTTTTTTTGGTTGTAAACTTGCTTGTAAGCGATTAAGCAGCTAACTGATACTGATACCAAGTGATGGTGTAACTTTTATACAAAAAAAAGTATGTTAACTCACAATCATTTGACCCTTTAGATACAGATAAGATCTACATATCTCTCTCTCTCTCTGCATTTACATTTGACCATATAGCACATGTTCGACTTGAGGGCAAGTGGGAAGTTTGGTACTTTGATAGTTTACCTTGAAAGGTATAAATCTCTTCTAAGCCAGACAGAGTATTAGACTGAAGGACAGACTTTGGGCTGGTTTGTCATTATAACATACTCGTAGATGGGATCGTTAAAGTTATGAAATCATGCATAAGAATTCAAAGATGTAATTTCATGGCGATTTTTGGTACTTAACAGATTAAGTTGTTATGTTCCATTTGGCCACTATGTGGGTGGGTCCACAATTGTGATGGGTGATTACAAAGTACTTGACGTTTTAACTTCCGAAGGATTATCGTATAAGACTGGTATAAATAGAGTTGGTACTGAGGTAATGAGACATTAGTTGAATATCATTTACCATTTCGTTTAGATATTGTATCTAAAATCGACAAAAATGTTCAAACTTGTAAGTTGGACTGGAATTTTAGGTAATAAATAATGTTTTTTTTTTAGATTGCATTCTTTGCTGCGATTTCCCTGGTTATTGCCAAACCAGGACATCTTGCTACCCATACTGTGGTTGAGCCGGTTCATGTAGGATCTGTGGTGCACTCTGTCCCATCAGCAGTCTCATCTCAGCATTTCACAAGGGTGCACAACTCCGCAGTGGTGGCTCCAATTCTTGCTCCAGTTGTTCATGCTGCTCCAGTTGTTCATGCAGCTCCAGTTGTTCATGCAGCTCCAGTTGTTCATGCTGCTCCAGTTCTTCATGCTGCTCCAGTTCTTCATGCTGCTCATGTTGTTCATGCTGCCCCAATTCTTCATGCCGCTCCAATTCTTCATGCCGCTCCTGTTGTTCATTCTGCTCCAGTCCTTCATTCTGCATCAGTACATCATGCTGCACCAGTTCTTCACTCCGTTCCAGCTGTTCACGATGCTGCCTGGTCCAATTAGATACATTAACCCTTCCTAGTCTCCACAGTTACCTACAACAGTTTCCTACAACAGTTTCCTTAACCCAGAGCCTACTTAAAAAAAAAAAAAAAACAATATTGTACTCGTATCTGTGCTATAGCATCAACTCTTTAGAATTTCTTTGATTCCCGGTCAAGGGAATACCGGGTTCTTCAGATTCTTATACACGTTTATGAATATTCATTTGGGATAGTCATTGATTAACTAACTCAATTGCCTTGGATGTGAGTTATCTTCATTTATGACCCTAAAAATAAATGCAGAAACGATGAAGTGTCTATGGGAAGAAACCGGAGTTGTAACATCTGGTTATAAGAAGCACATGTTTCGTGGTCTATTTTGAGAGGCAGATTAGATACTTTTTTTTTTTTTTTTTTATTGTTTAAGCTATAAAAAATTGCATTAGTTAGAAAAACGTGTTTATTTTTTGTCATCGTTGGTCTGTAATACCTGTGGAGTCTGGGCCGGCTTTGGGCATAAAATTATATATTTAAATTAAAACGCAAGGTTGCATTAAAATTTAAAATTAAACAGGTACAGTTTTCAATACTAAAAATAAAGTTATGTGGTTGATAAATTGTTTTATAATGAATTTCGGAGGAGTTGGTGGGTGGAGGTGTGCTTTTGGTTTGTATTTGGAGTGCAATTGCTTCGAATAGGAAAGGAAACGGGTTTGGCCAGATTTAACTTTTGGCTAATCGCAGTCCAGCCCTTTTTTGGAGCGATATTCATAGAAGATTACTGATGACCGATTTTATGGCAGTTTGATGGCTGACTGCCCTGAGGTAGAGTGTTGTGTTTCTTCTAAAGTTGAGTAGTTAACAAAAGTTTCTATAGGTTAGTTGGGGATTTACAATTTATTAATTTTTATGTTAATGTTACCCTTTAATGGCTTTTAGAGTTTTGTCTTTTCCTTGGAACTGAAGAACGTAACTTTACTTGTTCAGAAGTCATATAAATGTTAGCCCTTGGATTGATTGACATATTTTTTATGACTGCGTTTCTAATATTTCCTGTTGGTTGCTTATTTTTACATTAAGCAATGCACGTCTATTCATAGTTGTTAGCCCGTTTACTTGTAGCTCCCTTAAATCTCAGCAAACCTACGAGAGTTCAGTTTGAATGTCCATTTCTTTATTTGAATATTTTTAATGTTATAGTTTACTCTTTCTACAGTCATTATTCCTATGTTAGCGAAATTAAATGTTACTGCAAATAGCCTTCTTCTTTTTAATCTACCTAACCAAAATGATCAAACGGAATTAAGTGATTATGTTAGGTTAACATCAGTCTAGTAAAGATATCTTCAAGTTCTGTTATTTGCTAAATGGGTGGAGCACAGAAATTTAGCACATAATTTGCTTGCTTGCATCTGACTGCACTCTGCTAAGTTGACTTTATTCCACTGACTGTTTTTTTTCAGTTAAAAAAAGAACAAAAAATATGTAGAAATTCTTTCAGTATCTATTTGCACATTTTGTTTACATGCACATTCACACAATATACTCCTTTAACATGTCGAATAGGAAGGTTTTTAGAGGTAATACATATTTAAGTGACGCGCAGTGTATACAGGGTGATTACACTTCAGATGATCAAATTTATAATAGATCGTACTATTGTATACTCGTATACAAATTATATAGAAAGAGGGGCCCATCTCACATCCGTTCCTAGTTTTAAAGCTGTAAAGATGTAACACAAACTCTATTAAATGAGATAAGGTTCTAAAGCCAACAGTTTACATTTCTAAGCGCCAGAAGACTTCAAAATCAAGCGTATTTCGTAAAATTTTCATTCCAAATTTTCGATATGGTTTTAAATGATCTTTTCTCATTGAAATTGCTGAAGACAGCATGTACCTGTCTATAACCGTTTATAAGACGAAAAAGATGGTTCCATACAAGTTTTACTTGTATCTAAAGAGTGCCCCAAAATTCACGCACGAAGTAATTTTGATAGAAAACGCAGAATTTTAATAATAAATTGTAAATGTTTATTGATTCATAAAGTATACAGTATAGGGTTATGTGTGGAATAGCATATCGGGTAAATGGCCTCCACGGCTTTGCTGGCCGATACGCACTCTTTTGTAGAAATTTTGCATGACCGTTTTGCGTAAATGTGGCTGAATTTCGTTGATACAGCGCTCAATTTGCTCCTTCAAGGCATGGGTGGTCGTGAGCTTGTTGACTTCAAAAGACCCAAAAGAAAAAAAGTCCAACAGCGTTAAATCGCATGATCTAGGCGGTTAATTCTGATCACCAGAACGGGAAATTCACGACCACGAAATGACTCATGCAGTAATTCAATATTGTTCCTCAGGCATGTGGCATCGTCTTGTTGAAACCACATGTCGTTCACATCCATATCTTGCAACCTATTTACAAAAAACTGGATTATCATGTCGCGTAAGCCTCCAGTCCAAAATTCGCACCAAGCAGTGACACGTTGTGGATGCATTTGTTTCTCAACAATCACTCGTGGATTTTCTGAACCTCAAGTTCGACAATTTTGACGATTAACAAAGCCATCAAGATGAAAATGACACTCATTCCGGAAGATGATTTTGTTTGAAAAATCAGCATCCACTTGTTGTTGTTCCATAATTCATTCAACGAATTCTCTGCCCTGTGCGTGGTCAGTGCGCTTCAGTTCTTGAGTCAATTGCACTTTGTATGCATGAAGATACAAATCTTTCTTGAGAATACGCTGTTCTTGACCACGGGCTGAATTGATGTTCCTGGACTCTCAACAACACTCTCACGAACTACTTCGATGTTTTGTGTTGAATGATTTGTTGAAGGACGGCCAGAGTGTCTAAGATCACTAATTGATCCAGTCCCCCTGAATTTTTGAATTAATCTCTTCACAGTTGATGAAGTTAAATCACTATTCCGACCATATTTTGTAGTAGCTGCCAAACCTTAATTATTTTTCTTGTTGTTCTTTCGTGCGTCACTCCATTTTTAATAACCCTGAACTGTCAGTTGTCACGTTGTTTTTTATTTTTCGTTGGCAACACTTTACCGCACAAATTTCGCAAAATTCAAATCTTGTGTGAAGGGCAAGTATTGGATCTCGAAATTTTGATCAAACTTGAAATTCTTATAAAAGAGAGAAAATATAAAGTGGTTGTCTCAATTCCGTCTGTCTGCATGTCTCCTGTATGTATATATGTGCGCAGCCTAAACGTCCAAATTTTATGTTTGAGCTATGGCGGATATTTGTTAATAGATGGAGTACCAGGTTTCTGACAAAAAAATACCTCTTTTAACCGATTTTTGAAAATTGTCTACGAGTATTTCTCGGCTATGACTCAACCATTTTTGTTCAGAATCAATATATAAGCTACATTTCACATACAGATAGACAGATAATAATAATAATATTTTGGCCCAATGCAGGGCCTGGCCTAGCTTCTCACAGCCACTCGTGCTTTGCGCCTCACGAATGATTGGGACCTTGATGACGAGTGTCCTCACTATAATTGTCGATTTGTCTCTAATTAAGATTTCCTGATCGTATAAAGATATTTTAAGCACTTTATAAGAGTACAAGTGATGGACGGAAAAATTCAGTTGAGTAGAACAAATATTGCACAGAAAGTAGAAGTTTCTCAGACTGCTAAGAAAATAATTTCTCAAGCATTTATCACTGCATCTGAGACAGCTAAGAAAAGTACACGAGGACAAATTTGTATCGCAAGTGCAGTAAGGGAGTTTAAATAAGAGGCAGTCAGTTGAATGAAGGAAAACCTCGGCCCCAAATTTGTGCTGACAAATTGAAAAAACATGAACAAGGAATTGATATAAATCAGAAACAGTATGGGCCCCAGAATAGAACCCTGAGGCACTCCTAGACTAATAAACTTTACTTCACTTCTGGTATCACCAATCTTTACTCTTTGCGATCTATTATTCAAATATTATCTAAATCACTCACAAGCCCCGAAAACCAGCATTTTCAAATCATGACATACATAGATCTCACTCTTGCTTTTAAAAGACAATTTTGAAACATCGACGTTCTCAAAATCTAATTTCAACACATCAAACACATTATAATCTGTCTTCACAAAGCAGCCAACACCTCCTGAAGCACAATTCTCATTCGTATTTGGTAAAAAATTAAACCCAGGTATCCAAATCATAAATCCAAATTTCAGAGACTACTCGTATATAATGAATCTAGATGGGCTATTAGAGATGTAAAATTCTCTCTCAAGCTTCTAATATTTTGGTGAAATAAAAATAATTTCTTAAGGCAGTATGAATCGTTACAAAATACTTCTTCACAATTTGAGTTCATAAGATCGTAGATAGAAAAATCATCAACTGAGATCATAAAAATTAAATTAAAATGCACTAAGTTAGTGCAAGATCATTAAAAGATCTTATCGCGATGATTTTTCTACCCTCAACCTTTCTCATTCATAATTGACTATATTTGCTTCTTAGTCTCTTACGCCTTCATAAACAATGCACACGTATACTTTGTGAGAGCACCATTGATGTATACAATGGTCCCTGTACTTCTGCCACTACCACCACTGCTGCCACTTTTACTGTGTCATGAAAGATTATGCGTACAAAGTTTTAGAAAACTGTAAAATTTTTTTTTTTTAAATGAATTTCAAATGTATTTGATTTGAAAATAAACAGCACATAAATAGGTGCAAGTACGTGCTATCCAGTCATGCACTTTATTTTTCTTGTCGTAGTACCACCTATCACCTCCCAAAGTTTGATCATCGGAAGTGCAAACACCCTGTACAGCAACCAAAACTTTATAATGGCGAAGATATCATATTTTATAGGGGGGTTCTGAAAAGAATAGGGATAACATATTACACGAAACAAACTGTTTGCGGCTCTTCTGTACTACGGTTTTCTAAACTTTTAGTAATGTGTTGTATACTTTACAAATTTTAAAAGTTGGTAACCCTATTTTAGGTTAGAAAGCGTGTGTCATGCATCACTTCCACTCGGAGACCCTGATTTCCATTGTATTCCTTACCAGTTCGTGCTCTTTGTAAATATTTAGTGGATACAATATCTTTAAGTTTTCTAGCTCTGCTATGCTTTCGGAAAATCTGGAACCCATCATTCTTTCAAAGCGGGGCATAGTAGATGTTGGATCTTTCATTGGACCCTTTTTTGAACCCATTTTGGACCAAGTTTCCCATTTACAGAGCATAGCTCCAATGGCACAGGCTGGTGATTACGCCTATCAGTATGGGAATGGAGGATCTGTCTAGACGTAGCAAAGTATTTGTTCTATTGAATAAAACTTCGGCCAAAGTGTACGAGATGATACGCATTCGCTGCAGGATACGCACAAAAAGCTGATCTCGTTTTCTATTATACTGTCTATGGTATTGTAGAATTTTCTTATCGATGGCAGTACAGATTTATCAGCTTCTCTGGTTCATTCTTTTCTATACTGGTATATCCGGGAACCTGGTACAATATGATTTTGTGGTGGCTTATGGTTAGTGCATTACGATTTGATCATATAGATTTCAGACCATCTTGACATGTCCATTAAGATGGCTCCGATGTGGGAAGGTTGGTTTCTTGTATAGACCTTGTCGCTTTCTCTATTGCAAAGATTTCTGCTTGGAAAATGTTACATGCTGACTCCTGTTTTGACAGTACTTCACGTCACATTACATTGTTTGACAGCCAGTCTTCTCTGCTGGGATATTGGATCAGTATGTTCAATTTGAAATCGTAATGCGGGGTTATGTATTCTGGATGTCGCCGTGAGGCTTTCAGAGTTAAATCACTGTACCGATGTACCTAATAGTTTATCTAAGGTTTCTTAAAAGAAACAACGATAGGCTTATTCGTTTTCCTTCTTTAGAATTGAAAATCACTCTACCTCTTGCCAATGTTTCAGTCTTTTAAATTAAAAAAAAAAATTGTTAAGCACTCTGCTTAAAAAAACTCTTTTCAATGATGAAAGCGTGTGACGTACAGCTTACTCGTATGCTTATAGGCTAACAAAATTGTCCTCCTTTTGCTTGCACTGGAATAACCTTTAAAATAAGTTTTTTTTTTTTTTTTTTTAAAGGAACCACCTTTTCCTTTGAGTCATTATTTTACATAACTTGTACACAACTCATGCATAGCTATGGTGGCAATAGGATTCCGCAAAAAAGTTAGTCCAAATCTTGCCATGGACCCCGTACTGAATCTGTCATCTTGAATTTAGAAATTATATCTCGAGATAAGGAAAACTCCAGAAATTATTGGCCGCCATCTTGTGTTTGCCGCCATTTTGTATTTGCTTTCAACGTTTTCAACTAGTCATATAAGTTAGTGAAAATTGTGTGTCTCTGGAATTTGTAGCTTGTCTCAAATATTTGAGACAAGAACCTTTTCATTTTCCACCGCCATTTTGTATCCGCCATTATGGATATTTTATGGCTTACATTTTTTCATGTAACTTTCTCAGCTTCCCCTACAAATGCATAGGTAAAAATTGGTTGACGAATTCTAGCAATTTAATAAGAGTCTCAAGTGCCCTGGCTCAGTGGTTAAGTGCGCGATCACTGAGCGGGAGGTTTAAGGATCGAATCCAAGAAAACACAAAAATAAAAAAAAAGTTTTCTCACGGTCCCACCTCCCGCGAACGTCTGACAAACATCCGAGAGTAAAACTGTTATGAGAAGATTCTCTAAATCGAAAAAAAATGGCCTTCGGAAATGGCATAAAACTGTAGGTCCCAACTATTCGCGAGGCGCACAGCACGTGTGGCTGCGAGAAGCTAGGTCAGGGCTGTTAGCACCTAAAATATTTTTTATTTTTTATTTATTTTAAAAAGCCCTGAGAGTAAGAGATAAAATGAGACATAAGGACCTCACTTAGTTATACACATACATATACGTATAGGTGGATACAGTCCAAATGAACTTTCAAGATCAAACTACGAGTACTCGAGTATTTGAAATAAAGTTCAGAAATCGACATTCATTGTGAACAAATGGAAACAATTACAGTACAATCTAGCCTAGCTTTTCGCAGCCACTCGTGCTGTGCATCACACGAATGGTTGGGACTCACAGTTTTATGCAATTTTATTTCGATTGAGAGAAGATTCTTATGATAATTTAACTTTCGGATGTTTGTCACACGTTCACGAGCGGTGGCATTTTAAGTTTTTTTTTTTTTCTTAGAACTTGAACCATAGAATTTCTCTTTTAGTGATCGCGTATTGAGCAACGCTGCAATCTGGACTATCGATGGTACCAATGCGGTGAATCCAGTCAGGCAATGCGTCGCATGCAAAAAGATGAGCACGATCTCAGAGTCAAAGCTGACGAGCTTCAACTCACATGTGAGATCGATTGTGCAAAGCGGAACTCGGACTCAGTTTCATATGCAAAAAACAGAGATCGTTCTCAACGGCTCTGACTTATTTAGTTATGATTAAAATTTCTTAGCGGCAAGACAAATAAGAAAAAAAGTAAAAATGTCTTCTAAGAGGGAAAAGGGAGTGTGGTTTTCAACAGTGAATTGAATCAATTTAATAAATTTTTGGTGAAAGAACTGAAGGAAAATAAAATGTTGATCGAAAAATCACAATTATCAATGTTTAAAGCGAGGAAGAGGGATGCGGTGCTAAAAATTATAGCTGCTTATACAGCTGATGAAAATCTTCACCAACTGGCCATCTTCTATTTTTATAAATTCGATTTCTAAAAAAAATGTAGCTGAAATTCGACTCGTTGTATATGAACTGAGAAAGGGAAATATCATGCTTAACTATGTACGAAATCGATCTTATTTTTATGCATATCAAAGCAAGCTCTGTCTCTGAGAGTCTCACAACATGAGATCTAACTCGGTCAGAGTATTTTTTTTTGCATATCATACGAAAGAACTCATCTTTTTGCATACGACCCAACAACTATGCCACCACCACTGGATGTTTTACAATTTTAAGAATTTCCTTTCCTACAACCGCTTACAATTTGATCATGATTCACTGTACATTCGCTTAGTAAATTACTATTTTAAGTGCAAAATTAACGATCTTCATTGCATACTTTTAGACAGATTCATTTATTTTCCAATATTTAGTACTCTGATTTATTTTTCTGTTTTCAATTCTTTCATGTCAGTCTCAATTAAAAAAAAGAAATAGATTTATTAAAATCACATTTCACATTTTAGCAGCTATATACCAGCTCTGCATTGGGACTTCTCTCAACTGACCATCGTAGCTCACATATACGGCTCCGCTCTTATTCAATTCAATGGCTCTGGCAATATGCCTCGCACAATCTTCAGGCTTTTGAATTTTCACTATATCCAAGATCATACGTATCGCGGATACATGTTTACACTTATCATCTTGTTTGAAGTCATCCACTATTTTTGTGTCAGTTACACCAGGACATATAACAATCAGGGAAACTCCAGTTCGTTCGTAATGGAAATCGTCCTAACGACAGATTTTAATGTATTTTCTTGCTCTAGGAGTTTAAATCACGTACTTACCCCTAAATTACGAGTGAACATAACCACGGCAGCCTTCGATGCACTGTAAACTGGAGCTTGAACAAATGGATCTAATCCAGCCACTGAACCGATGTTTAAGATCACTCCACCACGTCCACCTTTAGACTTGTCCATAAGATCAATAGCGGCAAGGGTTGTGTAAATAACTCCTAACTGAACAAATATTGCATTAAGTTGTATGAATGTGCTCATGATATCCTACCAGATTAACATCAATAGTTCGCTTAGGATTCAAATCATCAAATATTCCACTGCCATTCACAAGTACATCGAAATATTGAATCCTTGAGATAACTTCATTGAGACACGTCTCAACACTTTCCTTGTTGGCTATATCAACCTTCAAGAAGAATATATTCACTGGTGTTGCTAAAAGCCTGAGCTCGTCAATGAGTTCAAAGTTCTCATTCAAATCAAGAATAGCTAGATTCTGGATGGAAAAAATGGTAAGTATCGGTTGTAATGATAACATCCAAATGGCTACTTACAGCGATTCCTTTTTGAATAAGTAGTTTACATGTTGCAGCACCGATTCCACCACAGCCTCCCAAATAAACAATATTTTTCCCCCTGAGTTCCATATTTCTCTTGTTGACAACAATTAAAACAACAGAAAGACTAATTTTGTTTGCAAAATTCTACAAGTTTTCGCACTTATCGCAATCACACGTCAGTATAGTTTAGAGATAGCACTCGTATGTTTTAAATAACGATGTAGATTAAACTTGAAAGTAAAAGTTTAAATAAACAAAAATAAAGAAAATTATTATCAACGACTTATGTGCTCAGGTGAAATAAAAAGACACCCAGCTACAAATGTATTTTATGGTGGTAATCAATTTTTAATCAGCTCTTTAAGTTGATGTTCTAAGATTAATAGTTCTTCGAACGAGTACGTTTGATCTTGAGTTCTGAAAAGATTTCTAAATGTAAGATCACTTGAATTATATAGGGTGACCAGATAAGAACGATAGGAAAAGAAATTTAAATGAAACAACAACGGTGTGAGATATCAAATTGATTCTGGCTTTATTTTGAAGCTACATTCATGCCATTATGTATAAAATAGCCTCGACTTCGCTGGCAGTGCTTCAAGCGATCGGTCCAATTTTTGAAAACTCGGTCCAATATGTGTGGTGTTAATAGCGTCTCGAATGGCCTGAAGCTGGTCCAAAGTGGTTGGCTTGTTAGCGTAGACTTAGGACTTGACGTAGCTTCAGAAAAAATAATCAAAGGGTGTCAAGTCGCATGATCGCGGCGGCCAATTGATGAACGCTCGCCGTGAGATTTCTTTCTCCTTCACCATTTCGAGCGTTGCGTCGCTTGTCTGCATGTAGCTCCGTCTTGTTGGAACCACACCTCGAATATATCGATGTTGTCGAGCTCTGGCCACAGAAAGTCGGTTAACAACGCTCTATACCAAGGACCATTGACGGTAACGGTGTCTCCTTTCTCATTTCGAAAGAAATAAGGTCCGATGATGCCGCCGTGCCATAAACCGCACCAAACATTCAATCTTTGTGGATGTATTGATGCTGGGTCGAACACTTGTGGATTGAGGTCACTCCAATAACGGCAATTTTGTTTCTTGACATAGCCGCTGAGCCAAAAATGGGTCTCGTCCGAGAAGATGATTTTTTGGCCAAAATCCGGATCTCCGGCCAACATTTCCAGCGCCCAATTAGCGAACTCATGGCATTGTCTATGGTCGCCCGGCTTCAATCCTTGCGTCAGCATAATCTTATACGAATGTAGGCAACCGCAAAATAAGCTTGGTTGACTCTCTGGCGATGCCCAATACAGCTGATCGGTGCCGAATCGACATTTCTGGGTCTTCTTTGATATTGGCCGCTACGGCGGCTATGTTTTCTTCACTCGCACCGATCTCTGTTTGGTTTGTGGCTTAAGGTCCAAAAGAGTGTACTCACCCTCAAACTTTTCCACGGTGCGATGAATTGCTTGCGCACTGAAGCCATGATGACGACCGACCTCACGACGAAATTCACGTTGCGTATAACTACAACTGAGCCGGAATTTCGATAATATTTTTTTTAATAATTTCCACACGTTCGGGAAGTGTGAAACGATGCATGATGAAATGGCAAATCTTACTGAATATTTTGACATCTGGATGTCATTGGTAAATTTTGACAGCTGTTGAAACATAACAATTGGAAAACTATCATTGCTATCTGGTCACCCTTTATTATAATCACCCTCTGTCTCTAGGTGCACTATTAAAAATTCTCAGACTGAATTTGAACCTTTTTGTTTAGATTTTGACTAGGAGGGCTGGGGTAATGAGGCCGTACATAAAGTCCCTATAATTGATTGTGTGAGGAATCTGCTCATCCATTCTAATTTTTATTGTGGTAATATCTGAACGTGATATTTGCAAAATAAATGGCGCTACATGTTACCTAAGCTACTAGACAGAGTTGGCCTGAGCTCGATAAGAAGCGCTTTATCAGTTTACCTCAACGGAAGGCAGGCCAAAAGTCATGGTCTCTTCGCAAATGATTTCTGGAAGAGCTGAAAGGATGACAAAATGGAGGGGGAGGTGGAGGCCACGACCCTTAATTTTCCCAGTACTTGTCTAACCATTTCCATTAGAAGTAAGCTTCATTTGGTAGCATAATTCTCTTGTAATCTTGGTGACCTGGCAAATACGGATGCTTCCAACGCTTCAATGAGATCTTCAGCTAGTTCTGCGAGTGGTTTTTGTGGAATATCTAGGTCCTTGTGGCAATGGCATTTTTTCTGGCCTAAGTGCATCTATGCTTAAGCGCAGGCAGTCACTTGTACTTAACCTAATTTACACTCCTCCCCATATCTTACACCCATTTCCACTTTTCCACTTTTTATTTCATTAGAGTTAAAAAAAATAATTATAAGCGACTAAGTTACGAGTACTTGTAATATTCACATTTATGCATGCGTACGCTGGTACGATAGATCCCAGTAATCCGAAAATTCGATAGTCCGATTAGGGTCTCCAAACTGCACTGTGTTACCATGCAAAAAAAAAAGAAAATCGTACGGGAAAGTTACAATCTGTTTGAAATGGATCGTATACCCTATCCTCTCCATTCTCTAATTCAACAATAATACGTGTCTACGTATAATGTGTAGAGAAAAACGATTTGCGGATTGTAAGAGGTGAGACAGTGGAAAACGTTTTCTTTACTTTTGATACATAGTTCGAAACATAGAGAAATTATTACGATAGGTCCCCAAAAGTATATATATTTGCGATTAGTATCGAAAGCTGTGCCAAAGGAAAAGGCGAAGCTTTTATTACCAGCATGATCATCGATGAGGTCGGTGATGAGGAGTGCACAGCACAAGATACGAGATTCAATACAGCGAACTTGTTTCGAGAGAGCTAAACCACTGCTTGGAACGTCGAAAGGCCCCTGCCAATACGCCAAAGAAACATGGTGGTGGACAGATGAAGCTAAAGTAGTGATACGGGAAAAGAAAACGGTTTTCAAGAATTGGTCAAAGTGCTCTTCTACTAATAGAGATGAAAAAGATCGCCTTGAAGTGATATATACATAGAAAAGTGTCGCGAAAAAGAAATGCGCCCAAATTCAAGCAAAAAGTGGAAGGCATCTGATAGGAACCAGACTATCTAGAAGCTTCGACAAAACAACTTGAAACGGGGAGTAACTATCTTCAAAATAGCCGAACAGAGAAGAAGAAATACTCAGGGGATTCGTTCAAGGCCAGCGTCTTGTGGAAAACGACAAAATTCTCCACAATTAGCGACAGTCTTGTGAAAGACTTCTAAACCAAAAGTTTCCCCGGGTAGACTTTCCAACAGCCGCTCCTAACCATGACGAAGTATTCGACATTACTGTCGAAGAAGTTAGTTAAGCCGTCAAATACTCCAAAAAAAAAGAAAAGCTGTTGGGCCAGAAGAGATACCCTTTGAGTTCTGGAAAAAGATGGGAGACATCGGGTCGAGATGGTTCATGATTCTTATCTTCAAACTTATGAGCGGTGATCCAATGCCTAATCAGGGGAGGGAAGTTACCTTCTTCCTTTGCACAAAGGAAAGGCTGATACGCGAAACTGCGATAACTACCGTTCTGTCAAGCTGATGTCATACACCATGAAGATCGTTGAGCGGGTAGTAGATGGCCGACTGCGGAAAATAATGCTGCTTTCTGATGACCAGTGCGGGTTTGTCTCGGGCAAATCAACAACAGATGCAATTCAAAGAATAACAATCATAATGGGAAACATCGTGATTCCTTAAAGGACTTGCATATGGTGTTGGTTGATTTTGAAAAAGCCTTTGATAGACAACCAAGAGATCTCTTATGGGTGGCGCTAAGACAAAGAGGAGGTCCAAAAATCTACGTGCGATCATGCGATCATGCGATCATGGACATGTATGATGGAGTAAGGATAAGAGTAAGATATTCCGCAGGAGTCACCGAAGAGTTCCCAATCGAAGTCGGTGTACACCAGGGAAGTGTCCTCAGTCCTCTTTGCTGACGATGGAGCCATCATAAGAGCAGATCAAACGTCCCTGCAACGAGCACTTGATGTATGGGTGGATATTTTGGAGGGATATGGGTACCGTATTAGTTCAAAAAGACAGAGCTGCCCGTTCTCTGATCCACACGGGCCTGTTCCAGACATTTACTTGAATGGGAAAGTGCTTCCCAAGTGCGAAAAGTTCAAATATCTGGGATCTATGATCAATAGCGAAGCAACTTGTGATGATGACATCAATCATCACGTAAACGTAGGGTGGAGGAAGTGGCGGGAAAACTCCGCTATCTTCTGTGATCGAAAAATGCTCCCTAAGCTGAAAGGAAGGCACTACACTGCAGTTGTACGTCCGGCGCTCACATACGGTTCACAAGGCTGGACAATGTACAAAAAGTATGAGGGCACATTAACGGCAGCTGAGAAGAAGATGCTTTGCATGACAGCAGTAGTAACAAGGCGTGATAGAATAAGAAGTTCGAAGATTCGAGGAAGCCTTCATGTAAAAGAACCCATCACAAGCAAGATAGAGCACAACCGGCTCAGTTGGTATTGTTATGTTCAAAGGGAAGTCTGCCGGTACTTCCTGAGGACAAACCGGCAAACCCCACAGGCGGACTAGTAGGGATGCAGTAAAGTGGGAGGGTTGTGATCCTCCAACGCCTTATCATAACTTCTCCATAAGGAAAAGAAGAAAATCGAAAGCTGTGCCCGTCCATCCGTTCTTCCGTATGTCACCAGTTTTTGGGCCTTAAGTTTTAAGTTAAAAGGATGAAATTTCTTATATAAGTAATTTTGATAGAAAACACAGATTTTTAATTAAAAAATGGAAATGTTTTATTGTTTCATAAAGTATACAGTATAGGATTATGCATGGAATAGCATATCGGGTAAATGGCCTCCATGGCTTTGCTGGCACATACGCACTCTTTTGTCGCAATTTTCCTTTACAGTTTTGCATAAATGTGGCTGAATTTCGTTGATATGGCGTTCAATTTGGTCCTTCAAGGCGTGGAGATTTCCAAAAACCCCAAAGAAAAAGTTCAACGGCGTTAAATCGCATGATCTGGGCGGCTTACTCTGATCACCAAACGAGAAATTACATGACCAGGAAATGACTCATGCAGTATGTTTCTCGGGCTGTATGGCATGTGGCACCGTCTTGTTGAAATCGCATGTCGTCAAGTATGGTCCCATGATGCCTCCAGCCCAAAACCTGCACCAAACAGTGACACGTAGTGAATGCATTTGTTTCTCAACAATTACTCGTCGATTTTCTGAACCGCAAATCCGAGATCGCTGAAGATGTTGTTCCATAATCCATTCAACGACGTGCGTGGTCAGTGCGCTTCAGTTCTTGAGTCAATTGCACTTTGGATGCATGAAGATGCAAATCGTTCGTTAGAATACGTTGTAGAGAACTTCTCGAAATATGCAATTATTGACACTCCCACGAACTGCTTCGATGTTTTGAATTGAACGACTTTTTGAAGGATGTCCAGAGTGTCTAAGATCACTAATTGATCCAGTCCCCCTAAATTTTTGAATTAATCTCTTCACTGTTACTATTCGACCATATCTTGAACAAAAATTGCGAACTGTAGCTGTCAAACCTTCATTATTTTTCTTGTTGTTCTTGGGTGCGGCACTCCATTTTTAATAACCCTGAACTGTCAGTTGTCACGTTGTTTTTTATTTTTCGTTGACAACACTTTACCACACGAATGGTGCAATATTCAAATCTTGCGTGAATTTGGGGACACCGTTTATAACGTTGTCATTCTCTACAATTCTTCCATACAATGTAAATTGTCACGCCCACATTTTGGGTGTGCTTTCTCAAACCTATTTGCGGTGATGATTAAGTTTTATTGTGAATATTTCAATAGAATATGTAATCTTTGTTTACAAATGGCAACAGCCACGCCCTCTTACTTTTAAGAAAATGTCTTAGCAACAAATTACATTTTAAAATTTCCTAAAAATCGAGAGAATATCCTCTGAGTAGACAAATGTAATTGCATTTGAACCAAAATGTTAACAGTACCACCCCCACTTTATTAGGGATGGGTTAGAAGATGAGGGTTAGGGTACCATACGACACCCTCTAGTTGGATTGTATCTTTACTGTATGTTTTTTTTTTTCTTTTGTAGCTAAAAAAAATATTCTTTGCACTTTACTCAACAACGAACATTTTCTGAGAAAGTCTGGCATTAAATTTCTGTTCTTACATTTCATACGATAGCCAAGTAAAATTAGACTTGAAAATTGAACCTAAAAGAACATAACAAGACAAAAGTCGTCCTTAATGAAATTTCCTCTCAAAAATTATTTTTATTTAATTCGTAAATTAAAAAATGGAAACCAACTTCTTTCTCCACACTTCTAACACGGAAAACAGACAAGGTGCACCCTATTATTTGACCTTTATATACAGAAAACATTTTATTTTCTACATATATGCAATACTCTGCAACACCCTGTAACCACTTCACTTTTAATTCCTAAATTCTAGCAAAAAGTCAAATTTTACTTTGCTAAACAAGTTTTTTGACTTTCGCAAACATTTGACGTACGTATCTAATATCAGTAATAGTCAGAAGTTAAAATGTGAACGTCAATATTAAAAATTGAAATCTTATTAGTCGAGAAGAAAAATCTAAAAAAAAAAATGTTGTCAAGCTAATCACCCTAAATTAATCTAACAACAACACTTTAATCTTTTATCTTTTTGTGAAACAGAAAAACAGTGATAAGTTTGATAGTTAGACACGAAAAGTTGACTTCTCATAAAACAATAGAGCAGTTCACTAAAACATTTTTAATAGTGCAGTAAAAAAATAATACAATAAACACAAAACCAGTCTCTCACTTTTGTATATCCCAGAATTTTGGATGAGAGGTCTCCTTGATTTGACCCACATCACAAACGTACACAGCGCCATTCTTATTTATCTCGATTGCTTCCATAATACTCTTGGCACATTCTTCAGGAGTCTGATTCTTAACCACATTAAATACCTGCGTTATAATTCCTGCATGGGGTGTCAAACTCTCCGCAGTAAATTGGTCCAGTAGTCGAGTTTTGGTTATACCAGGGCATATCGTAATGAACGACACACCAGATTGTTTAAAGTTTACATCCTCCTGGAAGTACATATTTTTGATTCACCACTCACTGAACATTTATTCCAGACTTACTGCCAAAGAACGTGTGAATAAAACCACACCAGCCTTTGAGGCACAATAAATTGGTGAATGAGGACAAGGATCCAATCCGGCTACAGAGGCAATATTCACAATTAATCCACCACGATTACCCTTTGATTTGTCCATCAGCGCTAGAGCTGCCATGGTGCTATAAATGAGCCCCAACTTGAATGGAAAAAATTAACATAGATTTTGGGGGAGAATCTCAGATGGGCACCTACCAAATTGACTCCAATGGTGATTTCAGCATCTATCTCGTTGAATAATCCAACTCCATTGACCAGAATGTCAATGTGTCCAATGCGGGAGACAACCTCATTTAGGCACTTTTCAACGTTCTCCTTACTACGAAGGTCGATCTTCAGAAAGAATACATTCGTCGAGGGGTTCAATGCTCCGAGTTCTTTTATCAATTCGACATTCTCAACCAAATCGAGAATAGCTAGATTCTGTACAGAATAATGTACAAACAATTTTTATCAATTTGTATATTGCATTCCACTTACTGCGACTTTTTTTTGAACGAGAAGCCTACAAGTTGCCGAACCGATTCCGCCGCAGCCACCGACGTAGACAACGTTTTTTTGGTTGACATTCATTTTTTTTTAGCGGAGAGTACAATACTTGATTAGATGAAGACAAAAGTCAAACTAGTTGATATAACCGCATGTACGATGTATTCAAGCCAGCTGGTAGTATTCACTTTACATTGATAATTTCGATGTTATTCGTTGGTGTTATATCCACTGTATACGTACGAGAATTTTATCTCCATAATGATTAAGTAGGTCGATCGCCGGTTTTTGCTTCGTCATTTTATAGCACTAACAAATCAACAAACCAAAAAAAAAAACAAAATGAAAACCTACAAGTTAGTTGAAAATGGTAAAAATTCAATTATCGTCGGAACAGAACTAATAATAATTTTCACTTCACATAATTATTGAAATTACCTTCGTTAAGAGCGCATTAAAAGTCCAAACCAATCAGTTCCATGCTCAGTCCGCCATCCTGGAAAAATTGCCGTTCAAGAATAATTTTCTCATATTTTTCACACTTATCTTAAAATGGTTGATTTTAGGTAAAATACTTATAGCACCATTTAAAGAGAGAATCAAATTTACCACAGGATTCCTATAGGGTCATCCAACAAGAGGTGTCATTTTAAATTTGGCGCCATTGTTGAACTGTCAACATTCAACTATCATTGCGATGACTTTTGATAAGTAAAAACTAGTAGGATACACATTCGCACAAAGTGTTGAAATATTGAAAATTCACTACAATAACGGTGAAAATATAACTGAAATGACATCAAGCGCCTTCTCGTACAGCTATAGTGAATTTAATTGATAAATTTGAACATCTCGTATAGGTTAGTGATGTGAGGACTCCAACTCGTGTTTGTCCGGCAAGATCAGCTGAAAATATCGCCGCCGTAGCTGAGAGTGTGACTGCAAACCCAGGTGCGTCTATTTCCAGACGATCACAGGAATTGGGCCTATCCGCAACCACTTTGCACCGCATTTTGCATAAAGATCTTGGCCTACATGATTATAAGGCCCAGTTGACACAAGAATTGAAGCCAGCAGACCACGCATAATGCCGTACTTTCGCTGATTAGGTGCTAGAAATGAATGAACAAGATCATGATTTTTGACACAATATTATACAACAAACCAAGAGAAATAGTGGAACAACCTCTCCATCCACAACGATTGACAGTTTGGTGCGGTTTTTGTGGCTGGCGTTGGGCCATATTTTTTTTCGAAAATGATGCTGATGCGACGGTTTCAGTGAATGGATTACGTTACCGAACGCTTTTGACTAACTTTTTTTTTGCCTGAAATTGATGCTATGGACGTGGATGACGTTTATGTTCAGCAGGACGACGCCACATGCCACTATAGTGCATGGCAAATTTCTTGGACGTATGATTTCTCGAAATTGGCCGCCGATACCATACAATTTAATACCATTAGAGCCTTTCCTTTGGGGTTATGTTAAAGATAAAGACTACACCAATGCTCTACCAACGATTCATGCACTAAAAGAGAGTATCAGAGCTGTTATTCGTGAAATACAGCCACAATTATTTGAAAACGTGATGTACAATTTAAAAGAATAACTATTTATAGGCAGAGCCGAGGCGGACATTTGGCAGATATTGTATTCCATTACTAACCTCAGAGATTGTACTTTAGATTAAAATAAAAAACTTTTCATAAAAATGTTGCATTTTTCTATTGATTTAAAATGGATTACCCTATACTATGATTATATTTGCCACGTTGTTTTGTGAAAATTATCCCTAGTTCAGAAAAATTTACTCAGTTTCAATAACTTTCGATATTATCCACAGTTACCGATAACTGAGTATAGCACATTTCCACTTTCGGACAACAGATGTTGCAAAAAGTTTCTGTTTTATTTCAATTTCACTAATTTTGGATTATATTCAATATAAAATCATTGAATAATTAATTAAAGAGAGGAAAAAAGTGGAATCATAGTAGAATCACTATTTTCTTTAACCCCAATGCGCGATTAAATCAAGTAGTGCTAAATTTGCCGAAATAAATAGGAAAGCGAATTTTAATAAAACTTAATCAAACACTATATGACGTTACAAAGAAACACGGCTATTGTCAAGTAAAATATAAATATACATTTTTGTTGCGGAATGTTATTACATTACAAAAAAAAAAAAAAAAATAATTAACGTAGAAATCGTGAAGAGAATCATGGCTTTGGGTCTATGGTGCTGTCCGGAGAAGAAAGGAAAGCACACGTTACAAGAAAAAAAAGAAAAGAAAAACAGAATCTTCCCTCAATTTCCAAAAGTAATACCCGCATGTACTCTTCAGCAATCAGTGTTCTCTCCAAATTATGATCCTAATAAAGTAGCATTTACTGCGAAGAAAAACCACAGTAAACCATTGCTGGCAGCAAACTATTGTTTTATATATGAAATATTGCACGTAAGTCTGTGCTGTTGTGCTGTAAATAAAGAAACAAAAAAAAAAAAAAAAAAACAAGCCTATGATCGATAACGATCGCCAGTAGGATTTTGTTTGTTCCTAGCGTAATTTCAAAATTGCTGTGTAGTTTGCAAAAAAACACGAATATTGTAAGAAATATTTTTGTTATGTCCTATCCCAAAATTGTTCGTCAGGTTGGGTTTTAAACACATTTAAATTAACTTTAAATTGGATCCGTTAAAAAAGGGTTGGGGACAATATTATTTTTACAAAATTCTGCTTTCAAAATTCTGTTTTACAAAATTCTTATGACAAAAGTTGAATAAATTAAAATTTGATGCGAATTAAACAGTACTTGTGTGGCGCTAAAAAAAAAGGCTATGACCATCTCTTCGACTCAACACCGGGCCGCCTTCGGCCTCATATGCAGGTGGTCAGGGCGACTCTACGCGGCGTATAGTACTTTCTTTAAACAAGCGATTGCATGCGTTTGGAATGATTCAAAAACAAGGGTGGCCGTGGTGTAGTGGTAACATAATCGCTTGTCACGCTGTTGGTTCACGGTTCGAATCCTGATGTCAAGAATCGTCTATTTTTTTCGCATGAAATAAATAAAAAAGTCGATCACTTGCGAAAGCTAAGTCAACTCTACTGTGAAGGCATAACACTGGCAGTAGGGTAGTCATATGGCTAAAATGCAACTTGATCGTGATGATGACATCAGGAAGATGGAAAAAAAAAATACTGTGAATCATAAGCAACAACAATAATAGCGAAAAAAAAACAAAATACTCCCCAGTTATGTGGACAGCCACCCTTGGAGTTCACCGAAACTTAACTACCACCTGAGTTTCAAACCAACTACACCAATCTGTCTTTCTCTCTGTCTCTTCCCCTTCCCACAAAAAACCCCCGTGTGCTAAAAATTAGTATAAGGGTATTCATATCCTATTTAAGACGTGCAAATTAAATGAAAAAAGGAACTTGGGTTCTTTATGATTTGAAGCCAAGGGACGTTAAGCATCGATTTTTCGCCTGTGAACAACTGCTCCAGCGGCAAAAATGGAAGGGTTTTCTTCATCGCATCGTGAAGGGTGATGAAAAATGGATTCATTACAACAACCCAAAGAAAAGAAAGTCATGGGGACTGCCCGGTCATGCCTCTACGTCGTCGGCTCGGCCGAATATTCACAACTGTCAAAACCCAACGAAACTATCACTGGGCAACGGTATCGACTTCAATTGATGCAATTGAGCGAAGGACTGCGCGAAAAACGGCCACAATACGAGCAGAGGCACGAAAAAGTGATTCTACAGCATGACAATGCTCGGCCTCACGTTGCCAAACCCTTTAAAACCTACCTGGAAACGTTCAAATGGGAAGTCCTACCCCACCCGCCATATTCCCCAGATATTGCGCCATCCGATTATTACTTGTTCCGTTCGATGGCACATGGTCTGGCTGATCAGCAGTTCCGCTCAAATGAAGATATCAAAAAATGGCTTGATTCGTAGATCCTCAAAAGATGAATACTTTTACCGTAACGATATTCGAGCTTTGCCAGAAAGATGGGAAAAGCTAGCTAGCGATGGGCAATACTTTGGATGATTCATTTGTAACCATTTTTTCACAATAAAGTTGCATTTTCATCAAAAAAAAGAACTTAGTTGCGCATCTAATACAAACAAAAAAAAAAAAGAAAAAATTGAAAACGGTGCATAGTAATAAATAAAAACAATTTAATACTACTTGTTTGATATCTAGTAATATATGTACAGTCAACTCCAGTTATAACGAACCTCGGGCCAACAAAATCAGTTCGTTATAGCCGATGTTAACTATATAGGTAATAATAGATGACAGTTTCTAAAACTATTCTAAGTCTATTGTACATCAGTTCACTACAACCGATGGTTCATTATAACCGGATAAGTTATACCTGGAGTTGACTGTAAATTGTAATTGCTCTGGAAGCCTTTGGGCTTCTTTATTATCACCGGTGATACAAATAGATTATTTTTTAGCATGTAATGTAACAATAACACGTAATTTTTATCAGATACATTTTCTTGGTCAAAAATTAATTCGTGAATTTTTGAAGACAGCTATATATCGATGTTGTTGTATTCAAGTGTAAAATATCTATACACTCACTGGACAATTAAATGCCCACAAAGATTTATCCTTCTATTTCAATGAAAAATGTATACGCGTTCAGTTTAGTGAGTCAAGTTTACTGATTAATTTATTTCATAAAAAAATATTTAAATAAAGGCCGTCCACCAGACTGACATTTTTACTTAAATATTCTAGTTAAGATTGAATACATATTCCAAATTTAATAGACACTTTCATAGGAAATATTTAAAAGTCACCTTCCATGATGCGTCGTAGGGCATACTTATACTTAAGGTGGGTGCCTTCTGACAAATAGAGTCACTGCTCACCTAAAGCAACAATTCGGGTCCATCGTGCCCAATCCAATTTTACCTTGGAAACGTTATAAAGTTCGCTGTTAGAACCACCCGGATAGTGATATAAATTTCAAGAGGTCTACATCACAATAAATCCTCCAATTCCGAGAAAAAGTAACTTCCGGAAATTCTTATTCTTGTAACGGATAGGGCAGGACAATCACACAGCAATCAATTCTTTTATTAAATATAGCTTTTATTTTATCAGTTGAATTACAATTCAGAAAATACCTTTTTTCGCGCAAATTGTACCTCATTTTAATGTAAGACATTCTATACTGTGCTAACTGGGTATAGTGTCGAATTTTACCTTTAGTGATGTTCCCTCTTCGTTGTGTGAAATGCTTAAGTTAAGCCCGCAGTTTTGTGCTATTTTTTTTCCCCATTTTATACAAGGCTTCCTCTCGTTGGAATTATATGGGAAAGTACTATCTTTAGAAGCCTTTCTTGCTCCATACTCATGGCTGTTACAATATAGTTAAAGTGTAATTTAAGTGTTTGCAATGGGGGGCCATTCCGATCACTAAAGTAAAGCATATAATTAAGGGCATTACTTGGTAATCTAAAAACACTTTTCATGCAGTAGCGTAGAAATTTATCGATAGCAGTACGAGTAAATGTGTAGTAACCCCATATTTCAGTAGCACGAATGATTTTTTGTTTCGAACTGTGTTTAATACGAGGGTGGGTCAATAAGTCCCTGAAAATTAACACAAATTGTGCCGTCACCTTAAATTTAATTTTTTTTGTCAAGAATAATCTTTCAAAAGAACGCACCCAAATTTTCAGACAGATCTGTCAAAAAGTTTTGTTGTGGCAGCCATTTTATATAGACGCCTACTAGCATTTTCGTTAAAATGGAAAAAAGTGAATTTCGAGTGCTCTTTAAACACTATTTTTTGCGAGAAAAAACTATCACGCAAACCAAACAAAAGCTTGACAAATATTATGGGGACTCTTCACCATCGAATGGAATCATTCCCCACTCAATTTCGGTGCGGTCGTTCAAGCACAAGTGAAGCCGAACGTTCTCGTCGCCCAATTGAGGTCACCGCACCAGAAATGGTCGACAAAATCCATGGTTTGATAATGGACGATCGGCGAGTGAAATTGCGCGAGCTTGAAGAGGCCACAGGCTTATCACATGGCTCAGTGATTTCGATTTTACATAAATATTTGGACATGAAAAAGCTTTCCGCAAGATGGGTGCCGTGTTTGCTCACAATCAACAACAAACGCATTCAACTTCAAAGGTGTGTTTGGCGATGTTCCAGAAAAATTCGGCTGAGTTTTTGCGCCGTTTCGTAACCGTGGATGAAACCTGGATTCACCACAATACACCAGAAACCAAGGAACAGTCAAAACAATGGATTTCTCCTGGTGAATTAAAGCCAAAGAAGGCCAAGGCGGGTTTGTCAGCAAACAAGGCCATGGCGACAGTTTTTTGGAATGCGCGCGGTGTTATTCACATCGATTACCTTGAAAAGGGTAAAACGATCACCGCCGCATATTACGCAGAGCTGGTGGATCGATTCCAAGCCGATTTGAAGCAAAAACGGCCGCATTTCGCGAAGAAAAAAGTTCTTTTTTTACCAGGACAACGCACCGGCGCACAAGTCCACAGTCGCTCGTATATTTATTATTTATTTTTGATGAATTTACTCAAATTGAACAAATGTCCGTTTACATTATTTTAATTTGGTTTATTCACATCTATGTTAGCAGAAATCAATACCTCTAGATACTTATAATCTTTAACTATTTCCTTGCGTTCTTTTCCATATATCCAAGTTTCGTGTCTTGAGTATGGTCCACCTGATCATGATGTACGTTTTATCTAAGTTAATAGACAGATTCCATGTGTTACAGTAGCTTTCCAGCCTGTTTATCATTAGCTGCATGCAATTTACTGTCTCCGCTAGAAAGACAATATTGTCTGCGTACATCACTTTTATCTGGTTGAATTCAACTCCACCTATAATCTTAGTCTCATTGATAAACAGAATGAACGAAAGTGCACAAAGGATGCATCCTTATTTAATGCCATAGTTGACGCTAACTCTTTTGAAAAGCTGCTCCCTTCCCAGACCATTGCCACGTTGTTATCATACATACTCGTAGCTTTCAAGGTATTCAATTTAATTTTGCTCGAAATTCTGATTCTGGAGAGGTTATAGAATAGTGCTTCGCGAGCTATGTATGTATGTAGTCAAATGCTGCACTAAAGTCAACAAAATAGAGCATATAACATCTTCTTTCCTTTCTTGTACAATTTGACAAAATTAACAAGTGCGAAAACTAGGTCCAATGTTGAGTAGTGTTCTCTAAAGCCGGCCTGAAATTCGTGTAGGATTTTATTATTTGTAACCCATTGCGTTAGTCTGTTATACAGCAGTGCTCCAAATAATTCTGAAATTAAGGAGTTTAGGAAGGATATGCCTCTCGTAGTTGCTTGAGTTCAGCAAATTTAGTTGTACAATATTTATAGAACTCAAATGGTATACGGTCTCCTGGGGTTTTGTTCTTTTTTGAATTCATAATAACTCCTCAAACGATTATCTAGATGCTGAAAGTAAGTGCATCCACAATAGATAATCGTTTATAAAGAGAGGGGTGTGCTAAAGATGTTCGTGATGCGTGTTGGTATGCCAAAGATGTTCGTTCGCTATTGAGTAGAGTTTTGAAGTTATATTCCAACCCCTGATCATGTAGATAGGGTGCGATGACATTTATTTTCCCCTTTATGTATTTAACCGATTTCTAGAAATTTGTAGCACAACTTAAAGCACAACATGTTGGTGTTGTTACTCATATAAGTTACAGTTGTTTTTGAGGGTGATGCTTTTTTAATTGCCTGCGTAAGTATTACTAAGATAATTAAGTTGTCTGTTTAAGTTGAATTGGTAATCCTGTCAACTAATTTTGGTAATTAATTTTCGTTTACTGCATTTGAGGTACCTGAAGCCGTAAAAGTTATATTTTTAAGTACACCAATTTATTTAATTGTTATTAGCCGTTTTTTATTGTCACCTTTGATAGATACATTGCAAGATATTTTCTATTCAGCATGCATTACAACACCAGTGAGATACAGTGTATGTATATTCATGAATGTAAATGAATCAACTTAAGGAAAATAGTAAGAAATAATTTCTTGATCAATAAAATTGATGGGGTTACAATTATTTTCACAGAGAAACTTAAAATCTAGAAAATGGGGAAAAAATATCATATAAAGGGTGACCAGATAGCAATGATAGTTTATCCAATTATTATGTTTCAGCAGCTGTCAAAGTTACCAATGACATCCAGATGACATAATATTCAGTAAAGTTTGCCATTTCATCATGCATTATTTGACACTTCCCGAACGTATGGAAAGTATTAAAAAATACGCAACGTGAGTTTTGTCGTGAAGTCGGTCGTTATCATGGCTTCAGTGCGCAGGCAATTTTTCGCACCGTGGAAAAGTTTGAGCGTGAGTTTACTCTTTTGGACCTTAAGTCACCAACCTGACAGAGGTCGGTGCGAAGTGAAGAAAACATAGCCGCCGTAGGGGACAATATAGGAGAAGTCGAAATGTAGATTCGGTGCCGATCAGCTGAATTGGGCATCGCCAGAGAGTCAACCAGGCTTATTTTGTGGTTGCCTACATTCGTATAAGATTGTGCTGACGCAAGGATTGAAGCCGAACCACCATAGACAACGCCATGAGCTCGTTAATTGGGCGCTGGAAATGTTGGCCGGAGATCCGGATTTTAGCCAAAAAATTATCTTCTCAGACGAGGCCCATTTTTGGCTCAGTGGCTATATCGACAAGCAAAATTGCCGTTATTGGAGCGACCACAATCCACAAGTGTTCGACCAAGCATCAACGTACCCACAAAGATTGCATGTTTGGTGCAGTTTATGGCACAGGCATCTTTGGACCTTATTTCTTTCGAAATGAGGAAGGAGACACCGTTACCGTCAATGGTCCTCGGTATAGAGCGTTGTTAACCGACTTTCTGTAGACAGAGATCGATAACATCGATATATCCGAGCTGTGGTTCCAACAAGATTGCGCTACATGCCATACAAGCGACTCAACGCTCGAAATGGTGAAGGAAGAAATCTCACGGCGAGCGTTCATCAATTGGCCATCGCGATCATGCGACTTGACACTGTTCGATTATTTTCTCTGGGGCTATGTCAAGTCCTTAGTCTAAGCTAACAAGCCAACCACTTTGGACGAGCTCGAGGCCAACATTCGAGACGCCATTGTCGGAGTAACGCCACACATATTGGACCGAGTCATCAAAAATTGGACCGACCGCTTGAAGCATTGTCAGCGAAGTCGAGGCGGCCGTTTGAATGATGTGCTATTCCATACACAATGGCATGAATGTAAAATAAAGCCAGAATAAAATTCATATCTCACACCGTTGTTGTTTTATTTAAATTTCTTTTCCTATCGTTCTTATCCGGTCACCCTATAAAATGAAATAGAAAAATCAAAAATCATAACAAAATTGCTTATAAGCCCAAAGAAAAATGTTCACAGTAGCACCCTGTATTTTGTAATTTCGTGTTGTACTTACGTAGTACTGAAGTATGCAACATTTTTCCTTTACCAAACAAAATAGAAATAATAAAACAAATTGTCTGTGAAACGCCCTGTATTTTCAAAAATTGACTATTACCCTCTGCTTCCTAGTGGTTTCGCATTGAAACCCCACGCTTTATATTTTTTTTCTATATTCCTAGTGTTTTCATGGTAAAACCAAGTATATTTCTACTAACTGTTATTCATTTTATAACGGTAAAAACTTTTGTTCGGTTAATTTCCAGTGCGTTGATAGTGATTTTTGATAAAACAACTTCTAGAATGGTGCGAGAAGATGTATGTACATCGGCAGGGAAATGATCTGTGTAACATCCTGTATTTCGCGATAAAAAAATTCGGATTCGTTGTGTTCTTCTGCGTAATCCGTACAATAAGCTGACTAAGCAAAAAAAAAAAAAAATGTTAGGCCCATTTGAAAATTTTCAGTCACACTTTATTTATTCCGAGGTTTGACCCAAATTTTACCTTAAAGTTAAGGGGCTATAAATTAACAACAGCACTTCCCTTATCTTTTGTGAAAAACATAAATAATAGGTACACGTGAACGAAAAAAAGTTAAAATAAAACATTTTGCAATAAAATAAAACTACTTTTGTACATCCCAGAATTTAGGATGAAATATCTCCTTGATTTGGCTCACGTCACAAATGTACACAGCGCCATTCTTATTTATCTCGATAGCTTTCATTATACTCCTGGCACATTCATCAGCGGTTTGATTCTTAATCACTTTAAATCCTTGCGTTATAATCTCTGAATGGGGCGTTAAACTTTTTGCAGTTAACTGATCCAACAGTGTGGTTTTCGTTACACCAGGGCATATCGTAACCAACGACACACCAGATTGTTTAAAGTTTACATCCATCTGGAAGCATTTGTTTTAAATTCACCATTCACTGAACTTTTATTCCAGACTTACTGCCAAGGAACGTGTGAACAAAACTACACCAGCCTTTGAGGCACAATAAATTGGTGAATGTGGACAAGGATCCAATCCGGCTACAGAGGCAATATTCACAATTAATCCACCACGATTACCCTTTGATTTGTCCATCAGCGCTAGAGCTGCCATGGTGCTATAAATGAGCCCCAACTTGAATGGAAAAAATTAACATAGATTTTGGGGGAGAATCTCAGATGGGCACCTACCAAATTGACTCCAATGGTGATTTGAGCATCTATCTCGTTGAATAATCCAACTCCATTGACCAGAATGTCAATGTGTCCAATGCGGGAGACAACCTCATTTAGGCACTTTTCAACGTTCTCCTTACTACGAAGGTCGATCTTCAGAAAGAAAACATTCGTCGAGGGGTTCAATGCTCCGAGTTCTTTTATCAATTCGACATTCTCAACCAAATCGAGAATAGCTAGATTCTGTACAGAAGAATGTACAAAAATTGTTTATCAATTTGTATATCGCATTCCACTTACTGCGACTTTTTTTTGAGCGAAAAGCCTACAAGTTGCTGAACCGATTCCACCACAGCCGCCGACGTAGACAACGTTCTTTTGGTTAACATCCATTGGTTTACGTTTTTCCTTATGGCGGAGGATACAAAACTTAACAAGATGAAAACAGAAGTCAAACTGGTCGATAGAACGACAAGTATGAAGTACTCAAGCCAGCTGAAAGGTCTCAATTCGTTACATGTATCTAACTACTCCATATTAGGGTATACTATGTACAAATGATTATTTTATCTTCATTGTGCTTAATAATTGGTCGTTCGCTGGTCTCAGCTTTGTAATTTGATTGCCTCAATGAATTTACGATCAGTGAACCGTCATCAATATCACGATGTGACGTAACTCATAACATTGTAGCAAATTGTATCTCAGCAGAATACTAGTAAGTCATTGAGGCTATCAATCAAAAAGCCCATCTGAGTCGAGAAATTCACGAAGTGAGTTAATATCAGCCCCGTACCCTCAACTAGCATACTCGTATTACGGGCAGCAATGGTGGATTAGTTTGAACTATGCTAAACAAATAAAATAATAAACTCATATCAGAACTCAGAAAATATTGACAAATATTTAACTTGAGATTATGTCTCTTAATTTTTTTTTTAACTGATGATTTATTGCTCGAATACACTATAAACTTTTAGTAGCTGGTTTACCCTATCGGTTTTTATATTTACTTTTCGATCCAAGTATTGATTTTCTGACACTTGATCTTGTTGGAATCAACTTGACTATTCCGTAATGAGTGCACATTACGCACTCGAGTATTACATTTAGATTAGCAATCCAATTTGGATTTATAATCTAATTTAGATTCACAGTCTTGCTTGAGTCAAGAAAGCATCGGATCTCTATTTATTTAAGAAAAAAATTGTTTAATAGACGTTGCTCAAACGACACTGTATGTACATAAGAACGCAAACGTGATAAGGTGATAGTGGGTGGGTGAATATCTTAAAGAAACCATCTGCAGTTGATCTACTATCAGAGAACCACGTTCGTGTTTATATGATGGCAATGGTGTGGACTGCTTAATGTTTTCTTGCCTAAGCTTCATAATATAATATAAACAAACAAATTAAAGTGAGTCAATCCTGTCAAAGTACTAGCAGATCAACATCTTCATCTATATTTCCACTGAAAGAATTCAAGGTCAATACAAAATTCAATGACGGTGCTAATTATTCGCATTAACTACTTGTTCTTATATATTTACGTGTGAACTAATTTTTTGATAAAACAAATTTGATACTGACTTTATGAAATGATCTACTTATGTATATGGATCATCGGTGATAATAAAGGACGCCTTATACCTGTCAACGTTAAGATTAGTAGATATTCACTGCCGTTTTAACAAACGATCTTCTTTTAAGCTCCCATGGTTTAATAAAAGATTAAAAAATTTAGAAAACGAAAAAATCAGGCAAATCAGAGGATCGAACTCGTTTTCTTCAACTCCGGAGAGAATTTGATTTTTTAAACAAATTTCTTTATCATCAGCACATAAGTCTTGCCGAAAGAAATATTAAAAAGAACAGCAAATCTTTTTGGGTGTTCTTAAATTCTGAACGACAAAGTTCTTTTCTTCCAATTGCAATGGAACTCGACGGTAAAAAATCGAATCACATCAAATCGTCCTGCAATCTCTTTGCAAAGCACTTTCAATCGAATTATAACAGAGATGTTATTTCTAATATAAACGATTGGTATTCAAACATAGTCCCCAATATAGATTTTAATTTAAATTGCTTTTCGGACCAAGATGTTTATGAGGGTCTAATCGAACTCGACTCAACTAAAAAGGCTGGAGTGGATAAAATTCCACCGCTCTTACTTTCGAAGTGTGCCTCGTCACTTTGTAGCGCATTAAAAATCATTTTCAATAAATCTTTAAATCCTTTGTGAATCCAATTTATAAAAGTGGTCTAAAGCACCTAGTTAAAAATTACAGACCAATATCGAAACTCTCTGCAGTACAAAAGCTATTTGAAAAATTAGTAACTCAGAGACTACATTTCTCAGTCAAAGAATCCATAACCCCAAGATAACATGGATTTGTTAGCGGCCGTTCAACTGCCACAAATTTGTGCCTCTTTTCACATTTCTGCTTAAATTCTATAGAAACCAGAATTCAAGTCGATTACACAGATTTTGTTAAGGCCTTTGACAGAGTACACCATGGCCTCTTATTACAAAAACTTCATAAGTTAGGACTTAATTTAATTTTTTTGGAATGGTTGAGGTCTTACTTATCTAATCGGAAACAAATTGTTCAGATTGATGGTTTTCAATCTTTTTTCATTGACGTGGAGTCAGGTCTCCCACAAGGTAGTCACTTGGGACCACTTTTATTCATATTGTTCGTGAATGATATTCCTGACGTTTTAAAATTTTCGGATTGTCTGATGTTCGCGGACGATGTTAAATTATTTATCTCAATATCTTCATACAGCTACTGTTCCAAATTTCAAAACGATATTGATTTATTTTTAAATTGGTGTGAATACAACCATCTCGAACTAAACGTTTCGAAATGTAAAATCTTCAGTGCCTACAGAACGTTGTCGCCCGTAGCTTTTGTTTATAGGTTTGGAAATCTACCACTTTCTAAAGTGAGTGACGTTAAGGATTTAGGGGTTATATTTGACATAAAACTAACTTTTTAGGCGCATATCGATTTTATTATATCGAAAGCAAATTCTTTGTTAGGTTTCCTTAAACGAACTTCAGGGGTTTTTAAGGACGTGTATACATTAAAGAAAATCTTTCTGTCCTTGGTACTACCTATCCTAGAATATTGCTGTGTCATTTGGTCTCCATTTTATTAAAATTCTATTATCAGAATTGAAAAAAGACAAAAAAGATTCACGCGTTTCGCATTAAGACATCTGAGATGGTCTGACGAAATGCCTGATTATTTTTCAAGATGTGCGCTAATAGATTTAAAAACTCTAGAAAGTCGCAGACAAGCTCAATGCGTTATTTTTATAAAAGATATTTTAAATAATAATATCAAATCTGAGGAGCTACTCGCGCTAGTTTCTTTCTACGTTCCCGAAAGAAATCTTAGAAATAGAAATAATATTTTCTATGTTCCCACTCATAGAACTAATTATGGTCTTGATAATCCATTAACTCGTTATGAGAAGGGATACCTTTAAAAACATTGTACAAAATTTATTTAATTCTTAAGTTGAGCAAGCTATAGCCATCTTAAGTAAGAATTTTTCTTTTTGTAATCAACAGATTTAATCCACTGATGATAAATAAATATATAAATAAATAATTTGTGACCCTCACGCAACATCTTTAAAGAATTAGTGATATTGGAGTGCAATACAAGTAAAAGAGAGAAGATTTCCAATTGCACCCACTGAGCCATTACGGCTATTTTTATGTAAGGAAATCGGGTTTAGGTGCCATTTCTGTTGAACTATGGTAGCTAAATAAAATTTAGAACTTAATACTTAAAGCAATATTAGAAATTACATTCAATTTTGGTGCCTAGAAAAATTTACTCGTATACTCGTATACTCGTATTCTCGTATATATGTGTTGTTTATCTGCAAGCACTCAGATTTTAAATTTAAACAAATTCGTTGAAATATTTTTTTTTTTTTAAACTTGGTACACTATGACCTTGAATATGCCAAATACTGTTTGCTGCTCACTTTGCATCGAACTCCATGCTGCCAGATAATGATTTGTCTCCAACTGTATTTGAGAGCGTCAAATTTTCCATTGGACAAGTCCACTTTCGCACTCTTACAGTTGCAGGAGTGCTCAAATGTCTTAACATACACAAATCCGCTGGTCCAAATGGTATCCCCCCCCATAGTTTTGAAGAGGTGTTCTTCTACGCTGGCATAACCTCTGCGTGAGCTTTCTGTCTATCCTACTTCGATTCACGAAAACTCCTTAATGACCGGCAGTATGGTTTTCGTAGCAACAGGTCCACTGGTGATTTGATGGCATATCTCACCGAGAAGTTGAACCAATCTCTCCATCACTTCGGCGAAACCAAGATGGTTGCGCTTGATATTTCAAAGGCATTTGACAGAGTTTGGCATCAGGCTCTTTTGTCGAAATGCGTCGTTGAATGTCTTCTTCAATGGATTAGAAATCACCTTTCAGGGCGTTCAATACAAGTTGTTTTGGAAATTCCGACCTGGACAGCATAATTAAATGGGGTTCAACCAACAGAGTGGAATTTAATGCTTCCAAAACACAATGCTGTCTTCTGTCTCTCGAAACCAAAACCCTCAACCATTATCCATGGATGGTACTTGCATCATTGAAACCGAAAGACTTGCCATTCTCGGTATGTGTATTAATAACCATCTTCGATGGAACGATCACATATTCGAGGTCGCCAAAAATGCTGAAAAATGTCTAGGATTCCTTAAGTGGTGCAAGAAATATTTTACCCCGTCTGATCTGGCCTCAATTTATAAGGCATTCATAAGGCGTTATATTCCATTCAAAGCCCATATCTCGTCTGATGCACCCAAGACCGTTTTGCACATACTAGAAAAGGTACAGAATCGCAGGTTAAAATTTATAGGGACATTGTGAACTCCATACATTCACTTGTACATCGACGGAATGTCTCGTGTCTCTTCTCGCCTTTTTTTTTTTTATAAAAAATGCTTCAGAG
This sequence comes from Pocota personata, assembly GCA_963082735.1. Lineage (NCBI taxonomy): Eukaryota > Metazoa > Arthropoda > Insecta > Diptera > Syrphidae > Pocota > Pocota personata. Next base: position 36,682,556 of record OY720431.1, read on the forward strand.
AAATAGCCAGTTGCATTCCTCTCCTTCAAAATTTCACCCGCATTACGCGTCATGCTTCGAATACACATCAGCTCACCCTTAAGCCCAACTTCGGTCGTACTGTCAAATTTAGGGATTCGTTTATAAGCCCAACGATACGAATGTGGAATGATCTACCAGGCTCTGTATTTCCCCATTACTACTCGTACAACCTTCCAACATTTAAAGCCAAAGTGCATAGGCTTCTCCTCTGTTTCTCGCCCCCATTTTCCTAAACGCAAGAGCCCTGCATCAGTATAAGTGTATTCATATTCTCTTTGGCGCGCGCAAATTATAAAAAAATTTTGTTTAACTATTTTAATTCTTTTTAGTAGTTAGTAGCTCCTCCACACTTTAAAATTATTTCGAAAATACTGCTCTTCATAGATTCATATAAAGTTTTTTTTAAATTTCAGCCCAAGCAGATTTAATTGCTGCGATCAGCTCTTCATTGCTTTTCTTCTTCGTAAACTTTGGATAATTGGTTGTTTTCACTCGCAATCCAGGCGTTTACGACACGGGCATTATGTATCGGAGCATTATCCTACTGAAATAACCACTGAAGAGCGCCACAAAGTTCACGGATTTCAGGAAAAGCTGGTTGGAGCAAGTTCTTATACGAATTTTCTGCCATTTCATTGGAATCCAAAACCAATTCAAAAGCGCCATAAAATTAAATTGCACCCCACACCATAACCTCTCCTTGTCTAGAATGATGACTGGTCAAAAACGCTATTCTTTTCGGAGATCATGAAAATAATATTAGGTGCGCAACTAAGTTCTCGCTGTTTTTTTTGATGAAAATGCAACTTAATTGTGAAAAAAATGGTTACAAATGAATCATTCAAAGTATTGGCCATCGCTAGCTATAAATTTTTCCCAACTTTCTGGCAGAGCTCGAATACCGTTACGGTAAAAGTATTTATCTTTTGAGGCTATCCACGAATCAAGCCATTTTTTGATGACTTCATATGAGCGGAACTGCTGATCAGCTAGACCATGTGCCATCGAACGGATGGCGCAATATCTGGGGAATATGGCGGGTGGGGCAGGACTTCCCATTTGAGCGTTTCCAGGTAGGTTTTAACGGGTTTCGGCTCAATCGCATCAATTGAAGTCGACATCGTTCCGCAGTGATGGTTTCTTGGGTTTCAACAGTTCATAATAAATGACACCGACCTGGTCCCACCAAATACACAGCATAATCTTCGCAGCGTGAATATTCGGGCGAGCCGACGACGAAGAAGCATGACCGGGCAGTCCCCATGACTTTCTTTTCTTTGGAATGCTGTAATGAATCCATTTTTCATCACCCGTCATGATGCGATGAAGTTTACAGGCGAAAAAACGACGCTCAACGTCCATTGGCTTCAAATCATAAGGAAAACAAGTTCCTTGTTTTTGAATCATTCCAAACGCATGCAATCGCTTAGAAATGGCTTGACGGGTAACTCCTAATGCTGAAGAAAGCTGTTCTTGCGATTGGCACGGATCCTCATCGAGCAATGCCTTCAATTCAGCGTCTTCGAAGGATTTTGACCTTCCTTCACACGGACGGTCGTCAACATCGAAATCACCGTCTTTGAAGCGACGGAACCAATCAAGGCACGTTGTTTCACTTAGAGCAGCATCTCCGTAAACTTTTTGGAGCTCTCGTTACGCTTCAGCCGCCGTTTTCTTCGAAAGAAAGAAGAAAATCAACACTTCCCGTAAATGACGGTTATTTGGCACAAAATTAGACATTTTCACACAACCATAAGTACGAAGGCAAGGTGAAAAGTTCTCGGCCTGACGCAGAGATGGCGTTCCAATCAGCAAAAATTTATGTTTCCTGCCTGTGTGCACTTCTCATTAGTTTGTATGACAAGTTTCAACTTGTTCTCTCAAGCAGTTTCTTTACACGAATTTTTGCAGTAGACGTGTTGCATGTTTTTTGTTAAAATGGATAAACTTGAATATCGTGTGGTGATAAAATTCTTTGTTTTGGATGGGTTAACCCCTAAGGAGATTCATCCAAAGTTGACAAGTTTACGGGGACTCTACTAATTCCATGTCAGTGGGCAGCTGAATTTAAACGTGGTAGCACGTCCCTCGAAGATGACCCACGTGAAGGACGGCCAAAAATCGCAACCACACCCTTAACCATCGAAAAAGTGCATGATATCGTGTTGGACGATAGGCGAGTGAAGGTGAGATAGCTGAGGCTGTGTGTATATCGGAAGAGAGGGTGAGAAACATCTTGTACAAAAACTTAGGGATGCGAAAGCTTTGCGCAAGATGAGTGCCGCATTTGCTGAATGCCGATCAAAAGCAAATGCGCAAACGATTTTCGCGGCAATCTTTGGACCGATTCAATAGGGATCCGACCGATTTTGTGCGGCGATTTGTCACCATGGTTGACACATGGGTCCACCACTATACGCCAGAAACGAAACAGCAGTCGAAGCAGTGGGTGGAAGCCAGTGGATTAGTGCCAAAGAAAGCGAAGTCGATCGCATCTGCCGGAAAGGTGATGGCCAGTGTGTTTTGGGATGCGAAAGGGATCCTGTTAATTGATTACCTTGAGAAAGGCAGAACAATTACAGGCAAATATTACTCCAACCTTCTTGACCATCTGGATGCCAAAATTCGCCAGAAGAGGCCTGGCTTGAAGAAGAAAAAAAAATCATCTTTCACCAGGACAATGCACTTGTATACAAGTGTTGGTTGTTGATTTGGGGTACGATTTCCTCGGCCATCCCCCCTATGCTTTGACATCCTCAGATTTCCATCTGTTCCCAAACTTGAAGAAATTTGTTTCTGGGAAGCGCTTCGCATCTAATGCAGAAGTTGAGAGGGCCGTAGATGAATATTTTCACAGCCTTCCAGACTCTCACTTCCGAGAAGGAATACTGATGTTGGAGAAACGATTTTTAACTGAAAATCGCTGTCTTTCATTGTCAGGCCGAGAACTTTTCACCTTGCCCTCGTATATGACGCCAAAACAAAATCACTAATGTGTCAAAACAGTTTGTTTACCTAATATGTTTAGTCGACAACTTTGAAATCAATGATATCCAAGGATATTCAAAGTTACGACTTTTCCTGAAAATGTTCGATCTCGAGTTTTTTTTTATCAAACTTGACATTGCAACACAATAAAGTGGGTCTCATAATTCTGTCTATCTGTCTCTCTGACTGCAGCCTAAACGTCTGAAGGGATTTTCTTCAAACTTCATTCTAACCCGAAAATTATCGGCACTTTACTAAGAACCGATGTAGTAAACAAAAATGGATTTTCTCGAAAACGGCTCTAAAGGTTTTGTTCAAATTTAATATTTGAGTTACAGTGGATATATGCCAACAGATGGCGTATCAGGTTTTTGCCAAAAAATGCATATAACAGAACTTTAGTTATTAGCCATTTTTTTGAAAATCAGCTATGGCTCGATCGATTTTGTTCGAAATTAATATCCAAATAATATTTGATACATGCAAGATCATTGCATTCCAAATTTTTGGAACATTGTTAATTTTTTTTCGAATTTTAAAGCAATGTCAAAAATTAGGCTCAAGTACGTACGACGTGCCGGGCTATACGTAAGTTTAATGAATGAGACAATTAGACCACAGGATTATCGGTTGATCATAAAGACTCCAAATTACCCACGCCTATATAAGCACCCTTAATAAAAAATTAATTCTGACTCATGCGTTGTGCCAGACTATCTTGTTCCACCCATTCATTCACCACTCACCAAAGCCGTTTCCATTGAAATCGAAAACGGTTCTGCATGTCAACAACACCCGAGAAGTGTCATACGCAATAGTGGCGGCAAATTTCAACATCCAACCAGACTCTGCACCATATACTGCGTCCCCCGCAATCACCATTGCGTCTACATTGCAACCTGCGTCTGCGTCTATGCGATGTAGTGCGGTGACCTTCTCGAATAAGTGTCTTACTGGGTTTCGATTTCCATGTGCACCACTGCGGAAGAGAAAGACTCCGACGGCGCGACGGCGTGCGGTTAGTGAAAAATCACAGGAAGGGTGCAAAACGCAGTACGAACGGTTTGCTATAAAAACCCCAACGCCAGTCTTGTCAGGCATCATAAACACTTTCAATCTTTTCAGACTAACGAGTCAACAACCAAACAACACTGCAAACATGTTCAAATTGGTAAAGGATTCTTTTTAAGTCAGGATTCCAAGGTTTCTAATTTCGCCTTTTTACAGATTGTATTGTCCGCTCTCCTTGCTGTCGCTGCTGCCCGTCCAGGACTTCTCGGCGCCACCTCCGTTCTGGAACCAGTTGGCTCCATTGTGCGTACCATTCCAACTGCCATCTCACATTCGAGTCAAACCCAAGTGCACAGCAGCCCTGTTGTCACCCCAATTGTGTCACCAGTAATCAGGACTGTTGCTGCCCCAACCATTATCCAAAGTGCTGCACCAGTTTTGACTGCTGCTCCAGGTCAAATCCTTACCGCTGGACCAGCTTCAATTCTTGGCTCAGCATCGATCCTGTCCGCTGGTGGACCAATCTTGACCGCAGGATCTCCACTTTTGCGTTCAGACTTAGGATTGGGTTTGGGTTTGGGCTTGGGAGTTCATTAAATTCCATCCATCCGAGGGAGATGCCATTCGTTTTTGTGAATGTGAGCGTACGTGGGAAAGCAAATAAAAGCGCCATGCAATAGATTTTGAACGAATTTGAAAAGTAATATCTACGAGTATCTTGTGCATTAATTTATTCTTTGGGAGTGTTTGCGGTGGAATATGGGAAGTATACTTTCACTCGCTGTAGTTGGGAACTGGTTTAAGAGTAGCTAAGTCATTTTAGTACCACTGAATGCTTTCTGTCGCTGTAAACAGGTAACGACCTCACGCTTCAGTTATTAGCATAAAAACGGTGCAGTAATTATTATAATTTCCATAAACAGTGACACTTTACTAGCCGGCAATTACAATGTTGTTGTGAGAGAGTCAGGAAGCCTTGGACAAATGAGTCACTCGTGGGAATACGAATAATTGAGAAATGAATTGAGAATTGCAATTCGAAGATCAAGGTTACTTTCGAAGCTTTTATTTTCCCATTTACCGGGATGCCGGTTTGAAGCGAGAATGGATTCAGTTTGGAAGTGAATGTTCAGATTAGAGCTTGGAAACTCACGCAGCGTTGTTGGCTCTCATGTGATTCAGTCATCAGTGCGGCTACTGATTATAGTATGAACTTATTGATTTAGTTCATGTCTTCTCCTTGGCTTATAGTGGCTGGCGACCTCGATTACGCTGACGATATTTGTCTACTTTCATATCGGCATTTGATGGTCCAAAATCTAGAAGCTGAGGCAAACAAAGTGGGGCCTAAAATAAACACAGCCAAAACGAAAATAAGCCCTGAGCTCTTCTAACACCCGCGATCAACTCAATGGACCACTGGAAGTCGAGAAAGTAGACAACTTTCTATATCTAGGAAGAGTAGTCTCATAGGTGGAGCCAGCTTGGCCAATGCCAAACCACTAGGCTACGATGGCCAAAACTAGACCAAACGGACTTCTAAAGCATAAAAGAGGAGCCCTCTCCACAATAACCAATGTAATAACCGGACACTGTATGATAGGTAGGCATGCTCAAAGGTTGGGCATTTCCCACAACGAGTTCTGGAGGAGTTGCAGTGACAAGGAAGAAGAAAAGACAGTCTTGCGCTTCCTGTGCAAGTGTCCTTCACTTAGGAAGGCTACACTAGGTCATAACCTTTTAAATGATCTTAATACTGCCTCTACGGCTAACAGAAACAGCTTCAACAGGAAAAGCAATTGGTTTCAGAAGCGGGCAGCGTGACCCACCTATTACTAGCTAGTGGCAGCATATTGGTCTAAGTATACCTCATCGAGGGCCACTTCAAACCAACCAACCAAGTGTGGCCTCGGATAACCGCGGTCGTACCGAACTGGATGTGTGCAGTAGAACCGTGAAGGCAAAACCTGCGTTCCTAGCACAAGAACCAAGCCTTTTTAATGTAGAATCAGTACTGCTATATGGGTGCAGTACTTGGAAGTAGGATACCATTAACACACGTAAGCTGCGGTCCTTCTGAAATAGATGTCTAAGAATCATCGTGAGCATTTTTTGGCCCAATAATATCTTCAACGAACAACTTTATCAGAAACGGGCCAAGAGCCTATAGACATTACTTTTCGAAGAAAAGGCAGTAGATTGGACACACCCTACGGTGCGAAGACAATTCCATTGCGAAATATGCCATTCAGTGGAATCCGTTCATCCAGGCAGGTAGAACTCCGGGACGCCCTATGCAAACATGGCGCAGAACAATTGACGAGGAATCAAGCGTTGCAGATCTCCGAACAAGATGGCACGCAGGCTTTGTTGACGCCCTATTCCCCTCGAGGGGTGAAGAGATTTAGAAAAGTAAGTAAGTATTCCAGCTACTATGTGTGGTAAGCATAATGCTGTATGCATGGGTCCAAAATCGTCCGAATTTGTGCGTCTTTATTTTGGACCATTTCGGACGAAGATGCACGGTTTCGTCTGGAATCGTCCAGTTTCGCGCGAAATCGTCCGAAAGCATCCGAAATCGTCATCCGAAATGGTCTGGTTTCATCTGGAATCGTCCACTTACGTCCGAAATCGTCTAAAAGCGTCCGGAATTATCTGAAATCGTCCGAATACATAATATATTTTTTTTTAAATTTTGCGTTTTTATAGTTTTGGAAATAGGGATGAGGACGGGGGGGACATTGCCTATGTCAAGGTTTTTGGAGCTTTTTTGTTGAACAAACGGATCCACTAGTGTTCTGTTTCCATTTATACTATCCTGGTACGCAACACTAAAAATTGGGCTCAAATTACGCACAGGAAACATATTGGTGCAGTGGAATACGATACCAAAGGACACCTTCTGTGAGAGTTTTTGTGCTTCATTTTGTTCAAAAGTCGGCCAGCTTACTTTTCGTATGGAAAATAGTTGAAATTTGTACTTTCTTGGATCGGATTGTACTGGATCTTAGGTAGCTGCCATGTTGTTGGGATTAGGTTTTTTTAATAGTTCTGTAGGTACCTAATGTTAAAGCTTTATGGGTTAATCTTTGGTGAGAATGGTTTGGTGTTTCGGCTTGGTTTCCAAACTGGGGAAATAAAATTGTAACTCTATGGATCGATAATCCTGCCACTTGATAGAAGATAACGGATGAATACTTTGCTATGGCAACGTTACCACCCAAAAAGCTATTTGAATCCCCGTCTCAAAGTTCCAGACGATATGGAAGAGCGAACCTACGCCTTTAGGATCAATCGACAGCTGGACTATTCGCTAGCTGAAATAAAATACCACGGGTTTAAAGTTCAAACCCAATAACAAATCCATAAACTGTATTCACCATGGAAAAACACAATTTATTAGCGCAACAAAAAAGAAAACTAAAATAATAATGAAACTGTACAAGAAAATGATTACTTCTTTCTGTTCTTCCCTCGCTGCCAAGCTTCCTAACGCCTTTCGACTCTCCTTTCCTTTGCTCTCCTCATAATTGCTCGCTTAATACTGATTCAATGGTAATGTGGACCCAAATGCAGACCATGATATGGGCTTAGCAATGGGGATGTGTGGTAGGCTGGAGCAATCACTGTTTTTAAAGCTGGAGCAAGGATTGGTGTCACAATGTGTCCCCGGCTATGTACCACTGTTGAACTCTGATGAGAAATTGCTGGTGGAAGACTATGGATTACCTTTGTTACGACAGGTGCATGCACTAGTGGAGCGTATTCCAATAGGGGAGCATGAAGTGGTGCGTGCAGATATCCAGGACGTGCTGCAGCTAGCGCACACATAGTTGAAACAACGACAAACTAAAAAGTGATTAAATTTATTACCAGACTCCAAGACTGGACTCAACGGGCAATCCCTTACCAATTTGAACATTTTTCTTTAAAGTGGATTCAATGTAGCTCTATGAACTTGCTAAGATGAAAGTGAACTGATGCCCTAGCATGTCGAATTCAGCTCTTTTATATATTTTCAGATTCGCACAAATTACTCTGCAGCAGCGCTACTCATTAATCATTACTCCACATTCAGATGCCGTTGCAAATCCACAGCTTCCATCCTCCAGAATTGCACCAGCAGTCGCTGAGTTTTTGTCCACAGACTGACTTAGATTCAAAGTTGCATAATGGCTGGCCCATTAAGAGCGTGCAGTAGGCACCAGTACCGATACCAGTAGTATTCCTTTGTTAGATGACATACGGCATGGCATGGTGTGGATAGCGCCGCCACCACATAGTATAGGTGACTTCTTTGGCGCGACCTTCAGGGCAAAATAAACACTGAAAACAATTTAACACAATTTCCATGCCGGAGTTTTCCCAAACAAGATCAGAGCCGTACATGCATATGTATCATGTCGAACTGACATGACCGGGACATGGGAATGCATCGCGCAGCAGACCAGTTAATTGTGTGAACTCTTGCGAGCAATGCTGGCACCTGGTGGTGGGTCTGCTCTGTCTGTGGGGTAGACCTCAGCATGTCACAGTGGAAAAATCGTGCAGCTTTATGCAACACGGATAGAACTCCAGGTGGTGTGGTTGATTGAAAAGTGCAGAATGCTACAAATCGGTCTCTCTTCCTTGGAAGCATAGAATTAATTAGGTGAACTGTGTATGTCACAGTAATAGATCCGCTTATGTGGAATTATGCACTAGTGTCACCTGTTTTTCATTTGTCGCATGATGAAGCTTAGAGCTGGTGACGGAGGTCTATATAAAGTCATGACTTATGCGATTGGGGTTCAGATCTTTAGAGAGATTAGTTGCAAGTGTTTGTGGAGCGCAACGTCTGGTTATTGCGTCTCTTTATTATAATCCGAAGCTTAGTTGGATATAATTCCCGGATATAAATCGCTTGTTGTTTGTTTTGTCATTTGAAGGAACTGGGCATTCTCTTCTTCTTTCAAAATTCCATATTTCTGAACTCAGAAGGTGTTAATTTGGAGGAACTCCTTTGGGACTGGATCACAATGGCATTCAACGCTTTGTCCGTCCGGGTACTTCCGTGTCTGTCATACGGAAATTATAGTTCTTGACGCTTGGTGATTATAAAGGGCTGCAGCTTATGAGTGATAGTCACCTTCCTAGTACTAGAATGCATATAGCAATTCTGACTCTATATTAGAGCGGAATAGTCGCCGCTTAGAATTTGTGCTAGAAGTACAGCTTTTTCCAATTTTTGACCGCGTTTCGAAATGCAGCTTTTGCTGTTCCGATTTTGTTGCTTGCATTCAGTTCGGTGCCACACCTACTGTCCGACAATGCTTGTTTAAGCAATGTAAACTGAAAGGCTGAGTGTTTTTGTCGTGGACGTATTAATCTTCAGCCCCACTTCCCCCCCTTCTAAACTAATACTGTGTGAAAGCAAATAAATGTCGTCTGAGTAGTCTAAGTGTTTTGGGTAAGATGTCACTGTTATCAGCGATAGTATGTAACCAAGTCGCACCCCGCTTTGGACTTCAAAGACTCCCAATATATTCTCGTAGGTAGCATTGATATTAGCTAAAAGTTCTCTGATAAACTAGATTAAATCCCGGTTCAAGCTGTCGAATGCCCTGTCGAAGTCGATAAAAGCAAATGGAGCAGGAGGATCCCGAGCGGGAACTTGCTTATATTCAAGTTTCTCAAGCATTCTACGAGTACATGAGAGAATGCAGAAACTTTGTCGATTGACGAGATAATTGAAGCGACTTGGGAAATCTAAGAAGTTATACGAACAAGTCTACCTGGTTTACTTCTCTCGAGTACTCTGATCACAGTTAAATTATCTGTCACTTGGAGGCCTGGATATTTACGGCACTATAGAGCTCATTTGAGTCTGTAGTCACGACCCCTTCCCTTAAACAGTTCAGTCGGGTTACGAAATGCTTATTCCACCTTCTGATTTGATCTTTGTCCGATATCAGCAAATAACCGTCAATCTTCTTCACTGGTTATTGTTTGGGGTTCTGACGACTTATCCGGGAATCCTGCCTGTACTTCCAGAGGTCAAACCGTCAAACCCCACATACTCCGGATCATAACTTCGCCGCAAGGAAAAGAAGAAGAAGATAATTTAGCAGATAAGATCTTATATACGATGTTGAGGAGACTAATAGATCTGTAGTTGGCCCACTTCAAAGGGTCTCCTTTCGTGAGGATTGGGTAAACGATGCTGAGGTTTTATTCGTTGGGCATACATTCACCCGACCATGTCTTACAGATGAGTTAGCGTATGCTCCGTACCAAACAATCCCCAGGTGCTTCAAATAGCTAGACAATTAGACCGTTAGCTCCAGCAGCCTTATTGGACTTAAGCTTAGATATTGCTATCTTCATGTCACTTTGATCGGGTTAGAATAGCGCGATCTTTCTAAATTCTCAGCACCCAACATGACTCCAGTACTAAATTTTCTTCTTCATCTTTAGAGGCTTCTATTCGACCTTTGTAGCCTTGCCACGTTCTTTTTCTAGTATCTTCCGGTAAAACTTTCGAATATCATTGCTTCTATAACACCTCCCCATTGACCCAATCTCGCGTTCTTCATATTCTCTTAGAAGGTGGTGACCGTCCCTTTTCTTCTACTTGCAGGTGCCGTAAGCTCCTATAGAAATGACTAAGATATCAATTTTGTGGAACCGGTGACAAATGTAGCATCGTTAGTCAGTTCCTTATGGGACCTTTTCTTTTTATTTTCTGCGAAGCGGCGTTAACAACCTCAGCTAATGGGTGACATAAACCCAATACTCGCCTATAGTTTTCTTAAAAATCAGCTACCCAAGAGGCACCATAGCCTTACCTGTCTTGGAGTCGCCTATGATAGAGAGACTTCCTATATGGAATCATGTTTTAGTTTGTAAAGCCTGCAAAACGACATCTATTACTGCATGAGCGCTAATGAAGGCATGATTTCACTGAGATATATTTTTTTTTTTTAGGTGGCCTCAACCAACAAACCCCTCTAGCCAGCCCGGTTATGAGCCAGCTGCCTCCAGTTGCGCATGCCAAGTTGGTTGAGGTCCCCCTCCACTTGATTGCGCCACCTACCACGAGGTCGTCCTCTACTGCGCCGTCCATCCGGGGTGGATTAAGACTTTCCGGGCTGGAACGTTGGGCTCCATCCGCTCTACATGACCCAGCCATCTTAGTCGTTGTATATGAACTCTTCTGGCTAAGTCGATGTCATTATAAAGGCCGTATAGCTCGGCATTATATCTTCTCCTCCACTCGCCGTCTATGCAGACGGGACCAAAGATCACTCGAAGAACTTTTCTCTCAAAGTAACCAAGGGCATCCTCATCCGATTTTGATAAAGTCCATGCCTCTGTGCCATACAGCAGGACTGGGATGATTAGCGTCTTATAAAGAGTTACCTTAGTGGATCGAGATAGGGCTTTGTTTCTCAGTTGCCTTCTTAGCCCATAGAAACAACGATTGGCAAGAGTAATTCTTCGTTTGATCTCCCCACTGGTGTTATTTGCGGAGTTCACCATAGAGCCTAGGTAGACAAAGTCTTTTACTACCTCAAACTTATATCTGTCTATCGTGGCGTTCTGTCCTAGACGTCGATGTTGGGTGTCCTTTTTTGTAGACAGCATATATTTTGTTTTGCTTTCATTGACCGCTAAACCCATCTTTGCTGCCTCGATCTCAATACTCGAAAATGCCCCACTGACTGCCCGCTGAGCTCTTCCAACTATGTCAATGTCATCGGCGTAGGCCAGTAGTTGTACAGACTTGTAAAAGATTGTACCTTCGGTGTTGATTTGTGAGTTTCGTACAATTCTTTCAAGTATAATGTTAAAGAGATCACATGATAGCGCGTCACCTTGTCTAAGACCTTTCCTGACATCGAACGGATCGGTGGTATTGTTTCCGACTTTGATGGAGCAGCGAGAGTTCTCCATTGTCATTCTGCACAAACGGATGAGCTTGGCAGGGATGCCAAGACTAGACATGGCTCTGTATAACTCGTCTCTATACACGCTATCATAGGCAACTTTAAAATCGATGAAAAGGTGATGCGTATCGATGTTATATTCATTGGTTTTTTCCAAGATCTGCCGTAGTGTGAATATTTGGTCAATGGTGGACTTACCGGGACTGAAACCGCACTTAAGGACCTATCAGGTTGCTGTCGATTGGTTTTAGGCGTTCACATAATATGGCAGACAGGATCCTATATGCGATGTTAAGAAGACTTATACCTCTGTAGTTGGCGCAGTACAGAGGGTCTCCTTTCTTCAGGATCGGGCACACGATGCTGAGGTTCCATTCATCGGGAATACTTTCGTCAGACCAGATTTTACAGATGAGCTGGTGAATGCTGGCAATACTGCCACTGGTCTTGCGCGTTTGCTGCTGGCGGCAGAGGACTTAGGTTAAGATTAAAGGAGACTCGATTGACAAAGGCTCTGGCGGTCTCTTGCGATTGTAGCCGTCCGACGTCAAACTTCCTCACAGTATTTCGTTGATTTCGCTCTGTTGTGGATATCCGCATCCGTACCTTGGCTACTACTAGGTAGTGAACGGAGTCCACATTGGCTCCCCGGAAAGTCCGAACACCCAGAATACTGGAAGAGTGTCTGGCGTCAATCGCGATGTGATCGATTTGGTTAACGGTTTTTGATCAAAAGATAGCCATGCCCCCTTATGGATATCAAGACGTAGGAACCGCGTACTAGCTACGACAACATTTCGTTCCGCCGCAAAGTCGACTAGCCTGAATCCGTTGTCGGATGTAATGTCGTGTAGGCTGTGCTTCCGACCACACTACTAAAGACGTCCTCCCTTCCGAGCTTTGCGTTTAAGTCACCCAGGGCAATTTTAACGTCATGGTTAGGGCATTGTTCATACGTGTTGTCCAAGAGCTGGTAGAAGTCATCCATCGTCGCGTCGTCCATTTTTTCGTGAGGGGCATTAGCGCATATTAGGCTAATGTTGGTAAATTTAGCCTTGACACTGATGGTCATGAGGCGCTCGTTTACAGGGCCAGCTCCTTTTGTTATACCCCTAGGACGAGGGGCCGGGTACACCGGTGCCAGTAGTCCACTACGGGAGTATGAGCGCAATGAGGCCCATTGAGGGCTTCTCCGCCACCATCTCTAGCCTGACTAGCCTTGGAAATTCCTTACTGACCTGTGATCCGAATATGTCGAAGCAGTTCAAGTAAGGTATACGCTGGCCAGTAGACAACACCGATGATTCCATCTGGAGAATTCATCCGCCGCACGTCCTCCTTCTGAGGAACTCTTGCTAGACTTCTGAGACGCATATTTCAGCCGATCAGGTCAACAAAAGATGCCTCGTCCAGTTAAACATATGTGTGCTGAAGTTCACCCAGATGTGCTTGTGCAGTGTAGCGTGTGTTCAGCTACACATATATCATTAGACTCAGCATACGCTCATCGTTAGTTCACTATTAGATAGTTATCCAGCGGGTACCACGAGGATGTGATTATGCGATTCTACCCACCACTGAGATCTTTAGTATGAGAAAATATTCAATTACAGCTTCTGAGCAACTGTCCAAATTAATGCCATCAGGGTTTAGTAAATAATGCTTTGATGGGCCAATAATTGCGAAAAAATAAAGATTGTCATATTAAGAGGGCAGCTTTTAACCCGGTTCCGCTATGCAACTCTGCGAAAAATGTGTAACCGCAGCTTTAGCCTATACAAATCGACCCACTTATGAGACCACCGAACATATTCTGATACCAATTAATCTAACGACCACACTTCAGCGTTCGAGATCATAAACTTTTCTTGCCCTTAGCGACTGTGCTCACCGATGTTTCATATTGCACAAGAACCACAATATTTCCCTCGATGTTGTGCCTCCTCCACTGACACTAATGAGATTTACGATATCGGCTCTTTCATTTGGACTGTCCACTACCATTCAGATAGTGGGCTGATAGTGTCATTATTACTAGCACTTTGCGAAAGAAACAAATGTGATTGCAACGTAGGTAGGTTGCTGCCATGCTAAGCTAAAATTGTTGCCACAGAGTTTTTTGACGATTAAATCGCCGCACAGGCAACAAATAAATAAATTTTATTGTTTACGGTTCCACATCTGTGATCACCAGGAATTTTTTTTCATTCGTATCTAGGCTACGTCTAGGCTGTAGATTTCCGGGATTTCGTGGAATGCTGCCTTAATTTGTCTAACACGGTTTTGTTTGACTATAGGTTGTGAACTACGAGTACGCCAACAACTGGGCTAATTGACGTAAAAAAAAACGTGTCTCTGGACCAAAAATATAGTCAAACCCCTTGCGTGGACGTGTGCCAAAGAGCACACAGCACGAAAGTGCTTCACCAGTTAACCAAAAAAGCAATTTGCCACCACCACAAATGGCCATAAAAAGCTTCAATCCGTGCATACCGTGCCGAATCAAAGAACGTGACACATCACATAAAGCGAAATGCTGGAATGCCGTGCTTCCTCACCCGGTCTCCTGGGTAAAGGTCAGGCTAAAAACTAATTCGGATAGCATGTTACACCGCCATCCCCTGTCGAGAGCAGGTATCTGGTCATAAGTGTTGATGGGATTTCATAATCCGACTGTGAGCCAAAGAACACGCACGACATGAGGCTGGGCGCCAATGTACGAGTAGCAGCAAGTTGACCGGAGCTGGGCTCCTAGAGTTACATTTTTGTTGGAGAGGCATGTGCACCGGATTGTGGTGGCAGCTGGGATTTCTCAATTATGGGTATTTGTATGGCCAAGTGAGGGGTACTGCCCCCTCCCCACCAAGTTTCATTTAGGGGTACTCGTATATCGTTAGATATCGAGAAATGCAGCAATTCATTTGGGCCGATATGGTGTATTGGACGCAGTACGAGTATGCATAGGTAATTTGCATGGCAATTCTAGTCCCATGAAATGGCACGGCGGCAGTAAGGTACGAGTAAGTAAATGTTTTTGTTTTTTTTCTTAACCATGTTGGAGGTGCTGGTAACTGTTGACTTGTGGTGGTGGCTTAAATGGGAGTGATTGGTGGTGTGTGGCAATTTACACGGTATGAATTGTTTGCTATACAATATGCATTGTGTGCTTGGAAGTGGGTTGTGTCTCTCGGTTTTTGGGTTAATGGCTTGGGAACGAGTTAAGATTTTACACTTCCTGCATTAGATTAGTAATTTTCTGTTTGGTGCCGCAGGGGGCTTGTTAATGTGCAGGACTTTGGACGGTTGTTCATTGATAGACTTATGGTGGTTGAGTGTTTTAATAAAGTTTGATTTTCTAATGAATGACCGTGCTTTAGTCATGTAAACTTTGACAGCGCGAAAGCAGGGTAATTATTGATAAACCTTTATTTTTTGATGGACTTGTTATGAATGGCCAAACAATGCCTTATAAGTCTTAATGGACCTACTCTATCTTACCTATGGAGAATCGTTAGAGTGCTGACATTTACAGAGTATGCACTTTTAGAATCTGAGAATAGCTTCCATAATGCAAGTCGAGAGGACATAAGTGTATGGTCGACTTTTGACCCACCTAAACTGGCCATAACACTAAAATGTCACTCAAAGGAGTACAAGGGTGGGTCAAGTCCCTGAAAAATGAAATAAGGAACACTCTTTTCGATATAAAAACATTTTATTGTTCAACATAGTTTCCTTTTTAGCTCTATACACTTCATCCAACGTTTCTCCAATTTTTTGATGCCCTCCAAATAATACGATTTCTCGAGCCCCTCAAAATAAGCGTTTGTTTTAGCGATGAACTCTTCATTCGACCCAAATCTCTTACCTCCGAGCCATTTCTTCATGTTTGGAAACAAGAAATAAGCCTGTGATAAACCTGTGGCCTCTTCAAGCTCTCTCACTTTCACTCGCCGATCGTCCATTATCAAACCATGGATTTTTTCGACCATTTCTGGTGTGGTGACCTCAATTGGGCGACCAGAACGTTTGGCGTCACTTGTGCTTGAACGACCGCACCGAAATTGAGTAAACCAGTGGTGAATGGTTCCAATCGATGGTGAAGAGTCCCCATAATATTTGTCAAGCTTTTGTTTGGCTTGCGTGATAGTTTTTTCTCGCAAAAAATACTGTTTAATGTGCACTCGAAATTCACTTTTTTCCATTTTAACTAAAATGCTACTAGGCGTCTATATAACATGGCTGCCACAACAAAACTATTTGACAGATCTGTCTGAAAATTTGGGTGCGTTCTTTTGAAAGATGATTCTTGACAAAAAAAAATTAAATTGAAGGTGACGACACAATTTGTGTTAATTTTCAGGGACTTATTGACCCACCCTCGTAGTAGGGTACCTTCTGATCAAAAAGTATCCGGAATTTCCCATTCAAACAAACCACGCTTAAGGGTTAAGGTTCAGGCGTGACCATATTAGCCTTGCAATGTTGCAGTTATTAAGATATGCCCACCTAAGATGGTAAGCTTTTTTCAATGCACTTTTTCCATTTGATGGATGGCATTGGCTCGATGAGATTCTCTATACGCTTGCGTACCGAGTGGACCTTGTCGAGCTAATCCATCACTCGCACAATTTACCGGGGAAGGAGAATGGTATTATTAGAACTTTAGTTGTTTTAATTTTTTAGGAAAGTAACGGGTGGGTCATCTGCTAGTTTCTGACACTGACAGCTGTTGCTGGCTCAAAAAAATGACAGATACTCGTACATAGTGTCCGCGGTACGAAAAGTTGGAAAGTATTGAAAACTTATTTCCAAAGTGACTGTTGTGTTGCCGAAACAGTGTGAAGTTTGAAAATAAATTTTGGTACAAATAATGCACTGACTGTGCCTGCTGTACGCACGTTTTTTTTAAATTCTCTTCTGTGCATTCAGCTGAGAATATTGCTACTGTTGCCGAAAGTGTGCGCCTAAATCCGAGACTAGCCTAAGGAGAATTATACATAAAGACCTCGGATTATTCTCTTACAAGGTCCAACTAACTCAGGAATTGAGTAAAATAACCAACCGCTTCGATATCACTTCTCTGTTTAGGCTTAGAGCAGCTTGAAATTGACGTCAATTTTGCTAAAAAAAAAAAATGATGAGGCGCATTTCAATCTTGGCGGCTTGTCAACAAGCAAAACTGCCATATTTGTTACTCAGAAAATCCACATGTAGTCGTAGAGAAATGAATGCATCCTCAGTGTGTGACTGTTTGGTGTGGTTTGTGGAATGGCGGCAATATTGGCCCATTCTTCGAAGTGAAGGTAGCAACAACGTTACAGATAACGAAGTTCACTACAGAGGCATAATAGCCTTTTTCTTTACGAGCAGCAGAAGAAATAAACTTGTATGATCTCTGGTTCCAGCAAGATGGCGCTACGTGTCACACAAGTCGTCCAACAATCGATCTGTTGAGCACTAAGTTCAATAATCGTATAATCAGCCGTTTTGGTGATGTTACTTGGCCTCCGTGGAGCTGCTATTTGACGCCGTTGGAATTTTTTTTGTGGGATGTCGTTAAAGATCGATCGAATATTGATCGAGCTATTCGTGAAATAGAGATCCCTCTAATATGTACTGCCAACTGTTGCCCCAAGCTTTGGAAGAGCTCTTACATAATTCCCTTTCACAAAAAAGGGTTCGAAGAATGAAATCTCCAACTACAGGCCCATTGCTAAACTCTCCCGCATTCCCATGCTCTTTGAAAGCATTGTTTCTTTCATTGTAAGCCTATCTTTTCCAGCACGGATTTCTTAAGAGAAGGTCAACAACTACTAATTTAACGAAATTCGTATCTAGCACTCTGTGTGCATTAGAGGATGGCAAAGAAGTTGATGTAATTGCCACAGATTTTAGTAAGGCCTTCGATAAAATCTCGCACAGAATCATTCTTTATAAACTCAAATCCCTTGGCTTCCAACTGGGTTTCATTGGGTGGATTAAATCCCGCCTTGAGGAACGCCAATACAAAATACTATTTAGATCGGCTGTATCCGACCTCATTAAAGCCACTTCTGGGGTCCCTCAAGGTAGCCATCTTGGTCTCCTGATTTTAATTTTGTCAATTAATGACGTTTTCTTCATCATCAAAGACTCTTACCTATCCATCTACGCTGATGACATGAAAATCTTCAGGCACATTTTAAACCCCGCCGACTCTTGCCCACATCAAGCTGACTTGAACAACTTTTCAATCTGGTTTTTCTTGAGCTCAACGTCAACAAATGTCAAACTATTACATATTCCCGAAAGCGTCTTCCAGCCCCTAGATCCTATTTCATCTCTGACGAGCCCGTCCCTTCTGTAACTTTATTACGCGATTTGTGTGTTATCTGCGACAGAGAACTAAATTTCCGATGCCATATTGATAACATTATTAGCAGAGCCAACTCTGCACTCGGTTTCATAAAACGCTGGTCTAAAGAATTCTCGAACCCCTACGTCACGAAATCTCTCTACTTCACATTTGTTCGGCCAATCCTCGAATATGCTAGCCAAGTGGTCCCCCTATCATGATACCCATTCCCTTCGAATAGAGGCTGTTCAACGCTTGTTCATCCGTTTTGCTCTTCGCGGTCTTCCTTGGTCTGACAGGCATAACTTATCCCCCTATGAGAATCGTTTGAAATTAATTAACGTACAGCCACTTGAAATACGTTGAGAAATTGCTGACATACTCTTTGTACATCAGCTGTTAGCAGGAAACATCGACTGCCCTAATCTGCCCCAAATGATCTCCCTTAACACTAAACCCACGCCTCCTGAGGTCTGTACCAATCTTTGGTCTCAATTTTCATCGCACCAATTATGGTTGTAACGAGCCAATGTCTAGAATGGTACTTTTGGCCAACGGCGCGCACAGCTCTTTTGATTTTCACTCCAGCAGATTTGCACTCAGAAACGCCCTCCAGAATTTCACTTCCACTCCTCCGCCCTAATCACTTTAGTTTTAGTTTTAAGTTTAGTTTTTAAGTACTTAGCCTTAATCTTAAGTTGTATTTAGTAATAGTCTAGTACGGCTCACCTTTTAGAAATGTAGCTAGTTAACAAATAAAGCGTAAGCAAAAGTTTTCGAATTAAGTGTTGTCTACCAAGGCTTTTACAACACTATCCAGTATCGATAGAATGCTTTTAGCTTTGTGTCTTACGATCGCCTTAGAAATGTTTGTTTTCGCAGCAAAAATCTTTACTGTCTCACTTTTTTGAAATATTTTCTTGGATTTTTTCCTCCGGATTCCGTGGTTGCTTTCCCGGGATTATAGTTGCCGATTTTGCCTTGAAGTGTGAACCCCAGATAAGAAGTTTGAAGTAAATGCATCGAGCCTGGGATCCCTTTAGGATTCATTCGACCACAAACAAAATTGTGAGACCAATTTTTATAACTTTTTCTACGTCAAGATTGATCAGAATTTCGAGATCGAAACCTAATCTGTTTCAATATTGATTAGTTCTCGGTTTAAAGTTGAAAAATTATAATTTTGACATATCTGCCAGTCTTGTGCGTCTATGCATGATGACGACGGAGATTACACGCTCTTCCATCACTGTCGAATCGGGACGTTTCATGTGAGAAAAGGTCGCACTGTCGCATCGTTCTTAATAGATTTTTGCGAAACTTGCAAGAATTTGTGACACTTCTGACAAACGTAGACGAATTTGAAATACGAGTAATTGGAAGAACGCAGCACGCGATCATTTAATGAATGCTGAGGCAGAATGGGCTAAAATAGATTTAGCTGGGTGGATGTGCGGGGTGGATGAAACCGACGGGGACTATCTGTGACTTAATAGAATTAAATTAAGCACTTGGGTGTAGCCGGGCAAGCCTAGAAATAGTTTTCCAGTTCGTAGTTTTCCACCAAACAAGTGGTCGACAAGAGAGTTTTGGTTTTGTTAAAGCCATTCAGCATGAGCACAGTCTGTTCACTCTATTCAGTTTGGTTATCACTTTCTAGTGAAGGCAACTCATTCCGTGTTTGCTACACCGACATTTACATAGCTCACTAATGGCTCTCTGTAGCTCAGGTATATGCTCTGATCAAGTATCTTGCATGTACGTATATATCTAATCAGTTAGATACGAAGAATCCAGGCATACATCGTTGAAATAACGAAAGTGATCGTCCGAAAAGAAAAAGAAAACCTATCAAAATATAGCAATCTTATACCAACAAGTATTTCATATTTCAACCTCTAAGCCAGTATTGTTCGCCCGTCACTCGTCAGATTGCTCTAATTTATAACCTCTATCTAGATACAATCTACAATGTGGTTCCGACATCTTTCACACATAGTTCTCTGCGTCACCAGCCAACAATATAAAACTTGTTCTCGCAAATGATCTCAAAGTCTCATTAACCCCACAGATCATAGTCCCGGAACTAATACCCCACTCAGTCTAGATTCGAACAAAAAAATACGCAAACACACTTGAAAATTATTTTCTTATTTCATTTCCGTTTATTCAATTCAATTCATCGTCGCACAAAAGTATCCCTGAACGCGTCTCTCTCGATCCAATCTCTGTCCGTCCGTATTTACCAAGCCTGGTAACCAAGTGGAGCATTGTACAAGGTCTGGATTAAAGGTGAAGTGTATGTCCTGGCAAGTCCATTCAATGGAGCACTGACAGATACATGGTTCACATAATCGGGAGCCTGAACAGTGTGGGTATATTCGTATCCACTTGATGGTAAACCAGCTGAATACAGCAGTTGGGAACCGGCAGCAATGGCGAGAAGAGCAAAGAACACCACCTTAAGAACAGAAATAATAGTTAAATCCCACGCAATCCTAGGATGGACGTCGTTGTACTTACAAACTTGAACATGTTGATTTAATTTTTTTTTGTTGTCTTCGTGAGTCTGTGTTACTTGAACAGGGAACTTTGAGCGTATGATTCTGTTACAGGAACCTTCATCCGTTTTATAGTAACAAACAAATGACAGTCAGATGGAAAATTGGAGTAGCCTAGGGTGGATAGTGTGCATTTTGTTTTTGTATATCCCCTCCCAAGTAGTTGGTTTGTGGTTTAGAATGTCATGGAACCAAGAAAAATTCACAACAATAAATAATTACGGTGGTCACACCAACCGCGACGACTGCGACCTTCACGGGACAACTTCGTTCGTCTGATGACGACAAAACAAAAAAAAAAAAAAAAAAAACTTGTCCTACACACCGTAGAGCTCCATTAGCCGGCAATTGTGCCTATCTAGAGTAAAAGAAAAAGAAATGAATAGCAGTGTTGATTCCTGCTTAGTCACAGATCTGGTTATGACCATATGGGCGTTCTAATGGTTTGCGTATCCGTAGCACATACTCCAATTCCAATTCAATTCTAATTAGCGAAGCGGGTTTTTGAACTTGATCCCGAAACCAGTTAATCCATTGTACCGTCTTGTACGATATGAAGCTTGGCATTTCCCTTGGAATTCCTAACATTGTTGCTTCGTTGTTTGTACGAGTAGGAGTTTCTTAATCCGATTAAAGATAGATTTTTCGGTCGATTGACGTTTTGTTTCTTTTCGATGGAAATGAATAATTGTGGGCGGTTTATCAACGTCTGATCTTGCGGAACTAAATTTTATTTATTTTTTTAATGGCACTAGCAGGATGGCATAATTAGAGGCGGGGTTTATGGTAAGAGGATGTTGGTACTCGTATTTGGGGGATCAGTAATCTGATAGCCGCGTGATCACCTGTTGCGGATCAGTGTCAACGTTTGTGAGAGTCGCATAATATCTTATTTAAGGTTAATGAGAAATAGAAGATGCATTTAGCCAGATAGTCATAGGTCTTTGAACTTTACATGACAGGATTAATCTGAGCCTTTTTCTTTGTCATGGAGCTTGGGTGGTCTTCATTATGCAACTTAACCGTATAAACAAAGAACAATCCAATATTATACGAGTACGGCCTTAAATTAATTAATTCCACTGAAATGATGGTGTCAGCATGACATAGAGTGGTACAGCTCTTTACGACTTTCTTTGTTTTTAGTGATTTAGAAGATACGACTCTGACCTGTACTCAAATATTTTTTTTTGTTACGGCAGTTAATCGTTAACAGCCTAAATTGGTTTTATCTAAGATGATGGTATGACTAGTACTTAACTTAAATCCTGTTTCTATTTGTAGGTCTAAAGGCTTTCACATGCCATCGAGCTCGTTAAGTTTCAACAACACTCTCCTAATCAATTCTTGTGAGTCTGTGTTCTCTTCTACCATTCGAGTCTAATTTAGTGTGAAGCTGTGATGTTTGTTCTGATCCCATTCTCTGATAATGAAATGTATTTCTTGTAAATCAATTCACCGAAAATTAGGATGGCGGTCATTTTTAGGGAATGCTTTAAGCGGTAAAGTTGGAACTTGGTAATGAAGCCCATTGCATGTTTTCCTAATCTTGTACAAGATACAATGCATTCCAACTGCTTTCAGATGGAATAGCTAACTGCGAGTTGACAATAATCTTAAGAAAAAAAAAAACATGTGATGAGCGATTACAGGGCATATCACGACATACGGGCTTACCTGCAGGAACTACGAGTATCCCTCAGTTTCTGTTAGGTCCTTGATAAGTGTATTACAAGCAGATCGGTCCCATTAACTCATGTCTGCCAGAGCAAGGAGGAGAGCTTAACTATTCTTCAAAATTATATAAGTAATTTTACCTACACCGTTGTTCGTAAAAAATCTGAGGAGAGATTAAAGCCGTGGATTAACTATTATGTGTTAAAGAAAATTAAACTTAAAAATAAATTAAGAAAAAAATGCTTTAAACATCCTCTTAATACAGCGCTGAAAATTCGTTTCAGAATGTTGGGTAAGAAAGTAAATAAGGATATAAGGATAGCTCGGGATAGATATTTTTACTCTAAGGTACGAAGTGCACTTGGTAATCCTAGAAAGGAATGGAAGGCTAACAATATTTCTAAATCTATAGTACTGTGTAATGATGATGTTACTATTGATGATCCTGTAACAATATCAAACATATTTAATGATTTCTTTTCTTCGGTTGGTCTGATGTCTTCTCATAATGAGTCTCCTACATATTGCAAGGGTTGCGCTAGGTCCCATTTAGTCGACGACTATGTTAGGAATAATAGCTTCTTTTATGAAGAAATAACAGGCTTCGAGCTTTACAAAATTATATGTTTTCTCAGCAACTCAAGCTCTTGTGGTAATGATGGTATTTCCAATCCTACCCTAAAAAACATAGCTCTAAATATAGTAGACATACTAGCTTATATTTTTAACTTAAGTATTTTCACCGGAATTTTTCATGATAAATTGCTATGTGATCCCTCTTTTCAAAAAAGGGTTGTAAAAGCGACAAAAACAATTATAGGCAAATTTCCTTATTGTCATCAGTTTCAAAAGTCTTTGAAAAAGCTATTAAGAGTAGAGTGCTGAGTTACCTGGGAAAAATAAATTTCCTTAGTCCTGCTCAGTTTGGATTTAGAGAA
Source organism: Pocota personata (assembly GCA_963082735.1). NCBI lineage: Eukaryota > Metazoa > Arthropoda > Insecta > Diptera > Syrphidae > Pocota > Pocota personata. The sequence continues at coordinate 36,706,017 of OY720431.1, forward strand.
GGCCTTGCCACAGAAGATGCCCTCTTGGAGTTTTGCTCTTTTATCTAAAAAGCATTAGATGATAACAAATGTAGTGCCGGACTCTTCGTGGACATCACCAAAGCTTTTGACATGGTTAACCACAGAATTCTGCTAAACAAATTATATTATGCAGTTTTTCGTGGTTTTGTACATAATTGGTTTGAGTCCTACTTGAAGGATAGAACTCAAAAAGTCAAAATAGGTAACCTTTGTTGGTGGCTCGAAAACTATAAACTTAGGTGTGCCTCAGGGATCAGTTCTTGGGCCCATACTGTTCCTAATTTATATCAACTCTTTGTTTAGTCAACCGTTCATAGGGAAAGTTACAGCATTCGCAGATGATCTTGGCATTGCATACCGCTCAGATAATCTTTTAAACTTAAGCGCTGATATAAACTACGATGTACACCTTTTAGGAATATGGTTTTCGGAACACAAACTAGTTGTCAGTAACAAAACTAAGTTGATGCACTTTAGTCTAAGTATGCAAGAGTCCCCTGACTTCGAAATTTTCTTTCATGCTAAAAATTGCGTTAGATCAAATGTGTCAAATTGTGTTTGTACTGTGGAATCTACAAGGACAATGTTTAATGAACAAGCATCTTGTGACAGACATTGTTTTAAAATTGAAGTAGTAAATCAGTTTAAATATTTAGGTATTACTATTGACCAAAATATGAGTTGGTCCGAACAAATTTCAATTCTGAAACAATATTTACGTTCTGCAGTCCGAAGCTTTTATCGTCTCAGAAAATTCTGTGACAACAAAACTTTAAAAACAGTGTATTCTGGAATATTTGTGGTGGTGCTTACCAAACAAAGCTTAAGCCATTGATTGTTTTGTTTTGCCAAAGTGCGCTTTCAGAAAAGTATGTGGAGCCAATCGTTTAACTCGATCTATGGTTTTGTTCAGAACATTGAAAATTCTACAACTAAAACACTTGTACTATTTTAAAGTTTGTACAATTTTCTTTATGAGAAGTGGTTAATTACAGAGTCCAATTTCTAACACCCGCAATTTCCGAAGCAATTCAATTAATGTTGTCGTTATTCCTCCTTTTCGTAGCACTTTATTCAAAAACTTTTACTCCGTTGTGTCCTGCAAATTATTTAATAAACTTCCTATGAATATTCGAGGCATTAGATCTTTGCCCGAATTCTTAAAGCAAGTTAAATTAGGGCTTCTCGATTTTGATCATGAAGAAATTAAACTTTTGCTGCTCTATATTATTTAAATACATCATATTGCCTAATTGTTCTACTTTCTCTTTATATGTTATCTCTTTACGCTTTCTCTTTCTTTTTTTGTAATTTTTTTTTTTGTGTAAATTTTTTTATAAATGAATTAAATACTGTTCACCCCACATTTCTAAGATAATTTTTTTTTATATGAAGTGGCATTATCACTATTTGTTAATTTATAAATACAAAATGTCACTACCTATTCTTAATTTCAATATTGTTATAGTAGATTAAGTAAATAAAGTTTTGTTAAATTAAGAATAATGAATGAATAAAATAAAAAAAAATAATATACATATATAACGCTGACAAAATCTAGAAGTCAGGCGAAACAGTAGGTTTGCATTAAATGCGTAACCAGGGGATTGCTCAACAATGGCATTTGTTGTACATTCTTTCTTTGTGACACGTCCGGGACAGATATACTCGTATGCACAATGCCAAACGACTGCCAAAATTATTCCTTATGTGGAGGTGAAATTGAAGCTAATTAACCGCTGTCGCAAAGAAGTTCAATTTATTAATACCCTAGAATGATGTTAAGTTCACGTTGACTAAGAGTTGGTGTACTCGTAGTAGGCAGCAGGTCATGTGACATGCTGTGCCCTTTAATTTCTGTAGCGCACCCTATTATTTGGATTAACAATGATTGACAATTTTATGAATAAAATTGGTTTTGGCAAATAGTGTACAAATATGTCCGCAAGATATTAGTATGGTCCACACAGTAGGATAGTAGTGCTGCTGGTCCGCTTATGGGGTTTGCTATTGTCGCGGAACTCAGAATTCATCCGCATTCCACTCGGTCTTGGATCGTATTGTAGCTGAAGCCAAGGCGTTGTTGTTGCTCTTTTATCATGGGTGCCATCCAATTTGTTGGCCTTTTCTTTTAATATTCGCTGGGACTTCAATTCAGAATGCTTTTCTTACCCGGTTTTCTTGCAATCGAATTTGCACGTGACAATATCAATTGATCATGTCTGCTTGAAGCCTTTCGATGATAGACTTTTTAACATGAAGACTTCCGTGGATACGACATTCTTAACTTTTTTATCACCGCCGCCATAATTTCACTTTTGAATTCCTCGTATATTGTCCATGTTGGAACAACTGTGGTGTAAAGTTTCCCTTTTAAATTGCGCGGCATTTTTCTGCCGCAAGGAACATACGAGTTTTCTCGCCTGAGGACACTTTATGCCCTTCGTCGTTACAATGGAACCCAACTACTTAAAACCTGAGCAACAATGCTGTCTAAAAAATATCTGCTGCAGACCTCAATTTGTCGGAAAACAAACAAGTTAGATGCCTCTACTCGTATCTTTGAACGACTGATATTGAATCCGTTTTATTCCATTGCACCTTTACATTTATTAAGCGCATTTTTTAAATCTACTGTGTCTCCATTTGCTCCAACTGCATCGTCCGCAGTTCATTGGTATGTTGACATGATGTTTCAATAAGTAATCAAAAACCACGTTAAAGAAAAAAGGTCTAAGGACGCTACCCTGGTGCACGCCGATATTTACCGGAAATTCTTTGGTTATTCCTGCTGCGAACATCACTGTACTTACTGATTGATTGTACTCGTACTCTACGCAAGATAGTCTCATAATTGATGTCGTATTCAGGGAATACCTCGGCTGTCGATGACACGCTTTCGAGTGATATGCTCCTCGCCTGTTTCGCATGACCACGAGAGATATAATTATGACCGATACAGGAGCATAGGAATCTCGCAAACTGAAATATTTTACCGATTGGTGCTCCGCCTTGAAAAAAATAAACAGTATTTAGGGTGTGACCATATCTATGTGTCATATCAGATTTGCTTTTGGCCAGAATCAGCCCCCAATAATGGCTGGTAAGGATATTAGGCTTTGACATCTTTTCCTCAATTATGGAAGGACGCTTACACTACCCCTATCCACAAAGAAGGATGCAAGAGCGAAGTTTCTAATTATCGCCCTATTGCTAAGCTCTCATGTATACCTAAGCTGTTCGAAAGCATCGTGCACGATGTAATGCCTTTCCACCAAAGCAACACGGATTCATTAAAGCGAGGCCAACACCCACTAACTTGACCGTATTCGTGTCTAGTACACTGAACGGGTTGGAAGATGGCAATGAAGTTGATATCGTAACCACAGAATTTAGTAAGGCTTTTGACAAAATTTCTCGCCAAATAATTATTTTCTAGCGAAAAGCCCTTTGATTTCAACCACGGTTCATCTCATGGATCAGATCATACCTAGCATCGGACCCTATTATAGAAACATCGGGCATTCCTCAAGGCAGCCATCTTGGACCACTAATCTTCATCCATACAATAAATGATGCTAAGCGTATCATCCGGAACTCTGATCTTCTGGTCTACGCTGATGTTATGAAAATCTTTAAACGCATATCATCTGCCACTGATTCTCGCTGTCTGCAGGATGATCTAGATAGTTTCTCCATCTGGTGTATACAAAATGGCTCAGAACTTAATGTCAATAAATGCCACTCCATCACTTACTCCTGCAAGCGTCTCCCACCACCACCTAGGATTTACTTCATTAGTGATGATCCTGTACCCTCAGTCACTGCGGTAGTGAACTCCACTTTCGATCACATATTGATAATGTTATAAGTAGAGCCAACTCAGCACTTGGATTTGTAAAATGCTGGTCAAAAGAGTTCTCTGACCCCTCCTCGAGTATGCTAGCCAAGTATGGTCTCCGCATTATGCTGCCCATACCATGAGAATTGAGGCTGTCAAGGGTAGATTCAGTCTTACGCGGTCTGTATTGGACTGATAACTTCAACCTGCCGCCCTATGTGGATCGTCTTAAACTGATTAATCTTCGGTCATTGGAGAAATGTCGTGATGTTGCCGACATACTTTTTATTCATCAGGTGTTATCTGGTAACATTGATTGCCCGCACTGCTTCAAGCTATTTCTCTAAATACCAATCCCCGTAACCTCAGGTCTGTTCCGCTTTTCCGTATACCTCCTCTTCGCACTAACTATGGTTACAACGAACCATGAATGCTGCGCAAATCAAATAATGCGGAACACAATTTTGATTTTAACAAGAATAAACGCTCACTCCGCAATGCCCTAACCATACTCTATCCCTTCTCTCCATAGCTTTTAAGTCTTTATCCTTTCTAGCTTTAAGTTTAGATTAAGTTATGCTTGTACTAAGCTAAATAAATGCCGGTAGAGCCGGTGCCAAATATGTAAATATGTAATGTAGACTCTCAGACATTCGATATAATCGTATGAATTCTCTCTCAAGTTTTGGGCATCTGACATTTTGGGATCTTAGGTTCAATGAGGTTCATAATTTCTCCTCTTGCTTTAAAAATGAAAGATAGTTGTTGTCGCAAAGGTTGTGGTTGAGGTTGAACTTTTTACATCTGCGATACTATCTATATGTATTCCCTCACCCAGTTTCATTTATAAATTATGCAGCTCCTTCTTCCAATTGTGCCTGTTTTCCGCATTTAAATTTAGAGCGTATCCGCAAGATTCTGCCATTCTGTCTGTCATTCTTCAAACCATAGTATTTTTGCCAGGTAGGTCCATTCTATGGGGCACGAAGTTTAGGGGTAATATTTCTCCCTCGCCTTGAAAATGGTGGTTATAGCATCCAGTCCCTGGTGATTTTCGAAATAACTAATCCCGCTGAGGTCATGTTTAAGTTAGCAAAAGGATTCCATGTGGATTGATGCTCTTGCCTCCTCTATAAAGCCGTTGTGTAATTTGTCGCTAAGGTTGCTCAAGATGTTGTAAAGCTCAATTTTCATATTTTCTACTTTGTTTACACTTATATTAAGGGGACAATTCGCTCTATCTACTTGCTCCTTCCACTTGTCAAAGCAGGCTGCTTCTTTGATGATTGCTTGCTTCGCTACAATTTTTGGTGGGCGAGTGTCTTCCATATTTAGGACCTTTACCATGTAGTTGAAGTGTATCATAAGCGTTGTTAGATACAACGGTGGGAGGCCCGTCTCTATGTACAGCATGTAGTTTAACGTGGTAATCGGCAGGCGCAGCATTCGTTTAAGAAAGAAGCATAGAAGCTGTTCAACTAGTTCGTGTCGCATGTAACCCCACACTTGTGATGCATACAACATAACTGATCTTGTAGTAGCTTTCGAAGATGTGGTATTTGCAGTGAGGCTGATGTTTTTGTTTAGCATACACTCTTTCCATGTTGAGTTAATAGCTTGTTTTGTTTCTTTTAATTTTTTCTTTAGATGCAAGCTGATGTTATTTCGAGGTGTTATGATCAATCCAAAGTATTTATACTGTTTCACTACCTCCACAGGTTCTCCCTCCATCTTTCTCTCCGTGTATGCCTCCCCCTTCCATTTCCAAACATCATGACTTGCTAATAATCACGATAAGGTACCACATTTTGTAGTATTCTTCCAGTTTTGTTATCATTCTTTGCAGCTTCTCTGGTGTATCAGCCAAGAGGACAATATCATCAGCAAACATTAGAATTTTGTTAATAAGAACACCGCCGTTCAAAGCCTGGACAATATCTTCTATGAATAATACAAATAAGAGCATATTGAGTGTACATCCCTGCTGCACTCCTGTGGTAACTGGAAAGCTCTCTGACATCTCCACCCCATTCCACACAACGGCGGCGCAATGACGATAGATACGAGTAGCCTTTAATTTTGTCAACATTTTAGTAGAAATGCTCGTGGTTGACAATTTGTAGAACAGTAGATCCCTCTTTATACACCCCGCGCAACAAAAAAAAAGCCGCATACGGGTTTTCCATTTTTTTGCGCTAATTACCTTTAAGGGATTCGCCGAATTATATTTTATTGCTTCCGGGTTAGGTAATGCACATTTTGGAATGTGTCGGAATTCATTCTGGCAGTATTTAACAGTGCGTGCAGTTGTATTTCTTAAATAAAAGTGAAAAGAGTATATCGCGATGTCTAAAAGGGTACAATTGAGTAAAGAAAATTAGGCAGTTATCGTCGCCTTATCCAAACAGAATCAGTCATTTCGTGAAATTGCTCGACAAATTGGATGCAATGAGAGTTCTGTAACAAATATCGTCGAGATCACAATCTGGACATTAAAATTGGCACAGGATTGAAGAGATGTACCACTGTTCGGGAGGACCGAGAACTGAAGAGGCTAAGCTTGAGAAACAGGTTTAAAAATGCATAGGAGTTAAGAGCTGACCTGCGAGAAGCTACTGGGGCTGAAGTTAGCGTCAGAACTATCCAGAATCGTCTCAACGAGATGGATTTGCTAGCAAGGAGACCAGCGAAAAAGCCACTTCTGACCAGCAAAATGAAGAAAACGCGCCTTAGGTGGGCTAAGGAAAGGCAAAACTGGAGTGTTCAAGATTGGTCAAATGTGGTGTTCTCTGATGAGTCCAAGTTTAACCTAATCGGACCGGATGGGAAGCAGATAGTTCGTCGTAGAAAAGGGGAACGCTACAGCGACGAATGCATAGCTCACACCGTAAAACATTCTCCTTATTTTATGGTGTCGGGATGCATCACCGCAATCGGAGTTGGATCTCTAATTATGCTCGAGGGCACTGTTAACGCAGTACAATGCAGTACAAACAAATTATCTTAGATGGTGTTGTACCGAGTATGGAAATGATAACAGCAGAAACAACAAAACCAATTTTTCAAGATGATTCAGCACCTTGCCACCGAGCAAAATCTGTGAGTAATTCGAGGTTTTTTTTTCATATTTATGGGTGTTTTGAAAATCTTATGATTTTAATTTTTAAATTTCCTCAACAGATTAAAACTTTGAAAGAAGAATTAGGAATAGAATTTGGCCGGGAAACAGTCCAGAATTTGGCCGGGAAACAGTCCAGATCTCAACCCCATCGGGCTCTTATGGGAAAGAAGATCCAAGATAAAAAACCAAAAACCATGCAGCATCTAAAGAGCATCACTGAAGAAGTGTGGTTTAATGAAATTAATAACAATTACCTCGGTAATCTCTATGCCTCCATGCCAAACAGGGTTCATGACGTTGTTAGGCCGAAGGGTGGTGCTACGAAATACTAGAATCATTTTTTAGTATTATGAATACTCAGGATGTCATTTGTTCAGGATGTCATTTGGGGTGATCCAGTCCGTAAGGCTGTTTAACCAAATGCTCCTAAAGATTTTTCTTATGGTAGATATGCCTCTATAATTTTCTGGTCTGTTTTTGTCCCACTTTTTATATATGCGACGAAGAACGCATATATGACGGCACCAACCTTCCAAAGTAGTAACCTTTCTGAGTATGAAGGTTTAGTAGGTTGTTGAGTAATTAGCTCGAAAACCGGCCTGAAACTCAAAAGTGATTTTGGGATATCCAGACTTGAAAACGTTTAGCGAGAACACCCATTAGAATTTTTAATGAGGAGTTTAAAAATGCAATTCCATGCTAGTGATTGGGGTCACCTTTCTTGAGGGTCAAAAACGTTTACATCCTGGCAACTTCTTCAATTAGCTCTGTGGTTCTATTTAGCTGTAAGTGGTTTGTTTTCGACAGGCACAATAGCCCAATTCAGACTAACAGGCATTGAGTATTAAGGACACTTGTAAAGGTAATTTTTAATCGTCATCGTCGGTCGTTTTACGAGTATATGAAGAATGTATTAGTCAGCTGGAATGAGTACAATAACTCATTCGTTCAACAGTCAATACAATATCGCTTAGCTTTAAGCAAAGCACGGTTCAAAAGAGCTGCATTTTCCTTTCTCCATTTTACAATTAATAAATCAAAAATTATTGTGTATTCGTTTAATTTTTTTTTTTTAATTTTTTATTTCATTTTTTAACAACTGTCATTTGTTCAACAATAAATATACAACTGTCCAACTACCCGTACCGAAGAATTTACCAACCGTGACCATAGCCAAGTGGAGCAGAGTAAGCAATTGGAGCTGCGGCAGCATAGCTGATATGTGCTGGGGCAGCCAAACTCAAAGGAGCAGCATAAGTCTGAATCAATGGAGCGTGAACAGCCTTAACAATTGGAGCAGCAGCATAGGTCCTCAAAACTGGAGCAACAATTGGTTGGACAACTTGAGCTGAGTTGTGGACAACAGTGGAGCTCTGATGGGACACAGCAGTTGGTATACTCTTGACGATGGCACCAACCTTGGCAAGTGAATGTTCTTGCACAATTGGTGCTGAGTACACCAATGGGGATGATTCATAGAGTCCTGGACGGGCAGCAGCTACAGCGAGGAGAGCAGACAACACCACCTGTTACGGAGAAGGATAACATTTTTTAAAATCAATTGAGATATCCTTCCTTCTGGGTAACTTACCAACTTGAACATTTTGAGATATTTTTTTTTGGTTTGTTAAGGAGGTCTGTGTTGACTGAAGAACAAATGGATTACTAATGCTACTTACACGGCGGTGCTTAGCTTTTATACACCGCGACTTTCAGTGTTGAAAAATTACTTTTGCTTTCGATTCGTCGAAAGGTTGGCGGAGGGGCACATGCAGAGTAGATACGAGTACATGTCCAAGTGCACATGTGGTCTAACTTATTGCGTCACAACGTGAAATGGAGTGAACACTCCATTATGGTTAATTGTATTAACAAAGTTTTCTTGGTATGATTTACTTTTTTTTTTTACTTATTTGGCTGCCGGACACTGCTGGTCACAATTTGGTTGTGTGTGGATGCTGCTTTTGTGGTTCTTTTCGTGGTGACCGTGAAATAGTTTTTTTCTTTTGCTTTGAGATACTTTGATTGTTTTTTTTTTGTTTTGAGATTGTGATTGAGATTCATATGCGCGATATAGGGCGTGTACCGGTACTGTGTGGTTGCTGCGCCAGGTGTGCTAATCGATTCATTGGATTTCCTTGTATTACTTTGAATTTTTGAAAGAGTTCAACGAGTTTTAAGCAATTTCATGAACTAAGTGAGGATTTTGTCGTGAATCTGGTCAGACTGTTGGTAAACTAAAGTAAATAACGACAAACTTTCAGATACATTAGCTAATCCTTGTGGTACATGGTGAATAGGTACAAAGAAGTTAGGAAAGTATCTATGATAAAATAAATTTTTTACCGAAAGGTATTTGGTATTTGCAGTTAGAAAAGTGACGACCTTTCAGGTGAGGAACAAACCAAAGTTACAAGGGGCCAGATCTGGGCTGTACGGAGGGTGATCTAAAGGACTAAAGTCTGCATAGAGCCCTGCTCTGTGCAATGATGCATTACGGAAATATGTTTATTATGTCAGTAATGTTGGTCGCTGTCGCTGATATACGATTTTCATTTCCGCAACAGTATAGTTACCGTGCGCTCACATTGGCAAGTAAACCATTCAGTTGGCTGATGTAGGCTCACATGGAACTTAATTGTTTCCGGTTCTATATAGATTTCTATGTGTTAGAGTAGGTACGTGCTCTTGAGCTAAGAAGTGAGAAAAGTAATAAGAAATGCGAAAATACACAGCGGCATGAACCAAATTCAACTGAGCAATCAGTTTGGTTGCAAGTGAGTGAACTCGTATTATAGCACGTGCGACAAAACAGTTAGACAATCATTTAGTTTTAACCGAAACGCACACTGTATAGTTACTTAAGCCCTTTGTAACGACAATAGTAACCAACTACCGCTGAACTGAAAATTGCATGTTAGCGATCAACCTTATAGTCAAATCAACTCAAAATTTTGGTTTCACTTAGGCATTTCAAGTTGCAATATGGGAACTCTTGGAATGGATTTCACGACCTAGTCATAACGCTAATTGAGTGCACATTTGCCGCCATTTTGAACGAAACCTCTGCCATTTTGAATATTTTTAGTGTTCGGTGAAGAATGCATCAAGAGAAAAAAAAAAATACACATATATTTTTGAAAGAATATAAAAAAACAGTTTTTTGCACCCCATCATCACCCACATATCAAGGGAAAGGTGAAGATTTTAGCCCAGGAGCACTAAATCTGCTTTATACTGACTCGGTGGCAAAATTATTAGCTCCAGTTTTTTTTTGATTGATCGTCACAACAACATATCAAAAGTCCTTCCCGATCTGACATGTGCAAAGTCCGCCATCTTGCAAAAATGGTGGATCAGAGAGTACTTACTTCGAGTTTTTCGCAATTGTCTCTGAAACTCTTAATCTGACATAAAAAATGATTAGGACCAAATAGAACCTGCCTTGCGCATAAATAAATAATAGCAATTATCAAGGCTACATATGATGGGTCCACATGTCACGTTTTGCACAGAGGAAGGCTGTCTGAGGAATTCGAAGTCCAAAGTGGGGTTCGGCAAGGCTGCATACTTTCACCAATATTGTTTTTATTGGTGATTAACGATGTGCTGAATGCGGCCTTATCAACAGGAAATGGAGGAATTCGATGGACTCTCACATCCGATCTCAAACACCTCGACTACGCCGACGATGTATGCCTACTAATGCACCTTCACCAAATGACAGCAAATGTGGAGAGGGAAGCAGACGTCGTTGGGCTGAAAATTAACTCGGTAAAAACAAAAATGATCAGCCTAGGACCAAACTCATCTATTCATATATGCATTGCTGGACAAACGGTTGAGAGAGTAGAGAGTTTCCAATACCTTGGGAGTATTGTCTCAACCGATGGCGGAACCGAACTGGATATAGCCAGCCGAATAGGTAAAGCAAAATCTGCGTTTGGGATGCTATTCATAGTTTGGCGAAGTAATGCAATTAGCTTAAACACCAAGCTACGACTGTTCCGTTCCAACGTTGAATCCGTGCTGCTATATGGATGTGGTACCTGGAGAGTGACCCTCACTATCACGAGGAAGCTTCAAACGTTTGTCAATAGGTGTCTACGCTATATCTTAAGGATATTCTGGCCAAATCGTATCTCTAACGAACAGCTTTATCAGAGAACGGGCCATGAACCTATAGGTACAACCATACGACGACGAAAGTGGCAGTGGATCGGTCACACTCTCCGAAAGGGTGACAGGTCCATAGCTAACCAAGCGATGCAATGGAACCCGCTTACCCAGGATGGCAGGATACGCGGCGGTCCTAGAACAGTTGAGAAGGAAGCACGACAACTGGGAAAGAGTTGGGGAGAGCTGAGGCACATTTCCAGAAATCGCACACGATGGCGCGTAGGCGTTGTAGAGGCCCTAGGATCCACAAGGGGATACAGGACATAAGTAAAGTAAAGTATGTATGTGCGTCGTAATGATTTGTTTTTTCTATATGATTTGTATAGTTGACTTACTTCATGATTTACTAACAGTTTTGCTTGAACCGACTTGTGGTAGGTACAGCATCTGTAAAAACCGGCTGATCTAAGTGTGCCTCGCTCCAGTTTTAGTGGCGATATATCTGAAAAGGTTAAAAATAAAGTTCACGACTTGGTCACACATACCACACATCTATATAATGTTTATCTGCAAATCACTCAGATTTAAAGTTTAAACAAAATGGTGGAAAGTTTTTTTTTTTTTATTAAAAAAATCTGTTAAACATACAAAAAAAAATATATTAAATTTTTTCCAAAACTTGGTAAACCATAATCTTGTATATGCCAAATATTATATTGATTTCGAACAAAATCGATTGAGTCATAGGCGAGAAATAGTATTAGGTGCGCAACTAAGTTGTCGCTGTTTGTCAATAGATGGCTCCAGCAGTAAGTGCTGATCGATTTTGACATATCCAAAACACCATGAACCGAGCTTAGACATATGGTAAACAAACTGTTTTGACACATTAGTGATTTTGTTTTGGCGTCATATACTTTTGGTTGTGTGAAAATGTCTGATTTTGTGCCAAATAATCGTCATTTGCGGGAAGAGTTGATTTTCTTCTTTCATTATAAGGAGATTCTGCTCTAAGTGAAACAACGTCGCGTGATTGGTTCCGACGTTTCAAAGACGGTGATTTCGATGTTGGCTGAATTGGAGGCATTGTTCGATGAGAATCCGTGCCAAACGCAAGAACAGCTTGCTTCAGCATTAGGCCCGTCAAGCTATTTCCAAGCGATTCCAAGTGACAAAAGCAAGGAACTTGGGTTCCTTATGATTTGAAACCATGGAATGAGTTGAGCTTCGTTTTTTCGCCTGTGAACTGCTCTAGCGGCAAAAAAAGGAAGTGTTTTCTTCACCGCATCGTGACCGGTGATGAAAAATGGATTCATTACAGCAACCCAAAAAAAAAAGAAAGTCATGGGGACTGCCCGGTCATGCTTCTACGTCGTCGGCTCGGCCGAATGTTTACGCTGCGAAAATTATGCTGTGTATTTGGAGGGACCAGGTCGGTGTCATTTATTATGAACTGTTGAAACCCAACGAAACTATCACTGGGGAACGGTATCGATTTCAATTGATGCGATTAAGACAAGCACTGCGCGAAAAAAGGCCACAATACGAGCAGAGGCACGAAAAAGTGATTCTACAGCATGACAACGTTCGGCCTCACGTTGCCAAACCCGTTAAAACCCACCTGGAAACTCTCAAATGCGAAGTCCTACCCCACCCGCCATATTCCCCAGATATTGCGCCATCCGATTATTACTTGTTCCGTTCGATGGCACATGGTCTGGCTGATCAGCAGTTCCGCTCATATGAAGATATCAAAAAATGGCTTGATTCGTGGATAGCCTCAAAAGATGAACACTTTTACCGTAACGGTATTCGAGCTCTGCCAGAAAGATGGGAAAAAGCTGTAGCTAGCGATGGGCAATACTTCGAATGATTCATTTAAAACCACTTTTTCACAATAAAGTTGCATTTTCATCCAAAAAAACAGCGAGAACTTAGTTGCGCAGCTAATAATTTTTACAAAAACCAGCTAATAGGTTAAGTACCGTTATTCGCATTTCTTGGCAAAAACCTGGTACACCATCTGTTGGCATATGATCACTGTAATTTAAATATTTTATTTGAACGAAATCGTTGGAGCAGTCTTCGAGAAAACTATTTTTTTAGAAACAAATTTAAAAAAAAAATAATAATTTTGCTCGAAATGAAAATTCCGATTCTCCTCAATTTGTAAAAAATCCATCCAGCCGCTTAATCTGCAGTCAGACAGAATTGATAGACCCACTTTTTGAGTTCCTTGAGTTTGAGTAATGTGATCAAAACCTAGAGATGCAAATTTTTCAGGAAACCAATACTTGCCCTTATATGATACTCGTAGTTAGGTATAAATAAAAAACTTAGAAAACCGTAATAATGCCTAATTTTGTTTCATCTGTTTTTTAAACGTCATTTTTCGCGATTAACGGAAAAACAGCAACGAAAAGTAAACTAGATGTGTCACATGATTTCACGCTCTTCACTTTGGTATTAAGCAATTCCTATTTAAGCTCAACAGTATCTAAGATAACTGTGAAAAGCCGGTAGAGAAATAGCTTGGTCCACCATTTTTCCAAGATGGCGGACGTTGCACAAATTAGATTGAGGAAGGCTTCTGATATATTGTTGAGGAAAGGAATTATTGTACAATGATGTACGAAGAAAATAAAATGGAGTTATTACTTTTGTTGCCGATGGATGCTAATACGAGTAAGCCGGGAAGACTTAAGAAATTTGAGCAAAAAAAATGTTGTGTTCAATAAAAAAGTGCAAAAATCATAGCCATAGGGAATTTGTGCAAAACCTTGATAGATCTAGTAAGACTATATAAACGCATCTGCAGATCCTATCCAAAACCTAAATTTCATCAAAATCCATTAAGTGTTTCTTGAGTTAAGCGCGTGAGATAGATTCATTGATAATCATTAGGTGGGACTGATATAAAACTCCTCCTAAACTGAACGGAAGCAGCCTCGTTTTATTTTGGATAGGAAACTTAGCTGGAAGCCCAACCCAAGGAACGTATTAAAAAAGCTACCATAGTTCTATTCTCTTGCAAGAAGGCCATTGGTAAGGAATGGGGGATGCAACCCAGTGTAACTTACTGGCTCTACATATCCGCTATATCTCTCTTCAAAAGTATATACTGCAACCAGCTAGTAAAAGTACAGAGATCAGCTTGTCTGTGCATTCCATTTGATATCACTAGACCTCTTTGACAAGCAAATGGCAGAAAGCGCAGATATTCGACTCAATGCCACCTCACAGTGGTCTAGCATATCCACAGGCCACTCCACAATTCTTCATAACCTAAAATTCAGTCCATAAAACCGGCTACATCCTACCTAAATTCTCTTGCAATAAAATCTTATAGGCCACTATTACATCTAGACCGGACAAGAAGGGGGATTCATCTCCCTATCTCCGTATCTTTCTACACGGATGGTTCAAAGACAGATGAGTTGGGTGACGTTGTGTTCTCCGATAGGCTAAACGTTAGCATCTCTTTCCGTCTCCAAGATCACAGTGGCGTTTCCAAGGCGGATACAATGGCAATCAAAGTAGCTCTATCTTCGATGGAATGGAATGTAATATCTGCCAAGGATTTTAGTATTGTCACTGAAAGCCAAGCTGTTATAAAATCTGTGGAATTGATTTCTTCTATATCAAAGGTGGCACTAAATTGTCGCTTGTCTCTTAACGAGATGGCTAAGCAATGCAAGATTCAACCGTGCTGGGTGCTGGGGTATAATTGTAGGGCTGGTGATCTTGCCAGTCATTGCCCAATTTTGCAGAATCTACCGAAAATTACATGCAAGCAATTGCTCAGGCTGAATGCAATCAAGAAGACCAACTTCATGTGGGAGACTGGCATTACGTATCACTTCACTAGATGGAATTGGCCTAAGCTAGATCAGAAGTGCTGGAATGGTCTGGGCTTCTTAGTAGGAAGCATATCAGCACAACAGTTGGTGTCATTACGGAACACTGTCCAAAACGCTTGGCCTCTTTTCGAACAACTTCTATAGAAGCTGTAAGGAAGAGGCGGCAGAAACGACAACCCTCCATCTCCTCTGCACTTGTCGAGCTCTCTCTGTTAGCAGAAGGCTTCACTTAGGCAAGCTCGGTGAGCTGACTAATTCGAACCTTTATCGTTTCACTAGATGCTCCAATTGGTTCTGAGGTAGGACGGGAAAAATCTCCATATCCATATCAGTATCACTATGGACCTACTTTGGTCTAAGTGTGTCCATGCTTAAGGCGACAGCAGCCACTAGAACCTCACGTAACCTAGGCAAGACTGCTACAGTTCAAACTTATATAAAATTAAAATCTCATCAAAATCTGTTCAGACATTCTTTATTTAAGTGGTTTAAACATTTTTGAAATCCCCCGCCCTCCACACACTATTCACATGGTACTAGGTCCCTAACGCAACTGACGACACATCCATTTAAAAATGGCAGGATATAATAACAACTTTGCTCACTTATAGCAAGGGAATTGGATAAGAATCCTGCGTACTCAGATTGTAGATTTTTGCAATACAGGGTGTTGTAAAGAAGAATGTTCTCATGCACTCTGGAGGGCGCAATAGATAACACACTGTTGCATCAAAATTCCAAGTCGTGGAAGCGTCAAACATTTATCAGGCGCTGTGCATTCGCAAGCTTGAGCAAGACATAGATAAATCAAATTTATGTCTTAATAGAACCAATGACTAACTCTGCACCAAGTCCATTAACGATAAATGGTCGATTGCAGAACGATAACCTTTCAAGTTGAGTGAAGCATGAAGCGTGAAGCGTGAAGCGTGCTTTCATTATCCAATTGCTTTGTTATACTCGTATCTGAAAGGAGGCTAAAGAGATCGATGTTCCAAGAACCCACAAAAAAAATGCGTAATTTCGTTATGAATATTTATACAACTTTTATTTACTTTGTACAACTATCAGTCAAATTAAAGTCAGTCCAACTGCCCGTCAGGAATTTACCACGAAGAAGCATAGGCTACTGGAGCAGCCTTTGCGTAGGTATAATGTGCTGGAGCAGCAGCAGCATATGTGTAATGTACTGGAGCAGCAGCAGCATAAGTGTAGTGAACAGGAGAAACAGCAGCAGCATAAGTATATGGACTGTATACAGTCTTGACAACTGGAGCAGCATAAGTCTTCACTACTGGAGCTACAATTGGTTCAACATAATGAGCTGAATCGTGGACAACAGTTGAGCTCTGATGAGACACTGCAGTCGGTACACTCTTCACGATTGCTCCCACTTTGGCAAGAACTTGTTCTTGTACAATTGGAGCTGAGTATACCACTGGAGATGATTCATAGAGTCCTGGACGAGCAGCAGCTACGACGAGAAGAGCAGACAACACCACCTGTTGGTATAAATGAGAATTAGTATCCTTTCTGTATCCAGTGTGATTTTTTTGAAACCTACCAACTTGAACATATTGATTTGAGATTTTTTCGGTTGTCTTGGAGGTCTGTGTTGACTGAATTGAAACTTTAATTGATATCTTTTCCAGAGCAGTGCACAGCTTTTATACAAATTTCAAAAAATAAATCCCAATTCCATTTCGAGACTTTACACACGGATAGCTAGTCTTCGTGACCGTGAATTTGATTTTATTGTCTCGATCGCTTTTCGCGATCGTTTTTTTTTTTTTTTTTTTCTCGTCTAGCTTGGCAGTGTGGCGTAGACATGGTTCATAGAGTTCATGGAATCGCCTATTCTTTGGCTGTCCGCGTTTGTTGTTACAAAATTCAATGAAATATTTGGTTTTTTAATTAAAATAATTCACTTACACCTCTGGACATGAGCATAATGTGGTCAGAGGTATGTTTGCTCAATGAGCACTCCAACAAGGCGATGAGTTTTGTTAGCAAATAGGCGTTGATGGAATAGCTTTAGTGGATTTTATTTGCAATTTCATCGTTAAAATGATGATTTATGTGATGAGGGTGAAGTAAGTAGTAGTTTTTATTTTGTCAGTTAGGTAGACTTACGAGTATGATTAGGAAGGCGGTATTGTGGAGGAGAAAGGAGTATATGATCCAGTGGATCGCAAGTCATTGTTGAAAAGGATCAAACAGACACGGAGCAGTTCTAAAGGGACAGAATACTAGTCAGTGATATTGATTCTAGTTCATTTCGAACTTCAAATAGCATTTGAAATGAATAAAATAATGAGCCAACTTCTGTTACCCGAGAAAGAAACAAATGATTGGCATCACTAGCTGAATTTATTTCTCTTGACTGGAGAAAGTTCCAAGGAGTGTCAACTTACAGTCGAGGAAAGGTGGCCGATGACTATTCTTAAGATTTTTAGGGGTGTCAGCAGCTTGGTTATTACTATTATCGGTTTGTACTTCAAAACACATTAGAAAGGCAAGTCAACTGAGAAGGTATCAATTAATTAAGCATTGGCTGGGATCAAACACAGCAACAAATGATTGCTGTATCCCCCAGGTGATTTCCGAAAACATTTTTTAAAATCCAGTTACGGGTTTGAATCCATTTTGAAGAATTATTCCGCCATAATAGACTTCGTTTGGACTTTTGGCCAGAATTTTACGGATAATTAGCAAACAAAATGTCGTATCGGCCTGTTTAAGACCAATGCCTTTGGATTAACACAACCTCCCCATCGATCCAGGAAATAGGGAAAGCATAAAGGACCTTAAAAATAACAAAAAATTCAAAGTCCCGAACACACGTCCAATTTGGATGGAAGAAAAGATCACGGATGATTGGCTGGAAGGCACTTTAGTAGTCATCCCGAGAAAGGCGACCTATCCCTATGCAAAAATTACACAGGAATCATGCTGTTATCTATCACATCTAAGGTACTTCCTACTATCTTACTGAACCGTGTTAAGGAAAACCTCGACAAAACTTCAAAGAAGCAACTAGCTGCATAGACCAAATAAACTTTCTGAGGATCATAGTGGATCAAGTACAAGTTAATAAGTTGCAGACATTGCAACAATTGAAATTTGTAGATAACAGCACAGCATTCGATAGCCCATGCCGAGAAAATATTTGGAAAGCATTCGAAACAAGAGGGATCCCTTCCAAACTGGTAGCATTGATCAAAGCCCAATACGGGTGGGTCAATAAGTCTCTGAAAAATGAAATAAGGAACACTCTTTTCGGTATAAAAACATTTTATTTTTCAACATAGTACACTTCATCCAACGTTTCTTCAATTTTTTGATGCCCTCCAAATAATACGATTTCTCGAGCCCCTCAAAATAAGGGTTTGTTTCCGCGATGACCTCTTCATTCGACCCAAATCACTTACCTCCAGCCATTTCTTCATGTTTGGAAACAAGAAATAGTCGCAGGGGGCTAAATTTGGGGAATATGATGGATGAGGGAGGAAGTCGTAGCGATCCAGCAGCTTTGCTTAATATGCGCCGGTGATTGTTTTACCCTTTTCAAGGTAATCGATGTGAATAACACCGCGCGCATCCCAAAAAACTGTCGCCATGACCTTGTTTGCTGACAAACCCGCCTTTGCCTTCTTCGGCTTCGATTCACCAGGAGAAGTCCATTGTTTTGACTGTTCCTTGGTTTCTGGTGTGTTGTGGTGAATCCAGGTTTCATCCACGGTTACGAAACGGCGCAAAAACTCATCGCCAAACACACCTGTGAAGTTGTCAAACGAATGTGTTTGTTGTCGATTGTGAGCAAACGCGGCACCCATCTTGCGGAAAGTTTTTTCATGTCCAAATATTTATGTAAAATCGAAATCACTGAGCCATGTGATAAGCATGTGGCCTCTTCAAGCTCGCGCACTTTCACTCGCCGATCGTCCATTATCAAACCATGGATTTTGTAGACCATTTTTGGTGTGGTGACTTCAATTGGGCGACCAGAACGTTTGGCGTCACTTGTGCTTGAACGAAATTGAGTAAACCAGTGGTGAATGGTTCCAATCGATGGTGAAGAGTCCCCATAATATTTGTCAAGCTTTTGTTTGGTTTGCGTGATAGTTTTTTCTCGCAAAAAATAGTGTGTAATGAGCACTCGAAATCCACTTTTTTTCCATTTTAACGAAAATGCTAGTGGCGTCTATATAAAATGGCTGCCACAACAAAACTATTTGACAGATCTGTCTGGGTGCGTGCTTTTAAAAGATGATTTTTGACAAAAAAAAATTAAATTTAAGGTGACGACACAATTTGTGTTAATTTTCAGGGACTTATTGACCCACCCTCGTACCCACTTTTTATGCAAAATTTTTTAGAAAATCTTACCATCATTTCAGGTGTAAGATAAGGTTTTCTTATGTCATTTAAACTTCAATGAACATCTCGAAGACCTCCATTATGCATCAGATATGCAATCCAAATTCAAATGGTCTTAAATTAAATTGTGGAAAAACAAAAGCTTTAAAAATAAATGCAAGCAGCATCGCATACCTAGGCAGCGTTATATCGACAATACACAGCACAAAATAGGACATGTTAGCCAAAACTGTGAAAGCTAAATGAGTCTACTCACTGCTGAGCAACATATGGAATTCCATCTTGATATCATCGAAAACGAAAATTCGGATCTTTAAGTCAAATGCTATCTCCTATTCTTCTGCACGGCTGTGAACTCTGGCCACAGAACAACTGATACACAAGATTTGAAGCTTTGCAAATACTCGTAGCTATATTCGACGAATCTTAAAGATATCGGTGGTCAAACAAAGAATTATACGAAAGGTGTGGTGGAAATAGATTGGCCACATACTTCGAAAATGTCTGGATGTAATTTTCCACCAAGACTGGCATCAACAATGAAGCTGAAGAATAAGTCTCCCAAAACTAACATGGAAAATAAAAATAGAAACAACCGGGAAAAGATGGAATGAAATAAAACTCCATGTCAGATGGAGAACATTTGTTAAGGACCTATGCACCACGTGGATGGTTGATGATGAAGGAACTTGAAAAAGTGTGTCACATAATTCTATCCGTCTGTCTGTACCACGGACTGCAGTCTAAACGGTTTAGCAGATTTACTTTACCCTTCATATCTTCTGTGGGTGTGTTTGCTTGTGACCCGAGCTGTACAGGTTCGAAGCCGACGACGACAACTCTAAGGACGACAACATCAGGCTGCATTTTCCGTTAGCCAAATATACGTCTGTTTTCCAAACGGAGATTTATGCAATCCTAATGGCCATGAACTATGTTGTAAAGAATATGCAGGTGGAAGGGTCGGAGTATTTGCGTCTGTAGTTACGGTCAAGCTGCGCTTAAGGCCTTGCTCAACAAAGCAGTTTTAGAATGCAAGAACTCTCTAAATTCGGTCGCAAGGCTAAACTCTGTGATTCTTGTCTGGCTCCTAGGCCACACTGGAATCATGAGGAATGAGATCTTCGATGAGATTGCAAGGCAAGGCTCAGAGAGGGTTTTCTCAGGACCCTCGGTCAGGGCCTCTATTAACGATTGAGTTTCTTATGAACATAATTATGTGGCAAGGCTCTCTAGGATGCGGGCAGTCTAAACGAATGCTCACGGACGCCTGTAACAAATCATCCGACATTCTTGCTGTCCCTCAGCAGAAAAGATTGCGGACAACTTATCGACGTTCTCACGGGGCACTTTGCTTTTGCTAAACATCTCAGTGTGGTAGCCTTAAGAAATACAACAGTCTGCAAGGCTTGTGGAGAGGCGATGAAACTAAGGAACACTTCCCCTGTGATTGTTCTACCTTTGCTCGAATCAGGTGACAGATTTTCGGCGCTAATACTTTAAGCTCCTCATCACTGAAGCGCTTACTCGACTTTCTCTGGAAGATGAGGGAATTC
The DNA here is from genome assembly GCA_963082735.1 of Pocota personata. Taxonomy (NCBI): domain Eukaryota; kingdom Metazoa; phylum Arthropoda; class Insecta; order Diptera; family Syrphidae; genus Pocota; species Pocota personata. The sequence goes on from OY720431.1 coordinate 36,726,915, forward strand.
CATTAAAATGGGTAAAACGGGGTTTGCCTCTTGTCAGTATAATGGACCAGTTGCATCTGAGTGCTCCAGGTGGTTTCCAACCCGACAAAAAAACAAAATATTTAGGCTCTGTGCGCTAATGTTTAAAGGCGAAATTAGAATTTTCGTTATAACCTCAAAATTAGTGGCATTACAATTTTTAACAATTGCTCCAAAAATTTGCTTTTAACGCATTTTCCACAAATTCCAATTATCCACTTTTATTTTGACATTTATGAAAAGTTGTGTTGCAAATATTTGCATATATTTATTATGTAAATAAAACATTAAAATTGTTATAAGTTCCATCCATTTTTACACAAAGAATGGGGTAAAATAAATAATAATAGCTAACGAACTGTAACAAACAAAAGCTTATCTAAAACAAACGAAGGCAACGGCAAAACAACTGCTGCGCAGGTTGCTCTATTTTGACGTTTAGTTGCGCTGGTGTTGCAAAAAAAAAAAAAAAAAATTTGACTTGAGCAGTACTGCCAAATTGTTGCTTTTTGAACTTATAGCTTTTATTTTGCCGAAACAATGTATTTTTGAATTAGGTCGTACTTATCCGTACACATGAGGAATCAATACAGACCTCCAAACGCTACCCCTAATTGCAGTTATGCTGCGTGTTCTGAATTTTGCGCTGAGGTCGAGAAGGCTCTGAACAACTAAATAGTACAAAAAGTCTCATGAAACCTTCCTCGATGTCAGTACTATGGATGCCCTGGTGCATAATACTATTTCCGAATACGCTCCCCAGTGAAACTCGCAATACTGCCAACAGTATCTTGTTTGAGTCACGCCCACACCACCGTCATTTACTTTTTGTTTTTGCTGAAATACATATAAAATGCATTACTGAAACCATCCACGATTACATCAGACCGGTATGTTGAGACGCAGTAGGGACTAACAAAAGTTCGCTTAGTTGGATGCATTTCTGTAGCTTATAATCTAACAATATTTATTTCCAAATTTCATAACAATAGTTAAAAACGGAAATCCTCGACCGACTATACAAATGTGGCCCTGGTAAAGGCTAAAATTGACGAAGATGCCAGGATGACACAGGAGATGATAGCGGATAAACTGGGCTTGAATGCCATGGCTGTGTCACGAATTTTAAATTATCACCTGAAATATTCGAAGAAGTCAGCTGGATGGGTTCCAAAAATTTAGAATGGAGAGCTAAAAGAGGCTCGTGTTCGTTTTGCTCAATATTTCCTGGATTTTAAAATGGAGAGTCAAGCTGCTTCAATAAGATAGCTACATGTGATGAATCTTGGTTTTACAAGTATGACCCGGAAACCAAACAGCAGTCTATGGCATGGAGCCCAGAAGGTGCAATTCCTCCAGTAAATTCCAAACAACAAAAGTCAGCGACAAAAGTTATAATGTCGATGTACTTCACCAGGGCGAAAATGGTCGCCGCCATCCCGCTTAAAATTGGTCAGACAGTCACTGCTAATTGGTATACTGAAACTTGTTTACCACAAGTTTTCCAAAATTTACTAGGACACCGACAAAAAGAGGAGCTGCGCCGCTACTTTTTACACCACGACAATGCGCCTGCGCACACTGATGAAAAACCAACAACTTTCTTGCGCTCTCGGGCATCAATGAAATTCGCCCGGCACCGTATTCTCCGGATTTAGCGCCGTGTGACTTTTGGCTGTTCCCGAAAATAAAAAAATATTTGAGGGGAAAAATCTTCACATCTAATGAGGAGATTATTAACGCAGTCAATGTCGAAATCGAAAAGCGAACTTTTGTTAGTCCCTACTCCCTACGTATTACTGAATCCATCCCCGATTCCAATGCAATGGGATAGGCTGAGGCGTTGTAGGGTCTCAAAATATACGCTAGGGATTTCTGTTTTGTATAATGCCATAGCTTCTAAGACAGTGAGTCTTCTCAAATAAGAGTTCCATTGCTACAAAGGAGCATAGTACTACAGATAGAACATCCTCTCAGAGTAATCTAGTACAGTGTTACTGTTTTATCTTCTACGAGTAGAACGTGTTTAATCTAAAAGCGTGTTCGGATTTTAACAACTCAAATTCTCTAGTTTAGTTCAATTAAATTTAAGGCATGAATTCTTTGACCATCCTCAACAATTATCTATGAACTGAAATCATTATGAAATCTTCTTACTGGGATGGTCACCGAAAGCCACTGTATTTAAGAACTCACGGAACTACAGGATCTTCCAATAGGGACTTCCGAACTTTGACAGTTGATAGTGGCCATATTGTTGAAGCTACATCCGTCAAATTGGCTGCCATTTATTCAGTCTGTTTTGCAAAAACACCATGGATGGACATAGCGTTCAACAACACGTGCAAATAATAAAATTGTTTTATCAAATTGGGTGTTCTATTCGGGCAACGTTCCGCGCACTTCGCCCATTTTACGGTCGCCATAATCGTCCTTCCGAGAGGACTATTCGCAGTGTGGTGGATAAATTTGAGTCCACTGGTTCAGTAAACGATCAACCAATACCCGTACGTCGACGAAATGCAACATCTGCCGAAAACATCGCCGCTGTCCGTGAGAGTATGCAGAAGAATCCGAGGCAGTCGATTTTGAGTCGCTCACAAGAACTCGGCCTCTCGGAGACCACAACTTGACCCAGGAGCTGAAGGTAAACGACCATAGACAACGACGTGTGTTCGCTGAATGGGCTCTGGAGCAGTTGGAAACTGACCCTGATTTTCATCGAAAAATCATCTTCAGCGATGAGGCCCATTTCTGGATGAATGGATACGAGTACGTCAACAAACAAAATTGTCGAATTTGGGATGATACCAATCCACATGAGATCCAAGAGCGTCCAATGCATCCCGAAAAAGTCACTGTTTCTTGTGGATTTTTCTTTCAGAACGACTTTGGCCAGGCCATCACCGTCAACGGCGAGCGCTATAGGTCGATGATTACCAACTTCTTTTGGCCTGAATTAGATCATATGGACACCAACGACATGTGGTTTCAACAGGACAGCGCTACGTGCCACACAGCTCACGCCACATTGGAAATTCTGCACGAGCGATTCGAGGGCATGGTCATCTCACTTGGAGGTGATGTGAACTGCCCACCGAGATCGTGCGATTTGACCCCGTTAGGCTTTTTCTTGTGGGGTTTTCTGAAGTCGCAGGTCTATGCGAATAAGCCACAAACCACAGCGGTCCTCAAAGCCAACATAACCCATGCCATCCGTCAAATTCAGCCTGATTTATGCGCCAGAGTCATGGAAAATTGAACTTTTCGGATACGCGCCACCCAGAGAAGCTGCAGCGGACGATGTTATATTCCAAACATAATGGCATCGATAGGCCTTTCAAGCGAATACCAAATTTCGATGATATCTCATACACACTTTGTTTCATTTAAATTTAAAGATAGGAAGCGCTTAATGAAAGACCCTTTACATACTTCGCAGAAAGCACGTAAACTGAACAAGTTAAATTTGCCGGCAAACTTACTTAAACTTATTGAGGTAATTTTGCGGATCCAGTTTTCCACATTACAATAAGTGTCAAAGCCAGACTTTTCAAAATATGCATTTGAACCGGTCAAAGTCTTTAAAAATGATGCCAGACTACATTGACTGACATAGCGAATCAAAGTTGCTTTGAGTTTTGTCATAGATACGAGTGCTCGTACATACCAGTACACACTACTAGTATAACAGCTATTGTAATGCAATTGTTATAATGCAACTTCAAGTGAAACACATTAAAAAAGTTGTTTTGCTTTCCACATTTTATGGAATGTCTTACATTTTGTACCTTATTCATGGTGCCCATTAGGCCGATCTAATGTGCAATTCAAATGAAATTTGTTTAAGACTTATACTGAATCTATATGAATATGTCACTTCCTCTTTTGTGTATACACTGTTTCAATTCGATCATTGCCCCCCGGTCTAATAAGCACTTTAACAATTCTTACACCCTCAGATACTCGTACACTTATGCTAATGCATTTATTGAAATTATGCAATCTGTCCAATTACCTATATAATTTCTATCTTAACACACAAAAAAAAAACTTAAATTGCCCCACATTGCGTTGTTCGATTTTCGAAAAGATACGCGTTAATGAAAAAACGAAAAAACGACAGACCTTTACCTTAAACACGCAACATTCCTCTCGACGGCCAACATATCGCCAGATCACCATGATTACTTGCATATTGCGTGCAATGTCCGCGAATAGTGTACCTGAATTATTTTTCACGGCCAGCAATGCTGTAACGCACGTAACCGACCATGCGTCGGCCAACTATGTACACCATCAGCCACCTGGCAGACCAAAAGAGTATTTCTCGTTTCACCAGTGGCAATGTTCGTGACTCAGTCGCGCGCCATTTGGATGGGGATATCTTTTTGGAACTCGCTGTTTGGGTCATTAGAGTCCAAAGAGGTATATAAATGGGTCTGTAGCTGGAAAATATTATCAATCGAAGTTTTCTCTCATTCAACACAGACCTCCTTAACAAAATTCACTTAAATCAAAATGTTCAAGTTGGTAAGTGTACCGTCACCAGCGCCCACAAGGAAGTTGTATAATATAATTAGACTAATCAACAATCTCTTCACAGGTGGTGTTGTCTGTTCTCGTCGCTGTAGCTGTTGCCCGTCCAGGACACTACGAATCATCCCCAGTGGTGTACTCTACTCCCATCGTGCAGGAGCATAGTTACGCTAACATTGGATCTATTGTCAAGAGTATACCGACCGCGGTTTCGCATCAGAGCTCAACTGTTGTGCATGATCATGCTCATTATGTGGAACCAATTGTTGCACCAGTAGTCAAGACCTATGCTGCTCCTGTGGTTCAAACCTATCATGCCGCTCCCATTGTTAAGACCTATGCTGCTGCACCAGTGTTGAAAACCATCGAGGCTCCATTGTATACGACATACTCTGCTGCTGCTCCAGGTCATTATAGTTACGCTGATGCTGCACCAGTTTCTTATGCTTCCGCGTGGTAAAATCTTGACGGGTCGCTGGACCGAGTATTGTTGATTTTTTTTTTTAATGTTTTTGTTTTGACTGCTAATAGAAAATTGAAAAAAGTTTAATCGGATGGTTTTTATTGTCTCTTCTTTTGGTAGTTAAACAACCTTAGAAAGTCAGGCCCTAACAATTTGTTGGGCTAAATAAACAAATTAACTGCTTGGGCTGTAATAGAAAAGTGCACAGTGTAGCGCAGGACAACATCAAACTAAACATTGGTATTTGAAGAATCGTCAAGTGCGAGTCGGGCCTTATGCGGTTAATGTTTAAAAAAATTGAAAATTTTTAAACTATCTACCAGTGGCGTGGGGTGAAATTTCAAGAGAGGGAAGCCGAAAAAATTTTAAGTAAAATGTTTTATTCAAGACTTACCATTTTGGTGCTTATTCGAAACACAGACCTAACATATGCAATCTAAGCCACCTTTGATATACTTTAAGTCATTGGAATTTACGTCGACAATGAGCTTATCGCATAAAATAAGTGGCTTCGAAAGAAGCCGTTCTGGGCAGAATAATCTATATAAGCGTTTTATAACTCGGAGCGTTGTTAAATATAAAAAATTTAGCAATTACAATTATGTACTACCTATTTGTACTCTAAAGCTATCCTACGATTCTTTTTTACGAATTCTGCTAAAACTCTTTCATAAAAATTTGACTTATTTTTAATTTCTAAAAGAAGGTACTTTTCCATAGATAAAAGTGCCAGGTCTGAGAGTCTTTCTTCTTTGTGGGAATTTCTTAAGTGTGGACTATTTTTAAAGTCGAAAAAGATCTTTCGACAGAGGCCACAGTCAAAGGCAGGGTTAAAAAGATTTCACACAATGTTAGAGCTTGAGAAAAAGTATCTCTAAGCATTTCCGTATTAAAATGCTTATAAAGTTGAAAAACCTCAAGCTTTTTAAGTGAAGGGGTAGTGTATAAAACTTTGAGTTCCTTTTTTTGAAGTAGTGAAATTAAAAATTCCATGAAATAGGGTAATTAAAGAATATGTTTAATATGTTTAATAAATCAAAGAAAATATATGAACTAAATGAACTATACCTATTCTTAATCTGACTTGTAACATAATCTATAATTGCTACAAAAATTAGGCCATAATTTGTATTTGAATCAATATTAAATAGCCGGCGCTTGCGTGGAGGTTCTGAGCAGTTACTTACGCTCTCAAATGAGTTTAAAAATTCAGAATGAATCCATGACTTAAAACCCTCTATCTCTTGCTTCGCAAGCTCTATGTCTTCTCTGCAATTGAATAAGACGTTCACTATACGCGAATGATATTGCCATCGAGTCTCTGATACACCGGAATGCCAGCTCTTGTTTTCCTAGAAGAACTACAGTGTCTATGAAACGCTTCATTAAAACGCGATTGCGATCAACTTTTCTATTATGAGCCTCGTAGGAATTCCCTAAAGAAGTCTCTATGCGATATTCGCCAAATTCATGCAAATGCAAGCAGCTGCGTATATGCTTTTCCATTTGAATATGTTTTTTAGAAGAATTAATAAAATTGTTTATATCAAAGAAACCTGTGTGACTCCAAACACTAGGAGAACTAGAAAAAAGAAGACAAGGAAAACAAAACATTCTATTTAATTTGCAACTGCCAGTCTTTTTGTAAAAAGACTCATGAAAATGTTTCTGATACCCATCCTTACGCGTATAATCAATTTTCATTGATGGTGTCGTGCGACCTAGTTCTATAACTTCTTTTTTTTTTAACAAAAAAGAAAGCTTACTGAACTTGTGGGTTTCTTTTAGAAGAAAATCAGTTAAACAACACACAAAATTAACTAGATACATCTTGTCTAAGAATAATAAGAATGTTCAATGGGGCACCTCTTGAGTAGATCTATAATTACTTACTTGGTATATAGCTAATAACTATTCACTTAGCTCACTCACTCTTTTATAAAACTAACTTAACTACCAATATGTAATTGCTAAATTTTTAAAATTTTCTAATAATTAGCAGTCACAAAAATCACAAAAATTTGCATCCAAATTTTCAATAACCTCAAACCTCAAACGCCGTTCGAACCACTACATCACCCAATAACTCGATTTTCGTCGGCTTCATCCACAAAAGCCGAGAAATCCCGGGTTATTTTCCTTATAAGCGAATGTATGTTAGACAAAGAAATGGCAAATAAACTTCTACTATATGCCAGAAAGGGATAGAGTTGAAAGTTCGTACTGTGAAGAAATGAATGCATAAGCCGGAAAATGAACGGCTTCTCAAAAAATTCATTGCACGCCCTCTCGCTAGAGAAGTTCATACTTGTCTCGCCTATGTGTGCGAGTTTGTGTATGAGTAAAAATTAATAAACAACCGAAGTGGTCGCAGCATTTCATCTTCGAGCGTGTATAAAGTTATGATTTGTGAATGAAAAATGGTTTGATGAACAAATAATTGAATGTGATGGTTGGCAAGTGGCAAAATAAAAATTGTTGATATTTGAAAAGGGAAGCCGGAAGGAATCGGCTTGTATGGACGCCACGCCACTGCTATCTACCGCCTAACTGAAGAATTCCTTAACGGATTTCGATGAAATTTGGAATACTACTAGCACTTGGAATTTATCGAAATGGAATATAAATTAGGATATACGAGTAAGACATGACTATTTTGAGTTACATTTCTTGTACACTTAACTTAAAAACTATTCAACAGATTTTTGAGTTACGTCGCATATGTACCTAGTAGGGACAGAAATACTGTTATTACATTTGTTGCACCCATTGAGCGGCCAAGAGTTAGGCGTACCCAAAGATTGAACATTTGTAGCAGTTAACGTCACAATTGTTTCTTTATAAAAAAATATTTCAATTTTGCTTACACTTTCGCTTTGGAATGACTTGAGAAAGTGAATACCATCTCTGTCGTAACGCTTTATAAGAGATGTGTGAACAAAGGTCAGATTTTCAAGACACTGCAGCAACAAGGTATTAGCCTAATGTTTGCTTATCGGTGTAAATTAAAGGCCGCCTGCGATCTGGTTCTCCTGGAATGGTAAGAACGCCACAAGTCATTAAAACCTTTAAGGCACAAAAAGTCCCTTAAAGCAGAAAACACTGGTACTTGAGATAAATGTAACACAAAAGTCAATGATTCACATATCAAGATAGGCTTGAGGTTGGGTGCCTTTAACCACCATACTGGACAAATGCTGACTGTGGCTTTTACAAAAATTGGGTCGTTGGAATACGCTGCTGTTCTGTACAGAAGAATTCTGTCTACCGACGAGAAAATCTTCACGATGCAGAAGAAATTAAAAAAATAAAGTGACAGGGTATATGCACGGTCATCTCGGGAATTGTTCGAGCCAGTCTCCAGGGTCCGTAAATGACACCCCCCTGAGTTAGCCATGGGGTGCTGGGTGGTCTCTTATGACGGGGGCACTAAACTGCGTATTTGCGAAAAAAACATCGAAACATAGGCCAAAGTGTACCAGCAGACCATCTAAACCATACCCTATTCAAAAAGAAAAAAGAAGGAAATTGTACAGGGTACCCCGTTTCACTCGTATTGCTACAAACATTAGCCTTCTACCACCTTAGACCTTAATCTACTTGATCACAAATTGTGGACTGCCTTAAAGGACATTATGTGCCGATACGCTAACATGGAACTCTTAAAGTAAGCTCTGACCGAAGCTGTAGCCAATTTCCCAATTAATGAGGTGTGTATTGTGATTGATGAGTGGCCAAAACGGACTAAAGACTTGCATTAAGGCCAAGAGTAGTCCTTTTAAATAAAGTTTCGATTTTTATATTCAGAATACTCGTACATAGTGAATAAATCCTGAAAGTTTTATTAAATTATTATATCTGTTGAGCTCTTTATTTCATAGCAGTACTCGTAAATGTGTGTAACAGTACTATTTTCAATACTAGGCAGACACGTCTGCTTGAAAATCATCAAAATCGGATGAAGATGGGCTAAGAGTACAGGGTGTTTTTTACGTTCGAGGTCGATGTTTCTTGACTGCAATTTGTTTTGGTTGACGGATTTGTCAGTTTGCATTTGACGGACGTGAAGAGCAATCGATAACAATATATTATGGAGCATCTAATGCACCATTCAGCATATAATGAATAACTTTGAAATCCAGTATACATCGGCAGGTAAAGTGAAGTCCGGCCGAGTTGGTAGTGAACGTACGGCACAAAATATTGCTACAGTAAGAGACAATATTGATGAAAGTCCAGGTACCTCCGCTGTGCACAAGAATTTGGAATGTCTCCGGCAAGTTTGCTTAAAATAGTCAAAAAAGATTTGCATTTGACGTATAAAATTCAATTGATACAATAACTAATGAAAAATGACCATATGCGCTGGCAAGAGTGGATTGAAAAGGTTTTGCTGCCCCATATTGACGAAATCCCAAATTTTTGGGAAAAAATCATCATGAGTGACGAAGCTCATTTCGAGTTATCTGCGATTGTTAATAAACAAAATATCGGCTTTTGAGGCATTGAATATCCTTAACTGATACACCAACGACCTTTACACCTTCGCAGAGTTATCATATGGTGCGCCGTTTGAGTGGGCGGCATCATTGGGCCACAGTTTTTTCAAGATGCAAGAGGCAATGCTGTAACAATTACTGGTGATCGCCATCGTGACATATTGCAAAACGACTTGATTTGATTGGGCCTACAACACGGTTCCAACAAGATGGTGCTACATCACATACAGCTAACGATATGATGGATATTTAGCGAAAAATTTGTCCCGGCCGCATAATGTCAAACAGAGGTGATATCGATTGGCCTCCTCGAACCCGTGATTTGACGGCCCCGACTTATTCCTTTGGGGGTACTTGAAGGAAAACATTTACGGCAGGAAGCCAACCGCAATGCCGATGTTAAAGGACAACATTATTCAAGAAATTGGTGAAATAACACCCGATATGTGCCAAAATGTTATGTAAAATATGGCTGAAAGAGCACTCATATGCACCACGGCCAGAGGCCGTCATTTGGCTGACATAATATTCCACACATAATTGATATAAACCAAATAAATGGTCAGAAAAATAAAAATTGTAAAAATTGTGTTTAATTTCATAGTTAGTCGAAAAAACACCCTGTATTTTGGGGTATCTTTGCACCTCACTTGTTCCAACTAAAGACCATCTCTTGCTGGCAGTCATCGACAAAAGCGATATCGATGGTAGCATCTCTGCTGACGAATGGATGAAAGTGGAGGTTAAGTTGGCTACCAGCTTCCTCCAGATCTTTAGGGACCATCCTGGTTAAGCACCCTCCTGCCGAGAGGCCGGTTGGCATCAGGGTCATGTCAAGCTGATATTTAAGATAGCTATCGCTCAACTGGGGACAGTCTGGCCGGGTGCGCGTGTGACAGATACACGGACAAGCAGGCACAGGTGTGAATCGATTAGTGTTCCGTTTATAACATTCTAGCAAGGAACATTTAAAAAATATAAATTAATAATATTAATTTAGTACAAATTCTTTACAAACTTTATCACAATCAATAATGCTTTCCAAAGGGTGACTCAAAACACATTGGTTCTTGATAAACTGCTGATATTTTTATGTCAATATAATGTTGCGGCATTGCTATTAAATACAAAATATTATATCAGCTTAATGAGCGACACGGCTAGCCTTGCAGACTTCCGCCTTTTTGATAAATTGTCCTATTCTTTTCGGCATAAATGCTGCGGTAGTTCGCGACGTTCACTTCGCTCAGGAGCTCTGATATCGGTCGATCTGGATGGTTAATTTTGGTATTTGAAACGAGACGACTGGGAAACTTTGTGCAATAACTGCATTGTTTATCGCTCTGAGTGGCAAGTGCAATCAATGTGGTGCTAAAAATAATTTGTTTTCATGTCCCGATAACGTTCACTATTGTGATGCTGTATCACTACGAGAATTTACGAAGAAGTACGGCCCAATCATGCCGCCAGCTCAAAATCCGAACCAAACAGTGACTTTTTGTGGATATTTTGGTTGTTCGTGAATGGCTCGTGGATTTTCATGACCGCAAATGCGACAATTGTTTTTATTTACGTAGCCATTCAGTTGAAAGCGAGTCCCATCGCTGAAGCTGATTATATTCGAAAAATCCCCATCAACTCGGTGGTTCTCTAACACACAATCAACGAAGTCACGACGCTGTTCATGTTATGCTGGCTTCAATTCCTGAGTCATGCAGATGCAGATCTTTTGTTAAAATTTGCTGCGTGCAATTTTTCCATTAATTCCATAAGTGTCGCATGAGATGGACCGGAGATGAGTTTTAACAATTAAACTGCATTATTCTCTCGTATACCGCTTCACAATTACAAATGTCAATGCTTAATATTCACATCTTTAACAGAACCACAGTAGTGCCAGATTTAATTGTAATCTTTAATTGAAACACCCTTTATTCGCTGTTCTTTTGGTCCGGCGCAAAACAAAACCACCAGAGAGATGAGGAATCTTCTCCATGTACATACTCGTAGTTAGATACTCTAGGCATTCTAATTCACAGCTAAATAAATAAGATAACCAAATCCATATGTCATCCTTATATCATTTTTTTTATTTAAAAATGTTCAACAATTTCCATATTTAATAACTGACATTGAACTGTCCAACTATCCATACAGGAGAATCTACCAACCAGCAGAATAAGTCAAGGGAGCGGAGTGGTAACCGATTGGTTCAGCAGCATGGTCGAAGTGAGCCGGTGCAGCTAGAGTCCATGGCTCAGCAGCATCATAAGTGTGAACCAATGGAGTGTGAACAGCCTTAACAACTGGAGCAGCGGCGTAGGTCTTCACGACTGGAGCAACAATTGGTTCAACATGTTTGGTGTGATGGAGAATTGTGGAGCTCTGATGGGATACAGCAGTTGGTACACTCTTGACAATGGCACCAACGTTGGCAAATGAATGTTCGTGTACAATTGGAGCTGAGTATAATAGAGGGGATGATTCGAGGTGTCCTGGACGGGCAACAGCTACAGCGAGGAGAGCAGACAATACCACCTGTGTGAGTAGATAAGAATTAGTATCCTTTCGGTGTCCTATGTCCCTTCAAACTTACCAACTTGAACATTTTGATTTGATTTTTGTGTTTAGGAGGTCTGTGTTGACTGACTGACGAAATGTTAATTAATGATTTGACTTGGATTCTACCAGCCTTATATGTTAGTTTTCTTGTCACACTTTTCCCCTCTGTAGTTTTCCAGATAGAAACTTCCTACAGGCAATAGTACTTACAAGTGCAGAAACAAAAAAAAGAAAGAATATCGATTAAGGTTGCTAACCAAGAAAGCTCATTAGATATTATCTTTGCCGTGAAAGTAGTTTGAGTTGCCACTTATTTGCCGGTGATTGAAAGATTCTTCAAAGATTGACAGTGACACAACCTCTAGGACGTCTCGGTCGCTCTATATACATATGTATACTCAAATACTACGATTAACTGGGATTGATTCAAGCATGGAGAAAACTTTTTTTTTGCAGAAAACACCATGCGAATTTCGCCACTCATGACACCCATCTAAATATTTCGATACAGCTGACAATTACCGGTAAGTAAATGACATTATGCAACTCAGCGTACTTTCACGGTCGTCATATGATATTAAGTGCGGTCTCTGGGTTGATAACCTTCAGCGAGTTTCTGTTTCTTGTTTATTTCTGCACACGTATTTGCGTGTACTTCGGGTGCAGCTAACTTCGACCGGTAAAGCTACCGAGCTACTTTGGTGTAAAAGTCTTATTAGATAAGGGTAATGTACCTATAAAGCCGTGAGAATCGTAGTCAAATCATCAATTAACATTCCGTCAGTCAGTCAACACAGACCTCCTAAACACAAAAATCAAATCAAAATGTTCAAGTTGGTAAGTTTTGAAAGGACTTCCGTCAATACCAAACTTATGTTTATTCTAATTTCTACCAACAGGTGGTGTTATCTGCTCTACTCGCTGTAGCTGTTGCCCGTCCAGGACACCTCGAATCATCCCCTCTATTATACTCAGCTCCAATTGTACAAGAACACTCGTTCGCCAACGTTGGTGCCATCGTCAAGAGTGTACCAACTGCTGTATCCCATCAGAGCTCCACTATTCTCCATCACACCAAACATGTTGAACCAATTGTTGCTCCAGTCGTGAAGACCTACGCTGCTGCTCCAGTAGTTAAGGCTGTTCACACTCCATTGGTTCACACTTATGCTGCTGCTGAACCATGGACTCTAGCTGCACCGGCTCACTTCGACCATGCTGCTGAACCAATCGCTTACCATTCGTCCCCATTGACTTATTCTGCTGGTTGGTAAATTCTTCGGTACGGGTAGTTGGACAGTAAAATGTTAATTTTTGAAAATATAAATTTTCGAACATTCTGTGAATTAACAAAAAAAAAATTTTAATTCAATTTTATTCAACAATGTGTGAATGATTTATACGTTTCGCTATTTGAGATCTAATCAGTCCTGGACAAGCTTACTTCTACAAGTTTTTTGTGGGGTAGTCGTCCATTTTGAGATTTCGAAATCTTTCAGGAGATCTCAGAAATGTTGAATTCAGAATACTTCTTTTGCTCAATATTTTGATTCCAGTGCATACTCGAAAATAAGAGTAAGGGATGAGGGAAGTTGATTAAGGGAACTTAAAAAAATATTCCGTAGAACGAGAGTCGGTTCTTGAAATCAGAATGCACAAGGTATTAAGATAGGCCACGTTTTTGTTCAGCAAGGGCATAAAATGTAAAATTACGTAACCCTGTATAAATTGGTTTAAATTTTTTTTTTAAACATTTTTTTATCTTCCACAAAAAACAAAAAACAAAAAATTACTTGTGGGTACAATTTTGTTCTTCAGAGATAGAAGCTTTGTACGATACCGGATCTTGACTATTTCAGCTACCTGAACAACTGCCCACAAACCTCCCTTGTCTCAGTTGACATAAGGACTGATATGGTACGTGAAAAGATCAATCAACTTAAGGATGATTTTTCCCCAGGCCCTGATGGTCTGCCCGCCATATTTCTAAAAAAATGTGTAAATGTTTTATGTCAGCCCCTTACAACTCTCTTTCGACTCTCTCAAGCTGTTTTCCCTAAATTATGGAAGGACTCCTTTATTTTCCCCATCCATAAAAAAGGCAGTAAAAATGACATATCAAACTACCGACCCATAGCCAAACTCTCTTCTATACCTAAGCTTTTTGAAAGCATTGTCTATGACTCACTTTATTTTCACTGCAAATCCATCTTTTCTCCACAACAGCACGGTTTCTTAAAGGGTAGGTCCACAATGAGTAACCTAACTGAATTCGTTTCTAAAACACTGCAAGCATTAGAGAAAGGTAAGAAAGTGGATGTCATTACGACCGACTACAGCAAGGCATTTGATAAAATATGTCACCAAACTATTTACCTTAAACTTAAAGCCTTCGGTTTTCTCCCCTTTTTCATCTCATGTTTGAGATCGTACCTAGTGCAACGCCAGTACAGGGTTCTCTTAAGATTTTCAGTCCCTGATCCCATTAACGCCACTTCGGGTGTTCCTCAAGGCAGTCACCTTGGTCCACTGATTTTTGTCTTAACAATAAACGATGTTGATCACATCATAAAAGACTCAGATCTGTCTATTTACGCGGATGACATGAAAATCATTAAGACAATATCTACCCCCACTGATTCTCTCTTACTTCAAAACGACCTTAATTCATTCTACACATGGTGCGACAAAAACTTCTTAGAACTTAACGTAGGCAAATGTCAATCCATAACGTTCTCTCGTAAGCGACTTCCCCCACCCCTCAGAACCTATTACTTTCGCAACGAGCCTGTTCCCTCAGTCTCCTCTATACGTGATCTGGGTATTATTTGTGACAGGGAGCTAAACTTCCGTTCCCACATTGATCAAATTATTCACAAGGCCAATTCTTCTCTCGGTTTCATAAAACGCTGGTCTAAAGAATTCTCGAACCCTTACGTTACAAAGTCTCTTTACATCACCTTTGTTAGATCCCTCCTTGAATATGCCAGCCAAGTTTGGTCTCCATTTCACGACACCCACTCTCTTAGAATCGAAGCCGTGCAGCGAAGGTTTATCCGTTTTGCCTTACGTGGTCTCCCATGGGACGACAACTATATCTTACCCCCCTACGAAAATCGGCTAAAATTAATTAACTTGCATACATTTATAAAACGTCGCGAGGTAGCTGACATACTCTTCGTACACCAATTATTAACTGGCACGATCGATTCTCCCGCACTACTGGAAATGATTTCACTTCAGACTAACCCACGCAACCTTAGATCCGTACCGCTCTTTCGTTTCCCTCTCCACCGCACCAACTACGGTCATTTCGGACCTATCTCCAGAATGTTGCGTCTGGCCAACAAAGCACAGAACACACTTGACTTTCATTCCAGTATATCTTCTATTAGAAATTCTCTCTATACCTCCTCTTAACAACTCCCCATACTTCCCTTCCCTTAAATGTTAGTTTTAAGTTTTAGTTTAAGATAATTGTGTGGGCCCTAGGGCCCGGTCAATAAGCATAAAAATAAAAAAAATAAAAAATAGGTTAATGTAAATTTAGGTTAAGTTATTTTCTAAGTTAAGGCTTACTAAGCTTCAATAAATAAATAAATACACTTGCAGAGGGCATAAATTGGGCTATGACATTAGGGGCTATAAATAAAGGATATATTGAAGAAGAGTGAATGAAAATGAAAATGAATGTTAAATTTGAAGTCCCTGTACGTAGCAGCTTTAGCGAATACTGATTCACAATCGTAGATCCCACACAGTGCTATCGAAAGCAGTCTTTAAAATGAATGTGCAGAATGTACAGTGAATGTAACTAAATGTACGGAAAGGTTTGACGTTACACGCTCTATGTTGTTCCAAAATTTATGGTAAAAGTTTCGATTAGTCAGTCCTAAGCACTCAAAGATACGTCTGTGCTCAAATGAAGTAATGTGACAGTAAATAGACTCATCGCAGATTAACTACAACCTTGTTGCTAAACACGCTTGAATAAACTCAAATACAGAGTTTCCACTCAACAATCTGCGTTGTATTCCATTTTCGGGCGATCAGGGTTATCAACAGAAGATGTTCTGTTGGATTTTTGTTCCTTTATACAAAAAGGTCTTGATAAGAAAAAATGTTGTGGTGCACTTTTCGTTGACATAACCAAAGCGTTCGATGTGGCTAAACATAGCATTCTTTTAAAAAAAAACTGTACAACTCTGGTTTTCGAGGTTGTATTTATAATTGGTTTGTTTCTTATCTGAGTAATCGAACTCAAAAAGTTAATGTGAATAATGTTCTAAGCGACTCGAAGGATATTAATTTGGGTGTACCTTAGGGATCAGTGCTTGGTCCTATTCTCTTTTTAATATACATTAATTCTCTTTTTGAACAACCATTTGTTGGGAATGTTAAGACTTTCGCAGATGATCTTGCAATTGGATATGATTCTGATTTAGTTTCAGACATGAATTATGATGTCCATATACTAAAGGTTGTTTTTTGCGGTACATGAACTTTGTATAAGTAATAAGACTAAAGTCATGTTTTTTAGCCTTGACGCAAGTAAGTAACATTGAGATTAGCTTTCATTCACCTGTTTGTTTAAGATTCAAGTTGTTTAGCGAAAATTGCTTGAGACTAAGTCCTCAGACCCTTTTTAATCCAAATGCGGTATGTACCGAAAATTGCTTTGAAATTGAACAGGTTAAATTCTTCAAATATTTAGGAGTAACAATTGATCAACAACTTAAATGGACCGAACATATTTCGAATCTTAAACAGTATTTTCTTTCAACAATTCGGTGTCTATACAGTCTGAACAAATTTTGTTCTAGCGCTTTATTAAAATCTGTATACTACGGGATATTTAATTCGAGTTTAGAATTTGGTATATGTTGTTGGGGGGTGCTTACCATAATAGATTGCAGAAGTGTGCCGTAAGAAAAATTTGCAATTCTACTCGTTTTACTCATTCAATGGAATTTTTTCGTAAATTACAAATTTTGCCTGTACCACACCTTTTTACCATAAGGTTTTAAAAATATTTTTTATACGAAGCAGTTATAGGCAAAGCCCCATTATTGGATCATATAACTTGAGAACCAATTCTAGTAATTTTCCATATTTACGTTTTCGGACTACATTTTATAGAAATAGACATTACGAATCTGCAACTGTTTTTAAAAAGAATTTAGTCGTGGCTTTTTGTGTATGATATGAATGAAATCGAAATATTGTTGCACAACTTTACTTGATATTAGATTTGTTTTGCTCTCTGTCTGTTAATTAATAATAATATTTTATCTCCTATAACTGTTTTTGGAAAATATAACCAAAATAATACCTATAAGCATGGAAATTTGAACATAAATTATTCCTAGCTTTTCGATTCAAATTATATACATACTTCCTCAAAAAAATAAAGTGCAACACTGTTTGTTTATTTCAAATTTAAATAAAACAGCTAATTATGAATAGGAATTAGAGGAACAACTGGTTGGTTGGTTGAGAGACTATATCAAAACGAGGGCATTTCGCATAGGACTCAAAGGCTACTGCAGCAAAGCTAACACAGTGCAGTATGGAGTTCCGCAAGATTCTAAACTTGGTCACCTACTGTTCATATTATACCTACACCAACGAACTACTAAAATCCTTCAAGAGAAGCTTTCCTTCGCTTCGACAAATGGGCTCGTAATAAATGCAACAAGAACAAAACTATTGCATATTCGTAGCCTATACCACCCAGAGTCACAAATACCTATTAAAACATTTAACTGCGTCGAACCAAACAACTGCCGATCGACAGTCATTCCTATCGGAATCACATATAACCGATCTCCGAAAGAAGCTGAAAATATCCCTGTTTGTAGTAGCTTGTCTCAAGTATAAGTCTTCAAGCTGTGTGAAAAAACAAGTGTACCACGCTCTTGTTGAGTCAAGATTGATATACAGCAAAGGTGCAGCAGATACACAAATCGTAAAACTTAAAAATATTCAAGACAAGGCTATAAAATCACGGTCGGGAAGAAACAGCGTAGATGCTTCTCACAGTGAAGCAGATATTTAATATGACAGCAGCGTTGGAGTACCGAACTCTAATCAGTCACAATTTCAACACCAGGAGATGAGCAGATGGGCTTTACTACCTTCCATCCTTCAACAATGTATACGGCAAGAAACAGCAGATGAAAAAGAAGTGACTAAAGGAATATTGCCTAGAAACAATAACTAATCCTTATTTTTAATGTTACTAACATTTTTTACCCAAAGAAAAATAATTAATAAAAATGAATTATATGCAAGTTTACATATGTATTTGCACTTACCTGTCATTTTGATGATAGCAATAAAATTAACTTGAATTTGAGTAATAACCTCCTGCAGATACGAGTAAGCCGTGTGGCTTCCCAGGGATGACAAAATATTGTTCTAGATCTAATATACTTACATGAAAGTAAATAAAAACTGTGTTTAAAAAAATATAAAGTTTGAAGAAAATCCGTTCAACTGATTAGACTACAATCGAGCTTACAGACAGGCATGCAGACTTTTTTAGATTCTCTATCACAGCAATGGCAAGATTGATTACAATTGATGGAACATTTTCACCCATATACGAGGGTGGGACAATAAGTCCCTGAAAATTAACACAAATTGTGTCGTCACCTTAAATTTAATTTTTTTTTGTTAAGAATCATTTCTCAAAATAACGCACCCAAATTTTCAGACAGATCTGTCAAATAGTTTTGTTGTGGCAGCCATTTTAGATAGACGCCTACTAGCATTTTCGTTCAAATGGAAAAAAGTGAATTTCGAGTGCTCATTAAACACTATTTTTTGCGAGAAAAAACTATCACGCAAACCAAACAAAAGCTTGACAAATATTATGGGGACTCTTCACCATCGATTGGAATCATTCCCCACTAGTTTACTCAATTTCGGTGCGGTCGTTCAAGTACAAGTGACGCCGAACGTTCTGGTCGCCCAATTCAGGTCACCACACCAGAAATGGTCGACAAAATCCATGGTTTGATAATGGACGATCGGCGAGTGAAAGTGCGCGAGCTTGAAGAGGCCACAGGCTTTTCACATGGCTCAGTGATTTCGATTTTACATAAATGTGCCGCGTTTGCTCACAATCGACAACAAACGCATTCGTTTGACAACTTCAAAGGTGTGTTTGGCGATGTTCCAGAAAAATTCGGCTGAGTTTTTGGGCCGTTTCGTAACCGTGGATGAAACCTGGATTCACCACAACACACCACAAACCAAGGAATAGTCAAAACAATGGACTTCTCCTGGTGAATCGAAGCCGAAGAAGGCCAAGGCGGGTTTGTAAGCAAACAATGAAATGGTGACAGTTTTTTGGGATGCGCGCGGTGTTATTCACATCGATTACCTTGAAAAGGGTAAAACGATCTCCGGCGTATATTACACAGAGCTGGTGGATCGATTCCAAGCCGATTTGAAGCAAAAACGGCCGCATTTGGCGAAGAAAAAAGTTCTTTTTCACCAGGACAACGCACCGGCGAACAAGTCCGCAGTCGCAATGGCAAAATTGCATGAGTTAGGCTACGAACTCCTCCCTCATCCATAATATTCCCCAGATTTAGCCCACTGCGACTATTTCTTGTTTCCAAATATGAAGAAATGGCTCGGAGGTAAGAGATTTGGGTCGAATGAAGAGGTCATCGCTGAAACAAACTCTTATTTTGAGGGGCTCGATAAATCGTATTATTTGGAGGGCATCAAGAAATTGGAGAAACGTTGGATGAAGTGTACTCCTGTAGAGCTAAAAGGAGACTATGTTGAAAAATAAAATGTTTTTATACCGAAAAGAGAGATCCTTATTTAATTTTTCAGGGACTTATTGACCCACCTTCGTACTTGCCCTTATAGGTGCAAGTAAAAATGTTGTGCTAGATATCTTGGATAATGGAAGCCAATTTGTCGAGAATCATGCGTTCTACGAAAAAAAAAAAAAATTTCAGGCGGGAATTGTTTAGCAAAGAACCAAACAAATCTTGTTGCAATATTTTTTTTTTTGATTTGTCTCACCCTGCGGTCATAAAATGACTTAGTACTGGAAATGATAGGCGGTACCAAAACAAGAAGCAAATTATTTGGAAGAGGAGGTCCATTTCTTGAGGATACCTGTATTCGTTTTCAAAATAGAAATCAAAATAAAAGCACAGATGCACACAGTTACACATTTGAAGCCTGTGTAATAAAATTTGGAAGATGCATCCTGTATTTTGAAATTTGAAAATCCATCTAAGCAAGTTTCTGTCCGCCGGTGGCCAGAGTGCAGTGGGTAGTGTGTTTGCTTGAGACCCGAATTGTGCAGGTTCGAGTTTCGGCATAAAAGAGAAAAGAAGTTTCGCCAATCACTACATCCAAATTTTTCCCTCGTAGTACAATGGATCGGAAATTGAGTCTGAGTGCTCTGGGATTTGGAAATTTCCTTTATTAAAAAAAAAGGTTCTGCTCCTAGGTTTACATTATAGGTGCGCAAAGCCTAATTTTTTTTGTAACAACCTGTATTTCTAAAATCGAAAACAAGGCTACATATAGTCTGTCCTGTAAGTTTCGAAAGTTTTATCTTTGTAGATAAGTATAGATGTCCTGGATGGACAAACGTTGGGAAACTGTACTAAATGAATGTTAAACATTTGTATGTGACACCCTGTGATTTGAAAATTGAGTTGTACGTAGGTTTCATCAATCTTGATCATATACACACACTGCCAAGTCGTATTAAAGCAATTTTTAAAGTGTTTTTTCGACACCCTGTATTTTGGTAATTAAAAATCCCGTCTCCATTGAGTTATACCTCGCAGTTATTCGGTAAGTGCGAAAAATTGTGTCTTCCTAGATAATCCGGAGCCTCTGTAAGGTGTGGAAATATGCATATGTACGCTGGGAAATCGGTTTTACTGACTTTGGAAAATACTGTCTGAAACAAGCTGTCAGATAATTTGCTCCATTTACGAGTAATACATAGAAGGACCTGTAAGTGTGCAAAGTTTAAGCTCTCTTGATCATCCGGTGGCTTCCTGAAGAATCGGGAAAACACCTGCAAAATGACATTGTGAGTAAAAATATGTTTCCGCCGATATATATGTTTTTGAATTCGCTGTTGTCACCTTGGTTTCAAATGCCTGTTGCGTGATACAACTCCCTTTTGTATCTAGTGTGTTTAATCTGCCATCGAACGATCTACTAAACTTTAAATAATAACAGCAGCAGTAGCAGCAATTATATTATACAACCATAAAGAGTAACTACCTTCAATTAAAATCAGATAAAACAAATCATTGACTGCGGGTCATTTGTACAAACAAAATCCGCGAGTTCAAAATGATATTCAAAATAAATTCACAACTTGTCATTCACATTTGCTTGTTATTCTCAAATATTTCCAACTTTACCTGCGGCAGGAATAATCTCTTTTGGCCGTGGAATATTTTTCGAAAAAAAGTTGATCACTACGATAAGGATGTTGAAAGCAAAGCAAAATTGACCACGGTAAAGAGAGGTTAATCTTTGAGATATCCACGTACAGAATTGTTAATTCTTAGGATGAATGGATAAAGAAGGCAAATTTACCCTGTGAAATCCACGAGGTGATCACGGATGATGGTTATATTCTAATTTTGTACAGGATCCCAAAGCCAGGATATCAACCAGTTTTACTGGTACATGGCTTGCTAACGTCGTCGCTGAGTTTCGTGATGCTGGGCACGGAGAATAGCTTAGGTAAGGGGTAATTGAATTTTTTTTTTAAATTCACCTTTAACCCTTTTTTAAGCCTTCCAGTTCGCATCGAGTGATTTTGACGTATGGCTCGTTAATACCCGCGGCACTATACAAAGCCGTAATGATACAACGTTTACCCACGATGATCCTCTATTTTGGAAATTTAGTTTCCACGAAATCGGTTTGTATGATATCTCGGCTACAATTGACAGTATTCGCAATGTCACAGCGTTCCATCAAATTATCTATATCGGTCACTCACAGGGTGCCACTGCACTGTTTGTGCTTTGCGCAATGCGTCCAGAGTACAATGATCGTGTTTTGCTAATGCAAGCTCTGGCTCCTGTTGTTTACCTAAGAGACCTTACAAATATTTCACAAGATACCGTCAAGGTAATAAAAGGATTCATAAAGGTAGGTCGGCCTTCTTTATTCTAGGAGTAAGAAGAAGAGTTCTATGTCTCTCCCTCTTTAGAATAGAACCAAATCCAAGGCCTTTGAGATCTTTGCCCAAGGAGAACTCTTACGAAAGTGTTCCATAAAGTCAACAAAGAGTGCTGATTGCTTGCAACTTATGGCAGACATCCTTGGACCAGGTCAATACAATCAGGTTATACAGAATTCAATATCATATGCTATAATTTGTTGACTTTTATTTTTGCAGTCATTGGATCCAATAGTCCTTGGTACAGCTCTCGCCGGAGGATCCATCCGAGGTATCGAACATTTTCTTCAGATTTTCAAGTCCGGAGATTTTGTGGCATACGATTATGGCTTGGAGGGGAATCGTCAACTGTATAATCAGGTCGAACCAGACGGATACAATCTATCAAAGATCACGGTGCCTATAATTTTACACTATGGTCGTACAGATGCCATTGCAACGCCAAAAGCTGTTCATGGGCTTTATAAGGTATTGCGGAGCACCGTAGGTGTCTATGCAGTGGAAGCAGATAAATTCAACCATTTCGATTTCGTATGGTCTCCGTCGTTACGCAGTTTGGTGAATACAAATGCAATTAAATTATGCGATGACTTTTTGAAGGGACTCTTAAGATATCGCATTGACTGAGAAGGAATAGTGAAGTATTTAGTTGTGAAATAAAGTTTTGTTTTCGGTGGCTCATTCTTAGTATTGTTTACGATTTTTGTGTTTAATTACTTCCGTCAGAGCTGTCGAGATTTATTGTGATCATAGAAGATCTTCCAATCTGTCTTTTATGTCCTGCAAAGAAATATTAACACACTAAGTCACTGCTTAACGTGCGGTGAAATAATTTTTCTCAATGCCACAGAACGTCTACAGTTCTGTTTTATCTCAATTATTTTGTTCGACATCTGTAGTCGTATTTTTAGGCTAAATGAAGAACAAGCGGAAGTAATTGCTCATCCTTTGGTTCCTGACGTTAGAAGTTAGAAGTTTTCGAAGATATCTTCTTGACATCAGCGCCGCAGGCTAGTGACAAAAAGCTACCCCGAGGCGAAATAGCTAGTGATATTAATACTCGTACATTGATTCCGGTCGAGCTTCTGCTATTTGTGTTTGCCACGCGCGTAACTGCGTGCGCGCATTTCGCCTGCAGCCACTTTCGACCTGAAAAACAAGTAAAGTCATTTAGTACCGCCTTGTGCGGAACGATAGTAATTGCAATATATAAAGCTGTGTAAATCAAAAACAAACTATCAGTTTACATTTCGTCAGTCAGTCAATACAGACCTTCTAAACACAAAAATCAAATCAAAATGTTCAAGTTGGTAAGTTTGAAGGAACATAGGACACCGAAAGGATACTAATTCTTATCTACTCACACAGGTGGTATTGTCTGCTCTCCTCGCTGTAGCTTTTGCCCGTCCAGGACACCTTGGATCATCTCCACTATTGTATACAGCACCAATTGTACAAGAACATGGATTTGCCAAGGTAGGTGACATCGTTAAAAACATTCCAACTGCTGTGTCCCACCAAAGCTCCACTGTTGTCCACAACACAGCTCATCATGTTGAACCAATTGTCGCTCCAATCGTGAAGACCTATGCTGCTGCTCCGGTTCTTAAGGCTGTTCACACACCATTGCTTCACACTTATGCTGCAGCTGAACCCTGGACAGCATCAGCTCACTTCTCCTACTCTGCTGTTGCTGCACCAATCGCTTACCATTCAGCTCCATTGACTTATGCTGCTGGATGGTAGATTCTTCGGTACGGGTAATTGGACAGTAAACATGTTCAATTGACTGAATAATAAGAATAAAAATAATTGAATTGAGAACATAAACGTTTTATTTTTATTTTGAAGTAGGGGAACCAATCCTCCACTTTGATCGGTTGTCATTGAAAACCTACTACAATTTTTGAGAAGTTAAACAATTGATGCAAAAGGCTATTCTGATTGCAAGCCAAAATAAAAATCTAAAAATTCAAAATGGCGGGTTGAAAATTGCAACCAAAAATTAAAAGAAAAATTCTGCTAAAGTTGACATCGATTCGTCGACATTACTCGTATGTAATCTTGTTAAGGTTTCTGAATCCAAATCGGAAATCAGAATTTTGAAATTCTGCTTTTAAGTTGAAATTAACGACCCATAAAACGCTAAACAAATTCTAGACGTGTGAGGAAATTTTGAGCTACATTTTCGGAATCAAAAAACAATCACAAATATAATAGAATCACCTATCCATGACCTAAAGGTACGAATGTTTTAGGTTTCTTTTGTTGCTTCTAATATTCGAAGGTATATTATATTATTATACTATACAGGGTCTTCCAATAGGGACTTCCGAAATTTGACAGTTGATAGTGACCATATTGTTGAAGCTACATCTGTCAAATTGGCTGTCATTTATTCAGCGTTCAACAACACGTGCAAATAATAAAATTGTTTTATCAAAATGGGTGTTCTGTTCGGGCAACGTTCCGCGCACTTCGCCCATTTTACGGTCGCCATAATCGTCCTTCCGAGAGGACTATTCTCAGTGTGGTGGATAAATTTGAGTCCACTGGTTCAGTAAACGATCAACCAATACCCGTACGTCGACGAAACGCAAGAGCTGCCGAAAACATCGCCGCTGTTCATGAGAATGTGCAGGAGAATCCGAGGCAGTCGATTTCGCGTCGCTCACAAGAACTCGGCCTTTCGGAGACCACAACTTGACCCAGGAGCTGAAGGTAAACGACGTGTGTTTGCTGAATGGGCTCTGGAGCAGTTGGAAACTGACCCTGATTTTCATCGAAAAATCATCTTCAGCGATGAGGCCCATTTCTGGATGAATGGATACGAGTACGTCAACAAACAAAATTGTCGAATTTGGGACGATACCAATCCACATGAGATCCAAGAGCGTCCAATGCATCCCGAAAAAGTCACTATTTGGTGTGGATTGACGTTGGCCAGGCCATCACCGTCAAAGCCGAGCACTTTAGGTCGATGATTACCAATTTCTTTTGGCCTGATTTGGATCATATGGACACCAACGGCATGTGGTTTCAACAGGACGGCGCTACGTGCTCACGCCACTTTGGAAATTCTGCACGAGCGATTCGAGGGAATGGTCATCTCACGTGGAGGTGATGTGAACTGGCCACCGAGATCGTGCGATTTGACCCCGTTAGACTTTTTCTTGTGGGGTTTACTGAAGTCGCAGGTCTATGCGAATAAGCCACAAACCTTCAGCCTGATTTATGCGCCAGAGTCACGATGATATCTCAAACACACTTTGTTTTATTTAAATTTGAAGATAGGAAGCGCTTATATGCTTTATTCATCATTTGCCCATCGAATTCTGGAGGCTCGTTCAATATTAAGGAAAGAATGACAAGCTATAACTTATTACTCTCGATCCAGGCTTCAGTTTTATAAGCTAGCTCACAGAGGGAAGGACATGTTGACACTTGCTCAGTAGAAAAATTTAAGTTTAGATATCCGTAATGCGCTTATTACGTTTTCTACTTGATTTCAGTACGAATCTTATGACACCCACCCAGCATCATCTTTGAAAAAGCCTTATTAAAATGGGGGTTCGTGTTTTTTTTTCAATAACAATATTATCCTACTTTTTTTTTTGAAAAGACTCAGGTTAGGTTGGGTTAGTTTGGGGAGGTCTCTTGGTCTATTGTATTCCCCTTGGATTGTGGTACTATGTCTAACTCAGTTGCTAGCTGGATAGTTCCCGCTCAAACCAGTATATGCTTGTGCCTTGACATAAGGCCACGCGACATAAGGCCATATTTATAAGTAAGGCTTTATGACGTTTTCGCAAAGCACCATGAAATATGGATTTCGAGGTATGGCGAGCTTTGCGAAACCGTCATAAGGCCATATGGCTGTAAAAAGTCAACCACCTCGAAGTGAATCAAACAGTACTTGTGTGGCGCTTAAAAAAAAAAAAAAAAAAACTATGAACATAATACTTCGACTCATACACAGCCATATGGTCTTATGTCTCGAAATTATATGGCCTTATGTCATGGCACCCCGTATGCTTCTAATTAATTGCATTAAGTCCATCACCGGAACATTTTCCATATCAAGTCGCATATCAAGTTTTTGATGATTTCTATTTCTTTGTCATCCTGACAGCTCCTGCAATAGTCCAGGAAGTTTATACCTAATCTACTGGCTATTGAGCCAATCGCGCAATGTGCTCTTAGTACCCTTATCAAAGTGCGGATTTCCTTTTGCCCCATAGCCAATACGCTTCTGGTTCTTTCTTTATTCATTCCTGGTTGCGGGATACAACACAATCACTTGCGGACTTCCAAGTGGTGTTAGTTAGTTCCTTCATTTTCTCTACACCAATAGGGATATTTGCCAGTTCATTTGCAACCTAATATCCAGGAACCCAACCCATAACTTATTTAGTATTTTACGACGTTTACATATTGTCCTATATCTTGCTGCCTGACTGCCCACAGAGACTGTAAGCCGAGATAGATTTATTTTTCTTGTATGGATTGTCAATGATATTCTACACTTAGACTCAATTTGGTCCATTGTACCACAAACATCCCGGTGTCCCAAGGATATTAGTTCGGCTTTCCTGAGAGAAATTTATAAAAAAGCAGAAACCCCATTTTGATGTAGAGATCTGTACGACTGTTCGGGCTAAACACTAGGCACTCGGAACTAGTGGGCTAAAATAATATCATCAATCCACTTCCGAAAATAATGCAAGCAAAGGCACACCTAGGAAACTATAGGATGAGCAGATACTCGTAGCAATGATAGTTTTTCAAATTGTTATGTTTCAGCAGCTGTTAAAGTTACTAATGACATCTAGCTGTCAAAATATTCAGTAAGGTTTGCCATTTGGAAATTATTAAAAATTATTATCGAAATTCCGGCTCAGTTGTAAATACGTAACGTGAATTTCGTTGTGAGGTCGGTCGTCATCATGGCTCCAGTGCTCAGGCAATTCGTCGCACCGTGGAAAAGTTTGAGCATGAGTACATTCTTTTGGACCTTAAGCCACCAACCAGATAGAGATCGGTGCGAAGTGAAGAAAACGTAGCCTCCGTAGCGACCTGTATCGAAGAAGACCCGACGCCGATCAGCTGAATTGGGCATCACCAGAGAATCAAGACGGCGCTACATGCCATACAAGCGACGCAACACTCGAAGTGGTGAAGGAGAAATCTGGCGACTGGGTCATCTCACGGCGAGCGTTCATCAATTGGCCGCCGCGATCATACGACTTGACACCCCTCGATTATTTTCTCTGGGGCTACGTCAAGTCCTTAGTCTACGCTAACAAGCCAACCACTTTGGACGAGCTCGAGGCCAACATTCGAGACGCTTTTGCCGGAATAAGGTCGCACATATTGGACCAACCGCTTAAAGCACTGCTAGCGAAGCCGAGGCGGCCATTTAAATGATGTGCTATTCCTTATATAATGGCACGAATGTAGCTTCAAAATAAAGCCAGAATTTTATATTTCACACCGTTGTTGTTTTTTTTTTTTAATTTTCTTTTCATATCCTTCTTATCTTGTCACCCTATACTATCGTAGAAGATCAAAAACCTGCATCAACCTAAGTCGAAACAAGCTCCAAATACTTGCAGGCTTCCTCACGGGAGACTGTAAACTCCATGAACATCTTAGGAAGTTGGGTCTAGAAAACAACGGAACATGAAGATTCTGCGAGAAAACTCCAGATCACATCGTAATGAACTATGAGGGAATACTCGTACCTTGGAACAGAGTAAATTGTTTGGGAACGTATACAAGTTGGAGGAGAAAGACCTTCCATCCCTAGACCCAATACAGGTTTCTAAGTTTCTAAGGGAAACTAAATTGCTCAGCTCAGAGTTGAAGGGAGAGGAAAGGGTAAAAGAGAAAATTATGTATAAGTGTTGGGAGATTATTGGTGAGCTTGGGATTTTAGCAGCTCCTAACCTTTGGAAACAGACTTTGTTAGCGGGCTCCCGGAAACTCCGAAGTGGATCACAGTTTAATCTTTATTTGAGGATGACATATGCTCGCCTTGTTTATATGTATTGAACCCAAGCATAGTATTTTTTTTTTAGGAAATCGCGGAGCGCAACTGCAAAGACCGCCACACCTATTCAATATCATATTCAATACTGGGATCAACGAATTAAGCTGTGCGAACTCAAATGTTATAACGTCCAATAACGTCCAATAACGTCCAAGATATTGTTAAACAAAAATACAAAGTTTTTATGTTCTAATTCGATTATGTTTTTATTCAATCAATTTAACATGTTTACTGTCCAATTGCCCGTACCGAAGAATCTACCATCCAGCAGCATAAGTCAATGGGGCTGAATGGTAAGCGATTGGTGCAGCAACAGCAGAGTAGGAGAAGTGAACTGGTGCCGACAAGGGTTCTGCAGCAGCATAAGTGTGAACCAATGGTGTGTGCACAGCCTTAAGAACTGGAGCAGCAGCATAGGTCTTCACGATTGGAGCGACAATTGGTTCAACATGATGAGCTGTGTTGTGGACAACAGTGGAACTCTGATGGGACACAGCAGTAGGAATGCTTTTAACGATGTCACCTACCTTGGCAAATCCATGTTCTTGTACAATTGGTGCTGTGTACAATAGTGGAGATGATCCGAGGTGTCCTGGACGGGCAAAAGCTACAGCTAGGAGAGCAGACAATACCACCTGTGTGAGTAGATAGGAATTAGTATTCTTTCGGTGTCCTAAGTCCCTTTAAACTTACCAACTTGAACATTTTGATTTGATTTTTGTGTTTAGAAGGTCTGTATTGACTGACTGATGAAATGTTAATTGATAATTTGACTTTGACTACCACGGCTTTTTATAGCATACACAAGAAGTGTGCCACATTTTATTCTGCAGAAAGTGGTTCTAGTTGTTCTGCCGGTCGAAACTAGCTGCAGGCAAACTACATCAGATACGTGTGGAAAAAGAAACAGAAAGAAAAACTTGACTATAATCGTGAAATGAATAGTTCGAAATTGGTTCCTCCCATTGGTCGGAGGTGGTGTCAATAAGGACTTCAGAATTGTTGACTGAGCTATAACATATGGTCAGGCGTGGATCGTGGAACTAGCGGCGTTAGCTAAGCATCAGTTAGTCTTCCATAAAAGACGTCTACTGAAATTATAGACTGGCTATGGATTCTGCTAAAAATGAATAAGTCTCGTCATTAGTCGATACTTCTGTGGCTCGCTTGACGCAGACTTATAAAGTCTAAAATGGGTAACTGGAACTTTGAGATTGGTAGCAATAGGAACAATCTATCTCGCTGAATGGAAATTATTCGCTTTTCTAGATCAAAATAATTACTCATGTGTTTTGTTTGCCTTCAGCGTAACGTGGGTAAAAATCTTGATTTATATATATTAACGATAATGATGAAGTGACCCAGTCAATCGCCTTTTTAACTCTGGAGGAAACGGTTGTAGGTATGGCGGCAAAAAATGTCACACAAACAATTTAAAACGGTATAGAAAGGTAGGAGTGGCGGTTCTAAGAACCCAATTAGCACTAGGTGCCGTTTTGATATCACAACTCATGTAAACCTGGCTGTGTGTTGATGAGAAGTCTCTAAATCCAACCTGTGGAATTTAAGAAAGTTATTAGTTCTTTAATATTTTTCCCTAAGATCTCCTTGAGTGAATTGAAAAATGGTTTGCCTAATGCTCGTTGTCTGGCCCTAGCTAGAGCCGGACTGAGATGCCTGAGTATTATGTGTGATGCCTTATCTGGCTGCGTGGTCTCCTATCGGCCAGTGTCCCGTGGTGACCGCTGTTATTCTGGCGATGTATCTAAGCATTCTGTTTAGGAAGTCATCTGTCTTTGCCTTGCTTTAGTTTGGCCACATCTTTCTAGATATGACACAGTTTGTTTTGAAGATTGAGGAGATTTTTGCCTTGACTGCTCTCAGCGGAACGTGAATAAAAGGGTATATTTGGGTAGAGTACAGCGACTAGAATGTGTGGATATTGTGGGGATAGGGGCTGCTTCAACAAGTGAATTGAAGTAATTCTTAATGTTTTGTCCTGGGCCTCAACCAACAAACGTCTCCAGCCAGCGCGATCTTGTGCTAGCTGCCTCCAGTTTTACACATGGAATTGGTTGAGGTCCCTCTGGGATGAGTTTGAAGAATTTTCAGGCAGGAACGTTAATGTCCATTCACTCTACATGTCCTAGCCATCTCAGGCGATGAATGTTTCTGTACAACTGGCAAATTCATTGTTGTGCCTTCTTCTTCATTCCCCGTTGATATGAGTACAAACTGGACAAAAAATCACTCGAAGAATTTTTCCTTTAAAACAACCATGCTTCTGCGCCATAAACGGGACTGCGATGATGAGGGTCTTATAAAAGTCATCTAAGATGTCCATGAGAGGGCTTTGCTACTCAATTGCATTCTTAGCCCAATGCAACAGAGGTTGACAAGAGCGATTCTTCGCATGATCTCTGCGCTGGGGTCGTTTTTTGAATTTACAGCGGTGCATAGGTAGACAAAGTTTTTCACCCTCACAATTTTAGCTGTCTATTGTGACATTCTGTCTAAGTCGCTTTTTTTTTATGACAGCACATATTTAGTTTGGCCCTCGTTAAACGCTAAACCCATTTCCGCCGCTGTGTCAATATTCACGAAGCACCTCTGACAGCCCGCTGTGTTCTTCCAATTATGTCAATGACGTCGGCGTACTCGAGTGGTCTGCAGACTCTCGAAAGATTGTACCTCTGATGTTAGCGTGAGGAATTCGTTCAATTCTTTCAAGAATGATGTCAACAGAAATCACATGACAGCGCATTACCTTGTCGTAGTCCTTTTCTGACATTAAAAGCCTCAGCGCTATTATTAATGAACTTGATGGAGCAGCGTGCATTCTACACCGTGCATTCTACGTCCTGCACAGAGAGATGAGTTTGAGAGGGATGCCAAAACTAGACTCGTCTCTGTACAGCTTGTCTCTAGAAAAGCGACTTTAAAATCGATGAAAAGGAGGTGAGTACCGATTTGGAGCTCATGCGCATTTTCCAAGATCTGTCACAATGTGAATGTGAATATAGGTAGACTTGCCCGTCCTAAAACCACACTGATAAGGGCTAATCAGATTGTTCACAAAAGGTTTAAGGCAATCACATAATATAGCAGATAGGGTCGTATAAGAGATGTCGAGAAGACCTCTGTAGTTGGCGTAATTCAGAGCTTCTCCTTTCTTGAGGATCGGGCAAACAATGCTGAGGTTCTATTCATCGAGCATACTTTCATTCGACAATTTCTTACAGTAAGTCGATGTAAGCTCCGTACCAAATCATCCCCAACTGCTTTTTGCAGTTAGATTGTTGGCTCCAGCAGCCTTGTTGGATTTAAGAACTATTGCTATCTTCACTTCATTTTGGTCGGGTAGACGGAATTGTTCGTCGTCATCGTCCGGGTAGAATGGATCATTCTGCTTGACAGTCAAATTCTCAGCACCGACTGTGTCTCTACTACTAAATTTCCTTACAGGGTTGGGGTTTTGCAGCACTAGTACTAGCTAGCATAAGAAAAGATATAACAAGCTACTACTGGTTATGAACAAAGAACATATCCTTCAGTCGAATGCTAGTGTTGACACAAGGAGCCGAAGTCATGGAGGAATTCTGAAAAAATCTAGGGAGTAACTCTGGCTAAGACTACTAGTGGAAGAGAAGCAAAAATATACCCAACTTTGTGGTCGGGTTCGATATCTTACTGAATAATTGTATACGAGTACAGCATAAATACAACACTCGAGGTGAAACTATATTTCTGCTTTTAAAATGATAATTTTACTAATAGCTATCAGCTAAATAATTAAGCTACCACCCAAAGTAGGATAAACAAAATAATGAAGCAGCAGGAAGCTAAATCGTCCGCAATACAATCTTTTTGCAATTAGCTAATTTTTGGATCAGCAGAAAATAATTTTGTTGATTTGCCGAAAATTTAAAACAAAATCAGCAGAAAGAATAAATTTTTAGCAAGAGACGAGTAAAAGATGAGCTGAAAAATATTTTTTTATCAGCAGAAAGGAGCAATGCAATGCAATGACAAAAACAGTTATAAATAAATAAAATAAATCGAGATGCTATTTGGCTGGCGTTAGGCAGGAAAGGCATCCCGGAAAAACTTATTGCTATTATCAAGGCTACATACGAGGGCGGTAAGTGTCACGTCTTACACAACGGTAAGGTGTCAGAGGAATTTGGTGTCCAAAGTGGAGTACGTCAAGGATGCATTCTGTCACCACTATTGTTCTTGGTGGTTATCAGCGATGTACTCCGTGCAGCATTGACGGAAGGAAACAATAGAATTCGTTGGACTATGACATCTTACTTTAAACACCTAGACTACGCTGACGATGTTTATCTACTTTCACATCGGATAATGGACCTTCATCTAATGGCCCAACTGGACGTATGCAGTAGAATCGGGAAGGCTAAAGCTGCGTTCGGTATGCTATCCACAATCTGGAAAAGTAATGTTATGAGCTTAAGAACCAAGCTGCGACTGTTCCGCTCTAACGTAGAATCGGTACTGCTGTATGGGTGCAGTACCTGGAAGGTGGACACCATTAACACACGCAGGCTGCAAGTCTTCGTAAATAAATGTTTAAGAATCATCTTGAGGATTTTTTGGCTAAACCGGATCTTCAACGAACAGCTTTATATGAGAACGGGCCAAGAACCTATAAACATTACTATACGAAGGAGAAAGTGGCAGTGGATTGGACACACCCTACGGCGCGAAGACAACGCCATTGCGAAATACGCTATGCAGTGGAATCCGCTCACCCAAGCAGGCAGAATAGCAGGACGCCCTAGGCAAACATGGCGCAGAACAATTGAGGAGGAATCGAGCTCTATAGGAATGAGTTGGAGGCAGCTCAAACGTGTTGCAGAAATACGAACAAGATAGCGCGCAGGCGTGGTTGACGCCCTATGCCCCCCGAGGGGTTAAAGGACCTAAGTAAGTAAGTACATATTTGCTGATCTTCTACATAATTTTCTTCTCATCAAGAAATTAGCTCATCAAAAATTATATTCTGCTGATTAATTAGTTTTCTATTGAGCATGGCGGGAGGTGCGTGTCGTATTTATCGGAGTCATGGGGTCAATAAGAACAACACCTACAGCGGCAATGGAAACCATGCTCAGTTTCATTCCGCTTGATATATACTGTAGCAGTCTGGCGGCTAAAACCGCTGTAAGACTGAGAGAAGGCCGATTGTGGTCATCGAGCCTTTACGGCCATGCCTCCATTTTAGCCCGATCGGCGGAAACTGATTTCATGACACCTACGCTAGCATTTGAAAGGAGATTCAACATAAGAATTCCTGACAGAACGCACTGGAAGAACCTGAGAACCATGAAGAAAAAGGAACTGGCGTTCTATACCGACGGTTCTAAGATTGACGTTGGCACTGGAGCCGGAGTTTATTGTGAGGCCCTAGTAATAAACAACTCCTTTAGAATTAGCGACGACTGCAGCGTCTTTCAGGCCGAAATCACAGCCATCATACAGGCTGCGGAAATTATACGCGAGAGTAATATCGTTGGTAAAACAATAACTGTCTACATAGAAAGCCAGGCAGCCATTAAGGCTCTGGACTCTGCTGTAATTAGATCAAGGCTTGTGAGAACCTGCAAATCGGTCTTAAATGGAATATCCAGAGCCAATGCGGTGACCCTCTGCTGGGTTCCAGGGCATATTGATATCGAAGGAAATGAAAGGGCTGACGAGCTTGCTAGGAAAGGATCGGCGCTGCACTTATCGCGGGCCCTCCCTTTTGTAGTAACCCCAATCAGTTCCCTACGAAAGAAAATAGAAGACGAAACCACCGATGGAGCAAACAGACGATGGATTCATCTGGAAACATGCGCAACGGCCAGGGCGCTATGGCCGGCCTTTAGCAAGTAGAGATCAACTTCTCTGGTGAAACTTAGTCGTTATAATACACGGGTCGTTCCTGGAATAATTACTGGTCATTGTGCCATTGGAGTTCACGCGGAACGACTCGGTGTGCTATATAACGACTACTGTAGAAGTTGCAGGGACGAAGAAGAAATTGAATCAGTTCGTCACCTGCTGTGTGATAGTCCTGCCCTATCCGTTACAAGAATGAGGACTCTCGGAAGTTACTTCTTCTCGGAATTGGAGGACTTAGGTAATATAGAGCTTACGGACTACGGACCTCCTGAGATTTATAACATAATCTGGGTGGTTCTAACAGCGGAGTTTTAACGTTTCCAGGGTTTAACGATTGGGCACAATGGACCCGAATTTGTTGGTCTAAGTGAGCAGTGACTCTATTAGTCACAAGGCAAGGTAGATACCTAACCTAACCTGTTGAGAAATAATTTTTCTTTTATTTACTTTTTCTGCTAATTTTATTTTTAATTTTCTGCAGATCTGGTTATCAAAAAACTATTAAATTGCTGATCAAATAATTCTATTTTGCTGGTAACAAATTCTTTACTATTGATCCCGTCATGAAGTTTAAGCATGTCTTACAAATCTTTGTTAGTCTTTCAAATTACCAGTCATCCTCCGCCGGATTCTAATTAATATAAATTACGAGTACTAGCCCGCTATTCATTGAATGGCATGGGTCCTAAAAGTGTTTGTGTGAAAGGCCTGTATAATATGTATGAAGAGCCTATCTCGAGTTTAAATCTGAATCTTAATTCTGAAACTTTCATCTTTGAATTCTACGAAATCCTTATGAGGTACTGCAAGAGACTCCCACCTCAGATATCCAACAATTACAAGTCATTTAAAACACTTTGAAGTAATTCACAGGCATTCCGCCCATTTTTTGCCTAACAAGTTTGAAAACAACCTAATTAAGCTGAAAATCGGAAGCGGATTGCGCGACTAATTGATTTAACATCGAACTTTTATGAAAAACCTGTTGGAATTTATTAAAACCTTGATAAGTGTGTTTCAGTATTTGATCTACAGTTCATTAAAAATGTAAACAGATATTTCTTGTGAATCACTTCGAACAAAAGGATAATAGAGATATCAAAACATTATGATGGACCAATTTATAGGCGAATAAGTGCCACTTCGATAAGTGCTCATAATGCAACTTAAAGTGTGTAAAGTACTTTCACGGTCGTGATATTGAGTGCGGTCTCTGAGACGACGACTTCGAGTTTTTTTTTTTTCTTTGTTTCGGGTTTCTTTCTACACACGCAATTGCGCGTACTTCGCGTGCAGCTTGTTTTAGACCTGGAAATTGACTGAACCACTTTGGTCGTTAATTACATTAAATTGTAATATAAAGCAGAGAGTATCCAAGTTACATTATCAATTAACATTTCGTCAGTCAGTCAATACAGACCTTCCAAACACATAAATCAAATCAAAATGTTCAAGTTGGTAAGTTTGAAGGGACATAGGACACCGAAAGGATACTAATTCTTATCTACTCACACAGGTGGTATTGTCTGCTCTCCTCGCTGTAGCTTTTGCCCGTCCAGGACACCTTGGATCATCTCCACTATTGTACACAGCACCAATTGTACAAGAACATGGATTTGCCAAGGTAGGTGACATCGTTAAAAGCATTCCAACTGCTGTGTCCCATCAGAGTTCCACTGTTGTCCACAACACAGCTCATCATGTTGAACCAATTGTCGCTCCAATCGTGAAAACATATGCAGCTGCTCCAGTACTTAAGGCTGTTCACACACCATTGGTTCACACTTATGCTGCTGCTGAACCCTGGACAGCACCAGCTCACTTCTCCTACTCTGCAGTTGCTGCACCAATCGCTTACCATTCAGCCCCATTGACTTACGCTGCTGGTTGGTAGATTCTTCGGCACGTGTAATTGGACAGTTGAATGTTAATTGCTTGAAATAAAAATTGTTAAGCATTATTGAATTAAAAATTCGAACTGAAAACATAAGAATTTCGTTATTTAATTCAATTAATGGAAGCCTGTAGGGAAGGAGAAGGGAAAGTGGTGACTATTTCAAAATATCACTTCTGACGACATTCAAATTGTTATTGCGACTAAAATTTTGTTACTGGTTGTACGAGGTTGGGTCAATAAGTCCCTGAAAAATGAAATAAGGAACACGCTTTTCGGTATAAAAACATTTTATTTTTCAACATAGTCTCCTTTTAGCTCTAAACGAGTACACTTCATCCAACGTTTCTCCAATTTGTTGATGCCCTCCAAATAATACTCTTTCTCGAGCCCCTCAAAATAAGCGTTTGTTTCAGCGATGACCTCTTCATTCGACCCAAATCTCTTACCTCAGAGCCATTTCTTCATGTTTGGAAACAAGAAATAGTCGCAGGGGGCTAAATCTGGGGAATATGCTGGATGAGGGAGGAGTTCGTAGCCTAACTCATGCAATTTTACCATTGCGACTGCGGACTTGTGCGACAGTGCGTTATCCTGGTGAAAAATAACTTTTTTCTTCGCCAAATGCGGCAGTTTTTGCTTCAAAACGGCTTGGAATCGATCCAGCAGCTCTGCGTAATATGCGCCGGTGATCGTTTTACGATTTTCAAGGTAATCGATGTGAATAACACAGCGCGCATCCCAAAAAATTGTCGCCATGACCTTGTTTGCTTACAAACCCGCCTTGGCCTTCTTCGGCTTCGATTCACCAGGAGAAGTCCATTGTTTTGACTATTCCTTGGTTTGTGGTGTGTTGTGGTGAATCCAGGTTTCATCCACGGTTACGAAACGGCCCAAAAACTCAGCTGAATTTTTCTGGAACATCGCCAAACACACCTTTGAAGTTGTCAAACGAATGCGTTTGTTGTCGATGAGCCATGTGATAAGCCTGTGGCCTCTTCAAGCTCGCGCACTTTCACTCGCCGATCGTCCATTATCAAACCATGGATTTTGTCGACCATTTCTGGTGTGGTGACCTCAATTGGGTGACCAGAACGTTCGGCATCACTTGTGCTTGAACGTTCTCACCGAAATTTAGTAAACCAGTGGGGAATGATTCCAATCGATGGTGAAGAGTCCCCATAATATTTGTCAAGCTTTTGTTTGGTTTGCGTGATAGTTTTTTCTCTCAAAAAATAGTGTTTAATGAGCACTCGAAATTCACTTTTTTCCATTTTAACAAAAATGCTAGTAGGCGTCTATACAAAATGGCTGCCACAACGAAACTATTTGACAGATCTGTCTGATAATTTGTGTGCGTTCTTTTGAAAGATGATTCTTGACAAAAAAAAAAAAAAAAAAAATAAATTTAAGGTGACGACACAATTTGTTTTAATTTTCAGGGACTTATTGACCCACCCTCGTATATCGATATCGACTTAGTTACAAAGATTCGAAATCATCGCCTGAGATGGATAGGGCATGTGAAACGAATAGTCATCAGCGCTTTGGCCTGGAA
This sequence comes from Pocota personata, assembly GCA_963082735.1. Taxonomy (NCBI): domain Eukaryota; kingdom Metazoa; phylum Arthropoda; class Insecta; order Diptera; family Syrphidae; genus Pocota; species Pocota personata. The sequence continues at coordinate 36,764,602 of OY720431.1, forward strand.
AGACTTCAAATTCATCTCGGTGTGACGACACGAGGTAAAGGAAGATCTCACCTAGGGCGAGGCACACAAGTGGAAAGGGATCCCAACAAGCTTCGTGGGCTGGTTCAAGATCAGGCTTTTGTAGAGGCTTGGTTCTTAAGACTGGGAACTCAGGGAAATATTAAAAATATCTATATGCGTTGTGTGTGATGAGATCTGCTAATTTTGCGTAAACTATCGTGGATGAATCCGAAGACTTCACGGCACGAAATATTCACGTTCATGATTAAGCTTCTCCTTTATCTGTATGCCATGAACCATAAATTGTTGCAAGAATTGACTTTGGTGATATCGTTGTGTTCATAATTTTTCCCTTGCTTGGAATGAGCCTAGATTCACATGGATAGTTGAACACTTAAATGGTTTTCTTGAATTCGAGTCAGAATTATGCGAGTTATTATTTTGGTTAGTACGTATCCCTGCACTTCCATAGGACTACCTCTTCGACTCTTCCGAAAGAGAAATACAATAACGTCTAGACCCTTCTCTAAGTTTTTTTTTGAAGCTCTGATCACGTATCGTCTTTTTAGAGATTCTATACGTTCTTGGTTGGTTGTCTTCACTTAGGCCGCCATTGGGTCCATTGTGTTCCCCTCACCTGTCAAACTGTAGGAATAGTGGTAAGATGTGGGATTATGTATTGAGAGGGGATGTAGGTAGTGGGATCATGGGGAGTATCAAAAAGAGACTATGTTGTATAGTGGTCAGGAAATCGTCTTTTTCGTCTAGCAGGTATCCCCAGTATCCTTGGGAATCCCAGTATCTTCAGTCTTAACCTCGCTGTTGCAAGGCAGTGGGAGAGGAATTGTTCTATAACTACCGCCTCCTCCTCACAGTTGGCGCAGATTGTTGTATCAGCTAGCCCGAGTCTTAGCGAATGTTTATTGAGATTGATGTGCCTGTTAAAAGTCCCACCATCAATCTTAACTGTGTTCTGATTTCGACAGGGGGTTTGTGATCGCGCTAATTACTGCTTTGCTGTCCGAGCAGATGTCGATTTGCCTCTCTTTGCTGATGTCTTCTGCGAGTATTTCGGTTGCTTTCATAATTGCAAAGACTTCTGCTTGGAACACCGTTACAAATTGTTCTAGGTGAATAGCAAGTTCAATCCGTGGGCTAGCATAGAAGATGCCAGCCCTTGATTCCCCTGATATACATATTGGAGCCGTCTGTATATACCGATAGCCCGTTGGAGTTTCTCGTCGTCCTTTCATTGGCCCAAGATTTTTTTAAGGGGAAAATTGTTTTATACGTTTTTACTGTCACATCTATTTATTTGTCGCTTGATAATCTTCTGCACTACTTATGTTGATGCAGTTTTGCTTGTCATCTAGCATACTATGCTTTATTTGTTTTCCCTGCACTGGATTTAACTCTTCAACTGCTAAACCAGCTGCCAGATTTTCAATTGCAATTCCAATTGTCTGCAGATACTCGTACTCAGCCTTTCTGCTTTATTGTGGAACCAAATGTTTGAGACTCTGGCAGTAAAATGTTTGCTTTCTGGTTCCAAGACCGCAAATCTGCTTTACGATTTGATTCGAAAAATATTAACAGGATAGAATCTAGTCCTTAGTCGGATTTACATACACGCCATTCAGAACTGATCTTCATATATGAGTAGTGTGAGTGCTTTCTTTGTTATGAAAGAGTTTGAATCGATTACTTCATACATGTGTACATTAAGACTAGCCTTATAGGGATTATAGACTCCTCGCGGGATTTGGTTTAAAAATTAAAAAGGTGGCGCAAAAGTCATCACCCTACAGGGCTCTCAATTTTGCAAATGACGTCTTACGTCATCGCGACTTTGACATTTGTGAAGCAAACAGAAACAGAATACACGTAGACAAACCATGGATTGCATCCGTACAAAGTGCATCAGCTATTACCTTCAGACCACCAATCGCGTATAAATTACAGCCAACCCCTCCTAAACCTCGACCGCGATGAAGAGATTTTCCATTGAAAATCATAATAAGAGACGAGGCGCCTTTCCACTTACGCAGATACGTGAATAAGCAAATTTATTAATTTTGGGAAACTAAAACTCCCCGTGTAATGCACTAAGAGACATTACATCCTCTTAAAGTCACTGTTTGGTTTGGCGTTTACGGGGGAAAGGTGATTGATGAGCGCTATATTTGGGGAACATGTGGTTCCAGCAGGACGGTACGACCGCACACACAGTACGAGCGATAGTGGTCAATCTGCAGCAAGCGCTCTCGGCCGCTTAATCTCTCATTTTGGTGATTGGCCCGCTAGATCTCCCGGTTTGACTGTTCCAGACTTCTTTGAAGTCACTTAAGAGCAAGTCATGAAGTAGAGGATTTATCGCCAGAAATTTTCAGAAAAGTCATGGAAAATGCTGTGGAACGAGCTGGAACGCTGGCAGCGGCCACTTGACCGATATTATCTTCGCGACTTAATGGAAACAAATTTAAGCATCTAGATAATTAACAAACAGAACCAATTCTCTTAATTTATAAACAAAATTACTGCCTTAGGAATTTGAGTGAGGAATTTTGCGCCACCTTGTGCTAGAATGTCAAGATATCCGTTAACATCCCTTCCGTTCAAAGTAAATTGCGATAATTTTAATTTTGCCTACTGTAAGCTTTAGAGGTGAGTCAGCATTACTGTATTATATACATACAATCTTACCTAGTAGCCAGGAGTGCCTACCACAAACAAGAGTCAAATACAACCTCATGCATTCTCAAAGGTCTCAGTAAAATCTTCATTCCGGTTTAATAACCAAACACTAACACAGATACTTATCTCCAAATACTACGACATATTTACTCAATATTATTTGCTAATATGAAACCCGTTAACAAGCTTTAATCTCTTAAAGCACCGTTAATTAATCTCTTAATGAATGAATGCAAAAATAGATAAACAAAAAATAAGAAACGTAACCAACAACAATGGTCGTATAGATACGTCATAACAGACATTACCTGAGGCCAGCGAACTTCATCGCAACAAGTTACGCGCAATCACTCGCGTAATAGTAAATCATGGTCAACCGATACAATTCACGCCCCAGACCCACAAACAGAAAATCTTGGTTTCAATTGCAGCAACAGTCACTGTACTAGTATACCTACACTAAAATAAGCTTAGCACTGAGTTTATGTAAAGTACCTAAGAGTGTAAGCCGCGCGTACAAGCCTTTGGTATAAATAGCCGCCAGCCACTTCAGAATGGTATCAGTTCAATCTTCGAACCTTTCAGTCAACACAGACCTCCTAAACACAAAACTAATACAAAATGTTCAAGTTGGTGAGTAGTCCTTACGGGGGATACCAGCGCTTGCAACACTTTGCTAAAAGATTCTATTCTCTATCTCTTCCAGGTGGTGTTGTCTGCTCTCCTCGCTGTAACTGCTGCCCATCCAGGACATTTAGGATCACCAGTGGTATACTCTACACCCATTGTTCAGGAACAAGTTCTTGCCAAGGTCGGTGCTGTCGTCAAGAGTGTACCAACTGCTGTCTCTCACCAAAGCTCAACTGTTGTTCACAATTCAGCTCATGTTGTCGAACCAATTGTTGCTCCAGTCGTGAGGACTTATGCTGCCGCTCCAGTTATCAAGACTATCCAGGCTCCATTGGTACATACTTATGCTGCTGCTCCAGTTCTGAAGACTTATGCTGCTGCTCCATTGGCCATTGCTGCTCCAGCTCATATTAGTTATGCTGCTGCTGCTCCAGTTGCCTATGCCAGTGGTTGGTAAAACAAAATCCTCCTAATTGGGTGGTTGGACAGAAAAAAACAAAAAAATGTCTCCAACATCTTTCTGACGGCTTTACAATCTCCTTAGTAGTACCCCAATACATGTACATAGATAGAATAAAAACTCCAATGACTAATTTATACTCTCTAAACAAAAGTTGTTTGACTTAGGACTTAAGCGTGTCTTTATGTTTCCGGTACTCGTACGAGTAAGTTGTGACAAATCGATACTGAATTGCTGGCCTTCGGTGCAAGTCCACGTTTCTAGGAGAACAAAGGCGTGATTGCGTAGATACTCGTATACTGCTCGGTTTCTGTCGATATGTATGTCATGGCATCCGCATGGTCGGTTGATTTCGATTCTTGTAGTCTAGATACCATTCCAATGCAATTTCTACGTGTTACTTGTCTATTAATGGATTTGGGTACTTTTTTTCAAGTGGAAACGCAGACCTCTTGGCATAGTACCTTATGGAAACAAATTAATCTATTAGGGAACGTCTCCTAGTTATATTGGAGCTATAACTAGGAGACGTTCACACTAAAGAAAAATAGAAAGTGAAGTCAAGAGCATCCACAATATTAAAAGATCTTTAGATATCTTTAGAGCAAGACAACATCACCAAACAAATCCTATGAGCGATACCCTAAATACGAATCTAAGATCGTATTAGATGATTCTAATGAAAAATTAGGAAAGGTAATTAAAATTTTGGCAGTACGGCAAGGAAGTGAAATCTATACGAAATCGGCTCCGGAAAAGAACTCGGCTAATTCAGTTAAGGTGTAGTGAAATCATCCCGAACACAGGATTTCAATTCATTACGTCAATATAAATAAAGAGATTGGCGTTGCCCCAAACCAAATGAAAATAAGTCACTTCTCCAGAATTTTCGATGACTCTGCCTACTGCATATTTATTGTAGATACCAAGTTGCATCTAAAGTTTGTTAACAGAACCTTTGTCGATCGAATATCTATCAATCTGTATTGGCATCGTGACAATTTATGTCACTGGTGGCAAAATTATTTTAGTGGTGACATAATTTGAAAATGAAATTATGTTGACAATTTGACATATTTTAGCATTCTCAGAATAAGTGACATAATTTTAATCAAAAATACGAAACCAAAAAATTGATCGACAATATTTTTGTAAAACTTGGAGGAAATCATTACTGGCAACACTTTAGTTTGATTGGTATAAGTTAAGAGGGATAATTCGTATCGAAAATATTATGAATTATATATGTATGTCAAGATGACATATTTTTTGATATTTTTTCATCAGATGAAGGAAGAAAGGCATAAGACAGAGGCACGGTTTGGTTTTTTTCTTTATATCATGTGACATAATTCTGCCAACAAAGTGACATAATTTGATTAAAGTCAATAACAACACTGCTCTCAAAAAGGCCTGTGCCATCATCTTCAAAAAATGTAAGGACCTATGGCAGTGTTGCCTTGCCTGCTGGAATTCATTAGGAATGTCGTTGAAGAGTGCCAGGAAGCGAGAAACATAGAGCAGACTGCAGAAAAGGTTTAAGACAAATCTCGTGTTGTAATTTCCTAATTTTCGTTGTTAAAATGATTGTGCGAAATACACAAGCGAACATCAGAGGTATAATCTTTAAAGAAAAACTCTGTTCAACTACTCGTACTATACGCCGACAACATTTAGAAGATTTCAAGAACGCAGCAGGAAGTCTAGCCACTAGCTCGTTCGTGATTATTAAAACAGAAGTTACGAAATCGGTGAAAGAGGATAAAACAAAATCTATATATGTAAATAAATTAATAACTTGGGTCGTGTCTGTGCGCACATCACACAAAAACTATTGGACAGATTTTAATAAAACTTTGCCGTTCTATACCTTAGAGGCTTGGTCATTATCTTCAGTTAGAATTATCACGATATTCCTCATGGAGGTTAAGATATTAAAGATTGAATAATAAGAATGCATTAAAGATGAATAAAAACAAAATGTATCTGTTCCCGTGATATCACCGAAATCCAGCAGTGTCGCGGTTAGTACTTAGATGTGCCTTATTTTTGTTAAAAATCTTATATATTTTATATACTTTTTTCAATTAAAATTTCTTAGAAAAATCCATAGTTTCTGCAGCTATCGGCAGTCGGTGGAATGAAGGTCTTTGCTCCTGCTGTCACCTTAACATTTTTTTAGGTATTCTAAAATTAGAGTAGTATCAAGGTTGGGCCATAACCATGGCATCAACTGTGTGTGTTCTCTTGCCATTGAGAAGAGGAGTAAATGATGCTGTGCCCATGCGCATTCCTATCTGAATATTTGTTCCATCGTAGATTTTAAACGCTTCAATAGATTTTGTCAAATTTTTACTCACATGTACGTAGATACGTCTCTCACTCAGAAAGTATAACTCTTTATATTGGGTTGAGTCCACTTATGGGCATAGTTCCCATACTTTATTATGTTTATTCCAAAATGAGTAGAATATGGTACCCTTTCAGGAGCGGAGCCTAACATTTCCTTGGTCGAATTAGATATTTTTTTAAATTCTATTTTCCAGACTCAATGGTATGCTATGGGGTTCATTTTACACTTTGTTCGAACACTTTTTAATAGAACAATCTAAGAGCAAGGCGGCGGGAAGCAGTTAGTAATTACATCGAGAAAAAGATTCAAGATTGACAATACTCAGTGAATATTACTCGTAGATATTTTTATCTATGGAGTGGCATGATATTGACATCAATCTATACAGAATATTCGAATCCACATCCGAGTAGGATAAGAGGTGCATATAAGTGGAAAGGAACCAACTCCGTTTGGGAAGATGTTTTTGGACTCTCGTGAACGAGTTTGTTTTAAGACCTCCATCTCCTAAATTGTTGATCTTCTTGTCAAACAGCAAAACGCAGAATATTTTGCACATCTGAGGTATAAGCAATTTATGACTGAGCTTTCGCTGCAATCTTAATCGTATATTAGCCACAGATATCTTCCACAAGTGAATCATGATATGGTCTGGGTCAAACGGTTCAAAAGCTACGAGCGCATGAGAGATATATGGACAGACATATACGAGTATGTTGAGTTCATAGGTAGGTGCTCTGTTTACGGAACGCTAATGGAGCTACTCCCAAGTGATTAAACTGATAAGTTGAACATACAAACTAAATAGTGATTTTTATGTGCTCACGTTTCTTAAATTTATTATTAAAATCATCCTGCCCTATCGACGTTTAAAAGTAAGGAACTGAAACACATGAAATTGTCGGTGAAATACAATACCTTCCAGCCGGAACTTAATGTCAGGATTCTCTCACTTTTGAGTAGCTCCGTGTGCGAATGGCCTTACTGTAAGGGTAAATTCATGGAAACCACCTACTCTCTTGGCCAAAAAGGAATGTACTATGATATTATCCCTGGACATAGAACGGGCGTCTAACAACCGGGAGCTGTAATAACTGCACTTGATAACCTGGGAATAAATGCTAGATCAAGTCAACTTTAAGGCGAAATTCTCAAGTCACAATAACTGGGAACAGAATAAACCTCTATTTGCCAATGAAGGAGTTGGAGCTGGGGTGTACGGTGCTACTATAAAGACCTCCATCCATTTGAGTATGGAAAAATGTAACTCCATATGTATCAGCGAAAATATAAACAAATCTTTAACCAACAAGTACATTTATATCTTATCAGAAAGCAAGGCTGCTCTATTAGCAATTAAGGCTTTCTAAGTAACATACAAACTAGTACTCGTATGGGACTGCCTTCAACTACTCAGAACGCTAGCCAGTACAAACAGAGTTCATCTCATTGAATGTGCAACGAAGACGAAGAATTACCAGAACATATCTTATGTTACTGTGACTGTCTAACCAGAACTTAGACAAATTCTACCTTGAAACAGAAGACATACGTATATCTGCAAGAATATAGGTGAATTCATTACCAACTCTGTCATCTTTAATGAGCTTTACGATAAGGTGACCAAATCCCACCTCAACCAACAATCTGCAAGTCATTAGTTTAACTAGACGCTGATAAACAGAGTGAACAATTCGAAACTTGGCTGCTACCATAGGCAGCGGTGTTATTACTGCAGTTATGGCCCACCGCCAACGAGGTACTCGTATTTATTGAAAAGACATACCAATGAAGTCAGAGGTGAAGACACACAGGCCTTAAATACCACTCAAGTAGAGGTCAGGGAGTATTTAGCAGCTCCAAGACTTTAATAATATATATCCAGACAGCAATGGGAAGGGAATCCTATCCTCACTAATTCTGCAGTGAAAATGTACACTGATGTATCTAAGACAGTTGATGGCTTATAGCCTTTAAGACTACCGGATCGTAGCAGAGTGCTCGATGCGAACGTCAGCGTCATTCGTGATGCGCCGTCTTTTACACCGATAAAAACTTCAAGATCAGGAATATAGGCATACGTATCAGAAATTTTGTGTAACATTAACATTGGTAACCTTTGTCTTAAACTAATGAAACCATTTTGGATTTGTTTAATTTTTTTTTGATTTATTTATTCAAATTCTTGTACTAAGATCCTTCCAGCAGTACATCCAGAATCAATTTACCACACACCTGAGGCGGTGTAGGTCAGAGGAGATGAAGCCGCATAATGAATTGGCGATGCTCCATAAGCCAATTGTGGTGCAGCGTATGCCAAAGGAGAAGCATATGAGTGCACAACTGGAGCAGCATAGGTCTTCAGAACTGGAGCAACAATTGGCTGCACAAGATTAGCTGAGTTGTGAACAACAGTTGAACTCTGGTGGGAGACAGCAGTTGGGATGCTCTTGACAATGGCCCCAACACTGGCTAGACTATGCTCCTGAACAATTGGAGATGAGTACACTACCGGCGATGATTCGTAAAGGCTTGGACGGGCAGCAGCTAAGGCGAAGAGAGCAGACAATACCACCTAAAAAATAAACTCGTTACAAATATGGTCGAATCCTGAATGCCTTGAGTAATCCTTACCAACTTGAACATTTTGATTTGTTTTTTTTCTGTTATTTAGGAGGTCTGTATTGACTGAAGAACTAGTGAACTGAATGCCTTAACGTAAGAACGCAAGTTCTTTTATAGTAATATTACCAAAAATATATTTCGCTTCAATTGCATCGCAAGTATTCGTACCTATTGTGTAACATTTTCCACTATGGTGCCATAGGAATACTCTGTGGTCAGTGGCGATCCGCATGAGTTACTTGCCTCTCACCCTGTTTCTCTCTCCAATTAAATTAATTACCTGCGGAATTGCTTTTGCTTCATTATCATCATCGACGCAGGTGTGACCCTGAAAATGCGTGTTTTTCACTCGCTGGTAAGCTAAAGTTTAGCCCACGACGATAGCGCCCGGCTTTGGGCTTGGCAGTGGCAGACAAAGAATCCGACAAACAATTGGACACACATTCGAATGTGGCGTGTGACTGGGGAGGAATTAATATAATTTTTTTCTCTTTTCTGGCCTCGGGTGGTAATGAGCTGATTTGAACTTGTTCTTGGAAGTGATACAAATTAGATCCGTGGAGTATGTATGTATCTACACTGTCAAAAAGTGTCTCCAATATTTTGCTTTCCGGTTGGTGATTGATTCGTCGATATCGGTTTTTCGTATAAAAGAAGTGCGATATGCTGCCAAGCGTATCACAATTATTTCTACGGTCTTCAGTCTAAGCGAAGTGAAGAAATCAAAATCAAATCCAAAATGTTCAAATTTGTAAGTAGTCCTTCTGTATAGCTATACACGGTCTTTATGAAGAAATTTTTTGTCATAGGTCATCCTAGTTGCCCTCTTTGCCATTGCTGCCGCCCGCCCAAGCGTGATCGGATCAAGCCAAGTGCTATACTCATCACCCATTGTTCAAGAATCCGTTCTTGCTAATGTTGGAGCCGTCGTAAAGAGTGTACCAACTGCAGTATCACACCAAAGTCAAACCATCGTTCACGGTCAAAGTCATGTTGTGCAACCGATCGTTGCTCCAGTGGTTAATACTTATGCTGCCTCACCTGTTGTCAGCACCTACTCTGCTGCTCCAGTTGTTGCTCATTCAGTTCCATTGACATATGCCGCACCTCTGACGTATGCTGCTGCTGCAGCTCCGGTACATGTTGATGCTTCGTCGCCATTGACCTACACCGCCACAACTGGTTGGTAAAAAGTGTCATTTTGGCATCATTTGGATTGAAAATATTTGAGCATTTTATTTGGATTCATGATGTTTGTTGTTGAAAATATAAAAAAATTAATGAAGGTCTGGAGTTTTTCTTGGTGAAAGTGAGTTTTTGTACTTAAGAAAAACTTTTGCCTATCTCCATGAGATGGTAGTTTAAAGTTGTAATGGACGGTGAGATGGTAGGTAGGCAGGTAGGTGTGACGGTTCTAAGAACCCAATTAGCAGTAGGTGCCGTTTTGATACCACACCTCGTGTAAACCTGGCTGTTAAGTTGTGTTGATGAGAAGTCTCTAAATCCATTTAATATTTTTCCCCGAGATCTCCTTGAGTGAATTGAAAAATGGTTTGCCTAATCCTCGTTGTCTAGCCCTAGCTAGAGCCGGACTGGCGCATATATAATTGGTGAGAATTTCTTTTTCGGTTGCGACCTTGCAACTGCGGCAGTTGTGTATTATGTGGGATGCCTAGTCTGGCCGTGGTCACCGCTGTTATTCTGGCTATGTCTTCACGCATTCTGTTTAGGAAGTCGTCTGTCTTTGACTTAGTTTGGCCACATTTTTCTAGATATGACACAGTTTGTTAGCCCAGCCTTATTTCAAACGAACAACGTTATGAGAGAAAGGGTTAGGAGCATATATGCAGATACAATTATACAAAAAAAGGAATGTGGTAGGGGATTGGTCAAATTTAGCTAAAAGATGACAATTGCGTTGTTGCAAAAATGATTCCAGTCGATACTAGTATATTAGCTGACGAACAGAAACGGCTATACTATCTAAACCACCTGGAAAACCAAAACAGTACTGGTACTAGCAGAGAAAACCAACGTAAAATTGAAAGAGCTCCAAGCATAACAAAGTAGCAAGAGCGCTGGAATACTTTGAAGAAAAGCAGATGAACACACTGACTCATACCGCGTATCTAGCTATGGATCGAATGATGACAAGGAGAGTGTGATTACTACATAATCCAGTTAATGACGGGACACGGATGTTTCCGCTCTTAATTGGGCAAATACAAGCCCACACTGTCCCCTATGCACAGACTGTATGGAAAGAGATTCTGAGATTCACAGGAACACAACCAACCCATGAAAATGTCGTTGGGGATATGCTGACGGATGAATATGCATGGAATGTGGTTATTGAAAATACTTAGTCTAGTCATAAATACTAATACAAAAAAAAATTTATATTTTTAAAAACAAATTTATACCTTTTAGTTGTCAAATCCCTAGCTACAATTTGTAGACTTCATTTGAAATGGCCGCCATTTGCCTTAAAGCACTACCTGAGTCGCACTGGCCAATCATCAATCGCTTTTCAGAGCTCATTCATCGGAAAGATGTCGACTGCTCGGACAAGGACTCTCTTTAAAGACTCAATATTTCGGTGATGAGTAGAGCAAGCCATTCCCTCTAAAACGGACCACAACTTGTAATTCAAAGGGGTGAGGTCCGGACTACCAGCTAGCCAATCATCCGGTAATATGAAGTCGGATACATTTTTTTAGCCACTATTGTGTGGTTTTCGCCTTGTGGACTGGAGCAGAATCTTGTTGGAATGTCCAGTGCTTGTTTGCGAACAATGTTCGGCTTGGAGGCTTAACGACGTCTTCCAAAACAGTTGTTTGGTCAACTTTCGCCGAAGTCTTGACTCCTTTTTCACAAAAATGGAGGTTGGTTATGCCATCGTAGTTCACTTCCCACCATACCATTACATCTGCTGGGTGGTGGCCTCTTTCAACGCTTGGAATAATTTCTGAAGCTTCTTTTGATGCCCGAGCATACAGTTGACCACTTTGTTTCTTAAAAGTTTCTTCTACGGTAAAAATTTTCTCGTCGGTGAACAGAATTTGTCCGTGAGAATTTTTAGCGTACCGCCTTAAGAGAGCTTTTGATTTTTGCTTACGTTTTTGCTTGAATGCGACTGTTAGCAGGTGTCCAGTGTGTCTTTTGTAAGCACTAAGTACCAAGTCTTCTTTAATGATGCGATAGATGGATTTTTGTGATATGTTCATTTCCCGCGAAAAGATCTTCTACTTTCTCTGTAGTTTGCGTCTGATTCGAGCCTGCACGGCTTTGATGGCTCCCGTTCCTCACAGTGCGTGGATGACCAGATCTTTGACGGTCACGTACTCCACCAGTATCCTCGAGGAATTTAATAGTACGATAAACAAAAAAGCGAGTGATTCCAAGCGGTAGCAAGGTCCGAAAGATATCACCTTTTGCCATATTACACTTGCATAAGCCCATCACAACGACAAGATTTTCGATGTCATCCCATTCCATGATTGTAAACGACTAAAAACAAAAATCTTTTCCGCGACAAATAAGCATAAAACCAACGGGTTAAATAACGATTAACATGAAAAGAGTGCAACTAATACTTTATTTAAAATGGTTGCAATAAAAATTGTATCAATATTTATAACTAGACTAGGTATACCCCGCATAATGAAGGAACTACGTGACATTGAAAGGCAGATGAAAGAAGAAAATCGAGGAATCTAGAACAATGTGGTGAATAGCTGAGTCTGGAAAAAGCAGCACGTATAGAGAGAGCCCAACCGGGACATGACAAGATGATAGGCAAGGACAGCCTAAGCGCCTCCTGTGAAGAAAAGTTTAAACGACGGTACCGCAGGGAATATGGAAGAGGAGGGGAGGTGGTTTTAGCCGGTAGAAATCCGGCATGATGTTGAAGATTTCCACATTCTGTACAAAAAAAAAAAGGATACTCTAACAGAAACTCCGGCAATAACACTAAGTAGTAGGAGAGTGAATCCTAAAAATTCATTGCGACACTTCTAACTGCTTGTTGGCGGTGTTGCTATTGGTCTACTTCTTCCACTTCGCGAGAATTCTGGGATAAACTGATTGAAAACTGATCTGGTTGTGCCTTCCAAATGTAACTTTCAACGTCGATCTTCCTCACGCTGATGCTTCTCGAAATTAAATCGTTAGAATGGCCCAAGTCGCTGGCCCATGTTCGCAAGATGTTCCATTTAATTGTCGGTCTGATGATTAGATTACTGTAATTATTAAGGTGTGCCAACTTAGTACATCCATATTTCGTTTGATTTCGATTGGTCCGAGTTCGTTCTATAAATGTCCAGGTTGTTTCCCTACGGTTTTACGTCTTGGAGTTGATATTTCATGGACGCTTTTCTTTACATCTCTCACATTGCTTGTAGGTTTTTTTCTAGGCACTCGTGAAATCAACTTTGCGGAGATCATCTTTACACGTGATTGTGTCATGCGGATTGTCATTACTATTGTAGTTCAAACTTATTGTTCCAATTCTATAGGCTCACTCATAATAAAAACAGCTCAACTCAATGCAAAGCTATATCACCAAATTCACTTTATTTAATCAAAACATCGTTCACCACTGATTCCAACCACCATACACTGGTCTATAACCACCGTATACACCATAACCGCCATCCCATCCATCGTAGTACGGTGACACTAGTTCCGGTGCTGCATAGGTCTTTAAAACCGGGGCGTGTTCCACAATTGGTCTTAAATATGGTCGCTTCTCGTGCACGATCGTTTGACTCTGATGTGACACGGCTGTCGGAAAGGAATGTAAAGTATGTCCAACGATGGTAGGTTCCAGTTCATATCCATATGGTGCAACAGAAGTATGCAAGTAACTTGGGCGGGCCCATCCAATGGACACCAATGCTAGGATGATGAACTAGAAAAAAAAAACTCAGATTCACTACAACCACCTACTACCACCAAACCAAAATACGAGTACTTACATATTTAAACATTTTCACTGTTTCTCGGGTAATCCACAAATTGAAACTGTATCCAAACTGCCCACCGCTAACCTCTTTTATAAGACCACCATCGCAGGAATCCAACTTTGAAGTCAATTTTGGTTTTTCCTCATGAATTCTCTCAAACAATTGGACAATAATTCAACGGTATACTGAGAGTAGACGAAAAAACAAAAATTTAATTCGCAAGATACTTGCGGGTTTCCCGCAGCCTTGCGTTGTTCTTGCGAATAAGCGATCTCAAGCCAAAGCCTCCCCCTCTAGTGATGGACTTTATCGACCTAAACGCTTCCAAATCAGTTTGACTAAGCGAAATTAGCATAAATGAGTCTTTCTTCGACTGATTCGGTTTGTAGCACTGAACCGCAGCGGCGAGCGAGTTTCCAACTCAAGGCATGAAACAGATTACATCACAAGACGTTCTGTATCTATGTACAACAATGCATGACATGATGAAGTTGATTTTTTCCCGATGATCTATGTCTGGCTTGTGTGGATTTTTCAATTTAGTTCCGCTTTGCTCTGCTGTTTGTCGTATAAATCAAACGTTGAGTCGACGATGTAGGAGACCAACATAGGTTGGGCGGGGTCTAATCAGTGGAATGAGAGTGGGTAATGGGAGCAATTAATTATTCAGATACTGCGGTAAAGTTAAAAGTCGTTAGTGAATGAAATCGGTAAACGAACATAAATATGGAAAATAATTGGTCTGGACTCGGATTATGATATCGAATGACATCAAGTTTTCTTTATAACTTTAAATTGTGTGACTTTGAAGTCTGTGGCAGCTCAAAACGTGGGAAATGCTATCGTCCTACGTTCAGTTGTATTGAGATGCTGAGAGGCATTCTTAAAGAGTGGAACGGGATAATCACATAACAAGGATCTATGTTGTACATAATTATTGCTTCAGAGACGTGTTTTTAGACCCACTTGCATCTCTAAAATCGAGTTCTCTAAACTCAAATTTACACAAAGTGTACCTCCAAGTAAATCTAGGTGATTCTAGTTATTAAAGGGCTTTTCCTTAATTTTTCTTTTGATTACAACTTTGTCCTTTGTTAAAAGCAATAAGATACCGACCTACCTTGAAAATCTCTCCACTGAAAGAGGATCAAATTATTCACTTTGGAAAGCGCTAAAAGGCATCCAGAAACCTCAAATGCAAGCGCCACTAATTCGGAAAATGACAGAACTTGGACCAAGAGCGACAAAGAAAAGGCAGAACGTTTTGCTTTGCACTTAGAAGAAACGTTTAAGCTATTCGACGGCCCTTTGATAACGCCCGAATCTCCAGTTATGACATCTGACAACTTTAAAATAAAAAAAAAGTTGCATTGATTGAACTGAAGGAAGTGATTACAAATCTAAAGACGAAGAAAGTAGCGGGTTACGATTTGACGATCAGATTGCTCTACGTGCCGAGATTATAATGGTCCCGAAACCAGCAAACCTCTGAATGAGAAAAAATCATATCGGCCTGTTTCCCTATTGCCGGTTATATCTATAATATTGGAAAAACTACTTTCTAAACGACTGCAACCTGTAATCGACGAAAGACGTCTCATTCCTGACCATCAGTTTGGATTTAGAGTGAAACATTCTACAATCGACCAAGTCTACAAAATAACTGACGTTTGTTGTTGTGTATTTCTTGACGTCTCACAAGCTTTCGATAAGGTTTGGCAAGAAGGCTTGGAGTATAAATTGCAACGACTACTGCCACGGCAACTCTTTCTAATCTTACGATCGTACCTCACCGAAAGACTTTTTCGTGTTAAGCACAGAAATGATTACTCTGATTTCAAAGAGATTGCGGCCGGAGTCCCACAAGGAAGTGTCCTTGGTCCACTTCTTTATGTACTCTACACGCGTGATATCCCGCAGAAAAGAAACTGCGTCGTCGCCACGTTTGCGGACGATACGGCGATATTGACAACGGGCGGTACAATTGAAGCAGCAACTGAAAAGCTGCAACATGCTATTAATAAAGTCCACACTTGGACGAATTCTTGGCGTATTGTGCTGAACGAAAGCAAATCTACTTGCGTCAACTTTACCTATAAAAAAGTGGACAGATTACCGGTATATTTAAACTCGGCTCAAATACCATACGCGAACGAAGCAAAATATCTAGGAATGACTCTAGATGTTAAGCTTAAATGGAAATCGCTCGTTAAAAAGAAACGCGACGAGCTCGAAAACAAATACCGACAAATGTACTGGCTACTCGGAAAACATTCGAAGTTGAGCCTACATAACAAACTGCTTATCTATAAGCAAGTGCTAAAGCCAGTGTGGACGTATGGTCTACAACTTGGAAAAGCAATAGAAACATCCTACAAACTTTTGAAAATAAAGTTCTTAGAACGATAGCTAGCGCACCGTGGTACGTACGTAACGAAGATATTCATCGGGATCTGAGAATTCCCAGCGTCTCCGAAGAGATAACAAATTTTGCTGGTAAACACAAAGATCGTGTTCACGGCCATTGTAACCGTACCGTCATTCAACTACTTGACGCGAACAATTCAATTCGTCGTCTGCAGAGGACAAAACCTTTTGACCTTGCGTCATAGTATATGCCGGTCGTGAAAACACTGGGAACTTTCATTGGAATTTAACCTGCCTAAAGTGCAACATTCCCTTTAAATTACATACGAACATCTTTTTCCAAAAATCACGAGTCTCGTAAGCGAAAATAAAACTGCTGGATAAGCGTCTTCTTATTTGTAGTACTAATCTTGAAGAGTAGTGTTTTGAGTGAGTAAAAATCTCACACTACCATAAGCACGCGCGGTCGGGCCTTATGGTGTCTTTAGAATATTTTCATCCTCTCGGCAAAAAAAACAAAAACTTTGCCCAACTGTTCAATGAATTTTTGATGAAATCGGTGACAGCAAACCATACTCGTAACTACTCGTATGTACAAGATGACGCAAAAGTCCTCACTCCATTTCTTAAGGCATTGCTAAACTCTACTGCGTTCCTAAGCTCTTTGAAAACATTGTTTAGTCTATCTTTTCCCTAACCAGCACGGATTTCTTAAGGGAAGGTCAACAACGACTAACTTAACGGAATTCATATCTAGCACTCTGTGTGCATTAGAGGATGGCAAAGAAGTCGATGTAATTGCCACAGATTTTAGTAAGGCCTTCGATAAAATCTCGCACAGTCATTCTTTTTAAACTCAAATCCCTTGGCTTCCAACTGAGTTTCATTGGTTGGATTAAATCCTACCTTGAGGAACGCCAATACAAAATACTATTTAGATCGGCTGTATCTGACCCCATTAAAGCCACTTCCGGGGTGCCTCAAGGTAGCCATCTTGGTCTCCTGATTTTCATTTTGTCAATTAATGACGTTGACTTTATCATCAAAGACTGTTATCTAACCATTTACGCTGATGACATAAAAATCTTCAGGCACATATTAAACCCCGCCGACTCTTGCCCACTTCAAGCTGACTTGAACAACTTTTCAACCTGGTTTCTTGAGCTCAACGTCAACAAATGTCAAGCTATTACATATTCCTAGAAGCGTCTTCCAGCCCCTAGATCCTATTTCATCTCTGACGAGCCCGTCCCTTCTTTAACTTTATTATGCGATTTGGGTGTTATCTGTGACAGAGAACTAAATTTATGCTGCCATATTGATAACATTATTAGCAGAGCCAACTCTGCACTCGGTTTCGTAAAACGCTGGTCTAAAGAATTCTCGAACCCTTGCGTCACGAAATCTCTCTACTTCACATTTGTTCGGCCAATCCTCGAATACGCTAGCGAAGTATGGTCCCCCTATCATAATACCCATTCCCTTCGAATAGAGGCTGTTCAACGCAGGTTCATCCGTTTTGCTCTTCGCGGTCTTCCTTGGTCTGACAGGCGTAACTTACCCCTATATGAGAATCGTTTGAAATTAATTAACATACAGCCACTTGAAATACGTCGAGAAATTGCTGACATACTCATGACATAGGAAACATCGACTACCCTAATCTGCTCCAAATGATCTCCCTTAACACTAACCCACGCCTCCTGATTTCTGTACCAATCTTCCGTCTTAATTTTCATCGCACCAATTATGGTTGTAACGAGCCAATGTCTAGAATGGTACGTTTGGCCAACGGCGCGCACAGCCCTTTTGATTTTCATTGCAGCAGATTTGCACTCAGAAACGCCCTCCAGAAATCCACTTCCACTCCTCCGCCCTAATCACTTTAGCTTTAGTTTGAAGTTTAGTCTTTAAGTACTTAGCCTTAATCATAAGTTGTGTTTTAGTGTAGTTTTTAAGTTCTGCTTGAATTAAGCTTAGCTGAATAAATAAATAAAAAGAATTGGGTATGTTTGTTGATTTCGTTTACTTTTTTTTCCAAGTCAAGTGGTCACCGCCTGAGTTGATGCACATTCGGGCTCATTCCAGAACATTTTCCACGATTTTTGTCAAAATTTCTGGCGATAAATTCTCCACTTTTTGTCGGATGTTCTCCTTTAGGGGCGCCAAGGTCTGTAGCTTGTTCATATAGACCCGTGATTTAAACAAAAAAGCCCAAAGGAAGAAGTCTGGAACGGTCAAATAGGGCGATCTTGAGGGCCAGTGTAAATCGGCAAATCGCTTAATCGATAAATTAAGCGGCCGGGAAAAGTTTGCTGCACAATGTCTACTGTCGCTCGTGCTGTGTGTGTAGATTGTACCCTTCTATTAGTACCACATATACTACAAATCCAATTCGTCAATTTGGGGCATATGAAGTCGTTGATCATGTAGCGCTTACTAGCCATACGTGTTGCCGACACCGTCCTAGAAAACATTTCATCATCTTTCCTCCGTAAACGTTGCACTAAACAGTGACTCCGGGAGGATGTAATGGCTCTTTGTACATTACACGCGAATTTTCAGTGCCCAGAAGCAATAAATTTGCTTACTCAAGTATTCGCTTAGGTGGAAATGCTCCTCGTCACTCATGATGATTTTCAATGGAAAATCATCATCTTGGCTGTAATTTACACGCGATTGGCAATCTGCAGAAAATAACTGATGCACTGTTTGTCCTTTGTACAGGTACATCTTCAAGCCTTTTACCAAAATTCGCTGTAAAGAATGTCTATTGATGCCCAATAGCATTGCCCATCGTCTTGTTGATGTTTGAGGATCTTTTTGAACATCTGCAGTCACTGCAGCGATATTATCGTCCGAACGGCTGATTCGGCCGGCCATGTCTGATACAGTTCTGTGTTGAGCCAATCTCCTCAAGTCGAGTGGCTAAAAGCCACAGTGTTTCCTCGGTTGGTGCCACACAATCAGGGAATCGGCGACGAAAATCACGTTGAGCCAAAACCACTGACCGATTATTTGTCAAAAACATTGACACAATTATTCCGCGTTCTTGAAGAGTATAGCAATCAGTGATTTATCTTCATGTATTCTGCTTCTGTTTACTTCACAAATGTCAAAGTCACGATGCCATAAGACGCCATTTGCAAAATGAGAGCATCTTCCGATAGGGTGGCAACTTTTGCGCCACCTTGTATTTATATATCGAAACAAATTAACAAATATTTATGCTCTAAAAGCCTATACAGAGCCAGGACTAACTTCTCGCAGCGAATAGTTGGGAATAAAGTTTTGCGCCGTTTTCGAAGGGTAATTTGTTTTTTTCGGTAGAGAGAAGCTTCCCACGACAATTCTACTCTCGGATGTTTGTCTGATATTCGCGAAAGTTGCGACCATAAGAAAACCTTTTATTTTGTGTTTTCTGGGATTCGAACCTTGAATCTCACGCTAAGTGGTGCACTGAACCACTGATGCATAACCAGTGGTGCCAGATTGCTGCTTGGGAAAAACCAAGATACAACCGTTTAAAACCCAAATTTATCCATGTACTAAATCAAAAAAAGGGCAACACTGTCTATTTAAATTCATTAAAAACGGTACATTCTCTGGTACATTCAACCAATTTTCCAATTCCAATTCTCTTGACCAAAGAGGAACGTCTGTAAGTGGCCGCGTTTTCGATTTTCGATTAGATTTTTATCGTTTCTCAATAAGTTTTAAATTTTTGGCAAAATATTCAAAACTTGGCAACCATTGCACATAGAGAGAGAATGAAATGTAGAGGGCGTGGTTTCAAATACTGGGTATCTACATTCTGTCCTAAGTCGTCTTAGGGGGTTATGGTTTGTTCATTTGGCTTTTGGTTGGCTTTGCCTTATTTTCATGTAGCTCTTTCTGAAAATTGTCAGATTTATATTTTAATCAAGTCGTTCGCCTGAAATCATCTTCGCTTTCGATATTTTGGAGAAGGGTATCTGTGATATTTTTCGAGGGTTATATGCTCTCTTCTGAAAATCATCAAGCTCTGATAGACTGGCAGAGAGTGCTGCCAGTTGCAGAACTAATTTGAACTCTTTTTGTAAACGTCTGGCGGGCTTTAAGAGGCTTAAACTTCTAGCGGAAAATCTAGCACTTTTATCTGACTTAAGAATACCAATAACTACATTTAAATAGGTTTTGATTACTTGTTTACTATGAAATTTTAATTTTAAAAAACCTAGATAATTTTATAGCTTTAGTATTTAAATTCCCCGTTTTTCAAAAGCATTTGAGCAAATATTTCATGTGATCTAGACTACCTAAACCTAGCCAAAATACATAAAATGTTGACCATTGCCTTGTGAAAAGTGAATATTTTGAGTTAAATTTGGCAAGTAAGCTTCTTAAATTCAGACTTATTAATACCAAAAATCTTATAATTTTATCCACGTTAATCCTGGAGACTATTAGGTTTCCTTTTAAACCAAATAATAAAGTTTTCAGATTTCGTTCAAGGTTTGACCATATGTACAACAGCCTTCATTTCTATGCGTCAAATGATTTGGACATCTCTTTTTATAAAATGTTCATATATTACATTATAAATCTTCGACATGTTTTCTATTGCAATATTCGTATCCAAACTGCCGAAAATAGTATGTGCCTATCTACAATCGTTTCCAAGATACTTAGATGTAAAATTATAACTACAGATGCACAAAATTACTGGAAAGCTGTACAGAACAGACTCTAAAAATGTGCTTTGTAGCTTCCTGTATTTCGAAAATTGGGAATCTATCTAAGTATGGATTTGCCCATCATGCTCATGCTATGCTTAACCGACTTAGGTAGTTCAGAGAGTCATGGAAGTAGTGAAAAGGCACTCACTAACATTAAGGAATGGTGTTTTATAGATACAAAATTGCGGCGTAATTGTTTACGGTGTAGTTAGTGCTGCAAATGTGCAAAATGTTATCATCATATTGGCAAATAAATGTTAAAAAATATTTTATGTAGCACCCTGTGTTTTGAAAATCGAAAATTCATCTTCTTTAGGTTTTACCCCCTGGGCTATGTTGTACGTGTAGAAAGCTTTGTATTTCTAGGTTATCTGGAAGGTCTCGAAAATTGTGTAAAGGCACACAAACAACACACTTTGGAAATTTTGATTAAAGAGGCACACAAATTGTCTATTCCCCAGTCTTGAATTCGTCTTGGCTGTATTCTACCACATGAATTATGCTATAAGTGTGTAAAGTTTCAATTTTCGAGGTAATCCGAACCATACTAAAAGTGATTTATAAAGTATTCTTTGTAACACCCTGCATTTGGAATATCGGAATCCGACTCTTTTAAGTTACTTCTTCTAGTCTGTACTATAAGCATGCAAAGTTATATCTTTCTAGATAATTCAAGGCTTCTGGAAGGTGTGAAAATATGTATAAATACTTATAAAAAATCTTATTTTGGAATTTCGAAAAATATCCTTTCATACACCCTGTATGCAAATCAAAAAAAAAAAAAAAAAAATTTTATAGCAAATATTTTAGATAATTCCTTGCTAAACAATTCTTGCCACGAAATTTTGAATTTTTTTTTTGAAAATGAATGATTTTTGAGAAAATAGCTCAAGACCGTATTTTAGCGGACACAATTACTATTTTGGGGAAAGTATAAAAGTCCAATTAGAAGATTAAGGAGAATAGGTATATGCATAAGTTCCCTTGCTTGTATGAAATACTTGTACGTACCAAAAATTACGGGTCTACTCATTCTACTGATGCCTGTTGTTCGGTGTGACCCTAAATTGATAAGATGGCATATATAATACCCACCTTTGAATCATCAAGCTTTCTCCTAATGTATACACGAACCGTGAATAGTAAACGTGTCTATATGTTAGATATGATCACTTTGAAACAGAACCTGAATACAGAATTCTGTAGTTAAGATGTGCGTTAAGGTATCCTTTCGTGACGAGTGATATGTTAAATCGTTACCTCCTTAACAAATCTATCAGTCCTCTTCCCTCGAGTGAAATAATGGCAATTCGAAGATACCCAGAATCTAAAAATCGTGGGCTTATTATTGACTTTTGTATGTGAAGATTCCGCACTAACTACCAATCCCCAATCGTTAGCTCATCGAAGACTGGTCGCAGACCTGTGTCTATACTATAGACCAGAGAACAAATCAACACCGCTTGGATATCGAGAACTGATTTTGTTATATCCCGCAGTCTATGGCCACATTTGACTGAGGGAAGAACCATAAGGATAGGGGTACTGACAGGGCATTGCACGATTGGCTCTAGACTAGGCATAATCTTCCCGGACTACTGTAGGAGCTATAAGGATGAGGAAGAAATAGAAACTGAAAAATCTCTAAAACCGTTGCCTCCTCCATATAGAAACTGACTCTTTGGGGAACTGGGTGAGCTTGAGCAAGCTTCCCTGATGGACTTAATACAATTCATAAGGAGCACACGGTGTTTTGAGCAAGAACCAGCTAACTAGTAATAATATTAGATGGTTTCCATTACTCTAAGGGGGATCACAATGGCCCAATAGGCACTCGTGTAAGCACCTGTCGTGGTACACATACCCCCTAACATAACCTAACCTAATCTAACCTATACTATCATGGCCATCTGTTCCGAAGACCTTAATATGTAGAATGATCCCTAAAACTGTGATATTTAAGCGTTCCACTAGGCAAGCTGCCAGAGTCCATTACCTCTTTATCCACCTAGCTTTGGCGCCGCTTTATCAAAACTCCTTCAACAAGCAAAATTTAGGATTTACTCCCAGGAGACATATTTACAGAAACTTTCAACCTCCAACAATTCAAGACAAGGATCGACTGACATCTGTAAACATCTTGGGGGTACTGGCTCAGCGTTACTGGTGTTATTTCTCAGCACACGCTATGTGGTGGCAGTAAGTGTAATTCTAGAAGTGAAAAAGTTGTTCAAATATATGTTGTCCTCTGGCCTCGGATGTACAATTGAAATAGTTTCTGGCGCTATTTGATATCTGAGTAGTAGTCGCTCTGTCACAAAAGGCCTTACGCCATGGAGATACAGCTATCAAATGCCTCTATAGTACAAGATGAAAAGATAGCAATACGAGTAGATGTATCTGTATAATCTCTTTGTATATCCAAAATGAATTATGACCAAAGCCTCTAGGAGCACACCATGCATGACCTGAGTGCATCATTGCTGGTCCAACCAGAACATCAAATCTAGTCTTTTTGTTTGCCAGCTTACTAGACAGACACCCAGCAATTGTCCCAACCAATTTTAAGAATGGCCCAGGATACTTCCCAAGGTCCTAAATAGCCAAAAAATATGACTATTTGTACGATCGTTTGCTCCACTGAACAATGTAATTACCCAGCTTATCGTTAGCAAACACTCGTCGGCCAAAACTCCGAATTCACAATTGACAAACCTCACTGAGTGTTCCCACTTGTGGACTACGAAAAACTGCCCGCAATTAACCAACTCCGGCGACCACTAAAGTCACACCTCTAATTACCCACTTAGTCGGTTAGATTATCGACAGACCTCACATTTGATGGCTCAATTCTCGCCAACAGGTAAGACGTTGCAAATTTAGCTATTCAACTTTTGTTTTCATTTTACCGGTCTTTGGGTCCGACATACCTGAATGGAAGCCCCCGGGGCCAAAATTATTATCATCATAGCCAACTTGATTATCCACTTCGACAACACTTCGCATCTAATTACATAGTCCACTTCAAGACATCGAAAGCCTCACATTACGTACAAACATGATTTGCTTATGGGCAGAGGAAACAGCCCAATTGCGGTTTGTTACATAAGGAAGGTCAAGCACAAAGGTTAACTAACTTAAATTTATTTTAAATGATTTTTTTTTATTGATTAAAACTAAAGTCTTACAAACCAGCATATGGAAGGTAATCTGGGTGGATTTGTGTACTGGCACTGATACGGAGGAGTGCTTGATCGTAAGCTCTCAAGTGCGCTGCTCGAGCTGCAACGACTTCTGGAGTGTATTCTACTGGTACAGGAAGTTCTTCTGTCATCATTGGAACATCTTCTAACAGAGCTCTTCTGAAGTCATCCGAGTGATCAGCTCTTGACGTATCTGCTTCTGGTGCATCTTTAACTAGAGCAGCTGGAGTTTCTTCGATAACTTCTCCTACTTCTCCTATTTCCGGTATTCTTCCAATTTTTTGTATGTTGGTCCCGGAAACAAGAAACCCATTGTGCTTGTCTGCGGTATAGGTGATCACTTGAACTTGTCCATCAGCATCAACATAGGTGTATGCACCGCGTACAACTCCTTCGGGGGATCGTTCCTCCTGGCGGGCGACTCGTCCATCGTTATAACCAAAGTGATAGCCACCGGATTCGTCAATTTTCAGGAAGTCAGCATCCGGGGAACCTACAGGAACAGCAGCCGTAAAGTTTGAATTTATAGTTAGAGCGGTGAAAAGTAAGATTGCCGTGAAAGTTCTCATGGTTTTTGATTTGCTTTCGAAAGAATTCGATTGACTGAACGCATTCGAATCGTCGAGAGGCATTTTATAGAAGACGTAAGAAGATACCTGTTTGGTAATTATCAGTATGTTATGTACGGAACAGGTAGGAAATTATTTGAAGTTATTTATGGCATTTCACTGGTTTGATCAGTAGTAAGCCTCCAGCTATGCATTCGGGAATGGGAACATTTGTAAATGTGCCAACAAATTAGATTAACGACGTCTCAGTCGAAAATTTACGGAGTTCCATATAAATTGAAGCCATAAAAAATCCGATTAGAATGGTTTGCGTTCTTACTGGCTTCTTGTAAATCACATGTGCATATGTATTTATATCGTTGCAGAGAGTTTTACTAACAATTCTGGTAACCCACTCGCTATCGTTTAAAGTCATAAGAAGTGTATCTACTTCGACACCAAGTAGTAGGATAGTCCTCAAGGTCACTTGAGCGCTGGTAGGTCAGGTCAGCTAAGGTGGCTGTCCTTGTTCAGACAGAGGAACGCTTAGTCCAAAGTGCAAATTCATTTTGATACTAAATAATGTTTCCGATTTCCAGCACCAAAATGAATTTCTTGAGTACAAGGTGAGTATCCGCTACGGTCTTAAACCATTCCTCGCTAATTGGTGGAACCATCTTGATTTTTTCGACGCTAAATCTGGCAGAGTCGCCTAGGCATTCATAGAAGTCCTCCCCAAATTGTCTTGCTTCTTACAGTTGATTGGACGGGACTCCTCCTCCTTTTGTTAGTTTCTACAGAATTCCATTCTTCTGTCATGTTTGCCCTGTAAAAGATTCATTTATAAGTGTAAGCATATCTATATATAGAAGCCTAATTTTGTTCAAATATAGATCTGTTGCTACGTATTACAGGTATATATGCATTTATAGGAATGGTGGAGTTCTTCAACTGGCTTCGACAGCTCTTGCTTTATGCAGTTGCCATGCAGATAGTCATTATGACACGGAATTTGGCACAGAGCTACATATATCACATCCATCTGCAGTCGCATTTTACGACCTTTATTTTTGTTTTACCAATGTGGAACAACCAAAGGCTCTACTTCCGTTGAAAAACGTTTTTGTGGATATCTGGGCCGTGATATAGGGTATTAAATCTTCAACAGAGTTCCATCTCTAGAATAACTCCAAATATTTGGCATAGGCAACGAATTGTAATTTCATATCCCTGAACATTCTTGTGTACATATCTTTACTGCTACTGATACTGAACTGGTCCTATTCACCAGAAAAAGGAAAATAGATAATTTCAACCTACCAAAACTTAATGGAATACTTCTGAAACTCTCCAATGAAGCTATGTATCTTGGAACCATTCTAGACTCAAAGCTTACGTGGAAGCAGAATACAAAGAGCACTATGTGCGAAAACCTTCAATAAATGCTAGGGAATGCGACCGCATATAATGCACTGGATGTATATAGCGATCATTAGACCCATACTTACCTATGGACCACTAGTACGGTGGAATGCAATGGCAAAAATCTGCCATCTTAACAACCCCACTTAAGGTACAGGGATTAGAATGTATAGGAGTAACAGAAGCACTGAGATCAACACTACAAGCAGGGTTAGAAATAATACTTCATCTTCTTTCCTTGCAGGAGAACATAAAAGGCCTGGCAGTGAGCGCAATCCTTCTTAAAGCATCCGGTCTTTGGAAACAAAGTTCCTACGGTTACGCATCTACACTTCGCAGTTATGTTATTAAATATCAGGATTTCAATAAGAATTACTCCACCCTTATTCCTAAAAGACAAGAATGGGAAAGCAGCACATTAAAAACAGGACACCCAGCTCTACACTGGTGGGTTTAAAACGGAAATAGTAACCGGAGCAGGAGTATTCTGTGAACCCTTTTAGATTAAAGACTCATACAAACTCCCAAAAGTATGCAGTGTTTTTTAAGCTGAAATTCTTGCCATGGATAGAGCAGCACTTGACAGTGAGACAACAAGATCTAGGACAGTATGTAAATGTTGTAAAACCCTGAACAAACTTAGCAATATCCACGTGTTCAATCTCTGCTGACTTCCCGGGCATAATGATATAGAAGGGAATGAGATAGCAGATGAACTAGCCAGGAATGAATTAGCACTAGACATAGAACACCCTAATGGTGTAATGAAGAAGAAAATAAATCTTAAGACCAGGGAACGAACCAACACTGCTTAGTTATCAAGAGGTGATTGTATTATATTCCGCAGCCTATAGCCACAATTAAATCAAGGAAGAACCAAATGCTTACTAGCGATGAGGAAAAAGGGCATCCGCATCGTGATAGGTGTACTGACAAGATATTGCGCTATTAAATCTATGGCCAAAAAGCTGGGCATAAACTCGCCGGACTACTGCAGGAGCTGTTAAGATGAGGAAGAAATAGAAACCATCAAACACCTGCTCTGCTACTGCCCAGATCTCCGCAACCATCGTCTCCTTCATACGGGAAACAGATCCTTTGGCGAAATGCATCGCTGATGGACGAGATTCATAAGGAGTAAATGATGGTTCAAGCAGGAACCAGCCAACTAGAATCAATGCTAGATGCGACAGCATAATCCTAGGGGAACTACAATGAACCAATAGGTAAGCACCTTTCGAAATGCACAGCCTCCCAAGCTAACCTAACTTATCTTTACTGATTGTGTCCTAGGCTATATTGGTGCCCCAGTTACCGAGGTGATTCCATCAAGTTTCTTGTTGTATGCAAGAACATCCCGGATGTTATACGTATAGCCTATAACCCTATACCCTTTCGCTTCCACCTACTTCATTTCTTCCTAAAAGCCATAATAGAGATAGCAATAGTTCGCTCCAGAGTTCAGATTAGCTGATACTTTTTTGTAGTATTTGCTCAATCCTGGGGTAAATACGTTTATTAACCTTCAGATTCTGTCTTAACGTTGTTGAAAGTTCTTCAATTTCAAGGAGAGATTTAAATATAATACAAACCATCGTGAAAAGACGTGAAAGGAAAGTCGAACCTATGATACTCTGAAGCGACCCGAGATGTCTGTAGTACCGGCCCATCTGCCAAGCTTCGAAACATAATCACGACTAGGCTAAGGTTGTGCGTTGTTCCAGTATTTTTTCACCTTCAGGATTCGGGTCACCGTAGCCGTTACCATCATGCCACCTCCCGTGTAATTGATACGTTGTTCCGATACGGCCATTCATATCTCCACAAATAAGTTTCATTTCGCCACATGGAATAGTTTGCATGTGGCGAAACAAACCACTTGATCCAGTTTGTCCCAGTAGTAAAATTTGGTTTGGCTGTCGCATCCTGATTGAGATGTGTACACACATATTACTCGTATGTTTAGGGGTGTTCTATTTTCTAAAGTCAGTTTTATCAGCATTATCTCTCCACTCCTACAACTCGTTCCTGTAGCATGCTATTCACGATGATCGCTACTCCATTTCCTTTCGAGTCAGTTCCAAAGTAATTCATTTTATATCCGTTTCATGCTTTCGAGCCTTCCACTTCGTTTCTTGAATACAAGTTATATGTATTCGTCATCGTTTAAGAACTTCAGCCAACTCAGCACTGCGTCCTGTCCTCGTTCCTAAATAATTTAAACTGACAAGTTGTGATGGATAGCTGCAACTCAGCTACGATTCCGATACCATTTATTACATCCAACCCTGGGGTACTAAGCATTTGTTAGAGTACTACATGCATTAATGCTGTAGGGCATTGGGAACACTTTACATCATGTAAGGATTTTAACATAACACCATAATGAACTATTAACTTACGCAAGGTCAAAAATCACCCAGAAGAAGCCATTTCTACACTGATCGAGGCTTAAAAATAATCACTAAGATGTCGCAATTTTAGCTATTTAACTATTTATCTGCATTTGAGTTCTTAAATAGTCCATCACATCAGCTACGGTAGTGCTGAGATGAGGTATTTAGGCCCGTTTGCTGATATGAGTCATAACTATTAAAGTTCCACTTAAAAGCGTAAGTTCAACTTAAAGGCGTAAGAAAAATCTTAAATATAACTACTAAGTTGAACTGAACTTATGGGAAACAAATTGTAGCTCATAAGGCAATTAAATAGTTCTTAAGAAGAGTTGGAGGATATGTTTTAAGTATAGTCGAGTTTTTATGGCAATAGAACTGAAGAATTCCGCGTTTCGCGTTTGACATTACACAATGAAGTGAAGTTGGCTGCATTGCATTCAAGTGTGACGTTGCTAAGATGATCTGAAACATTTGGGAGCAACAGAAAACAAATGAAGTTCCACTTATAATAAAGGGTGTTTTTTTAGGAAGTAGTTTTTTCAATATGGCAACACTCAGACAGCTGATAGTCAATTTGACAGGTGACACCATCATTCTATTCAGTATTGTTTGGTAAATCATCATGCAAAGACATACGTCCCAGCAGCGCTTGTAAATTGTGGAAATTTATTTCAAAAATAAAATGTTTATAGCGCTAAGCCAATTTTACGGTCAATATAATCGACCAACTGAGTCGGCTATTTACAAAACAATTGAAAAATTTCGCACAACATTTACTCTTTTGGACTCCAAGCTACCGACAAGAATGCACAGAGTGCGCACAGATCGACACTGTTGACGCCAGTGTTGAGGAAGATCTTAATTCATTGATTCGTCATTGTGAGCAAGAACTTGGCCTGTGTGTACGGACTTTGTCTAAGATTTTGCGCAAGGATTTTGGTTTACACGATTATAAGATTCACTTGGTGCAAGAGCTGAAGCCGAACGATAATTGTCGGATTTGGAGCGAGAATAATCCAAAGGTGATCCATCGGCACTGTTTGGTGCGGTTTATGAGCTAGTGGCATCATAGGGCACTACTTCTTCAAAAATGAAGAAAATCGAAATGTCATCGTCAATGGCGCCCGGTACAGAGCCATGATCAACGATATTTTGTTTCCAAAAGTGCGTGAACATGGTCTGTAGGACATTTGGTTTCAACAGGATGGGGCCACATACCATACTACCAGCGAAACCATCGAGTTATTGAAGGAAGTGTTGGACGACAACATTATCTCTAGAAATGGACCTGTGGTCTGGCCTTCAAGTTCGTGTGATTTGGCGCCGCTGGACTATTTTCTGTGGGGGTATTTGAAGTCGTAGGTCTATGCGGACAAGCCAACAACGAATCCAACATCGAGCACACCATTCGTGAGATACGACCTCAAATGCTCGAAAAAGTGGTCGAAAATTGGAGCTCCAGGATGCAGTTCCTGAGACGCTCCCGTAGCCCGAAATCATTTTTCATCATTAATGCCATTTTTTTCTATAATCTGTATTAAAGGGGATATAAATACCCTTATACTAATTTTTTTAGAACACGTGCGTTTTGTGGAAAGAGGAAGAGACAGGGAGAAAGACAGAGTTTGAAACTCAGGTTTGTTTTCGCTATTATTGTCGTTGCTTATGATTCACAGTATTTTTTTCCATCCACCTGATGTCATCATCACGATCAAGTTGCATTTTAGCCATATGACCACCCTACTGCCAGTGTTATGCCTTCACAGTAGAGTTGACTTAACTTTCGCAAGTGATCGACTTTTTTTATTTATTTCATGCGAAATAAATAGATGATTCTTGACATCAGGATTCGAACCGTGAATCAACAGCGTGACAAGCGATGTTGTTACCACTACACCACGGCTACCCTTATGTGAAACTGATGTGAATTCGAAGCATAACGCTTGCGTGTGCCTATTTCAATTTCAAAACTTTTAGCTTTTAAAAAAAAACACCCTTTATAAGATCAACTTAGCTATGGCACACATTTATGAACAGTATTAGCAAATGGGTCTTAGTGCGCCAAGTCCTTGAAGTAGCGCGTTAGATTAACAAGAAGTAGGTATTGCTACTAGAATAGGAATGACTTCTATTCAGCTTGCATCTTCTCGTAGAGATCTTTTTTTTGTTTTACGGACAGAGTGCCGAAAGCGATTCCACTAAGCTTGCTTTTGGAAAAAGAAGTCCCAACAAGCATTAGGCAAGACTGGATCCGGTCAACATATGCTTCGAAAAAGAAGGTCCATCCCATCTTCATAAAATGTGCATGAAACCACATTCTTGTTCATGCCGAACCAGGAATCAAGCCACCTATGTTTAATCTTTGGCTAAACAGGTATTTCTCCTAACAGAATCGGTCGTCATCTCGACGTAATGTCCTATTGAAATGACTCTCTTGTTATAGTGTCCATAAACTTACGGGTATGAACAGTGAATATAAATTTTTTGCGAACTATTTCTTCTTTGTTATTACCTGCATATGTACATATATATGACATGTCGCTCACACCACAGCGAAAGAATAAATAAAGAATAAGGCGGCATTCACTAGTGAATTTTATGTCGCTGGCGCAATAAACTAATAATAAAAATCTTAAACAATACATTTAATCGTTTCTTTGGATCTCCAAATTAGCATAATCTATCCAACAGAAGGCTTATAAATACAAGTCTCAGGCCATTAACTCGTGTCTAACTGCGTTCAAATAGTCAATTAGCGACCTTTAGTTTGCAATTATCTATTGCTTTGTTCGGTTTTGTTTTGCATCTATTTTGAGTTCGAAAAGATCAAACGACACAAGTCACACTCGTGGCTACTGGCCACGGGACAGTGTTAAATGGTTAATAGATCGGTAGTCCAGACAGGGGCACGCTATGTGTTGCAAAAATCAATCGTGAGTTGTAGTCTCAAAGGTCATAAGCATAATGCCAAGAATTGTCTGATCGACTTGAGATAGCATAAGTCAGTTTTTTTTTGTTTTGTTTTTATTACTCCTGTCACTCATGGTTAAGTTTGAGTGTACGAGTAGTTCAGTAGCTTAAGTGGTGGACCGTAATGATGATGGATGAGTATTCGAATTGAATACATGGCTTGCGCATGGATTAGTCAAAGCCAATAAAAACATACCTAAATGGATTGAACAGAGTGGGTGTCGGACATGAGTGTATTTTTACCAAACAAATACGTGACGACTACCAGGATGTTTATCCAATTTTATGTTGACGTTAGTGCAACGTTTGTTGATGCAGTGGGCTAGACTGCAAGTTGGCGGAAAATGTGGGCAATGGTCTTGTCACTTTTCCTTAGCTACAAATGCAATTGATGAAAAAAAAAAGATATTTATGTCGCTAGTATATTTAATAAAAAAAAGACTTGTGATGCAAGAGGTTGACATTTGTCACCTGTCAATGCTGATCTTGTGCTTGAAGATCTTTAAGTAAAAGTATTGATAGAAAAACGTAAAATAATAAAAACAAAAATCCATAGTTACAAGGTATATTCCGGAAGTCTTAGAAGCGCTACGTTGAATCTCTGCTAAAAGTAACCTGGCCATAGAATTTGTACGCACTGCAAAAGGGTCTATCAATAGTTACTCCTGAAGTTTGATATCCGATTGGTGGTTATGTTTGAAGTGACAGCGCTGTCATTCTGTGGCGTGTGTTGTGTCATAGCTGCAATATAATCATGGCAACGAAGGTCATTTCAGGCTGAATTGAATCAAGATTGCCGAATCTGGGACGATGGCAATCGACAACAGTTGCAAGAATTTGTTTTGAATCTAGGAAAACTCACTGTTTATTGTGGATTTTGGTCAGTCGGCGTCATCGATTCGGTAACTGTCAACGGAGAAAGGCATCGAGAGATAACCAATTTTTTGGCGCAAATTGGATTATATGGACATAGACCACATGTGGTTCCAGAGAGGCTATGCTACGTGTCACGCAGTGAATAGAGCAAAAGTTTCCAGGTCGTGTTATTTCGAAAAGAATTGATGTCAAATGGCCGCCACGACATTATTTGGGACTACGTTGAGACTCTGTTCAATGGCAATAAACCAGCGACAATCACGACCTGGAGAACAACGTCATGCAAGCCATTGCTGAACTTGCATTTATTGAAACCAAGTTTCCATTGCCAAAGAATAGTTCTCGTTCGTCACTGCTTGGTACTTACCTACTTAATATTCAACTTTCTACTACATTATAACTGGTTAGTAGGCCCTCTCCTCTGGCATTTAGTCACTCGTGATTAGGTGTCTGTAATGATCTGTTGATAGTTTCAGGTTCTAGGAAATCATTTATTATTAGCAGTGTTGCCACAAATACTTTTGTACTAAAAGTGGTACTTTTTCTTCTCAATTTTGATGTGGTACTTCATTTTGGAAATATGACAATTTTGATACTCTTCACTTCTTGCAAAATGAAAGAAATCTTTTTCCATTTTCGGGTCATATTCTAATTTGTATTTAATAGGCTCGTCGTTTATAGGGAAGGTAAGGAAAATTGTTTCCGAAATAATCTCAAATTGAAAATGTAAAGCTGCTGATCAGTCTGTCTGTATGTCACAATAATTTCTGTAAAAAAAAAACATATATTTGAATATATTAGTATTGTTTATAATTTTTGGTGTAAAAGGGATCAGGGTTTTTGAAAATATAGATTTGAAAATTAGATTTTTAAAGACGTGATACTTTTCGTTTTTGAGCGATACTTTTTGCTAGACTCTTACGGCAACCCTGTTTCATTAGTCCTCCCTTCACGGACTACTCTGTAGTCTCTCTTTTCTGATAGTCAGAAAACCGACTGGTTGGTTTTTTGATAGTCTATCTTCATTGATGTCAACAATATTTAAGACGATGGGGTTAGAATAAGTAAAACTAGGGACTAGATTAGATTTGTAGGGGCCAGATTTTTCCTTTTAAAAATTTAATTTCAAAACTTAAATGTACATTAAATAATAATTCTTTTTTGTTCGGATATACATTCGCGTCAAATTTAAAAATCATCACATTAGTTTGGAGTGGTTGAAGGATAAGTTGATCTTTCAGGTGATTCCTTCTGAAAATCATCAAAATTGGATCGTGTGGCAGTAAAATTGTTGGGATGGGGTTCCAAAATATTCAAAAATTCTCTTTATTTCAATGTTAATTCAAGATAAATTGAACTGACAGTCCATATTTTAAAAGCTTAGTGTGAGGAAGCGACCGACTTGGAGTGAGCAACTGGAGACAGTTATCTAAGGACCGGGCTAACTGGAGAGGCTTGTTGCTTAAGGCCCAGGTTCACCCCGAATTGTAGCGCCACCTAAGTAAGTAAGTAAGTATGAGCTAAAGCTAAACCATTTGCAGATGGTTTCGATAAGTAATTTTTGACTTATTCAAGGTCACGTCATAGCGAAATAATTTTTGTAATGTAAGAGCAATTTTTCTATGAACAGTTTTGCTTAAATTTTCAAACTGAACCATTTTGCAAACGAGTAGTATCTACCTGGTGTACTTAATTTGCGCCACATTTATTATAGGAAATATTGCATAAATCCATGAGCTTCTTCTTCTTCTCACGGCGAAGTTATGATCCGGAGTAGAAGGATCACAACCTTCCTAATTTACTGCATCCCTACTGGTCCGCTTGTGGGGTTTGCATAAATTTATGAGCTACTTTTGTATTCTTTTCGTTTGTTTGATTTAATACTGTTTCGTCCTACGTGAATTCCGATTTGAAATTCATTTCTTCAAAATAAAATTCATATCATATCTGAAAGAAATGGACAAAATTTACTTTTAAACCTCATTCACCCGTCATTACATATTGGTAGTTCACCATAGTTGGCTCTAGTCTTTCTGGCATTTCCTTTTACAGGTATTCCCAAAGATTTAAAAATTAGTATAATTATGGGCCGTGTTTTATCTTATTTCATTAGTTTATTAAAAAATGGATAACAACTTTTTTTCTGATATTTTTAGTGCTCAAAATGACCGTTGCAACAACAGGTGGTTGTCTGGAGATCCCAACTTTCAACTGAATATAAAAAAACATTTTTTTTGTTGTAAAAAAATTAAAATAATTGACACACTCTGTGGCACTAGAACACTTTAATGACAAAAGTCTACTTTGTAGTTTTCTCGATATCTTTCGCCATTTATGAAGTCGTAAGTGAAGCTCAGTGATGATTATATATATTATATAAAAAATATAAAAAATATTATTTTGCTTCGGGTCGTTTTTGAATACGCACAATGATTTAAAGTTTTATCTCCAGTTTCGTAGTTAGTAGAATTTGTCAGATCGTATCGAAACTACTTGTAGTTTAAAGCTCATAAAAAAGTACATAGAAATGCTTTACAATTTGTATGCACAGTTCTGAGATAAACCGACAACGAATTAAAAAGAAAGTCTAACTTTACGATATTATATCCCTGCTTCTTTGGAAAACTATTAATAAATAAAAACTGGGTTTCATCTAGAAATGCTATATTTCAACTTAATGAATAATCGATCTTACGATCAAAACTAGAGTACTGCCGTACAAGTTTCTCCCACCGTTTAAAAGTTACTGCTCGTTTAAAGTGGATACCCTGTATATATTGTCAACAGTTTGAAACATTTACCAGTTCTCTATAGACTATTCAGACTCTGGCTTATCGATACTTGGGTCTTCTTTACAATACAATTTTTCCCTGGGCAATAATTTATCCCAGCAATATACATATGTAGTTTGTCAACTTCGAAATTGGTGTTCCATAGAATGAAACAACTACAACGAAAACGAAGTCTGTTGCTAGTAGCAAATCGAAGATATTTCCTTCTTGGCTATAGATGTATCGTTCATGAACAATAATCATTCAATTGGAGCGGTTTACCCAAAATAGAAAATAATTTTTCTCATTTTGATTTATTTTTTGAATCACCGATCTATTACTATCTGCTTTCTAAAGTTTTCAATCTATGGCAACACTGCACGGGGAAATCAATTAATTCGTATTATACTTTTAGGCGCAGATTTTCGTGGCTCTGAAATAGATCCATAATAAAAGCCGGAACTCACTTTTCGAATGTTTGAACCACGATGTAGGGTTGTGAACTGCGATGAATTATCATGGAAACAGATAAATCAAGTCAAAAGTGTATCTAGTTACTGGCTTTTGCCAAACGAATATGCGCATTGCCTCTCGCAATATTGGTCCATTTCCATATAGTTTCGTACAAGTATTATGTAAGAACGTACAGTAGGTAATTATAGTAGCATATTTTAGATACAACCATTTAGGTAAATATTTTCTTAACAACTAAATAAATAAAAAAATATGTTGGCGTTAACGTGCTGTGCGAGATATGAATGGTAGGGACTTACAGGCTTACGCCGTTTTTAATGGGCAATTGTCATGACAATTTCACTGTCGGATGTTTGTTTAGACGTTCCCGAGAAGGACCTTGAAAAACTAATTTCTGGAACTCTAACCATGACTCTCGTGCTCAGTGATTACATACGAGTACTTGAGGAATGCCACATTTCTTTTATAATTAAGAATTAAAGTATTTGGTAGGTCAGGTAACGTTCGCAAATAAGCGGACAATAGTTGTGTTTCTTTGTAAATGCACAAAAAAAAAAGAAAGCATTTTATACGAGGATATATTAAAACTGGACTGCTTTCGTCATTCCCAGTAAAGGTGCATACTTTTATTGAAAACATACCTTGGGTGCCGTGGCTCAGTGGTTAAGTGCGCGATCACTGAGCGCGAGGTTCAAGGTTCGAGTCAAAGGAAAAAAAAAAGTTTTCTCATGGTCCCACGTCTCGCGAACGTCTGACAAACATCCGAGAGTAAAAATTGTTATGAGAATCTTCCCTCAATCGAAAAAATTGCCCTTAGGAAACGCCATAAAACTGTTGGTCCCAACCATTTTTACGGCGCACAAAAAGACTGGGCTGCAAGAAGCTGTATTATTATGCTGTTAGCGCCAAAATAATTATTTATTTTATAACGTATTCGTTAGCTTATATGCACATTTCTAAGTACATGTACATTTCTAAGTTAATTTGGAAAATTTTGACATCATTGATCCCACAATAAAAGTTTACAGAGATCAATCACTAAACCACAAATTTTTGAGTAGGTTAAGCGCTTTAAAAAAGGAAGGGATGACCTCCTCAATGTCCATTAATGTGAATATATATTCTAAAGTTCAAGAAATGTTAGACGAGGATTGATAAGTCTCTATCATGGAAATAACCAGTAGTTTAGACATTTTTTATGGATCATTTTCACTAATCGTTTGAGACTTTCTCAGCCTTCAGCACGATAAATTGTTACGATCCGATTATGTGGTCCAAAAAGCTACCGTTTCGCTTTTAAATAAGCCAGACCCAGACAATTTTTTACTCGCATCATAACTAAGGATGAGACTTGGATCTACCAGTATGATTCCGACTCCAAAATGCGATCGAAAGGATGGTTGACAAAGGAAAGTTATGATTATACAAAATTCCACACAGAAAGGTTAAAAAAGTTAAGGCCACAGTATTCTAGGATGCCGAAGGAGTTAGTAGTCCTTGTAGCCATTTGAAGCATACGAAGACAGTGGCAGCAACTTATTACGTAATTCAGAATAAACGACCTAGAATGCTCCACCAACTTGTCTTCTTTCATAAGGATAACGAGATATTTTAAGGGTAAATATGGTTCTTCTTCTTTTCCTTACGGCGAGGTTATGATCCGGAGTATCCTACTGGTCCGCCTATGGGGTTTGCCAGTTCGACCTATGGACCAGTCTTCCCGGTTTCGGATCACTTCGTCACTGAGCCCAATCAAATGCTGGGGTTTCCGCATTTGGGTGATCCAGTTGTTTTTTGGTTGTTGATTGATATTGCCTTTATACTAACTGAGCCGGTCATGTTCTATTTTGCTTGTGATGGGTTCTTTTACATGAAGACTTCCTTCGTACGTCTTATTGAATCAAGGTTTGTTATTCCAGTTGTCATGCATCTTCATCTCAGCTGCCGTTAATTTACCCTCATACGTTTTGTACATTGTCCAGCATTGTGAACCGTATGTGAACCCCCGAATGTATAACTGCGTTGTAGAGCCTTCCTTTCAGCTTAGGGGGCATTTTTCGGTCATTGAAGAATGCGGAGTTTTCCCGCCACTTCATCCACCCTACGCTTACGCGATGATTGATGTCATCATCACAAGTTGCTTCGCTATTGATCATAGATCCCAGATATTGATCATAGATCCCAGATTTGAACTTGGGAAGCACTTTTCCATTCAAGTAAATGTTTGAAATAGGCCGGTGTGGATCAGAGAACGGGCACCACAGATACTCTGTTTTTTTTGAACTAATACGGTATCCATTTCCCTCCAAAACATCCACTCATAAATCAAGTGCTTGTTGCAGGGACGTTTGATTTTCACTTACGATGGCTCCATCATCAGCAAAGGATAACTGATGCACTTTGGGGCCCGTCACTTTTCCTTCAAGCAGATAATCAAGGACTGCAATAAATAGCAAAGGACTGAGGACGCTTCACTGGTGTACACCGACTTTGATTGGGAACCCTTCGGTGACTCCTGCGGCATATCTTACTCTTATCCTTGCTCCCTCGTTCATGCCCATGATCATGCACACGTAAGTTTCTGGAACTCCTCGTTGTCTTAGTGCCACCCATAAGAGATCTCTTGTCTATCAAAGACTTTTTTAAAATCAACCAACATATAACTTTTCCTCCGCTGATTAGGCGTTGGATCACCGCTCATAAGTTTGGAGGTAAGAATCATGAGCCATCTGGATCCGATGTCTCCCATCTTTTCTCGTCTGGCCCAACCGCTTTTCCTTTTTTTTTTTTTTTTGAGTATTTGACCGCATTCCTAATTTCTTCGACAGTACTCGTAATGTCGGATACTTTGTCATTGTTAGGAGCGGCTCTTGGAAAGGAAAATACCCGGGAAAATTGTTCATTCAGAAGTCTTTCACAATACTGACCTTGAGCATTATTAATGAACTTTGGGGAACGTACCTCCTAAGCATTTCTTCTTCTATGGGCTACTATTTTGAAGATAGTTGTTCCCTTATTCAAGTTGTTTTGTCGAAGCCCCTGGGTAGCCTGATTCCTATCAGACGCCGAAGACGATATTTCCTCCAACTCCCGATAGAGACCTTCCATATTTTTTACTTGAAATTGGTCGCACTTCTTCGCGAGACCTTTGCAACATCTGTATAGGGTAAATATGATTCCATATGATTATTTCCAAAACTAAAAGAGGACATCAAAGGAAAATGATGGACGGTTTTCGTTGCAGGGTGCTACCTTTTATAATGAAGTTCTAGAGAAGTGGCAAAATCGGAGTGTCTGGATGTAGACGCATCATATGTGGAAAAATAATACTTAAGCAACTTATATACGTATTGTGCGATTTATTTTATCAGTCCAGTTTCTTTTTGATATATCCTTGTACACTGGCCTCTTTGTTGTTGATAGCTCGAGATTAAAGAGCGCTGTTTTCTTTTCAATCACTGTACCTGAGTCGCACTATACTCTTGGAAAATTGTAGGATTTAGTCTCAAACTTCTTACTGTTCAGCACTGAGATTGCCAAAAAAAACTGTGAAACCCCTTGCAGTTGCACACAATCTAACCTGCTTTATTCGTCTATTTGTTCTCATTGCCAAACTATAATAATGCGGAGTCATTTCAGGGGATCTCTGACGGTCCCTGCATCATGTATAAGCAATTCGGTCACAACAGAGTTCGGATTTCTCTAGTCTGCAGCATAGAATTTATTTACACCCTGAAAACATCTTTACAACTGATGCACATCCACCAACTTAAAGCATCAAAATAATGTACTACACAGAAGTTAGTCTGTTCAAAATACTCGTACAATTTTTATTTTTGAAAACCACAAGGCACACATGGAGTAGAGTTAAAAAACGGTGTTCAAGTGTGTTACATAACTTATAGGTCCCCCGCAAGCTTAATGCCCACCTTAGGCCCGCTGTAGCCCGTCGTGACATTCTACGAGTATTCCCCTGAGTGAGTTATTTCAAAATCTTGCTCATTAGCGTGCAATCGTTCTCATTCGTTGAAGCCTTTTCCTTAAAATTATTTAAATTATCGTTCAAATACCTCCAACAGACATTCCAGTAGATACGAGTATCTTAATTTGCTAGCAACCTTCAACCGTCTACATCTAGTCCTCCAATCAATCCATCATTGACGTACGTTCTCAGATTTGAATTACGTCGATGTCAATTAAGTAAAAAACAGATTTACTGGTAATTTACTCCAAAATAGGTTCGATTAACCTGTGTATTTACGAGTATGTATCTGCGTTAAAAAAAAGAAAAGAATTTATATCTTTGTTCATTGCATGCGATTTAATGATTGTGTACGGGCAACATAACATTTTCGGTGTGCAAAACACTGTAAGTTACCCGCCCAATAACACCAGCTTGTGAAATAAATCCACTGGACCCGATCGTTTAATTATGCTGATCGTGTTAATCGGTCAAACCTCCTACTACATCAAGTAGTTAGCTACAGTAGTAGGTTGTAGTTCGAAGCGAAAAGCAAACGATACTTACCATAAATCACCAGAGGGAATAATGCGTGGATAAATGTGCGTACCACGGTTGCTGTGTATAATTATTATCGACACAACTGCCTTGCGGGCATCGGTGTTTAGTTTATTTTTATCTCACCAACATTTTGCTCACTGTCGTGTCATGCAAGCAAAGTTGTCAACTGAAATGCATTTAGATAAGGAAACTAATCAGAATGTTAATCCGAACAAGATTATCCGGTTATGATCCCCGGGGCACATCAGTTCAGTGAGCGTAAGTTTCAAATAAATTTTTGAAAATCGTTACATAAGAGAGCAGAATTCAGCCAAAGGGTGATAGACAATGCGTACGCAGTCAGAACTAGTTTGTTGGACACATTTATTTTTTTTTTTTTTTAATTTATCGTAATTAAAATTTATTTTTAGTTTTATAACAACAGTTGGAGACCGCAGGCTGAAAGTGAATGTTGTCGGTTCTCTAGCACA
This sequence comes from Pocota personata, assembly GCA_963082735.1. Classification (NCBI taxonomy): domain Eukaryota; kingdom Metazoa; phylum Arthropoda; class Insecta; order Diptera; family Syrphidae; genus Pocota; species Pocota personata. The sequence continues at coordinate 36,805,068 of OY720431.1, forward strand.
GAAAAGAGAAAGTTCAAGTTGGTGCATTTGATGTTGGCCGTCGGGTTTAGTTAATCAGTGGTCTCCCTACCATGGGTAGGTAGGAACTTCAACAATGGAATTATTGGGACTTGGCTGTGGATTTACACCATTTTTGGTCCCAGGTTCACTCCCACCTTCTGCCTGCCACTTGTTTTCCAGTGCAGTGATTCATTTCAAACACATGGCTACATGGTTCCATTACATTGCGTAGTTAGCTACAGAAATGTCAAAATTTCAGCAGTGTTACCAAACTACTGTCACTTTCGTCATTGAACGGTGGCGTCTATTGGTTGCGGACTCATGACAAGAGTGATTGTTGGAGATACCGATAAGTTATCACAGCATGACTTTGTCTGATTCACAGATGGATCCAAGATGGATACAGGGGTTGTATGTGTCATTTTCAGTGAATCTCACAAGTCTCTTAGACATCCTTGTTAAACACTCGACCAGACAGAGGTATTTGCCATCAACTATTAGTGCGTTCTAACCAACCACTGCGTTAGTCCGAGAAGAAATATCATACTTATCTTTTCAAACAGTCAGGCTGCACTCAGGGCCCTTGACTCGTGTGTAATAAAAGCGTTCTGGAAATCTACAAGGTGGTCTCTGAGCTGCCGAAGGAGAACCTTGTCATTTTCTTCTAGATTCCTTCATATTGTGGCTAGATTCCTTCATATTGACTAGATAGCCAATGCTAGATCATCTGTTCCCTTAATCGGCCATGAACCCTTGCTTGTTGTCACAAAGAGTCCCCCTAAAAGAGTTAACCATAATAAAATAAATGAAACCTGGCTTACCACTCCCGGTCAAACCCATACTAGACACTATTTCAATAAATTCTTTGAGAAAAAAATCCAACATTCATGCTACAGACCCAATGCTTCGACTTTGACGAAACATCTAGCTACATCCTAACTAAATGTTCATCCTTACTCCGCCTTAGAAAGGAAATTCTCGGAGAGGAAATTGTTTCAAAAGCCAACAACTCCCCCGTTTTTGGGAGTCATTATTGGATGCTTCTGCATCCAGTACGTAAGTACTAGCTCATCCAGCTCTGAAAAGAAGTATCTGCCAAAAGCACGACTTCTTTTTCTGGGCAGAGCTGGATATCTCTTCTAATTAGTTCTATAAGATTGATAGATCTTTATTTGTCGTATACTGGCCATAATGATTTGGCTGTAGCGCATGCATCTAATCGACACCAGCGTTCATTAGCTTCCTCATAAGACTCCCCTGTATAGGGTGCTAAGCGGTACACTAGACTCGGAAAGGGCCCGCGAAGGTCTTATAAGTGAACCTTCTCTGGCTAGTTCGCCCGCTTTTTCGTTACCGGAGATATCCATGTAGCCTGGTACAGCACAGGGTCACCATGTTGGCCGCTGAGATAACATTCAGTCGTTTTTTTTTTACAAATTTTTACGAGCTTGGATGTTGACTGTAACGCCTTAATGGCCACTCGGCTATCAACATAGATACTGATTATTTGCCCTGAAATATCTTCCTCAATAATCATATCCACAGCTTGTTTTATTGCGGCACTTTCGGCTTGAAAGACACTGCAACCGTCCTTAAGCCTAAACGAGTGATGTATATTTCGAGACTCACAGTAGATGCCGGCACCAGTATCGGTAATCATTATGGATCCATCGGTAAAGATGGCCAGTTCATTCTCGAAACAGACTCTTCCCTCATTCCATTCCTCCCTGCAAGAAATTCTAATAGAGAACTTTCGGTTGCAGTTTGGAATGGGGATGATGTAATCCGTTTCCGTCCGGAGTCTCAATGTACTCTATCAGTTTAGAATTGAGGCATGACCGCAGAGTTTAGCTGTTCCCGCAATATATGTATAAGTGGAAGAAGATTCAGTATTGTTTCCAGAGCTGTTTCCGTTCGAAGGAATATTGTCCGCCGGGCTTACCGATATCGAGTACAGCAAGCTGTAGAGCATTTCGTGTAGCTCCGCTGAACTGAACCTTTGTGTTCACCCTTTTCCTTTTAGGCGGGTTATTTGTTTCTTCCGGGGATCGTTCCCTTTTGGAAGCACAGTCCTTCCTATTTGTTTTTGATAGCGTTGGTGTTCTGCCCTTGCCCGTCTTAGCAACTGCGGTTTTGGGTTTTTTCACCGGATCCGCCTTAGCGTCTTCGATCCTTTCCGCCTCTCACCAGCGCTACGCATCTTGGTTCCGCTGGGACCCGCCTTCGTGGCTTCGGTTCCATGCGTCTCTTTGAGTGTAACAACCTTCGCAGCTTTCTTGACGGGATTCATCTTAGCGATGACACCCTTGTAGCTAGCTGCTGTGTTGTTTTTATTTTCCGCCTTTGGTCTCGTCAATGCATCTTTCTTAATTATGTCTATGGCCCACGCGGATTTTTCTTTCTCCAAGTCGGAGGGTGAGGGGATGCCTTTCTCTTCCAGTATGCGCTTCAGGTGCACGGCTTTTTTGTACAGCCTAAACCTCTGCATACCTTCGGAGAGACCTCTTTTCTTGGCGTTCTCCTCTTTCGGAGTGTCATTTTGGACTGTCTCCTTGGTATCGGCAAGCAAATGCTCCTCCATCTCCTTCGAGATCTCTTCGTCCATCGTGACGGCCTCAGATGCTATGGCATTAATGGTCCCTGCCATAGCCTCTAGCGACAGTTCATCGGTTTTTGTTTCTTCTTTTTTTTTTGTTTTTTTTTGTTTATGTATGAAATGTTGTTCTCACGAGTATGGACGGGAAATAAAAGTATGCTTCGACACAGCCGCCGAGTATCGGAGTAAGGCAAGATACACGTAGGCCACACCTATGGGAGCTCGTTAGGGTTGGTTTAGCCCCCAAACTTCCATCCCTGGCACGGTTTCGTTCCTGAAAGCTCACACCACCACAGGAGTTGGGAAGACTACATCCTGGTTTTCGGCCTTCACTGGAACCTGTTCGAAGTGGAAGCACGCTCGATGTGATTTCTAGCATAACACCACGACAAGGTGGATAGTCGCGCCGGCGAAATACCCCTAAAAGTGGTCAAGTCATCAAATACGTAATGCGGAAATAAATGCATTACTAAAATTTATATGCACTAGCAGTAGTTTCCATTTAAATTAATTAGTCACCGCTCATAATGACTATTCCAAATCATTTCATTCGTAGCCGCAGGCAAACAACAAAACAAATGGTAAAACAGTTATCTCGACTAATTATAGGCTTTCAATACAAATTGGCTCCTGGTCTATAATTACAAAGTTATGTGCGAATATAATCTGCAAAAATGTATCTTTAAGGCCATTTCTGTAGATGATTAAGTTAATAACCACGTTTTTCATGCTGATGTTAACACCATGTCAATTGTAGACATAGTATTATGATCACTGATCATTTATGAGAAATGCTGTAGACTTTCGGTGTGTTATCAAGGCGAGCCATTACGCGAGCACACCACCCCATTAAATACTGGACAGGTGTTCGTTTAAATGAATCAGTTCAACCAACGCGGTTCAATTAAAATGATATTATCTGCGGGTTGATCTCATTTCCTAAGTCATTTCGGTATTTTTTTTTTCTAACTTTGTTGGTTTACAAACCATAGAGTACATTTAAATATGATTCTAACCTTGAATCTTTGGATTTGAGTAAGAAAATTTGTCACACTCAGTGATTTGCTTCATACGCTTCATTAGTTCAGATCTGTCGGGAAAATACAATCGGAAAAAGTATCTATCAACGTCAATCACATCTAAATGAACATGTTATGCAATCGTTTAGTATCTCATGATTGTCTTAGTTCGCACAGTACAAAAAAATCAGTTAAAACTCGAACCCAACAACTTCATTTGCTAGAAGAACCACAATGATTGGCCTCATCCGGTGCAGAAATTGTGGCGGCGTATTTTGTAGAATTATCGATCGTAAATATTTCTGTTCCCTTGTATAGTGCCTTTGAGTTGACCAATTTCCTGCACTTATAAGTAAAACACCCTGTTATATCATTTCGCAAATATTGATGAATGATTTCGCTTTGAAATCACCTGCCCCATGGCACATGCCGGCAATTAGCAGTAGGAGCGATTTGAAAGATGCTCTTACAGCATCTTTGTGGTAATGCAGATCGCGATCGTGTCATGGTATCTTAAATCATTGCAAGAGTTATGACGACAGGTACCTATCAACATGCTATTAACCTGTCAGTGATCATTGGCCACAAATCATTGGAGGTTGATTGGATTTGCTAATGAAGTTGGCAGGCACCTTTAGTTTATTGAGATGTAACTAAGCACAGCATAGCTAATATGATTTTTATTAGTAGTTTGATGAGGTTTAAGGTGTGGATGTGCACTTCAAAGTGTGGATTAGTCTTGAAGAGTTCATAGACGCGTGAATATCAGCTGTAAATTAGTATATTATGAGTGAAAAGTAAAGAGTTGCTTTCTTGCAAAAAGTTAATGTCCCGAGCGTGTGATAGTTCTGAATATCTAACTTAAAATCAATCACCCTTACACTTATGAACCGGAGATACCTAATAATAACCCATCGACAAAAGACCATTCAAAAAAAAGCTTAGGGTTTCAAAAAAATATGAAATAGTTTCACCAAAAATTCGAAAACGCATTAGAGCCAGCGCAGCGAGTGTTTACCGCGAGCGAAGCAAGCGAAGCGCTCCCAAATGACCCGCTCGATACCACAATTGCATTTTTTTGGGCATTATTTTGTCTTTTGATCTGTATTGCCAAAAGGCATTACGAGTATTACAAGAGCCAAGGTATGCAGTATTCCTGGACGTACCTCAGGCCTTTGATAGGGTGTGGCACAAGGGACTTATAGCTGAAGAGATGTTTGTGTAGATAATTTTGTACCATTCTAGAATCCAAGAGTCATAACTAACCGGTTCTTTAGGATTAAGCAAGAGAAGTACATCATTCGGAAGTACATCACACAAATCAAAGCTGGTGTACCACAGGGTAGTGTGCTGGGACCTACTCCTTATTTGTTATTCACAAACGATATACTACTGAGCGAAAATACAACCACAGCAATAATTGCAGACGATAGTGCTATACTGATATTGAGAAACACAATACAAGAATCGACAGAAAACCTTCAAAGGTCAATTAAACAACATACCTAAACATCGGGATGAGAAAATGGCAAATAAAACTGAATGAACTTAAGTCAGTCCATACAAGTTTTACAAATAAAAATCAGACTAATATCAAAATATTTACAAATAACAGCATTATCCCAGATTCTAACACGGCTCAGAACTTGGGCATGACACTGGACGCTAAATTTCGATGAAGGTACATTTTTAAAACAGAAATATGTAGAACTGGACCTTAAATATTAGAAAATACATTGGGCTTATCGGTAGATTTCCTTGTTTATAAATTCTGAATAAAATAATTCTGTACAAGCAAATACTAAAGCCGGTATGGACTTACGAAATACAGCTTTGGGGATGTACAAGAAAGTCAAACATAGAATGCATCCAAAGATTTCAGAATAAAGTGCTTAAAAATCTAGAGGACACACCTCTATACTTTTTGAAGAGCGGAAAGTTTGTATGAATTTAAGGATAAACCTTCATCAGCCATCTTCGATACGACTACCCTTCTGTGGCCATCTGGAGTTAAGCTTCTTAGAATTAAAGAAATAGACTAGGGGAAGATAAAACAATGAATAATACCGGTTGTACAGCTACAGCGACCTGGTCAGAAGGGTTCAAATTCATCGTCTAATATGGCTAGGACATGTAAAGTGAATGGACATCAACAATCCCGGAAAGTCTTCGAATCTAAGTCTAAGGTGGTCCACTCAAGTGGAAAGGGACCTCAACCAGCTTCGCGTTTAAAACTGGACTCAGCTAGTACAAAATCGAGCTGACTGGTAATGCTTTTTGGTTGAAGCCCAGATCCACCCGGGACTGTAGCACAATCTTAAGCAAATAGTAAAGTTCTTAAAGTAATCGTAAACGTCAAAAGTTTTACATCAATTTATTGGCCTACCTAGCTAATAAAGTGCTGGCAAAATATTTGCAGATATGTACATAAATTTCTCTAAGAATTTCCATGGATTTAATACCAATAAGCGGGATTTTTGTTTCCATTTGGATAACGTACGAGTATGTCAACTACTAAACAATGCTATAGGTACGGTGACCAACCGTCCCGGACAGTCCCACATTTTTACAGTCTGTCCCGAGTTTTTTTTCCTCATACGGTACGAACAAGTGTCCCGTTTTTATTATTCTGTCCTGGTTTTGCTCCGTTTTTATTTCATTTAATTCTTTACACAATCAATTTTTATTAAAAATACAGAGATCTACTACATTAGCAAGCATTTACTTTTTTTGCAAGCCCTCTGAACGCACTCATTCATCTTTTCAAACTCCATCTTGTCATATATCATTATGTCCCGGGTTTTGCTCGGCGAAATATGGTCACCGTAGCTATAGGCTATATCTCAAATCAAAATTGTTTCCGTTACCGGACTCAGGTGAGCAAGGTTTAAAGAAAGTGTTTTCTACACCTTTATAGGTGGCGCAACAGTCATCACCCTATCGGAGGAAGCTCTCATTTTTGCAAATGGCGTCTTATGTCATCACGACTTTGACATTTGTGAAGTAAATGGATGCAGAATACACGTAGATAAACTATAGATTGCTATACTCTTCAAGAACGCGGAATAATTGTGTGAATCTTTTTGACAAATAATCGGCCGGTGGTTATGCTCAGCGTGAATTTCGTCGTCTATTCAATCGTTCGTGTGACACCAACTGCTGCATTTATTCGCTAGCATCGAGGAGACTGGTTCAACACGGGACATTTGATGTTACTGGCCCCGGAGTAGCCGTTCGGTCAAGAATATCGCTGCTGGGGCTGCAGATGTCCAAGGGGAATCAGAAACATCACCCAGACGACGGGCCACAAAATTGGGAATCAATAGACGTTCTTTACAGCGAATTTTTGTGAAAGACTTGAAGATGTACCCATGCAAAGTTCAAACAGTACATCAACTATTCCTGCAGACGGTCAATCGTGTGTAAAATAGAATCAAGCCCTATATAAGCAATATTTCCCTTCTGGGATGCTGAAAATCCGCGTGTAATGAACGATATCCTCTCAAAATCACTGTCTCAACCGAACCACAGCCTCTCCTAGTCTCTCATTTTGGCGATTTGCACCGACTCGCAAGACATCCCGATTTGACCGATTCAGACTTATTTCGTTGGGGTTTTTTCAAGTCACAGGTCTAGGTTTGACTATATTTCGCCTTGGCGGCCTTAAATGAGAACATCCGACAAGAACTGGGGAATTTATCGCCAGTGGTTTTGAGAAAAGTCATAGAAAATGCTATGGAACGACCCCGAATGTACATCAATTCTGGCGGCGGACAGTTGACTGATATTATCTTCGCGGCTTTATAGAAAAAAAATTAAACATCTTTTCGTTTACAAAGTTGCTGCCTTAAAAAATCGATCCCGAACGGGGAACAACTGCCACTGCGAATAAAAGAGAAACGAACAAAATCGAGGTTTCTTCCTGGTAGTACAGTGGACCGTAAATCGAGTCTGATTGCTCCGAGATTTGGAAATTTAAATCCCACCTTGCTTCAGTCTTATACCTCCTTTCTTTTGTGTAGCAAAGTGATGATGCTAAAGTGCATCTACCGGTTAGTCTTTAGGCTTATCTAAAGATGGAGTACGTTAGATACTATGCTTCGAAATGCTCCCCGAAAAAAGTATCCATTTACAATACGGGTGGGATACCTTTCGAAGTCACGAGATCACGTTTTGGTTTGTTATGAAATTTATTGAGGATTTCCCATGAAGTTTGCAACGAAATCGTATATCCGCAAAAAGTAGACTACGACTCCAGTAGTAGCCTGCAGAAAGCACGCAAATCTTATCCATTATTCAAACTTATTTCAGCAATTTGCTGCACAAATCATCCCTTTAACTATCACAAATTATCCCACATTACATACAATGCAACACAATTTATCGCCCAGATACACATTGCCATACATCAACCCACCAATTTACTCACACCCACTCTAATTCAATCAACTCACAGAGTATCTCACAATTTATGTGCATGTGCACTGGAAAAATGTACCAATAGTGATTTTCTCGAAGCGTGATTTATGTCCGGCGTGAATATAAAAATAGATTTTCCCATTCATTCTTCCAGTTCAATGCAAATCTTACAAGGTAATCAACGGACATAGATAAATATAAAGCAGGTGTGTCACTTACGCCATCTATTGAGTGAATGACTAACCTATATTATGCAGCATTCTCCCAATAGATGTAGTAAGTAACATAGATCACGATTCCCTGTCAAACCGATTTAACAAGTTACTTCTTGTCGAACCAACCGATGCAACGAAATCGCAATCGACAATCGTAATTATAGCGTTTTAAAGATAATTAGGTCTGTTCATGTTGCCAAATCCCAGTTGCACTGATGTCTTGGGATTGTACATAATTCGTTGCACTAAAGCGTCTGTTGCAAGAAAACTAGTTGACACCTTACCGGGCGATCACTGCGAAGTGTGAAGTTATTTAATTCATTATTGAGTACGATCCGAACAATCGATAAAATATCTACATGTATCTATCTGTCTTAGGGAAAACTTAATGAGAACCTATCTATACAGATGAAATGCTGTCCAACCATATAAGTGATACGTGAGGTTTGATAAATTTATCTACGTAGATCTAGACAGACTGCTAGCCCAACTGATGTAAATTACTTTTGACTTGACCGGGGAGATGGAATTGATGGAATTCTTTCTTGAAAGTTGATCTAAAAAGTATCTGTAGTGTCAGCTGTCAACTCCAAATATTACGAACGACTGATGCCAGCCTACGATAATATTTGCGAGATTTACTGCGATAGGCATCTGATTTATGCAAATCTGGCAAAGTGCCTAAGGGGACGTATCACTTTTAAGAGTTTAAAGTTAGTTTATGGCCACGCTAGAGTATTTATTTAGTGTTGGGAACAAAAGGTGCACGCTGCCAGTGCGTTCGAGTAAACAATTGGAATTTGCCATAAAATACGAGATGAAAAGATACGAACTGAGTGAGGAGCTGTGCAGATTGTAAATCATCAGGCGGTGTTATATCTCGACTGGCAATTTAGTAGGGTCGTTATCAGCGAGGGATTTAAATGAATAATTAGCTAATTAATGTGATTTTTATGCGGAACTGCTGATAAGGAACTTGAAAACATTGTCTTGCTTATCTTATCAGTAGAAAGGGGTGAAGGAGTGCATCACTATCAAGTCTCCATGTGAAACGCAGATTAAGTAACTAAATGTAGGCGCCTTCGCCAACAAACCAAGCTTATCTCTGGAAAAGTATAAAAAGCAATTTTCCCATGGTTATATTCGTACTTCAAATGTTCAATATCTCTATCTTTTACTACAATCGCAAATGCCCAGCCCATGCCTGATTAATCTTATGCATATCCCACGTCTCCACCTACACGACAATCTGCATCAATTTTCTATCTCAATGAGGTGATAAAGTTCCTTCAACTTCCATATTACGTAAGTTCTACACAACACTCCATCAACTTCAACCTTACCACGGAGCGATTCTTCGACCTTCAAAAGGTTGGTTTTGCATTTCGATTTCATTTAGACGCCTTGCGGCAATTCATGCGAATCTTTTACCAGTAAACCGTGGAAACATGCAAACGACATCACGTTTCTTTCTTTCTAGAGATTCGAGATACCAGCATTTGGTCTTAGATACACAATAATGCCGGCATACCATCGTAAGCCGCTGCATTCGTGTGTGGAATTGAGTAACACGATTTTTTATGGGCTTCCACTTTTCTGTGCTTTTTTTTTCATTGAAACAATCGCCTCCAAAGTGTCTTAAGGAAATAAATTTACAATTCGCCAGCGACGACGACCGAGAGGTATGGAAATACTTGTTGTTGGTTATGGCAACATGGTATTTTCATGTCATACCTACTTTTTGCAGGGATAAGGCGGTTTGCCGTTGACTAATCTGCATGTTTGTTTTGCACTTTTAATTAGACTAATTAATAAGCTGCAATTGTAGTCCGACTGCCTTGACCTACAGTAGTCTTCGGCGAGCTGTTTGCAAAGCTTGGCTGAGTTCTTGGATCGTAATTTTTGCGAAAGTAATTTAGTTTCGGTTTGGTTTTTGTTGCCGCATGAATGTGAGTCAGTTGGTAAGAATGGCAATTCAAATTATTCAGACCGACAATAAAAAGGTGATTATTGCTAAAAAAAATTACTGCCACCGTTTGTTAAGTTTGCGGGAATGTTGTTAATGTTATGCTATTTGTTATAATTGTGCAAACAGTGTTTGACATTGCTCATACTCAATTTACGTGCAAATTTGTGGAAAAATTCATGGACATACTAACAGATACCTACTTAGTTTCAAGCCGATGATGTAGTTAGCTTTCGAAGCTTGGAAAAGTCTTTAAGGCAATGATAGTTGTTATGTTTCAGCAGCTGTCAAAGTTACTAATGACATCCAGCTGTCAAAATATTCAGCAAGGTTTGCCACTTCATCATGCAACGTTTGACACTTCCCGAACGTGTGGAAATTATTAAAAACTATCGAAATTCCGACCTCAGTTGTAAATACGCAACGTGAATTTCGTCGTAAGGTCGGTCGTCATCATGGCTTCAGTGTGCAGGCAATTCATCGCACCTTGGACCTTAAGCCACCAACCAGACAGAGATCGGTGCGAAGTGAAGAAAACATAGCCGCCGTAGTGGCCAGTATCGACGAAGACACAGAAATGTCGATTCGGCGCCGATCAGCTTAAATGGGCATCGCCAGAGAGTCAAGCAGGCTTATTTTGCGATTGGATTTGGGTCTACATCCGTATAAGATTGTGCGGACGCAAGAATTGAAGCCGGACGGCCATAGATAGCGCCGTGAGTTAGCTAATTGGACAGGAAATCATCTTCTCGGACGAGGCCCATTTTTGGATCAGCGGCTATGCCAAGAAACAAAATTGCCGTTATTGGAGCGACCACAATCCACAAGTGTTCGACCAAGCATCAATGCATCCACAAAGATTGACTGTTTAGCGCGGTTTATGGCACGGCGGCATAATCGGACCTTATTTCTTTCAGAATGAGGAAGGAGAAACCGTTACCGTCAATGGTCCTCGGTATAGAACGATGTTAACCGACTTTCTGTGGTCAGAGCTCAACAACATCGATATATCCGAGCTGTGGTTCCAACAAGACGGCGCTACATGCCATACAAGCGACGCAATGCTCGAAGTGGTGAAGGAGAAATTTGACGACTGGGTCATCTGACGGTGAGCGTTCATCAATTGGCCGCCGGGGTCATGAGACTTGACACCCCTCGATTATTTTCTCTGGGGCTACGTCAAGTCCTTAGGCTACGCTAACAAACCAGCCACTTTGGACGAGCTCGAGGCGATCATTCGAGACCGGAATAACGCCGCACATATTGGACCGAGTCATCAAAAATTGGACCGATCACTTGAAGCATACATAATGGCATGAATGTAGCTTGTGAAGCTAGAACCAATTTGATATTTCACACCGTTGTTGTTTTATTTAAATTTTTCCTCCCTTCGTTCGTATCTGGTCACCCTATTGTATCTACTCTCCATAGTCTGCATCAGGAGCTCAAAGAAATGCGATTAGGTTAGGTTAGATTACGGTATGTAGGGCTATGAAGCAGAGTTAACACAAAACATTATTCACCATATTGGGCCCATAATTGTTCGAAACTAAACTACCATAATCCTGAAACATTCAATTTCCCTGCAGGACCTGACGAACTTTTTGTAGCCTTTACTACCTACTTCCTTTGGATTACAGTAAAAGTAAATGCTTAAGTGTTTCATTCAAGTGTGAGCACACAATATATGAGTAATGCTGTCGACAACGCAAATATCGTCACAGCACCTGCATGCATCTGAATCTGTAATCCATAGCCTTTTGGTATGCTTTCGTAGGAGGCAATGTCCTAATAAAATTCATACCTAACAAGTATTTCCTGTTTAATTTTAAAATGGTATTGGTTCTTTCAATATCCAAAGCAAGCTCTTGTAGTAGACCAGCGGTGTTCCTTTCATTGATTTATGCCCTTTGTACACATGAGGTGGACTTTTTTCCACTATTCCCTGATAACTCATCCACAAGTTCATTTCCTATTATTCCACTGCGACCAGGCAGCCAACATAGTTGTACTCTGTTCTAAACACTAATACCTTAAGCATTGTCCGCCACTTTAGGACTATTTCAGATTTAATAGTATTCGATTCTAGCTCATTAAGCGCGGTTCAACTATCAATGCAAATAGCGATATTCCTATTAGATACCTATTTCATTTTCAGTACTTCCCAGCCTCGAGTGTAGCCAGAACCTCTGATTGAAATAAACTTCATTTACACGCAGAGTATACTCCTGAGACTGTTCCTTCAGTGGATTTAGAGCCGTCAGTATAAATTGAAATCTAATTGTACCTTGTTACTGAATTTCTTTGTCACTCTTCCCTTTCTGGATGAACAGTTTTGTAAAGATATCATTAGCTTGTGTGTTAGAACTTCCTTTAGGATAGTACACTGCCCTATTATGCTAGTTTTGAAGAAGCCAAAATTAGTTAGCCTGAGCGCACTATTTCAACTGCAGAAAGTGGAGAAAGATGCCCAGGGCTACACTCGCTGATCTTTGTACCGCAGTTAGGTTTCCAAGTGTGATTTTCTTACTCATTGCTTTCCACCAGACCAATGCTCCATATGTGCATCATTGACGGTTTAAATCCCCAGCTTTTACCCGCCAATCTTTAGCAGACGAAGAGAGCATTATATGCTTTCCTGAACCATTCCTGTGTGTTCAAGTTGCTAAATATTTGGCGTGATCCGAGAGGATCAGCTTCACACCATTCAATTTGGGCAGTTTAAGGGGTGGCATCTTGTATTTTCTGGTGAATGGAACTAGTTCCGTTTTTGCTGGATTGACGTAAAGTTCACAGTGTTCTGCAAATTTACTGCGGGTTGTCAATGCTATTTCCAGTACTTCACTAATGGTGCTGAGGAATTTACCCTGGACCATTATTACCATGTCATCTGCGTATGCAGTAATGTTTACTCCTATAGCATTCAGCTTCTTAAGGTTGCTGTTGACTACTAGTACTCAAAGACCCCTCTCTGCGGGGAACCTCTGGTAATTGTTTTTCTTATTGAACTTTGTCCCTGGTGCTTAGCATATTACATAGCCATCTGGTTATGACCTGTATCATTTCTAGATCTTCTTGAGCACTTCTTATAGCGCTACCCTTTTCATGGTTAAAGGCTCCCTTTATATCAAGAAAAGCGGCTAAGATAAATTCCTTTCGGAAAGGCACAATTAAGTATGCAATTTCTTCGCAAATATAAGTACTCGCATATTGTGCAGAGTTGACTTCCCGTCTGGTTCGTCCGTCCGACACAAATAAGCGTATTTTATGCATGGGGATTGCATGTAGATTCAATCAATTTGTTCTATCATGACGTTTCTTTCGTCACAAACAATTTATGCACTTACATACACTTCTTCCCCAAGTGCAGATAAAAATCCTCAAACCAATTAAAAAGATTCGCTACTATATCACTGCACAGACAAAAAACATTTTGAAAGAAAAGCTCTTCCGGCACGGCCATGTTGCACATAAGATACCAACAACCCAAAATAAACATAAACGTAGCGCTTGTTGATTGCTTACTCGTATATTTTGCTTAGTGGTCAGCTTCAATGGTGCAAAGACGATTGATAGTTTAAAATCTTTGGTAAACAAAAAAAGACAACGGCTGTGAGGCGTGAATTCGTGATGATTGCTCAACTTATGCAAAATGGAGCTATCAGCTAACCAACTTTGAGGAATAGCCTAATCATCTACAAAGCGATCGTCATTGAAATTTGGCCAGCCATTCTTGAGTTACAGCGGTACTACTCATTAAACTGACACACTACTTTATTTTATACTATTGTATTTGGTCCCTTAGATTTGAAATTAGAACTAGAATCCTATTCGTTTCTATTTTAAACTCGGGCGTTGATTTATGTCCCCGCTGGGGTTCGAACCTGGAATTGATTACCATCAGTTAATATAATTTTTCTTGTCTCAAATCTTAAAGAAACATTCCAATAAGCCATCTTTATGTTTTGTTAAACGTCACCTATTTAGAAGATCTAGAAGCTTTAGCCTTGCCATACCTGTAAATACCAAGATGTACCCTATGTTGTAGCTAAATTCTTTATAACAACAAGTTTTCTCAATTCTAGACATTCCACTGTAATTAAATGAACATTACTCAATCGATCTAATTAGTTGAGCATAATATGTACGAAAAGTCTGGGAAACTCCACTCCGCTTAAATTCAATTTTCATGCCAAACCAGTTAAAAAGCCCCATAAAGTCATGATGATTATTTGGTAGACGCTCACACCCATATCGGCGTTGTTTTACACTGACAACATTGTACAAGTGTACATGTGGTCCAAATTTGTATTCATCTCGTATCCATCCAACGCAGCCGCCGCAAACTCTGTCCAAGAGACACCTCTTTAGCTATACACTACTTGGCATGGGAACATCAATTTACGAATACAGCATGTCCAGCCAAATCTGTGATAAATTGCTTTGGCTTAATTCTGATCGTCGTTTAAATGCAATTCTCAGTTGTAGATACGAGTACTCCTCCTGATCCAAGATTAATTCGCCTTAGCCGATCTAAATCACAATTTCGTAATTAATTGCACAGTTTGTATTTAGCGATTGACAGCTGCTGCTGTTGATCAAGCGTACAGGACTATATGGCTATGCGGTAACGCAAGTATTGCCGTAACACATTGAGTGCATTCACGATGGATGAATAAAGTTCGCACGTACTCCAGCTGTAATACTGTGATATGACAACTTTCATTGCTGCTGGGGTCATGTGGTGGGTTATTGAGTAGCGTGAGTGGAAGTAATCTGATAACCTGGATAAATTGTACCGACTGGATAAGTCTTTGACCGGTTTTTGAATTACAGGGCGAGAATGTGCATAAATTGGATGTAGATCAAGCTCTTACAGGCGGTGATCGGCTAATAGGATATGAGTCATCGAAAGGGACTAAATTGACATATTTTCAGGTACTCAACAAATCGCATTTTTTTGGGAAATGCGTTTTGTTTTCTAGATTTCTAACAGTTTGCCATAAACTTTCAAGTGACTGCCATAAAATTCTTTGAAATTGTGGTAAATTAATTTGAATATCCTATCCCGAAGAGTAGGACTGGCGACAGTCCACGATTGAACCATGTCACTACTTTATGCAAGTAACTTTGAGTGGAGAAGATGAAATTGCATAAGCTTTTTGAAATCCGATGCTTTAAAGGCGAAAACATTTTTGAGGTCCATCTACAAACACGTCCAGTTTTTGCGAAAAAAGGAATTTTTCATTTATTTTACTAGGAACTGAAAAAAAAAAGATTTAACAAAACTTATACACATTGATTTTCTGTACAATTCCTCCATGCATCGCATTATGGGGGTCTTATTGTGAATGCCTAATCAGAATCCGTTTTCCGCCCACTTACCCGTAAGAAAAATTTGCTACACTAGTTTTTCTGGCGAAATCCTTAAAAATCTCTGAAATACTGAATTAACATTTCTACAATGCCACGCCCACTTTATTAAAGATGATCTCGAAAAAGTGTATCCGCTAAATCTGTCTGTCTCTGTGTGTATGTATGGCCGAGAGCAGAGTAAACTGTTGGAAGAATTTAGGTCAAACTTCATAACTGGGTTCGGAGGGATCACAATTTGAGGCAAAATCGGAATTGTCATTCTAACCTCAAAACGACTTTGAAAAACTCGATTTTCTCGTAAACGGCTTCAACGACTTTCTTAAAATTTATGATTTGAGTTAGGACGGAGATGTTCCACTAAATGGTTTTATTTAATGTGTGTAACGGTACTTATTAACGAACTTTTGAAGAGTCATATTCCTCAGATTCCTCAACCGATTTTGTTGAAAATCAAGATCTAAGCATTGTTTGATATAAACAGGGTATATCCCACATCAAGTTTTGAAAAATTGTCAAAATATTTTTTTTTCATTTTAACATTTTCGACAAAATTTGATTTCCAAAGGAACAGCACATAGGTTCTAGTAACTGCTGTTTTTACACACTACTCTAATGAAAGGCGAGATGCCTATAGTACTGGCCCATCTACCAAGCTCCGCATTGTAATCACGACTACTTCACAGAACCTATAGCAGATGTGTTGGTATCTTACAAATTAATGGAAATCGTTTTTAAGTGTGAATCTATTGAAAACGATGTGACCTACGAAAAATAATTGCAATCGAAATTCTTGGCTTCAAAATTCTTCAGCTTTTCAATATTTTCAAAAATTGTAGAACCGTATCCTAAATATCCGACTTTATCCCAAAGTTAATGGAAGTCCGAAAATTTACTCGTAAGTTCTAAGAAGTGGATGCTAAATTTGTTAATATTTTCGAAAATCGTTTTTGATGTCGAATATCTCGAAAATGGTACGTCCTTACCATACATGACTTCCATACTACGAAATCAATTCTAGCAGAATTACAAAGATGTTACCACTTAGATGGTACTGTAGTAAGTACTAAATACCTACTGTGGAAGCTTACAAAGAGCTCACCCGATTGACATAAAATTTGTAGTGCCCTAGGTCCTTCTTTTGTCCCATATTCTTCAAAAATATGAATATCTGTGCATTTTGGCAAAGACGTAAATCACTTATTTTTTCGAAAACAAGTGTAAGATATCAAATTGATTTCGGCTTTACAAGCTACATTCATTCCATTATGTATGCTTCAAGTGGTCGGTCCAATTTTTGATGACTCGGTCCAATACGAGTATGTGCGGCGTTATTCCGGTCTCAAATGTTGGCCTCGAGCTCATCCAAAGTGGTTGGCTTGTTAGCGTAGACTAAGGACTAGACGTAGCCCCGGTGAAAATAATCGAGGGGTATCAAGTCGAATGATCTCGGCGGCAATTGATGAACGCTCGTCGTGAGATGACCCAGTCGCCAAATTTCTCCTTCACCACTACGAGCGTTGCGTTGCTTGTATAGCATGTAGCGCCGTCTTGCTGGAACCACAGCTCGGATATATCGGTGTTGTTGAGTTCTGGCAACAGAAAGTCGGTTAACATCGCTCTATACTGAGGGCAATTGATGGTACCGATGTGTCCTTCCTCATTTCGAAAGAAATAAGGTCCGATGATGCCGCCGTGCCATAAACCGCAGCAAACAGTCAATCTTTGTGGATGCATTGATGCTTGGTCGAACACTTGTGGATTGTGGTTACTCCAATAATGGCAATTTTGCTTGTTGACATAGCCGCTGTGCCAAAAATGTTCCTCGTCCGAGAAGATGATTTTTTGGCCAAAATCCGGTCTCCAGCACCCAATTAGCGAACTCACTGCACTGTATATGGTCGTCCGACTTCAGTTTTTGCGTTAGCACAATCTTATACGGATGTAGGCCCAAATCCGACCGCAAAATAAGCCTGGTTGACTCTCTGGCGATGCCCAATTCAGCTGATCGGCGCCGAATCGCCTGTGAACAACTGCTCCAGCGGCAAAAAAGGAAGGGTTTTCTTCATCGCATCGCGAAGGGTGATGAAAAATGGATTCATTACAGCAAAACAAAAAAGGAATGTCATGGGGACTGTCCGGTCATGCTTCTACGTCGTCGGCTCGGCCGAATATTCACGCTGCAAAGATTATGCTGTGTATTTGGTGGGACCAGGTCGGTGTCATTTATTATGAACTGCTGAAACCCAACGAAACCATCACTGGGGAACGGTATCGATTTCAGTTGATGCGATTGAGTCGAACTCGGCCGCAATACGAGCAGAGGCACGAAGAAGTGATTCTACAGCATGACAACGCTCGGCCTCACGTTGCCAAACCCGTTAAAACCTACCTGGATACGCTCAAATGGGAAGTTCTACCCCAACCGCCATATTCCTCAGATATTGCGCCATCCGATTATTACTTGTTCCGTTCGATGGCACATAGTCTGGCTGATCAGCAGTTCCACTCATATGGAGACATCAAAAAATGGTTTGATTCGTGGATAGCCTCAAAAGATGAACACTTTTGCCGTAACGGTATTCGAGCTCCGCCAGAAAGATGGGAAAAAGTTGTAGCTAGCGATGGGCAATACTTTGAATGATTCATTTGTAACCATTTTTTCACAACAAAGTTGCATTTTCATCAAAAAAACAGCAGGACTTTAGTTGTACAGCTAATAGATTATTCCACATTTGTATTGAATGGCTAAAAAACGATCTCCTATGGTGATCGGTGTGTGCAAAAGCAGGGTCTGTAGTGCATGCATGTGCAGAATGGGCTACAGACGGACATGCGGGACACAACTATGTATATATTTCGTCCGAACATTTATGGTAGAAATACCGGGACACAGGTGCTAAGCATCCTACATTCTGGCGGTGTTCGAGCGAAGGTATTTGGATGTATTGGGTTGTCTAATAAGTTTTGCGGTTTTTTTCTTGGAAGTACTGTTTATCGGTTAAGAAAAACTTTGTGTATACCGTTATGGGAATTTTTTTTTGTTTATTACAACAGAGAGGGTTATTCTTTACATTGTTACGAGAATTTGTTTTAATTGGACGTGTTTTAAGTGGTCAATACTTTTTTTAAAATGGAGGATAAAAAAGTGCATTTTCGGCATATTTTGTTTTTTTTTCTTTAAAAAAGGTGTCAAAGCGACAAAGGCACAACTAGAGATTTGCAAGGTGTATGGAGATTCGGCTATAAGCGCTGACACTGGCCCGCTTTCGTTCAGAAAATACACACCTTTTTGATGCTTGTCGCTCTGGACGCCCAACCACCACAAACGACGATCAAATATTGACTGCAGTTAGCGCTGACACTCATTTGAGTACACAGGAGATCGCTTAGCATTTTCACATCGCCCATACGATTGTTTCTTAGAGACTGAAAAGGCCTAGAAAATCGACAAAGGTGGATGTTTGGGTTCCTCACGAACTCAGTGAAAGAGACATTATGGATCGCATATTGGTCTGTGAGTCTTTGTTGAGATGGAACTCACTTGAGCCTGTCCTGAAAAGAGTGGCTACGGGGGACGAAAAATGGATCGTCTACAGCAACATTTGGGGTAAGAGGTCATGGTGCGCACCGCAATCGGTCGGTAAACAAGATTTGCATCCCAAAAAGGTTGTGCTGAGCATTTGGTGGGATTGGCGAGGTATACTGTACTTTGAGTTGCTTCCACGCAATCAGGCAGTGAATGCCGTTAAATATTGCTCTCAGCTCGATAATTTGAAGCAGGTAGTGGAAGAAAAACGGCCAGACTTGGTGAACAGGAAGGGTGTTATTTTTCACCATGGTTACGCCAGACCACACACAGCAAAGCTGAATTCCTTTGGCTGGGAAGTTATGCAGCACCCACAGTACTCTCCAGACCTTGCGCCTTCTGACTACCATCTGTTCCACTTTCTCCAAAACAATTTGAACGGAAGGCAATTTGATTCCGAAGATGAGATCAAAACTTACCTGGAAAACTTTTTTGGTATTTAACTGATATATATAAACTTTTATACCGAAAATGTGTGTTTAACTCTAACCCTAAAAAACCGCAGAACTTATTGAACAACACAATATATTGACCGAACAGTTTACAAGTTTGTCAATTGTCATCAAAATCAACAGATCTCTACTCTTCCTTTAGATTAATGGTTATTGGCTGGAAACCTAGCAAGGCTGTCATACGGAAAACCACTTTTCTATACATTCTAAATCTAACCTTAACTCCGACTCGATTACAATACCCTCGTAGCCCCGTAGTTAACTTCGTGGACCACTGAGCGAGAGACTCAGGTTCTAGTCCCAGAAAACAGAAAAAAAAAAACTATTTTCGGGGTCTCACCTTTCGCGTACATCTGACAAACATCCGAGAGTAAAATTGTCACAAAAAGCTTCTCAATTGAAAAATGTGCCCTTCAGGTACAGCTTGAAACCCTAAGTTCCTTCTTCCATGCGTACATCGCACAGCACGAATAGCTGTATGAACTGTTTGCGCCAATTATATTGGCTATTTCCAAAACCTTAGCAAGTCCCAGGTGTTACACTTTTATATGACGTAAGTATCTGTAGGTGTAATATATATTATCGTTTACCTCATCTTTATGACTTTAAGACATTTCATACGTCATCAGCGGATGCCAGTTAATAAAGATTACAACACTCAGAACACTTCATTAGACAAGCCCCCTATTCGTATTTAAATTTATTTATCCCCGGCATAGCAATCAGTCAGTGCAGATCATAACGACTGAAACGGTAAACAAATTTTTTTTATTTTCTTAATTTAATTGCCCACAAGATCACTGAATTTGTGCTGCATATGCAGATACCTTTCACATTCATACCTACCTACTCTAATTTCAAGCCATAAAAGCCGGACTTGAGTAAACCAATTTGTTTGAGGTGCTTAATGTTCTATTGAAGGTCTAGTGGCCGAGTTAAATTTTCTATTTGCAATTTTGATTTAAGTAGCTGCATGCAATACTCCTATCTCTAGGTGTGTTTAGCAATATCTTGGATAACATCTGTCTTGAGCAGTCATAGCGTGCGAAAATTCATTGAAAAGTATTTAATTTCAATTATTCGTCTGTAGGCTGTTATACAATGACTGATGGTTGTTGTAATGCGAATTTTAAAAGTTGCGAATGCCTCCGACTTGAATTGTTGAACTAGTACTGACGCACAGACGCACGAGTATTATAGTTACTTTGGTGGAAACGATTAAAATTTAATTGCTCTTCAATCATTATGGTATGATTGTGAACTTATACTTGTTAGAAGTGCAGCGCGATGTGCTTCTAGATGGTGATTTCTTTAATTCAAGATCCTGTGAGAGAACAAGCCGTCATCATCGGTGAAGTAGAGGTGTTGGAGGAAGAATGTTCAAATAAGTTCAAATCCAATAAGAATAAGTTCAAATCCTTTTTGAAGTCGACGTTTAACGCATTACTCAATAATCATGATCCAGAGAGGAAATACGTAACATTTTAGCATCGAGTACAGGTATCTTAAAAATTGTCCTTATGTTCCAAATCCCAGAGCACTGGTGTATTGGTAACATCATCGCTTGTCACGTTGTTGGTTCATGGTTCAAATCCTGATGTTAAGAATCATCCACTCTACTGCAAAGGCATAACACTGGCAGTAGGGTAATCATATGGCTGAGAATGCAACTTGATCGTCATGATGACATCACGATCACGGAAAAAAATACTGTGAATCATAAGCAACGACAATAAAAGCAAAACAAAAATGCTCCCCAGTTATCTGGGCGCTACCCTTGGAGTTTACAGAAACTTAATACCACCTGAGTTTCAAATCACTGCACCAAATCTTTCTTTCTCTCTCTCTCTCTCTTCTTCACAACGCCCGTGCGAGCGCAAATTATAAAAAAAAAAAACTAAAACCTGATGTTCGGTCCACTACCAGACAGAAACCCCTTTTTGGTGTAGTGGTTAGAGAAACTTAGGTTAGGTTAGGTTTTATGGGTTGACCAAGAGGGTGAAAGACCTACTACGCCACATTTAGATCAATACAGATCCATTGTGATGCCCAAGGAGTGCACTCGTGAACTCTATGGGTTTTTAAACCAAGCGGATGCATTTGATAGTTCTTCTAAGTCTTAGAAGAAATATTTCCCTAGTATTCTGTATCTAAGGTGGTAGAGTCCCGGACAATGACACAGGAAGTGAGGTGTATATTGGAGAAACTTAGATTTTATTCATTTCTCTTTTATGCTCGGGTGACTGGGGTTGCTGTTCCCCGATTGGGCTCGAACCTGCATAGCTCTGGTCACAAAAAAGAATTTAATATTTATAAAGTCCTTCTTACTATTATCTTTTCAACTACGGGAGTCAGGCACACTAATGTGTTCCCCCATTCTTCACAATTGCTAAAGCTAAGTTTCTGAGGGATCTTAACGATCAACGCTCTCACACTTCGAGATTGTTTTCGGCCTACCAAGATCTCCCTGCGAGAGGATGCAAAAGATTTGACTATACTGCTGGGGTGTGTTGCTTGAAAAGGAAGAATATCATCGAGTACTCGTAATACACCCCTATTTCGTTTGAGTTCTTTGATCGCAGGAGTGGTCCTTTCTTTACTGGGATCTGTGGCTGTCGTGCGGAAAATTAGTGCATCGTAGGACTTTATTTGCTTTAGGGATAAGTCATCGAAGACTACATGGTTTAAAGCCGCGATAAAATAATCTTTCCATCGTTTAAGCTGGCCCTCGCACAAATTACGCAAGGAGCAGTCTAAGGCTTTCATCAGAAGTTGTCTTCGCTTGCTCTGGTAATAAGCGTCGAGCACTTCCTTTCCGATTTTTCGCCCCGAAACTTTGAGAGAAATAGGTATAATTAAGTTCTTTGTCTTCTTATTGGTTTTAGGGCATCTACCCTGTCGATCGATAAGTTTCCAGTGCTATCCCAATTGCTTCTTCTACTAATGCGCCAAGTTTCTCGTGGGTCACTCATATTTCTTTCATCTCGGGTAAGCCGATTAGCCGGTAAGCAGTTATAGTCCACTTTTATGTTATAGCGTCACTACGTCCCTAACTCGTTCTCTCATAGAGCTGAGATATAGTTTGGCCAGAATGCCAGCAAATGTTTCCGAGACAAAGATAAAACCAATGCTTGCAGCTTTCTTGTGACATCGGTGGACGCTTTCAATATGCTGCACCTATATTGTAGCACAGACTCCACGTTGGAGCGTAGCAGTCGCAACTTAGTCTGCTTCTTCAGATCAGATGCGATTGCTTACGTCCGATTCCGTACCATCGTCAACGGAGGCAATAGTTGTCACTGCGCACGTTACTCTGTTTTTTCCTTATTTGCACACCGTACTGGAACTCAAGCTGCAGTATAGTCTTTAAGTTGTTTCCGCTCCTCGGGCCTTATCACTCTGTGAATTGAAGACATTCCAGTGCTACGCTATATTGTCTTTGTTACTTGTTCAAGACGGTTCCTATGCTGTTTTCGCAATGCAGGATCGTTTAGTCTGACGATGTCATACCTAACACATTGTTGTTCAGATGGCTGCAGTTCACGGGTATTTCGATGTCAGCTAGACGTCTATTTCAGATATCTAAAAAAATAGATAGCTCCTAAACCGACAACTTATAGCCATATGGTCAATTCAGTTGAAATTTTGCTGATTATTTCTTATTTGAGGTTTCGAAGAAACATTTATTTGTCGTAGTATGCCCTTCGTTCCTTGACTATTGAGAGCTTCACAAAAGTCATGTTAATATCATTAGGTTTGGTAAGCACTGGCCCACATTTGCTTGTCTTCCACCACCATTGAGGTGCTCATTTAAATGCTTTCTTTCCAAATATATATAACGATACTTGTCTTATAAGGTAAAGAAACATGCCTTGAAATCGTTGTCTATACCTGTCTGGCTCTTCTAGCAACACGGTTCGTATTTTGCAAAAGATTGTAAGTAGTCCCTGCATTCAGATACTTCTCTTAGCCATTAGTTTCGAGATGGTAGTGATTGCTTAAATTACAAGTCTGAAGCTGAAGGTGTGATTCTAATGAGTTGATGTAAAAATTTCTCTGCGTTAAACAGTGAAGCTATGCCGAACGATAACTGTACTCACAAAAAGTAAGAGCGCTGCATTACTTTTCTGTTAAAAGCTTTTCCTTTACGAGTATGTAACATAAAAACTATGTCCATAATTGCAGATTGCAGGTGTTCCCTTGACTCGAAATCGTCGAGTTACAGCTGCATATTGGCGGCGATAAACCGGGTTGAAACTCAGTGGTGTCAAAAACCCAGAGCAGTCTCCTGCCTCTGAAGCGGAATACTATCGTGGCCAAACTCAGAATGGAGGAATCTAATGGTTTGTCTATGCTTGTCACTTATGTTAGCCCAGATTAACCAGACTTGTAAAAGGTGGTGGTAAATGCCTAGGTTTACTTAAAAGGTCTTAACGATTTTTTACTCCTATGAACTTGGCAACGATCTATATTCGTCCTGAAACGTGAATATAGTATAACTCATAGGCTTGAGTTTACTTGATCGTGATCAGTAACAAGCTTGTAGACTGATCGGTGATCAATTCATAAGCAGCCATATTCTCTCCTGTATCAGTATTTAAACCACAAATGTTCTTAAGAAATGTATGTATAGATGCATCCCACCTGTCCATTTGTACCTCTTCAACACGAATTTGGAATGACTTGCCATCCTGAGGCAAGATGTATAATTTTCAAAGATTTGCAATTAAAGAGCATCGGTAGCCTTACCTCACTCCAATGTTTTTCTCACTTCTTCACTGAGTTTTGCAAACTTCTAAGTGGTGGAGAATAATTTAAAAAAGAGAAATTTTCTCCGAATTGCCAATCAGCTAGTTTAGGCACAGCGTGTTCCAAAGAAACGTGTCGTAAAAAAATCAATGAAAAATCCCAGAATTTGATTAGCAATTTTTTTTTTTTTTTTTTTAAATACACATTAAAACAATTTGCGCAATTATATTTTTATCCTTTACTGAATTTTTGCATATATTCTGTACTTATAAATAAATATTTTGGAGCTAACAGCCCAATGCAGGGCCTGGCCTAGCTTCTCGCAGCCACTGTGCGCCTCACGAATGGTTGGGACCTACAGTTTTATGCCGTTTCCGAAGAGCAATTTTGTTTCGATTAAGAGAAACTTTTCATGACAATTTTACTCTCAGACATTCGCGAGATGTGTGTTTTCTTGGATGCGAACCTTGAATCTCTCGGTCAGTGATCGCGCACTTAACCACTGAGCCACAGCTCCATTCTGTACTTAGTCCTCTCCAAATCTCCTTCAAGTAAAGCCATTTTGTAGATATGTTTCTGAGCTTCCATGTTTTCAGAGCTTCTACTTTATTAGTAACCACATATTATCTATTGTATTCGCATTAGGACTCTGCGATGGTTGACTTTGTTATATCATTTTAATGTTTCCAATGCATACAGGGGCGATTGCGATGTTTTCGATCGTTATCCTCTTGCAAGATCCAGTCGCAATTGTCAGGCAGACGTTAGCAAATCCTTTTGGTGTAGTTTGACTATGAATTGAACATCGAGATTAATTGTGAACGCTATTAGCTTTTCAACTCCTTTGGTCGAGAGGCATCCATAAACATGACACGCACAGTGTGTAGCTATTCTTCACATTTTTTTTTTTTGTCCAGACTTTCTTCTAATTCTTCTCTTGACGAAAGAGATGATTCATCCGTAAATATAATGTTGCTCCAATCAAGGTGCCGAACTCATCAAACTTTTTTTTATGTTTTGCCATCAGTAGCGGCTTAGGGTTGGTACCTCTTACCTTGATCCATGATTCTACCAAGCGTCACTTTATTGTATTGATAGATTGTTGGTTGGTTGGTATTACAGGGTGCTCTTCACTTAGGCCCGTTGTGTTCCCCTTGTCTATCGAAATGTAAGGAATAGTACTGTGATGTGCGAATTATGCGTTGAGAGGGGATGTACTAGTATTTATTGGGATCATGGGGAGTATCAAAAGGAAACTATGTTGTATAGTGATCAGGAAATCGTCTTGTTCATCTAGCGAACTCCAATATATAACCGATTCTTTTCTTATTGAGGTGTGTAAGATCTGGTATCCTT
This sequence comes from Pocota personata, assembly GCA_963082735.1. Classification (NCBI taxonomy): domain Eukaryota; kingdom Metazoa; phylum Arthropoda; class Insecta; order Diptera; family Syrphidae; genus Pocota; species Pocota personata. The sequence continues at coordinate 36,830,802 of OY720431.1, forward strand.
GGAGATCTCAGTATCTTCAGTCTTAACCTTGCTGTCGCAGGGCAGTGGCAGAGAAAGTGTTCTATATCTTCCTCCTCCTCATCACAGTTGACAAAATTTATTGAGAAAAAAAGATAAAGTCCCACCATCAATCTCAACTCTGTTCTACTTGAGTTGAAAGCTCTTTTTGCTGTGTTGTTACTCGGTTCTAATTAAACAGATCTGGACACTCTACACGTGCCTAGATTCTTCCAGTAGTTGTTGAACTCCTGTCGTATCTTCGTTTTAATAGTTGTCACAGGGACCCCTATTGTGTTTTCAGGATTCAGTTCTATGTTACTCGCTTATTTCCTTGCCAGTTCATCTGCCTTTTTGTTACCCATACACCTTCATGCCCCGGTACCCATATAAGACGGAATCTATTGCACCTGGCAAAAAAGTTCAATTTAATTTTGCGCTCCCTTACTAGTCGTGATATCGACATAGGGTTTGTGACCGCGCTAAGTGCTGCTTTGCTGTTCGAGCAGATGTCGATTTGCCTCTCTTCGCTGGTATCTTCTGCGAGTATATCAGTTTCTTTCATAATTGCAAAGACTTCTTCTTGGAACACCAAGCATATAGATACTCTAACTCTCTTCTAGTTAATTGTTTCTTTGCCTTCCTTAGACTTATTTTTGGATTTTTCTGGAAAAATTCACAAATCACTTTATTTTTATTGCCGACGTTTCCACTTTTTTTTAACAAACACCTTGGATGTCGATTTGACACTCGTTTTCCGTCCTTTTGGATGAGTTACTAAGAAAAGCTTTTTTAAAATGTTGTTTGATGTTTGAAACATGTACCTATGTATACAACGACTGATAGTCAGTTGAATGCATGTGCATTCGCTATGTGTAGAGACACGTTTCTGTGGAACATGCTGTACTTTTAGATATTAAATCAAGAAAAGTCTTCATAGAGTCCGATTCAATTTTCTAATTGTCTCAAGCTAATTCGAAAGTAGATCCACAAATTTAAGATGATACGTTTAAATCCACTTACAATGGCCCATTACATATGAAGAAATCCTTTCCAACTTAATGATATGTATCCATAGCAAACGTGGGATACATTAATATTTATAAAAACCCGCATTATACACAAGAAATTACCACGATCTTTTGGAATATCTTGACCAAGCTAAGTTTCCATAAATCCCTGCGGTAAAAGTTCAACCATCACGTAAATCCAATTTATCAGGGCGTCGTCATTGGTCGGTCATTTATATTAAAGTATCGAGGTAGATCTTTAATTCTATCTCTGGCGACCAAGAAAACTTAAAGCGAAAGTGATCAGCCAAACAAATGCTAGCAACTATGCATTATAGTTGAAAACCATTCATGGGGTACCACAATGCGAAAACCACATGAAGTGATCGACAGAATCACTACACTGGGACCACCATAAACGACTTCTTGGAAGCTTTTTTTTCCTTCCGGTCCGCAGCAGCAGCAGCTAAACTGAGCTTCCACTGTGGCACCACTAGTACTCGTACTCACTGCAAGCGTCAAATGTGAGTCAGCTAAGTGGGGCCAAATTACTTTCAACGATTTGTGACTGACTTTCGGTACGCCGTTCGCCACTGACTATGCCATTTTGCCATTTTCCGAAGTTTTTTTTTCGCTTTTCGCTTTTGTGGATTTCTGAGAGACTGATGGAGTGAGGGTTTATTTGCTGTAGTAGCCCTCCTCCACCTCCTTCTGCTGTTACGATGCGTTTGCAGCCACCACGAAGAATTCACGAACATTGAGTTGTATAAATACGAGCATTGGTTACCGAATCGATATCATTCCAACTTCAACTCTAGATCTCTACTTGTTACAGTTAACCAAGAACCTTTAGCAATATGTTCAAATTGGTAAGTTGACCACGCATTTGGATTAAAAGGATACACTCACGAGGATAATTCTCTCTCAACTCTTCGTTTCAGTTGGTATTGTCCGCCCTCGTTGCTGTTGCCTCAGCTGGATATCTCGGTGGATTGGGTGGATTAGGAGGCTACGGTCTTGGACATGGATATGGCGGTGGAGTCGGTATTAGCGTAGCTTCTGCCCCATCTATCTCCTATGCCGCTCCATCTGTCTCCTACTCTGCTCCAGCTGTCTCATATGCTGCTCCAGCTGTGTCTTATGCACCATCCGTGTCATATGCTGCTCCAGCTGTCTCCTATGCTGCTCCAGCTGTCTCCTATGCAGCTGCTCCAGTTGTAAAGGCTGTCGCCGCTCCCGCACTTGCTACATCATACGCCAACACTTACAAGGTGTCTGTATCTGCTGCTCCAGTTGTTAAGGCTGTTGCCGCTGCTCCAGCTATTTCTTATGCTGCTGCTCCAGCTGTATCATACGCCGCTGCTCCAGCTGTGTCATACGCCGCCGCTCCAGCTGTGTCATACGCTGCCGCACCATCTATCTCCTATGCTGCCGCACCATCTATCTCCTATGCTGCCGCTCCAGCCGTCTCATACGCCGCCGCTCCAGCTGTATCATACGCCGCCGCTCCAGCTGTATCATACGCCGCCGCTCCAGCTATTTCATACTCTGCCGCTCCAGCCATTAGTGTAGGATACGGTGGCGGTTATGGATACGGTGGTGGATACGGACACGGTTTGGGAGGTATCTCATTGGGTAAAATCGTCGGACATCATTAAGTGCAGCACGTGCTAGATACAATGAATACTCAGTTAAAAAAAAAAGAAGATATCCAATTGAAAAGAACAGCGAAAATCCCAAAATTCAGTGAACAGTGCAATGAGGGTTGTGATCGGAAACAACGTGAACATCATCATTAATGTACCCCACTGGAATGTTTTTATGTTTGTTTATAAATAATATTTAATTATTTTTTTTATTTAATTTGTTTTGTTTTGTTTTGCAAATGCTTTTGTGCGAATACATACATTATAACCAATTTTCTGTTGATAAAGTTGAAATGAGAGTGTGAAGTGAGGAAAGCAAAATAAAATAGTTTGAAAATGACTCAAGTTAAAAGTTTTATTAACATTTTTATTCTCAATTTCCCAACCAATCTATCCAACCCGTAAGACCAACAAAAATTCACTTTCAAGATTTTACGAAAACTTCAAAGAAAATGTGGTGTGATTTTCCCGATAGATATTCAGTAAAAGTATGACAAATCATATTAAAGAAGAAGGTAAATACTACCAGCAAAAAATGGTAGAAAAAAAAAAAAATAACCAACAGAAAAATAAATTATCCACAAGAAAATTATTTTCCAATCAGCAAAAAGTAATTTTTGATCAGCAGAAAATAATTTCTTGATTGGCAGGAAATGAAAAGCAAATGGTTAGCAAAATAGAATTATTTGATCAGCAGAAAAAACGAATGCTTCAGGGAAAATAAAGAAACAATTTGTCAGAGAAAAACTTGAGCGAGTTGCGCCAACTTTTTCTGCTGGTCAAAAAAAAATATATTCTACTGATCAAAAGATTTATTTTTATCAAAAAAAAAAAAAATTCTTTAGGTAACTCATTAATGTAGGTATTTACTGATTTTCTGCTTTTATGCTGATCAAATAATTACTTTTTTGCTAATCATTTCTTTCCTTTCCCGCTGATTTAATTTTGTGTTTTCTCCAAGTCAAAAAATTATTTACTTATGATCAAATTACTTTTTTCTTATGATAAAGGTTGGTTGGTTGCTTTGAAGTGGCCCTTGGTGAGATACACCTCCCCCTACCTAGTGGACCAAGATAGGTTCACTAGGTAGGGGGAGGTGGGTCATACTGTCCGCTCCTAAAACCAATTGGTTTTCCTGATGAGGCTATTTATGTTAGCCGTAGAGGCAGTATTGAGATCATTGAGATCATTGAAAAGTTAATGATCTAGTGTAGCCTTCCTAATATTGTCAAGTGCAGGACACGTGTACAGGAAGTGCAGGACTGTTTCTTCATTTTCCTCGTCTTTGCAACTCCTGCAGAAGTCTTTGTAATGCACAACTTTTGAGCATGCCTACCTATTGTACATCTACGGTTTGCTTTGTTAAGCGCAAGATATTTAGTTGGCTAAAATTATGCTATTTGTACCGGAAGAGCCTCGTCTAGCCAATTCCTCAGTCACACAGTTCCCCGGGACATCAAAGTGACGTGGAACCCAGCAAAGTTGTACTGTCCAGCTATCTCGTTAAGAGATATGCGGAAGTTTTTTACTGCCTTAGATGTTATGATGCTGGATGCGATGGATTTGATAGCTGCCTGGCTGTCGATATATGTATACGTATAACAGCGGCTTGGCGAACAACGGTGACCTGAAAGGTGCTGCATTGGTTTCGAAGGTTGAAGGAGAGATGGATGCCCAAGTCTTCCTAGAAGACTCCGGCGCCGACTCCGTCCTGGGTTTTGGACCCATCCGTACAAATTGATAGCCATCCGTGACATCGCGAAGTGTCCACTCTTCTCTGTCCGGTATCGAGTTTTTGAAGCCTAAGTTGAAATCAGTTTCGAAGATGATGATGCATCATAAGTACTATATTGGCATGACCAGGTTTTGCTCCCCCCATTGTCGAGAGTTCCTCAGTTAAAGTGCTGAGCTGGTAGCCATTTGTTTACCGACGATGTCTATCGGAAGGAGGTAAAGCATGGTTTGAAGCGCCGCTGTTGGATACAAAAAAGAAAAACTAGTAAATTGCTAATCCAAAAATGTTATTTTGCTGGTCAAAAATACTTTATTGCTGGTTATTTAATCAGGTAGCCCTAAATATAAATAGGAAAACTCATAAAAGTTTTTGTGGTGCGGTATAATTCTTGTTTACTTACTTTTTGTCTAAATCTTTTGACTATTAACAATAAGACAATTAGTTGCATTTGTAACAACTGCAAAGTCTCTCAACCTCATTACTTACAATTTCTCACTTAGGGCCTTTGCCCTCATGGGTTTTAGAACAATTACCGCTCCCATGAGCAATGGTGTGTGGTTCCTGGGGCAATTTCAAACATCTTCGGTTTATCTTCGGTTTTACCAGCTTTGCGGCCATTTTGAAACCAGTGGATATTCGGTGCAAATTAATAGAAATAAGCAGACATAACCAGTGTTGTCAAAGTATTTAAGACTTAATGTAACACCATAATGGGTTTAAACATTTCGTATCGACAAGTCATTCCGAAATAAGTCACTGATTCCCATCAGGAAATGTAATGGTGATAGTTTGCAGCCTTGTTGGACACGGTTCCTTCTTTTGTGCATCAATGATCCACATTCTTTAAGTAGGTACCCTGGAGTTTCCTCAACGTCCCCGCAGAAGTCGCAGTTTCCATTTTGCTCTATGGCGAGTTTCCTAAGATGTTCTTTAATTCTGCTGTGACCCGTCAGGAAGCCTGTTAGAGTGGAAGCCTGTTGGAGTGTTGAAAACATGTGGGGCGGAATTTCAAAAACCAAAAAGGTCCAAACGGATTTTGATGAAATTTTGCTTACAAGTTTAGACTTGCACGGCAGCTATTTCACGTGCCAAAATCGAATGAAGTGCAAGGGAGACATAAGGAGGAATTTTATATTTCATATTTCTCACACACCTAACTAAACAACATATTTAAGTTTCAAGTTAAGTTAGATGTGTTTTGCTTTTGACTGAAAACCATCGAGTATGATTTTTCCGCATCTTATTTATTTAATTATTTTTTTTCAAAAACTTGAATTTCTTCATACGTTATAGAAAATCCATTTTTTAAAAATGCAGTTTCCTTAGGTCTTCAAGTTTCATTTGGTGTGTCACATGGTGAAACAAACTAAGTACATACAGCATGTTTTTTTTTTTTTTAAGTATAGAATTTAAAATGAAATAAAACACATACAAGTTGTGATAATGGGCATGGTATTAACTTTATTGGAAAGATAATTTTATTCCATTAGTGTTTAAATATGATTTCGGGCATATTGGCACTGCGGCTGGCTCGAATAAAGCACAATCCGGAAGTCCAAATTTCGATCACTTTTTCGAGCAGATGGGGCCATATATACTCGTAGGCCCTGCGAATGTTGGCTTCCAATTCGCCATCGTCTCTGGTTTATCAGCGTAGACTAGCAACTTCACATATCCCCACAGAAATCCAAAGGTGTTAAATCATCGCTCATCGATTGTCTCCTTCCATAAAATGATTATGACGCTCGATGTGTGGTATGTTGCGCCGTCTTGTTGAAACCACAGCCCTTAAACATTAATGCCATTCAGAAAAAGTCAGGTCAGTAATCATGAATCTATAGCGCTCTCTATTGACTGTAACCTTATAGCCGACATCACTTTTGAAGAAATATGGACCAATGATTTCACCAGCCCATAAAGCACACCAAAAACAGTGACCTTTTGTGGATGTAATCTTCTTTTCCTTTTCCTTACTGCGAGGTTATGATCAGGAGTAGAAAGATAACAACCCTCCCACTTTACTGCATCCCTACTGGTCCGCCTATGAGGTTTGCCGGTTTGACCTTTTTGTGGATGTAATGGCGTATCATAAATGGCATGTTCATTTTCTTCACTCGAAATGTGTCAATTTTGATTGTTAACTTAGCCATTCAATCAAAATGATGAACCTCATAGCTGAACAAAATTTTGTGGTGACAATGAGGATAAGTTTCGCGAACTGAACCACGATTTTCTAAATAAATTTGCACAATTTGCAAGCGTTGTTCTGGCGTAAGTCTACTCATGGTGAAATTGCAAACCAAACTGAGCACAGATCAGCTGTCATCTGTCAAATTGGCTGTCTCTGGAAAAACTATTGCCAATTCAAAAAGCACCAATTAGTAGAAACAACCAATTTATCAAGGGTCTTTCATTAAGCGCTTTCTATCTTTAAATTTAAATAAAACAAAGTGTGTGTGAGATATCATCGAAATTTTTTATTCGTTTGAAAGGCTTATGGATGCCATTATGTATTGAATATAACATCGTTCAAATATCGCCGCGGCTTCTCTGGGTGACGCGTATCCGTAATGTCCAATTTTCCATGACTCTGGCGCATAAATTAGGCTGAATTTGACCGATGGCATGGGTTATATTGGCTTTGAGGTCGCTGTGGTTTGTGGCTTATTCGCATAGACCTGCGACTTCAGAAAATCCCTCAAGAAAAAGTCTAACGGGGTCAAATCGCATGATCTCAGTGGCCAGTTCACATCACATCCACGTGAGATTATGATGCCGTAGCGCCGTCTTGTTGAAACCACTTGTCGTTGGTGTCCATGTGATCCAAATCAGGCCAAAATAAGTTAGAAATCGTGGACCTATAGCGCACGCCGTTGACGCCGTCGTTCTCAAAGAAAAATCCACACCAAATAGTGACTTTTTCGGGATGCATTGGACGCTCTTGGATCTCATGTGGATTGGTATCATCCCAAATTCTACAATTTTGTTTGTTGACGTACTCGTATCCATTCATCCAGAAATGGGCCTCATCGCTGAAGATGATTTTTCGATGAAAATTAGGGTCAGTTTCCAACTGCTCCAGAGCCATTCAGCAAACACACGTCGTTGTCTATTGTCGTTTACCTTCAGCTCCTGGGTCAAGTTGTAGTCTGCGAAAGGCCGAGTTCTCGAGAGCGACGCGAAATCGACTGCCTCGGATTCTCCTGCACACTATCACGGACAGCGGTGATGTTTTCGGCAGATATTGCGTTTCATCAACGTACGGGTGTTGGTTGATCCTTTACTGAACCAGTGGACTCAAATTTATTTACCACACTGCGAATAGTCCTCTCGGAAGGACGATTATGGCGACCGTAAAATGAGCGAAGTGCGCGGAACGTTGCCCGAACTGAACACCCATTTTGATAAAATAATTTTATTATTTGCATGTGTTGTTGAACGCTGAATAAATGACAGCCAATTTGACAGATGTAGCTTCAACAATATGGCCGCTATCAACTGTCAAAATTCCGAAGTCCCTATTGGAAGACCCTGTATAATATACCTTCGTATATTAGATGCAACAAAAGAAACCTAAAACATTCGTACCTTTAGGTCATGGATAGGTGATTCTATTATATTTGTGATTGTTTTTTGATTCCGAAAATGTAGCTCAAAATTTCCTCACACGTCTAGAATTTGTTTAGCGTTTTATGGGTCGTTAATTTCAACTCAAAAGCAGAATTTCAAAATTCTGATTTCCGATTTGGATTCAGAAACCTTAACAAGATTACATACGAGTAATGTCGACGAATCGATGTCAACTTTAGCAGAATTTTTCTTTTAATTTTTGGTTGCAATTTTCAACCCGCCATTTTGAATTTTTAGATTTTTATTTTGGCTTGCAATCAGAATAGCCTTTTGCATCAATTGTTTAACTTCTCAAAAATTGTAGTAGGTTTTCAATGACAACCGATCAAAGTGGAGGATTGGTTCCCCTACTTCAAAATAAAAATAAAACGTTTATGTTCTCAATTCAATTATTTTTATTCTTATTATTCAGTCAATTGAACATGTTTACTGTTCAATTACCCGTACCGAAGAATCTACCACCCAGCAGCATAAGTCAATGGAGCTGAATGGTAAGCGATTGGTGCAGCAACAGCAGAGTAGGAGAAGTGAGCTGGTGCCGTCAAGGGTTCCGCAGCAGCATAAGTGTGAACCAATGGAGTATGAATAGCCTTAAGAACTGGAGCAGCAGCATAGGTCTTCACGATTGGAGCAACAATTGGTTCAACATGATGAGCTGTGTTGTGGACTACAGTGGAGCTCTGATGGGACACAGCAGTTGGAATGCTTTTAACGATGTCACCTACCTTGGCAAATCCATGTTCTTGTACAATTGGTGCTGTGTACAATAGTGGAGATGATTGAAGGTGTCCTGGACGGGCAAAAGCTACAGCGAGGAGAGCAGACAATACCACCTGTGTGAGTAGATAAGAATTAGTATCCTTTCGGTGTCCTATGTCCCTTCAAACTTACCAACTTGAACATTTTGATTTTTATTTTGTGTTTAGAAGGTCTGTATTGACTGACTGACGAAACGCTAATTGATGATTTGACTTTGACTTTCACAGCTTTATATATCACACTTCTTGTGTGACACGCTTTATTCTACAGAAAGTAGTTCTACATGGCGTTTGTTGTTCTTCCGGTCGAAACTGGCTGCAGGTGAAGTACTCGTACGTCAGTTACGAGTGTTGCAAGAAACAGCAATTTAAATTGTCATCACAGAAGAAATTAAAAATATGTGGGGGCGCTAATCATGAGCTACTATTGTATAACCTGAACTTCGTTCATCTTCAGTTGCATTCCTAAAAAATATACTATTCCTGCTGGATGTTAGCCTTTATTCTTTAGACTTAAAAATGCATTTGAATAACCAAACCTTGTTGATCAGAATAAATTAGATAATCTACTATCGTACTTATCATTCAAATTTCTCTGCATGATAGGCGACCATTCAAAGTTCAAACCATCAGTGGCATTCTATGGCACTGAAAAATATCTTTTCAATCAATAAATAGTATACAAAAATATATTAGTCTGCCGATTTGCAAATTATTGATTACGATAGATAAATTCTATATTTTTGAGTACTAACAAATCTATAAAAGTATCGGTCTAATCAACAGGAGACGATCTGTATCAGTATAATTCTTGGAAGTTGCACTTAAATTATTCTGTTACGATAGGACAGAGAAATGTGTACTGCACCGTACAAGAATAGTCACAGATGAGATCGTCCGATAAAAAATAGCATTTTATAGTAATTGCCTTAAATCTGATTTATGGTACTTTGACTTGTTGGACTAATCTAATGAAGCCTAAACAATCAGACAACTCACTTTAGTTTAAAAAAGAAACCTCAAGCATTGATCCGATCTCATTAAATATCAATTGGAGTCCTAACATAGGACATTAATAGAATTAAGACAGGCTATTTGTTCAGTTCGCCTGTAACTACAGTCGAAAATATTGCATCCTTTCCACCTGTTCCACGCAAAGTATATCATAGCAATTAGGATACATACCCATGAGACCGGAGTCGAAGGATATGTGTTGTGCAATTTATTTGCCTTCATTTGAGAGTTGGAAAACCTACTTGGTTTCGCTTAGAATAATTTACATTTTAATCTGAGAACTGTAACTAAATTCAGTTTTCGACGACTAAGCTGTTAGCTCTGCGTCAATGAAAGTGAGCTCTGGTAGAGATTTGTCTTAATTTTTCGTGTCACACCTGAGCAAACTCTATTTCACTGAAATGCCCATCATTTCCGTCGATTACCTCCGGTCCAGCCAATTATCATAGCATAAGCAGGATCGGTCTTACTGTGGAACGTCATGTACGACGAAGTCTTACGATTAACGCTGACTGACGGTAACAAAACAGTTCCGTACAGTCGAATCAGCTACAAATGAAGCAAATTCTCGGATAAGAGATTGGCTAGTTTCCTCCGAACTAGAACTAGCCGACCAATAAAACAGAACCTGTCCTTATAACCAGGTTGGCAACAAAAAAAAAAAAAAAACAATCAGGTCCAAAGAAGTAGTTAAATACATTGGAGTAATGCTGGTTAACAAACTGCAGTTCAAAAAGCAAGTTGATTATTCAACGAAAAAAAGCGTTGCAAATACAGGGAACTCTCTCGCGTATACTGCCTAACATGGGTGGACCTGGATACGCTAGAAGGATACTGCTCTCCAGAGTTGTCACCTCTTTGGTGTTATATGCCGCCCCAGTTTGGGTACAGGCACTAAGAGTGAAGGAGACCAAAAGGAGATTTGGATCCCCCGAATGCCCGGATGAAGAAGAAGACACGGAGTACACCGCCTTTTATTGCACACGTTTCACGTGTGTTACTCCTCGACCATGTAATTTCGTAAAAACTCTTCAAAATGAGCTGCGAACAATAGAAAAGCCTTTTTGATTGCAAGGTAAAAACACAATTTTTTTTCGGTTAAAAATCGACATTTTTAAAGCTTTAAACTCGCATTTACCAGGCAATTGCAGAGGCCGGTATATACTTTCATTATATTAAGCAACGGCAGTGTAGTTATTTCGGATCCTACAGCAGTTGCAAATGAATTCAATGAATTTTTTGCTTCAGTCGGGCAAATGTCATTTCCGAATGATTTTTATAATAATTATTATGCTGAGCATAGATATGATCCTGTGGGTGGTGTTTTTCATAGCAACAGCTTTTATTTTGAACCAATTTCTGGTCTTGAGTTATTAAAAACTATAAACTCTGCAAACAACTCGAATTCATGTGGTAATGATGGTATCTCTAACCTTGTGCTAAAAAAAATTGCACTTAACGTAGTTGATATTTTAAAACATATTTTTAATTTGAGTATTATCAATGGGAATTTTCCTGAAGAACTGAAATGTGCTAATGTTATACCACTTTTTGAAAAGGGTAGCAGGAAAGAAGCAAATGTTTCTATTTCGAAAACATTTGAAAAAATAGTTAAGTTCGAGCCAATTTGGATTTAGAACAGGCCTTTCTACTGAGGATGCTCTCTTGGAATTTTGCTCATTTATACACAAAGGATTAGATGATAAAAGATTCTGCAGTGGACTTTTTGTAGATATAACCAAAGCCTTTGACATGGTTGATCACAGCATTCTTTTGAACAAATTGTATAATGTGGGCTTCCGTGGTTGTGTCTATGATTGGTTTACTTCTTATCTAAGGGACAGAAAGCAGAAGGTCAAAATAGGTACCAGTCTTAGTAACCCTAAAACTATTAAACTTGGCGTTCCCCAAGTGTCTGTTCTTGGTCCTATTTTATTTTTAATCTACATCAATTCTATTTTTGAACAACCATTCGCTGGAAAAGTTACGGCCTTTGCAGATGATTTAGGAATAGATTAGTTAGCCCCTTGAACCTACTAGCTGATATAAATCACGACGTTCATTTAATAAGAATTTGGTTTGCTCAACATAAACTATTGGTTAGTAACAAAACTAAACTTATGTTTTTTAGCCTTAGTTCAGAAATGACCCTTGATATTGATGTTACATTCCATGCATCAAATTGCGTAAGGTATAACTTGTTTTCTGTTCTTAATTCGAAGGACTCTTTTGATGCGAACGTCGCTTGTAACGTTAATTGCCTTAAAATTGAAAATGTTGAAAACTTCAAATACCTAGGAATTATAATTGACCGAAATTTGAGTTGGTCCGAGCATATTTTAGGTCTAAAGCAATAACTTCTTTCTACCATTCGTTGTTTTTATCGCCTTAGAATGTTTTGCTCTAATAATAGTTTAAAAAGAATATACTACGGGATTTTTCATTCTAAATTGCAGTATGGAATAAGCTGTTGGGGGGGGGGGGCGCATACCTGAATAAACTTCAGCAGCTAATTGTGTTACAAAAATATGCAATAAGAAAAGTTTTTAACTCTACCCGATTTGCTCATTCCATGGATCTATTTAGACTTACAAAAACACTTCCAGTGAGACATCTATTTTATTACAAGGTACTTAGGATTTTCTTTATGACAGGCGGGTACTTGCAGAGTCCAATATCTGATTTATATATTTTACGAAGCGATTCCCAGTCTTATGTTCCAATTCCTTCCTTTCGCACTACAAGCTTCAGAAATTCATACTCTATTGTCTCCCGCAAATTGTTTAACAAACTCCCTGCTGATATACGAATCATAACATCTTTGCCCTCTTTTTTGAAAAAAGTTAAGTTTTGGCTTCTCGGTTTTTTTTTTGCTATTAATGATTATATTTTTGCTTAATTCTTCAGTTTTACTTTTAATTACTCTTTATTTGTTTTTAATTTTTTTTTTTTATTAAATTTGCTCACCCCACAATGAAATATTTACTTTGAAGTGGCAATACCTCTATTTTTTCATGAAATACAAATGCCACTAACTATTCTCTGCTTACTTTGTGAATTAAGTTTAGTATAAAAATGTACCTTCATAAAGATTGTAAAATGAGAATAAAGAATTACATTATTATTACATTATTATTATTAAAAGTAAAGTAATCACAGTTTACATACTCGTAACTATCATACTTTTTATTGAAAAGTGCATGAGAGGCCGAATGAAATACCAAACCATCAATCTAGTGTAACACTGAGCAGTTCTGGTAATTTTCATGTGGACTTGGTCTCGAAGTGATGGCCTATGGATCCAATGAGTGCACGCAGCCTGTGAGTAAAACACCATCATATCCATTCTCTGCTTAATACTTTTTTCATTGCAGTTTGCCACCTACGAGTACTTTTGTTTTTGAACGCAACACGTATGTCACTATTGTGTCCAAAATGCGTACCACATCTGTTACCAACTCGCAAGAATCTTGTCGAATTATTTTGACACTGTTCGCAATTATCACGTCAATTTCTACACTTTGACCTTAAATCTTTGCCATGCAATTCATTGTACGAGTACAAGAACTACATTTGTGTACAAGAAAATTAATGTCCATGTCATTCGTGGGTCTACATTCTGCTACCATTGGTGCAGCTGTAAACATTGAGGTTGAGTTTGAGTATAACAAGAAAATTGCTTCATTTTCTGCAACAAAAACGAAAACAAAAAAATTTGACATTTCCACAGTCAGTAGCACACTTCCACGGCTTCATGAAAACGTCCACGCCAAGAGATGCTGGAAGCTTCTTCAAGATACGAGTACCTGACATTGCGTGCTCACATTCAACATGAATATGCTACTGACGTCAATGCTGTTGTATGACCTTTTCGCTATATCAAGAAGCTACTGATAAATATATTTGTCTATTAAAAATAAATCAAATCGACCATGAGTACTTCTAAGAGTTCACTTTGTATCTGTAGTACAGCAGCTGTTGCGTGTCAACTCTCTCTGAGAACACAGTGGCAGGTTTCTTATTCTTCGTCGTCTATACTTATCCATCAGATTGCATGCAATTATGTAGGCATTCGTGTGCTACAATTACTGATGTTTCAAGGCATGACTTCTTTGGATTTGGGTAGCTGGTGAAAAGGTTTCCTAAAATTGGAAAATTAATTTCTCATTCAATCACGTATTGGGTGGGCAAAATTGCAGGGTTTCGGGTTAAATTGGATTGCTAAACGGTGCGGGAATTTGAGCGAGGGGTGGACGATATTGGGCTTTATTATGTAATTAGAAACAAAGCTGGAATTTAATTACTCTTTCGGATCTAATTAAAGGGTTGGGCGGCAGTGGTGTCTAGTTGAATTTAGATATAAAAATAATGGGCTTGGTCATTTCCAAAGTTGAACCGGAGATCTAATTGGAAGCAAGTGTAGCACGTGGTTGGTTAGGACTTTTTTTAGTTCCAACATCTGAGATTTTTGGTTAGTAGTGAATATAAAGCCCGAAGATTATCTGTACTCTGTGGATGAACTGCTCAGGCACTAACTGTAAGTACCTACTCTTATCACGTTGAGGAAAATATCCGGAAGGGGTTTTGGAATACCGCCAAAGGAGAGCATACTCCTGCCAGTAGCAATAGCCAGACTACAAGAAATGCAATACCACGTAATGATATCAATATTTCCACTGACAGCCAGGAGATTTCCGCTGTAAAAATATAATCGAAGCTTGTAAAGTGCTGTTGCGATAAGCTTATGGTTGCTGGTACATAACGCAAAGTTAATTTTTGCTACGTACCTTGTGCATCAACTGTGAAAAGAATAATGGAAAAATTCAAGGAGACTGGGTTGATTATTGATGTCAGATCATCTACATGTGTTCGTCCAGGTCGTTCAGCAAAAAACATCACGGCTATTCGCCAGAATGTGGCCAAGAGTCCGGGAACATCCATTCGGCATCGTAGTCAAGAATTGAAGATAGGAACCAAGAGGCACTATGTAGTGTATTGGCGTCGTCATGCTTACAAAATCAAATTGACTCAACAATTCAAGCCTACAGACCATAAACAGCGAAAAGTGTTCATCAACTGGTTCATTGAACAACAACAAGTGAACGGTGAGTTTTCCAACAAAATCATCTTCAAGGATGAGGCCCATTTTCATGTTGATGGCTACGTAAACAAGGAAAATTGCCGAATTTGGATTGACGAAAACGAAGGAATTGCATCCCACACGTGTCACTTTTTGGTGTGAATTTTGGGCTGAAGGCATCATTAAACCATTTTTCTTCGAAGACGCTACCAGGAATGCACAAACAGTAAATGGCGAACGGTATCGGGGAATGATAATGGATGGATCTCAAAGACATGTGGTTCCAACGAGACATTCCCTGGTCGTGTAATCTCCTATTTGGGCGGGCAGAATTGCCCGCCTAGATAGTGCTATTTAACGCCGTCGGACTTCTTTCTTTAGGGTTTTTTGAATTCAACAATTTATGTCAACAAGCCCACGACCACCCAAGCCTTGAAGGAAGAGATCAGACACTGTATCACTGAAATCCAGACACAGTTATTGGAAATTTCGTTAAAAGAACGGAAATGTACCAGCAAAGCCGAGGAGGGCATTGTTCCATACATAAGTGGGATATGTCTCCTTTATGATTAAACCAAAATTTCGGTATTTTCTCGAAAAAAAAATGTTTTTTATTTAAAATTTTAATTTTCCGCTCCTGTTGGAACACCCATTACTTTGGTGCAAGTGAAAGATATTACATTCCATTCTTAATATTGCGAAAAAAATATCAAATAATTTTCTACAATACCCCTTTTTAATTTTCGAATTTCATTCATTCATAAAAAAAAATATTTAAATTTAAAATGCGCTTAAAGTTCATGGACCACCCTGCACAATTTCCAACGAAATTTTCAAATAAACCTGTTACTCCAAGCTTATGGGTGACCTAGAAAAATTAAAATTCACCCACTTATAATACAAACTATGAGCAAAACTTTACGGTAGTCATTTTTGTGATTTTGTAAATACAGTGTGTTGCAATGTATTGCAACTGTGTGGGCATTCAAATATTTCCGCACCATCTTGCTGATTCCCGATCACTTAAAAGGGAATGGGGAGGTACGTCATGGTAAATTATCCGAAAATACCACCAAATACCCCATATACGAGTATCATTAATTATACTACAACCAAATTAAATCAACCGACTTACTAAATAGAGAGCGTAAAGACATCGCCACGGGTCATTGGCCTATAAGAGACCAAGGAATCAAAATAGGTATACTAGCGAAACTGAAAGAGAAACCCTTATCCACTATTTATACGCCTTTGCGGCACTAGCTAGGGCCAGACAATGAACATTAGGAAAATCCTTCTTCCATTCCCTAGAGAATGTCTCAGAGGAAAACACATCAAAGAACTTAGTATTTTCTTGAACACCCAGGTTACATGAGTTGTGGTAACACAACAGGACCTAGTTCTAATTGGGTTCTTCCTAACAGAACCACCACACATACCTTCCTACCTACCCATCACTAAATATTGACTGTCTTGACTGGAGATTGATTCTCCACCATTTCGCTCAATATCCCGATTTCCACCAATTATTTCTAGTAAGCGGTAAATGTTTGTAAATATATACGAGGGGCGGCTAAGGTATTAAGTAAAAAAAAGAGATCCGATTAAAAAAAATATTTTCAGTATAATATCCCTCGAGTGAAATGCATTTCTCAGATCGGGCATACAGTGCCTTAATACCACCGAAAAAATATTCTTTTTCTTCATCTTCAAATCGCCGGCCTCGAAGCTCCTTTTTCAAATTGGATAAAAAATGAGAAAGTCACCCGGAGCCAATAATGGGCTGTCGGGTGGGTGGCCTATCGTTGAAAAATCTGTGTCTTTTAATTACTGGCGTGTTATCCTAAAAAAACAACACTCCGTGTCAGAGTTTCCCACATCGGTTCCGCACGATCGCTTCACATGCCTGAGTTAATAGATTTGCATAATATTGACCAATCATTGTAGTCCCCTTTGGCAGGTAATCAATCAGTAAAACACTTTCGCTGTCCCAAAAAAACAGTCTCCATAAGTTTCGAAGCCGGGTTTTCCACCTTGAATTTCTTAGGCGGCCTCTCGCCTTTTTAACACTTTCGCGGACACATGATTTGCGGTGGGGAACGCTAAAATGACACACGCATATCTCCGACATTTGGGATTGGACCAAAATGATGAAAATCGATATAGAATGCGATTGTGATAGTTTTTACTCACTCTTCAATTTGACGGCTATTGCCGCCACAGCCCAGCTATAGCGTTAAAGTTTGTCAATGGGACAGCGAGGGTAACACGAAATGTCGATTATAGCCGTCATGACCCATCGAAGAAAAAACTTATGCACATTGACAAGACGGCATATCCAGCTATAAGGAAGTTGTGAAATATATAAAAAAACGCTTGATTTAGACATAAATTAATATATTATTTTAAGAAAAACAGAACAAAAACAAAACGTTAGAAACAATTCAATTTACCGAATTCAATAAACAAATAAAAATACATTCAGGTATGAAAAAGAATACAAAAAAAGGAAAATATTTACGTGGGTGGGTCAATAAGTCCCTGAAAATTAACACAAATTGTGTCGTCACCTTAAATTATTTTTTTTTGTCAAGAATCATCTTTCAAATGAACGCACCCAAATTTTCAGACAAATCTGTCAAATAGTTTTGTTGTGGCAGCCATTTTATATAGACGCCTACTAACAATTTCCTTGAAATGGAAAAAAGTGAATTTCGAGTGCTCGTTAACACTATTTTTTGTGAGAAAAAACTATCACGCAATCCAAACGAAAGCTTGACAAATATTATGGGGACTCTTCACCATCGATTGGAACCATTCACCACTGGTTTACTCAATTTCGGTGCGGTCGTTCAAGCACAAGTGGCACCGAACGTTCTGGTCGCCCAATTGAGGCCACCACACCAGAAATGGTCGACAAAATCCATGTTTGATAATGGACGATCGGCGAGTGAAAGTGCACGAGCTTGAAGAGGCCACAGGCTTATCACATGGCTCAGTGATTTCGATTTTACATAAATATTTGGACATGAAAAAGCTTTCCGCAAGATAGGTGCCGCGTTTGCTCACAATCGACAACAAACGCATTCGTTTGACAACTTCAAAAGTGTGTTTGGCGATGTCCCAGAAAAATTCGGCTGAGTTTTTACGCCGTTTCGTAACCGTGGACGAAACCTGGATTCACCACAACACACCAGAAACCAAGGAACAGTCAAAACAATGGACTTCTGCTGGTGAATCGAAGCCGAAGAAGGCCAAGGCGGGTTTGTCAGCAAACAAGGTCATAGCGACAGTTTTTTGGGATGCGCGCGGTGTTATTCACATCGATTACCTTGAAAAGGGTAAAACGATCACCGACGCATATTACGCAGAGCTGCTGGATCGAGTCCAAGCCGATTTGAAGCGAAAACGGCCGCATTTGGCGAAGAAAAAAGTTCTTTTTCACCAGGACAACGCACCGGCGCACAAGTCCGCAGTCGCAATGGCAAAATTGCATGAGTTAGGCTACGAACTCCTCCTTCATCCGGCATATTCCCCACATTTAGCCCCCTGCGACTATTTCTTGTTTCCAAATATGAAGAAATGGCTCGGAGGTAAGAGATTTGGAAACAAACGCTTATTTTGAGGGGCTCGAGAAAGAGTATTATTTGGAGGGCATCAACAAATTGGAGAAACGTTGGATGAAGTGTACTCGTTTAGAGCTAAAAGGAGACTATGTTGAAAAATAAAATGTTTTTATACCGAAAAGAGTGTTCCTTATTTCATTTTTGAGGGACTTATTGACCCAACCTCGTATTATTATTTGTAATCTGCTTAGCATAAGGAACTCTTTGGTTTTTTCTTGTGAAAGTGCGCCATGACTGAAATCAACAAATTAACTCCTAGAACTATTCTAAGGCTTCTATATGCTCTATTCGTAGATCTTATGTTAGGTCAAACTTGAAGACCATTTTTTTTTAAACACATTTAAGGCAAAACAGATCTTTAGGTCGCAGAGTTACTTGGTCTTTATTAGTCCTCAAACACAACTCTTATTTAATTGAATAAAAGCTTGGTGTGTCGGTCATTTTATTCCCCTTTGCCATTCTTAATCTCATTACTCTACGTAATCTCCATACACCTTTCATATTAATCTATTTCCAATCAAATTATTTCTTTTAAACGCTTCTAAGAAAGACCGACATTCACCATCGTAAATGTTTGCACGTCATAAATACAAAAAAAAACCAATAAATTACAACCTGACCGTCGCTACATGACAGTTTAATATAAAAACTGTCACTGAATCAATAAATAATTACTCTCGGCTTGTGGATCAGACATCAACTGCATCCCTTTGTGTACACGTTGCAGTCTTTTATTAGAAAGGGAGATTCCGATTATTTCTCCAAACCACTGCAAGTGACAAAACAAAGTGTTGCAGCCAAACTCTAGACAACACCGCCTTTGGATTGCACATATAAAGGCATTACTTTGGTTAAATGGTCCAAACCTCTAACGTCATGTTAGAGAAAAAATATATTTCTTCAACCAATTTCCATCAGATTGGTAAAACTTCAGACTATGGAATCTGTGGTGCAATTCTGTGGTGGACATAAACGACGAGTTGTTAAATCCAAATACGATATGAATCTCGATGCTTATGGGCATTGAGAGCGCGTTATGATCTCGATGCTATAATTTCGGACTGAAATTGGGCATATCAGTGTCTGGGAATCTAAATTTTCCAGGGTGACATTCTTTCGGTGGATGACTTACGACTACTCGTACGTAGTAGCAAATTGTAATTGAGCAACTCTCTTTAGTGAGACTTTATGTCGGTCGACCGGTGATGACAGAATGTCGTAATGTGTCGTGTATCTGTGAGATATGAATTTTTATGAAAATTACACAAACCGCGCCTGTTGCCAATGGTACGAGTATACCTATATTTTACTCCTTCGTGGTTCACAAGTACAGATATATAAAATTGGTAATCCACTCTATAAAATTATTTGTTATGTTGATACCAATTGAAATCATATCCGAAGACTGGACAAAGGCAGTCAATGGTGATGCTGCTGGATGTGACGTTTTATTTTACTGGAAAATTGTCATCATCTAGTCTAGGCCATGGAGTGGTAGTACAAGAAACGGAAGTAAAACATTTTGCCGTAATAGTCTACTGAGTCATCGGAATATGGATGTGGTTATAACAGGAATGGCGTAGTAAATTCAGAGTAAATGAAAATGTAGTCTTATTTTTCCTGTCTTGGCCTGATACGAGTATCTCTCATTAAAATGATTTAATCGAAGAGGTATAGATACTTATACGTATGGTATAGTTTACTTGTGTAAGTGTCTTATGAAATTGGATATGTAAGTGTAGGTATTAGCTAAATACCTAATTGATTTCAGTGGATGATAGATTCATAATTGTGCGGATAAGGGTAGTGGTGGACTGGTCGTAAGGAGGGATTATGTTACTGAAACTTGAAAGGCATTGTGCGTTCTTGTAAATTTCATGAGGTAATAAATAATCACGAATAATGACAGAAAAGTGAAATGATACACCACAAAACAAGAACAGAACCTTTATGACGAAGTTATGATGCTTTATAACAGCACGTAGCCAGAAATTTTCTTCGGGTGAAGTCCTGATATTTTGTGGAATTTCTTTTTTATGATCATTTCCGTCTGTACCTATACAACGAGTACTATATACAAATCTTAATAGCCCAGGAGTCTTCGGCGAATTTCCTAAGAAGTTTGTAATGTGCATATTTTTCATAGCTCGGATATGTACGGATATGTTGAAGAGTACGGATATGTTGAGTTAGGATAGGTAGACGGGTGCCCTATGACAAGAGTCACTGCTTACTTAGATCAAAAATCGAGTCCATTGGGCCCATTTTCGAATAACCTGGGAATCTGGAAAAGACGCAGAGATGGCATTCCAATCAGCAATGATTTATGTTTTCTGCCTGAATGCACTTCTCATTAGTTCGTTTGACAAGTTTCAACTTGTTCTCTCCAGTAGTTTCTTTACACGGATTTTTGCAGTAGACGTCTTGCGTGTTTTTTGTTAAAAAGGATAAATTTGAATATCGTGCGGTGATAAAATTCTTCGTTTTGGATGGGTTAACCCCTAAGGAAATTCATCCAAAGTTCACAAAAGTTTACGGGGACTCTGCTCCTTACATGTCAACTGTTAAAAAGTGGGCAGCTGAATTTAAAAGTGGTCGCACGTCCCTCGGAGATGACCCACTTGAAGGACGGCTTAACACCGCAACCACACCCGAAACCATCAAAAAAGTGCATGATATCGTGTTGGACGATAGGCGAGTGAAAGTGAGTGAGATAGCTGAGGCTGTGTCGGAAGAGACGGTGCGAAACATCTTGCACAAAAACTTAGGGATGCGAAAGCTCTGCGCAAGATGGGTGCAGCATTTGCTGAATGCCAATCAAAAGCAAATGCGCACACGATTTTCGCGGCAATCTTTGGATCAATTCAATCCGACCGATTTTGTGAGGCGATTTGTCACCATGGACGAGAAACGAAACAGCTATCGAAGGAGTGGGTGGAAGCCGGCGGTTCAGCGCCAAAGAAAGCGAAGTCGATCGCATCTGCCGGAAAAGTCATGACCAGTGTGTTTTGGAATGCGAAAGGGATTCTGTTAATTGATTACCTTGGGAAAGGTAGAACAATTACAGGCGAATATTACTCCAACCTTCTTGACCAGCTGGATGCCAAAATTCGCGAGAAGAGGCCTGGCTTGAAGAAGAAAAAAATCATCTTTCACCAGGACAATGCACCTGTACAGAAGTGTGCGTTGACGATGGGAAAACTACGGGATTTGGGGTACGATTTGCTCGGCCATCCCCCCTATTCACCTGGTTTGGGACCCTCAGACTTCCATATGTTCCCAAACTTGAAGAAATTTGTTTCTGGGGAGCGCTTCGCATCAAATGTAGAAGTTGAGAAGGCGTAGATGAATATTTTCACAGCCTTCCAGACTCTCACTTCCGAGAAGGAATACTGATGTTGGAGAAACGCTGGACCAAGTGTGTTGAAGTCAAGGGAGATTATGTAGAAAAATAAAATCATTTTTCAAATGAAAATCGCAGTCTTTCATTGTCAGGCCGAGAACTTTTCGCCTTGCCCTCGTAGAACCACCTGGATAGGGATATGAATTCCAGAAGATTCCTCAGCTCTACGTTACGTAAGTCTTGTAGTGATACCAACTGTTACAATATGTTGGCTTTGAATCAAAGTTTCCGTATTTATCACAAAATCTTATCCATCCATGAATAAATTGTAGATGTGCCTGAGTTTCTAAAAAATCCACTACAACCCAGCTGAAATATTGTATACTCGTACTGAAGTAAGTACTAATATCCGCGTTCGAACTCCAAGGGCCCAACTTTCTTCTGATTGGTCAATTTTCTTTGAGGGCATAACTATGATGTAGCCATAAATGATAGCCGGGTAGTCCTGAACGACATTTTAGAGTTGACATCACTGCCCAAGAAGGAAAATTTACAAAAATAGACGTCGAATAGATTCTTTTTATTCTTCATTTCCGCAGGTCCAGCAGAAGTCATTGTAGACCATACCCAGACGCTCATGAATAGCAATGGTGCAATGATCAATGGGGATGTTAGAGATGACATGTGCGTCTTTGTGAGTTTGATGGATCGCTTCTTATAAAAAAAAAACCGGCCTAAATGTTCTCACTATTGCACAAGTGTCCAATTTGGTCCAACGCGTATTTGCTCGATTTATAGCTTCATCATCTGTTTTGCGTTGTGTACTGCTTAATGGCATGTGTACCAACGGAAGGGCAAATGAAGATCTAATTGCCCGGGATATCCATATGACCCGGTATTCAATATTGGGTCATTGTATTGGTTCCTGATATCACATTTAGTTGAACCTTGCAGATTTTTACTAGCCTCGATTTAATTGTTGGTGACTCCAGAGACTTAATGGTCGCCTGACAGTCACCCAAGCCTAGGGATGACCTAGAAAGTTATAAATTTGCGTACACTTAGTAAGGACCACAAAATCTAGTTTACCTACGCAGTACATTAGTGTAGATTTTTCTCTGATTTGTATTTTTTTTTTTTCAGGGCACAGGCATTTAGGAAAAGGGGGAGAGAAATAGAAAAGACGCCTGTGCACGTTGGCTTTAAATGTTTGAAGGTAATAGTGATGAGGAACAACAGAGCCTGGTAAATCATTCCACATTCGTGACGTTCGGCTTAAAACGAATCTCTATATTTGACAGTACGATCGAAGCTGGGGTTAAGGGTGAAAACGTCTGCGCGTTTTCTAGATCTTCGCACACTTATAGCACAGATCAAGCAGAAAAGTATAATGTAGCCGAATTTTAGAATTTCAAAATACAGTGTAGTATATAAGTGTAACATAACATTTTTCTTCTAAATCTGACTATTTTAAAACATCTTGCTGCATCCTTCTAGAATTGGAGCAGAATACACGGAAGAACACAGCTTAGGCTAGTTTTTGATTGTCGAAAAACGGTCTTTCGATTTATATATGATTTATGTGCACGTTCAGAGGTCTCTCTTAAACTTTGCTAACTAATAACAAGTACCACAAAAAAATTGAAAATAAGCCCAACGTTTTGATTTTATGAATAGAGGGTGTTACAGTGCATATTTTTCTTCTCACTTATATGCAATTTTCCAATATTAGTGCGTTTTTCAGCACTGTTCCAGAAGCTTCTCCATGACTTACGGATCTGAAAATTGAAACATTTATAGCTTGGAGCTTAAAACAGAGTCCTCTGTAGATGCTCTGTACCCGACCCTTCTGTAGCCACATCCCGAGTGCCTCAAGGTAGCCATCTTGGTCCTCTGATTTTCATCTTATCTATTAACAACTTTGACTCTTATTTATCTGTCTACGCTAGTGACATGAAAATCTTCAAGCACATTTCATTCTCCGCTGACTCTCGTTCACTTCAAGGTGATTTGAACAACTTCTCAACTTGGTGCCAAAATAATTTCTTTGAGCTCAATGTCAGCAAATGTCAAGCCATTACATATACTCGTAAGCATGTTCCACCAGTCCCTAGATCCTATCTGATTTGTGACGAGTCTGTCTCTTCCTTATATGTGACAGAGAACTAAATTTTCGCTATCATATTGATAACACTATTAGCAGAGCTAACTCTGCGCTTAGCTTTGTGAAACGCTGGTCTTAAAAAATTCTCCAACCCTTATGTCACGAAATCTCTCATTTCACATTTATTAGACTAATCCTTGAATAGTATGGTCGCACTATCACGATACCCATTCCCTGTGAATTGAGGCTGTTCAACGCAAGTGTATAGAGATTAAGTTGGCTAGGTCATGTAGGGCGAATAAACACCAATACTCCAACCCGAAGAATTTTTTACTGCCTCATGGGGGACTACGCAGACGACGACCAGCGTGCGCAAGCGGAGGGTGACCTCAACCAATACTGAGACCTTGATTCACAGCGAACTGTATCATATGAAAGTAAGTAAGAAAAATGACAGCGACGAAGATGAATATATTACGGATGTCAGCGGGAGTATCAAAAACGAGCGCATCAGCTGGTACTGTCATATAAAAAGAAGATCGTCAGAAACCCAGTCCGAAAAGTAATAGCGATTCAACTTCCAGTCGAAGCTCAAAGAAGAGGCAGAAGCAGATATAATTGGATCAATCAAATGCAACAACATAAACAAATTGTCGGCATCAGTGATAGTGTGATCCAAAATAGGAGTAGGAGCAAGGCAGATGTACGAATATGTACGCGTTCAGTCAAAAGTTAATAAAAGAAGAAACCAT
The DNA here is from genome assembly GCA_963082735.1 of Pocota personata. Taxonomy (NCBI): domain Eukaryota; kingdom Metazoa; phylum Arthropoda; class Insecta; order Diptera; family Syrphidae; genus Pocota; species Pocota personata. The sequence goes on from OY720431.1 coordinate 36,855,497, forward strand.
AAAAAGTGAAATATTATTCAAAGTTGTTATCTAAGTCACGTGATATTTGGTCCAGAACCCTCGGCACATGAAGCACCATGTTGCACTTCCAACAGAATATTTCAACTTTTCTTAATATTTCAACGACGGTACACAAAGACTAACAACGAAGTTCAAAATATTGGAGAATTGTTTGCTATTTTAAGGCTATTTTAGTACTTTAAGCAAAGAAGGTTGCTTCTCGTCAAACATGGGTAAAACTGTAGACGGTCCAGCTTGAACGTCATCCACAACTGAAACTTGACGGAAGTCAATTATTACCTACAACTGACTACACCTAATATTTATCGGCTCCTAATGAGAATAACTTTAACTTAATCGGATAGCCCGTTCACAAAGAGCTAAGAGCTCCAAATATTGCGCAATCTTCGGCTAATTTTAAGCTATTTCAGCATAATTTTTTAATACACTTTCCGTCATCTATATTTTATTAACAAAGAAGTAAATTCTATCAGCAATTAAATACATACCCTTGCCATTTAGCATGGCATTATTATAATTTACGAACGAAAATTTAAAGCCAACAGGGGATGTCACACAGATATCTAGACCAATTTCCTAGATCTATCTGGCAACTCCTTTTTTTGTATTTCTTTTACAGTATCCTATCCAGTGGCCGATAAATACTGGGTGATAGTTGAACTTCTTTTAATTTCAGTTGTGGGTGGCTCAGGCTGCCCAGTTTTACCCGCTTGAAGAGGAGCAATCAAAATTACTTACTTAAGTCATCTGACCCGTCGTGGGATATAGGACGTCAACAACGCCTGCGCGCCATCGTTTTCGAAGTTCGTAAGGTAAGGTGTGACCAATCCATTGCCACTTTCTCCTCTGTATTTTGATGTCTATTGTAGTTGGTCATTCGATATACGATTCGTCAGAAAATCCTTAGGATGTTGCGAAGACATCTATCTATGAAGGTTTGCAGCTTCCATGTGACGGTGTTGGTCACTTTCCAAGTACTACACCCATAAAGTTAAACTATTCCACGTTTGATCGGAACAAACTCAGCTTGGTTTTTGTGCTGAAAGGGTTGCTTTTCCAGATTTAAGACAGCATACTGTACGCAGACTTTATTTTACGAATTCTGCTGCCCACATTCAGTTCGGTACCACCATATTCGGAGATCGTACTTCCTAAATATAGAAAGTTGCTTACTTTCTCGACTTGCTGTCCGGCAATGTTGAGTTGAGCCGCACTGGTGTTTCGTTGAGAAATTGAAATGCTTACAGCCTTTGTTTTTGCCTTCAAATTATGAGCCATCTGATGCAGGTCAATATTCTGAGTGAGAGTACGCAAACGTCATCAGCATAGTCAATGTGTTTGAGATACGAGTATGATGTCATAGTCCATCTCAGCCCCATTTTTCCTCTAGACAGAGTTGCTGCGGGATCACATCACTGATTACTACAAGGAAAAATGCATCCTTGTCGTACTTCGCTGTGGACTTCAAATTCCTCATACACCTTACTGTTGTGTAAGACATGACATTTACTGCCATCATATGTAGCCTTTATAATACGAGTAGCTACCAGTGTTATGGTATACCTTGCCAAATAGCATCTCGATCCAAGCTGTCCAAGGCCTTCTGGGAATCAATGAACAGCAAATGTAGTGAAAATCTGTATTCGACGCATTGTTCAATGTCAAGCGTTCATTGCGTTCAGCCTGCTCATTGTCAAGCGTTGAATCGAGATGTTTTCTCACACGATCCAGAATTACTAGGTGGGGTGAAAAGTAACCTCCTTGACCGCCAGAATGCGCTGCTACTGCAAAAAAGGTTATGGTGCCTTGAAATCCATTCATATTTAGGCAGACATGCCAAATTTCAGTGCATCATGTTGAGTATGGACAAAAACGATTTTCGTTCTCTCATAAAACATTATTTTTTGAGAGGCAAAACGGCGAAGGAAACAAAAGAAAAGTTGGATATGGGGCTAATGCTCCGTCAGATTACACCGTCAAATATTGGTTTCGAGAGTTTCGTGGTGGCCGCAACTCCACTACCGATCAAGTCCGCAGCGGCGGGCCCTCCGATGCGGTTACAGAGGACAATGTCAAAAAAATACATGAAATGGTGTTGGCTGACCGGAAAGTGAAGGTGCGTGAGCTAGCAGATACCACAAAGATTAGTACTGAGCGCACACGCCATATTTTGGGCAATATTCTGCATATGAAAAAGTCATCCTGCCGCTGGGTGCCGCGCATGCTCTATTCTAGCTATTAGTTTGGCGACAGCTGGAAGAACGCATATCCCTCTCCAGTTTCCATGTCAGCTTTCTACAATACGAGTATATGGAACTTCAATATTCGGAAGTGGACGGCCCACCTTGACCTACGTGCAAATGCTGCTTTAGTGTGCGGTATCTGTACGCAAATATTTGGGACTATGATAAGCATATGTCGTCTTCACTAAAACTACGGATATCTAATGTTCAGATTCAAAAAGCAATGCGCTAATAGAAATAGTTTTTGAAGATTCTCGTCAATGAAAAATTAAAGCGAACTAATCCAATTGCCGACATATAAATAGTTGTGCCGTCGTAAAAATAGTCGTTCAACAGTCTTGCCGCTAAAACAAGTTGTTTACTATTTGTATCTTATATTGTACGACTTATGTAAACATTTGTTGCTAAATGTAAACGAATTGAAAAACGTGATAGTGGGAAGTTGTTTACATTAATTTGCACATGAGCTGCTGAAAACTTGTTGACTTTCCGAGCACGTTATTCGGAGAATGCACTTGTTTGCATTTGTTTCTGTTGATTTATTAGATGAATTCAACGATCAATAGTTTGTTTCCTTTTTTAAATCAATTTGCTGTTTCTAGGAGTAGAAATTGATAAATACTTTGGGTAGTAATCAATTTAATGTTGCTACTAAGCGGGTTTTGTATATTATTGTAAAGTACTGCATGTAGTCGTATCTCTTATCAAGCATCTTCTAAGCAACCGATGTAATGAGTTATCCCGCGTCCATCCGATAGTATTAGCTTTAGAGAATAAAAAGTGAGGACGTGCTAAAAGCTGTTTGATGCGGTTTATTTACTCTATGCTGGGACGAATGTATATAAGGCCTAAGAATTTACGTATATATGGAGAAGTAGGTAGGCACTCAAAGAGATATTAAAGATATTGTAATATGCGAGCTACGGCTCGAGTAGATAAAACGTTATTCTGTGAGATTATTTCTTTATTTTCTAGTCTATAGAACAATTCAAGTTCACACTATACTGTTCTTCGCAAATTCCTTCCTTAGAAGGAATTTTTCTTCTCAAATCACTTTATCTCATTTCAATTACTTAATTCACAAATCCAAACTAATTACTTCTTCTTGTTAACTCTCAACTTTCAATTTATCACAAAATTACAACTTCGCCTATTATCACTTTTCCAATCTCTTCGTGAGGTTCAAAACCCAACTGCCCTGCCTCGATCGCCATCTGTCCTTATATAGTCGCATTTCTGATAGCCAGAAACTTCTAGCAAATTCTTCGACCACTGGTAATAATTCCAAGATGACAGCTGCAGCCAATGAACTCTTGTGGTTATAATTCTCTCTTAATTCCGCGACGTCGTCTTAGACATAATCCGTCTCTTACCGTGGACACGAACCTCGAATGAAAAGACACTTCGGAATGTATTGCATCTTTTTGGGGCGTAGTTATTATGCTACATTATGTTACACTACATTATGTTACAATATCTATTCGGTTTCATACTATACGTAACAGAGTGTGGCATTTAATTTGAGACGCATGCGTGGAATAAGCGCATGGCTAAGGGTGCCTTTTATCGCGCGTTAGCTTCTACACTCTTGGGCTACGAGATGTGGCCTTGCAGTAAATCCAGACAAGACCGAAATGATGCTATTCACCACTAAAACCAAGCTACAGGAATTTACTCCCCCCAAACAAGATCGTCAACCACTCTCACTATGTTCCAGTGCAAAATACCTAGGCACGATTCTAGATCCGAAACTTAGTTGGAAACTTAACATAGAGCAGCGGGTTAAGGAAGCAAGTGTGGCTTTCTATTCCTGCAGCAGAACATTCAGTAAAAAACGGGGTCTCCGGTCAAAGATGACCCTATGGATGTACACACCCGTTGTGAGTCCAATTCTTACCATAGTATGGTGGCCTGCCTTACATAAAAAATATTACATCAACAGAATCAAAAAAGTACGATGATTGGCGTGTGTAGGCATCACAGGAGCATTGAGATCTTGCCCAACAGATGCTCTATGTGTGATTCTGCATCTGATCCCTCTTGAACTCAATATTAAATTTTCACTGGGTGCTGGACAGCAAAGGCATATGGCCACGATACCAAGTGAACTGGTGACATCTTTGACCGATTACAGGACTCCCACGCTCGACTTCAGCAAATCTTTTTCAGTAAAATTCCCTACCAGAGCAGAATGAAAGAACGGAATGGTAACCAATGACTTTGATATTTGTATATATACGGAGGGTTCGAAAATGTTCTGCGGAGTTGACGCAGGCATTTTCTCGGACCAACTGAAATCCTTCCGACTCCCAGGCTCTGCTAGTGTCTTCCAAGCGGAGCTTCTCGCGATTCGGGAGACCTGTCGCATACTAAAATATATCCCAACGTCCAACCTAAATATAGGTACTTTTTCTTATAGCCAAGCCGCAACCAAGGCCATTGATTCGGTTACCATATCCTCAAAAGTGGTAGAGCAATACCGCTTTGAAATAAATAAAGAAAGCATCCACTTTGGAATTACCCTCATTTGGGTCCCAGGACACAGTAATTATGAGGGTAATAAGCGAGCAGACGAGCTGGCAAGGCGACGGTCAGCCCTTAACGGCTCGCTAGCAGAAAGAGTCAATATTCCGTTAGGAGTCGTTAAGGGTAATTTACACCTTCACTTCCTCCAGCTAGCCATTCTCGAGTGGAACGATCTTACCAGTTGTGCCATATCAAGAAAGACATGCCCCAGCTTTAACAGATCTAAATCAAACGAACTACTAGGCAGATGAAGGCCTGATATTGCCAGAATTGTAGACATTATTACAGACCACTGGCCTATAGGGGACAACGCGGCCTAGCATGGCGTTCCTCACAACACTTTCTGTCGCAGTTGCAAAGACAGCAACGAGAGGGAAACTCTTTTCCACTTTCTTTGCAGTTGTCTTGCCCTAGCAAGGACCAGACAACGCACGTTAGGTAAACCCTTCTTTGATTTCAGAGAGATAGCCTCGAATGGTTTTGAGGACTAATCCTGTTTCTGAACTCCACGGGCTGGGTTTAAATTATATCCTTCTATCTCCCATAACACACGTAAACAAACAGGGTACATGAGTTGTTGTGGCATCAATTGGGTTCTTTTTCGTACCATCTCTCTACCTACCTACCTAGCTTCTGTTTCCAATGCAAATTAGCAACATGCCTCTGATGCAGATGACACTGATTCCTTCAGAAATGATGACGAGAACTACGCTTGCGTTAAAGCCCAAGCTAGCGATGGAAGAGACGGTCATACCCCGGATCATGAGGGCATGTTACGAGTATATCAAAGATAGCTAAGTTGGTAATTCGTAATGCACTCGTGCTTGCATACATATAAGCGTACATGCTATAGTCGCCGAAAAGTCAGAGGACTACAATAATGGTTTGTCATATTTTCGAATCTGACAATCCGCGGTTCGAATCCACCTGGCGCACCATTAATGTCCACTCAGAATTTTTTTCGCTTGAGTATCATTTCTAATAGGCTAGTCCTATCGATAAGTTGTCGACTGATTGCGGAATAGTGTTGAGTGGTTTGATAATGCAGTAAACTAATAGCAATTCATATCGTGGAATACCCATTTGATTTCAAAATATAAACTGGCCTTTCAACCTTCCATAATAAATAAAAGAAATCATTCCAGTTTAACATATGTAATCTCATTTGTTTCTATTTTTTCTCTTTTTTTAATAACACCGTCATTTCCCCAATAAAACTCAAGGCCGTCGTTATTAAATCCTTTCCCAAGTGCGACGAACCACTAAGCAATTATGATTTTTAGAATGTCAAGTCCCAGTACTTGTGTGGTTGCACCTGTTCCAATTTACCAAGATCCAAGATCCATATTGATCCATTTTTTCCAGTTTCCATGGCCTTCATAAAGTTAACCGCACAATCGTCGGCATTTTGACTTTTAGCAGAACAAAATCTGTCAGTCAGTACATCAGAATAGGGGAACGTGTCATTGCCTCGGAATGTATCCCACAAACCAGTAACAGTGATTCCTGGACAGATAGTCATAATAGCTACACCTGATCTATTGTAGTAGTACTCATCCTGTGAGAATAAGATTTCTTAAGTCAGTCTCGACTGTGACTTTAGTTTAATCAAACTTACAGAGATAGATCGACTGAATCCCATAACGCCGTGCTTCGAAGCGGTGTAGATAGCAAGCATTGGCCCGGGTTCCAATCCTAGGACAGATGCAATATTGACAATGAGTCCGCCGCGACCTCCATTAGCCTTGTCCATGTGTGGAATGACATTCATTGTTGTGTGGATCAATCCAAGCTAAAATCCGTAAGAAAAACTTCTATCTAGATATGAATTTATCGTGAGAAACCATCAGTGTCCTACCAAATTAACACCCATGGTCATCTCTGGCTTTTTGTCATTAATCATCCCACTCCCATTGACCAGAACGTCAACATTCTTCATCTGGGCCAGCACATCTTTAACAACTTTTTCAATCTGATCCTTGTTGCACAAGTCCAATTGCATGAACGTCACCTTAGAAGCGGGATTCATTGTCACGAGTTCTTTCAGATAGGCCGCATTCTCCTTGACATCAAGAATTGTCAAGTTCTGAAACGAAGCAAGGAAGGTATTTTATTTTCATGGTACTCGTATCTATTCTGAAGGGATCAATCTTACCGCTACACTTTTCTTAACAATTAGCTTGCAAGTAGCGAAACCAATTCCACCAAAGCCACCAACGTAGACGACGTTCTTGCCTTTGAAATCCATTCTGTTTGGCTTTGAACTTGACTCGCTGCGATGTGACGAGCAACTGAAGATCAGGGTGTACAATACTGCAGCTCGAAAGCTTGCATTGTGTTTATTTTCTTTTTCCATATTCATTGGATTAATTTATTAATAGTACTCATTGCAATTGAGATGAGATGCAATCAACGTTTATAAACAATATCGAAGTACATATGTGCTCTCAACGTAGGAGGGGCTGCATTATACTCGTACTGACGCAAGTAGTTTTGCGTGTTCAATAAACAGGGCACATTGGATGATATAAAATGTCAGCCATATATGCGGAATGATCTACAACATCACGCACGTGTTACTATTAGAACTACTGGTTGTGTCACTATTAGAAGATACTGACATAAGGGCAAGTTGCCAAAAAGATATGCAATTAAAAAGTAAGAAGTACGAGTATAAACTGCATGCTCTCCCCAGAATACACACAATTTTGTAGAGATCTAAACGATTGTGTGGACACATGTACAAGTGGCCTACTAAGCAATACTCGTAGTTCAGTCATATTTCGGAAAAAGGGGGCAGATTTCGTGGCGCCAGCAACTGGGGATTATTTTTTAAATCTTTTTTAAAAAAAATTGTTCAGCAGAACATATCAAAAGTTCGCAAAATCAAAGTGGCGATCAATTCGTTATTAGTGCAATACGGACATACATATTTGAGGTGAAAAACTCACCACCACCTGAGCAAATTGATATGAAGGTACTAAAATCAAAGCTTTAATCCAAGGCAGGCGGTCTAACTGCAGAGCTATTTAAAGCGGCTGGGGATGATTTGGTGCAGAGCATACGTCAACTCATCTCAACCAAATGGAACTTCAGCATCGTTTGCCTGATCCTCAAGAAAGGAGACCTTGTGAACTGCGCCAACTACAGAGGTATCAGCCTACTCCACACCGCGTATAAGATCGTACGAGTATGTTATGTAAACGCCTTAAAACTTTTGTCAACAATCTGATTAGTCTGTTTCAGTATCTCTTATTGTAGCACATCTCGAAATCTCCAAATCGATACTTACGAGTACCACAAATTCGTTCGTCAGTGCAGGATGACGATGGAGAATGCACACTGCTACTTCAAGGTCGGTAACAACATCAGATAGACTTTTGATGTCAGAACAACTAGTCGCATACGGCAACGATGTTAACATAATGGGAAGAACGGAGAGGGCTGAGAGTGGTGCTTTCGGGAGTATTGAAACAGAAGTGGCGAAAATGGATTTAGCGGTTAACGAGGGCAAAACAAAATAAATATACTCGTACATACGAGGGCAAGGTAAAAAGTTCTCGGCCTGACAATGAAAGACACTGCGATTTTCAGTTAAAAAATGATTTTATTTTTCTACATAATCTCCCTTGACTTCAACACACTTGGTCCAGCGTTTCTCCAACATCAGTATTCCTTCTCGGAAGTGAGAGTCTGGAAGGCTGTGAAAATATTCATCTACGACCCTCTCAACTTCTGCATTGGATGCGAAGCGCTCCCCAGAAACAAATTTCTTCAAGTGTGGGAACATATGGAAGTCTGAGAGTCCCAAACCAGATGAGTAGGGGGATGGCCGAGCAAATCGTACCCCAAATCCCGCAGTTTTCCCATCGCCAACGCACACTTGTGTACAGGTGCATTGTCCTAGTGAAAGATGATGTTTTTCTTCTTCAAGCCAGGCCTCTTCTCGCGAATTTTGGCATCCAGCTGGTCAAGAAGGTTGGATTAATATTCGCCTGTAATTCTCAAGGTAATCAATTAACAGATGCGATCGACTTCGCTTTCTTTGACGCTGAACCACCGGCTTCCACCCACTGCTTCGACTGCTGTTTCGTTTCTGGCGTGTAGTGGTGGACCCATGTCTCGTCCATGGTGACAAATCGCCGCACAAAATCGGTCGGATCTCTATTGAATCGGTCCAAAGATAGCCGCGAAAATCGTTGACGTATTTGCTTTTGATCGGCATTCAGCAAATGCGGCACCAATCTTGCGCAGAGCTTTCGCATCCCTAAGTTTTTGTGCAAGATCTTTCGCACCCTCTCTTTCGATATACACACAGCCTCAGCTATCTTCACTCGCCTATCGTCCAACACGATATCATGCACTTTTTCGATGGTTTCGGGTGTGGTTGCGGTTTTTGGCCGTCCTTCACATGGGTAATCTTCGAGGGACGTGCGACCACGTTTAAATTCAGGTGCCCACTTTTTAAGGGTTGACATGTAAGGAGCAGAGTCCCCGTAAACTTTTGTCAACTTTGGATGAATTCCCTTAGGGGTTCACCCATCCAAAATGAAAAATTTTATCACCGCACGATATTCAAGTTTATCCGTTTTAACGAAAAACACGCAAGACGTCTACTGCAAAAATTCGTGTACTTGAGAGAACAAGTAGAAACTTATCATACGAACTAATGAGAAGTGCACCCAGGCAGGAAATTGATTGGAACGCCTTCTCTGCGTCAGGTCGAATACTTTTCACCTTATCCTCGTATACTGCCATCAAAAAAGAACAGTCGACATTGGAGATTTGGACAGAACGTCATTCAAACAATGATACAAGCGTACAGATCTAGCTTGCCAACCGCCTCTTCACCGGGCTAAGAAAGCAATGATCGCGGTTTTTCTATACGGCGCAGTCGCCTAATATATAAGAAGAACGAATGGACATCAATGCAGTCCGGAGTTTTCAAATCAACCTTCGGGGACGACGCAGTAAAGAAAGACCTCATCTGTGTGCAAAACTGGAAGCGGCTAGCACGAGGTCGAGTTGGCTGGAGATATTTGTTTGTTGAGGTGTAGGTCAACTCCGGACTGTAGCGCTATCTAAAGTAATTCAAGTGTCATACAACCACAACGAATTTCAAAATAGGTGAAAAGTCGTTAATCACGATCAAGACCAATCAAAACTGATTTTAAAAAAAAGCGAGATGCCTTAGATAAAGCAATAATGACTAGATCTTTATTCACGGGCTTTGAAGGTCCTTTTCGTCTTGAAATGGCATTTTCACACATAATGACTTAGAGTATTATGTTGCTGTTGTTACACTTCCATCCATTTCCACTCCAAGGAAAAGGACCACATCGATGAGACGGATCCACAGTGCTTCGGGATTTAAGTTTGTGGGTTTGGCTGGGCAGTTGAAAATGTGTTTTACATCCTGCAGCTAAACTAATCAAGGACGGTAATATAGTCGGGAAAATCAGAACTGATCACGTTGACAACAGGACTCTTATACGTTTTTTTTTTTTTATAATTTGCGCTTTCCAAAGGGGATATGAATAGCCTTAAATAATTTCAGGGCACGGGCGTTTGTAGAAAATGAAAGAGAGAGAAAAATGAAACTCCAAGGATGGTGTCCAGATAACTGGGGAGTATTTTTGATTGTCGTTGTTTATGATTCACAGTATTTTTTTCAGTACTCGTGATATCATCACGATCTAGTGGCATTTTCAGCCATATGACCACCCCACTGCCAGCGTGAACCTGCAGCGAGACAAGCGATAATCTTACGACTACACCACGGCCACCCTCATTTAACGCTGAACTGAATAATCTTCTGGGATTAATATTTCTATTCGGATGGTTCTAATTCAGGGAACAGAATCTAAAAATAAAGGTTTGTAGCTACACATTCTTCTTAACGCACAACATACTTAATCGAAATACACGCTTGCGCCATCTGTCGCTTGACAGTCGAAATACGCTATACTTAGTTACAAAACTGTGGATAATATCGAAAGTTATTGGGACTCTACACCCAGTTAATTGTTCTTCTTGTTTATTCTTTTTTGCACTAGACAAAATCGATAAGAAACAGAAGAAAATAAATTCATCAAACAAGTTCACATATACAGCAAGAAGATCCTTTACAATGGTGACTATCTCTTGTCATAGTTGACATACGGACTGATATGGTACTCGAAAAAATAAATCGGCTCAAGGATGACTTTTCCCCCGTTCCCCACGGTCTGCCCGCCATACGAGTATTTCTAAAAAATTTGTAAATGTTTTATGTCAGTTCCTTACAACTCTATTTCGACTTTCTCTCTCGCAAACCGTTTTCCCAAAATTATGGAAGGACTCGTTTATTTTCCATATACATACTCGTAACAAAGGCAGGTAAATCGACGTATCGAACTACCGACCCATAGCAAAACTCCCTTCTATCCCTAAGCTCTTCGAAAGCATTGTCTACGACTTACTTTATTTTCACTTCAAAGGCATCTTTTCCACATAACAGCACGGTTTCTTAAAGGGTAGCTCCACAATGACTAACTTAATCGAATTCGTTTCTAAAACCCTCCAAGCATTAGAGAAAGGTAAGAAAGTGGATATCATTACGACCGACTACAGCAAGGCGTTTGATAAAATATGTCACTTAACTATTTATCTCAAACTTTTTGCCCCCCTTTTGCATCTCATAGCTGAGATTTTACCTAGGGAAACGCCAGTACATGGTTCTCTTTAGATTTTCCGTCTCTGAACCCCATTAACGCCACTTCAGGTGTTCCTCAAGGCAGTCATCTTAGTCCACTGATTTTTGTCTTAACAATAAACGGTGTTGGTCACATCATAAGAGATTAAGATCTGATCTACCCCCACTTCAAAACGACCTAAATTCATTCTACACATGGTGCGACAAAAATTTCTTAGAACTTAACATCGGCAATTGTCAATCCTTAACCTTCTCCCGTAAACGACTTCCCCCATCCCTCAGAAACAATTACTTTCGCAACGAGCCTGTTTCTCCAGTCCCCCTCTATACGCGATCTGGGTATTATTTGTGACAGGGAGCTTCCGTTCCAACATTGATCAAATTATCCATAAGGCTAATTATACTCTCGGTTTCAATAGCTGATCTGAAGAATTCTCGAACCCTTACGTTACAAAATCCCCTTACATTATCTTTGTCAGACCCCTCCTTGAATACGCCAGCCAAGTTTGGTCACCATTTCACGACACTCACTCCCTTAGAATCGAAGCTGTGCAGCGCAGGTTTATCCATTTTGCCTTAGAAATTCTGAAGAAGGATGTCCGGAGACGAAGAAATGTCCCATAGCGTGAAATTCTTTTATCCCGCGAAGATGGTCACCCAAGTACTGTTGAAATGCAGGCGCCTGCCAGACAACAGGCATTTGCGCACATTTTTTATTTTATATAATTTTTCGATATTTCATTTTCGGGATTTTGTATTTTCGGGTTTTCGGGATTTTAGATTTTTGGGATTTTGAATTTTCGGGATTTGGGTTTCCGGGATTGTGACTCGAACCCTATAAATAAAGCTCAAGCGCTGTTTCGAATACAATATTCTCTTTTTCAATTTTATAAAGGATCTCTTGTCTGTTACTTCTAATCCAATTCATTACTTGGTTGATGATGAAGGAATGAATATTCGTTTCCTGACTCACGTCCTTCGTCTTCGGGCGTGGAACTGAAACGGCAATGACGTTAAGCTCATTAAATACCGACCTAGATGGCTTAGTAAACCAATAGAGTGGAATTTAATGCTTCCAAACACAATGCTGTTATTAAAGTATAATTTAAATCTTCAGTCATTATTTATGAATGGAACTTTCATCGTCGAAGCCGAGATACGTGTGTTAACGACAATCTTCGCTACTAAACCTCTGGGTTTTCTTAAACTATGCAAACAATTTACAAGGCCCAAATTTGAGTATAAGCACACATCTGGTCTGGTGCACCTTGCACGTACTGGATACTCGTAGAATTCGAAATTGAGCGATAAGACTTATGGGAGACAGAAACATCGCGAATTCTATAGATTCGTTCCACCATCTTCGAAATGTCTTCAGCCTATCGCTGTTTTATCGGTTCTACAACAAACAGTGCTCAAATGAAGTGGCCAGTTGCATTCTGCCCTTACAACAATTCAGCCGCAATATTCGCTATTCCATGTATGCACATCAGTGCACCGTTAAGCCTGTATTCGGACGCACTCTAAAATATAGAGATTCTTCCTTAAACCGTACAATGCGAATGTGGAATGCTTTCCAATGTACATCGGTATCTTCTCTAGCCATCTCATCCCTCATTTCATTAATGGCTGTGTAAATCACTATAAGGGTATCTGAAACCCCTTTAGCGCGCGCCAATTAAAAAATAAAAGTACTTACTTTACTTAACGGGCTCCCGACCCGTGAAGAGTCTCTGCCTGAGACACTGTAGCCTTCCATCCTCTGCGATCTCGGGCACGTTGTGTTATCTAGACCAAGCGCTCTGGCATCCGCGATGGCTTGGTCTTTGAAACAGAGGTTCGGTCTTTTTTGTCGTCTCGAACCTGGCGGCTGGGATTCGAAGATCCTCTTAGCTGGAGCATTATTGTTCATTCGCTCGATGTGGCCGAGCCAATGTAGTCGACGTGTTTTGGCCTTTTGGACTACATCCTCATCGTGGTACAGCTCATAGAGTTCGCGGTTGTATCTTCTCCTCCAATCGCCCTCCTCGCACACAGGACCAAAAATCCGCCGAAGAATTTTTCTTTCGAAGGAGCCCAGTATCGGCTCTATGGCAGGATAAGGGTTCTGTAGAGCATACATTTTGTCCTTCGAGTTAGGAGTTTTGAACCCAATTGTTTTGCCAAACCGAAGTAGCAGCGGTTTCCTAGGGTAATTCTTCGCCAGATCTCCACTAGGATATCATTTGTGGAGTTCATGTTTACTCCGAGGTAGATAAACTCCTTAACTACCTCGAAATTGTTGCTATCAATAGTGACGTTCTGTCCTAGGTGGTGGACAGATGCTTGTTTGTTTGTTGATAGCATGTACTTAGTCTTATCCTCATTTACTACAAGGCCAACAAATTTCGCCTGTTCTTCAATCGCCGTAAAAGCCTCTATCACGGCACGCTGGGAGCGACCGTTCATGTCGATATCGTCTGCATACCCCAGTAGCTGGACGGATCTGTTGAAGATAGTGCCTTCCGTGTTGACACTTGGCCTGCGCACTATCTGGTTTGAGACGTTCTCAAAGTACATTGGATGGGATCTTGTATGCGACATTAAGCAGGGATATACCTCGATAATTCTTGCAAGACATAGGATCGCCTTTTTTGTAGATGGGGCATATGGGGCTGATAGTCCAGTCATCGGGCATGCTTTCTTCCACCCATACTTGGTTGATGATTTGGTGCATGCGCCCTACCAAAACATCACCTCTGTATTTGAAAAGCTCCGCTGGTAAACCATCAGAGCCGGCGGCCTTGTTGTTCTTAAGCTTTTTATTGCTAAGCCAACTTCTTCTATACTGGGTGCTGGAACTGATTCTTCATTGATTGGGCGTGGGTTCTCTTCTTGCCCCATCACTCTCTCTACATGATGCCCATTTAGCAGCTGCTGGAAGTGTTGCTTAAAAACATCTACTATTCCCTGCGCTTCGGTGACTAGATTTCCTTCGCTGTTTCGAAGAGCCTGTGTTTCGGCCTTGAAGCCAGCAGCCAGTTGCTTGGCTTTCTTGTAGAACTTTCGGATTTTGCTTCGATCATGAGACTCTTCGATCTCCTTGAGCTGGGAGACTGCGTAGGCCCTCTTCTTTCTACGCAGTATTTTCTTCTCCTCCCTCCTCCTGGCTCGATACTCTTCCCTCGCTGCCCTTGTTTTGCGCTGCAGCAAGGGCAGCGAGGGACGCCTTTTTCCGGCGTACGCATTCATCATCATACCATGGGCTCTTTCTCTGGGGTGGCTGGTACCCTAAAGTGGTTTCGGCTACATCTTTGATGATGTCACGATACTGGGTGTTCGCGTCTGTGGTAGGTGGATGCACTGCGGACAGTTTCTCACTCAGGCGCTCTCTGTAGACTCTGGCTACTCCAGGTGTGCTAAGGCGTCCAACGTCGAATTTCTTCTTCTGGGCGGTTCGCAGCTTATTCTCGTTGGATAGTCGAGCTCTGAACTTAGCAGCAACAAGAAAATGATCAGAGTCGACGTTTGCCCCTCGGAATGTGTGCACGTTGAGGATGTTGGATGCGTGCCTCGCATCGATTAGCACATGGTCGATTTGGTTGGCGGTTCGACCGTCTGGCGAGCGCCAGGTTGCTGTGTGGATCCTTAGCCTTGGAAACCTAGTGCTACTTATCACCGTATTACGAGCTGCCGCAAAGTCAGTTAGTCGGTACCCGTTGTCTGTGGTCGATTCGTGGATTCTGTGTTTACCAACTAAGCCGCCAAAGATGTTTTCCTTTCCGACTTTGGCGTTGAAGTCCCCGAGCACAATTTTGACATCATACTCCGGACAGGCTCCGTTGGCTCCATCCAAAAATAAAAATACAAAATATCAAACTGTCGTGTTTTAACTTGACGAAAACCGTTGAGCTTATCATCGGCCTTATACGAGTACCACTTCACTTGAGGTCCTTCGCTTGCTTACCGCCTGCAATCCAACCCGACTATACTGTTTCAAACTTACCAAATATACTCGTATGTATACAGTTACGTTTCAAGCTGTGGAATGTCTAAACAACATGAATCTACCTATACTTTTGATGCAACTTAATATCGGCAAATCGATATCTTTCCCCATTGCACCCTCAGAATAAATAATGGGAAATAAACGTATCTGTCTAAAATGTGTTATGATTTTTTTTCTAGTGACAATAACTTAATAACATTAACATTCTGCAACTCATGAAGCAATCTCTGTTTTTAGAATGTCACATCCCAATACTTATGTGGTTGCACTTCCTCCATTTTACCGATATCCAGAATCCAAATTGATCCATTTTTTCCAGTTTCCATGATCTTAACTAAATTAACCGCGCAATCGTCCGCACTTTGAGTCTTTGCACCACGGTATCTCGTTGACAATGATTTAGAATGGGGAAAAGTGTGTGTACCACCACTGTTCCTGTTCCATATATCGGTGGTGGTGATTCCTGGACAAATAGTTATAATAGCGATGCCTGATCTTTCGTAATAGTATTCATCCTGTGAGAGAATAAGAGTAAGAGTCCTCGATATGCCACTAAAATTTAATCAAACTTACAGAGATAGACCGAGTGAAACCAATAATGCCGTGCTTCGAAGCAGTGTAGATAGCAGTTATTGGACCAGGTTCCAATCCCATGATGGATGCAATGGCGACAATGAGTCCTCCGCGGCCTCCATTAGCCTTGTCCATGTGTGGAATGACATTCAATATTGTGTGGATCACGCCAAGCTAAACCCCAATTAAACAATTTTTTGATTGTGTATAAATATTAATCTCCTACCAAATTAACACTGATGGTGATCTCTGGGTCTCTTTCGTTAAGAATGCCACTTCCATTCACCAGAATATCAATATAGTCCATGTTCGCAATCACATCTTTAACAACCTTTATAATCTGATCCTTATCACTCAAATCCAACTGCATGAACATCACCTTTGTACCCGGATTCATTGATATGAGTTCGTCCAAATGGGCAGGATTCTCCACAACATCAAAAATTGTCAAGTTCTAAAAAGAATCGAGAAAAGAAAGTATCAGTCTGTATCTGATCTGTGAGGACTAAACTTACCGAAACATTTTTCTTAACAAGTAGCTTACAAGTGGCGAAACCGATTCCACCAAAGCCACCAATGTAAACAACGTTCTTCCCTTTCAAATCCATTCTACAGGTAATAATTCAGACTCCGAACTGGACTCTCAGCAATATGATAAACAACTGACAATCAAGGTGTACAATACTCGTACTACAGCTGGAAAGTCAGCTTCGTATCTGCCTTTTTGTACTCTGTGAATTGTTATTGGACAACGAATTATTTGTTCTATAAAATGCGTTAAAAAAAGATAACAATATAAAAAAAAAAAAAAAACAAGACGGCTACAATCTAATCGGTGACGGATTGTGTTATTATTTTTACCGAAAATATTTCTTAAATTTTTTTTGTTTTCAATTGTCAAGTTGAATGTCCTGGAAACTGTCGTTAAAGACAGGTTGTCTGATATTTAACAAGACTGTGGGCGTGGCAGTAAACGTTATTCAAAAATTCAAATACTTCTAAATTCAAGACCTAAAAACAGGGTGTAAAGATGGTAAATAAAACACGGCTGTCAGTAGGGCTTAAACTAACTAAATTAATGTATTACAGAAATAACTCGGCAGTATTTGGTGGTAATCGCAAACTTTGCGCCTTACGTAACAAGAGAAACAAGTTATGGGCAACTTTCCTTCGTACCAATTCTGTTTTGAACTATTCCAACTATCTCGGTTCCTACCTTCAATTCAATCATCTTTATGACTCTCTCTACCAGCGACACCTAATTAACGCGCAAGCAAATCGTATAAACGACCCTAAGTCATTTTTTCAATTCGTCAACTATAAAAAAAAATCTGACGGTTACCCTACGTCCCCCTCTTTTGAAAACATATCATCAACTAATCCGCAAACCATTGCCAACTTTTTTGCCACCTATTTTAAACAATCTTTCGCCGACAACTCTTTTGAACCAGACCCTTCTTACATCAGTCACCTGCTTAACTTCTTCGTTGGCCCCTTTCTGTCCCTGCCTTTTGATTTTACTGTAATTGAAATTAAACTACAATGAATTCTCATCCGGCCCAGATGGTCTCCCAGCCATTTTTCTTAAAAAATTTTCTTCCATTCTCTCCCTCCCCCTTTCTTATCTCTTCTATTTGTCTCTATCACTAGGACAATTCCCTCAGATTTGGAAGACCTCTTTCATAACCCTCATACACAAAAAGGGATCAAAGAACGAAGTAATAAACTATCGCCGTATTGCTAAACTTTCTCATCTACCCAAACTTTTCGAAAGTATTTTATGTGAAGCCTTAAGCTTTCAGTGTAAGTCTCTTATCTCTTCCACCCAACACGGCTTTCCGAAAGGTAGATCAACTACCACTAACTTAGTAGAATTCGTGTCCTTCGCCCTGTCTGCCTTAGAGAAGTCGACGTTATTGCAACTGGTTTTAGTAAGGCTTTTGATAAGATACGAGTATCTCATAACTTAATCCTCTTCAAATTGTCTGCCCTCGGTTTCGAACCCATATTGTTAAAATGAATATCTTCTTACCTGGAAAACCATTCTTACAGAGTTCGCTTCAGATCCATCTTAACGACTCCCTTCTTGGCCACCTCTGGTGTTCCGCAAGGCAGCCATCTAGGTCCCCTTTTCTTCATTCTTCCCTTTTCTTCACTCTTCCCTTTCTCTGTACGCTGATGATACCAAATTTTTCACCACATGACTACTGTCTCCTTCAACAAGACCTTGATAGTTTTTCGAACTGGTGCCTACAAAATCGCTTAGAGCTCAATATCGCCAAATGTCAATCCATTACCTTATCACGTAAGTACCACGTGTCCTCCGCCCGCCTTTACCTTCTCCACGGTCAACCAATATCCATTGTTCAATCTCTCCGCGATCTTGGAATATTGTACGATAGGGATCCAAATTTCCGTTTACATATTGATGAGATAATTCGTAAAGCTAACTCATCACTTGGCTTTGTCAAACGATGGTCCAAAGAATTCTCTGACCCTTACGTGATCAGATCCCCCTACATTACTTTTGTGCGCCCCCTCCTTGAATACGCCAGTCAAGTGTTTCAGTTCATGTGACCAGAATCGAGAATGTTTAACGTCGATTTCTTCGATTTGCCCTTCGAGGTCTTCCTTGGAACGATCCATTTATCTCGCCTCCCTATCAAGATCGCCTCAACCTCATCAACCTGAGTACTCTAGAGAAACGCAGAGATGTTGCAGACATTCTTTTCATTCATCGACATGCGGATATGTAACAGGTTTTGAATCCTTCAATTTTGCGGTTAGATTGTAACCGCCGTATGTTTCTGTATGATGGAAGTACCGAGTACTCACACCTTTAATAGATAACAAAGGAAGTTGGGGTAGAAATGTCAGCAAAAAGCAGTCAGTCGTGTTTGTTGACCACTTGGAAAAAACATTTAAGCCATATGAAGAACTAGGACCTGAAATGATGATCTGAAACAGCTACCGAAAAAGCCATAATCAAGCTAGCACAGATTGTCAATGCAGCTTTCTGTTTAAAATACGACTGTCCGAACGTGAATGTATTTTACGTTTTGAAACAAACGAAACATCCCCTCCAACTCGACGCGAACCATGTGAACGAATGCTCGGGCGACTTTTAAAAACCGCGATATTTCGAGATCACTGTGGTCAAGGGTGGCCGTGGTGTAGTGGTAACATCAACGCTTGTCACGCTCTTGGTTCAAGCTTCAAATCCTGATCTCAACAATCATCTATTTATTTCGTCTGAAATAAATAAAAAAGTCGATCAATTGCGAAAGCTTAGTCAACTCTACTGCGAAAGCATAACACTGGCAGTAGGGCGGTCATATGGCTTAAATGCAACTTGATCGTGATGATGACATCGGGTGGAGGGAAAAAAAATACTGTGAATCATGAGCAACGACAAAAAGCAAAAACAAACAAGCTCCCCAGTTATCTGGACGCCACCCTTGGAGTTTACTGAAACTTAATACCACCTAAGTTCCAAACCTACACCAATCTACAAACGCCCGTGCCCTGAAATAATTTAATGGTATTCATATCCCATTTGATGAGCGCAAATTATAAAAAAAAAAAAACTGTGGTCTGTACGAGTACATATGGCAACAATCACGGCATGTCTTTTCATTGCTTGTGTACAGTGTAAGATCAACACCTAGATCTTACATTGGTCTGATGTCAACAATACGACTGAACAAATACTCTTGTCCTCAAATAACCTTCACACCCTGTATAAATTATTATAGCTAATCGTACTATCATATATATAATTCGGAACTAGGCAGAGGAAGGAAAGTAAAAGGAAAAGCAAACTACCGGAAAATCGATATCGAACATAAAATTTTATCAAGCACACCTTACAATATCGTATAACAAAAATAACTTACCTTTCGTGCGATGGATATTTTTGGCTCAGAATATGACCTTGATCTTTGTACAACCTCTAACTAACTCGTTAGCACTCAGATACAGGGTGGGCCAAATAAAATCAACCAATGTTAAACACGAATAACTTTTTTATTTTCCTTTGCAGGTTATAATTGAGTTCTTGGAAATTTATAATGGATACGAGGATGGGTCAATAAGTCCATGAAAAATGAAATAAGGAATACTCTTTTCGGTATAAAAACATTTTATTTTTCAACATGGTCTCCTTTTAGCTCTATACTCGTACACTTCATCCAACGTTTCTCCAATTTGTTGATGCCCTCCAAATAATACGATTTCTCGAGCCCCTCAAAATAAGCGTTTGTTTCAGCGATGACCTCTTCATTCGACCCAAATCTCTTACCTCCGAGCCATTTCTTCATGCTTGGAAACAAGAAATAGTCGCAGGAGGCTAAATCTGGGGAATATGCTGGATGAGGGAGGAGTTCGTAGCCTAACTCATGCAATTTTGCCATTGCGACTGCGGACTTGTGCGCCGGTGCGTTGTCCTGTTGAAAAATAACTTTTTTCTTCGCCAAATGCGGCCGTTTTTGCTTCAAATCGGTTTGGAATCGATCCAGCAGCTCTGCGTAATATGCGCCGGTGATCGTTTTACCCCTTTCAAGGTAATCGATGTTAATAATACTGCGCGTATCCCAAAAAACAGTCGCCATGACCTTGTTTGCTGACAAACCCGACTTAGCCTTCTTCAGCTTCGATTCATTTGTTGTGGTGAATCCAAGTTTCATCCACGGTTACGAAACGTCGCAAAAACTCAGCCGAATTTTTCTGGAACATCGCCAAACACACCTTTGAAGTTGTCAAACGAATGCGTTTGTTGTCGATTTTAAGCAAACGCGGCACCCATCCTGCGGAAAGTTTTTTCGTGTCCAAATATTTATGTAAAAACGAAATCACTATGCCATGTGATAAGCCTCTGGCATCTTCAAGCTCGCGCACTTTCACTCGCCGATCGGCCATTATCAATGGTGACCTCAATTCGGCGACCAGAACTTTCGGCGTCACTTGTGCTTGAACGACCGCATCGAAATTGAGTAAACCAGTGGTGAATGGTTCCAATCGATGGTGGAGAGTCCCCATATTATTTGTCAGATTTTGTTTGGTTTGCGTGATACTTTTTTCTCGCAAAAAATAGTGTTTAATGAGCACTCGAAATTCACTTTTTTCCATTTCAACGAAAATGCTAGAAGGCGTCTATATAAAATGGCTGCCACAACAAAACTATTTGACAGATCTGTCTGAAATTTGGGTGCGTTCTTTTGAAAGATGATTCTTGACAAAAAAAAAATTAAGGTGACGACACAATTTGTGTTAATTTTCAGCAATAAACCAGCATCAGTTACTCCCATTAAGATGCACTGTTTGGTGCGGTATTATGGCCGAAAAAGTGATCGGCCCATATTTATTCGAAAATGAGGATGAAACGCCAGAAATGATTTCCGGGTCTTCTTACAGAATAATGATTGACAACTTTTTGCGGCCAATGGCGGAGCAGCATCCTAATTTATGGTTCCAACAAGATGGAGCGACTGCGCACACTGCTAGGCAAAGTTTGGACCTGCTGCGTGAAATTTTTGGCGAACGTTTGATTTTAAAAAATTCAGATTTCCCTTGGCCACCTCCGTTCACCAGATTTAACTGCTCCCGACTTTTTTTTATGGGGATATTTAAAAGACAAAGTGTATGTTAAAAAACCAGAGACTATTAGACAGCTAAAACAGAATATTCGAGACGAAATACGGAGCCTGCAACCAGAAACATTACGTGGTGTAATGGAAAACGCGCTAAAAAGAGACAATGTCTGTGTCGAGCAAAATGGCGGACATTTGTCTGATGTCATATTTCGTACTTCGTTTTCATAAAATGTATTTCATATATAAAAAAAAAATTAATTAAAAGAAATGATTATTACAAGAGTTATACGTGGATAACATTGGTAGGTCTTATTTGGCCCACCCTGTAGTAACAAAATGGCTGAAGCGATAAATACTAAAAAAGCTACAATGAGGTCTTAAGACTTCCTAAGTTATTGTTAAACGTCTAAAGCAAGAATACCAGAACTTAGTGGGTGCCATAGCATATACCCATATGTATCCGCAATTACCAAAATATGAACTGCGCATTCAGATAATAATTAGCAATCAATTTATACGAGTACACATACGATATAGATCTGAATATCATGCGATAATCTTTGTGCAAGTGCACGTTTTGTTTTGATGCGAATTTTATAGATTTCCATCTACGATAGATTAGAAAAACAATTAATGCAATTGTTTGATAGTCGTTTCATAGGGTTTAATTGTTTATATCTGGCTAACACTTTTTGACTTGCGTCTTTGTAGACGGGCAAGTATTGGTTTGCTGACAATTTTCGATCTCGAGTTAATTATGATACCGAAGCCAGGTAAACCATCTACTGAAGTCACATCGAATTGATTGATATCTTTGGTACCGATGATTTCAAAACTCTATGAAAAACTCCTGCTTTTACCTGTAATAAAGGAAAATCCCTGATACCATCACATCAGTTCGGATTCCGAAATAGGCATTCTACGATGGATTAAATTTGGAGGAAAAAAAAAGGTCTGTTCTGCAGTATTTCTGGACGCACCTTAGGCCTTTGATAGGGCATAAGGGACTTATATCTGAAGAGATGTACCATTCTAGAATCCTAGAGTCATAACTAACTGGTTCTTTAGGATTAAGAAAGAAAATAAGTTTTGGAATATAAAAGAAATCAAATCAAAGCTGGTGTGCCACAGGGTAGTGTGCTGGGGCCTACCCTTTATTTGTTATTCATAAACGACTTACCGCTGATCGAAAATACAACCACAGTAAAAGAATCGACAAAAAACCTTCAAAGGTCAATAAACAATATAAAACTGAATGAACTTAAGTCAGTTCACAAATAATAATCAGACTAATGTTCTGGTACTTTTAAATAATTGCATTATAACAGTTTTAAACACGGCTAAATACTTGGGCATGACACGACACTGGACGCTAAACTTCAATGCAAGGTACATGTCAAAAAGAAGCATCTTAAGTATCAGAAAATTCATTGGCTTATCGGTAGATTTTCTTGTCTATCCATTCCGAATAAATACTAAAGCCGGTGTGGAACTACGGGACACAGCTTTGGAGATGTACAACATCCAACAATTTCAGAATGAAATACTTAGAAATATTGTTTGTGCTCCGTGGTGCATTCGAAACACAGACAAACACAAAAACCTAGTTATAAAGTTAATTGATTTTGAAATCAAGAAGTCTGCTAGGTGGCACAAAATTAAAATCCGAAACCATGCCAACGATAAAGTGGTACAGCTAGTAATTTAGTAAGAAGTCAAAAAAGATTTAGCAACCAAGAAAATAAAGCTCATAAAAGTAATGAGAAACAAGAAGAAAATCAACACTCAATATTTGAACATTACTCACTCTGAAAATGCTGACAATTTATTTGTTTGCGCCACCGCAATAATATTCGTACTGTTGCTTAATTTATTTACTTTTTGTTCGTTGCCCGAACAAGTTGTTGCGTTAATTGTATTGTTATTAATACCATTCGTTGTAGGTGAGGTGCTATCAATGTTATCAGCAACATCAATGTGTGCGATGTATATTTGCATACTGAAGATCGTATTTTTGAAGTTCACTTAACTTAATCGACAGACCACAGTGGATGTAAAAAATGTTCACAAAAATAGTCTAATTGAAAAATCACGGATACAACAGGAAAAAAATTGCAACTAAAAAGAAAAAATGTGGGCTCAGTGGTTAAGTGCACTATTACTGAGACGGAAATTAAAAAAAAAGAAGAAGAGAAAAGTTTTATCATAGTTGCACCTCTCGCGAACGTCTAACAAAAATCTGAGAGGAAAATTGTTATGAAAAGCTTCTCTGAATCAAAAAAAAAAAAAATTCCCTTAGGAAAGTGCATAAAACTGAAGGTCCCAACCATTCAACACGAGTGACTGCGAGAAGCTAGGCCAGGCTCTGTATTGGACTCTTAGCGCCAAAATATTTTTATTTATTTTTTATTTTTGTAATAAAAGTACACCTACCTCTATTGAAATAGGTGTTACAAATTTTATGCCTGTAATAAAATGGTAATATGAAAAAATAAAGTCTACAACTGGGTCGCAAGTACATGCACCTATGTACATGCTGCTTATTGCCGAATGCCTTAGTTTGAATTTTAAACAAAATGGTTAGGATGTCATTGTCCAATGTTAATGTATTTTCTACCAAAAACCTGGTTCGCCATCGGAAATATAAAATATAAAATTTGAACAATGTTTGGCATACTACTCTATTAAATAAGCTAGCCTCCTATGGACTTCCACAACCGCTCTGATGTTGTATGGAAAATTGTCTTAATAAGAGATCAATACAAGTTGTACCTTCCTATGCATTTGCTGTAAATGCTGGAGTGCCTCAGGGTTCTATAATTTTACCAACTCTGTTTTCACTTCATATCAATGACTTTCTAGAGTGAACAAACAACAAGATCTTTAGTTTTACCGATGACAGCAATCAAATTTCATCTTGCTATAACAGCATGCTCCTTATCACATCATCAGGGATGCGATCAGATAAGCTCATTAAATTCCCAATTTCCCGCTTTCCCAGAAAGAACTCATCTACGACTAAATTATCCATACCAAGAAAACCATGCATCTTCTTGATGTCACAGTCAACTCTGGTGTAATATGGCACGACCACATATCTAACGTTTCAAAATCGGCATCCATGGAATTGACCTTTATATAAGAGAAGGAGATTGCGCTGTAAAGTATCTCTTTGCTGCCTATTTCTACAAAGCTCGTGTTAGACCAGGACTTGAGTATTGATGGACCCTAAAACTTTCTCTTCATCTGCTCGACAGCATACACAGAGACGAGCAGTCCGCTTAATAGAAGATCACGCATTAAATTCTAATCTCCGACCATTAGCTCATCGAAGACTGATAGCAGACATACGCCTATACTACAGATACTACCATGGCGGATGTTCGGAAGATTTCAATAGAATGATCCCTAGAATGCGATATTTGAACATTCTACTATACAAGCCACCAGGGCCCATCACCACTATGTCCACCTACAACGACGCGGACATCCCTTTATCAAAATTCCTTCTGTTACGGGACCAGTAAACTTTGGTACCCAGGAGACATATTTTCAGAAGCCTTTTATCTCGAACATCTCGGGGCGCTTTCGAGCAAAATTTTTTTTTTCAAAATCGGTCATTTGGTGTTAGAATGAAAATTCGGATTTCTCCTCGAATTGTGAACCCACCGAATATGAAGTTTGAGAAAATGAAAATCTGTGAAGCTGTTTAGGATACAGTCATGCGTATAGACAGACAGACATCTCGAGACAGAAAATTTTCAGGAAACCAATACTTGTAAGGAGCTTATTCAAGCAAAATTGTATTAATAAATATATAACTAAAATACTGGTCACCCTATCCTAACAAATCCATGCACCTACATGCTCGCTTATATACTTAGCGTATCTTATTTTAAATAGTATACAACTAGACTGACAGATCGAACGATGTCACAGTTTAACCTTCATGTATTCGCATTTACAAGGAATGTACCGTGTTCTATTGTTTGCCTAAATCTCTACACTCTCCAACCATTGTTATATGTATATATATCTTTGACTAAGCTTCGCTGAGAATTGTTAAGTTATATTTTTGGTCAGTTGCAATAAAGACTTTTATGAGATAGCATCGTCTCGCGTTGTATTTTGTGTCTCCTGTAAGTCTTAAATACTTGTCCTTATAGACCTCGATGTATCTGGCAACATTTACTCGAAAGCCTTGTGGAAAAAAGTAGGAAGGCATAACATGACCGTCACTGCTCATTACTTCAAGAACCATCACACTGCCAGAGTCCACGGGAACATCTGAAGGCTCTGCATACAACTGCCTTTCTCCTATTGAACTTCTGGTCCTGGTCGACATTTTGTCGTCGGAAAAAAAACAAAGAAGGTCTGGATCTTTCAGAAACTTCAACTTATTAAGGTGCCGCCTTTCTCGGAGCACACACACAACTTCTCATGGCATAACATTAACATATATCGGCGGTTTCCATGAACCATACCGCGAATTAGTAGCTCAGACACTTGAAGATCTCTTGCAATTGACCTCATCGTTGCACCTTTTTGTCCAAATTAAGGGCTTGTCTTGCTGTCCGAAAGTGTTGAATGCTTTTTACATTTCGAATCAGGCGAAACATCGCCGCCAGAAGCTTTCAAACCAATGCGAAATTTGTGAACGAATGCTCGGGCGACTTTTAAAAAAGCGCGATATATCGAGATCACTATGGTCTGCACAATGGCAACAATCACGGCGTGTCTTTTCATTGCTTATGTTAGGTGTGGATCTGACTTTGTACCCGGGAGAAACTTAAACGTCTGCTATCAACGCGATCAACAATACGACTTGTCCTCAAATAACCTTCACACCCTGTATAAATTAGCTACTATAGATAGTTCGCAACTAAGCAGAGAAAGGAAAGAAAAAGGAAAAGCAACCTACCGCAAAACCGTTATCGAATAGATAAAGAAGATAAATTTAATAATTTCTTATCAGAGACAATCACATTTTATCAAGCACACCTTACATATAACAAAAATAACACACCTTTCGTTCGAAGGTTATTTTTGTCTCAGAATACGACCTTGATATTTGTACAACCTCTGACCAAATCGTTAGCACTCAGATAGTAACAAAACGGCTGAAGCGATAAATACTAAAAAGACCTCCTAAGTTATTGTTAAACGTCTGAAGCAAGAATATCAGAACTTAGTGGGTGCCATAGAATATACCCATATACAGTGCCGTTCGAAAAATGTTGGTCAAACATTTTATTACCCTTTTCGAGCGCAGTTCTTAGAATTTATGAGAGCTACAGGGTTTTCTTGCACTAGGTAGCAAAATGTCGTTCAAATAGTGTATAAAAGTCGATGTTATTATGAATAAGAGGTGCATTTAGCTCGTGATAGCAGTCCGAAACGAACCGACGTAATTTAGTGAAAAAAAAATGGGAAAAATCAGTTCGGAGTGCAAAGCTAATATTTTGTGTCTGTTACGTCAATCAATTTGACAACACATGAAATTTCTAGAAGATTAAATGTTGCTCAACAAATTGTGGCATGGAATTTAAAAAAATATCGTGAGGCCGGGACTACCAGCAGAAAGAAAGGCTCAGGGAGGCCAAAAAAGACGACCCCAATGGAAAATCGTTTTTTGGTGCTGTACAGCCGTCGGCATCAGTTCAAGACTTCGGTGGATCTTAAAAACGATCTGTGTCGAGCTACAGGAAAAATTATTTCGTCAAGCTCAGTGAGGAAGAGGCTCGTGAAAGCTGGACTTAGAGCACTCAAGCCAGTACTGAACACAAAAAGAGTCAGAGAAAAACGATTGCTCTGGGCTCAAGAGCATCTTAATTGAACTCAAGACAATGTTAACTTTTCCGACGAATCAAATTTTAAGCTGCATGTTAGAGATGGGAGGATTCTTGCGCGAAGAGAACCAAAGGAAAGACTGAGCTCTGAATGCATCTTACGGATGCTCCCCAAAACTGAAGGTGTGATGGTCTGGGGATGTTTCTCTGAAGATGAAAAAGTTAGAATGGTCTCCCTAGAATCGAAAATCAGTGCAAAAGTTTACCTACAGGTTCTGGAAAATGTATTAGAGCCCTCTGCGCTGGAGCTTTTTGGTGACACTTGCAGATTCATTTTTCAACAGGACAATGCTCCTTGCCATACAGCCAAAATCGTAAGTATGAACTTGTTTTTTTTTTTTAATATGAAAGAGTAATATCTAAGCTTTTAAATAAGCTACAACTTTTATGACTAAAAATAATATTTGCATTTTTTTTTTTTTTTTATTTCTTAAGTTAAAAAGTACTTTGAAGAAAATAATGTCGATGTATTAAGTTGGCCTCCATACAGTCCAGATCTCAATCCAATTGAGAATATCTGGTCAATAATGAAACTTAGGGTTGCGAAGAAGCGTCCAGAGTCAATTGAAAACCTAAAAAATTTACTTATCCGGACCTGGAAAACCATACCTGCTTCCACATGGAAAAACCTATCTGAGTCAATGACTCGCCGATGTGCACTTGTAATAAAAGCAAGAGGAGGTCCAACAAAGTACTAATTAGATAGAGAATGTTTCTGAGAAGCAATAAAAAAAAAACAAAAACACTGCACCAATAAAGCATTTTTCTTTAATCCCTAAAAATGAGGCAGGTACCTAAAAAATCCATTTTTCGGCCTAACAACTTTTTGCTTCCGTGACCGCGTGTGAAAAACACTCTAAATGTATCATGAAACGATTGAAACTGCACAAGAAAACAAATCCTCATTAAAAAATAAGTAATTATTGCAACAAATTTGACAAAATTCGAAAAAAAAAGTTTGACCAACATTTTTCGAACGGCACTGTATATCCGTAATTACCAAAATGTGAACTGCGCATTCAGATAATAATTCGCAATCAATTTATACGAATATAGATCTGAATGTCATACGATAGGCTTTGTTCAAGTGTACGTTTTGTTTTGATGCGAATTTTATAGATTTTATTAAACACGCTCAAGTTGGCTCCCATCTACGATAGATTAGAAAAAAATAATTAATGCAATCGTTTAATAGGGTTTTATTGTTTACATCTGGCGAACGAGTATGATACACTTTTGACTTGCGTCTTTGTAGACAGGCAAGAATTGGTTTGCTGACAATTTTCGATCTCGAGATATTAATCAAACTCTACACTTGACAATCTGGCACTATTGTGTCAAAAATAAACAGCTGATCTGTGAAAAACACGATTCACACATTACGAAATAATGTCAGTATACATAACCATGGCCAGTGTTGAACGTGTAAAGTGGCCGGTTACGCAAAAATATCGCCGTAGTGAGTGACAGTATTCGTGTCATTCCGTCAAAATCCCTTCGCCAGCGTTCCCAGCAATTTAACATTTCCTACAATTCCACTCAGCGCTTTTCAACAAAATATATGCATCTGTATGCCTACAAGATCCATTTGACTCAGGAATTTTAGCCAACAGACCATAACCCGCGTCATGACTTCGTTGATTGGGTAGAGAACCACCAAGTTGATAATGCAACTTTACCGTGGGTGGCCATGGTGTAGTGGTAACATCATCGCTTGTTACGCTGCAGGTTCACGGTTCGAATCCTGATGTCATCTATTTATTTCAGCTCTACTGCCAAGTTATAATGGTCATATGGCTAAAAATGCAACTTGATCGTGATGATATCAGAAAGACGGAAAATAATACTGTGAATCATAAGCAACGATATAACAGCAGAACAAAAATACTTCCTAGTTATCTGGACGCCACCCTTGGAGTTCACTGAAACTTAATATCACCTGAATTTCAAACCAATTACACCAATCTGACTTTTTCTCTGTCTCTTCCCCTTTCCCCAAAACGCCCGCGTCATAAATTAGTATAAGGGTATTCATATCCCCTTTGACGCACGCAAATTGGACCGTACTTTTTCGAAAATTCTCGTGCTGCCGATGTAACGGTCAATGGCGAAAGTTATAGGGACATTATAACAAATTATTTTTAGCACCAATTGCACGATATTGATGTAGAAGACATGCGGTTTCCACAAGATGGTGCCATCTGCGCGAGAAACAATGCAGTTATTGCACACAACGTTTCTTGGCCGCGTCATCTCTCGTTTTGGCCACCAATAACGTGCGATTTCACGCCGTTAGATATTTTTTCTTTATCGAGCTGGCCATTCGACAGTACTCGAGATTACACGATTACCGAACTTCCCCTTCAATAGATCAATTATTTGACCAGCTGTGTGGCATGTGGCACCATTTTGTTGGAATCACATATCACTGATGCCAAGTCCATCCAATTCTGTCTAAAAACAGTCCGTAACCGTAACATGGCCATCATTTTCATCGACGACGGTCCAATCACACCTCCGGCATGAAATCCACACGACATGGTCACTTTTTGTGAATGCAATGGAGTCTCTTGAAGCACATGTAGGTTTGTTGCTGTCCAATAATGTATATTTTGCTTATTGACAAAGCCATTAAGCCAAAAATGAGCTCCATCACTGAAAATGATCAAGAGGCTTCAGCTCTTGAGTTAATTTGATGTTGTAAGGGTGTAGGCCAAGATCTTTACGCAAAATTAGCCACAATGTGGACTGACACTTACGGCTGACAAATAACTGGGAAGCTTGTTTGTTTTGTATTTATCGTTGTTCATGATTCACAGTATTTTTTTCCGTCCTCTTGATGTCATCATCATTGCATTTATAGCCATATGACCACTCTACTGCCAGTGTTATGCCTTTGCAGTAGAGTTGACTTAGCTTTCGCAATTGATCGACTTATTTATTTATTTCATACAAAATAAATAGATGATTTTTGACAATAGGGTTTGAACCGTGAACCAACAGCGTGACAAGCGATGATGTAACCACCACACCAGGGCTACCCTCAATTTATCCACTATAGCACGTACAGCCTGTCTGGTACGATTATTACGACCAAAAGTTGGAGTAAGCGCTCTTAAAGTTGCGACCACCGACTCAGAATTTCGGTAGTAATTTTTAACTACGAGTATTTTCAAACGTTGCTCGTTCGCGAACTTCACCATGAAAAAAATGTAAAGCTTGACTGACGTTTTGACATTGACACCTATATTTAAAATGTTTGTCTTGCGGTGTCATGTTCCTAAGTACGAGATCCCCTAGTTCGTCAAAAAGCCTGTTTCCCGTATGACGGAGACGGCGGTTTTGAAGATTTGGGCAATCACATAACTCGCTCAGTCCTGTTAGCATGCCTATCAAGATTCGAATTTCTTTTTTATTCATCGCCAGTAGGCTTTTTGTTCTGTTTTCATCCACTGTAGGCCATAAGCTGTGAGATATGACACAGTCGCTTCGGCGGACCATGCGGAGTTAATCAGTTCTCTTGCTTTTAGATCTATTTTCCTTTTTAAGTTCATCTATTGGAGCTTCTGCTGATACCCGAGTTTGTTGAAAATCCAATGCTGATCCCTTTTTCGCTAGTTCATCTGCTACCTTCTACATTACTATGTCCGGGAACCCAGCAGAGAGTTAGGTTAGGTTAGGTAACTGGGTGCCCTTGTCGACAGGGTTGTCAACAGCTCACTTAGACCACCAAGAGTCCATTGTGCCCAATGTTTAGAACCCTGGGAACTTTTTCAATCTTCAACCACTAGGCTAAACCACCCAGATAAATGTATGAATCTCAGGAGTTTTCTTAGCTCAGTGCTACCTAGCTCATCCAGCTTTGAAAAGAAATATCTGCCAAAAGCACGACTTCTTTTGCTGGCCAGAGCTGGACAGTAGATGATGAACGGATTCTATTTAGTCTACCTCCCTTCAGCTTCTACAGTAGTCGTTATGAGGTAAACCTAGCCTATCATACAGTGTCCTGTCACAACTCCAACAGCTATGCGGATATCCCTTCGACTTAGTTTGATAGATCTCTTTTTGTCGTAGACTGGCCATAATGATTTGGCTGTAGCGCATGTATCTAATCGAAACCAGCAGAGAGTTTCGTCATGGGTGTTGCATATTCTGTGCAACGCATTACGGCATCTGGAAACTGTTTTCGATCTGATTCCTCGCTGTGTAGTACTTTGATTGCAGCTTCACTATCCACGAAAATTGTAATCTTTGAAGGCTTTAGTTTTTTGCTGTATATAGTCTGAGCGGCCCTATCAATGGCGAAGACCTCAGCTTGAAAGATGCTACAGTCATCCGGGAGTTTGTATGAGTGGTTGAACTCTTCATATGCCATCAACTGAGTCCACAAATCACTTATGTTAACTATACCGTTTGCCATCGCTTACATCGCGTTACATTTTGCATGAGGAAAATGCAAGTATCTAAGATTTCTAAACTTCACTGTCTGAACAGTTTAGCAATAGTAATTCAAACCATTTTTGTTTTTCTCGAAATTTTCGTTTACTGACGTCTATTGTACTTCCTTATATTAGCCTCACATTTAATTGTATTTCTATCCTATTAACTAATAAAATTAAAAATTACTTCCACAAGTAACTAGCCGGAAGTCCAGCTGAGTACGCGAATGGAGCTGGACCAGGAAGGAATGCAGGCGCTGGAGCAGCAGGAGCAGCAAACAGAGCTGGTGCTGACAATGGGCCAGGTAAGAGAGCGGGCGCTGGAACTGGGCCGGCAAAAACAGATGGAGCTGGAGCAGCAAAGACCGCTGGCGCTGGAACTGGAAGGGGTACTGGAGCTGGAAGAGGTACTGGCGCCGGAGCAAGAAGCGGATGAGCAACAGCATGATTAATGTGATGAGCATTGAATGAAGAGGCATATGGTGCTACAAAAGCTGGCGATAGTAAACCAGCCTGAGCGCAGGCGATAGAAGCGAGAACAACGAGGATCTGTATAAAAAAAGATTGATAACCAGGTAAATGTCATGCTTAATTGATTTGTAAGACAATATCCTTACCATACTCTTAGCCATCATGTTGATATTAATTTTTTTTTTTTCTTTTCGGAACTATGTTGATCGTAAAAAAGCTAAATTCACTTTGATGCTATCTCTGGGCAGACACCACTCTTTTATATGAAACTCAAAAATGGATGCAACATCCGCTGCCCGTAGAATACCAAATGACTTTCTCAGTGAAGTGTTTATTAAAATCGAAAGCGATTAACATGAAGAATTAGGTAAGCAAAATGCAAGCTCTCGGAGCAGTTCCTGGGACGGGCGTTTTGAAATTCGATATCCCATTCGGATACATACGAGTAATTCAGTACGCAAATTGAATTCCAATTGTACGCATTTGGGAAGTAATCGACGTACATATTCATTGCTGTAATTATCTTGTTAATGTGCTCGTTTTGTTAACGCCGCCGGTGTAATCGATACGAGCTACGCATTTGTCACGTGCATTTTGGGGATGTGATTGGAAAACGAGCGAACATGTCTGAGGAAAAACCAGGCCTAGGTTCTCTTGTACCGATGACGGTGAGGTTTAATTATATATTTTCTTTCGATTATATAATTTGTCCGTCATTTATTTAAGTACGTACATGTAGGGTAGTGGGGAATACCACCTGTTGATAGTACGGTGTCACAAACATGTGTGGTGTTATCAATGAAATTTTATGATTTGGTTATGAAATGCAATTGTTGCAGTTACATCGTGGTCTATGTTTTGGGAAGCCTGAAGAGTATTGGTTGCGACTCTCCCAATAAGGGACCAACATAGGATGTAGTAGTGATTTAGAAACCTAGTAAACCTAATTAGGAAATATCTCCAAGGGAATGAAGTGAATCGACTAATATCGTGTTCAAAAGTTAAAGCTACTATCATTCGTTATACGTACGCTTTTATGCCATTTACTTTCCATTTTAGACCTTATATTCAGGCACGTAGTCTAGGGTGGGGATCCAGAAGAGGAAGGACATATTGCCAGTTTATTTTATTTTAGGTCTACTCTACTTTTGCATGTCACTTGAATCGACTAAGAGAATAGAAATTTCAAGTTGTCACCTTAATTGTGAAGTGACACGACTATGATTAAGGTGATTAAAAGCATTGAATACAGGCCCAATGAATTTGGGTGTTGGACAACTAAACCGTATAGCCACAGCCATATTTCCTATTTATTACGACGAGAACTGGCTTAGTCTCCTACTGACTATCTCAGCTATAGCCTGATCTTCACGATTTCCTTTAGATTTCCCTGTTAGAAGAAGTATTGAAGAACATTGGGTCGATGACAACCGAAGACTCATCAATATTGTCAACCATGGTTCAGGATTGTTGTCACTAAATTAAATATAGGACTCTCTTATTCTCTTCCAACCTCTTCTTGAAAAACCCCTTTTCCTCAATATTTTCACTAAAAACTGAAAAAAATTGCAAGTCAAAAAATGTAGACACTGATGTTCACTTCAATTTGTCCATACATTGTGTATGACCACGCCCATTTGTTGGGGGCACTGTCTTCAAAAAACTCGGTGATGGATAACAGCTAGGTTCCAGAATTCGAGTGAAATGAAATCGAAATCGAAATTGCAAATCGAGTGAATTCGATTTTAGTGTTCCACATTTCGAACGATTTACTAATATCGAAAATTTTTCGAAATCACTTTTTTGTGAAATTAAAACACAAATATTTTTATTTTGGCAAATCATTTGCTTTTTTTTTAATTTCGTCTCATTATCGCGATTTATTTAATAATGAGTGCGGTAGTAATTGCTATGGTACTGCGAAGTGAAAAAGAGAAGTATGTTGAGGAAAAAATAAAAAGGCGTACGCTGAGAGACCTTTCAAATCCGTTGGAAATTGCAAATGCTGCGTACGTACAATTTTTGCAAACGAAAGTTCAGTTTTCTTACTTTATTTGTTATTCCAGATTCATATCATATTATCGATTAGATAAATGTGCTTTTATGATGGTGCTGCAAACTATTAGGCCGCATCTTAAACAGTCTTTCATTCCTTGCAGGTTACAGCTAGCTGCAACTCTGCGTTTTCTTGCCGAGGGACATTTTCAAAGATCTATTGGAAAAGATTTTGACACAAGTTCTTAGCATTTTGGAGAAACAAATTTGCCCAATATGGATTCAACTTCCTATGTCGGATGAAGAACGAAGCAAATCCAAACGACATTTCTTGGACAAGTTTCACATTCCCGGCGTCATAGTATGCGTCGACGGTACACACATTAGAATGTCGCAGCCACATCAAGATCCAACATTATTCTATAACAGGAAAGGGTACTACTCAGTGAATGCAATGATTGTAAGTTAGTAACAAAAATATTATCTTTTCCAAAGAAAGTACATATTGCAATTTACGTAGATATGCGATTACAACATGGTAATAAAAGCTGTCGATGCCCGTCGTCCAGGATCAAGCCATGATGCTCTTATCTGGAGCATGAGCAAGGCTCGGGACTATATCCAAAGTAGATATGCAAGTGGTGAGCGTTCGTCCTGGGTTTTGGTAGATGCTGGCTATGCATTAGAGCCTTTCCTTCTGACGCCTTATAGAGATTCCGCAGCAGGAACTTTACAGCATGCATTCAACTGGAAACATTCCTCGGCTCGGAACGTTATTGAGAGGACAATTGGGGTTTTGAAAAATCGTTTTAGGTGTTTGGCCCGTTCTCGAAAATATCAGTCAAAAAAAGTGGTGGTGTTGCCCATTTCACAACATTTGCAGACATTTCAAACTACAGGATGAAGAAGATGAACGTTTTGCGGTGGGGAGCTAGACAAATGAAATTGAAGTAGACAACGAATTTACAGAAGAAGCTTCAAATTTCAATGAAGCAAATGAAATAAGAAACCATATTGCGAATGGTATCTTTATTTGAAAAACTGATAAAAAGGAACAAAAAAAAAAATTCAGTTCATTACTTATGTTGTATAGAAACTAATAACTAAATAAAAGAAACTTAAGAAAAAAAGGAACACGAAAATTATCCGCGACAACTCGATCACCTTTCATGAATCCTCTAGCAAGATCCTTATGGTTCTCCACAAATTTAATAAATATAGCCTCCTCTGCAATATTCTTATGCTTGCCCCTGTTTAAATATATTATTTTAATAAACTTACATTTTCAATGACGTCTGCTTTGTACTATTTCACACTGAATGAAACGATCGCTTTGAAATCACGCGCAAATCGATAAAATCGAAATGTGGAACACCCCAATTTCACTTTGGTTCAATTTCGAAAAATTTGAAATCGAAATCGATAATAGTGAAATGTAGAACACCAAATTTCATTTTCGATCGATTTAAACTTTATATCGAGTGAAAATGAAATGTGGATCCTGGCTGTTAAGTCTTATTGTGAAAATCCCATCAGATGTCACAAATATTGAGAGCCACACCCACTTGCTTCTATGGAAAAGTCCTCAAAGATTATTTTTTCTAATAAAATCACTTAAAAGTCGATTAAATATCTTCCGAGTTCCAATATATTATTGCTCTCAATCACAAATTTAACAACGCAACACATAGTTGGATGGGATGAGTTGGAACATGATGGGTTCCAACGTTCCGATCCGTTTTAAGCGGATTGTATCTTTCCTGTAAGTTTAATCCCTCTCCCGGGTATATTACGTTTGAAACATAGTTTGTAACATACAGCAATAATAACTACAGAGCCCCAAAAGTATATATATTTGTTAACAGCATCAACAGTTATGTATATCAATCTAGCCAAGTCCGTCCGTTTGTATGTCCCCACTTTTTGGGCCTTTAATTTTCAACTAGGAACGTGACATTTGGTATATAAGATTTCAAAGTTGCCTATGATAGCGTATATAGAGACGAGTTATATAGAGCCATGTCGAGTCTTGGCATCCGTGCCAAACTTGTTCGTTTATGCAGGATGACGATGGAGAACTCTCGCTCTCCATCAAAGCCGGAAAGAACATCACCGAACTGTTCAATGTCAGGAAAGGTCTTAGACAAGGTGACGCGCTATCATGTGATCTCTTTAACATTATACTTGAAAGAATTGTACGAAACTCACAAGCCTACACTGGAGGTTCAATCTTTTACTTTATCCCGTTTTACTTGGTCCCGTCTGCGTAGACGGCGAGAGGAGGAGAAGATATAACGCCGAGCTATACAGCCTTTACAATGACATCGACTTAGCCAGAAGAGTTCATATACAACGACTAAGATGGCTGGGTCATGTAGAGCGGATGGAGCCCAACGTTCCAGCCCGGAAAGTCTTCGAATCCACCTCGGATGGACGGCGCGGTAGAGGTCGACATCGTGGTAGGTGGCGCAATCAAATGGAGGGTGACCTCAATCAACTTGGCGTGCGCAACTGGAGGCAACTGGCTCAGAACCGGGCTGGCTGGAGAGGTTTGTTGGTTGAGGCCCAGGTCCACCCCGGATTGTAGCGCCACCTAAGTAAGTAAGTAGTGTGTCATTGCAATCAATAGCACACCAGTGGATAAGTGTGTGCATGCCTATGTTTGTTTAATGGAACTGTTTTTTTTTTTCTCTTCTTTTGGAACAATATTGTGATCAATGTTGTTTAGCGGACAAATTATTGACTTCTTGAAGCTATTGGGGACGTCAGTTGTTTCATATATTTATGTAGTTGAACTCTGCTGTAAGCACAACCAATAATTTGGTCGAACAATTTTTTTTTTTTTTTTCGAATTACACACGCCAGTTGTTCGGCGTTACCTACCCCAGTAAAAACCTTGAGTTAGGCTCGGCTGGAGCACAGTCCATGTTCTGTGGCCTTACGAAAGTGTAAGGGAGGTGAAAAATCTCGAAAGAAACTTCGCAGTTCACCAAGTAGTGTGGGACTCTAACGCCACTAAAAAGAAAAAAAAAGAAAAAAAAAACAAAACACCTCCTTAATCAGGACCGATCTATGTAAGATCGACAAATGATTTTTCTTTCTTATATTTAAAATCACGTTGAGGAAAGTTTAAAATTATAAGCACTTTCCATAGCTTTTAGACCATTAACTCGTGAGGCTTGGTTCTTCTCAATCTCCGGATATTGTCTCGTATATTTAGGACTGTTTCTACCTCGGAGTTGATGTGATTTTACAGTCGTTGATTGTGCTTTCTAACCACTTCCGTCACCACGTCTACTTGTAGGTCACGGTGCAAATCGCTATTTCTTATATACCAAGGGGCGTTTATTATTCCACGAAGGACTTTGTTTTGGAATGTCTGTATAGTTTGAGTATTTGTTTGCTTTGTGCAGCCCCATGGATGCCGTACGTCCAGATAGGCTTAAATACTTGCTTATATAGCAAGGTTTTCTTCTGGATAGACATATCTGAGTTTCTTCCTAGTAACTAGTACATTCTTCTATATTTAAAGTTAAGTTCTTCTCTTTTCTTTTAAATGTGCTCTTTCCATTTTAGCCTTACGTCCAAAGTCATTCCAAGGTACTTTGCTGTATTGGCATAGGGTACAATTTTATTGTTAATGAATATCGGAAGATTATTTATCTTTTTTATTTGTGAAGTTTATGTGAGTTGACTTTGTCTGATTGAGTTTGACACGCCATTGTTGCGTCCAATCAGTTACTCTATTGATTGCGTTCTGCCGTTTCTCTGTCGCTGTCACAGTGCATTTATCACGTGCTAATATTGCAGTGTCATCTGCAAAAGTAGCCACAGGAATATCCCTGGTATACAACAGATATAGGGTTGGTCCTAAGACACTTCCCTGTGGAACACCTGCTTCAATTTTCTTTAGTTCCGAATATTCTTGTTCGTATCGGACTCGGAAGAGTCGATCTGAAATATACGATTTCAGTATTTCGTAATACTGTCTAGGTAAATCCCTATGTCAAACCTTGTCAAAGGCTTGAGCAACATCTAAAAATAGTGCCGAACAGACTTTTCTTTCTTCCAGTGCTTTTTCCAATCGACGTACTTGGTCTATCGTGGAATGTTTATTTCTAAATCCAAACTGATGATTCGGGATTAGACTTCTTTATTCGATGATTTTGCTAAGCCTTTTCAAGAGTAATTTTTCAAAAACCTTTGCCATAATTGGTATAAGGGATATCGGTCTATAAGAAGTTACTTCTGTTGGTGGTTTTCCTTGCTTTGGTGTTACAATTACTTCAGCAATTTTCCAATGATGTGGGACATATCGGGTCATTTGACATGCGTTTATTATAAATTGGAGTTTTTTTAAGGCTATTAATGGCATTTCTTTCAAGACCTGGACAGTTATTAAATCGTAACCTGGTGCTTTTTTATTTGACAACTGGTGTTGACACATACTTCTTACTTTTCTGAGTGTGACAAGGGGGTTTTCAGCTTCGTA
This sequence comes from Pocota personata, assembly GCA_963082735.1. Taxonomy (NCBI): domain Eukaryota; kingdom Metazoa; phylum Arthropoda; class Insecta; order Diptera; family Syrphidae; genus Pocota; species Pocota personata. The sequence goes on from OY720431.1 coordinate 36,894,379, forward strand.
CCTTTTATCAACAAACTCTAGATTTTCAGTAGCTGTACTTGACGAGAATGGTTTAAAAACGTTCGGCAGATGTTCTGCGAACAGATCAGCTTTTGTTATCACCTGAGAGCCCTTCTTTTTTCTAATATCAGCTCCCTTATGACGGCGGGGTATTTTGTTTCAGGTTGCCTCCTATTCAAATTAGCTGGAGTGTTTTCCTCTGCCGCCTGTTGTACATCAGCACTGAATTGTTCCACTTCATGATCAATTTGCTCTCTTGTTTCCATAGGAAATCTTAGGCTTATAAATCTTTCTAACTTTTCTCTCAATTCAATCCAATTCGTTCTTATGTTTACAAGCTTAGGACAACTTTTTTCTTGCACTTCCGTTTCACTTAGTGACAAGATCACCGGAGTATGATCTGACGATAGGTCATAATTACCTTCAACACTTATATGATTTCGCTTAATACAGGGTGGCTAATGAATATTGCTACATTAAGAAACTCAAATAACTTTTTTTTCAGTGTATGGAATTCATTTTTCTCTTATTCATGTTAAAGCTCATCCAATTTTATTAAATGTAGCTTTATTAGTTTTAAAAATAATGGAATTTAAATGCCCCCCCTGCTCGTTGATGCATGTGCGGCATCTTACCAAAAAGTTGTTCATTACTGCTTGGAGAGTTGAGACAGGAATAGCCGCAATTGTTTCTCGAATGGATTGCTTTAGTTCATTCAAATTTGTTGGTTTTGCTTTGTAGACTTCCTGTTTGCAATAACCCCACAAGAAAAAGTCAGGTGCAGTAAGGTCAGGCGACCTGAGGGGGCCAACGGAATGTGGAGTTTCTGGATATCAGCTTATTGGGGAATTTTCGTCGCAATTCTGTCATAACAGGCCGGGCTATGTCAGGAGCTGCACCATCTTGCTGAAACCACGCAGAGTTGAAAGGAATTCTCATTCGGCGTAATTCTGGATAGAAAAACTCTCTCAACATGCTCAAGTAACGTTTTCTTCGAAGAAGTAGGGCCCGACAATGCAGCGTGATGAAACTGCACACCACACTGTGACACGAAGTGGATGCAATTCCATCTCATGGAGTATATGTGGGTTGGAAGCACTCCATATTCGACAATTTTGTTTGTTTATGTTGCCGTTTAAATCGAAATGGGCCTCGTCAGACATAAAAAGACAGTTCAACATGTTTCCGTCCTCTTCCACCATTTGAAGCATCTTCTGGCAAAATTCCTAGAGAATCGGCAAGTCTGCTGCCTTCAGTTTGTTGGCCATTTGAATTTTATATGAGAATAAGTCCAAATCATAATTGACTGCAATAGCTGTCTGCTTATACCCATTTGAGCAGATAAACTTCTTGTCGAAACTCTTGGATTGTTTTGTATGGCAGCAGCTACAGCAGCGATGGTTTCCTCCGTCTGAACTGAAGGGTTTCGATGGTAAGGTCTTCTTTCGACTCTCCCATGCTCGGCAAAATTGTTAACAAGTCTCATTATGGTCCATCTTCTCGGAGGATTGCCGCCAAACGTGCGCCTATACTCTCTTTGAACCGAAACTACGGACTCCAGTGCGTGGTAGCGGCGGACAATCCAAATTCTTGTTTCAGTATCCCAGTTATCCATTTTTGTTAAATCTAAAAATCAATCTGCAAAATAAAAAAAAAATTGACCAGATTCATTAAATAGAAAAAAAGTTAAAAAGTTAAATTTTTTTTTTTGGTACCGGCTTTCATCAGCCACCCTGTATCTTTTACTACAAAAAAGTCAACTAGGTGTGGTATTTTGTTGGGATCAGATGGCCAGTATGTAGGCGATCCAGATGAAAAGAATTCGCAGTTGTATTTGCGATTTGCTTGATAAAGTTGTTGTTAACCTAGATCCCCAGTGGGTGTGTTTAGCATTGAAGTCACCACCAACAAGAAAGTGATGTCCCAGCAAATTTAGAAGTTCTGTATAGTCTTCTTCAGTTGGGGAGCGCTTGTGTGGGCAGTAAATTGCTGCTACCTTGAACTCTTTCCTTTTTAAACAAGTACTTATTGTTGTAACTTGCATATTGTCATTAATGAACTTGGCTTCTTCATAATGTTTCAGGTTCTTCCTTATAAGTATAGCCGATCCTCCTCTAGCTTTATCAGCTGGATGTGGTGCGTGGTAACAGGTATATTTTGGTGTTTTAATATCAAGACTTTAAACCATGGGGAAATGTGTTTCCGATACGAGGCAAATGTCTATATTTTTCATGTCTAAAAAGATGTTCAGATCAGACGTGTGCTGTGAAAGACCCTTTGCATTCCATGCTGTGATTTTTAATGTTCTGTCCATCATTGTTTTTTGATAGCGACTTTTTCGCATAACTGTTTTATTGTTAAATCCTGATTCGTTTAAGGATAAGCGCCAGCATTTCTTTCATGGAAATTTCCTCATCCAATTCAAATGAAAAGAAAGCTGAGGAGCCAAATTTTGACATATGACATCTGGAAAAAGGTCGAATTCGCTACAAGACTTTGGTTATTCATCATTAGAAATATTTTTGTATCCTGGAATGGAAAAGTGAATACTTTCTACCTAAAATTAAAAAGCAACTTCGGCTAGAGATTTGTGTCGCGTGTATTAAATCTAATCGACCATGACCTCAGCGTCGTTGAACAAGCAGCTAACTACATTTTACAGTCGTGAAGTGTTTCTTATCGGTGGCACGTGCAATCGCAGAGATATTCAAAAAACAAAATTTCAGATTATTAACACGCTCATGTTCTAACGAAAATTAAAGTGCGTAATCGTATAAATACATAATCCAAAGAGAACCTTTTATAATTCTATTTCCATCCGAAACTACAAACACCTACGAGTACACGTAGACGTTCATTTCTAAGAATACCGCATCTCTGCGTGAATGCCTGCATAGAGAGTTTGAACTTTTGTCAAGACTTTTAAAATAAAAATTCTAAGAAAATATGAAAAGAAAAATTGCCAGTGCAAAATCCAATCATCAACATCATTGTACTTCTCGTCTAACCTAATCGCGTTCATCTATATCGTCATATTCCATTCAGATGAACTCACTTAAGAAAAAAAAAAAAAAAGTTTCCCAGAATCGTCGAGTTCAATGATATCAATGAACCGCGAATTCTTTTACTGTTCACTGACCTACCACGGCTTGGAGTATGTAAATCATGTTTACAATCATCCACCCCCACTTCCTTGTAGATACAAATTTTCAGCCCACAAATTTAATTTCAATTTCACACGAAAAATGTATCTACTCAGCATGCCAGCAAGAATAACGCTCCCGGAACATCATAGCTGGCACTACACTATCATAAACAACTACACACATAAATACGGATATTTAAAAATAATTATCCTGTGTTGATTGTTTACATCGGAAATGGGTCGACCCACGCTGCAGCAAAAAGCCGAAGGATAATAGTTGGAAAACTACGCATCGATAGGAAGAGATGGAAAACAATTTTGATGCGCAGTTAACAGTATGTACGTTGGGGGATGTTGAAGGACATCAGGCAGACTCTTCTACGGCGTAGAATTCTAAGCCTGCAATTTATCTTGTTTGGATTGAATGCAAAAGCAAATATATTCAATACAAATGGTTCAGTATCTAAAGTGGCCCTTACACGGTTCAAACGATTGACATAAAATTTTTAGTTTTTGTGAGTCTTGGTGGTGTACGGACGTGCGATGAGTGAAACGGATGATTGTATTGCATACATTGCTCTTGCACTTTGAATAAAGTGACATCCGCCTTTTGTGCATCAGGATACTTCATATTGTTGTAATGTTTTTGTTTCGGTCGCTGTCATCTTTCCTTTGCATACCCCATAAACTCGATGCTCGGTCTTCATCGTCCCTGAATTTTCCGCTAGCGACAGACATGTTTTCTCTTCCATGACACAACACATAATGAAGTAATTATGTCAATCTAATCCTTACACACATCAATCAGCTGGTCATGCAAAATCAAAAATGTTTTGATTTTCGTCAATCAGACTTCACCTAATGTGTGTGACGCATCACATGTAAGTGATTGATCTAACCGCGGATACGCTCCAGAGAGCCCCAGTGGTTATAAGAGGCGACTTTAATGCATGGTTTACAGAATGGTGCAGCAAACTCACCAACACCAGAGGGCAGGCCTTACTGGAAACATTCGCTGCCTTAGCGATAAGCTTCGCTAACAAGGGCCGAGCAAAGACTTATCGGAAGGCTGGTATAAGTTCAATCATCGACATCACCCTCGCGAGCAACTCCATCCTGAGAACAATAGAGTGGAGGGTTAGTGAGGAGTACTCACATAGCGATCATCAGGTGATAATAATCGAAATCAAAGATAAGAAACCAGCCTAGCTCCCAAAATGTACGAACCCAAAATGGAATGATAGATGTTTCGATAAGGACACATTCGAAGAGATGCTCAACGGTGATTTAATTCTAAGTTAAACAGCGGAGACACTTGAGCATCGCCTTACAGGCAGCATCACCACAGCATGCGATGCATCATTGCCTAGAAGGACAAATAGCAGGAGGGCATTACCATGTTACTGGTGGAAAAAGGAAATAAGGACACTTCGGGCAAAATGCCTAAAAGCTCGGCGCAAAGTCCAACGATCAAGAAGGAGAGCGGACTTTTAACCATCGACTGACCATCTCAGACGAGGCCGCCTTTGTTATAGCTGGAATGGTCCCCATCGACATTCCCGCAGACGAGATGTTCAGAATATACAAAAGAAGAGCCCTGAACCAACACGATGCCAATGACATCAAGGTAATCAAATTGGTGGAAAAAAGCAGCGTCAGCAGCTATGTGACAAACTCATTGGGCCAATACAATAAAAAGCAGACGGACATATAAACTAATACCGACAATCCAAGACTGGATAAGCCGAAAGCATGGGTAATGTAACTACCACCTTACACAGTTCCTGTCTGGTCACGGTTACCGTAAATACCTCCACCGATTTAGACACGACAGTTCACCGTCCTCCCCCGAATGCTCGGATGAAGATGGAGATACGGAGCACGCAGTTTTCATTACACACGCTTCACGGCATGGAGAACTACTCTGCCCAGTCCGTCGTTACTCCTCGACCATATGTTGCAGTCGAAAGAGAATTGGATGGCAATATGTAATTTCGTAACAACTCTTCAAAATGAGCTGCGGAGAATAGAAAAGCTAAGAAGAACAGCAAAAGCAATAGAAGCAACAGAAGCAACAGAAGCATCAGAAGCAGAAATACAAGAAGCATAGCATGAATTGCTAACCAGCCCCTCGAAGTAATACCTAACGGCAGTACCGCGGGGAGAGTGGTAGAAGAGTGCTGGGTGTGGATTAGTACGTAGGCGCGTTCCTGGAATCGAGTAATCCGGTCTGCGAATCGTGCATGCTAGTAGGGTACTAGTACCTTTAGAAGATTACCACATCCATTGGCGCATCCATAAAAAATAAAAACATAAATAAAAAATGTAAGTGATTGATGTCAATCCATTGCCCGTGTAAGGGCCGCTTAAGGCTCTCTGCCTCATGGCGATAGTACCATGCTGTGTTTGGTGCGACAATGTTTTGTTTTTATAGGCAAACTCTTTGTGAAAAGGGGTCCAGCACGATGGACAACGAACCGATACACTTTAGGCGAGTGAATGTTGATTAATTAAGTGGACCGGCAGGTAGGCTGGCCCAGTGCCGCCGACAGAGCAGAAACAACAGCTGTCCATAGGCAGTTTGTGTCACGAAAAGACCAAATAAAGGATGTACGACTGACTGGTGGAGGAGAATATTGTGTGTTTTTTAGGGCTCTTATTGCGAAAAAAATGTGCTTAATGTAGTGGACTTAAAATTGAGTGACAGGAGGATGAGGTATACATTTGCCCTGGAAATCATTTGTTTGTGTTCAAATAAATTGTTCGCTCTGTAAGGGTTCTAACAATTTAATGGGGTTTTGTAAAGAACCCAATCTCTATGGACAATTCTGGCCATCGGTATAGAATATACTAAAGAATATTATGCACAACAATGATTCCACTCATGGATACTGGTTGATTGTAGATATCTGGAGACAGATTGAGAAGCGAATACAATTTAAAATTTGCAATGAAGCCAAAGAGGCATTCATCGTTGAGTACTTTTGATCGAGGCATGATTGAATTTTTTTTTTTTTTTTTTTTTTTTTTTTTTTTTTTTTTCCCGAGGGTAGGTAAAAAATCTTCATGAAGACACTATGAGGATCGGTAGCGCACTAAAAAAACCTCCCTTCGTGATAAATTTCTTTGATTACATACTACAACTAAGTTTTGACTTATCCAGCAGTTTTTCTTTCACGTATTGAGATCGTTTGGCAGGTTCCTTTCCATTGAAAGTTCCTGCTTGTTCCGCAAATTAGGCGCGGTTTCTTGCTATCGCGTTAAATCGAAAGGTTTAGTCCTTTGTAGACGACGCAGTAGATTCCTCTCATCTAGAATTCGAAGGACTTCATTGTTAACGTGTCCTTGTAATCTGTCTTTATGCTTACGCGCGAAGTTTTTGATTTCATATTCGACTGTCGCAATTCCTAAATCTCTATGGATATCGCTATTTCTAATAAACCACGGTGCATTAACTATTGATCTTAGCACTTTATTTTCAAAAGTTTGTAAAATATTGACATTACTTATTTTGGTACAACCCCAAAGTTGTATTCCATATGTCCATATCGGCTTTAGCACTTGCTTGTATAAAAGCAGTTTGTTCTCTACATTAAGCTTGGAATGTTTTCCAAGTAACCAGTACATTTCTCTGTATTTGGTTTCGAGTTCTTTACGTTTTTTCTTCACGTGCGATTTCCACTTCAGCTTAGCATCAAGTGTCATTCCAAGATACTTAGCTTCGTTTGCAAACGGAATTTGAACCGAGTTTGAAAAGATGGGCAAATTATTTATTTTCTTATAAGTAAAATTGACATGAACAGATTTGTTTTCGTTTAGAGCTAGTCGCCAAATCTTTGTCCATTCATTTACTTTATTCAATGCTTCTTGCAATTTTTCAGTCGATTCTTCGATCGTTTTACCCGTTGCCAGGATGGCAGTGTCGTCGGCAAATGTAGCTAAGACGGTGCCTTCTTCTTGCGGTATATCGCGAGTATATAATAGGTACAAAAGCGGTCCAAGGACACTTCCCTGCGGCACCCCAGCCCTTATTTCTTTAAATTCCGAATATTCGTTTCCGTGTTTGACTCGGAAAAGTCGATTCGTCAAGTATTTTTCTAGAATATTATATAAGTGTTCCGGCAGAACTTGTCGGAATTTATATTTCAAGCCTTCATGCCAGACCTTGTCAAAAGCTTGAGAAACATCAAGGAATATGCTCGAGCAAATCTTTTTTTCTTCGTAAGCTTTTTCAATTAAATCAGTTATTCTATGCACTTGGTCTATTGTTGAGTGCTTGGTTCTAAACCCAAACTGGTGATTGGGAATAAGAGATCCTTCTTCTATAACCGGCTGTAATCGCTTAAGTACTATTCTTTCGAAAACTTTAGACATAATCGGCAGCAGCGAAATAGGTCTATACGATTTTTTATCATTCGGTGGTTTTCCTGGCTTCAGAATCATTATTACTTCCGCGACTTTCCATTGACTCGGAACATATTCTAATCTTATCGCTGCGTTTATAATGTAAAGAAACTTGACTAACGCTTTTCTAGGTAACGATTTAAGAAGCTCTCCTGTGATTAGGTCGTATCCAGGAGCTTTATTCGGTTTCAGTTTATTTATTTCTTGTTGAAGTTCGGTCAGCCTTGCATTTCTTACTGTGTAATTGTGAAATGCTATATCCGACGCATTATCATTTTCAGCAAGCGCTTGCCCATCAAATGGTTTAAATGTTTCTTCTAAATGGGCGGCAAAGACTTCTGCTTTGTCTTTATCATTCTTGACCCATTCGTTGTCATTTTTCTTGATTGGGGCCGCTTGTATTTTCGGTTTTTTAATGCCTTTTATAGCTTTCCAGAGCGAATAATTGGAATCTTTGTCCGCTGTTAAGCTAAGGCATGATTGAATGATAAATAAAATAATGCTAAATACCTTTGCACTTCTGATCAATTTTAGAACTAATTCAAAGCTAACTTTTGTTTTTCAATTGCAAGCAAATTACACTTTTTAAGAGCTGCCTTTATACAGTGCCATGTAAGTAATTAGAAACGCCAAGGGTGAGAGAATTCTTTTCATTATAGCGGATGGGGTTTCGGCCTTAACATAGTAAAATTTTCGTTTTTACTGTACATATTAATCAAGCTTTTATTCACAACAACAATATGTCATGTAATACCGTTACTTTTTTTTATTGAATTTAACTTTATGAAGAGTACAAAACTAGTCGTGCACATAATTAGAAACGCTTATTGTTTTTAAAGAATTTGTTTTTTATTTTTGAAACAATGCAAATATTTCGTCGCATAACCACGATTGCTAACTACTGCTTGTAATCTACGAGGCATAGACTCAATTAGAGTTGTACATACGCTTGGTGGAATAGACTCCCAAGCAATTTTTGATTCCTCATAGAGGATGCCAAGTTTTCCGGCTTTTTTGAAGCTCACTTTTCTTTTGAACATCTGCCACAAATTCTCAATTGGATTGAGATCCGGACTACGTGATGGCCAGTCGATTGAACTTACTAAATTTTCTACAATCCATTTTTTTGTGTAGGCCGCGGTGTGTTTTGGATCGTTGTCTTTCTGTAACTTCCAAATTACTGACAAACTCTCATCTGCATATAGCAGCATTATGTTTTGCAGAATGTTGCAGTATTGCACCTTGTCCATATGCCCTTCAATTTTATGGATTGGACCCACTCCACACCAGAACATTGCCCCCCATATCATTATACTACCACCTCCTTGAGTGTATCTGGGATCAATGTCTTTTGATTTTGGTCGGCTTACCATCCGAAGAAACTCTATTTATCTTAGTCTCATTCGTAATAAGCACATTTTTCCATATTTATGGGCAAACTCCAAACGTTTCTTTCGATGCCGTTCGGTTAACAAGGACTTCTTTCTGGCTATGCGTCCAAAGAGTTCTGCTTCACGCAACCTTCGCTTAACTGTGTCCACAGATGGTCCGCTTTCTGTGTTGACAAAAACTGCAGCTCGAATCTTCCGTGCGGTGGAATGCGGTTCTTTTTTACCCTCACGCACGATAAGTACAACTTCCCTCGGTGTGGTAATTCGTGTTCTTGGCTTGCGCTTAACTTTTTCAACTGTGCCATGCTTCTGTATATACTGAATAGCATTAAATACCATATTTTTGGAACAGTTTAGCGCTTCTGCTATTTCTCTATAGGACTTTCCTTCCTCATAAAGGCTAGAAATGCGGAAACGGGTCCTAACATCGCAAGACTAGTTTTTTCCCATAATGTAAAACTCTAAAAACAATTCAGTTGAAGCTGTCAATGTGAATAAAACTAGAATACACTCACAAACCAATGGATATTGCTCTTCTATATAATTTTTTTTATTAAATATGGCGAAATTAATGCTTCGGTTCTAATTATATGCACGATCACTTTAACAATTTTCACCAGTTTGTTCAGGGATAAAAAAAGTAACGGTATTATATGACGAAAATTTCACTGTGCTAAGGTCGAAACCCCATCCGCTATAACGAAAAGAATTCTCGCATCCTTGGCGTTTCTAATTACGTGCACGGCACTGTATATATATTTCCAACTCAAAGCACGAAAATCAACTACAGATGATCATATATCCAGGGACTGGAATTTTACCGTTAGTTTGGAACATGAACTGCAATATGTTGCCATAGACATTTCAATCGCATTCCAAAAGGAATGTCCTTTATCGCATTTTTTTTTTAGTTGCCTTTATACGAGTATGATAGTTACTTCCACCACTGTATTAATACTGGTGGGTGGTAATTTCAGTGTAACCGAAATCACATATCAGGGTCCGGCATTCTTAACCTAGGTGCTAGCCTCAACCCAGTCGAGCCACCAATATCTCTCCCTATTCAGTGTCTACGTTAACTGAATCCCGCTCAGACATGCTTACGCAGTATCTCAAGTCAGCGTTTCCTTCTCCTGAGTCCAACGGCTTGTAGAGAATACGTTTATCTGTCGCCCTTCTAGCAAGATGGTAAATAATCGGAACGTTCAGCGAATCTGACAAGTAACCATGTGCTTCCAGATACAATAATGCTTCTGGTGGGATTTGCCCACTCACCATAGTACTTCGGAAATACCCAGGGTTACGATAGAATAAGCCCGACACAATTTCGTTCATGGTTCCTCACAAGATCCAGAATGATATTGTCCATTCTGGGCACGCCGGAGGCATCCAATAGTCTCTTATTAGAAACATAATGCCGAAAGTCGGAATGTGCGCTTCTATACATACGCATGCAGGCTCGAAAACATTTTCTTTCAAATAGTCTAAGTTTTTCCATATAAGACGGGCTTAAGTTCCACCATACTGGACTCGCATAAGTCAGAATTGGACGAACGAAAGCTTGGTAACATATGACCTTCACATCGGATCTCAGATAGTTCGAGTAGAATAGTCGTTTGAGAGACATAAATGCCACTCTTGCCTTTTTCTACTGTGCTCATTGTAGTACAAAACCTTGTCCAAATGAACACCTAAATATTTCACAAAAGTCTTTGACTTGATGTGAAGGCCATTAGAACATGTTATTTGTAGGTTTTTCCAGTTCCGTCTCAAATCTGAATTACCGCGTCTTGTGGTGACTTAATTATAGAGGACAGATTCGTTGGACTATGTGCACTCTATCGACAACCTTATTCTATCTATATATCTGTCTATCTGTTGAAGACCACTGCAAACGAAATAATGAGGATGAGGTGGGCTGGCAAAAGAAGGATAAATAATGGTGACATCTATTATGTTTACTACTACAAGGAACAGATTTGTATTCCCTTTCCAGGGTATAATAAGTTTAATACGTAGTTTGTGACACAACATAACGATAGACCCCCAAAAGTATTTTTATTTTCTTTTTAAGTTTTTATTAATTTAATTCATTTATACTTACATGCTAGATCAAAACGCTTAAAACTAGCTTCACTAACTTAACTACATATCTTATTCTAACTTACTGGCCCTATGCGGGCGCTCTAAGCTAAACTTAATCCTTATCTATGTCTTTCAGCTTAATCTATTACTTATTACTATTTTACTTAAATTACAATTAAGACTAAGAAAATTTTTTTTATTTTAAAAAACTTAGTAATGGTACTTATTTAATCTTATATATAAAACTTAAATGCCACCTTAAAATAAGTCTTAACCTAACTTAACTACATGCATAATCAAATACAATGCACTTTTTTTTTGCCGCACTGCATCTACCCTGGATCAAAAGGGATAGACGGTTGAGCTCTCTCCAGTAACCACCAGAATTGCTGGTGCTGCTTCTTCACATCTTTAATATCGCGCCCCGATACCGATCTACTGTGCTCTGTGCGACGTCTCGGCTGTAGTTGAGCCGCCTGTCCACAGTTGTCTAGGCAACGTGGAAGATTAACGGCACCGCTGAATTGTCCTGGATCAGACGTGCCTGATCGAAATAGAGGAAAGCCTCTGGAGGAACAAAGCCGTTAAGGCGCACCCTCTCATTGTATCTATGGTTGGGGTAATAAGCCCCGAAGATCAGGTTATTCATCGAGGTCATTGCTCTAGCAATGTGCCTTCGAGTCATCTTGAAAAGAAAATTGTCCACTCTTATCAGATTCGCCCTGTTGTAGAATTTTATGTACTGAAACACTGGTGTTCTGTACAAGTGAAGGCAAGCCCTAAGGCAGGCCCTCTCAAACACCCGAATCTTTTCCATCCTACTTGCCCCTATGTTGAACCACACGGGACATCCATATGTGAGCATGTGCCGAATGAGGGCCGTGTAGCAGATTACCTTTACCCTTGCATCGAGTTGCTTGCTATAAAAAAGTCTCTTTGTAATGGCGAAGGCAGCTCGGGCTCTGGCCAGAGCAGCATCCACATGTTTGTTAAAATATAGATATTGGTCTAGCCAAAGTCCAAGGCCCGTGTTGTTCAATTATAGAGAACTTTCGCCAATTCTTTCTGGTATCCCTAGAGGCCAGAGACAACGGTGTTATGAATAGAATGGTTTCCGACTTCTGAAGGTTGATCTTCAACTTCCAGTCGTCGCAATATCGCTGATTCTTATCGAAGTCACTCTGCAAGAGTGTTGCAATGACGTCTGATCTGTACGCAATCAAATCGTCTGCGTACGCTATTACATGCTGAAGAGATCCTATCAGATCAGCCGTGTAAATATTGAAAAGGATCGGTGAATTAGCCGCACCTTTTTGCAGACCATTTTTAATTTCGAACGTCCCAGCAGAAGTCACATTGCCATTTTTCACAACGAACTTTCTACTGGTGAGCATATTAAGCAACATGTACAGCAGTGGTTTCCTTATGCCCAACCTGTTCAGCTTGTAAAAGAGCCCATACGGTATCGAAGGCCTTCTCCAAGTCAATCAGGCACTCGTGCGTTGGTTCTTGCTTTTGTTCCATTGGATATCAGATACCAGTTTAGACGCGGCATGTATTGTATCATGCCCCGCCTTGAAACCGAATTGGTTATCCGGAACTATATGCATGTCCTCAACCCACTTAGTCAGGGCTCTTTTGACCACTTTTTCGAATACCTAGCTGATGTTCGGAAGGAGATTTATCGACCGGAGATTTGCCGGATTGAAGGTGTCCTTTCCCCTTTTGGGGATCGGCTGTACCACTGCTGTTTTTCAATGCTCTGGATAATGTGCATTATTCAGTGCATTATTGAACAGGGTGGCGTAAATTTCCACCGCTTCTAGAGGAAGATGTCGAAGCACAATGTTCGATATTCCATCGATTCCCACTGATTTCTTCTTTCGCAATGATGCGAAGATCGTTTGGAGTTCTACCTTCAATACGTACGGGGGGTGAACCCTTTCATTGGCGATGGCATTGTTTGCCAAGTTTTCGTCATTGAACACGGTAAAACCAGTATTCTCTGATCGCCAGAGCTCTATATCATTTCGAAGGTAGAAGTTGTGCATAAGGACTCTATTTTCCAGGTCGTGGTTCGGGCGAATGCTAGCATTTACTTTGTACACATCCTCGAAAATAGTTCCAATGGCCTCCACCTTCTCCTGCGGATCTTCGATCACAAAAAAGTCGTCATCATCGATGGCGTCCCTTGAATCTATTCCTGCTGCTGTAAGTAAGCGTTCATTGTTCGGGGGATTTTCAGAAACGGAAGTTCGTTGACATCGTTCCTCCGAAATATTTTATTAATCTGGGGGAACATACTCAGGTTATCAGACTTGATAGCCAGAATCTTGTTGCCCCAGTGCAAAAGTATATATATGTATGTGAGATCAGCATCAAACGTTATATCGATTTAGTCATGTCCCATGTCCGTTCGTAATTTACCACATTTTGGGCCTTAAATCTAGAGTCAGGAACATAAAATTTGGTATATAAGGTTTCCAGAATACGGAGCAGTACAATTTCAACTTTTTTGCTAGAAACTGGAAAATATAGTCTAAGTAAGATAAGTACATAGATGTTGACTTTCTCTACATTTCATATATACATTATACATAACCACACCCACTTTTTGGGAGCGTTTAAGACAATTATATTGCTTTTACAAAACTATTTACGGTGGTGGTTAATCTTATTGTGAATGTCTCATGAGAATCCGTGAACTTCGGTTACAAATTGTAGGAGCCACTCCCTCTTTCTGCTAAGAAAAAGTTGCAGCAACAATTTTGTGATAACATTTCTTTAAAATCACGAAAATATCCTCTGTAAAGAACAGATTCAAAATTTCGCAACGCCACGCTCACTTTATTAGGGGTGAGTTAGAAGTTGGGAGATAGGGTATCATACGATTCTTTCTAGATGGATTGTAACTTTTCTGTATGTTTTCCATTAAAGCTCATTTTTCATACGAGAAATCGTGAAATAAATCTTGCCCTACAGTCTTGTTTGGTTCTTATTTCTTTAACCAAATTGTTAAGGCAGTAGATACGTATCTAAAGGGTGTCCCAAAATTCACGAATTTTGCGCCATTTGTGCGGTAAAGTGTTACCAACGAAAAAAAGAGTCAGCGTGACAGCTCACAGTTCAGGGTTATTAAGAATGGAGTGCTACACGAAAGAATATCGCGTTTTCATTGTTGAGCAATATTTTAAAAATAATGAATTTTTGGCAGCTATAGTTCGCAATTTTCGTACAAAATGTGGTTGAAGTAGTGATTTAACTTCATCAACTAAACTGGATCAATTTGTGATTCTAGACACTCTGGCCGTTCTTCAACAAGTCGTTCAAAACAAAACATAGAGGCAATTCGTGAGAGTATTGTTGAGAGTCTAGGAACAACAATTCGGTACCTTGGTCAAGAATTGGACATTTCGTGAAGCTCTCTACAGCGTATTCTAGCGAATGATTTGCAACTTCATGCATACAAAGTACAATTGACTCAAGAACTGAAGCCTACTGACCACGCACAGCGAAGAGAGTTCTTTAAATGGATTATAGAACAACAACAAGTGGAAGCTGATTTTTCAAATCATCTTCAGCGATGAGGATCATTTTCATCTTGATGGCTTTGTTAATCGTCAAAATTGTCGAATTTAGTTCAGAAAATCCATGAGAGATTGTTGAGAAATAAATGCATTTACAACGTGTCACTGCTTGATGCGGATTTTGAAAATGAGGCTAGTTTATAATAACAGTTAATGGTGCTCGCTATCGCGACATGATAATCTAGTTTCTTGTGCCTAAATTACAAGATACTCGTATGGATGTGGACGACATGTAGTTTCTACCAGACGGTATCACATGCCACATAGCGCGAGAAACAATTCAATTACTGCGTGGGTCATTTACTGGTCGTGTAATTTCCTATTTTGGTGATGAGAATTGGCCGCTAAAATCATGCGATTTAACACCGTTGGACTTTTTTCCCTGAGGTTTTTTGAAGTTTAAGGTTTATACCAACAAGCTCGCGACCACCCACGCCTTGAAGGAGCAAATTGAGCGCTGTATCAACGAAATTTAGCTACATTTATGCAAAACGGTCATGGAAAATTTTCGACAAAAGAGTGCGTATGTGCCAACAAAGCCGTGGAGGCCATTTAATCCTGTGTTTTCTAACAAAATTACTTCTTGCATGCATTTTGGGACCGCCTTTACGCACATGACGCATTTGAATACAAATGTGCCAACTGCAATTCCCCAACTCCACTACTGCACTAATTCCTAACATTGCGTATGCCGGCGGTTTTGAAAACCCATTGACAGGTATGACGTAAACATTCATCGTACATGGACGGGGAATTTCTTCAACTACGAGTATCTGCAGCCCAGCAACCGAGTGTGCGCATGCGTTTTTGTTTAGGCTGCATTAATTTTCCTGTCATTTTTTTCTCGTGATTACTGCCAATGCAAAAGATATTTCCCCATCAAAATGTCAACATTACCCGTAAGGATTGGACATAATTTTATAGGATTTCTATTCAGACTATAGGTTTGATTTATTATTTATAGGGGAGTGTGTCTGTAAGAGTTTCTTTCACTTTTCACGGAGGTGTCGGCGAAACTACTACGTATAGGTATATTGAGGTTAGGATTTGTGGAAAAAAGTTGACCATTGTCACCTCAATCTACAGAGCCGGCTTCTTACTTTGATGCCTTCTCAGGTGACAATGCACTAGAATCACGTGTGGTAGTTGGCCAACTCAGTAGGAAGGTAGGTACTTGCCCCCAATGTGGTTGAATATCATTGTGGTAAACTCAGATACATTCATTTGCACTAATCAAATGAAAGACCTCCCACGCCGACTTTAAAATTTGCTTTCAAAAATCAATAACTAGTGATTTCCCATTCATATTGACTCCGCGATCCATTAGAAGAGATTAGTAACAAATGTAAAATGCAAATACTGAATCTTGTATCGAATATCCCCCATGGAAGGTTTGACTGAAATATATGGTGGGAAGTACTCGTATTTGTTTCAGTTTTTGAATATACAAAAAGCATTAAGTAGACTTTGTGGAAATAATAACTACTTCATCCCACATGATCTTAGCTACTGCACCTTTGATGCAATGCCTACAACTAGAATCCATATTTACTACATAAACGATGCAAAAAAGGTTCAACCCATTCATTGAAACCTACTCGTATAAGGCTTCAATGAATGGGTTGAACTTTTTTTTGTATCTTTTGACCATCTCAGTCCTGGATTAATATAAAGGGCTCGAGTAGGGGGCGGTAAAATGACATAAATAAATAAATCTTACAAAGTAGATACATTCGACTTCGTAAATGTAAAATCGATCGTATGTGTCATTGCTTCGTCAAAAAATAGTCAAAAGCAGACGGAGTGCTGGTAAGATATGGGGGCGGTTTATAAATATTTAAATTATAAGAATTTCGGAACAGATTTTGATGAAATTTAGGTCGTAAGCTAAGACGGTAGTTGTTTCATGTGAGAATAAGGTATGAGGAGGAGTTTTAAAAATCTTCGAATAATCCTTCCCGCACATCTAACACAAGAAGAACTTGACGGATTTTGGTGAAATCAGCTTGAGCAGTTGGACATGTGGATATGTTTGACTTAATATCATCCCCATTGGATGAAAAAGGGGTAAGATATGGTGAGCTGATTTTAAACCCACGTCTTTCAAATTTTATCAAAATGTCTAATACAGAACGACACCGTGTTGAATCCATTAATGTTCCGTCCGTATTCATACGTCAATACCAATTATTTGACCGGGTAAATAGCGGATGTACATATATGGAATAAGTTGCTATTATAAAGGAGTCCTACAAAATAGACAGATCTCCGACTCCTTCGAAGTGCAACAGTGAGTGAGACAAGGGGATATTTTGTAGCCAATCCTCTTTCTACTGGCGATAGACGATGTACTGACTGCCACTGTAGGTGTATCTGAGAGACATGGCATCCAATGGAAACCGTTTGAAAGGCTAAGTCATTTATGCCGATGATATCTGTTTCTGGCAGTGTCAATCACTGCTGGTGAATGGAGAGACGATCGGTCTAAGGATCAACTGCAAAGGAGAAAATAATGTAAAATATGAGAAAATAAATAATGAAAGGCCGCTCAATTGAGGAAATCGAAAAGTTGAACTACTTGGGAGTAGTAGCTGATGGCGGAACTTAGACGTTAAAAGCAAAACAAATAAAGCTCGCACTGCCTTTGGTGTTCTGTCTCCGGTTTGGAGATCCAGCCAAAATCTCCTTACAAACCTTGAGACTCTTCTTCGAAAGTCTCGGAGAATATCACGAAAAACTGACAGGCTTTTGTTAATCGCTGCGAAACCTCTTAAAGATTCGCTGGCCGCAAATTATATTCAACCAGGACTTGTGGCGTAAAGCGAGACAGAAGCTGTTGAATGTTGAGATAAGGCACTGGTTTGGCCACACACTGAGGAAGCTAAATGAAAGACCAAGAACAAAGTGGAGATCAACAGTCTTGGCAGAAGCAGCTGCAGATCGAGAAAGATGGATGATATTTGTTGCCGCCCTATTCCCCGGTGTTAAAGGAAATATGATGATTCTGTATCGAGGTAAGTGGTAATTTTTTGCTAAGTTAAAGGTATATTTCAATTCACCCGTCAGACAACCTAAGGAAATTTTGGCTATAAGGAGACATGTGAGAAGTTTAGAATACTGGAGTATACTATCAGTGAGATTGATGATTTTAACAATATTCAGCTCTCAGTTCCTTCCTTTCCCATGGATGTTGGACTAGTCTAGTACAACTTGATTTGCAACCCTTTACTGGTGATGAATTGACAGCTGACCTCAATAAAACATACTGTCTAGATCTAGTTCCGGATACGAGATCCTTTGAGTTGATGCTCAAAAACTACAAAATCGATTTGTTAGGTGATTAGTGGATTCAGATTTGACATCTTGATGCCAGAAAGAACTTTCTATCTGTCTTTCTTTGTTGGATTTATGTGCCTTCTTCCTTATAGAACTCTCGACCTGTAGAATTGCCACCCATGACCATATTCAGCAAATGTGTTTTAGTTTTCTTTATTTTACTTTACTTTAGATGGCGCTACAGTCCGGGATGGATCTAGCCCTCAATCAAAAAGCGTCTCCAGCCAGCTTGATCTTAGCTACCACTTTAGCACAGGATATTGGTTGAGATCGCCCTCCACTTTTGTGCGCCACCTTAGGTGAGGTCTTCCTTTATCCCGTCGTAGCTCTGAAGTGGATTGAAAGGCTTTCTAGAGGGCAGCCGTCTAGCCATCTCAGGCGACGAATTCGAATCCTTCTGACTAGGTCCATGTCACTGTACAGGCGGTATATACGTAGTTCTTTGTTGTACCTTCCCTCTATTCCCCGTCTATACAAACGGGGCTAAAAATCACTCGAAGAATTTTTCTTTCAAAACAACTAGAAGATGATTTCAACCGCCTTTGATAACGTGCATACTTCTGCACCGTATAGTAGGACTGGGATGATGATGCTCTTACATAAAGTCACTTTAGTTGTCCGCGAGAGGGTTTTGCTACTCAATTCCCTTTTAGCCCAAAGAAACAGCAGCTGGTAAGAGTGATTCTTTGCTTAATCTCTGCGCTGGGATAATTTTTTGAATTTACAGCGGAGCCTAGGTAGACAAAGTTCTTAACTACCTCGAAGTTGTAGCTGTCTATTGTGTCGTTCTGCCAAATCGCCTGATGCGGACTATCCTTATCCTTTTCGATGACAGTTTTTACATTGTTCTATTAGATAATAGAAGATTGCCACGGTATAGTGGGCAGTGTTTGCTTTTGACCCAAACTGTGCATGTTCGAGACCTAACGGGGAACAACAGCCAAGAGCCAGATGTTAGCATTTTGTACAATACTCTCAAGTATGATGTTTAAAATATTACTTGACAGTACGTCACCTTATCGTAGTCCTTTTTGAAATCAAAGGCATTAGTGATATTGTTACAGACGTTGTACAGCTTGTGTCAATATACGCTATCATAGGCTACTTTAAGATCGATGAAAAGGAGTATCGATTTGAGTTCCTGGGTTTTTTCCAAGATCTGCCGGAATGTGCATATCTGAAATATGGTGGACTTTCCTTGACTAAAACCACACTGATACGGGCTAATCAGATTGTTGACAAAAGGTTTAAATCGTTCACATAATATGGCAGATAGAATCCTCTAAGCGATGTCTCCTTTCTTGAGGATCAGACAAACGATGCTGAGGTTCCATTCGATCATGTCTTACAGCTGTTCATTGACTTCGAGAAGGCCTTCGACAGCTTGTATCGAGATGCTATTTGGCGAGCCTTGCACAGGAGAGGTATACCAGAAAACTCATCGCTATTATAAAGGCTACATACGAGTATGATGGCAGCAAGTGTCATGTGTTACAGGAGGAACTTGAAGTCCGCTATTATTCCTTGCAGTAATCAGTAATGAGATTCGGGCAAATGGGGATGAGATGGACTATGACATCATATCTCAAACACCTTGACTATGCTGATGACGTTTGCCTGCTCTCACACGGGATAATGGACCTGCATCAGATGGCTCATAATTTGAAGTCAGAGGCGAACAAAGTAGGGTTCAAAATAAATACGGCAAAAACAAAGGCCCTAAGCACTTCAATTTCTCAACAAAACACCAGCGCCGCTCAACTCAAAATTGCCGGACAGCAAGTCGAGAAAGTATTTAGGAAGTATGGTCTCAGAAGTACAGAACTAGATATAGACAGCAGAATTCGTAAGCAAAGGCTGCATTCGATATGCTGTCTAAAATCTATAAAAACAATGTTTTCTTTTTTTTTATCAAACGTGGAAACAGTGCGAGATATCATCGAAATTTTGTATTCGTTTGAAAGGCCTATCGATACCATTATGTATGGAATATAACGTGGTTCAAATTTCCGCCGCGGCTTCTTTGGGTGGCGCGCATCCGGAATGTCCAATTTTCCATGACTCTGGCGCATAAATCAGGCTGAATTTGACCGACGGCATGGGTTATGTTGGCTTTGATGACCGCTGTGGTTTGTGGCTTATTCGCATAGACCTGCGACTTCAGAAAACCCCACAAGAAAAAGTCTAACGGGGTCAAATCGCACGATCTCGGTGGCCAGTTCACATCACCTCCAAGTGAGATGACCATGCCCTCGAATCGCTCGTGCAGAATTTCCAATGTGGCGTGAGCTGTGTGGCACGTAGCACTGTCCTGTTGAAACCACATGTCGTTGGTGTCCATATGATCCAATTCAGGCCAAAAGAAGTTGGTAATCATCGACCTATAGCGCACGCCGTTGAAGGTGATGGCCTGGCCAACGTCGTTCTCAAAGAAAAATCCACACCAAGTAGTGACTTTTTCGGGATGCATTGGACGCTCTTGGATCTCATGTGGATTGGTATCGTCCCAAATTCGACAATTTTGTTTGTTGACGTACCCATTCATCCAGAAATGGGCCTCATCGCTGAAGATGATTTTTCGATGAAAATTAGGGTCAGTCTCCAACTGCTCCAGAGCCCATTCAGCAAACACACGTCGTTGTTTATGGTCGTTTACCTTCAGCTCCTGTGTCTTGTGGTCTGGGAAAGGCCGAGTTCTTGTGAGCGACGCGAAATCGACTGCCTCGGATTCCCCTGCACACTATCACGAACAGCGGTGATGTTTTCGGCAGATCTTGCGTTTCGTCGACGTACGGGTATTGGTTGTTCGTTTACTGAACCAGTGGACTCAAATTTATCCACCCCACTGCGAATAGTCCCCTCGGAAGGACGATTATGGCAAAACAGACTGAATAAATGGCAGCCAATTTGACAGATGTAGCTTCAACAATATGGCTATAACGGGCTAGGAGCTAATAGACATCAAAATACGGAGGAGAAAGTGGCAGTGGATTAGTCACACCTTACGGCGCGAAGACAGTTCTATTGCGAAATATGCCATGAAATGGAATCCTCTTACCCAATTAGGCAGACGAATGGGTCGCCCTAGACAGACATTTGGGATAACTTGGAGGGAGCTCAAACGCGTTCCAGAACTCCGAAGACGATAGCGCGCGAGCGTTGATGACGCCCAATGCCCCACGAGGGGTCAGAGGATACAAATAAGTAAAGTAAGTATATCTTACAGATGAGTTGATATATGTATGCTCTGCAACAAATAATCTCCAGCTGCTTTAAATATCTCGGCAGTTAGACAGTCGGCTGCGGCAGTCTTTCTGGAATTAGGATTAGATATTATTATCTTCACTTTACTTTGGTCGAGTGGACGGAATTATTGATGATCACAGTCTGGGATGAATGGAACATTCTGACAGCAGTTTTGGTCGTCGCCGCAGTTTAACAGTTTGCAGAAGTGTTCTTTCCAAATTCTCAGCAATAAATGTGACTTAATCCCTACAGGCGTCTGCTCGGGCTCTGCCTTATCACCCCTCCATCTCAGTCTCGTGTTTTTCATATTCTTTTTGCTTCTTTCTTAGAATCTGGTGTTATTCCCTTAGCTTTTGATTGCAAATGTCGTAAGCTCCTCTCATCACCCTATGAAGCGTCATCGCTTTATAAGACTCTAGCTTTGCTGCATGTGACTGGCGGCACTCTTCAGCTTATCACTATGAATTTCATATATACTTAGTTCTGCCGGTGCAATCAGATTTTAGCAAAATTGTAAAATTTATGAAAGGCAAAGAACCTTAAGTCCAAAGCGGTAGTTCACTTTCGTCCGGCCCTGCATCTACTCGTACTTGTAGCAGCTTATAAAGTCTGATTTAATTCGTTGATATTTGTTGCAATATTTGTGGCAGTCTTTCCGCCTTAATCAAACTAATTAAAATCGTAGTTATACAAGCAGTTCGTACTGCGAGTACGGGTACGTACCAATAGTATCTTTTATTTCGCACTTTCAAACAGACATTCAGCATTAGTTTCCTAGGAAATCACAATTAGACAGATCTCTCCTTCAACTATGCTATTACCTCATAATTTCAACAAAAGAAAAAACAGCAGTCTGCCAGACAAATCTTTCAATAACTGGGCTATCAACTTTTACTCGTAGGAATAGACAAAGCCACTTACTAAAACAAATAAACAAGTCCACTTCGCCACAAATTCTCCACAAGTGTTCAATTAAGGATTTCAGATTGTTACCGAGAGAACAAGTTGTGAAAAGATACATAAAAAGTTTACCTCTCTTCTGACCAAGTCCCTGAGTTACTAAAGAGCCATTTGAAATTATTTTATTGGTTGTCTCAATTAGTTATATGAGGGCAATTCAACAGATTGAGATTAACCCGATTCAAACACGTAAAAGGAAAATACTATTGCAGAGGTAGCTCGCGTAATTTCATGTAATAGGGGGGTGGATCATTCTCATTCATTAATCAGTCTCGAAGTTCATTTAATGCTACATCCCTTTGGGCATTCTGTTGCGTATCCTTGGAGAGAAAATAGACAATAATTGTGTGCATAAGTAAGGTATTTTAGGATCAATTACGTCCTCCTTGTCCCGATTTGTAGAGAAACATTGAGCAACACTAACGTTTGTAAGTGCATGACGTCTTTATATATTGTATTTATAGAGTCAAATAGTCACATGAATATTACAGAACAGCTCCCAGCGATGTTGTCTTATAGTCAAATGAGATGATATACGTGCATATGTATTTATAGATTGACAAGCGGGTAGATACTTTCGAAATAATCCTTAACGGCAGGAATATTAGTGCTGAAAAAAGTACTCATTCGGTACAAAGTATTCGTTACTCTCAGGTATTCATTCGTATTCGTTACATACTAGGTATTCGGTTAGGTACTCTCCAAGCATTGTCATATTCATTGTATTCCCCAAGATCTTTAGCCAGCACGTCATCTCACTACGTATTTGAATATCCAATATGTATGTATGTATATGTTTTTTTTATTTTTATTTTTTTAAGTTGACCTTTCTCTTAGATTCCACTCACAGCTCGTTGTGAATAGTTTTTGTAAAAACAAAACTCATGAAATACACACCTTCTGCCGCTTACATTTTCATCCATATGTGGCAATAATTTATTTTATATATATTAGGACTAATTAAGTAAAAGTATTACAGCTTTAAAAGCTGCTGGTAACTCATGTTACCTCAGGTGAAATAGTACTCTAGTACTCTCTTAAAGGAATTTGTTCGAGTGCCAGTGAATCAAAAGAGAACTTGCTCATCTATCGTGCATTTCTCTCACGAGACACCAATACTATTAGCGAGTAACCACATTATTTATATTTACTTCATTAATTTCGCCCTTCTTTTTATACACTATCTCTTAAGTTAGTGGTGTTTATCCCTAAGCTAGGTAACAAACTCAGGGAACTATCCAAATCCTACCGTCCAATCAGCTTGATATCGTTTTTCTTGAAAACCATGGAAAGTCTGCTAGACATTCATAATAGAGGTATTCTTGAAAAGACTACACCTCTGCACTCTAGTTAATATGCATACATAGAAGGTTTTGAATCCATCACTAGTGCCGTGAGACGCAGGGGAATCGACGAACCTACTACCAGATGGGTTAGGACTATGCTCGATAGCCGCATAATAACATCTTCGTGAGGAGAGATCTCTGTGATGGTCTCCGCGGCAAAAGGCTCCCCCCAGGACGGAGTCCTCTCGCCTCTCTTACGGTCGCTCGTGGTGGATGACTAATTTATAACTTAGACAAGGCTGATTTTTTTTTTCCCCCGAGGGTTGGTGAAAAAATCTTCCATAGACACTATGATGATAGCAAGCGCGTGCTCATAGTAGTGTCAGATTCTTACTGACAAAAAAAACACCACCCTGCGATTTAATTTGATATATTGCAACTAAGAAGGACCTTATCAAGCAATTTTTCTATCATGAGAAAAACTCGTTTGGCAGGTTACTTTCTACTGAAAGATCCTGCAAGTTCCGCAATCTAGGCGCGGTTGATTCCTATCTCGCCAAGTCGAAAGGTTTCGTCCTTTGTAGTCGGCGCAATAAATTGCTTTCATCCAGAATTTGTAGGATTGTATTGTTGATATGTCCGATTAGTCGGTTTCTATGCTCTCTCGCGAAGCTTCTAATTTCAGCTTCGATTGTCGGAATTCCGAGATCCCTGTGGGTATCATCGTTTCTAGTATACCACAGTGCGTGGACAATTTCTCTTAGCACTTTATTTTGAAAAGTTTGTAAAATATTGGCATTTGTTTTCTTGGTACATCCCCAAAATTGTATACCGTAAGTCCACACCGGCTTTAGCACTTGCTTGTATAAAAGCAGTTTGTTCACAGTACTGAGCTGGGAATGTTTTCCGAGCAACCAGTTCATTTCTCTATATTTGATTTCGAGTTCTTTACTTTTCATTTCCAGTTTTACGTCGAGTGTCATTCCAAGGTATTTGGCCTCGTTTGCAAAAGGTATTCGGGCCAAGTTTAGGAAAATTGGCAAGACGTTAGTTTTCTTATAAGTGAAATTCACGTGATCAGTTTTAGATTCGTTGAGGGCGATCCGCCAGTCCCTCGTCCATTCATTTACTTTATTCAGTGCGTTTTGCAGTCGTTTCTTCGATTGTTTTACCTACGGCTAGGATAGCGGTGTCATCGGCAAACGTAGCCAGGATAGTGCCATCTTCTTTCGGTATATCTCGAGTATATAACAGATAGAGAAGTGGCCCAAGAACGCTTCCTTGCGGTACACCGGCCGAAATTTCTTTTAGCTCCGAGTATTCATTTCCATGTCTAACACGGAAGAGTCTATTCCCGAGATATGATTCTAGAATGTCGTATAGGCATACAGGGAGAACTTGTCGTAATTTACAATTCAAGCCATCATGCCACACCTTACCAAAGTCTTGCGAGACGTCAAGAAATACGTTTGAGCAAATCTTTTTCTCTTCAAGTGCTTTCTCGATTACATCAGTAATTCTATGCACCTGATCAATCGTCGAATGCTTACTTCTGAACCGAAACTGGTGGTCAGGGATAAGATTATTTCCTTCTATAACCGGTTGGAGGCGCCTTAGCAATATCCTCTCGAAAATTTTGGATATGACTGGTAGTAGCGAAATTGGTCTATAAGATTTTACCTCATTTGGCGGCTTTCCTGGTTTTAAAATCATTATAACTTCCGCAACTTTCTATTGGTTAGGCACGTGTTTTAATCTGAGCGCAGCATTTACAATATGAAGAAGCTTAATCAATGCTTTTCTAGGTAAAGCTTTGAGAGTTTCTCCGGTGATCAAGTCATAACCAGGAGTTTTCTTAGGTTTTAGATTCCCGATTTCATGTTTGAGTTCCCTCAGCGTTGCACTTGTAAGTGCTAAATCGTCAGATGGTAAATCCGGCCTATTGATATTGTCGTAAGACACTTGACCATCGTACGGTTTAAAGGTGTCTTCCAGGTGGGCCGCAAAAACGTCCGCTTTTTCTTTATCTTCCCTTGCCCATACAAAGGCAAACATGAAGGCAATGTCAAATCATGCAAAATGCACTCCGTGTAGTCTCTGACTTGTGTGCTGGCGAGGGTTTATCAATTAACTCCAACAAGGCAGTCGTTGTACCGAAGAAGAGTGACTCTAAATGACGCAACCATTCGATTTTCCAATGAGGTAAAATATCTACGAATTGTCCCGGACAGGAAACTTAACTGGAACTCCCATGTTAAGCATAAAATTGCCAAGGCGACCACTGCCATGTGGGCCTATCGCCGTATGTATGTCAAAATCTGGGGTCTGTTCCCAAAGGTCACATTCTGGTTGTATACCAAGGTGGTCAAACTCTTCCTTACATACGCGTCCGTTGTCTGGTGGACGAAAACCAAGGAGGTCACAACTATCAACAAACTCAGTAAACTTCAATTGAAGGTTTTCGGAACTACATGAACTATGCACAGCTGTCCCACAACAGCCATAGAAGCTATATTTCATCAAAAAAATGGCAATTCGCAGTGCAGTTAATATTCGAAAGTCGAATATTAACAGTACATGGGATCATGTGGATCTCATGGATTTAATAACCGACTCCCCCGAGCTAGATATGCTCAGCACGGTTTCTGGCTTTACGCCCAAATAGAAGGTTTGAGATTGAGATCCCAAGCCCTGATATATGGAATAATGGCGGACCGTTGCTTGATCCAAAAGGAATCGTTTGGTATACCGAAGGATCGAAAATGGATTCTGGAGTTGGCGCCGGTGAGTATGGACCCAGTGTTTCCAGGCTGAGCTTTACACTATCAAGACTTGTGCTAATATAAACTTGCACTCAGGTATCAAGTGTGCCGCTGCACTCACCGACAGCCAAACGGCGCTTAAAGCACTGATCTCCCACCTGATCAGTTCAAAATCAGCTGCTAAAGTAAAATTGTGATGGGTACCGGATCATGTAGGCGTTGACAGCAATGAAACTGCAGATCTGCTACCCAGAAAACGTGCCTCTGAGTTGTTCATTGGACCTGAATCCTTTTGCGGAATATCTGATTCCGCCTTTAAACTGACCCTAAACAGTTGGGAACGCAACATGTGCATTTCCCACTGGAATAACTCCCAAAGCCTCAGACAAGCTAAAAGAGCTGTCCAACCCTTCCAAAAAAAGGCAGCAGAAATCCTAAAATATAGCCGAAATGACAAAAAAGAAGGCTTGTGAGCTTCCTTACTGGTCACTACCAATTACTTTACCACCTAAATAAAATAAGAATTTCAGAGGATATCACCTGCCGCCTTTGCCTAGAAGATGACGAAACTGCAGAACACGTACTATGTGAGTATATAGATCTGTGTAGAAGTAGGAGAAGCTTCTTCCTTAAGGAGATAATACCTCCATTAGATTTAAGGAACTCCTCCGCAGTCGTAATTATAGCTTTCATAAGGAAAGTAAAAGTACTGCTGCCATAAAAAGTGGCATCTAGCACAATAGACCTTTCTTTTCGCAGGTCACATACGCCGTGTGGCCACATTCCTGTTTTAAAAAAAAAATCTCTTAATTTATATTAATTTTGATACAAACTTGTAGCATGAAGAAATCGATTTTGCCATGTCGGTTCATCGGTCTGCTCGTCCGTATATTACTACGTTGGGCCTTAAATGTACCTAGGAAGATGAAATTTGTTATATTCAGAGAAGGTCTCTTAATCCGAACAGTACAAGTGTAAAAAATTGTGGAATCCACCCACAGTTACGCCCACTTTTTCAAAATGTTTGATCTCTTATAAATTGTTTTAAATTGTTCTCTCTATTATGTCTTCCGTAAAGATCGCTGCGCGAACATTACAGGAAAGTATAGGGGCGGGGGAGTATTGATTGCAGTTCGTAGCATCTATCCATGTACACAACTTGAATTGCAATCAATTAGTCTTACCCCTCCCGTTAATTTGGACGTGGATCAGTTAATTGTAAAAATTTCATTTGTAACTGACTTCGAGTTATTTTTAATTGTCAGCTACCTACCACCACATAGCCGTGGTGTAGTGGTAATATCATCGCTTGTCACGCTACAAGTTCACTGTTCGAATCCTGATGTCAATAATTATCTATTTATTTTGCAGGAAATAAATAAAAAAGTCGACCAATTGCGAAAGCTTATGTCAACTCTACTGCGAAGGCACAACACTGGCAGTAGGGCGGTCATATTGGGTAAAATGCAACTTGAAAAAAATACTGTGAATCATGAGCAACGACAAAAAGCAAAAATAAACAAGCTCCCCAGTTATCTGGACAGCCACCCTTGGAGTTCACTGAAACTTAATACCAGCTGAGTTTCAAACCAACTACACCAATCTGCCTTTCTCTCTGACTCTTCCCCTTTCCTCAAAACGCCCGTGTCCTAAAATTAGTATAGGGTATTCATAACCGCTTTCACACGTGCAAATTATAAAAAAAAAAAAAAACTTGCATTTAAACAATTGTCGTTTCATATTTGATAATCTTAGCCCTTCTCAACATGTTGTGTTCACTGGTGACTTTAATTTGGCAGACATTATATGGAATTTTGATACAGATGATAATTATCCTGTACCCTTCAATGTTAACAAAGATATAGAAGTTGAAGATATAGATTTCTTTAGTCAATATGATTTGGTCCAAGTTAATTACATTAAAAATAATTTCAATAACATTTTAGATCTTATATTTGTCGATAAAGAATTGTTGTTAACATTGATGAAGCTACATTACCTATTTTTAATAATACACTGTGTAATGGATTACCTAGTCTTATGTATTTTTTAGATTCATCATCTGATGATACTGAAACTCTATGCAATTTCTTTGCTGACTATTTTAAATCGGTATATTCTCTTAATGCTGTCCACTCTGTTAGTCCATACTCGCATAGTTATCAGCCCATAATTGATCTTGGCGAATTACCTTTTGATAAGTTAGATGTTGAAAATGCTCTAAATGGGCTGAAAAGCATTCATAGTGAAGGCCCGGATGGTATTGCTCCAATATTATTAAAAAACTATGCAAAGTCGCTATCAACTCCACTGCACCTTATCTTTAGCTAGTCGATCGAATGTGGGTTCTTTTTAGATATTTGGAAAACATCTCACATTATTCCGATTCACAAGTCTGGATCTAAACAAAATGTTTGCAATTATCGACCTATTTGTAAGATCTCATAAATTCCAAAGCCATTTCAAAAGATAATCTGCAACAAGATTTCTTTTCTTGTTAAAAATATTCAACACGGTTTTATGTAGGGAAGATCTACTTCCACTAATTTGGCAATATTTTGTAATTCAGTTGTAAAAATTTTTGAAAAGGGCTGGCAAACCGATGTGATCTTTACTGATTTTGCGTAGGCCTTCGACAAAGTCAATCACAAAACACTAATTTTGGATCTCATTCCAACTTACTAAATTGTATCGAGTCTTACTTATGTGATCGGGTCCAATATGTTAAAATTAATGATTGTTTGTCAAAGTCGATAAAAGTAACGTCAGGTGTCCCGCAGGGTAGTCACCTCAGCCCCTTGCTGTTTTTGCTTTTTATCAATGATCTTCCGCTAGCCATCAAGCACTCTGAATGTGTTTTGTTTTCAGATGACCTCAAGTTATTTTGTCCGATTAAATCGGAACATGATTGCAACCTTCTTCAAGATGATATCGTTGCCGTAGATGAATGGTGTGATCGAAATAACTTGATCCTAAATATCTCCAAATGTCAATGCTTTACCTTAACTAGGTCTCTTACTCCTATTTTGTATAGATATTCCATTAAATTAAAGTTCCTTGATAGAGTAACCTCGAAAAAAGACTTAGGAGTAATACTTGATCCTTGTCTCACTTTCAAAGACCATTTTGATCGATGCTAGGTTCATTAAAAGAAATTCGAAAGACTTTACTGATCCCTATACGTTAAAAACGCTTTTTATATCTCTGGTTGGACCCCATCTAGAATATTGCTGTATCATTTGGAATCCGTCTTTTGTCTTACATTCAGATAGAATTGAAAGAATACAAAAAAGTTTCACTAGATTTATGGTTCTCCAATTGAATTGGGAAATTGAGATGCCTCCCTATTAAACCAGGTGCTCTTTAATAAATATAAATACTCTTGAATGTCGTCGTAAATACTTTTCTATTATGTTTGTAAGAGATTTAATTCAGTGTTCTATGTTGCTTTCCATGCTCGATTTTTACTCACCTTCGCGACTTCTTCGTAGTCAATTTCACTTCCGTGAACATATTCATAGAACTGTTTATGCCGGAAATGAGCCAATTGCTTGTTGCATCAAAGAGGTGAACACTATTATAACACAAATTGATTTATTTATTACTTGTTCTAGGTATTGCTTCAAAAATTAATTTTAAATCAGCCTCATGGTGTTTAATGTTAATTGTTTACATACATATATATATATATCTATACTAATATTTAAATTAGTGTTAATGAATTGTTTAAATTATTGAATATTGAACCATATTATTATTATTACTTTATTATATCTAATTAGTCTGTTACAGATTGTGTGCTCTGTTTGATGAAATTAAATAAATAAATAAATAAATAAATAAATAAATATTTATACTAGAAACTGAAAACTATCGCCTTAACGAAATACTTGCATATAGAGATTCACATACTCTACACTTCGTTCTTTACTTTATATAATGACCACGCCCACTTTTGGGAGGCATTTTCTTCCAAAGATCGTATTTTGCTTTTTCAAAGCTAATTACGGTGATGTCCTATTGTAGTATTTCACCAGAATCCTTGACCTTCGGTTACAAATGACGATCGTTACGCTCACTTTCTTCTAAGAAAAAGTCTTAGCCACAAATTTTTGGGTAAAATCTATTAAAATTCGAGAGAATGTCTTCTGAGTAGAAAGATGTCACTGCATTTTACAACGCCACGCCCACTTTATTAGCGATGAGATAGGGTATCATGGGAGATAGGGTATCAGGGGAGATAGTGTAAAAAATTGTGGAATCCGCCCACAGTTACGCCCACTTTTTTCAAAATGTTTGCCCTTTTATAAATATTTGTACTAGAAACTGAAAACTATCGCCTTAACGAAATACTTACATATAGACATGCACATCTCTACACTTCGTTCTTTACTTTATATAATGACCACGCCCACTTTTGGGAGGCGTTTTCTTCCAAAGATAGTATTTTGCTTTCGCTAATTACGGTGATGTCGAGAGAATGTCCTCTGAGTAGAAAGTTGTCACTGCATTTCACAACGCCACGCCCACTTTATTAGCGATGAACTAGAAGATGAGAGATAGGGTATCATACGATCCGTTCAAGATTGTAGCTTTTCTGTATGTTTTTTTTTTTTTTTTTTTTCAAAAGTTCACATCACTGCGGAACCATACACAGTAAACTTGTTTGCGTTTATAAATTCAGTCTGTCTAGATCTCGAGAGTGACGAAACTGGTATAATGACATTTGCAAGTGGATTTTAGACAGCGAATGTATATAATTAAATAAATCTTTTTTTTATTGCGATCCACCAATGACTTTAGTACATTTAAAATTGTTACCTATCGCGATTCTCGGGAGAATCTATAAAGACATACCAAATGTAAATCCCTTACAGAAAAGAATGTCAATTATGACACGACCAGTATTTAAACATTCCAACCTCTTCCAATTTTCCGGCGTCCGATTTCCAAACTGATCCATTCCTTCCACTTTCAATCGCTTTCACCAAGCTTGTACCACATTCATCGGCTGTTTGTGATTTTGTATCCATTATTGTACCTAGTACCTCAACGGAGTAAGGGAATGTCAAGCCACTACCATCGGATATGTCTATAAGGGGTGTGATGGTCAATCCTGGACAAAATATTATCATAGCAATTCCCGTTCGTTTATAGTAATAATCCTCCTACGAAGAATAATTGATCTAATGAGAGGTTCCTCACACTTTACGAGTATCTATTAGGTGAAATGCATACCGAAAGGGATCTTGTGAAGCCTACTACACCGTGCTTGGTAGCACTGTAGATAGCACTAGGTGGAGCTGGTTCTAATCCGAGAAGAGATGAGATATTTACTATCATTCCACCACGTCCGTTAAACGACTTGTCCATATACGGGATCGCTGTTAGGGTCATATTGATAAGTCCAATCTGAAAAGCACAAGCTATCACCACTAGAAGTACGAGTACTCAATTACTTACCAAGTTAATATCAACAGTGAATTCAACGTTCTTTTCATTGAACACTCCACTGCCGTTGACCAAAAGATCTATGTATTTGATTTTGTCCACTGTTGCCTTTAGCGATTGTTTTATAGTTTCCTTCTGGCGCAAATCTACTTTAATGTAGGACAAGTTAACCGATGGATTCAATGGCTTTAGTTCATTTAGAAGATCGGGTCTCTCCCTGATATCGAGAATGACCAAATTCTGCAAACAATCATTTATTATTTATTTTAGAATATAATTTAAAAATGCTCTTCTCACGGCAATATCCTTCAGCACCAATTTCTTGCAAGTAGCAAATCCGATGCCACCAAAACCCCCGACATACACCACATTCTTTCCGCTGAGATCCATTATAAGATACTAAAGTACGAGAATGTGATCTCTCTTCCAAACGAATTCCGACTGATTGCAGCTTCTAAATATTATTCACTGTCATACAAGTTTGCAAAATAATAGATGCAGATACCCGTAATATGAAGCGACTTGTTTACCTCAGGCACATGTTATTGATAATGATACGCTACGGTAATGATTGACTCACACATTTACATTATTTTATCTATTTATTCATAACTTAATTACACTTGTACTACTTCAGTTGCATGTAAAGCATATGGCTTTCCTGTCATGGAGGTAATTAAAATAACGTCTTTAGTGTATAAAATTTCAGAGTAAACATTTCTTCTTCTTCTTATTACGGCGAAGTTATGATCCGCAGTAGAAGGATCACAATGCTCCCACTTTATTGCATCCCTACTGGTCCGGCTGTGGGATTTGCCGGTTTGACCTCAGGAAGTACCGGCAGACTTCCCGGTTTCGGATCACTTCGTCACTGAGGCCAATCGAATGCTGATGTTTTTGCATTTGTGTGATCCAGTTGTTTTTTGGGCTGCCTTTTTTACGCGATTGTATAGGAACGTTTATATTGCCTTTTTGACAAGGTTCGAAGGATCTTTGAAGATGACAATACCAACTGAGCCGGTCGTGCTCAATCTTTCTTGTGATGGGGTCTTTTACATGAAGGCTTCCTCGAATCTTCGAATTTCTTATTCTATCAAGCTTCGTTATTCCTGCTGTCATGCGAAGCATCTTCATCTCAGCTGTCGTTAATTTGCCCTCATACTTTTTGTTCATTGTCCTCATTGTGAACCGTATGTGACCGCCAAACGTACAACTGCGGTGTAGAGTCTTCCTTTAAGCTTAGGGTACATTTTTCGATCACAGAAGATAGCGGAGTTTTCCCGCCACTTCATCCACCGTACGCTTACGTAGATTGATGTCATCATCACAAGTTGCTTCGCTATTGATCATAGATCCCAGATATTTGAACTTTCCGCACTTGGGAAGCACTTTTCCATTCAAGTAAATGTCTGGAATAGGCCCGTGCGGATCAGAGAACGGGTAGCACAGATACTCTGTCTTTTTTGAACTAATACGGTACCCATTTCCCTCCAAAACATCCACCCATACATCAAATGCTCGTTGCAGGGCCATTTGATCTTCGTTTATGATAGCTCCATCGTCAGCAAAGAATAACTGATGCACTTTGGGGTCCGCCACTTTTCCTTCAAGCAGATAATCAAGGACTGCAATAAATAGCAAAGGACTAAGGACGCTTCCCTGGTGTACACCGACTTTGATTGGGAACTCTTCGGTGACTCCTGCGGCACATCTTACTCTTGTCCTTGCTCCCTCATTCATGCCCATGATCATGCACACGTAGGTTTCTGGAACTCCACTTTGTCTTAGTGCCACCCATAAGAGATCTCTTGGTTGTCTATCAAAGGCTTTTTCAAAATCAACCAACACCATATGCAAGTCCTTTAAGTTAATTGCATCTGTTGTTGATTTACCCGAGACAAACCCGCACTGGTCATCAGATAGCCGTATTATTTTCCGCAGTCGGCCATCTAATACCCGCTCAACGATCTTCATGTTGTGTGACATCAACTTGACAGAACGGTAGTTATCGCAGTTTCGCGTATCGCCCTTCCCTTTGTGCAAAGGAAGAAGATAACTTTCCCTTCACTGATTAGGCATTGGATCGCCGCTCATAAGTTTGGAGATAAGAATCATGAGTCAACTAGACCCGATGTCTCCTATCTTTTTCAGAACTCAGAGGGTAGCTCATCTGGCCCAACCGCTTTTCTTTTTTTGGAGTATTTGACGGCATTTCTAACTTCTTCGACAGTAATGTCGGATATTTCGTCATAGTTAGGAGCGGCTCTTGGAAAGTATGCCCGGGGAAACTGTTCGTTCAAAAGTCTTTTACAATACTGTCGCCATCTGTGGAGAATTTTGTCGTCTTCCACAAGAAGCTGGTTTTGAGCATTGTTAATGAACTTTGGGGAACGAATCTCTTGAACATTTATTCTTCTCTGGGCTGCTATTTTGAAGATAGTTGCTCCCTTATTCAAGTTGTTTTGTCGAAGCTCCTGGATAGCCTGGTTTCTATCAGACGCCGAAGACGATAACTCCCGATAGAGGACTTCCATACTTTTTGCTTGAAATTGGGAGCACTTCTTCTTCGCGAAACCTTTGTAACATATATATGTATATCACTTCAAGGCGAGCTTTTTCATCTTTATTAGTAGAAGAGCACTTTGACCAAGCCTTGAAAGCCGTTTTATTTTCCCGTATCATTCCTTTAGCTTCATCTGTCCACCACCATGTTTCTTTGGCTTTGTGAATTTGTTCTTTGTGAATTCCATAATCTGACAGCGTGAATAAAAAACAAACGTAAAGAATTCAGGTATTGGTAACGATAGGGGATTATGTGAATGGTTCGAGTTGATCGAGTGAACTTTAGTTTACAAAACAAATACGGGGGGCACTTATTGTGAATGATTTTATGTAAAAATATACAGTTCCTGGCATTGATGAATTCTTGCAAAGTGGAACCCAGCAGCATGGTAGTATAAATGGAGATATGGTCATACCTACGAAGTCCATGAATATACCGAACTGCATCATTAAAAGCTACTTGTAATTTTCGCTGAGATGAGACATCAAGGGAACAATATAAAACCTCAGCATAAGATATAAGCGGTAAAATAAGAGTTGTTACAAGCTTTTGGCGGGTTTGTTTAGGAGTAAAATATGTCGTTAGCCACAGTTTGCGGAGACATCCATAAATGCGACCGATGACCACATTGGTGTGATTGTAGCCAGATAAATTGCGATTGATTACATAACCGAGGCTAGTGGCAGATTCTACAGCTTTTATTTTATTGTCCGCAAGCCGTATCTCAGGTAAGAGGTTGAGGTTAAAAATCATATTTGAGATTGGAATTACTTGACACTTTTCAGGATTTAGTTGTAAACCATTAGATAATGACCAAATGTTAATATGTTTTAGATCCTCGTTAAATAAAGAAGCAAGTTCCTTTAAGTTGTTAAAAGGTTTGGCTAAATGAAGTTGAACATCATCTGCATATAAATGTACTGAAGAATGCTTGCATACTGATGGTAGATCATTTATAAATATGCAAGACAGAATCGGTCCCAGTATTGACCCTTGTGGAACTCCTTGAAGGATTGGCTTTAAAGCTGACATTTTTTCACCACAGACAACTCTTTGCAGCCTACTACAAAGAAAGCTGTTTATCAGCTTGACAGCTCTAACACTGAAACCGAAAATGTTTTTTAGCTTCCAACAGAGGATGTTGTGATTAACTTTATCAAAAGCCTTCGAGAAATCGAGGAAACAAAGAAGCGAAACATACCCTTTGTCAACGTCTTGTCTTAGTTCCTCAAATAAGTTGACCATAGTCGAAGAACAGCTGTGGTTGGCTCTGAAACCAGACTGTCGAGGATTTAACAACTCATAGTCTGACAAGTGTTTTAAAATTTGTTTTGCTATAATTTTCTCAAAGACCTTTGATAAACATGGTAAGATGCTGATCGGTCTAAAATCAGCGGGAAGAGACGAATTCGCTTTCTTGGCAATTGGTAAGACCCTTGCAGTTTTCCAAGACTAGGGAAAAGTTGACGTAGCTATGCAGTGGTTTATTACGAGGGTTAGATGATTAACAATTTGTGGCAAAATTAGTTTTATAAACCGTATTGGAATGCCATCCTCTCCTATGGAACTGCAATACAGGTGCAAACATCATTTTCCGTTACCACTTCAAAATCATCCAGTCTTGGTAGCAATTGTCCTGAGTTCTGAACCAAATTAAAGTTAAAATTAGGTGTATGAGTCTCATTGCCAATAAAAAAGCTATTATCAGATTCCAGGTCACAGTTAGTATTGTTATTCCTACTGGAAACGCCAATCTTGCGTAAATTACTCCAGAGTCTTTTCACAGGCAGAGAGGTGTTCAGCTTCGAGGCATAATAATTTTGCTTTGAGGTACGTATAATGGAGGTGGTATTATTTCGTGCCATTTTATAGGCAACCCAGGTGGTAATGGTTGGTCTGTGTTTCCATTTACTATACAGTTTATTACGGTTTTTGATAGTACTGACTACATAAGACGTAAACCAGGAAAAGGCTTGGTTTCGAATGGTAACTGTTTTGTTTGGTACATACTGATTGTATAATTCTGACACAAGTAGTTGGAAATACTGTACTTTATCATTCGGATCCGCTATTGTTCTATAGCCTTGCTAAGGGGCTGAAAAGATGGTAGTATTTAGCGCATCTACGTCGATAGATCCAAAGTCCTTGAACGTAAAAGATCGCGGTGAACCGGAAAGCAAAAAGTTGATGTCATAAGTATAAAATAGGATGTCATGATCAGAAACAAAATCAAGTGGAAACAATGGTTAGAAAAAGTAGACTAGGTGAACAATTATGAGCAAAACGTGTTGGGTATTTATTCACTATTTCAAGTCCTAGTGAGGATACTAAATCCTTCATTTGAAAGGCACGAAGATCATTTTTTAGCAAATCAGAATTGAAATCGCCACAGATGATGAGATGTTCATAGCGCGCACAATACTCAGTTGCTGAATTTCAACATTATCGGTGACGTTGCGGTGTTATGGTTGTTGTTGATTTTGTTGGCCGTTTTTGAACGGAAAGCATTTACCAAAGCAGGCGGGTTGCAATTAATAGTGTAACAGCATCACATGAGACTTCTTTCCTCTCTTAAGAGTCGACTCGTTGCTGAACAGCAACAATTTCTGCATTATGCAATTGATTTGCTGTTTGAGAGTCTTCTTCAAGTCTATCAACACGTTCAACTATGCGGGATATGGTTTTGCTGATTTCGTTAAAACGCTGACACCAGTCCTCTTTAATTTCTTCAATCTTTGAGAGGAATTCTCGACGCATTTTGGAGATTTCTTCAACAAATCTAAGCTTTATGGACTCTGTTTGCTTAGAAAGATGTTCTTCTAAGATTTTGAACTTGAATGCAGCATTTATAATCTGCCCTAGTTTTTTTAAACCTTTTCGTGGGAATTGTTTTAAAATTTCCCTTGTAATTGAATCCAACCCTGGATGCCTTCTTTAATTACTTTGGCAAGTTCTTTAGTTGTTGCATGCCGAATAGGTCTATCTTCTTCGCACCTTACTTCGATTGCTTGATAGCCTTTATCTTCATAGGGTTTGAAAACGTCTTTAAGATATTCTGCAAAAGTGTTTGCTTTCTCTTGGCTGTTTTTTGTCCAGTTACCTTCTCGCAGAGAACAATTGATAATAAAAGATCTGAAGAAATTTTACCACTGAAATTGATATTTTAAATGAGGGTAATCAAATGTCCGGTAGTGTATTAGTATCACATCCAGCGATTTCTATGGGTCCAGCCTAGGCATCAAGTGTTTCTTTTCGCATGAGCCTAAAAGCATGCAATAATTTTACGCAATTGCTAGAAAAAATTCACATTGGAAGCCTCCACTGTGCTATATCGTAGTGCTAATCACCACTTCGCATTCATCCTATACACCTTTGGCTTACAAAAATATGTTTTAGGTGCGATGATAACGATGCTCTTATCATCTTTACTGACGCGCATATCGATGGCTAATCAGCAAAATCCAACCGCCAAAGAAGTTTTCCAGCTAACAAAAGTAGCAGCTTGAACATCAGTAGGTCGTCGCATCGCATCCAGTCAAGTCAAACAGTTGAATCCAAAGCAAAGACATGGAATTGTTGGGTAAAAAAGTTGTCTACGTTGGTGGTTTCGGTGGAATTGGTTTTGCCACTTGTAAACTCCTGGTGGAGAAGAATGTTGCAGTAAGTTCAAGACTCCATACAAAAGGAATTCTTTCCCTATACGAGTAACTCTTTGTTTTCAGACCTTATTCATCCTTGATCTCGTACCAAATGAATCCTACTTGAATGAGCTTAGGGCTTTGAGTGCTGGTACAACTACAACAGTGTTCTTTCAGCAGTTGGATCTTACCAAAAAGGAACAAATTACCACAGTCCTCAAGGACGTTGTTGCTAAAATAAAGTATTTTGATATTTTGGTCAATGGAAGTGGTATGATCAAT
This sequence comes from Pocota personata, assembly GCA_963082735.1. NCBI lineage: Eukaryota > Metazoa > Arthropoda > Insecta > Diptera > Syrphidae > Pocota > Pocota personata. Next base: position 36,932,515 of record OY720431.1, read on the forward strand.
GATCACAAGCCAGAGCAGACAATGGCTGTTAATTTGGTTAGAAAGCTTTTAAATTCTAAACTCAAGGAGTGATATTTTACAAACCCTTTTCGTACAGATGGGATTGATTTACACCACTATGGCGGCTATCCCTTACATGAACAAGGCCAATGGAGGACGTGGTGGTATGATTGTTAACATTGCATCGGTACTGGGATTGGAGCCATGTTCATGTTTGGCGATTTATTCAGCTTCTAAGCATGGCGTGATTGGATTCACTAGATCCATTGCTGTAAGTTTTTTTTTTTTTATTTTTCAATGTCAAGTAGTTGCCTGATGACTTTTTTTGCAGGATGAGTTCTATTATCACAGAACAGAAATTGCTATTATGGCCATTTGTCCAGGCATTACCATGACTGGCTTATGGCATGAATTCGAAGGCAATGATACTTTTCCCTATTCCGCTCGATTGAGTAAGAAATTCTTTGCTGCCAATCATCAGAGTGCTGAGGAATGTGCTGTCAACTTTATAAAGGCTATGGAAACCGGAAAGAATGATTCAATTTGGATCTTGGACTTGGGTAAAATGCGTGAGGTTACACCAGAGACGTACTGGACTACGACTTACAATAATTAAGGCAAAGCAGGAGTTATCAGTAATAATAATAATAATAATATAAAATACATATCATTTAGGAAGAAATAAATGTTACACACTTAATAATGTGAAAAGTGCTCAGCACATAATTTTTAGTAGTGAATGTAGCCCTAGATATTGAGGTAGGATATAGCACATAACGAATGCAGTCTTGAAGAATTTGTTCATTCATCCGCCACAGTTCGTTCATCTTAGGCACAGTTCGTGATTGAATCTTCTCCTCATTGTTCGCGTACATACATTCAATGCAGATATGATTATAGATCGTACAAAGGGTTTTTCTCTGACAACATCAATTGAATTTGATGAAGTCAATGCTTCATCATTTGGTAGGGCTGGGATGATACAGCAGTCTTATACAGAATCTCAACAGCCCGGATTTCCATGAGCTCAATCCAGGCATTTTAATTTTATTATTTTTTTAGAAAAAGAAATTCCAAAAAAAATCAGAACCGACGAAGCTTACTTGTTGTATTGGCATCTTCTGCATGTCCCTGGGAACTTTAGTAATTTCGTCCAACTTCTCTGATCCTTAGCGATCCATTTCGAAGTATCTATAAACAATTCTTAAGACGTGATGATTTTGTATCTTTTCCCCGGATCATGATAAGTATTTTGACTAGATTTTCTGATATTATAAGCACTGGCACTGTGAAGCCTTTTAACCTCTAGAAAATCTACTCGTATATAAACACCTTTCATGTTGTGGAGTAAATTTAAGTGACAAAGTGAAGCCTTCTGTGCACAATTCCGAAGTTTTGGTGAATTTTTAGATACGAGTATATATAGTAACTAGACTTGTGATAGTTTCTTGCGAATGCTTCGACGTTAAGCCCCATTTGTGGATGAACGGGTTTTATATATGTATTTCAATTAAACTTTACTGCAATGAAGAAATACAAAGGACAAGTTGAACTACTATTGAACGCGGAGTCATCAGCTAAGAGCTCATTAATTCTCAAATACATTTCCTTTTCTGATCTCTGTTTGATTCTTAAAAATTGCCCGGGACGTCGGAACAACACCGGGAAGAACGGCCAGCGTAACTATGATACTCAATCCTTGCTCCGTAGAAACAATTGTTGGCAAAATCTCCGCCTTCATGCAGAGCATTTTATACGCAATGTTCAGGAGGCTTCGGTAGTGAAGAGATTTTTTTGTTTTATGGATCGAGCTGATTCCAATCATCGTTTGAGCTTGCTTCTAGGTCATCTTCTACATCCTTGAATAGGTCGACTTTTAGCTCGTCTGAACCAGCGGTTTTATTTGACTTGTGCTTTGCTATGAATGATTGGACTTCGATTGGGTCGACTTGAACGTTCTGGCTGCCTGTTAGTCTTTTTTGTCGTTTAACAATCCGCTGACACCGACTGTGTATCTACTATAGTACTCTCATCTTTATTGTTGCAGGCTCTAGTTTGGATAGTGACACTTTCAGATGCCATCTCTGACTGCCAGAGTCTGTAGGAAAATTATTCAGATAGCATCCACCAAAATGGTATAAAATGCTTGTAACTTTTGAAAAGATAGACCTAGAGGTCTGAAATTTCGACCAAAAATATGTGTAGTGAACCGACATGAAGAGGAACGAAAATTTAATAAAAAAATGTTCTACCTCATCATGCGACTTATCAAATTAGAGCTGAACTTACAAGGAGTTCAAATAAATAAATGACAAAATTCTGGATAAACTTTAGAAGGTTTTAATTTTTTTTTTTAGCATTTTCCAGCGAACATTCGGCATTAAATAACAGATCTTCGCTGAGGATAGGCGAACTTATAACGCTGGTACAGTGTCTCGAGATGCATGTAGTAGATGCCTGTGGATTCAGCTGTTTAATAGCTAAGGAATAAAAGCTTCGAGAAATGTGTCTCCTTATAGAGAGACATTGGTTCGGTTGCCAGATTGACATATGAGTGGTGTCTTTGCTTAGACTATAAGGAAATCTAGCCAAAATACTTGTCATAATTCTAGGAAAAGAATGTAAAGAATTTGTACAAGGCTCAAATGTCGCATTTCAAGGAATCATTCCATTAAGTTCTTTAAAACACACGCCATGGTAGTATCTATAGAATAGACATGTGTCTGCTACCAGCCTTCGATGACCCAATGGTTGAATATTGGATGTTATTGCGTGATCATCAATTAAGCCAACTGCCTGTCGGGTAGATGAAAACAAATTATTGGGGCCTCTATAAGTGAGAACAATACTCAAGCCACTTTCTAACTTGAGCTTTGTACAGAAGAAAGAGTTGTTTCGCTGTAAAGTATCTCTTTGCTCTAAACTTCATAGACTCCGAATGCTTTTTTTTTTTTGTTGGATTGCGCCAGGGATGTGTAATCTTCATAGATACTAATAGCCCTAGTGCTACTAGCATGCCAGGAATACGCCTACGTACTAAACACACACCCTACATTCTCCAACCACTCTCCCCCGGCTGGTTAGCAGTTTATGCTGCATAGCTTGTCAGCTTCTTCTGCTGCTTCAGTTGCTCTTCTTAGCTTTTCTATTCTCAGCAGCTCTTTTTGTAGAGTTGTTACGAAGGAACTTATTGCCATCCAATTCTCTTCCCACCGTTATCTCCGTTATATCTGACATAGTTGTCATCTGGATTCGTGTTAGTCCCTTTGACTCTTTTCTCTCACGTTCCAGCATTTTAATTGGCTCAAAATGATGATTACGCGTTCTCATGCCATTGTGGCCGCATGTATGCGCTTATGTCCGCCTGACTTTGCGTCTGCATAAGAAGCCCCTTGGCTTCCACTCTGTTGCTTCTTGCGTTTTCTTCGCTTTTCTTTCTCGCTCTAGTCTCCTTAGCTCTTGGCATACATCCTTGGCATAAGAGCTCCCTGCGTTCCACTTGTTTTCAGATTCTAGCATGTGATTAACTAAATTCTCCCGAGTTGGTGTTTCTCCCAGTGCTGTTTGTAGTGCTTCTCTTTGTAGAAGGAAACGTGGGCAGTGAAAGAATACATGCTCCACGTTTTCGGGAGTATCACTGCACGATGGACAAGCGAAGGAGTCATCGCTCCTATATTGATATAGATATGACCGACAGCAGTTGTGTTAAATAGAAGTTAACTTCACCATGTCTGCGGTTTATCCAAGTCTCTAAGGTCGGGATAAGGCGGTAAGACCATCGGCCCTTGGAAGAAAGACTCCAGCGTTGCTGCCACTCTATCAAACTTGTGCTTCTTCCTATAGTGTCCGGTTCCCCGTGAGTTAGCCGCCCCTCATGTCTGCACTCTAAGAACTTTTTCTGCAGTTCTTCCGCCAATATATCAATTTGGAACACTCCTTGCGATATCCCGAGGTTGTGCGTGGCCCGAGGTTGTGCGAAAAGCGCTATTCACTCTTAGTGCATATAGTCGGTTTACTGCTATGATTCTTCTTTTGTATGAAGTCACTTTCATAGCTCCGGCCCAAACTGGTGATCCGTATAGGACTACGGATGTGACTACTTTAGCTAAGAGTAGCCTTCGGCTGTATCTTGGCTCTCCTATATTCGGCATAATCCGCGTAATGACGGCACCCGCACTGGAGGATTTCTTGCTTACTTACTCCAGATGGTTTTTAAAAGTAAGTCTTGAGTAAATCATAACTCCAAGATACTTGATAGCTGGTTTCGAAACTATCTCATACCCACCTACTGTGAGTGCGATAGTTTCCCGTAGCTTTCTACTGGTAATAAGTATCGCCTCTGTTTTGTGTTCTGCTAGCATGAGGCCGACTCCGAATGTGCGATGTTAGATATGATGGATAGTTTCCTTGAGTTTGGGTAGTTTGATCGCCCATTTGAAGCTGTGGTACAGTAGACGTTTTTTTTTTTTTAAAAAAATGTTGTGGACTGGGTTTTCTTCACAAACGGCAAGCATTGAAGGCTGGAATACCAGATACCTTAGCATTTGTCAGTGGGATTTTAACCTTTTTAGCTATTTGACAGTCCGTTGAAATCATCTCTTTAGATTTGAAACTACTACAGTGCTCTCGTCTTTGTTATTGCAGGCTATAGTTTTGATAGTGATACTTTCAGATGCCATCTCAGTTTCGCAACTGTTCCAATCTGAAACAATTATAAATTGTCCGATTCTCAAAGTTTTTGGGAAAATGACACAGAAAGCTGATGACAAGTATAGATTAAATCAAGCACCTTGGTGGCGCGCAGTTTATGAAGGAACAGTCTACAGCAGTCTTATGGAAAAGGAATTATATAAGAGAAAACCAAAACCAAAACACGATGCAATACACGAATGCCTTGACCTAGGAAGTGAACAAAAACGGGATGTCTTTGAGATGAGAACAACACATAGTCTATCGGCAGGCAGGCAGGCGGTACTAAGCTCTGGAGAAAATTCCCGGAAATACCCACGTTTACTATTTCTCCTTATTTGCCAGGAAAAAAGTTGTGATTTACTTGTAAATAAAGTAAAAGACTGGATCGCACGTACTTACATATTTATCATACATGCTAGCAAAGAAAATAAAGTTGAAATTCAAAACAAAATTGTTGACCATATGTCCAAGTTAAGTACCGTTATTGGAATTTCCAGCGAAAAACTGAGTAAGACATCTCATTGCAAACACCCACATTATATCAGATGTGAATTTTTATCGGAATCATTTAAGCCGTTTTCGAGAAAATGCGCTCTTCACATTTTCGTTACACCCGAAGTGTTACATATTTTTCGTTACACTCGAGCAAATTTACACCAACATAGCTAAATAAGATCTATCTAACAGAAAGGCTTTGTAGGTAAGGTATAGGTGCTTAGTCTATGGGAAGTATAAAGACATCTTATAAACACAACCATGTAAGCGTTCTAAAATCTAAACTCTGTGGCTCTAATTATTCAAAATAAATGCGTTCTCCTTAAAGAAAATCATACTTAAATAGGCCAATACTCCAACACGCCTATATTTTTTTATTTCTGAGTAATCGGCGAAGTAGGTGTACCTATAAATCGTTACCATAATATCTTTACCTAAATTCTATCAAAAATAAAAAAAATTAATTTCTATAATTCCTGCAAAAAAACAATTCAAGATTCCTTTCAGCAAAAGTAGCTTTTATTTCTAGGTTAAGTGAGTATCGGCTGCTTTCAAAATACAGTAGGTAGAAGAAAAATGTTCAACAATACCAAAATGGTACTTTAACCCACACTGTGTTCAATTGAAGTCGCCAAAGATTCGTCCTCAGCTCTTTAATCCTACAAAAGCTATTATTAGACCCTGGTTCCGCACGTACAATATAAAATATGTGGTACCCCTCACTGAAAAATTATTAAATAATCTTCGCAGTTCTGCTGTGTCATAGCCATATACATCTTCTGTTCAGCGATAAGATATTTTTATGTCCTACCTGATCAGGCCAGCGCATGTAGAACGCTAAATACAAAACTGCGAGGCGTTGATAACACTCCAAATTTACTGCAAAAAAACATAAACAAAACAAAAATTTTTCAACATAAATAACATTTTTGTTATTCAACAAATAAAGAAAAATTATTGATAACCTCACCCACCTTTCGCTTGTATGTACTTCATGGGCATCCTTAAGCAGCGCTTTAGATAAAATTGGTCCATAATCTCGATAAATGATATTCGCTTCTGCATGGGTGTTCTTTCTCAAGAACTCATTGAACAAATCATATAAATGAATCTGTTGAATATTTCCCCCTTTTGAGTTTGTTTCTTGGACATATGTCGATATAATCCCCATATAGATAGTGCCACTGTTTATTTTGTTTTTAATAGGGGAATCCAAGCGAGCAAGGTCGCGTACAATTTTTAATAAACATTTATTGGAAAGTACGAGTACTCGTACGCTTCATATAGCGTTTATCAGTTGGTTGAAATGTTCGGGATTCGGATTTTAGTCAGACCTCGCGAAAAGCCAAATGTCAGATAAGCATTCCTAATATACTCGTACACCCCCAATAGAGTATCTACTTAGAGTTGGTGTTATCTACGAAAGCATTCTAATTGATTTATAAACTTCAGATGGTAGGTAGGTACGCGTATATTGTTTATTCTATACAGGATTATATAGGGTAGCTCCTCACCCATTGTCATGGTAAACTCTTGGAATGCTAAAGTATTTCATAGAATTCCTAAGAACTCTACACGACTGGTTACAATTATTCTAAATTGTTTAGCACCGTTCTATAGATGTGAACCTACATAAGTATATTTAAAAAAAGGCTTCTTTTCATTGAATTTTATTCATAAGGACCGTGGATAGGTACTAATGGTCAACTTCCTTAAATACTCACTGAAACGGCGCTGAAGGTAAACAGCCAAGCACAAATTTACTTACCCAAGCACTTTCTAAGAATCAAAATTAAGATTGTTATGAATACCCTTATACTAACTTTAGGACACGGGCGTTTTAAGGAAAGGGGAAGAGACAGAGAGAAAGACAGATTGGTGTAGTTGGTTTGAAATTCAGCTGGTATTAAATTTCAGTGAACTCCAAGGTTGGCGGTCCAGATAACTGGGGAGCTTCTTTGTTTTTGCTTTTGTCGTTGCTCATGATTCACAGTATTTTTTTCCGTCCTCCTGATGTCATCATCACGATCAAGTTGCATTTTAGCCATATGACCGCCCTACTGCCAGTGTTATGCCTTCGCAGTAGAGTTGACATAAGCTTTCGCAATTGATCGACATTATATTTATTTCATGCGAAATAAATAGATGATCATTGACATCAGGATTCGAACCGCGAACCTGTAGCGTGACAAGCGATGATGTTACCACTACACCACGGCCACCTTACATTACATCCACTCAAAGCCGCTGTGTGGTGCGGCGTTCACTTTGAGGTATTTCATTTTGAGGACGCCATCGGCAATACGGTCACTGTTACTGGCGAACGCTACAGGGCCATGATAAACGACTTCTGCCGGAATTGGTTGAGCGGGGCTTGGTGAACATGTGGTTTCAACAAGGCGGTGCAACCGCACACACACCACGAGCCACCAAGCGTTTCCTGGTCGCCTAATCTCCCGTTTTGGCATTTTGGCATGGCCAGCAAGATCGCCCTTTTTAACCGTCTCAGACTTTTTTCCTTGGGGCTACTTGAAGTCGCGGGTTTATGCCAACAAGCCTCAGACAATCGGAGCCCTTAAGGAGAATGTCTTGGAAAATGCGATAAAACGGTCATAAATGTGTATCAACACTGGCGGCAGCCACTTGGCGGATATCATCTTTTCCTTTTAACAGAAAAAATTGTAAAGATCCAAATAAAGATTTTTTTTTTTTTTTTTTTAGTAAAAAATAATTCAAAAACCAAATTGGATGATTAATTTTGCGCCACCTTGTAGTGGCCGTGGTGTAGTGGTAACATCATCGCTTGTCACGCTGTTGAATCACGGTTCGAATCCTGATGTCAAGAATCATCTATTTATTTCGCATGAAATAAATAAAAAAGTCGATCACTTGCGAAAAGCTAAGTCAACTCTACTGTGAAGGCATAACACTGGCAGTAAGGTGGTCATATGGCCAAAATGCAACTTGATCGGGATGATGTCATCAAAAACATTTAAATAGTTACGCCCTTCATTAACACTCTCAGATACACTTGTATCTATAGTTGTTATTGTTTGTAGCAAAATCAGTGGAAGCAAAATTATTGAGTGTAGTACCACATTCAAATCAACTTTTCCAGTTAATATCAGACATATGAACCTATATTGGAGTACAATTTTACCACCTAAACGGTATTTGAATATTAAAATCAAGCATAGATACTTACTTGTTGTCGAAGACTACTCGTATTTTGGAAAGATTATATAAATTCTCTTTTGCTTGCTTTGGTAAAACCCCAGAGTTGTATACCGTACGTCCATATAGGCTTTAGCGCTTGCTTATATAAAAGCAGTTTGTTGTATATACTTAGCTTGGAATGTCTTCCAAGTAGCCAATACAATTCTCTCTTATTTTCTTGTATGTGAAGCTAACATGTGTCGATTTGGTCTCGTTAAGAATAATGCGCCAAAGTTTTGTCCAGTCGCAGACTTTATCCAAAGCTCGTTGGAGTTTTTCAGTTGCTGACACGATTGAACTTTCCGTTGCCAAAATAGCAGTATCGTCCGCGAACGTAGATACTATGGTACCTTCTAGATATCGAAGGGGCATTTAACAATGTGAAAACTCAAAAAATTGTGGAGGCACTCTCGATATACTGTAATAACCAAATAATAAACAATTGGCTAGAACACATGCTTACAAACCGCATTATCACAGCTTTACTAGGAGACGACACAAGAAGGGGAACAGTCCGTACGGGAACACCACAGGGGGAGATAACATCTCCTTTTCTGTGGGTGCTCACAATGGACAACCTTTTAAAAGCACTGGATGGAACCTGTGCGAAATGTGTAGCGTACGCAGATGACCTAGCCGTTCTGATAAGAGGTAAGCACCTGAACATCATAGGAGAGCTTATGCAAAACACCATTCGAATCATAAAAGAATGGACGGAGGAGAGTGGATTAGAAATAAATCCAAATAAAACGGAAATGGTTCTCTTTACAAAGAAAACCAAAACTAGTGACTTTCACATTCCACAACTCGGAGGAGTATCACTACAACTCCGCGACAGTTGTCTGGACAGGAAACTGACCTGGAGAAAGAACCTGGAAGAAAGAGTCATCAAAGCCAAGAGAGCATATTGGATATGCAGGAGGGCCATCGGGAAGTCATGGGGCTTGAAACCGAAATAGGTCCACTGGATATACGAATGCGTAATAAAACCCATCATCTTCTACGGTGTAGTTGTATGGTGGCCAGTGATGGGCAAAAAGTATGCACGAGACTTGCTAACTAAGGTGCAGCTTATGGTTTGCCTGGGTATTACAGGAGCACAATCCTCGACACCAACCGCGGCCATGGAAGCGATACTTAACATTCTACCAGTGCACCTCGAAGCGAAGAAGATTGCCGGCATTTCACCCTCACGGCTTAGAACTATCGGCCATTTCACCGGTGGTGCAAATACGGGACATCGAAAAATCACCGAAATGATAAGAGTAATGATACAACTCATCGATTGCCCCAGTGATGTTGAAAAATCGTATACGTTCTCCAACAAACTTCGAAACAATTTTCCCCGCAAAAGAATATTGGACGTATGAAAGAACGACAAGAAACTCCAATGGGATATCGGTTTATACAGATGGCTCTAACATATCAGGGGAATCAGGGGCTGGCATCTTCAGTGCTTACCCACCGATTGAACTTGCTATTCACCCAGAACCATTTGTATCGGTGTTCCAAGCAGAAGCCTATGCAATTATGAAGACACCAGCGAAGAAAGGCAAATTGACATCTGCTCGGACAGCAAAGCAGCAATTAGCGCGATCACAAACCCCATGTCGAAATCACGACTAGTAAGGGAGTGCAAAAATAAATTGAAATTACTTGCCAGACGCAATAGAGTCCGTCTCACATGGGTACCGGGGCACGAAGGTGTACCGGGTAACGAAAAGGCAGACGAACTAGCAAGGAAAGGAGCAGGCAATACAGAACTGAACCCGGATAATACAATAGGGGCCCTCTGACAACTATTAAAACAATAATCAATGAAAAGATACGACAGGAGTTCAATAACTACTGGACGAATCTAGACACGTGCAAAGTGGCTAGATCTGTAATAACCAAACCGAGTAACAACACAGCAAAAAGAGCTCTAAACTCAAGCAGAACAAAATTGAGATTGATGGTGGGACTTTTAACAGGGCACATCAATCTCAACAAACATACGTTCAGACTCGGGATAGCTGATACAACAATCTGTGCCAACTGTGATGAGGAGGAGGAAGATATAGAACACTTCCTCTGTCACTGCCCCGCTACAGCGAGGCTAAGGCTGAAAATTATGGGATCTCCAAGGATTCCGGATATTACACACCTCAATAAGAAAGGAATCGGGGATATACTGGAGTTCGCCAGACGAACACTACGATTCCCCGATCACTATACGATATAGCTGATACTACCCATGATCCCTAGACCTAAATCCTCTCAATACATAATTCCCAAAACACATCACTATTCCTTACAGTTTCGCAGATGAGGGGAACACAACGGGCCCAATGGAGGCCTAAGTGAAGAGTATAAGCTCACCCTCTTAAACCAACCAACCAACCAACCATGGTACCTTCAGTTTGGGGTATATCTCGAGTGTACAGCAAAAATAAAACAGGACCAAGAACACTTCCTTGCGGAACTCCAGCGGCGATTTCCTTGAACTCGGAATATTCAGTTCCGTGTTTAACACGAAATAATCTGTTTTCAAGGAAGGATTCTAAGATCGTAAATAAGTGTTCCGGAAGAATCCGTCTTAGCTTGTACTTCAAGCCATCGTACCAAACCTTATCGAAGGCTTGAGAGACGTCAAGAAAAGCGCTAGAGCAAATCTGTTTCCCCTTCAGGGCTTTTTCAATTTTAGGGATTATTCTATAAACCTGATCAATTGTGGAATGCTTGATTCTGAACCCGAATTGGTGGTTAGGTATAAGGCGTCTTTCTTTAATGACCGGTTGGATGCGTTTCAATAGGAGTCTTTCAAATACCTTTCATATTATTGGTAGGAGCGATATTAGTCTGTACGGTTCCTTGTCGCTTAGAGATTTTCCCGGTTTCGGAATTATTATCACTTCTGCAACTTTACACGGATCTGGAACGTATAACAGTCTAATTGAAGCGTTTATTAGATATAAAAGTTTAATTAACGCTTTTTTTTGCATTTGTCAGTTATTAAATCGTAGCCAGAGGCCTTATTAATTTTCAGATTTCTTATCGTCTGGCAAAGTTCTAAAGTTATTCGTATCAGATGTCGTTGCCATACCTCTAAGATCGTCTATCAATGGTTGTCCATCAAATAGCTTAAACGTTCCTTCTATGTAGGTATTCGGCTAAAAGATCCGCCATTTCTTTGTCACCCTTTGCCCATTGGCCATTGTTTTTTTCTGATTGGTGGCGATTACATTTGGGGTTTTTAGATACTTTTTATCGCTCTTCAGAGGGAGTAATTTGTGCATTTTTCGGTTGTTAAGCCTTCAAGGTCTCGCTGTTTTTTATATCTTGAATTGCTTTTCTAAGTTTATTACAAGGACAAGAACCAATTAGTTTATTTGAATAGATCTTTGTGTTCCTGGATATATCTAAATGTAGGCCAAACAAGTTCATTTTCAATTCACTTTCAGATCAATCTGTTAAATTTATTTATCATCATCCTAACTACCGCGCTATACATACACAACACTCTTTGTATCAAATTAAATATTAACATCACTTACACATGTAAAATTTGTAGCTATTTCTTGGCACTAGTCCTTCCATAGGCTCCTAGTTACACTTCCAAGTGCAATTAGGCAATGGAATGGTGGTGATGATGCGGTAGACTGACGAGTTGCGCCGAATGCGCATGAAGGTGCGCATGTGACGGTTGTGCAATAAGTTTAACTGGGTGTACATGTGGTGCTGGAGCTGCTATGACCTTAGCTAGTTGAACTTGAACTGGGTGAGCGAATCCAAGTGAGAGATGATGAGTCTTGGTGATTGGTCCAGGGATGGCACGGTATGCAGGAGCAAATGGAAGGGGTTCTAAAAGTGGTGGAAGAGGTCTGGTCAGTGGGACTGGAAGGGGTAAAGGAGCCGGGAGTAGAGGAGCAGGTGCTGGATAGTAGGAAATTGGAGCGGGTGCTGGCCATAATTGAGCTGGTGCTGGCCACAATGGTGCTGGTGGAGCATGGACAACAGGAGCAGGCAGGATTGGTGCTTGTAGGACTGGTGGTGGAAGGATCGGTGTTTGTAGGACTGGTGGTGGTAGGAGGGGTGGTGGTGCGAATGCCAATGGTGCTCCTGGGAATTGTAGATGCGACGCAAAATCATAATGTGGTCCAATGCTTGCACTCGCTATCGACGCCAAAGCCAAGGTGGCACATGCCTATGAGAGAGATAGTAGATTGTAAACAGGAATTTTGTATGTACTTTCATTCTACTTACAAATTTTAACAGAGACATACTGTTTAATTGAAATGGTAATCCTTAAAAGTGAAAGAAAACTAAGCTTCTCTTATCTGAGTTCCTTCTAGGCTTGTTAAGTGGTAATAAACGTAATACACTTGTTACTCACAGTCGGGTGTTTGTCGAATGTTGATTAATTATTAATTGCACCCACAATTTATATTAAAAACGCATTCAATTGAATTGTTTGACTGATGTCGGTCCGTCCAAATATCGTCTGTTGATAGTTTCACTTTCGTTGCGCTACAAACCATTTTTGGGAACCATTTGGCGATGGGTCTTCGTGACTTCTGTTCATCGCTTGTCAAAACGTGAGTCTTCCAATGTATGTACTTCTTACCGCATATCACCGCTATGGTCACATATTGTTTTCAATTTGGTTAACCATTGAGTAACTTGGTGAGGTAGAGTTTGGATATAAACGGAAGTAAAGACAAAGTGTACGAGGTATTATGTCAGAGTTATGTAATGCTTTCTAGACTGGGCACTATGAGTGCAGACAAAATTTCTGCTATATGTTATGTAATATCTATTAATCTTAAATAAGAAACAGAACTAGTCTTTCTACTTGAAGTCTACTGAACTGAAATATTACTCGTATATTCTCTTGACTATTCGAATTGCGACAATAATTTATTTTGAATTGTAGTATCTGGACCTCCATTACTTGTAATTTCTACAACTTGTTCCCGTTTCTTAAATCCTACTCCTCTCTTACGTTGCCAAAACAATAAAAGAAAAATCGTTTTGATAATGTAAAACAGTGGTCACTTTTTTATTGCCATATAAATTCATAATTCATTCCTTTCATTGTTTATAGAATTCAAATTCAAATTTAGACAGCTTTGGATGCCAAGGTTAAACTACAATATATCCTCTATGGCAGCAGAAGTAATGGAATGAAGCTACTAATTTTTAGTGGAAGAAGCAATGGTTTAGATAAACTCATAGCTGGCTTGAGAACTGAGCTTACCGTAAGTATAAAAGTAAACAATGCGATTTCTTAGATTATTTCGATTGAAATCACAGCTCCTTAGATACGAAAAACGCAACCAACGAAGATTACTTACACACTTCATTGGAGCAACAATCTTCTGCAACTCTCGCCCACCTTAAGTATTTCCCTCCAACGGCTCTGATCCTAACCGATTTGCCTCCAATTTCAAACACCAAGCTTCTGCAGACCTTCCAAATATTAGATCATCTTCCGTAAATAAGTTCATGTCTCAAAGCAGCCTGAAAATAATAAAAAAAAAATAAAATAAGGAAAGTTGCAATCTGTCTAGAACTGATCGTATGATACCCTATGTCCCATCTTTTAACTCACCCATAATAAATTGAGCGTGACGTTGCGATATTTTTAAAACAAATTCAATGATATCTTTCTACGCAGAGGATATTTCCGCGATTATTAAGAAATTTTATCACAAAACTAATGTTGCACGTTTTTCTTAGCAGATAGTGATCGTGGCTCGCATAATGTGTAACCGAAGTTCACGGATTCTGATGAGATATTTACAATAAATCTCACCGTAAAAAGTTTTGAAAAGCAGTCTAAGTTTTTTTTTTTTAATAAAACCCTTCCAAAAAGTGGGCGTGGCTATCAGTGCCGTGGGGTAAAATTTCAAGAGAGAGAAGCCGAAAAAATTTTAAGTAAAATGTTTTATTCAGACTTACCATTTTGGTGCTTATTCGAAACACAGACTTATGATATGCAATCCAAGCCACCTTTGTTATACTTTAAGTCATTGGAATTTACGTAGACAATGAGCTCATCACATAAAAAAGTGGCTTCGAAAGAAGCCGTTCTGGAGCGTTGTTAAATATAAAAAATTTAGCAATTACAATTATGTACTACCTATTTGTACTCTAAAGCTATCCTACGTTTCTTTTTTACGAATTCTGCTAAAACTCTTTCATTTCTAAAAGAAGGTGCTTTTCGAAAGATAAAATTGCCAGGTCTGAGAGTCTTTCTTCTTTGTGGGAATTTCTTAAGTATGGACTACGTTTAAAGTCGAAAAATTACTTTCGACAGAGGCCACATTCAAATGCAGGGTTAAAAAGATTTCACACAATGTTAGAGTTTAAGAAAAAGTATCTCTAAGCATTTCCGTATTAAAATGCTTATAAAGTTGAAAAACCTCAAGCTTTTTAAGTGAAAACTTTGAGTTCCTTTGCGTGGAGGTTCTGAGCAGTCACTTACGCTCTCATAGATTGAGTCAAATTAGTTTAAAAATTCAGAATGAATCCATGACTCAAAACCCTCGATCTCTTGCTTCGCAAGCTCTATGTCAGATTGTTTATTTTGAACTAAACTAAAAGGAATATCTGTTTTTGCAAATATGACCGAAGTAACATGCAATAAAAAACAGAATTCTTTGTCCTGCAGTTTGTACAGCAAACTTTCGGACATAACCAGAGTATCGTTATCCCATTATCCTGGTTCACATAAAATCTGTTCTAAAGTTTTTAAAATATCTTCTCTGCAATTGAATAAGACGTTCACTATAAGCGAATGGTATTGCCATCGAGACTCTGATATCCCGGGCATTTGTCGATCAGCAATTGCCTTTAGCAGATTGGTTCTTTTAGATGATTTATTAAAAAACCTAACGATACTACTAACAAAGCCAAAAATTAATTTCAACTCAGGAATGCTTTCTAACGATTTAGAACACTAGATTCAGAACATGGGCATAACAGGGAATAAAAATAGCCATTGGGCATATATTCCGGATTCTTATTTGGACTCCACAATGGCCACCGGACATTACTGCCGCACCATCGAATGACTGACCTATTAACTTTTCTTTACAGTTAAAACTATCTATGACATTTAAAATTTTATAGCACAAAATAACCGCGTTTCCACCGACACTCACGTCAAAGAAACCTAGAAATCAGCTATACTATGTATCAAGAGTCATTTTGAATGCCATTGGAGAGGCCGGAAAAAATGGAGTTTTGGGAACATGAACTTTGTTTTAAATGCGAATCCATTAAATGGTTGTACTTAGCCAAGTATGAAAGGATTTCAATCCAGATTTTTCGTCGTGACCACGGAATTTTGTTTTTTTTATAAAAAAGAAAGCTGACTGAATTCGTGGGTTTCTTTTAGAAGAAAATCAGTTAAACAACACTCAAAATTAACTAGAGACATCCTGTCTAAGAATAATAAGAATGTTCAATGGGGCACCTCTTGAGTAGATTTATAAGTACTTACTTGGTATATAGCTAACTTAGCTCACTCACTCTTTTATAAAACTAACTTAACTACCAATATGTAATTGCTAAATTTTTAAAATTTTCTAATAATTAGCAGTCACAAAAATTACAAAAATTTGCATCCATATTTTCAATAACCTCAAACCTCAAACGCCGTTCGAACCACTACATCACCGAATAACTCGATTTTCGTCAGCTTATTTTGTTGCCTACAATAAATAAAAAAAACTCATTCGAACTAAAACCTTTCTCCTCCACCAATGTTCATCCACAAAAGCCAAGAAATCCCGGGTTATTTTCCTCATAAGCGAATGTATGTTAGACAAAGAAATCGCAAATAAACTTCTACTATATGCCAGAAGGGAATAGAGTTGAAAATGAACGGCTTTTCAAAAGAAATTCATTGCACGCTTTTCTTTTGAAAAAGAAGTTGTCTCTCGCTAGCGGAGTTCATACTTGTCTCGGCTATGTGTGCGAGTTTGTGTATGAGTAAAAATGAATAAACAACCGAAATGGTCGCAGCATTTCATCTTCGAGCGTGTATAAAGTTATGATTTATGAATGAAAAATGGTTTGATGAACAAATAATTGAATGTGATGGTTGGCAAGTGTCAAAATAAAAATGTTTGATATTTGAAAAGGGAAGCCGGAAGGAATCGGCTTGTATGGACACCACGCCACTGGTGGCTATGTACAATGTATGGACGAAATATAGAAAACACCAAAGTCTACATATTTTGTTTAAACAAATATTTTTCAGTTTCTAGCAAAAATATTGAAAAAAATTAAATTTCTTTAAAAGTGGGCGTGTATGTTAGCAGATTTCAAAAAGTTTTACACTTATACTGCTACGAACTCTGGAAAGCTTATATACCAAATTGCATGTTCCTAGGTCAAAATTTAAGACCCAAAACGTGGTGACATACGGATGAACATGGCTAGATCGTCATAACTTTTGCTGATCAGAAATATGTAGGTATACTTTTGGGGGTCAATTATTATTTCTCTATGTTATAAACTATGTATCAAACTTAGTATACCCTGGATGGGGTATAATAAGCAAATCCGTTAAATAAACAAAACCATGGACACAATCATCCACTGGTGCGCTATTGGTTGCAATAACAAGCGATTGTTTGTGACTTTTCCTTGCACCTATTGCAAGTATTAGTTTTGAAAAAAAAACTCGACCTCGATGGAGAATCTAAAAAAAAAAATGGGTCTATCTCTCTGTATGTCCGTCTATCTATACTGCAGCCTAAATTGGAGTTTTTTTTTCGAAAACTGTTCAAACGTTTTCGTTTAAATTACATATTTGAGTTACAGTGGACATTTGCCAATAGATGGCGTACCAGGTTTTTACGAACAAAAATGTGTTTAATGGTTTATGAAAATTTGGTATTTCTCGGCTATGACTAGATTGATTTTATTCGAAATCAATATTTCACATGTATAGGAACAAGATTATCCACACCAAGTTTTGGAAAATTTTCAAATTATTTTAACGATTTTGCTTCAATTTTGAATCTTAGTGATTTGCAGATGACTAGATGCAAGCCAAAATCTTACATTTGAGCTTCTTACGGTTCTTGGAACCACAGTTTAATGATTAATATCTCAATCCCTTCACCAATTAACGCACACATGAAAAAAAAAAAAAATATATTCAAATCGGTTCAGCGATGGATCCTAAATCTGCTTTTGATAGATTTTTCTCTTTATGAGATTGATACATAATATTTTGGGGTATCTACATACTACTACTTAATTTCTATAGAGGACAACCGCAACAATATGCGTTCTAAGGTATAGATATACTCGTAGATTCAAATTATTATAACTACAGTCAGGGCCACAACTAAAGGTATAGTATGTTTCTTTTGTAGTATTGGATTAAGCTGCACGATTTACAGCACTCTTACAGCTTCGTCCTTGACATAAATACATCCCTTCTTAAAAATAAGAATTACAAACTCTGAATTATGTCTTCCCTTTTCCCACTGACTGTAAGTTGGAAAAGCGCCCGCCAATTTGGAATTTGGACAGTTTTCAAAACAGTCTATGACAAAGGAGGAAATCACTACACATATTGTAATATGCGGGCTATGGCTCGAGTAGATAAAACGTTATTCTGTGAGATTATTTCTTTATTTTCGAGTCTATAGAACAATTCAAGTTCACACTATACTATTCTCCGTAAATTCTTTTCTTACAAGGTCTCTTTCTTCTCAAATCACTTTATCTCATTTCAATTATTAATTCACAAATCCAAACTAATTACTTCTTGTTAACTCTCAACTTTCAATTTATCACAAAATTACAACTTCGCCTATTATCACTTTTCCAATCTCTGCGTGCGATTCGAAAATCAACTGCCCCTGCCTCGATCGCCATCTGTTCTTATATAGTCGCATTTCTGATAGCCAGAAACTTCTAGCAAATTCTTCGACCGCTGGAACGAGAAAATTCTGATGTAATAATTCCAAGATGACAGCTGCAGCCAATAATCTCTTGCGGTTATAATTCTCTTGCGGTTATAATTCTCTCTTAATTCCGCGACGTCGTCTTATACACATTCCTTTTCTTCCGTGGACACGAACCTCGAATGTGTTCCGAAAAGACACTTCGGAATGTAATTTTGTGTTGCTTACTTTTGGGCGTAGTTATTATGCTACTTGAAGACTAGTTGTGCATTTGAATTTATTATAAGATTGCTGCCAATTAAGACTACTATAGCTGCAATTATTTACGGAATTTTTGATTTAAATTAAATAATAATAATAATCTTAGGTGTGGGTGTGGCTATCACCACTCAAATTTATGGATAAAGATAAGATTTTTAAAAGAAAGCTTGCGCATTGAAACCGTCAACAGCACTCATCTGTTTGGAAAAAAAAGTTCCGTAAAAGTGGGCGTGCTATGTTTTTCTACCTATATGTAACGTATGGGCGAATTATAGAACAAGTGTAACTTAAGGGGTCTGACCATGCGTCCCTGATTAGATGGGGAGCAGTTCCACTTCTTAGTTTTTGTTCTGGCATCTGGACATTTCCCGATTTAAAATAAATTAAACTGGAATTCACTTTCTAACTACTAATTTGGTATAACCGCTATTCATATATTTCGACCTCTTAAATAGGAAATTTCAAAACAAAAAAAATGCTGACATGCAGATGTTTATGAATCTGGGTGTGAAAACTGGATTCACGGTTAAGAGAAGACTGCGGAAAGAAGCCTTTCAAGTCATCGGCTGCTGGTGTTAGTTCTGTCATATACTCCAGCTGAATATAGCTAACGGCCGGGAAACAAAAAGTGGTTCTGCAGCTACTTGATAATATTTTGCAGTCAAGGACAGGTACTTATCACTTTTATTTCCTCATTACAAAGTTCAAATCTGTCAAATACATGCATAAAACTTCTTCACAAATGAACTTCAACGTCAAAACAATAGCAGAAAACTCCTAAAATCACATAAAACGCCTAAAGCGATCGAGCCTGCCTCCAACTTCTTCAAAATCCAATGCTGAAAACAAGATGTACAAAGGAATTGTAGCACCACTGCACCCAAACCAGATTTCCCAAACAGAATTCCTGTGTTTAAACCTCCACCCATTCGGAAAATAATTGTTCCATAAAGAATGTGAGTAAACGAATCGGACGAAAAACTTTTCCTGTATATTAAAAAATTATGTAGCATGCCGAGCGGACTAGTGAGGCGATGAGAAGTGGGAAAGGGACCAATTTACTTAAATCGTTGAGGCACCCAGAGGAGATTTAACCTTCGATTTAACATCATAACTTACTCCTCGAAATAACATCTTTTTTCCTATCTCATTAGATAGTTGAAATTTATTTTTTTTAAAGCTGCTGCTGGTATTTACATGCTAGAAGGCACAATCACGGTAACGTGGCACCGTAGATTAAAAGCTGTTTCTGAAGGCACTTGAAACGTGGAACACAGGAAAAATAATTAAAAAATTCGAAGAGTCAAAGAAAGCATACACACGTGTACTATTTCAAAGAAGCTTTATGAAATGGTGCCAATATGCACAAAATACTGATCCCATTCATCTTTTAACTACAAAAAAAAGTTTCATCAAAATCGGTTACCTATAGCCGCAGATAATATTCTAAGGCGAACAGAGTCGGGTAGCTTTTTTTTTTTTAAAAACCCATCCGTCGACCTATATAAAACATATCTCACTGCTTTGTGGGCCTTAAATTTTGACCTACATAGGAAAATATAATTTGGTATACAAGCTTTATGGAATCCGGAGCAGTACAAGCGTAAAAATCGTCAGACACAGACATGCCCACTTTCAAAAAAAAAAAAAAAAAATTTGTTTTTGTTCAAAAATATTGTCAAGATAAAATATTTGAACGTTGACTTTCTTTACATTTCTTCCATACATTATACATAGCCACGCCCAGTTTTTAGGGGCGTTTTCTTAAAAAAAAACGATGAATCCGTGAATCCATTAACTTCGGTTTCACATTATGCGAGCCCCGACCACTATCTGCTAAGAAAAAGTTGCAACAAAAGTTTTGTGATCTTAAAAATCTCGGAAATATCCACTGTATGGAAGGATATCATTGAATCTGTTTTAAAATGCAGTGATAAGGTAGTGTACCTCGGAACGATTTTAACATATTCTTTTTTGACTTTTTTATTTTTTGACTCACAATAAAAACGAGCTCGTATTTAGCAAGAGTGTGGTTTTTCCTTAAATCTATGAGTCAATATTTCTTTACGTTTGAATCAAGAATATGGCAGGTGCCTAACCGTTTCAAGGTACACGAAGGTAGTATACCTTGGAACAAAGTGAGGTGTACCTTGGAACATTGACAAAAGTAGCAAATTATGTGATCAGTTAAAATGAAAACTATTTATTTATTTAACAAAGTGAGTTAATAATACTAAATTAAATCCATGTTTTTAAGAAAATTAAAGACCTAAAATTGGGTCATCTTTTAAAACTTAATTGAGTTTGTCATCCTGTAAATTTCTTCCACTGTCAACTCGTCATCTCCACTAAAATCTTCTTCGTTTTCATCAATCGTGGAAGAAGCTGCAACCTGACTTGTGGATGGTGCTTGTGTTTGGTCATCTGCACTAATTAATTGGTTATCTCCATTAGTAAGGTTTCCGCATCCGATTGGTATTTCAGGGCAAGGCCGATCGGTCACATAGCTGCTCAGAAACTCATCATCTTTGAAAATGTCCCCATTGAAAGGGCAAGGGTAAGCATTTCCGACAATTTCTGCCATATTATAGAGTGTCATAGGTTTTCCAGCATTGTTAAGCATCCACTCGCTTGCAGCTTTTTTGTAATAGGTTTTGTACGGTCCAAATACTGTTCTGACAAGAGGCTGCATTTTATGAAAGGTATGCTGCAGAAGAGTTAGAAGTACAACTGAATGCTGTCACGCAAGATTAATTGCGGGGAGATTGTCCATAATTAACAACACTTTTTGGTCTGGAGTTGGCTTAGAGTGCGAAATAAAGTGCTTTAGGAACTGTATGAAAACTTTCTTGTTTGACCAGCCTGATTGATTAGCCCCACCAATACACCCTGGAGGAGCATTGTTAAGCATATGGGCTTTGAAATTTACCCTTGGAAAAATCAGCGTCGGAGGTACGTGGTGACATTAATACCACGTTCTCCTGAGGTCATGCTACCTATCTGTTTTTCACCCTTGGCAGCTATAACTTTCGGTGGAACATGGACAGTCGAATTCCCGGTCTCATCAAAATTGTAGATTCTACTCGGATCGAATTTGTAGCGAGAAAGACAATCTTTAAGGTTATTAAAGAAGCTCATACCATTGGAACGATTGAAGCTGTCTTGTGTTGTTGGAAATACTTGTTGCATTTGGTTTTCTTAGTGATAAGGCTGGGTGCCGTCTCAAAAAGCCAATCATCCAATCTTTTCCGGCTGCTTCGCTCTTTATCCAAGATTCTGGCAGATTTTTTTTCCATTTGCTTTTGCAAAACGAAATGCTAACTTCTTTGTGTCATATTTGGAGAGTCCATAATGCAACTTAGCTGCTGTTGCCAGGTATTCCGCTAACGAAAGTTCTTCCTCAGTGGTTAGTATTTTCTGTGTGCAATATTCGAATGATAGCTGAATGTTTAAGAGCCAGAATCTAGATAAAGTTTCAGGTGTCCAAATAAAGTTGTTTTTGAAATATTATGCGTTTTGGCAGCTTGACCGACGGTTTCTTTATTGCAAACTACATCTTCTAAAGAATCCTTCAACGCCTTTTCGTCAACATGGGCTCGTTTTACTCCAAATTTGCTGCGAGGCATAGTTTGGGCCTTACGAAAGCAAAAAAAGGAAAAGCATATGACGCGATCCGTGTACCTTGGAACGTACCAAAGTACACGAAAAATTTCATTCCAATTTACACGACACAGCCATCTTGTGCTCAAGCAGATGAAACATATTTTTTTTTTTGAGGAATTAGAACTCACTTTCTGCACAACACTGCCACAATATTTCACTTTTTCGGAAAAAAATAGCAACACCCCAGTCGAACTATTTGCATTCTCACAACAGACTTCAGAAAATTTAAGAAAAAATAACTTTGACGACGCAGAAAATAGTTTTGGCGTATTTTGTTTACGTCCGACTCAGAAGGATTATGCAAGGTGCCTTGGATAAGATTAGCACATGGGCCACTGGATGTGGATTTAGCGTCAATCCGAGCAAAACTGAACTGATGCTCTTTACCACAGAAACCAAAATACCGGCTTTCACGCCTCCACGGCTTAATAACCAATTACTCTCGTTATCATCTAGTGCTAACTACCTAGGTGTGGTACTCGACCCTAAATTAAGCTGGAAGCTTAACATTGAACAGCGACTAAAGAAAGCCTGTATGGCTTTTTATGCTTGTAGCAAAACATTCGGTAAGAAATGGGGACTCCGTCCGAAGATGGTCATTTGGATGTATACTGCGGTGGTGCGCCCTATACTTTCCTATGGATCGCTAGTTTCGTGGCCGGCGGTTAATAAAGCATACATTACCAAACTCATCAACAAAGTACAAAGGACTGTGGCTCTAGGTGCTACAGGGGCGATGAGAACATGCCCAACTGAAGCCTTGAACGTAATCCTTCACCTTATACCACTCGACCTTCATATAAAGTACATATCAGCATGTGGTGCGGTTAGATTAAGAGAAACAGGTAGCTGGTGCGATAGTCTCTACAGCCACAACAGCATCCTTAATCTGCTACCTCAGGAGTTGGCGGCAAATCCGACCGACTATATAATTCCCAGGGTGAACTTTCGAAATGATGTCACTGTGAGATTCCCTTCCAGGGCGGAATGGAAATGTGGCACGGTGACTAACGAGTTCAATACAACCATTTTCACTAACGGGTCGAAAATGGACTGCGGGGTAGGGGCGGGAATCTTTTCTGAATCCCTCAATATCTCTAGTTCATTCCGTCTTCCCAATTCATGCAGCGTATTCCAGGCGGAAGTTCTTGCTGTACGAGAGGCGTGCCGTCTCCTCAAACATACATCGATACAACTTAACACCATAGCCATTTTTATTGATAGCCATGCCGCTATCAAAGCCATCGTATCTGCGGCTTCCTCCTCCAAACTTGTGGAACAATGCAAGGAGGAGCTTGCCGCACTCGGTCATCGGTCTAGGATCAGCCTCATCTGGGTGCCTGATCATAGTAACATTGACGGAAACGAAAGAGCTGATGAATTGGCGAGGCAGGGATCTGCCCTTGACTGCTCCCGTGCGGAGGATGTCAACATTCCGTTAGGGGCCCTTAAGGGTAGAATCTTTGCTCATTTCCTTACAGATGCTTGTAATAGATGGCGAGGGTTGCAGAACTGTGTCATATCCAGGCAGATGTGGGGCCCAAGTATAACTGGCGCAGAACACAAGAGCTATTAAACAGAAACCGGGCAGATATTGCTAGAGTTCTGGCAATTAGCACTGGCCATTGGCCCATAGGGGTCCACGCAGCTAGACTGGGCATTACTTTTAATGCACATTGTCGTAGCTGCAATGTGGCCAACGAGCCTGAAACAACCATTCACTTCTTTAGTAAGTGTCCCGCCCTTAGTAGGGTCAGACACCGTATACTTGGCAGACACCTTTTTGATAATATTAGTGAGTTAGCGGAGACAAGCATCGGGGACATCATCAGTTTCCTCAATGCCACGGGGTGGCTTTAAATAATCTTTTCTCTCCTTTCCCACAAGTCCAACGTCAGTTTCTACAACAATTTAGGTCACTTGAGTTGTGGTATTAAAACGGCGCCTCTGCGCTAATTATGTTTCAGCATCGCATGCTGTCACAAACACACCTACCTACCTACCTACCTTATTGCTTAAATGAATTCAAAGTATGAAAAAAGACTGTCGTTCCAAGGTACACTACTTTCCCCTATCATATGATCCATTCTAGATGAATTGTATCTTCCCTGTGTGTTTTTTCTTCCTTTGAAACAATGTTGTGATCTGCAAGTTTGACACGGGCGAAGTTGGGCAGATCTGATAGTAAACCAATAAAATTGTAATGCTTCTTGATAAGTAGGCACGAGAACCGGCTGGGGGATTTTTTGCTTTCTTCTTTTAAGTCCCCAAATATTTGATGTAAGTTTATAGGTCCTTTGACTTGTCACACTACCAACGCCGCTGATTAAAATAAAATTACCCAACCTGTTACTTTTCTTACCTTCGTTTAGGAGGACCAACCCAAATGATTCGCATGTGTCTTTTTATCCGGTGAAAATCGAATGATTATATTTTGCATTAACCACTTAGCATATCGTTTTTACTTTTTTATAATGCAGTGCAATGTATGACAAACTGGCAAATGTTTCATTCATTACATTACACTTTATGAATACCTACCACAATCTGTGCATTGACAATATGAAAACATTTCTACGTGCTCTGAATTAGAGCTGTAGTCTAGCACATTCAACTATTCGCATAAATTAACTATAACTCTGGTGAAAATACCTCTAACAGCAAACACAACAAACCGAACATACAAATTCTGTTTTTATTTTTTACCTACGATGTGTATCTACTTCAATATATTATGCAAATTGGTAGGTTAGTTCTACAAGAAAGACTGACCTTGAAACCGAAAGCTTGGAGATGCTAAAAAGGAACTAATTGGCATTCAGGTGGTGAAGAATTTGGCTGAACAAAATTCCTGTAGTACCTACAGTTTTTATTTAAATAAACAAGAACTAGAAGATTTACTGGATATTTTCAAGCATACCAATCCGTAAATTGTAATTGAAACGACCGCCGGTACGTACGTAGACGTATCATAATTTTTCGAAAGTGTTTTAATGACAACGCCGCGCCGTCTTTTAAAATTAAAATAAATACTAATCAAAATTTAATTGACACTAATTTACAATTCATATCACTTTGTTTAAATTTATGGTTAAATAAACTTAAAAGCAGGTGACGCCTGCATTCGATTTGGTCGATTATGTATCCAATTGGTAGGTCTTTGGATTATTAATTATTCTGCACTGTGTACGAGTAACAGCCTTGTGGGAATGTTCTTGCTGCTACAGTTTTAATTGATCATTTTGATGACTTCTTGGTGTTTACATTGCCTAAATCAGTTGTTTATGAGTGCTAGTTGCTAATATGAAGTGAATGCTATATTCTACGTACGCATATCTTGTTGCATGTGTATGCATCAATCTGGGTATGAAAGACCTATGCCGACTTAGTTTGAATATTAATGTAGCCAATATGGATATTAGATAGTCGACAAGAAAATGCCTATCGAAAATTTTCATTTATCGATTAAATGTTTGCCCCTGGACCATTAAATCGAGCAGTGACCGGAGTTTATGAAGCTTCGGGTTGTCCATAAATTACGTATCTACGTTGCGATAATTTGTTATCAGCCGGAGGGAGACAGTAGGCCTAGATGTTATATTATGTCACAAAAGTAATTAAAATTAGATTTATTACTTACTCAAAATGGTTTTTATATCACAGCTCAATATAAATATTTTTTAAAAGTTATGTAAATTAAAAACATTTTTTTTTTATTTAATTTCCGGTAATTTTCGTAAAAAATGCTAATTAGTTGAGTTCCAAAATCTACAATAGTGAATTTTTTTTATTGATTTTGACGCATAAATATTTATTTATAAAAACATATAGGAATGTTACAAAATGTCTGGGAACGGATGGTATGGTGTGGTAACCTATTCCTGATCTTCTAACCTAAATTTTTAACTCAAATTCAATGATATCATTTTTAAGGGATTTTGTCAGAAAAATTATTGTAACAAATTGTTTTTAGGAGAAAGTGGGCGTGGCTGGATTCTGAACAGTGCTGCCAATAAGAAACAAATTATCGTAATAAAAAGTCGAACAACAAAATATATTTATTCACGCAGAGGGTGTTTCAAAAAGGTTGGGTTATTCATATTTAGTCATCCTCTTCTCATCAAGGCAAACGGAAAGACTCCGCCTGACACGCCAACGAACTATGAGTGCTTATAGTGCACACGTACCACACAGCGTTTTACACCGGCCGTGGTGTCATACTCGTACACATGCAATGAAATAACAATAAAGAAAGTTTCACCAACAACTGTTACAGGTAGAACTGTTCACATTCAGGCAAGCTTATCAGGGTGGACTGAGTATGTATATCAGACTTGCACTAACTTTTTGACTTATTTTCTGTTGTGCAAGGTGGCGCAAAAGTCATAACACTATCGGCATCCGTCTAATGTCATCGCGACTTTGACATTTGTTAAGTAAACAGACTAGGACAGACGGACACGTAGACAAACCATGGATTGATATACTCTTCAAGAAAGAGGAGTAATTGAGTCAATGTTTTTGAAAAATAATCGGTCTGTGGTTTTGACTCTGTGACACCTACTTTGGTTGTGTGACACCAACTGGGTAAACACTGCTGCGTTTAGCCGCTCGCTTCGAGGAGACTGGTTCAACACGGGATAGTATCAGACGTGGCCGGACACGAAGCAGTAGTTCGGTCGAGAATATCGCTGCTGTGGCTACAAATATCCAAGAGGATCCTCAAACAAGACCGCCAATCGCGTGTAAATTACAGTCAAGCCCTCATAAACCTCGACAGCGATGAGGATGATTTTCCATTGCGTGCAATGCACAAATAGCATCCTTTCAATGCTCCGTTTAGGGAGGAAAGGTAATTGGCTCATATTTTTTCCAGGCCGTCGTCTGCAACACTGTTACTGTGACTGGTGAGCGCAACAGAACCATGATCAACAACTTCTTGCTGCCGCAAATTGACGAATAGAGTTTGGAGAACATGTGGTTCCAGCAGCACAGCACAGAGCGTTTCCCTGGCGCTTAATTTCTTGTTTTTGCGATTTGTACTGGCCTGCAAGACCGCTCGATTTGACCGTTCCAGACTTTCTTTTTTTGGGGTTCTTTAAAGTCACGGCTCTATACCACATACCTTGGTGGCCCTAAAGGAGAACATCAGATAAGAAGTGGAGAATTTATCACCAGAAGTTTTGAGAAAAGTTACGGAAAATGCTGGTATATAACGAGCCTGTGGCGACGGCCACTTGACCGATATTTTCTTAGCGACTTAATGAAACAAAATCAACAATATAGTCAACAAACAGTACACATTTTTTTATTTACAAAGTTACTGCCGTAGGAAATCAAGTGAGAACTTTTGCGCCACCTTGTAGTTGCTGAGTTAATGAAAAATCCCCAGATATGAAATAATTAAAAAATACATTTTCGGCAAAAAACTTCACCACAAGACTAAGCATCCACAATCCACAACATATACCCGGAAATATCATACCATACAATGGTATATTCAACACGCTATCGCTTATAACTTTTGAACCGTTCGAGCTAGAGAGCTGACATTTTGTACAAATAGTATGAAGTAGACTGAAAACAACCGGATAACAAAATTGGATATGGGGAGGGGCTTTAAGATGCATAATGTGATCAAAAGAAATATATTTTTATACCCCATCAAGCGACATATCACAATTGAAGTTAAACTTCTAGGGATAAAGTTTCTTGAAAAAAGAAGCTCAAAAGTTATGGCATAGGCAATGCCCCCCGCTATTTCTGAAACTATTAATGCGAGAAATGAGGAAGGTCTACTCAGGCTACTACTAGTAGTTCACCAAAAGGTAAGTGTGGCCCGGTATAATGTAAATATGGACGATTGTAGAAGAGTAAATATCTACCTGTACATAGTCAAGTCATAAGTCATGGTACATGCATTTTTGGTAATGAAATTAAAAAGGAAAAGTATGTTTTAATTTATTTTGCCTGTAAAACTTCGCAGCATGCACCTCGTCCATTGGAGAATTGTCGATTGCACGGATAAGTGGACCCTTCAAGAACTTAATATTTGGGTGTCGAGCAGAACAATCTACCGCCTCTAAAATAGATCAGAACTTACAATCCAAACGATTGAGTTCTGGACTACCTGACTGATAATCGTAGCCACCCTTGGGTTGTTTCTGCCTTATGAGCTGCAACGTTCGACTCGCGGAATGAGTTCTGTTGCTTTTTTTGGATGACCGGGCAAAGACTCTTCAGTAGTAAAAATTTGTTCATCCGCAAATAATATTTGCGGCGGTGTAGAGCTTTCAATCCTTCATTCCGTTTTTGCTTTAATTGGGCTGCGAGGAAGTGGCCAGTGTGTCTTTTATATGCGCTGAGTCCCAAACCTTGATTGACAATGCGAGACAAGGATTTCTGCGATATCCTCATTTTCTGCTTTCGCAGCAGATTCCGATTAATCCTGGCTTTTACAGCTTTGATCGTCCGGATCTTTGAGGGTCAGTTACTCCACCAGTGTACACAAATAATTTAACAGTTCGATACACAAAATTCCGGACGATTCCAAGCTGTCGCAAGGCCCAGAAAACCGAAATCCCAAAAACTCAAAATCCCGAAAATCCAAAATCCCGAAAAGAAATGTAATGTAAATGTGTAAATCTCGCCTGAGAACAATATTAGACAACAGTTCGCATATTATTTAAAAAGTCCCCACAGACCATTGTCACGAGCCGTTATCGTACTCGAAATCGATATGTGTATGTAGGGAATGAGCTCGTGAAAGATAAAGCAACAACAACATTTCTGCCATCAGCAAAAATTGTTGCAGTGTCTGAAGGCGCGTATTCACAAAACAAGAGAGTATACAAGTGCCAAGCTTATCAGCGCAGAAAATGAAAATAAGACGAGTTCGTAAAGACTTACTCAGGATGAGCCAAAAACAATAGACGATATAGGAATTCCCAATGATTTGAAATTTGTAGATGGGGAAGTTTTCGTACTTGCTTTGTCATTCGACAAAGACAAAATTATTATTTTGGGAAGTTTGGGCCATATTCATCAGCTAGCTAGTTGTGTTTACTATTTTCCGTCAACTATTTTCAATTCATGGACAAGTTGACAGTCAAAAAGTTCTGTTGTTGTCATAGAACCTCTAAGAGCCTAAAATGTTATTCGGGATTTTTTTATGAAATCAGAACCATAGCTGCAGAAAATGATATTGTACTTAGTCCAAAATACAATACAACCTTTCCGACTTTCCGACAAGTGTGAAGGCCGAAATTACAGCATTTTCTGAGGCTGAAAGCAGGAATTGTTTGTTTCATCTTGGGCAAATTATTTGGCGAAAGATTCAATCATCAAACATGTATATCGAAAGTAATTTCCGTCGAAAACCAACGATGAAGAAAACGTTACGTGGAAAACAAAATTAAAAAAAATTTCCGCGGAACGTAACGAGCGTTCCGAAATAAGTCTTTTGACGGGAATTGCGTTCAATATGAACTTATGTTCGATATTGCTTTGTCGTAGATCGTTTCTTAATTGTTTTTTGTCACAAAGACTATTTTAAGTTTGTTATTTTATTTAATATGTTAAATAAACTTTCCTCTGATTTTTTTTTTTAAACAATAAAAATTCCAGTTTCACTTTCGGGATTTTGTATTTTCGGGATTTTGGGCTTTCGGGATTATGTTTTTTGGGATGCTGTCCGACTTCGCTGATAAATACCGCCTTTTTCCATATTACACTTGTGAATGCCAATTATCACAACACGGTTTTCAATAAAGCCCCACGCCCCACAAACGACTTTTGTGTGCTCGTAAATCTTTTCTCTCGTTAACTTAGTATAAATGTCACTAATTGAATACCTGTCGATATAGAATGCATGTGTTCAATACTAGTTTCACGAGGAATGTGTTTAATCTTATACAAATACTTATGACATGTCTTAAGGTGGGTGGGACTCTACGCTCCATTCCACAGATGCCTTCCTAATCCTTTTTTTTTTTGTCTTCTCCACGGCCTTCCTCTGAAACAGCTTTCGATGTGAACAGAAATTTTTTTTGACAACTAGCTATTTCCACTTGTCATGTAAATTCTTTGTCAGTTATTGACTGGTGCTCTTAGTCAATTCAATGACAAGCAGTTTTTCAATTGACGTAACAATACGTCATTTGTCAATTTTAAATCGACAAGTGGAAACCTAGCTTTAGTAAAGGGTTTTTCAATAGGGACATACTAATTTTGTGTCAAAACGTCAGTCAAGGTTTATATTTTTATCACGGTGAAGTTCAAGAACGAGCAACGTTTTTGAAATTATTACAAATTACTACCGAAATTCTGAATCGGTGGTCGCAGCTTTAAGAGCGCTTACTCCAATTTTCGGTCGGAATAATGGTCCCATCAGGCAGGATGTGCGTGCTATAGTGGATAATTTCGAGTAAACATATTAACCATTGAATGTTGCTGTGCCAGTGAGACAACGCACCGGTCGAAGTACCGAAAATATTGCAGCCGTAAGTGCTTCAGTTCAAAATGAGCCAAATCAGTCGATTCCACACCGTTCACAGGAATTGGGATTCTCTCAGTCCACATTGAACTGAAGCCTCTTGATCATCTTCAGTGATGGAGCTAATTTTTGACTTATTGGCTTGCCAATAAGCAAAATATACGTTACTGGACAACAACAAAACCACATGTGTTTCAAGATACTCCATCGCATCCATAAAAAACGCCCGTGTGGTGTAGATTTCATGCCGGAGGTGTGATTGGACCGTATTTTTTCGTCGCTGAAAATTATCGCCATATTACAGTCAATGGAGACCGCTATAGTGCCATGTTGAAAGACTATTTTTGGCCAGAATTGGATGGACTTGACTTCAATGATATTTGGTTCCAACAAATGGTGCCAGCTGTGTGGCATACAGCTGGTCAAACAATTGATTTATTGTAGGGGAAGTTCGATAATCGTGTAATCTCGAAAAATGGTTCGGTCGAACGGCCAGCTCGCTCATGCGATTTAACACCGATGGATTTCTTTTTATGGAGTTACGTTAAGTCGTTGGTTTATGCCAACAAGTCAACAACGTTAAAGGAGCTCAGGAATAATATCGAACCCGAAATTGCCAACATTCCGGCAGATATGTGTGGAAGAGTAGTGGAAAATTGGCTTCAAAGCTTCTCAATTATTCTGTATTTTATTTAAATACAAAATTATTATGTCGTTGTTGAAAAACCCTTTATATATTATACAAAATTTGTTAAGGCGATATTTTCATTGTCTAGTAAAAATCTCTCCTAAAGTATCTTAGGTTATTTGTTAAGTGGGAATGTTGTGATCCTTCTACTCCGGATCACAACTTCACCGTAAGGAAAAGAAGAAGAAAAAGACCTATTCAAGTATTTATATTTGTATAGGAATACCTCAAGTTACGACCACCCCAAGATAAAACAACCAGCACATACGACCAACATTTTTGTGCACCTATTTCCCGTGATACGATCGACTACCAGTGAGATACGACCAATATTATAAAAAAATAAACTCATTCTCTATGTATCTGCAACATTATTGCCGTATCTGGCGTCATCCGTGACACACACCAGGTTATCTTTTGTTGTCCTTTATAACCGTTATTTTATCTGTCTTTAACCAAAGACTAACCAGTCGTGTGAGTTTTGTTTTAACTGGCAAAATGTCATGCCAAAAAAAAGTACATAAAACGCACACATTTGATGTGAAACTAGACAAATTGCGGGGTTACTGGATTTACGAGTATCAAGATCCACCGTTTCAACAATAGCAAAAAATAGACAAAAGATTATGGACTATGCGAAGAGCCTCAGGTCTATGCAATCGACCACGATCAATCCGAGATGCGGACAAATTATTGAGGATATGGAGAGTCTTGTAATTTTCGATTCAAAAAAATATTCAGCTAAGTCAGACAATTATTTCTTTTATAGCTAAGTCCATTTTTGAAGATTTAAAAGAACGATATGTGGAGAACTCAGAAGCAGAACAACCATCTTGTACAGTGAGTAATGTATGGTTCAGTCGTTTTAAACAAGAGTCAACTTGCATAGTATAAAACTCTCTGGTGAAGCTGCGAGTGCAGATACAGGATCCCCTTCTAAATTTCCTGATGAATTAATTGAAGAAGGTGGTCACGTTCCACAGCATATATTTAACATCAATTAAACGGGCTTTTTTTGGAAATAGATGCCCGCCCGAACTTTTACGAGTAAATCTATGGAGAAAAAGACTCTTCCTGGCCATAAGGCATCCAATGATCGGTTCACTTTATTACTGAATGAGAACGCATCTGGAGACTTTAAGCTAAAGCCTCTAATTGTGTACAAGTCTGAAAATCCGAGGGCCTTTAACACATTGACTGCCAGGATAATTTTCGAAATGTGTTCCCAGGGGCCAACCAGTTTTTTTCCCTATATTTATGTTTTCTTTGGATTAAAGTACATTTTAGATATCTAGATGTATTTTTGTTAATTAAGAAGATCCTTGGAAGGATTTTCCCCTGGCTATCATATATGACAGCCATGGCCCCGTACGAAATTTAGACTTCTATCTACTTGTCCGGGGCTATGGCTATTTGATAGCCAGGAGGTTCAGTTTGTTATTTGTAAGCTGCTGTAAATTTCAAAAAACCTAGATTATAAACCAGTGAGAAATTGAAACATGTTTTACAAAATTTATGGAGCGAAAATTTGGTCTTTGTAAATCAAAACATCAAACAAAGTATCCGATCTGCATTGAGTGTAAGTATCGTGTGTTGAACGCAGTGTAATAGTAAAATGGAACAAATACTAACTGCAGCCTAATACTGAGTGAAATGAAAGAAGCAAGCTAGTTAGACATCTTGATTTATAAAGCCAATTCATTTTGTAGAAGAAGGTACAAAAGGACGAAATTGCTTCTCGGGAAGATGATGACGGAATCGTAGTTTTGAAGTGGAAGGACACATGGGATGTTCGTATGCTCTCTAGAAAACATGCTTCAGTTTTATTGCCAATTTCAAATAGAAGAACATCACAAATAAGTACTCAACCCTCCATCAGCTCAAATCCACCCGCAGCTCCTAGGCCAAGACGACAGGCTCAGAGGTCATTATTCAAGCCTGGAGCAATTCTAGCTTACAATAAAGAAAAAGCTGGAATTGATCTGTCTGACCAAATGGGTTCATATGCTACAACTTTGCGGAAAGGTAACAAATGGTACAAGAAATTAGGAGTTGAACTTTTGCGGAGTTTCAGTTGTCAATGCTTGGGTCGTATACAAGCATGCAACAAAAAGTAAAATTTGTATACGTAAATACGAGTATAGAGAAATGTTGGTAAGGGAGATTCTCAACATTGCAACAGGTTCGTGCCAAAGTTCATTACTTGAAGGATAAACTAAATGATTCCGGAAATAAAATTCGCAGAAATTGCAGTGTTTGCTACAACAGAATCCCCAAAGAAAAGGGTCGGGTTTTTGCTCGAAAAGAATCAAGGCAAACTAGTAATTTTTATGAAGATTGCCCAAATCAACCCCAAATGAATGTCACGGCATAGTATCAACGCACATGTGGCTATTACAATTGGTAGACATGGCCACAACGGAAACATCACTGGCTAACAAACATGATAGCCATGGCAGTCAATTTGTTAAGGGAGAAAATAAAGCCCTCCTACTCGTAATAGGGCGTCCTAATATGGAAGCCTGGGTTACTGGTGCTATTTTTCAAGACTATTTTACGAACCACTTTGTCCCAGCAGTGAAGGACTACTTAAAGCGAAAAAATTTGGCAATGAAATTCGTCTTGGTCTTGGATGATGCTCCTGGTCATCCACGATCGGTTGGCGACATTTTTCCTGAGTTTAAAGTGATTTTTCTTCCCCCAAAAATGACCTCGTTACTACAACCGAGCATCAAAATGTCACTGCAACTTTTAAGTGCTATTACACTCGCTATCGCCATAACTGATACCGAGGCTGGGCCGACACTCAAGGAGTTTTGGAAAAATTTCAACAGATATAGGCGGTGGTCAAGGCATCAACCATCTTATAACAGAGGAACCGACAGATAAAAGAGTCTCTAGAAGATATCTGAATCTTCAAATAGACCCCGCAGATGTCAATCAACTCATTGCAGAACATGAAGACGGGCTTGCCAATGAGGCACTATTTTAGGCAATTATAGAAACAAATAACGACGGCGACAATGAAGACACAAAAACTCACACAGCAACTTCTACGGACTTAAGTTTGCAAAATCTAAATTTAATTTTAGAAAAAACCTAACAACTTATAGAGCTCATCAAAACCTAAGACAATAACATGGAAAGATGTAGCAAGGTATACGATGCTATTCAAAAAGATTTAACAAACTACAGAATGTTACAAAAGGAAAAAAAGTAACGACATCATAACGTTATAAAGTAGATAAATGCGTTACTGAGCTTATTACTTAATTTTTTGGAATTTTTTGTAATTTTTGTGATTTAGGAACGAATTAGACGAAATGTATGGAAAATCGTATCCAAGATACGACCGTTTAGGATACGACCAAGTTTTTAGGAACGCATTACGGTCGTAACATGAAGTATGCCTGTCAGATCATAGGAACATGATGTTAGGTACTCAATATCAACTTTCTAGAATCTGAAGCAGTACAAGTGTACAAATTGTTAAAATCCTCCCACAGACACGCCCACTTTTAAAAAATTTAATTTTTCTCAATCTTTTTTGATAGAAACTGAAACATATTGTCCAAGTAAAATATGTAAACGTTGCCTTCCCTATATTTCATTCATATATTATACAAGGCCACACCCACTTCTTGGAGGCGTTTTCTTGAAAAAAATTATGTATTTATTTTTTTATTTACGGTGATGGTTAAGACTTATTGTGAATATCTCATCAGAATCCTTGAACTTCGGTTACAAATGTTGGGAGCCACTCCCAAAAAGTTGTAAACAACAGCTTTGTGGTAAAATTTCTTAAAAATCGCAGAAATGCCTTCTGTATAGAAAGTTATCATTGGATCTGTTTTAAAACTTTCGCAATGCTACGCTTACTTTATTAGGGGCGAGTTAAAAGCCCCGTCTTTACGGAATTATACGATCCGTTCTAGACGGATTGTAACTTTTCTGTTTGCTTTATTCGTTTTATTGTTGTAGCTAACTTGGACCAAGCCAGAAGATTTTGCACGTGTTTCGCGTATTTGCATATTATATTGTACGAATATTTTACATCATAGTCAGGCGATTTGTCTTGTTATCGAGAGTTCGGAAAAAAACAGTTTGGAGCGGACGGTAGATACTTTTTCTATCACTCACATTTCTACTAACTGACACGCGTTTTGAGGCTGTGATAGACAGACGGACGGACAGAAAACTGACAACCCTGGAAATTCCCGAAAATTATATAAAATGAAAAAAAAAAAAATGTCAAAATTTCCGCAACCGAGGTTGTATGAAAATTGCTAATACTTCTTTAGCCTTCTTCAACCAAAAGTATAGTTCAAAGCAAGTAAAACTGAACAAAGCCGTCTAAAGGTACACGGCGCTGCTGCTCTTTACCTTCGGTTTTCTAAAATTTATGCGCGACTAAAAATGATTTAGCAGCACAATAAATCGATATGGGAACTTTACTAGAATTTCAAAACTTTCCATACAATCACTGATTCACAGTCACTGTCCTTTAATCTAAAATTTACTAATAAATCTCGCGAAACACAAAGTCACTTTCGTTCACGTCACAAAACACTGTCATATCGGCGACAAACGATCGTCGATTTCATCTTATAATTTCCGAAACTTCCATGGAACTACCTTCACTTCTGTTTGACAGCAAATAAGTTACCTTGACAGACCTTGTACACTACACCTTTTCGATTTTTAAATTTAACTATTTTAGTCTTGTATCACGATGACTAGACGTTCATAGTCAGTAAACAAGTGGATCTGTTCCCTATGCTACTGCAAGCGCGAATATTAGTAAGCCATTTATGACTGCCAAGCTCATCATATCTTCTATGCAGGTACTTTTAACTGACAACTAATTATGGGAGTTTCGAATTCGCGAATTGCTCTCACGAATTCAAATTAAGACGAGCCCCGGCAATCAGCTGATGAAACCCGGCTATTTTGGTATATAAATCTTCTGCCGAATTCCGATTGAAAATTATTTTCAGATCACGTTCTCATGCAAATAGTTGCAAATGATGAGTAAAAAGAAATTGTCGAAAATAGCAACACCTGTGTGGTTGACACTAGAAAACAAATTGCTATATAAGGTGGTATGGCATCCGGTTAAAGTATATTCCACTCAGAGCCCTCCAGTAAAAAGCAGCACAATTTCTCCAGTTTCGTTGAAGCCCCCAACATACTAATTTCACCATCATGTACAGATATGTAAGTTTTGAAAAGCCTAAAACTACGCACATGAAATTTAATGGATATCCTTTTCTGCATAGATCACAGTTGCCTTAGCCCTTGTTGCTTGCAGTACCGCCAAACCAGCCATTGTAGCACCACTCACCTATGGTGCTCCGCTGTACGCACCAGCGAGTACTTCTCAAGTGGATGTTCGCAGTAGCTACAATGGCGGATACTCAACATCATTGGGGTACACTGCACCCTTGGCTGCTAGGGTTGCTGCTTCGCTAAGTCCATTCGCCTATGCTGCTCCAGTTGCAAGATATGCTTCTCCAGCTATCGCCGCACCATACGGGTTTACCGCTCCAGTAGCTAAATATGTTTCACCTCTTGCCGCAGCATCTTATGCTACACCATATGCTGCATCACTTGCCGCTCCATATGCCGCTGCTTACAGTCCATATGCTGCCAGTTATGCTGCCCCGTACGCCACCGCTTATGGCGCTCCATACGCACTTGCCGCCCCCGCCGCTGCTCCAGTTTTACTCTAAGTCGGTGAAAGTGAGATATAAATAATAAATGTGTATTTTGTCTGTGTAGTTTAATTAATTTAGGTATTTTTATTTGACTGTTTTAAATAAACGATGCTAAGATAGTGTTTATCGATTTTAATCTGTGACTTTCTTTAAATTTATGCGCATTCAAATTGCATGTATTCGCAAACATATTGAAGGATGAAATGATTGCAGGAATGGATGTGCAAAAGTACAAGTTGGCTAAGCTTGAATGCAGCTCCTTCGTCACTGTCATCTACGAGGGTGGGTCAATAAGTCCCTGAAAAATGAAATAAGGAACACTCTTTTGGGTATAAAAACATTTTATTTTTCAACATAGTCTCCTTCTAGCTCTATACACTTCATCCAATGTTTCTCCAATTTGTTGATGCCCTCCAAATAATACGATTTCTCGAACCCCTCAAAATAAGAGTTTGTTTCAGCGATGACCTCTTCATTCGACCCAAATCTCTTACCTCCGAGCCAATCCTTCATGTTTGGAAACAAGAAATAGTCGCAGGGGGCTAAATCTGGGGAATATGCTGGGTGAGGGAGGAGTTCGTAGCCTAACTCATGCAATTTTGCCATTGCGACTGCGGACTTGTGCGCCGGTGCGTTGTCCTGGTGAAAAAGAACTTTTCT
Source organism: Pocota personata (assembly GCA_963082735.1). Lineage (NCBI taxonomy): Eukaryota > Metazoa > Arthropoda > Insecta > Diptera > Syrphidae > Pocota > Pocota personata. The sequence goes on from OY720431.1 coordinate 36,970,315, forward strand.
CTTCGCCAAATGCGGCCGGTTTTGCTTCAAATCGGTTTGGAATCGATCCAGCAGCTCTGCGTAATACTCGTACGCGCCGGTGATCATTTTACCCTTTTGAAGGTAATCGATGTGAATAACACCGCGCGCATCCCAAAGAACTGTCGCCATGACCTTGTTTGCTGACAAACCCGCCTTGGCCTTCTTCGGCTTCGATTCACCAAGAGAAGTCCATTGTTTTGACTGTTCCTTGGATTCTGGTGTATTGTGGTGAATCCAGGTTTCATCCACGGTTACGAAACGGCGCAAAAACTCAGCCGAATTTTTTTGGAACATCGCCACACACACCTTTGAAGTTGTCAAACGAATACGTTTGTTGTCGATTGTGAGCAAACGCGGCACCCATCTTGCGGAAAGCTTTTTCATGTCCAAATATTTATGTGATAAGCCTGTGGCCTCTTCAAGCTCGCGCACATTATCAAACCATGGATTTTGTCGACCATTTCTGGTGTGGTGACCTTAATTGGGCGACCAGAACGTTCGGCGTCACTTGTGCTTGAACGACCGCACCGAAATTGAGTAAACCAGTGGTGAATGGTTCCAATCGATGGTGAAGAGTCCCCATAATATTTGTCAAGCTTTTGATAGTTTCTTCTCGCAAAAAATAGTGTTTAATGAGCACTCGAAATTCACTTTTTTCCATTTTAACGAAAATACTAGTAGGCGTCTATTTAAAATGGCTGCCACAACAAAAATATTTAACAGATAAGTATGTCTGTCTTTTGAAAGATGATTCTTAACAAAAAAAAGTAAATTTAAGGTGACGACACAATTTGTGTTAATTTTCAGGGACTTATTGGACCACCCTTGTATGTTTCGCACACGAGCACGTGCCATCCCAATCATTCCACACGGTTAATGGAAGAATGTTTCTTTATTTGCTTTCGTTCCTTTTCAATATATCTCCTGCAACAATATTTGTAATATTGTTCGTTGCTGTCGGCATTATGTTAATGAAAACAAATGAATTGTGAAAGAGTGTGTTAAAAATACAGGGTGTTACAAAAGTCACCATACTTTCGGAAGATGCTCTCATTTTTGCAAATGGCGTTTTATGTCATCGCGACTTTGACATTTATGAAGTAAACAGAGGCAGAATACACGTAGACAAGCCACAGATTGCTTTAAGAATACGGAATAATTGTGCCAATCTTTTCGGTGGTTTTGGCTCAATATGAATTTTGTCGTCGATTTCCTGGTTGTATGGGTAAATACTGGGTAAATACTGCAGCGTTTAGCCGCTCGATCCGAGGAGACTGGCGCAACACGGGACAGTTGCAGATTTGGCCGGCCCCAGAGCAGTCGTACTTGGTTCGCAAGATCGCCCGATTTGACCTTTCAAGACTTCCTCCTTTGGCGTTTTTTGAAGTCACGGGTGCATATGAACAAGCATAAAACATAAATAAAATCAACTAACAGAACTAATTTTTGCATTTACGAACAAAGTTACTGTCGTAGGAAATCGTGTAGGACTTTTGCGCCACCTTGTAATTAGAATTTAGAAATTCAGTACATATGTATGTCCGACGGAGTTTTTGAAACAAAGTTGACGTGCTCGTGTGCTTCTATGGTCGAGGCGCCACAGCCTGAATATCCTTGATTTGAAGGATGACAGTTTTGTAAACAGTCTGATTAGCTTCTTGCCTTTGAGAATGGGGAAACTAGAAGCTCCCGCCTAGCCTTTGAAACACACCGTAGCTTAAGAAACGGAGTAGCAACTTTCTCAAATCAAATCAGTTCGCCGAATCAGTAATATGTAGGCCATCCACAGATACTTCCGTGCAGCCAGGGAAATACTTACGTGCTCTTTAGAATGTCTTTCAGTCCAGTTACCATCGGCGGTGTTAATTACGTTGAAACAGCATCAAATATTCTATGATACATCTCCTTCCTACGCAAATGTACTACTTACAGGAAATTGAGCACTCTAGTATCACAGTCGTAAATTTTGTTCAATTTATTGAATCGATAAAACCTCCCACACTTTGGTAGAAATAAATTTCAGAAAGCAATTATTTAGGTATACACCAGTCTCCAACTTTGATTCAACAACGACCACAACCAATTTACAAACATTCTCTTTTGTCTTTCCTCCCAGTTCATGTAATCAAAAAATTGCCCAAGCTCTCTAAATGTCAAAAAAAAGTTTGTAAAGGAAGTTCCTCACAACATGGAATTAACTAAATTGTAATCAATTAATTAGTGCTCCGAAAACGTTTGTTTACTTTCACGGTCTGTCGCATTCCACTGGTCCAAACAAACTAATTTCTTACAAACAAACATCTTTAATCACTACCCCCCGAAGGCACACAACTCTACATTAACAAACAAATCTCAAGATTGGCTTCAACACCGCTACGAGATACAAAAAGTCTCTACATAACACGATTTGAGATGATTAAACCTATTACAATCAAAAAGTTCCCACAAAAACCCATTCTCGACGATATCCACATTATCTACCAGCTCTAAAAATCTTCCCCCACACAGCACACTAATGGTCCCTTCTCCGAGAGATCAGTCGCCTCCGAAATGTTAATTTTGATCACACATTCGTCAAGAGGAGCACCAAATTAATTGATCATAAATTAAAATTATGAGCCGCGAACCACACACAAACAGAAAAGTCAAAACCGGTTCATTAATCAAAAAAAAAAAAAAACTTTATCATTCTAGCAGATACCCTTTCACACTTTCTGCATTGTATCTGCATAGATCTTACGCAATAGACGGGGCCCTAAAATCGGTGTCACTCTCTATACCCCTCCAGTGATAAAGAAAAAGATTGCTCATGTTACTCAATTCTCCAGTTCGCGCAGATCGTACCTCTCCGATGGGGGCTGTCATCTCTGCAGATGAAGACCAAAGTGATGGGACAGCTAGCTGGAGAAAAACAAAAACAAAATAATTTGGCCAACCTAATCTGGCTAATCGTGGATGATGCTGTGTGGCTTCGTTCGAAATTGATAGCCATTAGAAAGTGAGAGTGGTGAAAGAGGTATCCACTTGTCGTTTGGAGGGGATTGGGATATAAAAACTTAACTGTAATTTTAATGAGATCATTTCATTGGCAAAGGTTCGTGTGATTCGGGCCGGAACACTACGAATCCAACAATATGTGGACTGGAGTAGGTGAATCTGAGAATCTTTTCGATACTACAGGATATAAACTGTTTTTTTTTTTTTTTTTTTTTTTTTCAGATATTTCTGCTGCTGACTGTTACAACGATCACAATTCGTGCCAGGATCAATGGATTACAAAATGATCCTGGCACTGGATATTCATACCTTCAACCAGAGGACAACTCACCATCCACCATTCAAGCATCGTTGGCTTACTATGTTAACATTCCTGCTAATCCGGAGCCTGCGGATCACTTTTACTCGAATCCTGAATATCAGTACTTACAGTATCCATCGCATTATAGAAGATTGCCTTCGCAGGATTTTGGAGACAATTCTATCTACCATGGATTACGCAACCTCCCACATCAGTACAGTCAACCAGTTCGTGAACTGGATGTGCCTTTACCATCAAATGAGGGTCTAGGCGGCATCAGTCATTTCAATCCGTATGAGCAACTGGATTCAACACGGGATAGTATTTATCAAAGACTCTCTATCGCGAGCCAGAATTATCAGTACAGACTACATCCTCCACTAAGCAATTCGAATGGCTTCCAGCCAGTTGCATACCAGATTGATCCTCGTAGCCGTCCACACAACCCATTACCCTTGCCCTTTCCTCAAGGAAGTAACTACAGAATTCAACAATCAATTGTAGAAAATGAACCAAGGAATACGTTTAAAAACTCGGTGAATCAGGACTATCGACAACCGCCAATTCCAAGTCAGGAACTCATACCACCACGGTACACTCCGCATGTTACGCTGCAAATCGAACCGAAGTCATTTGAGCGATCAGCACCAAACCAATATCGAATAGTACCATCAGTAGCATCGCTGCCAAAGTCATACAACGCTCGACTGCCGTTTCCCATCGGGACAGTTCCAATCAAATTCAGACCGCTGCCATTGAAGACACATCTACGACAGGCAGGACTACTGCCAATAACGTCCTATCAAGCGAGGGAGTCCTATAAGAAGTGAAACCCTTGTGAATGTGTAGTGAATGTAGTTGACAAACTGTGATTAGCTTTTAGATAGTAGATAGAATTTTACTTAGATATTTATTTTAATTAGACTAATAAAGTTTTTAATTTTTTGTTTATGTGCAAGTGTTTGATTCGTTCGAAGAAAGAGCAGGATTTTTTTTTCCTTTACATTGAGGCTACTATCATGAACAGAGCACATGCGGGTTGATTGTCAGAGATAGACCTATTTTCACCGCATCACCTCCACGGTAAACTTTCTTTCCACAAGCTCCTCGAGAAGACCTACGATAGTCGACATAGAAAAATAAATTCCTTCTTGGAGATTTTAAAGCCAAAGCTGAAAATGTCCTGCATGACATCGGTACTCGGCAACTAAGTTTAATAGATCTTACAGCTGTACGAAAGTTAGGACATCTACAATACGCCTCAGCTTTCCTTGTGACGCTGTGATCACTTTACCTGTGACATACCCATGTGACATCACCCAGTTAGTACTGATTGCACTGTGTCTCTAAATCTTGGACAATTTACAGGGTTTTTCAATAAGGACATAACAATTTTGTATTTAAATAACTTACAGAATAATTGAGGTATCGTTCTGAAATTTGTTCCAGTTATAGTACATAGATCAGATTTAAGTATGGAATTCGATCTTGTTCATATAACCACCGTGAGCAAGGTTGCAGCGATCGATTTTTTGGAGAGAATTTTCAAACAATCTTCCACACATATCGGCCGGAACGTTGGCAATTGTGGGTTCGATATTGTCTCTGAGCTCCTTTAACGTTGTTGACTTGTTGGCATAAACCAACTACTTAACGTAACTCCATAAAAAGAAGTCCATCGGTGTTAAATCGCATGAGCGAGCTGGCCATTCGACCGAACCATTTTTCGAGATTACACGATTATCGAACTTTCCCTACAATAAATCAATTGTTTGACCAGCTGTGTGGCACCATCTTGTTGGAACCACATATCATTGATGTCAAGTCCACCTAATTCGAGGCAAAAATAGTCTTTCAACATGGCACGATAGCGGTATCCATTGACTGTAATATGGCGATAATTTTCATCGACGAAAAAATCACTCCTCCGGCATGAAATCCACACCACACGGCCACTTTTTGTGGATGCAATGGAGTACCTTGAAGCACATGTGGGTTAGTTGCTGTCCAATAACGAATTTTTGCTTATTGGCAAAATGAGCTCTATCACTGAAGGTGATCAAGAGGCTTCAGTTCAATGTGGACTAAGAGATTCCCAATTCCTGTGAACGGTGTGGAATCGACTGATTTGGCTCATTTTGAACTGAAGCACTTACGGCTGCAATAATTTCGGTACTTCGACCGGTGCGTTGTCTCACTGGCATAGGAACATTCAATGGTTAATATGTTGACTCGAATTTATCCACTATAACACGCACAGCCTGTCTGGTGGGACAATTATTACGACCGACAATTGGAGTAAGAATAGTAATTTTTAATAATTTGCAAACGTTGCTCGTTCGTAAATATCACCACGATAAAAACGTAAATCTTGGCTGATATTTTGACATTAATAGATCATAAAAAAAGTTTAAAGGTGCGTTTGTATTGAAATTCAAAATTGTTATGTCCCTATTGAAAACCCCTTTACATTATGTAGTACTTACGTCTAATTCGGCACCCTTGTCAGCGGCGATAATTTTTTCCAAAGTTTCGAAAATTTTATTCGGTCTGTCAGGAAGGCTGAGAATATTGGCTTTGGAGGAGTTCATCTTAATCCCACTCTAAACGACATCACTGATTACACCCTTGTCGGACACTGCTTCGAATGTTAAATTTCTCTTATAGCGAACTTGTAATTTTCCTTGATAATAGCCACCAGTTTGACAGTAACCGAAATATACCTCTGACTTAAGGCACTGCATAATGAACTACTCGCATCTGATCTATTTATATTCCATGTATATCCAATGCATTGTCGTATACTGATGTGGCCAATGCAATAAAATCCAGAACGTAAACCTATTTACTCGAAAGTTTTTCTAGCTTTTATTTTAGAGATTCCTGGAAGCGCGAAGATAATTTGTTAAATTCTGTTAGGCTAGGTTTCATTGCCAACTTGATAAATACGAGTATATCCTCAAAATACCCAGGGTAGGTTTCAATCTCCCAAGCCTTCTGTGAGTGGGTGCAGAAGATCTACCTATGTTGTTGGCAAAGTCTTGTAGAGCTCTGCGAAAATCCCGTCCTGCCACCTTATTTGTCTTGAGTGCATTGATCGCGGTTCATGGCCGGCGAACTTTACGCTAAGCTTCCCTCCTTTTCACATGGTACTGGGAAACCAACTTGCTTGAACACTCTGCGTGGGTGTAAGCTCCTTCCATTCCTTGATCCGTTTACAGGTATCTTCTGTCAATCAATTGCTGTGATATCTCTCGGCATTATTTTCTACTACGGTTACTAGTAAATTCTGTATTAGTACTCCAGTTGTCCGTTAATGGTCCCTAAGCTATGGAACCCCTATCGGTATCATAATTAACTCCTCGAAGTCAGGTTTGTTCGCTTGTTTGGACGGCTTCAGTATGAAAGCGGATATAAGTTGAAGGTTTTTGAAATTCTTGCGTCGACTAAGCATCTGTTTTGATTGGAACGTCGCTGCAGACCAAACCCAGCTGATCTTATGCCAGACATTGTGCTCATACATGATGCTATAAAAATGCGATTGATGTTACGGATTTCCACTAAGTCCTGGGTTTTTACTGAATGATGGTCGCACTCCTTTGTCTTGTCTTAAATCTAGCCGTCAGTGTCCGATCGCTAAAAATTGTTCTTTGCTGGTATCTGGAGTGGACCTATATCTAACTTGCCAACATTTCCAGACATTTTTCTCTAATAAAGTTAGGCAGTGTTGCTTAGAAAATTCTTACAGTCAGCTAATGCGAATGCGGGTCACCCCAGGATCCTGGAAGTCAAAAATACTATTCCTAGTAATACGGACTACATCGTTCCTCACATTGACTTCAAACAAGCCAGGAACCTGGGGTGGTTCTGATTAGGTCTGCGATAGAGATACGAGTATACGCAGACGAATCTAAAACAGCACATGTTACGGCGACAGGAGTTTTCCCCAGGCCACCTGATGTACGAGTAAACATTACCAGACGACTGCCAGATCACTGTATTTCATACCACGCATATCAATCATGCAGCGATAAAAGGCTTAGCATCACTAACAGTACGATCCTTGTTAGAGATTGCTGATAGATGCGACATTTCTCCGTGCTGTGTTCCAAGTCTCGGGGATGTTCCAGACAACTGTAGCGTGGACGAGCTGACAAATGAAGGTGCGAGTCGGAACCTATCTAAAACTGGGGAGAAACCCTCTGCTACTTAAGAATCGATAAAGTTCCGACCTAACCTGGTTTTGAAGAGAACGAGAAACTTCTGTCAATAAGAACAGCATAAGTTCTATAATAGGAGCCCTCACAGGGCACTGCTGGATACGAAGACATTCTATTAGAATAAATGTTCAATCCAACGATTTCTGTAGAACCTGGTAGAGACCAGGAGGAAGAAGAATCAATAACTCACCTGTTGAGCACTTGTCATACCCTATCAATGCTGAGAAGGATTCCCTCGGGGAATATTTTTATGAAGATTTCAGCATTCCGCATGTAAATTGGGAGCAGGGAGGGGTTAACACCGCTACAGTTACCCAAAATTATCTTCTCTCAGGAAGAATCGGTGTCTTTCTATCAATTCTTTAGAACCCACGTGAATTTTGTGGCGAAAAAATGGAAACCTTTGCTGAAACCCATTGGTCTTAAGTGATGACTGTACGAGTAAGTTTGCAATCATTCTTGTTGAAAATTTTTACTTACTTACGAGTACTTACTCAAATCCTTTCACCCCTCGAGGGGCATAGAGCGTCAACAACAGCTGCTTGCCATCTTGTTTGGAGTTCTGCAACGCATTTGAGCTGCATCCAACTCATTTGCAAAGAACTTGATTCCTTCTCAACTGTTCTGTGCTATGTTTGGCTAGGGCGTCCGGCAATTCTGCCTGCCTGGGTGAGCAGATTCCACTGCATAGCATATTTAGCAATGAAGTTGGTTTCGCGCCGTAGGTGTGTGTCCAATCCACTGCCACTTTCTCCTTCGTATAGTAACGTCTATGGGTTCTTGGTCCGTTGTCGGATAAAGATGTTCATTGGAGATACGATTGGGTTTACGAAAGTCAGCAGATTGCGTGTGTTAGTGGTGTCCACCTTCCAAGTAGTGTAGCCATATTGCAATATTGATACTACGTTGGAGAGGAACAGTCGTGGCTTGGTTCTAGTGCTGTTAACATTGTTTCTCCCTACTTTGGATAACATTCCGAATGCAACTTTTGACTTCCCGATACTGCTGCACACTTCCAGTTCACTACCACTGCAGTTATCCCAGTCCACACTTCCTAGACTGAGCACTGAAATTTGCCTCAATTTCTAGATTTTGGGCCATCAGATGAAGGTCCATTATAATAATAAATAATTGGCATTAACAGCCCAATGCAGGGCCTGGCGTGGATTCTCGCAGCCACTCGTGCTGTGCGCCTCACGAATGGTTGAGGCCTGAAATTTTATGCCGTTTCCGAAGGGCAATTTTTTAGATTGAGAGAAGAGCAAGAGGTGGGACCGTGAGAAAACTTTTTTTTTTGTGTTTTCTTGGATTCGAACCTTAAACCCCTCGCTCAGTAATCGCGCACTTAACCATTGAGCCACGGCTCCCATGATCCGATGTGAAAATAGGCAAACATCGTCAGCTTAGTCGAGGTGTTTAAGGTAAGATGTCATAGTCTATCGAAATCCATGGTTACCTTCCTTCAGTGGAAGCACAATGCAGCACAATGGAAGCACAAGTTGCACAATGATGATGGACGTACTCCACTTTGGACATCAAAATCTGATACCTTACCACTTCCTAAGACACTTCTGGGATGCCTTTCCTGCACAAGGCCAACCGGGTAGAATCTAGCCGGTCATTGTGAGTTTTCCAGGATATGAGACTTCTTTGTGCTGCTGAAGTTGGTATCACCCCTACTCCGAACGTCCGCGCCCTCCGCGCCCTCCCAGCTGTCTACCAGTGCAGAGCGACAGTATTTTTTGTTGGGGAGTAATATTCCCCAGCATCGAACCATCTTATCTCACTCAGCCCCAAGATGTCTATCGCGTAAATTCACGCTCTAGTTGGTGGAATCTGGCTTTTTGAGGACATATTCCTGGAGTGAGTCTAGATGCTCCAGAAACCGATCGTTGTCCTTGTACGATAGCCAAAGGTCGTCAACCTCTCCGTATCCGAGGGGTTGTGCAATTTGTCTCCGAAACGGAACCGACACTCTATATTGTTTTGTGGCGCAGGAGGCTCACGATTGGTCCTCTCCCGTTCGCAATTTCTGAAGAAATTCCCAGATGGCAACACGAGGAGGTGGGAGTAGGCTGCAGTGGCTCTTTTTCTGTATTTAGCGGACCAACATCTATCGGGGGATGCTGCTCCTACTAGGCCTTTGTTACAATGAATTGAATTTTTTTTTCACATTAGATACGAGTACTACTATCCAATTATACAATTGTTGGGATTTTACTAAACAAAACTTACATCATTTACTCAAGCTATTATTTGCGAAAATACTTGCGTGACTTTACGACTTAAATTATTTTGCATTATTTTTAATGGCATATTCAACAGCAAGAAAGCCACGAACTTTTTCTCAAGATACTATAAAATGGTATCCGCCAGTCGAGATGTGATCGCACTCTTTTCAGGTCCCATTACACTTCAAGAAGCTCAAGCAAAATGCTCAAAGTAAGTATTCATAAGTACGGATACGAGTATATTAACATTGAAAATCATAATGCTGCATATAGATTCTGGCATCTTTTGTTTGTGTTCAAGTAGTCCTTTGTGGTGTACTGCATACAAACGTATGTATCTCTCCAAGCATCAAATCTCATCACGGATGCTCATCTGGCTGCCAACTATGATAATGTTCCTGTTGATAACTTTAACTATAGAATTAGTTTGCTTCCATTTGATCATGGTGGTACATTGTCTGCATGGTAAAAACATTCTTAAATAAAACTTATTCTTTGCAATTGTCGATTGTGTTTGAAAATAAATGGGGCTGCAACTATACTCAGGTATAGCCAAACATAGTAGGTACCTACTCGTATAATCCAAAAATATTTCTGATCGTAGGAAGAAAAAAAAAAAAGAAATTAATAGCCAGACTGACATCTTTAGTTTTTATTAATGTTCGCAGATAACATCAAATTACCAACATAACCACTGGTTATGTTGTACCCCATTAATTGAGGCTTAGATTATCTTCAACGAAGTCTATAAGATATCGTTCGTCGATTTATATTATGATGGTCCCACAGCGTGCTTGTCACCCAAATCCAAATCAGATTTATCTCTAACCTGTTGGGTTGAAAATGTCAGCAGATACATCAGAGCATACAAATTGGAAGTGTGTGGGTGAAAAAAATCGTCTACGGCAAGGTCGCAGATGACAAACCAAAGATATGATTTCATTCAAAAGTTCAGAATATGTTTTTGCTTCTTTGACTAGATTCCCAGTTCATTTGCTTGAATCCAGATCAAGTATGATATAACGCAACATGGCATGAGTGTTTTGCATTATCGTACAACCAGATCAATTAAAAAGAACGCATGCTACGAGTGTGAGGGTATATTTCACAAAAATACTGGAAGTACAAATTAAGATGCCAATTTAAAATATAATTATCATAGAAAACAGAAAATAAGCAGACATATATACATACGTACCATGTACACTTCTCGCTGAAAAAAGTTACCAAAAAGTATCTGAGAAGCTGACGTTGACATTGACGCATGTAGAAACACATAATTATGCATAATTATATGCATGAGCATTATTTAACTTGAAACTTTTTATTCAACAGAATGGATAAATGACAAAATGTTCGGGAATTGGAATCTAAAGGTCATTCAATGCGTACATACTCGTATATGTTCAGTCTGAACTACTTATTGTAAAGTGTGGTTCAATTGGAGGTTACAATTTAAATTTGAAGTAAAACACGCATTGGTTTTCAATAAACTTTTGATATTTGTATGCCAATATAATGCTGAGAGATTGGTATTACACATGAAAAATTATATCGCCGAAATGGGCTCCACAGCTGGTCTTATAGAATTCCACACTTTTGATGAAATTTGTTGGCATAAATGCTTCGGTAATTCATAAATGATGCCTCGAATCTCGTCCGTATGTCAATATAGGTCTCACAACTGCTGTGTAGGGCCAGAAAATAACTTTTGGTTCGGGCCCCCAAGTTTTTCCAAATATTCTGCTACAAGTATAGAGAGCTATTATAGCTTTCCTTGCTCTCTCCCTTGTGTTTAGTTCCCAGTTTAGTTTCCTAGATATTTAGCTCTATCAGAAATTTTAAGAGGAGTGCCTTCAGTGGATGGAATTTTGAATTCCGGTATTTTCCTCTTGTTAGTAAATAGTGTTAGCTCCGTTTTTAGTAGATTTATTGCGAGTCCATTTCTTTGAGTCCAGTTGCTGACTACCTTAAGGGCGCCATCCATTTGGTCGTTTAGGGTTGGAAGGAATTTACCCGTGGCCAGTAACGCCACATCGTCTGCGTACGTTACGGTCTTAACCCCACTAAATCTAAGTTTTATTAGTACTTCATTTAGCACAATAACCCAGAGTAGAGGAGAGAGAACACCTCCTTGCGGAGTGCCTCTACCAGCTGATACTCTTAGTCTCGCATCACCTAGTTCTGAGTTTATGTACCTATTTCTTAGCATGGAAATTATCCATCTGATATTCAGGTTTTTTAAGGCACCTTCGACTGAATCTGCCGTGACATTATTAAAGGCCCCTTCAATGTCTAAGAATGCAGTCAGGGTGTACTCTTTATCATTCAATGATTTTTCAATCGTACTGACAACGCTATGAAGTGTAGTTTCAACACTTTTACCTTTCGTATAAGCATGCTGTGCCGGAGATATGATACTGGGGTTCAGCCTGCTGCGAATGTGTATGTCACTAAGTCTTTCAAAGGTTTTCAGAATAAAGGATGTCAAGCTTATTGGTCTAAAGTCACCAGCGCAGGTATGACTAGTTTTACCTGCTTTGTGGATGAAAACAACCTTAACTTCCTGCCACTCCTTTGGTACATGACCCCATTCAATGCTACCAAGGAACAGTCTCTTTAGAAACGGCGTTACGACTTTTTTGGCTGTTTTTAGTATCATCGGGAAATTTCCGTCCGTGTCTGGGGATTTGTACGGTAAAAAGGAGCATATTGCCCACTCAATTTTTTCTTCCGTAACAAATTCAGAAGGCTCTATTTCGTGTCTACTACTGCTGCTGCCAGGGGTGTCATCTCTATCTACTATACATCCTGGAAAATGAGCACCCAGTAGAGTTTCTATTGTCCTTTCATTGGAGTCAGTCCAATTGCCTGACGTGTCTTTTAGGGACGCTACCGGCTCTTTTGAAAGAACCCTTCTGAGTCTTGCTGATTGCGGTACTTTCTATTTCGCTACAGAGAGCTTGCCAAGAATTACGCTTAGAGCGCTGTGTCTCTGTTTTGAATTTTCTTTGACTGGCTTTATAAATTTCCCAGTCCACGTCTAACCTTGTTCTTTTAGCCATATTGAAAAGTTCTTTAGACCACCATGGAGGTGTGTTCTTTTGTTTCTTTGTCCGCAGCGGACAGGCGGTTTGATAGGCTTTACCCAATATTTTTGATAATATTGACGTCGCCTCGTCAATATCTGTAGGTCCATTAAAAGCGTGGTTCTGTAGATTCCCTTTCATTCTATTAACCTCCCTACTAAAAAGATCCCAGTTAGTCTTCCTAGGGTTTCTATATAGTTAAGGCAATTCTTTCCTGATCTTTAGGGTGAATTCTATCATCCTATGGTCGGAGAAGGTTTCTTCTTTCAGAACTTTCCATTTCTCTATTGCTACACTTTTGGAGTTACTAATGACTGTAACGTCAATAACTTCTTGTCTATTTTTAACTACAAACGTTGGTTCATTACCTTTGTTACGTGCTAACAGGTTATGTTCGATTAAAAATTCTAAAAACAACTCACCTCGTTTGTTGATGCCCCATTGGAAGTGATGGGAGTTCGCATCGTATCCCATCAGTATATCCCACTTTTCCTGCTCTATTTTTCTGACGAGTGATGCAGTAAGTTCAGGGGGTGGTCCCTCTGACGCATTAAATGGGATGTACACAGATGAGACAATCAGTGGAGGAAAGCCTTTCCTTTCATATTTAACCACTGTATTGTCAAAATCGCTGTATGCAGATAGAAAGAAAAGTTTTATTTGTTTTCTAGCTACGATACATGTTCTATATTTTTTATTCGAGTTTACTTCTTACGTTTTATACAATATATTGTATATCGCATGATCTTTTTTGCCATTAGAAATTAATTTGAACGGCTCTGTTTCGCACCATAATAACAACAACCAGCAAGGTAAAGTTGAAATAAGATGTAAAATGCTCCACAAATTGGAAACAAGTAGCTGGGAGCTTCTCCCACAAAACTGCGCAGAGTCGCTCATGCTCTTGCCTACCCATCAGCAAAATATGCTGCCCCGGTTTGGCTAACAACGCACGCACGCGAAAAGTTGCCTAGGAGCTTAATAACACCATGCGAAGGATATGATGGTACTCCTAAACCAACACCGATAAGGGAATGCAAACAAATTCTTGACAATCCCAGGCTACCTATTGACGAAGACCATGAGCTAAACTATCCGAACCGACCCAAATCAAGGAAACAAGCAGCTAAGCTACGAGATGCAAACTTCGGCACAATTTAACACTTTTGTCGACGACACGACCAGGCACGGTGACCTGTCCAGACACCTTTGGACTAGGTTAAACCGAATAAGGACTAACCATGGACGTGGTGCGATTCAATCAAGCGCATATGACTGCGGAGAGCCCCAACAAACCATTCAACACATAGTAAGGAAATTTAACCTACGATCGTTTAATGGTGACTGGACCGACATCCGCTAAGCTAGCTAACTAGTTTAGATATTTTGAATGCTTTCCTTCGATATGCAAACAGTATCTGCTATCTCCCTTACCTTCATCAATATCATCCGGTTAACTTTTTCTAAGTTATTGAACGTCCACGTTGTAATGCACTGACTACATTAACTAGGTCATATAGACTTAAAAATATACAATGGAGCTCCAGTAAAGAAGGACCCCGAGTCCTCGAGTCCTTGGCTCCTAGTTCGAGAATACAAGGAAGACTGAAAGACCGATTTAATAACCAAATCATTGCAAATGCCACGAAGGTTGACGAAAGCAAAAGTGGTTTAGCTAGTTAATCCTTTAAAATAAAATCCCGGAATCTAAATCCCCAAAATCCCCGGAACGAAATTTCCTAACACAGACCCCCATTGTTCGAGTGAATCTAAGAAGTTATGTTTGGCCGGCCAAAATAAGAGCAGCATAGGTCCAACCCAATTGATATGTACTCGTATGGTCTTGATCAGATAAGCAAAGCTGTCAGCAGTCTTTATTACAGAATCGGGGATAAATCTGTGTCCATATGAATCGTACAACTTTCAAAGTAGACTTAAAGCAACTACCGTCAGAAATCGTTGCTTGGCACCGCGTAAAGATATCTGTCAAGCCAGACTACTCGTAATAAACTCAACAAATCAGATTCTTATTAATGTTTTATTTTTATTTTAGGTAGACAAAGGTTAAGATCGTAATCACAGTTGGAAATCCATCGAAACTTCCTTACCAAGCTGACAATGGAGCAGCATGCCCAATGGAACCATAAGCAGCGTGACCAGCCAATGGAGCTGCATAACTTGCAATTGGGCCAGCGGCATATGACGCATGAGCAGTCAAAGGAGCAGCATAACCAAGAGAGGCACCATAGCCTCCAAGAGAAGCACCATAACTTCCAATAGATGCACCATAGCTAGCAATTGGCGCAGCAGCATATGAGCTATGTCCGATCAAAGGAGCAGAATAGCTTCCGTAACTTTGGATTGGAGCAGCAGCGTATGTAGCTTGAGCCAAAGGAGCAGAAGCTATTGCTGTAGTATACTTGGCAATTGGAGCAGCGGCATAGGTAGCGGCCAAAGGAGCAGCTCCATAGGTAGTAGCGTATCCCGAATGAGCAGCATATCTGCCAGCATAGGCAGCGGCCAATGGAGCAGCAGCATAGGATGTAGCCAATGGAGCGGAGATCAATGGAGATGAGTATGCATCCAGCTTAGCATATGGAGCTGAAGCGGCATAGGTGTACTCTGCTGGAGCTGCAATACCAGAGTATGATTCGCCATGAAGAAATCCTCCGAATGTTGATTGGACGCATGCCAGGATAGCGAAAAGGACTGCGTTCTAAAAGAGGAAGTTATATCAAATTGAATGTGATCCATGAGTTTTTAGCCAACTTACATATTTGAACATGTTAAAGGTTTTCTTATTGGTGCTTGCGGTGAACTTGATGGAAGTTTACGGAAGAGTGTGCCATCAACAAATTGACTTTTGGCTTTTATACAAAAAGTACGTGTACTTTCGAATAATGGCCCAGAAGCAAAAAAAATTTCCGCTGACACTCACTAATCCACAAAACATGAGCTCTTTGAGGGTATCGAAAGGTACTCACAATCGGATTTATTATGCGCGATGTAGTCTAAGTTATATGGCACCGAAGACCTTCCCGCCATGCGTAATGGTCACGTTTTTGGCACAAAACAGTGCGATGGTGCACCACGGAAAACCTGTCCAACACCGTCCGCATGTTAGAGGAGCCACACGATCAGTGAATGACTCACTAGACTGATATACAGTCTCCTCTAATCATTTCCTACCGCCCCAAGCTGCTGTAGAATTAGGCTGACAAAATCCAAGAATCCAGTAAAAGTTGTTGAACCTAAGGTCGTGCAGAAGATAAGCGGTGCGAGGCGGTTATGTCATTATTTCTTGATCTTGCTCTGTGCTAATTTCGCTTTCGTTGTTCGAATGGAAGTGAACTTCTGATGATCAGATGAGATTTTAATCAAATTACCTTAGCTGATGTATTTGGTTAATTACTCGTACACGGGAATATAGTTTTATGAGCGTAATTAAAGAATGCTTTTGCCATGGTACGAGTACTCGTAGGTATTCGTAGTGATGGCGGCGGAGCGGTATACTAGTACAGATGCCAAGCCTTGAGTTGCGTTTGGAATTCGAGGTTCGCAATTTGTTTTCATGCGACTTTTATGGCTTCATCAGTATCTGTACAAAAGGGGAACTTAATGGGTGTGCAATTTAGTGTTATTGCAATTAAATTGTCACACATTTTACATTTTACTATTATTTATGTCAATTAATAAACCTGTGGGAATCAGTGTTATAAGAATTCTGTTTGGTGTTGCAATAAATTGGAGACATCAAACTGAATGCAGCCTCGCTGCCTACACCTATACAATATTAGTCTTATAGCCCGAGAGCGGTCAGGTGGTGTGATTTAGTCGAACCACAGAATACGAGTATAATATTTTATTGTTGCCCCGAGATGTGGAAGAAATCGTGGGATCTGTAGAAAGATTCTATCAAATACCGGACTGTAAAGTGATGGCAAAATTATATCAGATTGGTTTCACTAAGGTAGTCTTCCTTGCACCTAGGCGAACTATATTACTTAATGGCAGCCTAATACAAATATAGGCTAATTTGAGATATTTAGAGTTTAAATTTATAAAAATCTGCAAAATGGTGAAAAGATGAAGGGGGAGGAGTCCTTAATGGGCCACTGGCAGCGTTTACATCCCTGAAGTAAGCTACTGACATTGGGTCCGTAGTGAAAAGTTGGTGAAATAGGGCCCAGGTGGTGGATGATAAGCCCGAAACGAGAGATGGATGTACAGAAGAAAAGGTATCGAGATTGTATCAGAAGTATCTGAAGAATACAAGTATCTAGAAAAAAAGTTAGCTGCTTCAAAAACGGCAATACGAGTAAATATCGCGTGGAAAAATATTTTTTATGCGCCGTATGTAGCGATTTTGAAACACGAAGTATTTTTTGCAACACATCATGTGCTACGCGGCACAGTTGAGGGGATGCGACACTGCGGAAAAACTGCTACGGTTCTACTTAAAAATACTCTTTTGGCTACCAAATTGCACTCCAAACTACCACATAGCATCATTTGGTGGTTTGTGTTTTTTTTTTATATAATTTGCACGTGTTAAAGGGGATACGAATACCCTTATACTAATTTTTAGAACACGTGCGTTTTGTGGAAAGGGGAAGAGACAGAGAGAAAGACAGATTGGTGTAGTTTGAAACTCAGGTGGTATTAAGTTTGTATAAACTCCGAGGGTGGCTGTCCAGATAACTGGGGAGTATTTTGTTTGTTTTCGCTATTATTGTCGTTCCTTATGATTCACAGTATTTTTTTTCCGTCCTCCAGATGTCATCATCACGATCAAGTTGCATTTTATCCATTTGACCACCCTAGTGCCAGTGTTATGCCTTCACAGTAGAGTTGACTTAGCTTTCGCAAGTGATCGAATTTTTTATTTATTTTATGCGAAATAAATAGATGATTCTTGACATCAGGATTCGAACCGTGAATCAACAGCGTGACAAGCGATGATGTTACCACTACACCACGGCCACCCTATGAGAAAAGCACCAGTCGCTGTCGCTTCCATTGGTCCGGGAAGTATCCTACTTTCAAGCATGAATTATACTCATGGACAAATAGGTCTGTATGCGCCTTGAGTACCATCTTAAGGGCTCTGTTGAGGATCTTGGGGGACCTTTAAGGAACTCAGGGCAGGTAGAGATCTGTGGTTACTTTCTTTTAAGCTTTTTCATAACCACCTGATACGCTCTCCCCCATGGATTTTGAACGGCTTCGCTACACATTTCTAAGAAATAGTTTCTTTTACTTCTTTGGATGGTTTTTTTTTTTAAACTTGGTTCGAGCAGTTTTGTAGCACTGTCGGAGTTCATCTGAATCGGCAGTTAGTCTGGCAGGGGTGTACAATCTTCTTGCTTTGTGGCACTTCTTGTGTAATTCTTGGATCTCTTCGTTCTACCAGTAGACTGGCGGACGGTGATTTTAGGCTTTTTTTCCTGACCATGGATACATCGCAAGCTCTAGTGACTTCATACATGACCTGTGCTGATTTACAGGATGCAGGTCCCGTCAGGTTTACGAGTATTTCTCTAAAAATCACGTAGGGGAATAGTTCTTCATCGGAAGATTCTGGTGTTGCCTGGTGATCGCTATGCGTGTATACATCACTTACGTTCCAACTCGTTCTGTGTTCCAGGCAGCTGCTGACGTAGGTGATGTCGAGCGTTTATTGCCTGTGTTCATTGCATAATGTCTAATTGTGCAACGGCTACTAGTAAGGTTTTCCACCGTCTGTTTGTTTCTGAACAACGGGCCCACACAATTATTCTTAAACTAAAACTAATATTTAAGGGAAGTATGGCGACTTGTTAAGAGGATTACGGGAGGTTAAGCATGATCGAAGTGGAGAAGGGCATTACGGAGTGTGCTTTTGCTGCTATTAAAGTCAAAAATGTGTGTCGCATCATTTGATTTCCGCAGCATTCTTGACATTGGTTCGTAATAACCATAATTAGTTTGGTATACGGAATAGGGGAACAGACTTAAGGTTGCGGGGATTGATATTGAGAGAGATCACTTGAAGCAGGGCAGGACAATCAATGTTACCAGATAACAACTGATGGATGGAAAGTATGTCGGCGACATCCCGACGTTTTTCCAATTAATCAATCTAAGATGATCGACATAGGGTGGAAAGTTAACGTTAAGGCGAAGCGCATGAACCCGCGCTACACTGCCTCAATTCTCATGTTATGGGCAGCATAATGGGGCGACCATACTTGGCTGGCATGTGTCAGAAATCTCCTTTCACCAGCGTTTCACAAAGCCAAGCGCGAATAAAGTAGACCCTAGGAGGTGGTGGCAGACGATTGCGGGAGTAGGCAATGGAATGACATTTATCGACATTAAGCTCTAAGAAATTTTTGTTACACCAAATGGAGAAACTATTCAGGTCATTCAAGGCAAGAATCAGCGGGAGATGAAATACGTCTAAAGATTTTCATATCATCAGCGTAGACCAGAAGGTTGGAGTTCGGAATGATATGTTCGGCATCGTTTATCGTAAGGATAAAGATCAGAGATCCAAGATGGCTACCTTGAGGAACCCCGGAAGTTGCTATAATAGGGTTCGATATTGACGATCTAAAACGGACTTTGTATTGGCGATCCACTAGGTATGATTTGATCCATGATATGAACCGCGGTTGGAAACCAAGCACTTCTAATTTGAAGAGAATGAGTTGGTGAGAAATTTTGTCGAAGACCTTACTAAAATCAGTGGCTACAACATCAACTTCATTGCCATCTGCCAAAGCGTTCAGTGTACCGGACACGAATTCGGTTAAGTTGGTAGTTGTTGACCTGCCTTTACCGTGTTGTTTTGTGGAGAAAATTGGCTTACAGTGAAAGAACATCGCATCATACACAATGCCCTCGAAGAGTTTAGGTATACTTGAGAGCTTAGCAATAGGCCGATAATTAGACATTTCACTTCTGCAACCTATTTTGTGGATAGGTGTAATATAAGCGTCCTTCCATAATTGAGGAAAAACGCCTTTGGAGATTGAGAGTTGAAGAAGGGCAGTGAGGGGTTGTGTCAAATGATTCACACGTTCTTTTAATACTATGGCGGGGATATCGTCAGGACCAGGAGAGTAGTCATCTTTAAGTTGATTAACCTTATTAACAACCATGGACGGTGTTAAATCCACGGAAACGAGGGAGGTTTGAGCAGAGTTGCTCAAGAAGCGGAAATAATCAAGGTCAGGTTCGAGGATGTGGTCAGCGAATGACAGGCTGAAGAAGTGAGCAAATAAGTTGGCAATTATTTTAGGGTCTGCTGAGGAAGAATCCGAAAAGGTGAAAGTTGAAGGATAGCCGTCAGATTTACGTTTGACATTAATAAATTGAAAAAAGCGCTTGAGGTCAGAAGTCAGGTTGGATTGCATACGGTCGAAGTATTGGAGATAAAGCCTTTCCCAGATCTCAGAGAAATGGGTGTATGCCCGAAAGTACTCAAAAAAATCGGAGTCAGATTTGGATTTAAGATAAGATTGCCACAGTTTGTTTCTTTTGTTGCGAAGTGAGCGTAACTCCTTGTGATACCAAGGTGGAGAAGACGTGCAATTTTTATTAGGAATGCATGGTACCGATTGGATAAAACAGGCAAAGATAGTGTAGAGACAGGACTTATGTTAAGCAGTAAGCTATTGAGTTTGTGGAAATCAGTTTACGGAAATTAAAGCAATAAGAATATTCCGAAACTGGGTTAGAATTAGCGTTGTAAGAAAAGGTTAGAAATAGGGGGGGATGAAAGCGGTCTGATTGCTCTCAGAGACCGCGGAATTATAGGCGTCGGAAGAGAAAATTAGGTCAAGTTGCCTATTCAAGTTATTACGAATGCCATTTACTTGGAAAAGTCCAGAGTCAGAGAGACAATCGGTTAGTAAGATTTCCTTATCAGATGAAGCCTCAGGGATCAGATTGGGACCATTGAAGATGGGGAAGATTAAAGTCCCCTAATATAATGGCGTCATCGCATGGATCCGTCATTTACTAGGCTGTGTATAAGCTGTTCAAATTCCTCTATTGTGGAACTTAGTGGCGCATAGCAGCTATATTCATAAATACCGTCAATTTTCGCTCTGGTACGAGTATAACCATTTTCAGGTGTTATAGTTTTTTTCCTGGAAGGCACGCCCTCCCAGGTCCATATTGGCAGAGTCCATCCTCCACGCATACTCATGTCTACTCTACTCATGTCTTTATATGATTCAAATCAATTGGTTCCTCGCGTACTAATTGTAGTAAGAAATCATGAACTACTGCGCAATGGTTTAGGTTTAGTTGGATTACCCTCACTTTTTCAGTGCTTAATGAAATGTTGGGCATTTTCCACTTCCTCTGACGTGATTGCTGTTTGTGTCCTTTTGTTTATTCCACAGAAGACACCTCGGTTCTTTCTCGAATGATTTTGCGATATGCACTTTTATGGGACCTGTGTAAAAAAAAAATCTCTTTAAGGTCCATTTTCATTATTTTAACCCAACTCTCTATTCTTTTGCCATTTCAGACGACATTCATCTACTCTTGCCTTGAAAAAGTTACAAATCTTGATTGTCACGGAACTCACAAGTCACAGCAGAACGTAATATTTGCTAATGCACGGCCAACTTCATGACTCCCATTTGTTGCCCAATTGGCTTAAATTTAACATTCAATTAGCCCCCAAACCACCCAGAGAGACGTGACCAAAAAAGGCAGTAAATCCGTAAATCACAAATCGTTCGGAATCGATTGTCACGTGCTAGGCCCAAATACGGGAAAGCGTCAATGAAAAAGGCGATACCATACTGAGTGCGTACGTCATAGTCAAAAGAAAAAAAATGTTCATCTGCTAACTGTATTTCTTAATCATATAACAAAAGTAACTATCATAAGAGAGGATTGAATAATTTCATTCCCTCAAGAGATTCCTATTAATAAAAGCTCTGGTGGTGTCCATAATCAACTGGTGACACCCCCTCCAATGGTAGAGCTGGTATGGGATATCTCAATGCAACTCTTTGCACTGCTCGAATCCTATTAACCACAACTGCAGGAGGATAAGCAACTGGAACGTTAAAGCCAACAGGTTGGTTATAAGAAACTGCCTGGTTGTATGCCACAGCCGGATTGTATACAACTGGATTCAATTGTGATTGTTGATAATTTGGATTGTAGAGCGTCACATGAGGGTATGCAGCCGACTGTACAACCTCTCCTTGGTCAGGATCTTGCAGATGGTCTAAAACACAACCAGTACTCTCATGATGTGCCGTATTGGAGTTAAGTCCTGATAATGCAGCTGCAATTCTCTGGTAAAGTGGTACGTTCACTGTGTAGCCTGTAGGTCTTGATGATCTTTGAGAATAGTCATATCCATTCGAAGGATGAAACAAGCTTCCTTGTACGAGTATACCACCAGTTAGAATGAGAATGATCAACGTTTTCTAGGAAGAAACAATAATAAAATTGAAGCAGTTTGAGAGCCACAAACTCACCATCGAGGTAATCATATTTTTCCAAATTTATTGTTCTTCAGTTCGGTTGCTTACGAGTTAATTAACTGCGGTCAAGTGCGCTGGATGCATCGATCATCTGACCTTTTATATGCAGAGATGATGTTTGGATAATGGCCAAAAAGATAATTACTTTCTAAAATATCTTCGTAGCACGAATCCGTTTCTTCGTTGAACTCATCTTTCTACTCATCGGCTATTTGCATAAGAAACGGAATTGAAAGGCTCACGGGGATACGTGTATGTTGGAAGTTAATGTGAAGTGCTTCTGAATTAACTGCCTGACTAAATGTTGGAATGCGAGATCATCGATCATGCATCATGGGATTGTGTAGGAAAGATGGGCAATTGTTCGATGATTTATAAAATTCAGTGGCAAAATTTCACCTCCCGCTTTAAAAATCGTAGTTATCGCATCGATGCCTTATTTTTCATCAAAATAGCTCATTCCAGTCAGGTCGTAATTAAGCTGCAGATAGAGTTCTCGGTGAATTGATGCTTGTACTGTAAGTGTCAGGAATCTTCCCATCCAGCCCATTATAGTACTTAGTACTTACTTAGGGCTCAGCACTAAATTCTGAACGAGCTGATTCGTCATTTAAGACACCACCCTGCAACCTGAACCTAGAATTTAGAAATAAAATGATCGCCATAGCAAATAGCAGATGGTAATCACTAGAATCCTGTGTAATTACAAGAAACTCTGGCAGCTCTACGATAAAAATCGTACCGAGCAAATTCTACACTTCAACAGATACATATATCTTATCTGGTTTAGTGGGGATGATAACTGGACATAGCTTGTTGCGTTATCACACAAAGAAATTGGGATATGTAGAGGCTGCAGCAATGAGGATATACACGAAGATATACCTCACTTAATGTGCCATTACCCAGGACTCTACCACCTTAGATTCAGAATACTAGGTAAATAGAAGAACTATCAAATGAATCGTTTAATAAGATAAAAAAATTTATCAATGCATCGGGTTGGTTTAAGAACCCATAGAGTTCACGAGTGGGGCATCACAATGGATCTACATTGATCTAAATGTGGCGTAGTAAGTTTTGTAGCCCCTACGTCAAACCATCAAACCTAACCTAACCTAGTACTTAAATTAGTGGAAATAGTTTATAAAGGGTGAGCACATAGCAATGATAGTTTTTCAAATTTTTATGTTTCAGCAGCTGTCAAAGTTACTAATGACAATCCAGCTGTCAGAATATTCAGTAAGGTTTGCCAATTCATCATGCATCGTTTGACGCTTTCCGAACGTGTGGAAATTATTAAAAAATCGAAATTCCGGCTCAGTTTCACGGCGCTGACAATTCGTCGCACCGTGGAAAAGTTTGAGCGTGAGTATACTCTATTGAACCTTAAGCTACCAACAAGACAGAGATCGGTGCGAAGTGAAGAAAACATAGCCGCCATATCGGCCAGTATCGAAGACGACACAGAAATGTCGATTCGGTACCGAACAGCTGAATTGGACATCGCCAGGCTTATTTTGCGGTTGGATTTGGGCCTACATCCATATAAGATTGTGCAGACGCAAGAATTGAAGCCGAATGACCATAGACAACGCCGTGAGTTCGCTAATTGGGCGCTTGGGAAATGTTGGCCGGAGATCCGGATTTTGACCAAAAAAATCGTCCCATTTTTGGCTCAGCTGCTATGTCAACAAGCAAAATTGCCATCATTGGAGCGATCACAATCCACAAGTGTTCGACCAAGCATCAATGCACCCACAAAGATTGACTGTTTGGTGCGGTTTATGGCCCGACGGCATCATCGGACCTTATTTCTTTCGAAATGAGGAAGGAGACACCGTTACCGTCAATCGTCCTCGGTATTGAGCGATGTTAACCGACTTTCTGTAGCTAGAGCTCGACAACCATTGTTGTTTTATTTAAATGTCTTTTCTTATCATTCTTATCCGGTCACCCTATATTATTTCCCAATTTCTGCAATAACTTGAGCATCCATCAAATACGAGTTGCTGTGAGTTGTATTGCCTCCAGCCATGGTATACTGGCAATCTTTAGATGGATTCTAGCAGTGAGAACGCTAGTAAAGGAGTTTACCTACCTCGGGGCAAACGTATACTCCATAAATGATACCCTGGTGGAACTCTAGACAACCGTTGCTACTTCAGGCTTTCTTGTATAATGTTGTGGTGTTAGCATTTTTCTTCATAAAGCTTGACTTGTATTTTTGTTTTCACTACATGCGAAAGTCTGATGTGCATTAGTTTCATCTTCCTCGAATTGATGACAAGTCCAAGAAGTCTTGACACCAGCGGACTAATAAATCAAAATCGGATTGCATAGTGTCTACTGCTGTTGCCAAATCTCTATTACTGACGACAATTGCGGTGCCATCCACATAAGCAAGTCCCACACTGTTTCGCAAAACTGTCAATAGGTCGTTGAACAATAACGGTCCTAAAATAGAGCCCCGTGGAACTCAATGCGCTATTGCTTCTTGCTGGCTGTATTTACTTGAGATTTTTACTTTCAATATTCTGTTCATCAGATAACTTTTAAACCATTTCAAAACATTTCCTCGAATCCCAATCTTTTCAAACATCTGTAGTATTTTTTCATGATGAAGTTTGAACAATATTTGACTTAAACAGAATTACGGCATTACAAAGTTTTGGAAAATTTTCAACACTTTTTTTTTATGTATTTTTGTAAAAGAGGTTCAAGTACGTGCGACCCAGTCGTGCATTTGAAACAATATTTTGATCTATAAATGTCTCAAACAGGCTACAATCTATTAACAGAAAGACCACGGAAAAGTGTCTAATGGCTTTTTGGGACCGGCCGGCGAAGCCAACAGATCAGCTTTATTAATTAGAAAATCTACTGCCCCAGTGTATCACTCACTTCCATTGTATATTATCAATTTGAAATTCAATTAAATTTGGAAAAGTTAATGACCACAACTGTGAGACATTATCGGTTTTATCACCTTTCCGCCTTTAAAACATGAACATAGTGTGGTCAAAGTTTCATTCCATTAGTATTCGCTGGGACATAAATCAACATAAATTATACATACATACATAAGTTAACATAAATGTTTTAAAAACAATTTTTTAATTCTCTATTTCGTCTTTCTAAATTTTTATTTGTACCGTGTGTCTGTTACAAGCTTGTAATTTTTGAATCGTTTTTGAAATGAACTGAAATTTTCCACGAAAATTCTTATTCGTGTCATAAATACACGTTTAAACGCACTCATCGTGAAACTATTGTTGAACACGTCCAATCTATACTGACAGGTATTCAATGAGTGACATTTATACTAAGTTAACGCGGAAAAAGATTTATACAAAAGTAGTGTGTAAATGTGGAGTGGAGTAATATTGAAAACTGTGTTGTGGTAATTGGCCTTCACAAATGTAATGTGACCTTGCGACCGCTTGGAATCACCCGGAATTTTGTGTATCGAACTATTAAATTGTTTGAGGACACTGGTGGCGTAACTGACCGTGAAAGATCCATACACCCTCGCCCTGACAGAACTCCATGAGCGATCAAAGCTACTAAAGCCAGGACTGATGGGAAACCGCTGAGAAAGCAGAAAATCTTGCCAGGAGATATGAAGATATCGCAAAAAGTGACTTACTGACAGCGCAATTAACGGAAAAATGGAATAAAAGATCGAAAGTTCTACGCCGCTGGTACGCGCTATGGTTGGTTGGTGAGTTTGTGCTCTTCGCTTAGGCTTCCATTGGTCCTGTTGTGTTCCCTTCGTCTATCGAACTGTAAGGAATAGTACTGTGCTTTGGGAATTATGCGTTGACAAGGAATTTAGGTATTGGGATAATGGGGAGTATCAACGGGAACTATGTCGTATAGTGATCAGGGAATCGTCCTGTTCGTCTAGCGAACTCCAATATATCACGGATTCCTTTTTTTACTGAGGTGTGTTATATCCGGTATTTTTAGGAATCCCAGAATCTTCAGTCTTCTCGTTCTATATCTTCCTCCTCCTTCTCACAGTTGGCACAGATTGTTGTATCAGCTGCCCTGTTAAAAGTTCCATAATCAATCTCAACTGTGTTCTGCTTGAGTCAGCTCTTTTTGCTGTATTGTTACTCGGTTAAATTATTACAGATCTAACCTGTGTCTAGATTCGTCCAGTAGTTATTGAACTCCTGTCGTATCTTCTTATTGATTATCGTTTTAATAGTTATTCGAGGGACCCCTATTGTCTTATCACGATTCAGTTCTATGTTACTCGCTGCTTTCCTTGCCAGTTCATCTGCCTTTTTGTTTCCCGGAAAACCTTCGTGCCCCGGTACCCATGTAAGACGGACTCTATTGCGCCTCGCAAGTACATAAGTTCAATTTAGTTTTGCACTGGGGTTTGTGATCGCGCTACTCGTAATTGCTGCTTTGCTGTCCGAGCAGATGTCGATTTTTACTATTGAGGAATCGTTCAGTAAGCAAAATGATAGAGTCTACGAAGCATCAAAACTCATTCCGCTGGCATCTATTATAGTTTACTGGGGAGTCAGCTACGAAGGCGTTACCGATTTTCATTTGTGTGAGAAGGGAGTAAAAACATCGGCAACATCCAATGTTCTGGAAAGTGTTGTGAAGGGGCTTAACTAACAATTATTTTCAAGCAACCAGTGGACTTTCCAACAAGGACCCGCGCCAGCTCATAAAGCAAAAACAACCCAAAGGTGTTTTCGAAACAATGTGCCAGACTACATAGCAGCAGTCAATTGGCCGTCAGGCAGTCCAGATTACAATCCTTTGGATTATAGGTTATAGTCTATTTTAGAGGCAATAGCTTGTTCTACTCGATACTCAAGTATTGAGTCTTTGGAGTCGCGGTCAATTGAAAAATGTTTGTACACCACGAATATCTGCGAGAAGTTAAGCCTTAGGTTCTGTATGGGCTGTCTATTTCCTTCAATGATTTTTTATAAGAACTGTGGCACCTACTCATTGGTCGTAGCTGGAAAAACTTGTTTTCGAAATTCAACTCTTTCAAAGACCTGTTTAATAATCCGATAAATAATACGTCTGCTATATATCCGGGCCTACAGTAGCTACTCAATAGAAAACCAAATTAAATCGGTGTTTAGTGTCACATCACTCTCTTTTATTCTGCCACAAAATGATACTCGGATTTAGATTAAAGTATAATGAGAGCGCTCTAAATTATTGGCGTTTGGTTAGCGTGGTGTGTCACTTGTTGTCAAATCAGACACTAACAGCAGGCTTATATTATACAAAAAGTCGATCTACATAAATTTATTTTATTAGCTTTTAGTCACCATAAGCCGGTTCCTCTCCGAGCACAAAAAAAAAACAATCAAATAAAGTCTTCATCCTCAAAGTTTATTCACATGTTTAGTCTTTCATGATAATTAGTCAAAAATTTCGCATTCATTGACCGCCATTAGTCGTGAAATTAATTCAAAACCGTTTATGGTTATACAGCATCGTTATTAGTATATTTTGTATTTAAAGCGAAAGTGAAATTCTTAGAAAGTTATTTTTGCTTTGTGGTCTTTCCAGAGCGAAACTAGGCAAGCCTATAAAAGTAGCAGCATATGGGGTATATTTGATTGTTTTGCTGTTTGGGACATGGAAGCTACGCTAATACAGGTAAATTTTATATATCATCTAGTAAATGAATAGTTTCAACATCTATCTATCACTACAGTTCATCTCGTTGGTCTTGTTACTGTTGCATCCGCAGTCATCTTCTGGTCATCTCGCTAAGAGAAAATCGAACCTTCAATTTTATATCGTTCCCGTGCCCATTGGTTATGGGGCATTAAGTGCTTATAATGCTTTGCCTTCAGCATTGCGTCATGCACCATATGCCTTAAGAGGATTGAATCGTAACTATATGAGCACTAAACTTGGTTCCGTACGTACCTTGGACTTTGAAGACGATGAGGAAAGCAAAAGTGCAGGCTATAATAAAATTAATCATCCAAATTACAGCCTTGATCTTCAAACATTTGTAAAACTATTCGCTCATGAGTTTCAGGACCGCAAAGGTAGTAAAAAGTTAATAAAATGATTAAATTATGTTTGGAAAAGATTTTAACATTCCTGAAACAACAACAAAAGCGAATTTAAGTTGCAAATATTTATGAACGGATAGATGAGTACTAATAAGGAAAGTTATGGACGTATTGGGGGTATTGGACGTATTGGTAAAATAAGATACACGATTGGGTCGCATATAGAAATTTATTTTTAATCCCGCCATCAAAAACATTGGCAATATGACATTTTTCCAAAAAGTTAGGTTAGGTTGGCTATCTGTACCTGTGTACAGACACATTTATACTAATTGAGGCCCATTTTACAGGCGATGTCCCCCAAGGCTGCGTACTAGGTCCACTACTGTGGAATCTAATGTACGACGACGTTCTCAGACTTCGAATCCCGATGTCTTCGAAAATAATTGACTTCGCCGGCGACATAGCAATCGTTGTAGTGACCAAATTACTTGAGGAGTTTGAGCGTGACTGTAATGGATGCTACAGGACTGGCTAGTAAGCATGAACCTAAAACTAGCAGAGGAAAAGACCGAAGTAGTGCTCATCAGCAGCAGACGAGTTATGGGGATTATAAGAGTAACTGTGTGCGATCACGTTGTAGTTTCCAAACCAGAGTTGAAGTACCTTGGCGTTACTATAGATGCAAAGTTGATTTTTAAGCAACACCTGCAGCACGCATCTGAAAAGGCAGCAAGAACAACGCCTGACCTGGCAAGGATCATGCCAAACAGAAAAAGAGACTGCTCTTAGCAAGAGTTGCGACGTTGATGATGCTTTACGGCTCCCAAATATGGGCAAGTGCCATGAAGACGAAATCATTCAGAAGGAAGACGGAGGCGGTCTACATAACCAATGCCTTGAGAGTATGCAGCGCCTTTCGAACAACCTCCTACGGCGCGGCATACGTAGTTGCTGGAATGGTGCCAATAGACCTCCTCGTTAAAGAAGCCGAACGGAAATATCGTGCCAACAGGACAGTGGTGTCAACAGCGACGTGTCGAAGTGACACCGAAGTACCGCCAAGAACAAACCTCGAAGAATGGCAAGAGGGATTGAACTTTTCCGACAAAGGCAGATGTACGCAGAGTTTGATCCCCAATATAGACTCTTGGATCAATAGTAAGCATGGAGAGCTGAACTTCTATCTGACGCAAATGCTTACTGGTCATGGATGTTTCAAAGCTTACCTCCATAGATTTGGACACGAAGACAACCCTTATTGCCCAACGTGCATGGAAGCAGTCGAGGATGCAGAACACATCATGTTCCACTGTGCTTGATATCACGGAGAACGTAACTTGCTGGCGAATAAACTGGGTGTGGACTTAACACCAGAGAAAAAGACCAGACAGATGACGAGCACGAAAGAAGCTTGGGAAGCTTGTGCCTACCATCATGAAAGAACAACGAAGACAGGAGCGACAGCGAAACGCGAAACGTCGCGCAGACGGCTGTCAACACGAACGAGCCGAGTATGTAAGGCTGCAGCCCCCCTCGCGTCTTTGAAAGATTCCCACCTCACAACGCAAGAAAAAAAAAAATAAAAAATTAGACCCATTGTGTTAGCATGGGATCAGTCTATATTCTGACAACCTAAAGTGCTAATTGAATCAGCTGGAGCTTCTTATGGAGAGTGGATGATGCTTATGACGTCAATATTCGCCAGCTCGTCGAGGTCGTTGAGAGACGGAGCCCAGACGGACAGGTACATGGTGTATTGTTTTCTTCTCTTTTTTAGCCCTGCAGTTTCTGTAGAAGTCTTTTGAAAAGACGCATAGCCTTTTAGCGTGCTGTCCTATAGGACAATGACAACACCGATGACAGTACTGATGTGCGATCGCTTTAGCAGAACCAATCCATCAGAGCGTTTTTGATCTAGCCTTGGTCAAATCTGTGTAGAGACTTGACACATCGTGCCATTTGTGTATGACCTTGGTGATTACAAGTAACGAAAGCCATACGTAAATTTTGCCTGTCCGTCAGAATTCCGAGGGTGGTACCTTTTCTCGAGAGCACGTTAGCCTTGCTGTTTCCCCAAATGTCTTTGTGACCTGGCACCCAGCAAAGGTGAATGTTGACTTGTTGGCCGGAAGTTGCAGTAAAATCTCAATTGCAGTGAGGTATAGGGGTGTTTTCGGTAGTCAAATTTATTATATCAAGGATAGAGGAGTGTCCCGCTTGGTAGTTGGAATATAGACTGGCTGCTATATGTATCCTGAAAATGTCTAAGGGCTTCAGATGAAACATTATATCTAGTGTTGTAGAGGGAGTGGTTCTTACACTTTCTCTGAGAATACATGGAGACTGTTCGAGGAGTATAAAGCCCTACGAGCTGGTATTGCATCACCCGCAGCAGTAGGAATGAACGATCGAGTGTCTGAATACCAAATAAGAATTAGGGAAGCTCAGCTTAACGTGCGATGTGGCACATAGGTGCAAAAGCAGAAAACCGTCTATAGAACCATCAAAGAGCAGACAGGTGGTCGGAGCTCTAGACAATAACCGGTTAAAGCCTTGAGGACCAACTCAGTAGATGGAAGAAGCATTTAGCTTTGGTTCTTGACCGAGTATTCGCAAGCGATGTGCAACCAAGTCAGAATGAGTTATCCCAAGCAGCAATTGCCCGTATCTGCATCGCAACCAATGAGATTACTATCGCGATTAAAACACTCAAGAACAACAAAGCAACAAACTTGATGGCATTCCCGCGGAGCTACTGAAAGCAGTGCCAATAATATTTGCTGACCCCTTGTATCCACTAATAGAGAAGGCGTCTGATAGAACTGAGTCTTTTCAAGCTTCGTTAAAAATGAATTCTCAGAGAGTTCGAGAACTGGTGATTTGTGTGCTGCCTGCATTTGCCAAAATAATAGCAAAGGTTTTCGACGTCGAGCAAGTAGGTTTCCGCTCTGAATCCTCCTGTGGTGAACGCATCAACACCCTACTGATCATTATCGAGCAATGCGTTGAATATCGATCACCGCTTCACCGATCACCGCTTTATCGATTTTGAAAAGGCGTTCGATATTATAAAAAGAGAGTTTATTTGGCTAGCCTTGCTGATCAAAATGTCATGTTTTGTATAGAGGAAGGCTGTCAGAGGAATTTGCAATCCAAAGTGGTGTGCAACAACGATGTATCCTTTCACCGCCTTTCACCGATATTGTTCTTATTTGTGATAAGTGATGCGCTCCGTGCTGCTCTATCAACGGAAACTGGAGGAATTCGATGGGCTCTTACATCTAAACTACGCTGAGGTTTGTCTAGTATCACATAGAAAAATTGGCCTACACCAAATGACAGCAGACGTCCTCGGCATTGGAACTACCTCATCCTCACAAATTAGTACTGCAGGACAACCGGTAGAGAGGATAGAGTGTTGCCAATACCTTGGGAATATCGTCTCGACTGGAGGTGGGACCGAATAAAACATAGCAAGTCTGCTTTTGGTATGTTGTCCAAAATAATGCTATAGGCCTAAAAACCAAGTTACGGCTGTACGGATCCAATGTTCAGCACCTGGAAAATATCCTCCACTATCACAAGAAAGCTGCAAACGTTCTTGAATCGGTGTCTTTGAAACACCTTGTGAACTTTCTGCTCTAACTGCATTTCTAATGCGGAGCTCCGTGAGAGAACGGGTCAGTTTTCCGTAGACATCACAATTCAAAGATGAAGGTAGCAGTGGATCGGACATACTTTTCGAAAAGACGACACTTTCATTGCTTGCCAAATGATGTAATGGCACCCGCTAACCCAGGACGGAATAAGAGCGGGATCGACAGAGTCATACATGGAGCAGGACAGTCGATTAGGAGTGACGGCAGCTAGTATGATGTTGGGCAGAGCGTGGAGGCCACGACCCACAAGGGAAATAGAACCTAAGTAGGTATCTTATCAATGCTAATATAAGCATTCTTAAATGATGTACTCGTACATATCTCAGTACTTTCAACTGTTAATGAACCTAAATAAGTACTCTCTTATTTTATGTTCTTGATAAATTGGTTTTGATATAGAAGTTTACGTTGCTGGTTGACCTGTAGAAAATCTGGAACCTCAAATTTGCTTGTAGATTCTGTTTTAAATTCTACAGATACAATTTGGAAATTGTGCGTACTTATAGCATTCTGCCGAAGAAATTGCACTTTCAAACTTGTGGAGTGTGTTCTATGCATTCACCAACGAACTTGTAGTCTTAAAAATTCACTTGTACTACGAATACTTGTAAATTTCTGTCATAGGCCCCAGGTATTATTTCCCTTACAAAAGATTCTTACTCCGAAATATGTGAAATCTAGCTTACAAAAGTTGGAAGCGATTTAGACTCGATTTGCTTCTGGGGGTACACCGTGATTTGAGAAACAAAGTTACGTTTGAAATACGAAAATCAAAGAAATATTTCTACACCTCGCCATTGGATTCTGCTCTACCTGGGCCATAAGCATTGGAAAAATCTAAGAGAAACAGATTAATAGAAAACTCATTAATGTTGTTTGCGATGAGTTGAACCAGAATTTTACTTCACTATCTTCTATAGACCTTAATAATTATAATATGTAGTATGTCTCCTGTAAACATACTGGATATCTCTTGCGCGCATTTTGCTACTGGGTTTAGTTTCACTGCCGTTGATGAAGCTGATGTTTTAGAGAGTTGCATATCAATTAAGTCAAACTCTGTTGGATTTGATGAAATTCATCAAGTATTTGTAAAGGCAACTCTTCCTTTCACATTAAAGTATATAACACATCTCTCAACTCATGACCGGAGTTTTTCCTACTGCTTGGCAACATGTTAAAATTGTACCCGTTCCCAAAAATCGTAATGAGTATAGACCAATAGCTATTTTGCCTTTTTTCTCTAAAATGCTAGAAAGGATTATGAATTCTCAAATGCACAAATTTCTCACCAGTAATAGTATGCTATGCCAAAATCAATCAGGTTTTCGTCCTAAACACAGCAGCACTACGGCAATAATAAATGTCCTGGAAGAAATCAGACGGTCGACAAGGAAACTTTTCTCACTCTCTTAGATATTTCCAAAGCTTTTGACACGGTCGACCACAATATTCTATGCAATAAATTTAGAACCCAATTTAGATTTTCGCTACCATCTTCAAATCTAGTTTTCTCATATTTAAATGGAAGATTTCAAGCAGTGGCTGCTAACAATACGGTATCCTCTTTTCTGTCTTTAAGCCGAGGTATTCCTCAAGGGTCTATATTAGGCCCGCTTCTTTTGTCTTTGTACATAAATGAGCTCCCATCGCTTTTATTAAGCTCCTCCATTCATATTTATGCTGATGATGCTCAGTTGGTTAACAGTTGTCCATTGGGTCTTGTTGAAAATGGAGCATGCAAAGTAAATGAAGATCTAAATATAATTCTAAACTGGTCAAGTGCAAATGGTCTCAGCCTAAATCCTACCATATGAAAATGCCTGGTAATCTCCAGAAATCTTATTGATACGTCGTATTTTCCACAAATACGCCTCAATAATACAACCATCAAGTTCGTTGACTCTGCGAGGAATTTAGAACGTCGCCTGAAGAAAGATCCAGTCCTAGAGCGAGAATATAATGCGGTTATAACAGAATACCTTCAGATAGGTCACATGAAACGCGTCCAGTCTGATGAGTTGTCGAATAACAATCACGTTATGTCGTATTATATGCCGCATCATGCAGTGGTCAAGCCGGAAAGTTCCACCACCAAGGTGCGAGTAGTTTTCAATGCATCAAGTGGTTCAGAAAATTGAACCAGCCTGAACGATATTCTTTATACAGGTCCAGTTTTACAGCGAGATTTGATTGCTTTAATGCTCAAATGGCGCAAGTACAAATTCGTCTTAAATGCGGACATTGCGCAGATGTACCGACAGATTCGCGTGCATCCTCGTCATACCCCGTTTCAAAGAATTCTTTTTTAGAAGTTATCCTGATAATCCTATACAAGATTATGAGTTGCACCCTACCTTGCAATACGTACTTTATTGTAGCTAGCGGATGATGAGCACGAAAAATATCCCATCGGGGCTGCAATGATTCGCAACAATTCCTATGTAGACGATTTATTTGTTGGATTTCATTCTCTAGAATAAGCCGTAAGGGCTCAATCTGAAATTACAGCGATTTTGAATACTGCTGGCTTTCAGCTACGAAAATGGACGGCGAATCATTCATCACTGTTGCAGAACGTCCCGCCCGATTATATTCTCAACGACAATTTCTCAATTTAAAAGATCAAAGTTCCATTAAAACGCTTGGCGTATTTTGGAACGCTAAGTCGGATACCTTTCACTTTAAAATTACTCCGATACCTTTTTCGAGCGCCTGTACTAAGCGAGAAGTATTCTCCCACATAGCCAAGCTCTTTGATCCAGCCGGTTGGACAGCTCCTGTCCTCATTAAGGCCAAAATTCTTTTGCAGACCATCTGGAAAGAGAAGACTCAATGGGATGAGACTCTGACTACTTCATCCTTAGCTACCTGGAAAACGTTTGCCGAGACGATCACAGATCTCTCAAAGCTAAAAATTCCACGGTGGGTTGGGACCACTTTACACAATCGTATGCAAATTTATGGATTTTGCGACTCGTCGGAGCAAGCATGTGCTGCTGCTATTTACGTTCGGATAAAGGACAGTAGCTTAGGAATCATATCCACACTCTTATGTTCCAAAACGAAAGTTGCTCCCGTAGAATCAGTTACGCTGCCGCGGCTGGTACTCTGTGGTGCGGTTCTATTGGCTAAGCTCATGCCAAAAATTCTTCCAATGTTTAAGTCTGAGAATCCATCCGTGCATTTATGATCCGATTCGTCTATTGTTTTAGCTTGGCTGGCGAAGCCCCCGTTTTTATGGCGAACCTTTGTTGCCAATCGGACCAGTAAAATTAGAAACTATATCGGAGAGGTTGAATGGAGACATGTATCCTCCGAGGACAATCCTGCTGATCTCGCTACCAGAGGAATAGCTCCTATTGAGCTTCTACATAATGAACTGTGGTGGCATGGACAATCTTTGGCCTACTTCAAGAGAACCGTCTTTCGACGAAGGTGACTTGGAGGCAAAACCCGTCAAATCCTGTCACACTCAACTCACTCAATGCGAAGAAATTTTCACAAGATTTTCATCGTTATCACGAGCTTTGCGAGTTACCTCTTACCTTCTACGATTTTTTCATTTAACAAATCCTCGTTTGAAATCCAAGTATTTTTACCAAAGTCACGATATCAGCAGAGAAGAGATTCTTGCGGCTAAAACTACACTTATAATACTCTCTTAGAAAATCTAATTCCCATCTGAGTATGAGTTGAGGGTGGCCGTGGTGTAGTGGTAACATCGTCGCTTGTCACGCTTCGAATCCTGATGTCAAGAATCATCTATTTATTTCGCATGAAATAAATAAAAAAGTCGATCACTTGCGAAAGCTAAGTCAACTCTACTGTGAAGGCATAACACTGGCAGTAGGGTGGTCATATGGCTAAAATACAACTTGATCGTGATGATATCAGGAGGACGGAAAAAAATACTGTGAATCATAAGCAACGACAATAATAGCGAAAACAAACAAAATGCTCCCCAGTTATCTGGACAGCCACCCTTGGAGTTTACAGAAACTTAATACCACCTGAGTTTCAAACTACACCACTCTGTCTTTCTCTCTGTCTCTTCCCCTTTCCACAAAACGCACGTGTTCTAAAAATTAGTATAAAGGTATTCATATCCCCTTTAACACGTGCAAATTATAAAAAAAAAAAAAAAAAGTATTTAAGCAGCAATAAGCCGATCAAACGATCTAGTAAGCTTCTTACGCTGAATCCAAAACTGGACGCAAAGGGTATATGCGGGTAGGTGGTAGAATCTTGGCATTTTTCGTGGTTCGGTTTTTTTGTAAGAAAGGTGGTTGCTGTTCCACCACACATTTGGAGTGCGAATCGCCCACGGCTCTCCCCAAAACAATAATGAAAAAATTATTTGAAATTATTTGAAATTAAATATATTTATGCCACGTCTTTGAGTTTTCCGGTCGGCAATGAATTGTTAGGTCGGTGCGATTTACTATGTGTGAATGAGCATACCGTCCATTGCCATCCAAAAAACTATATTTTAATGGTAAGCTTTATTAGCCTTGGCAAGCAATACAGAGGAAAGAATTAGGCTCCCGACCTAGTTCCTCATTCGATAGAAAGAATAGATATTCCTTGCTATATGAGGCTTAGATGCTTAGATGTAATTGTCTACAATTCAGACAGTTGAGTTTGGCTGCAAGCGTCAGTTAAGAGCATGACGATGCTGCTAAAGGCTGCATCAAAATATTCTTTGATTTCACAATCGGATGTTAAATGTTTCACTTAATTTGGAAATTGGTTCAACCCAGCCGTAATATTGCCGACAATCCATATCCAGACTCCATTACAAGACCGCGTCAAAAGTGGGTTGTATTTCCCTCCATTAAACGCTCATACTCGCAAATAAACATCAATCTTTAGGAGAATAGCCATTCTTTTTTTTGAACTATTTACCAACCGCCAAATACAATGGAATTCACGACTTTCCCATTAAATTTTTTCCACATCGCCATTCATCCTCGCGCAGCGGCAATAGATATACCAAATTCACTCTGGAGCACATAATCAAAAAGTTCCACAACCAGCATCAGAACCACCTCCTCCTTCGGACCATTACCTAATTTCCGATGCCGTAACAAATCGAACACGAAAAGGTATATTCCGCATCTACCGCGCCCAACAGGTTACGTGTATACAGCCTCTGCTATATTAGATGGCCGCAACACATACTCGTTGCACGATATTTGCGAAGCCAGACTCGTCCAGGAGCAAGAAATTGGGTGCACCTTAAATGGCAATTCGAGGAACTGCATTTGGCTGGCTAAACAGGTGGCATTTGGTTAAGTAATTGGATTAATATGACTGTAGCTGGTAGAAATGATCCAAATGAGTGCAATAAGTAAAAGCCGGTCCTGATTAGCCAGATGACGATGACGATGATGATGACGATGGCGACGCCAGCATGTTTTCCGTGTGCGCGTATGAGACGCGTCGAAGTGATTTACGCAGTAGATACGCATACTCGTAGTTTTAGAGATATACGAGTACAATCAGATTCCAAGTTTTGTCCACTTAAGTGGAACGCGACATGATCTAGTTTTGATTGTAAGGTATAAATTGCTCGAGGTGTTCCTTTAACGATATCATTCAACAGTTGTCCATCGCTCGAGGAGTTCCATCATCAGCATCACATCATCCATCAAAATGTTTAGATTTGTGAGTATGGAATTTCGGCGATTTCCTGCGTTTTGGATTAAAGATTAAATTTTGTTCTCAGATTGCCGTTGCATTCACTTTCCTGGTGTGCGTCCAGTCGGGTCTGGCAGGATTCATCGGTGGCTACGGTGGCGGATATGGTGGCTATGGTGGAATCGGCCATGGATACGGAGGTGGATATGGATCTGGTCATGGATATGGCATTGCGACTAGCTATGTTGCACCCGCTATTACTAAGATAGCAGCACCAATTGTGGCAGCTCCCATTGGTCATGGATACGGATACGGTGGCTATGGATATGGACATGGTATTGGACACGGTATTGGGCATGGTATTGGAATTGCGGCAGTTGCTGCTCCTGTGGCCATCGCTGCTCCTGTTGTAAAGGTAGCCGCAGGAATTGGACACGGATATGGAGGCGGATACGGGTACGGTGGCGGTTATGGCCATGGTTATGGATACGGTGGTCATGGGTGGTAAATTGAAGTAACTTGGAGGGTGATGTATAGAGGAAGATGGCGCCTCTTTGGTATTTTTATTTTATTAGACTTTGTTACTCATATAGTCAACCTATACACATGTGTGCATCTATAAATATATTTTCTGCTTTTATTATACCAAAAAATATACAAATACAAAGGAGTTGAGAAACTACGATTTGCGTGTTTTCTTTGATATTATTCTCAAGTTCTGCTGAAGAGAATAGTGATAGATAAGTGTGCTAATAGATCTTCCTTCTTTTGAATAGCAATGCCACACTTACCTGTGGTGGTCTCTCCGTTTGACTTAACCTTGTGCTAGCAGTATAAATACAAAAAAATATGTTTGCCAGCCGACTAAGAGCAATATATTCAGGGCCTTAAAGTCCAAAGTCCAAGTATATCATTTCAGCGTATTTTTCCTCTATAGCGATAAATTGTCGTATAGAATCGAGATAGGTCTCAAAGGGAAGGTAGATTTCTACATCACCTCCAAATTATTTTCTCTCATTCATCCCATCTACCAGACATTAGTAGTTGCCCATTGCTTAGTCTGCTTTTCAGTGCATGAAATCCTCCACAATAGGTTGTCGCTTGTGTCGAGATCGCTGAACAATTCAATACTCACATAGTCAGGGTGTCTGGGTACATGGACATTTCAGGGAACTGTATGACCACTGAACTCACCAGGTTTGGCTAACAATTTAACTGAAGAAAGGGAATTTCGGCATATCGGCTGGATTGAATCAGTGAATCCAACCACAGATGGGCATATGACACTATATGTCACCTCACTAGATAGAATTGATCTCAGGTGGATCTAAAGCGATATACTAATTCATTATCGCTAACTGAGTTGCACGTCAGCATTACTGGACACTGCCTCATGTGCCGCCTTCCTTAAAAGTATTGGCTTTTTCTCAAACTATTTCTAAACGAACTGCAAAGTCAAGAAGGAAGGGGATATAGTTTCGCGTCTTTCTTTCATTTGCCCAATATTTGTCATTAGCGGAATCCTTTATTCGGGAACATTTCTCATCTTTAAGCTTGGTGACCCGGCATAGTCTTCTGATGATTTTTCATTTAATCTTTTCTCAGGATTTTTATTTTTTTATTTTATATCTGACTGCCTATACGGCACTGTGGCACTGCGACCTATGTAGAGATCTATTGTACCATTAAGGCATTTTTATTTTAAGATTGTATTCAAAATAAAGTCCTGACAAAAGTGAGGACAGCTTCCACAGGGGCATCTTTTAAATCTTCGCAGGTGAAGGCACTTTTCCGAAAAAGTGCCACCTTACGAGTATTTTACTCCTCCTCTAGATACAGTCAGCATTCAGTTTATTGAATAATATCTATTTTATTCGGATGATACATCAGACAACAGTGGTCGGAGAAAAAGCCCA
Source organism: Pocota personata (assembly GCA_963082735.1). Classification (NCBI taxonomy): domain Eukaryota; kingdom Metazoa; phylum Arthropoda; class Insecta; order Diptera; family Syrphidae; genus Pocota; species Pocota personata. Next base: position 37,009,912 of record OY720431.1, read on the forward strand.
CCAGCCTTCTAATATCCAACCTACTATAGGGTCGGATGGCTCTCTTAGCCTGTCTGAGCTCTTGCTCTAAAAGCGGATTCTGGAATACTGCAGAAAGGTTGTGGTCCTATGAACTTTGTCATCAATACTTTTCTTTCCAGTTCGCCAGCAATTTCATTTGCATCAATGCTTCCAACTTGTCAAAAGCAGAATTAACTGTCCCTGTGCTAGCGTTATAGACTCACCTATCCTGAGAAAACTTCTCAACAAGGCTAAGCGCACCAAGGTTTGGGATAAATACAGGTCGGCCTTGACCGAATACAATGAAGAATTGATGAAATTCAAGAGACAGTCAAGAAGTCATGACTCCAAAAGGCTCTTTCCAAGGAACATTCAAATGGTGTAGGGTTGCTTCTAAAATCTAACCCAAAATCAACTATTTCAAACGGTAACATATGCATGTGTTGCAATTGAGTTTACTGCTCACTGTAGGGTAGATAGCCTTTCGGGAAAAGCATTTAGCCAGGACAAGATTAAATGGGCAGTTGGCTCTTTTAAAACTTTCAAGGCACCCAGGAGCGATAATATTTTTCCAGCTCAAAATGGCCTCGATTAGATGCTACCGATCATGAATGTTTTTTTTAGGACTAGCTTTAGCTTGGGAAACATTCCACAGGTCTAGAGGAAAGTTAATTTCGTGTTTATCCCTAAGTCAGGCAATAGGCCAAAAGAGCTTCCAAAATCTGACCGTCCAATTAGTTTAATATCCATCCTAAAAACAATGGAAAGACTTACATATTCGAGGCATACCTCTGCATCCTAGACAATATACGTTTAGGTGAGGCAGATCCACAGAAGGAGCCCTTCACCACCTCGTAACACAGATAGAAGGAGCTTATCGGTCAAAAGAAATAGCACTGTGTGCATTCCTGGGTATTTCTGGCTTTGAAACTTAAAGGCATTGACAAACCAATTCACCAATGGGTTGGAGCAATGCTACCAAGCCGAATGTGGCAGTTACTGCGGTAAAAGTCTACCCCCAAAGGGTAGTTCTCTCACCTTCTTTTGTGGTCAGTCGTCATAGATAAAATAATAATGAAACTGAGAGTTCTAAGTTACGGTGACATACGGTACGCGGGCGACCTAGTTATTATAATCAAGGGCAGGTATTATACGAATTGGTATGAGTTATGTCGAATTGGTGCAATAGTGCAGGACTATCGACCAATCCTAGCAAAATAGAGCTAGTTCCAAAAAAAAATAAAAACACTATGACAGTCAAACTAAAGAGTACGCAGATCAAGTTCTATATCTAGGTGTTACCCTAGACAAAATAATAAATTGGAATACCCACATATAAAACTGAAGAACGTGAGGCTTATCCCAAAGACGATATATTGGTTATACGCCACTGTGATTAGACCGATCGTAACATATGCATCTGTTACATGGTGGACTAAGGTCAAGGAAAAGACTACGAACACCAAGTTCCAACTCGACAGTAGCTTTGAAAGCAATCCTAGGGCTTACTCTCCTACATATCTTTATCAAGAAAGACGCAATGCGTAGCGCAGATAATTTGCAGCGAATGGAAAATCTCAGATCAAAAAATCGAGGATAACATATGGCCATTCTTGAAAAACTTCCAGAGATAGATATCCCGGCTCTTATGTCCAAGTGTGTCTGCTTTGACAGAAGGTTGGAGATTGAGATCTCAGACCGTGAAATTAGGAGAACTTGGAGTCCGAAAATAGATCCTAAAGTAGCCGTTTGGTAAACTAATGGTTCCAAAATGGACTCTGTGCTGGTGTCTTTGGATCCAACCACAAAATCCCAAAACCATTAGGAATGTATCCAACCATTTTTCAGGAGAAATTCTGTACTATCTAGATGTGTATTCACATTAACCTGAACACTACTATCAGGGGCGCATCTATACGTATTTTAATATGGTCAAGCAGCGCTTAAGGTGCTGGGTTCCATGGGACAAACACATTGGAAGAAACTAAATTGCTGACGAACTGGCAAGAGAGGGATCAATGACAAAGTTCATAGAACCAGAACCCTTAGGGGGGCATAGGACGACAACAAATCTCTTCCATCTTTCTCAGTCTACAGCTAGACCTCTGTGTCTCTGCTTCTTCCAAGACTGTTGATCTTTACGTTGTCCTTGGTCTTCCAACCCGCAGTACACCATAAGGATTCCATTCGAATGTTTGCTTCGCGGTGTTATTATTTGGCTTCCTCGGTATGAGCATTGCAACGCCATTTCGCTGCCTTATCTCAAAATCCAACAGTTTCTGACTCGTTTTACGCCTCAAGTCCTGGTTGGATATAATTTGCGGCTAGCAAATCTTTAGGATTTATCGCAGACAGCAATTAACGAAAGCCTGTAACTTTCTCGTGATGTTCGCCGAGACTTTCCAGGTTTCACAGACATACAATAGCACGGATTTAACTTTGGATTCAAAGAGCCTCAACTTAGTGCGTAAGGATATTTGACTGGATTACCAAACTGGAGACAGTATACCAAAGGCAGCGCGAGCTTTATTTATTCTGCTTTTAACGTCTAGGTTCGTTCCGCCATCAGATGTTACAAAACTTCCCAGGTAGTTGATCTGTTCGACCTCCTCAATGGGCGTGTGATTCCGAATAATACGAGTACGCTAATGTGTGGAGCGGTCTGTGGACATTATTTTTTCCTTCCATTCACCTACAATGATTGACACATCTCTTCTAGACAGGCATAGTCCAAATGACTTAGTCTTTAAAACGGTCTCCATTGGATGTCATGTCTCTTAGGTACACCTACAGTAGCAGTCAGTACATAGCTATCGCCAGTAGAAAGAGGATTGGCGACAGAATATCCCTTGCCTAGCTCCCTGTTGCAATTCGAAAAAGTCGGAGAGCTATCCAAGGAAATACCTTGCGTCACTGTTGGACTCCTTTACGATAGCAATTATGTTTGAGGTAAGAGATCTCCTTATGCATTTGCGATTTACCCGATCAAAGGACTTCTCGAATGGTTAATTCAATTTTTTTTTAAAGAAGTATCAACGAAATCCGAACCAACGAAGCTTATTTGAATCGTTGGAACTTTCTGCAAGTCCCTTGTGCCCTTAGATAAGGTTAGGTAACTGGGTGCTCTTATTGACAGGGTTATCAACAGCTCACTTAGACCACTTAGAGTCCATTGTGCCCAATATTCGGAACCCTGGGAACCTAAAAATTTCAGTCTTCGATCTAGCCTAGCTAAACCACCCAGATAATGAATAGTAGGAGTTTTCTTAGCTCAATGTTACCTAGCTCTTGTGCCCTAAATAATTTCCTTCAACTGCCATGATTCTTTGCGATTAACCCCATTTCGAACACCAATTTGCAGATCTTCCAGCGATTGGTCTCTTCTTTTTCTCTTTGGACGTCTGTTGGACATGAGAATATTCTGCTTTACTCTAAACTTTCATTCCGAGGTATAAGCTTACCGTCTGTTGGAAAAATTGTTCATCTGATTTTGTTAGCCAAATTGACGGCAGTACCCCAGCCTATAGTAAAACCATAGTATTCCCAACTGATGTCGTTGGGATAGCCTATTTCTGGGAACAATTTTCTTTATATTGTCATTGTTCCGAAGTACAGGTGGTTTAGTAGATAAAGTTGTTGCATCTGTTGTTAATCCTCCTTTGTGGGTGAAGGAGTTTTATTCATTTATTTGACAGGTCCACCTTTTTTTTATTTTAAAAAAGGAAATTTCCAAATCCCGAAGCACTCAGACTCTTTTTCGGTCCATTGTACTACCAGGCAGGAACCCCTTTTTGGTGTAGTGGTTGGAAAAACTTAGATTTTATTCGTTTCTCTTTTGTTCTCGGCTGGCTCTTGGTGTTGCTGTTCCCCGCTCGGGCTCGAACCTGCACCAACTCACAAGCAAACATACTACCCACTACACCTCTGATCTACCCTTTACTACAACGAGGATATACAAAGGACATGCGCTTACAGTTGACTGCAAGGTCGTCAGCTAGGATGCTTAAGTGGAAAAATCTGGCTAATATTCCCGGCAGTGCAATGCAATGGACCGGCCGCAATTCTTTACCAGAGAGAGCTCTTTATTTTTTGATCTGCGTAAGTAATTGAATTTAATTTTCCGATCTTAGCATATAAATCGCCGTTGTCATGCTTCAGCCAACAGTTGCATGTATCCTTAAGCAGTTCACAGAATTTATTTTTGATTTCGCTGTCTTTCGCTTACTACCAGCCTTACCACTGCACTCACTGGAGGTGCTTAGGACCAGTTTAAAAATCAGCCTTCCACCCGTCAGCATGGTTCTAGCATTCATATCACCAGGGAATTGGGCATCTGTTGTTACCTCATTCTTAATAACCACTGCGGATGATTAATCTAACAGATAGCATTTAGCTATTTCCAGCGACCAAGAGTAAGACTAGAGGAGAGGATTTTAGCCCAGTATCGGCTACATTTGGATCAGTTAAAGGAAATGAGTCTTAGATACAAAATTCCTACAAGTAACAACCATTATTTGGTTAACAATACTTTTTTTAAAAATGCAATGAATATAGCAAAACTCGTCAAGTGTTTATCAATAAAAGATGGATATTCACTCGCAGTCGCATGAATTACATAGATTTAGCACCACCTCGTCATATCCGTTTATAAGAAGGTAGTTATGACGATATTCAAATGGTATTGACCTACCACATTTGGCTAGAATGATGAAGAAAAGGCACACACAACGCCTTCCTTCGATGGAACCGATAAAAAGCATTTGTAGTTGGTCACGAATCAAGTTGAATGACACAATCTGCTGGCTGAGTTCTATTTCAGTAAAATTTCAGAGAGCGGAGAACAAGTGAGGATTTGAAAATTCATTGACCTATCAAGGGTTTCCAACGAGCTTCGCAATGAATGGATTGGATTTCTTCAAATCCATTGGACAGCACGAGCAATACTTTTGTTGTCTTTTTTATGAAAGCGCCAATCGAAGCAACCATACGGAATATCAAACAGCTTATCCGCACTTTTCGTAGTAGATTTGCATAATCTAAGCCAAAACCAAACATGACACTCCCGAAGTTGTTTTGACAGTTGCACATTGTTAGAAAGTCTTTTCTTTTTTTGACTGAGATTAATGGATACGTCACCTTGTACCAATTCGTATTACCGATCTGCTTTTGTCACCCAGCTCACTTCCAAGTTCAAGATCTGCGTAAAATGACACGTGTTGCGTTGACAAAAGCAAAGCGATCTCTTCGACTTTTTTGTATTACACAACGACCCCATAGAAAACAAATTTCTGTACAATTTCGCGGTATCGTTTAATATCGAATATCAGACACCAACTTCACAAAAACACACACAAAATGTTTACCAAATTGGGGCACCCAAACCATGCGCGCCGACTCCCAATCCCAAACCATGAGCGCTCAATCCCAATGGAGCTGCAGCATACTTGGCAATTGGAGCACCAATGAGACCTGATCCCAATCCTAGTCCAACATGTCCACCCAATGGAGCATAGGCAGAGGCATATGCTGGTGCAGCATATGAAATCGGAGCAGCGATCTTGGTGATCGGAGCACCATACGAAATCGGTGCGGACAGAGCCAATGGTGAACCATATCCTCCCAAGATTTGTCCATGTCCCAGAGAGGCAAGTCCTGGTGCAGCTGCAACACAGGCAATCATAGCGACGACAATGGTGATCTGAAAAGATAGATTACGTTTAGTTGTGCGACCTCGCAACCAATGAATTATGGTTGACTTACGAATTTGAACATTTTTATTGAATTTTTTTTTTCCTGGTTAGCTGGAGACTGGATGCAAGTTGATCACTTGAGAACTGTCTTGGACGGAGTATGATATTAGAGATATTGGCAAAGGCTTTTATATGAAAATCATTTTGGGCGACTTTTACTTTTTTTTTTTTTTTTGCTGCACTGAGATACTATGGGGTAATAGGGGTCTTAGAGAGCAGCAGTTTACCGCACCTCAGATTCAATCGGAACCTTCAATCGGCCGCATAGAGTACAGTGGCTGGTTGTACCCAGGGCTGTAGTGTAGCTTACAGCCTGCGATATGATGCCAGTGGCGAGGAATAAATTAACCTGGCCGCAACAATTGGGCGTCTCTAGTGGTACAACTTGCCGAAGTTTGACCACAAACTTGCATACGATTGGGAGTGTGTTGTACGAGTATGCATGCGCATTTGATTCTTTGGCACGAGTTGAGCTTAGTCACCCCGTCAATCGGGTTGGATGCCGGGTGGCTTAAAGTGCAAGTTGTACGATAATGCGTGCGTAATCGTTTGCTGCAATTATGTGTGATTGGGTTAATTGCAAATGGACTTCAATTTCGGTGTAACGGAAATTATTAATTGTGTTTTTTTTATAGAGCAGCTAAATTAATGTGAGTAATTTATTAAGAGTTTCAATTAAGATGATAAGGAATGTGCGAGTAGAATCAAGCCGCTCTGTGAGCTAGAGATTAATTTGGTGCTGGTTGGGAGTGCTTTGTAGTAATTGCATGTGCAACGAGTTCACAGCCGATGGGCTTATGGAATAAATTGTGATAGTCTTGGGGATTGGCTATAATGAAGGTCTCTTCTCTTAGTGGCAGTCACGAACTCACTTAGCCTTCTCTGTGATAGATCTGTTCAAACAATGGATGACGTGATTTATTTCCAACAGAAGGTAGCGCCATTGTTGGAGTATAAAGAAAATTTCACACGGAAGTAGAACAATAAGGTTAAAGGAAATGCTTATGTATCTGTGCCAAATGGATCCTAAAATGTATGAAGGGCTAATGATTTGAATGCAGTAAGTGCTATTTGATGACTTGATGGGAATTGCATACAAGTATTATACTATGTCACCACAAAAGATGTCACTGCCTTTTCCAGAAGGAACTCATCTACTGTACCACAGCTTCAAAATAATGACCAAGGAAACCATCAATCTTCTTGGCGCCACAGTCACAGGCATGATCACATATCCAACATTGCAAAATCGACATCCACGAAGTTAAAGTGTCTGTTTAGAGCAAAAAGACACATTGTATCGAAATAGCTAGACCAGGACTTAAGTATTGTTCTTACGTTTGCAGTTCAGCCCCAAAACATTCTCTTTATCCTCATCGACGACTGGAATCAGAAGATTTCAATGGAACGGTCCATATAAATACAAAGTTTGAAGATTCTACTAGGCAAGTCACCATGGCCCGTCACCTCTATATATGTCCACCTGGTAAGCTTTCCAACAAATTATTTTTAAAACATGTTTCTGAAGTGTTAAAAGAGGTCGTAATTTGCAAAAGTAAGATCCTCCCCAGCAGTTAATCCCGTACTGTAATTTTGAGTGGAGCCAACATTCCGCAGAAAATAGAAGTTTCTCACAGTGCCACGAAAATAGTTTCTTAAAACTTCTAAATGACTGTTAAAATTCAATTTTGCATCTATGACAAGCCCTAAATACTTAAATTCATTAACACATTCCACTTGAAAACATTTATCATTACAACAAACATCAGTATTAAAAGAGGAAGATCCTGCATCGCAAAAGCAAGTTAACAGTGGATACTTGAGGCAATCAGGCGCATGGTAAAAAACTTCTGGTACTGTAATAATTTGTGTAGACAGACTAAAAAAAACATAACCTTAGTTTTTGAGCTAATTGGCAAACTATGCTTCGCAAACCAGATTCTCAACAAAAAAAAGATCCCAATTTAAGGCAGATGTAAGGTCCAATACACTATTAGAACCATAACTAAAGCCAACATCGTCTGCGAAAGCTGTCAACAGACCCTTAAAAGGGCACCTGAAGAGGGAGTTAATATATATTAAAAAAAAGTATAGGCCCAAGTACAGAACCCTGTGGTACACAAAGATTTAAAAACTTGAGATCACTCCTATCTGTTTGAATTTTAATCCTTTGGTTACTGTTCTTCAGATAAGATCTAAACAAATTAAGCGTAAAACCCCTAAAGCCAGCATTTTCAAGTTTTAATATTAGTATGTCATGACTAACCATATCAAAGGCTTTGGTTATATCGACAAACGACCCAGCTGTACACCTTTTTTTTATCAACATTATTATAAATTTGGGAGCAAAAATTTAACAGAGCATCTTCAGTAGATCTACCTTCTCTAAAGCCAAACTGAGCCGAACTGAAAAATTTTGTTTTATTTAAAAAATTAATCACTCTGCTTTTCATAACCTTTTCAAAAATTTTGCTAATTGAGGGTAAAAGTGAAATGGGTCTATAGTTACCTACCTCATCAGTTGCACCTTTCTTATGAAGAAGTAAAACATCCGCACTTTTAAGAGCATCTGGAAAAACACCAGAAAAAACACTTTTATTAAAAATATGAGAAAGGGGACATCAACCAGGACACATGCAATATTTTTCAACAAACGATTCGAGACACCATCTATTCCAGTAGAATTAGAATCTTTTAGTGAGCCAATTGTTTTTAGTAATACTAAGCCATTAACGGGGATAAAAACAAAACTTTGTTCGCAAGGCCTACAAGAAAAATTACATACCGAACAATCAAAATGTACTGGACTCAGATGTACATTTTGGGATATTTTTGAAAAATAATTATTGAAGGTGTTAGCAATCCCAAGATTGTCAAAAATCACAACTATATTTTTACCAGCTTGTGTTTTATTGAGGATGCTGTTAACCAACTGCCATTCATCCCTCAAGTTACCTTTGGCTGCATTAAATCGGTTTGAATAATATAAATCTCGACAAACAGGAATTTCTTTTCTCAACTCTGAGCACATAACTTTGTACAACTGTTTTAAGTGTAGACTATTAGGCTGCTTCACACATTTAACTCTAAGTTTATTCTTTTTCCTAACTTTATGTAATAAATCAGTCGTTATCCAGGGTTTAAGACGTATGTATGAATTCTTTTGGTGAATTACGAATGAGCAACTGGATATATGCCTGGAAAGAATATCACTAAAAGCGTCGTAGGATTTTGAAGGATCACTATCAACAAATACTTCCTCCCAACACTCAAGAGATAGACAAGTTTTAAGTTTTGCAAAATCAATTTTTATTTTAAGGGTATGGAAATTGGGAGTAAATAAATTTCTGTCTAATGAAATATTAACTATTAGACCAGTCATGTAGTGAGCTGTGATTTTTAAGTCAAATACGCACTTTTCACAGGAGCTAGGAGAAGAACCAAAACGGCCAAGTATATGATCAAGACATTTACCTGACTCTACCCTAGTAATCACATTTACGAAAGATACTAACCTATGAGAAGCTACTAAGTCGAAATAGCTAGCAATAGCTTCATTATACTCCAGTATATTTATATTAAAATCACCTATAATGGATAAGTTTTTAGAGTTTTCGTTAACCAAGAGAATTAACATTGGAATTAACTTCTAGAAGCCTTTAATTTACAACATTTCACTAGCAGGATTAATGGGTATCTGGAGGAGCTGGCCTAACGTTACAGCTTCTACTCTCCTGAGAGATTTCTAGATGTCTATTCCATCAAATCAAATATCGTTGCTGTGTCTACAAAATTAGCTATTTTTCGCCCGCTTTTCTATATATAAGCCCGTCAGTTGCCCGGTTCCACTGCAGCCAGCGGTTTTCTTTAGTACTGACGACCACCATAACAGTTTGGACGAAAGCTGTGCATTTGTTTCTCATCTAACAAAGGTCTGATGGTCTTCAGATACTTATGTAAAGAAGAAATGTACTGAGCCATGCCACTAATTAGTATTTTAGCGGCCATTTTAAAGCATTTCGTATTTATAGACGAATATCATCCTGATTATTTGAGGTTTCATATCCTTCTCCAGAGCTACAATTTATGGTATACTTGCGTGACTAGCACAACAACCAGCGTTACAAAGTCACATAGTTCAGGTTTGTCCAGACTTTCGACCACCCAGTCCATTGATATGGACTTAATCAAAAAGCTTGGATAATCTTTAATGACAGCTTGTCTTTCAGAGCTGTTAAAGTATTTTTCACTTCTTTTCAGTACGACGCAAAAAGATGTATCATACATACTACTGCCTGAAGGTCGGACTATTTCACTCGATTTTCCTCTAAATATGATAGATTCCGGAGTATCCGTCGCATCCGTCTAAAAGATAGACCTCCCTTGTTAGAAAGTAATTTAGCCTCTAAGCTCTATTTTGGGATATCTGGAAGGAGACATGAATTGTGGAACTTATCTTCTTCCCACCCTTTAGAGCCACCAAAGAAAAATACTTTTCTGAGTGTTTGAAATGGTCATTCTACGGACATGTGTTTTAGGAATGTGAGTTTATTAAACGGAAAAATTGTTTTTCTATGCCCTTTCTGCTGCCAATCTCAAAAGTACCTATTCCCATTTTAAAAAGGTAAATTAGAACAACAATTTTCACACACAATTTTCAGTTGCGCAACAATTTGGTCAGCGACGACTCACATTCGCAACCAAACCATTCAGTTGGCTGATTGTTTCCATTTCTATAATATGTATGTTTGTATATGTATATCTGTGAGTAAGCATCGGTGTATGCTATTGAATTGAGAAGGAAAATATAAGTACGAAGAAATTCGGAGATACACTGAGCAACCAACCAACCGTTTGGTACAGTACACGTATTATAGCGCGTAAAACAAAACAGTCGTGCAGTCATTCTTGTCATGGAAATCTTCAAAAGACACTCGGTAAGAATCGGTACCAGGTGAATCAGGACCAATCTATGAAAGATCGACTAATGATTTTTCTTTCTTAATTTATAAATCACATTGGGGGATGTTTAAAGTTATAACACTTTCCCATAGCTTTTAGACCATCAGCTCATGAGGCTTGGTTCTTCTTAATCTCCGAACATAATTTCGTACATTTAAGACGGTTTCCATTTCGGAGTTGGTATGACTTTGCAGTCGCTGATTGTGTGATACTTCTGTAACCATTTCAATTTGTAGGTCACGATGTAGATCGCTATTTCTTATATACCAAGGGGCATTAATTATTCCACGAAGGACTTTGCTTTAGAATTTTTGGATGGGTTCAGCATTTGTTTTCTTTGTACATCCCCATAGTTGGATACCATATGTCCAAACGGGTTTCAGTACTTGCTTATATAATACTAATTTGTTTTGGATAAATAGGTCAGAGTTCTTTCCTAGTAACCAGTACATTTTTCTGTACTTCAAGTTAAGTTCTTCTCTTTTCTTTTCGATGTGCTATTTCCATTTAAGCTTTGCATCCAAGGTCATTCCAATGTATTTGGCGGTATTGGAGTAAGGTACTGCTGGACTGTTTACAAAAATTGGAACATTGTTTATGTTTTTGTTTGTAAAGTTTATATGCGTCGAATTTGTTTCGTTTAATTTGATACGCCATTTTAGCGTCCAATCACTAACTTTATCGACTGCATATTTTTGAGTAGCCTTCGTAACGGATTTATCTGGCACCAATATTGCAGTATCATCAGCAAAGGTGGCCATGATAGCATTGATGTCCACTGGAATATCCCTTGTATATAACAGATACAGGGTTGGTCCTAGGACACTACCTTGTGGTACACCGGCTTCAATTTTCTTTAGTTCCGAGTAATTTTGGTCGTACCGTACTCGAAAGACTCGGTTCGTAACGTAGGATTTCAGTATTTCGTAGTACTGCCTGGGGAGATCCCTATGCAGTTTGTACTCAAGTCCCAAGTGCTAAACCTTGTCAAAGGCTTGTGCAACATCTAAGAATAGAGCCGAGCTGTTTTTCTTCAAGTGCCTTTTCCACAACATCCGTAATTCGATGCACTTTATCTATCGTGGAATGTTTATTTCTAAATTCAAACTGATGGCTCGGAATTAGTCTTCTTTTTTCTATTATTTTGCTAAGCCTTTTCAGGAGCAGTTTTTCGAAAACTTTTGCCATTATTGGTATAAGCGATATTGGTCTGTAAGATGTTACTTCTGTTGGTGGCTTACCTTGTTTAGGTATAACAATGACTTCTGCAATTTTCCAATGATGTGGCACATATCTTAGTTTAAGGCATGCTTTTATTATAAATTGGAGTTTCTTGAAGGCTATTGAAGGCATTTCTTTCAAAACCCGAGCAGTTATTAGATTGTACCCTGGTGATTTTTTGTTAGACAAAATAAGTTGACACATGCTTCTTACTTCTTTGAGCGTGATAAAAGGTATTTTACATTCGTCGTTTCTATCAACAAACTATAAGGGATCTGTAGCTGTGTTTGCTGGGAATGGCTTAAAAACATTCGCGAGATGTTCAGCGGAGAGATCAGCCTTTTGTTTCAGGTTTCCGATCTATTTACCACCTTGAGATTTTATTGGCGGGTTTTGTGTCTGCGGTCTTTTTAGGCGCTTAGCTGCTTTCCATAAGAAGTATTCGGTAGAAGCATCCGTCGTCAGACTTTTCAGCAGTCTACTTAGTGAATCATTTTTGAACTCACAGATTCTTTTTTTTAATTCGCTGTTGCAGTCATTCTGTTCGAGAAAAAATATGGAATGTAAAGTTACAGAAATTTCCTGTGCTCTACTTTCTAGGCTGATGTCAGCTATTCCAATCAACTATTGCAAAACTGAAAAAAAAAAAACTTTTGGCAATTATTTGGGACCTATTCTTCTTGCTAATTTTGTGCTCCTTTGCCACCATTTTGCACGAAACGTGTGCCATTTTCAATACTTCTAGTGTTCCGTACCTAATGGATTCAACACGGTGTCCATCAATCTGTCAGTGGATTTGTTACACGCTACAATCAAGGAAACAAATTTAAATAAAAATATATTCTTGGGAGAATAATGAACCCAGAAAAAAGAATTTTTTCACCTTTTCATCACTCACATATCAAATGGAAGGTTAAGACTTTCACCAACTCTGTTTCTGTTCTATATCAACGACTTACTGGAGTCAACGGACAACAAAATCTATAGTTTTGCAACGACAGCACCCTAATATCAACTTGCTCGAGCATCATGCCGGTGAATGCAAATACCTACATCACAACGTCAAAGATACGACCAAATCAACTCATTAAATGAAGACCTGCAGAAAATCTTGCAATGGAGGAAAGTTAACTTAATAAATTCACCACCTTGCCACAGCTTCAAATAAACGAACAAACCATTCAACCCAAGGAAGCAATACACCTCTTTAGCTCTGCAGTTAATTCTGGTGAAACTTGGCACGACTATATATTCAAAATTACAAAATCGGAATCTATGTACTTAAGCTTCCCGTTTAGAGTAAGAAGATACTTTACAGCGAAATAGCTCCGTCTTCTGTACAAAGCACAAGTTAAACAGCGGGTTGGGTATTTTTCTTCCGTATGGAGCTCAGCCACAAACCTTTCTCTTTATCTGTTTGTCAGCATACAGAGGGGAGCAATTCGCTTAATCTCCAAACGTAGGGTAGCAGCAGGCCTTTGCCTATTCTATAGATACTACGATGACAGATGTCCTGAATCCCTAAAAATGTGACATTTGAGCGTTCTATTAGGCAGGCTCTTCACTTGTATGTCCAACTGGCAAAGGCGTGGATATTCTTATTTCAATATTTTTTCTATTGCAGGAGAAGTAAACTTTAGAATTCACAACAAGAAGACGGCATCTACTACATGCATTTCAGGGTACTGTCTCAGTGTTAAAGATCTTCCTATCGTGAGCATAGATTGTGAAGAATTTTTGAAAAATGATTATTTTTCGGATATGATTCAAACGATTTTGAGATGAAGGTCATATCATGCCAAGTTTTGGAAAATTGTCAAAATAAGTTTTCTGCTTTTCAGAGTATTTAAACTTGTTCGAAATGTGCCGTTTTTTGTAGATTGTTCCCGTTTAAAGTTTATTCAAATACGAATAGATGTACAGAAATTTGAATTTTCCAAAAAAAAGTTGGAAAACTTTTTCGCTCATATGTATGTCCAAAACTTGAATGTCGGAAATTTCAGGAAAATAGTTTGAGTTTAGGTGGCGCAAGAGTAAAGATCCAAGTTAATTCAGCTGCAACTTTTTTTCTAAATTAAAAACGAAGATTTTATTATTTTTTTTTAATTTTATTTGGACTTTGAACTCTGTTCCGTTAAGTACTAAAGATGATGCCGCCTGTAACGTTTATGCAAATTTGGCATTATTGGCATATTTTTATGGCATTTGGCATCACTTTTCTCAAACTTCCGCTGGTATGTTCTCCATTTCTTCTCTAATGTTGTCTTTCTAGGCTGCGAGAGTCTGTAGCTTATTCACATAGACCAGCAACTTCAACTAACTCCAAAGAAAGAAGTCTGGAATGGTAAGATCAGATCGGAGCACTACCTGCAAAAGTGCCCTTCACTAAGTTCATTGTTTCGTAGGGCAGTGGCGCCATCTTATTGAAACTACATATGGTCCAACCCTAATTAATATAATTCTGTTATCAAAAAGTCATGCATCATGGTACTGCAGCCCTCGCCAGTGATAGTTATCGCGTTGCCAACATCGTCTTCGAAAAAATAGGGCCCAAATACCTTTTCAACATAGACGCCGCACCACATAGTAACATTCCTTGGATGTAAAAGCAATTCTTCAATAATACGCGGTTTTTCAGTGCTCCTAAAGTGAGTACTCTGCTTGTTGACATGTTCGGAGAGATGAAAATGTGCTTCGTTACTATGATTAATTTTGAAGGAATATCGTCCTCTTTCTGGATGAAACTTATGATGCGCTGGCTGTATTCCAGATGGGCTTATACGGAAACATCTTTTTTAGTCTTTCACTAAAATATGTACGCTGCAGAGACCGCCCGGAAATACCCAATTGCGCAGCCCGTTACCTCGTTGATATTTCTGGATACTTTTCCACATCCTCGCGCACAGTATCAATATTCTCGGCCGAACGGCCTGTTCTTATCTGTCAGCCCTTGCCCTATCTCGCCAGCCAGTCTTTTCAAGTGCGGCTTGCCGTCGAACGGTTGGCAAATGTTCGAAGAAATTCACGATGTGTTGTTATCATTGACACAATTATTCCACGTTTTTGAGGAGTTTAGTGTTCCATTGCTCATTGTCGTATTTTTCACATCTGTTTACTACACAACTGTCAATATCACGATGACAGGAGACGCCATTTGCAAAAATCCTAGACAATCTACATTGGATCATTACTTTTGCGCCACCTTGTGGCTATTTCCGCAAATTCCCTGCTCGATTTTTTAGTTTTTTTTTTTTGTTTCTTTTTACTTCAGATAGCAATTTCTAAAAATTAGCCCGTAGTAAATTACCAAATTACCATTAATTTCGATGTTAGAATGGAAATTTTGATTTTGCCCATGGATATGGGTCCACAGACTCCAGTTTGAAGTAAAACCGTCCAACCGATCAGGCTGCAGTGAGAGGTAAAGATAGACAGAACGACAGGCGGATCGACAGAATTGCGAGACACACTTTTTCTAGTTTCGCTATCATAGTATCCAATACCAAGATTAATCAAAATCTCAATGGGTAGACTTGAGACCACCAATCCATATTTTGAAGAAGCAGTAAAACCGTCGGCAACTGTCACATGGATCCTTAGAGAATTGGGTCAAGTTGATGCATTCAGGGGTCTCTTCGTGAACATCTAGTATGTTGAACTATGTCCATACACTCTTCTCCTTATTGCCTTTGTTTTTTTTTACGTCTTTATTTCAAGTGGGTGCCGTGGCTCAGTACGCAATTACTGAGCGGGAGGTTCAAGGCAGAAAACCAAGAACAAGAAAAAAAAAATTGTTCTCACGGTCTCACCTCTCGCGAAAGTCTGACAAGCATTCGATAGTAAAATTGTCATGAGAAGCTTCTCTGAATCGAAAAACAAATGTATCCCTCAACGAAATAGATGAGCGATACAACTTCACCCTGCAACTGACGAGGTCCAGTTGCAAATGCCATAGAATCAACTCTAAATAGTCAGCCAATGCATCCTAAGTAGGTAAGCTCATAGGTAAGCATGCTGTTTTCTTTGTTTAGCATAGCAGCTCCCACGGAAACGAAAATAAAAAACCATCACACATCGATGTCGTTAATCTAAAAACAAGAAAAATGTTAGACTACAGTAGTACGATACAGTAGTACGCCTACAAATACGTTTATGACCACAATTCGCGTTGTAAAATTGAATCCAATCATTTGGATTAAGAAAATGCATTGGAGCGCATATGACTATGACAATTGCAATTACTCCTTTGCACGGAATATAGGCCAAGCTGCATTCAAATGACTTAATAAAATCGTCGCACAGAAAACCAGTTCCTTTCTAAATCCCCGAAACCTTTAAGTTTACAATTCCATTTCTTCTACCGTCCTTCTCATAAAACAGTCTCGAACTCAGATTATGTAATAATTGTTCACCTCCTCCTTTTGTCCTCACTCAACGACCACTTCGATCGATCGTATGGAGTAATTCCATCCGAATTCACTTTCAACGACCTCAAAATGGCAGGAATTAAAATTAACATAATTTCACTATCAACATTCTTTTGATCGCGGCTCGTTTCTTTCTCTCATCACGATCATCCGCTCGATCATCACGTCGTATTCGTATCGTAACCATTGTGGCATATTTGTCAAAGTAGTTAATCGTTCATAATAATTTTTTTTTTATGAACGAGCAACGCAGTCGCGTGTGATGAACGATCATGGCGCTTCCATCTGATGTGTCGCGATCGCAATCGATATGGGAATGGGGCTTCTGTTAAAAGCTATTCCGATCTTAAAGTACCTACCGATCGTTTGTGGTCATAATTAATGAACGGCTGCTTACTTAAGCATGTTTTCTGTCCCCCTCGATCAAAAGAATCTAAAATGAGAGACACACTCTGACGACTGGAATAAGTTTCGTTTGGGGAATTTGAATTTTTATTTAAAAATTCAACATGGGGGCATTTTCATTTCATAATTAATGTGAAGTAACGCCCCAATAGACAGGGAGCATATAGATATTTGAAATGAATAGGCGCACACTGTCGACTATAAGTCTGGCGTCAATACTCATGAAATCGAGTAAATAAAGTGAAACTCTCTAGAACGGTGGACTTGTGCAGTGCGACATCAAGTTTCTTTAGTCACAAATTGATCAGGAACTGGTTTAATTGAGTAGATTGGATTTCTTGTTTTATGCAAACGGTGTGGCACCGTAAAAGTGAACCCGGCTTAGATGATTTCGTAATTAGAATTTATTGAGTGACAGACTAATTCAAGGATTTGTGCTTCGAATCTCCGTAGTTTAGTATATTTCTGTGCCACAGGGGGGCATGAACTCTATTGGAATAGAGTTTAAATACCCGCACTCGATTTATTAAATGCACTCGTATCCATGCGATGAAAGCAAGCATCACCATGGAGCCCAAGTGAATATTGAAAGGAGTTTCTGTGTAACTTCTTCCCACTTAACTGCTCTTCAAATTGAAGAATAAGGTTTATTCTTGTTCGAAGTTTGGATATACGAGTATCGTCTTAAACCTGGAATATGTGATTCAAATCTACTTTTGACGAGATCGTTGTTTGCACCATGTATCTGAGCTAAAGTACATAGTCATCTGGGGTTCAACTATGCAATATTTACAGCGGACAACCAACTTTCCTACAGAATTGGA
Source organism: Pocota personata (assembly GCA_963082735.1). Classification (NCBI taxonomy): domain Eukaryota; kingdom Metazoa; phylum Arthropoda; class Insecta; order Diptera; family Syrphidae; genus Pocota; species Pocota personata. Next base: position 37,027,501 of record OY720431.1, read on the forward strand.
AAAGTAGGTTCCACTGCCTGGAACATTTTGTAACGAAATTTTCTTCACGTCGTAGGATGTTCACTGAATTGAACCGAATGACTATTCTTTCCTGACCCATTCTTGAATAAAGCTTTTCATTGGAGATGCGATTCTACCAGAAAATTATGTGACAGACGAGATTTTCTTTTTTTTTCTAAGAAAATCCTATATAGCCTTACCTTCTCAATATCATGTGCCTTAAGTACAAGCAACCCCCATGAAGGAGTCTTTAACTTTCTCAACCTGATACCTAGCAACGTTTGCTTGGCTGCTTTCATAGGTACATCGACTGTGCTAATCATGAAACCTGCTTTGCTTTATTTGGCTTCCACGCTTTGAACAATCTGTTGCAAGTCCAATCCCTGTATTCTCCGCAAAAACAAACAAACTTCTTCGTCCAAGTGTTTTAGATAAGAGGTCATTAGCCATTGACTTTCCCGCTGATGCTATGCATAGCATTCTAGACATTGGATCGGTACAGACTTCAGGAGACGTGAGTTAGTGTTGAGGGAGATAATTTGGAGCAGAGCAGGGCAGTTGATGTTTCCTGCTAAACAATATGTCGGCAACTTCTCGACGTTTTCCAAGTGGCTGTACGTTAATTAGTTCCAAACGATCCTCATGGGGGGTAAGTTATATCTGTCAGACCAAGAAAGACCGCATTGAGCAAAATGTATGTACATGCGTTGAACAGCCTCTATTCGAAGAGAATGGTTATCGTAATAAGGAGACCAGACTTAGCTAGCATACTCGAGGATTGGCCTAACAAATGTGAAGTAGAGACATTTCGTGACGTAGGGATTCGAGAATTTTTTAGACCAGCGTTTCATGAAACCGAGCGCAGAGTTGGCTCTTCTAATAATGTTGTCAACATGGCAGCGGATATTTAGTTCTCTATCGCAGATAACACCCAAATCGCGCAATAAATTTACGGAAGGGACGGGCTCATGACGGATGAAATAGGGGTTAGCTTGGCATTTGTTGACATTGAACTCAAGAAAATTTTGTTGGAACCAGGTTGCAAAGTTGTCATAAGCGTAGATGGAAAAATTACATTATTAATAGACAAAATGAAAATCATAAGACCAAGATGGCTACCTTGAGGGACCCCGGAAGTGGCTTTAATGGGGTCCGATACAGTCTATCTAAAGTGGATTTTGTATTGACTTTCCTCAAGATCCACGTAATGAAACCCAGTTGAAAGCCAAGAGATTTGAGTTTAAAAAGAATGATTCCGTGCGAGATTTTACCGAAGGCCTTACTAAAATTGGTGACAATTACATCAACTTCGTTGCCGTTTTCTAATGCACACAAAATGTAAGATACGTCCGTTAAGTTAGTAGTTGTTGACCTTACCTTAAGAAATACATGTTGGTTAGGGGAATAGATAGATTTGCAATGAAAGAATATTAGCCGTAAACAGTACTTTCAAAAAGAGAGCCGTAAGTATTTGTCGATCTTTCTTTGATTGGTCATGATTTAGGAAGTGTTTTTAGTGGGGTTAGAGTCCCACACTACTCTGGGTATTCTAATCCCTCAGTCCCTTTCACTTTTATTAATGACATATCCAAAATGTCATGATCCGAGCTTAGACATATGGTAAACAAACTGTTTTGACACATTAGTTATTTTGTTTGTGGCGTCATATACTTTTGGTTGTGTGAAAATGTCTGAATTGGTGCCAAATAATCGTCATTTGCGGAAAATGTTGATTTTCTTCTTTCATTCGAAGAAAACGGTAGCTGAAGTGCATCGAGAACTTCAATAAGTTTACGGAGATACTGCTCTAAGTGAAACAACGTCCCGTGATTAGTTCCGTCGCTTCAAAGACGGTGATTTCGATGTAGACAACCGTCCGCGTGAAGGAATGCCAAAATCCTTCGAAGACGCTGAATTCGAGGCATTGCTCGATGAGGTTCCGTGCCAAACGCAAGAACAGCTTGCTTCAGCATTAGGAGTTACCCGTCAAGCCATTTTCAAGCGATTGCATGCGCTTGGAATGATTCAAAAACAAGGAACTTGGGTTCCTTATGATTTGAAGCCAAGGGACGTTGAGCGTCGTTTTTTCGCCTGTGAACAACTGCTCCAGCGGTAAAAAAGGAAGGGTTTTCTTCATCGCATCGTGACGGGTGATGAAAAATGGATTCATTACAGCAACCCAAAGAAAAGAAAGTCATGGGGACTGCCCGTTCATGTTTCTACGTCGTCGGCTCGGCCGAATATTCACGCTGCAAAGATTATGCTGTGTATTTGGTGGGACCAGGCCGGTGTCATTTATTATGAAACCCAACGAAACCATCACTGGGGAATGGTATCGACTTTAATTGATGCGATTGAGCCGAGCACTGCGTGAAAAATGGCCAAAATACGAGCAGACGCACGAAAAAGTGATTCCACTAATTACTTGCCGTAGCCCAGAGGAAATAATCGAGCGGTGTCAAGTCATATGATCGCGGCGGTCAATTGATGGACGCTCGCCGTGAGATGACCCAGTCGCCAAATTTCTCCTTCACAACTTCGAGCGTTGCGTCGCTTCTATGGCATATAGCGCCGTCTTGTTGGAGCCACAGCTCGGATATATCAATGTTGTCGAGCTCTGGCCACATAAAGTCATTTAACATCGTTCTATACCGTAGACCATTCGTGTGGAAATTGTTAAAAAATATTATCGAGATTCCGGCTCAGTTGTAAATATGCAACGTGAATTTCGTCTTGCGATCGGTCGCCATCATGGCTTCAGTGCGCAGGCAATTCCTTGCACCGTGAAAAAATTTGAGCGTGAGTACATTCTTTTGGACCTTAAGCCACCATCCAGACAGAGATCGGTGCGAAATAAAGAAAACATAGCCGCCGTAGCGGCCATACAAGCGACGCAATGCTCGAAGTAGTGAAGGAGAAATTTGGCGATTGGGTCATCTCACGGCGAGCGTTCATCAACTGGTAGCCGCCATCATGCGACTTGACACCCCTCGATTATTTTCTCTAAGGCTGTGTTAAGTCCTTAGTCTACGCTAACAAGCCAACCACTTTTGACGAGCTCGAGGCCAACATTCGAGACGCTATTGCGGGAATAACGCCGCACATATTGGACCGAGTCATCAAAAATTGGACAGACCGCTTGAAGCACTGCCAGCGAAGCCAAGGCGGCCAATAAATAATGTGCTATTTCATACATAATGGCATGAATGTAGCCTCAAAATAAATACAGAATCAATTTGATACCTTACACCTTTGTTGTTTTTATTTAAATTTATTTTCCTATCGTTCTTATCTGGTCACCCTATATTTGTATTTATATGAAATAAAATGTGTTATGTATCTATCTATCTACCTATGTTTGCTAGCTTATGTAGAAGGAATTCCCTAAGAAATCTCAACGTCTTCTGCTTAGGATTGGAAGTGGAAGGTGTCCTCTACTACCTTGGGGTTCCTGCAGCCTCTGCAGGTATGATCTGCATTTTTGATTTTCAATCACCCTGTGTATTTTTCTAGGAGATTGTGACCCGTTATCACCATAGAAACTAGAAAACTGTAGTATTTTCTAAAAGATGGCGCCATATTTTTAAAAAAAATTTATACTGGATTTTCCAAAAATACAGGGTGGCGCACGAATCGTGCTACAACATAATAACAGAACGTGATAACTTTTTTTCTGTAGTAATAGGCTTATTTATTTTTATTTTGCATTTTACTATTTAGATTTATTAAAATGAATGCTTGGGATACCGAAAAGAGGATTTAGATAGTGCAGCGGTACCATGCTTTGCAGTCCTTCATTTCCGTCCAAATTGAATTTAGGCGGGAGTTTGGCGGTACTCACCCGAGTAGATGGACCATTATGAGGCTGGTAAACATTTTTGCCGAATCTGGAAGCATCGCACGAAGACCGTACCATCGAGATCCCTATGTTCGGGTTCAAGACACAATCGCGGCTGTAGCATCGTCAATTCAGGCAAATTCAAGCGTTTCGACACGAAACTTATTACACTGGATAATTCATGATGACTTAAACTTGTTTCCGTACAAAGTCCAAATTAAAAGCAAGTTAAACCCTCTGGATTTGCCTATTCGCCTGGAATTTTACAAAAAAATTATTGAAATGGCCGAAGAAGACAACAGCTTGATAAATTGCTTGTGTATGTCTGATGAGGCCCATTTTGATCTAAACGACAATGTAAACAAGCAAAATTGGCGTATATGGAATGAATCTAATCTGGAAATACTCCATGAGACGGAACTGCACCCAGAACGAGTCACTGTGTGGTGCGCAGTTTCATCAAGGTGCATTGTGGGGCCATACTTCTGTGAAGAAAACGGTGTAACAGTAACTGTCAATGGGGACCGTTATTTAAAGATGTTGAAGGAGTTTTTTTTACCCAGAACTACGCCGAAGAAGTATCCGTTTCAACAGTTTTTGGTTCCAACAAGATGGAGCAACTGCACACATAGCCAGACCAGTTATGGCGGAGCTCCAACGAAAACTCCCAAACAAATTAATATCCAGAAACTCCACTTTCCGCTGGCCCCCAAGGTTACCTGACTTATTATGGGGTTACTCGTATGTCAAGCAAAAGGTGTACAAAACGAAACCAAGGAATTTTACTGAATTAAAGCAGTCCATTAAAATAATAATTGAGGCGATCCCGACTTCAACCCTTCAGGCCGCAATGAATAATTTTCTGATCAGGTGTCGCATATGCGTGGATGAGCGTGGAGGTCATTTACGGTCTATCATCTTCAAAAACAATTAGTTATGTAAAATAAAATTGAATTTTCTATGCAATAAAAATTTCTTATTGTAGCACAATTGGTGCGCCACCCTGTATCATAGTTTAACCTGAAATTAATTGCATTCGTTTTTGAATGCAAATATCTTGAGAACAGTGTGTCCTAAAAAAAAATATATCAGAGTCGTGCCTTAGAATTCATTAAAAGTTGGAATTGAAATGAATTTTGCAAAATGTAATACTTTATCGCGTAGTTATTGGCAAATCGTGTTTGAGTGTAAATATTTCGAAAACAAATTTCTTCTATGAGATTGAAAATATACTCAGAATGATAGGTCCGTCAGTTCTGTCGGTCTACCCGTCTGCGCTTTAGGTGCTTGAGGAAGACAATTTTATTCGAAGAAGATTGCCGGCATTTCAGCCTCACGGCTTAGAAAAATCACCGAAATGATAAGAGTAATGACACCACTCATCGATTGCCCCAGTGATGTTGGGAAATCGTACACGTTCTCCAACAACTTCGAAACAATTTTTCCTGCAAGAGAATATTGGACGTATGAAAGAACGATAAGAAACTCCAATGGGATATCGGTTTATACAGATGGCTCTAACATATCAGGGGAATCAGGGGCTGGCATCTTCAGTGCTTACCCACCGATTGAACTTGCTATTCACCCAGAACCATTTGTATCGGTGTTCCAAGCAGAAGCCTATGCAATTATGAAGACACCAGCGAAGAAAGGCAAATTGACATCTGCTCGGACAGCAAAGCAGCAATTAGCGCGATCACAAACCCCATGTCGAAATCACGACTAGTAAGGGAGTGCAAAAATAAATTGAACTTACTTGCCAGACGCAATAGAGTCCGTCTCACATGGGTACCGGGGCACGAAGGTGTACCGGGTAACGAAAAGGCAGACGAACTAGCAAGGAAAGGAGCAGACAATACAGAACTGAACCCGGATAATACAATAGGGGCCCTCTGACAACTATTAAAACAATAATCAATGAAAAGATACGACAGGAGTTCAATAACTACTGGACGAATCTAGACACGTGCAAAGTGGCTAGATCTGTAATAACCAAACCGAGTAACAACACAGCAAAAAGAGCTCTAAACTCAAGCAGAACAAAATTGAGATTGATGGTGGGACTTTTAACAGGGCACATCAATCTCAACAAACATTCGTTCAGACTCGGGATAGCTGATACAGCAATCTGTGCCAACTGTGAAGAGGAGGAAGAAGATATAGAACACTTCCTCTGTCACTGCCCCGCTACAGCGAGGCTAAGGCTGAAAATTATGGGATCTCCAAGGATTCCGGATATTACACACCTCAATAAGAAAGGAATCGGGGATATACTGGAGTTCGCCAGACGAACACTACGATTCCCCGATCACTATACGATATAGTTGATACTACCCATGATCCCTAGACCTAAATCCTCTCAATACATAATTCCCAAATCACATCACTATTCCTTACAGTTACGCAGATGAGGGGAACACAACGGGCCCAATGGAGGCCTAAGTGAAGAGCATAAGCTCACCCTCTTAAACCAACCAACCAAGACAATTTTATTTGTATCTTATGTTTAGTTTAGTTGGATTGAGGAAAAGATATAACCAGTTGATTAACCTACCGAACTGAAAGCCATGTACCCAATATATACATTAAAGTTGGCTCAGATATACTCCTGAGCGCTACTAGTAATTAGGTAATTAGAAATGTGATGCCATATGCAGTTAATCCCATATCCATTCAACTTATTCCGTTGAGTATATGCGCATTTCCATTTCCACTATTAAATAGTTAATACCCCGAATCCCAGTTCTTCAATCTGAAAATTTTCCACTTCAACCGCGCCGGCAAAACAAAGCACATTATAATATCTCACACACAAATTTCTTCCACACGAATGGCATAATATTATCTTCAGTACGAATATCTAAAAACATTCGGCGGACGGTCAAACAGGGGAGCCTACTCCTTCTCTTGCTGGTCGTGGAACTATAAGCGTAACAATTAAAACTGCAGTGGAAAACAACAATGCAGACAGTACAATGAATTCAAATCAACACCAGAACATTAGTTGTCCATTGACATTCTAATGCTTGTCCATGTGGAAGGCCAACGCGTCTATCGTGCGGCACAACAAAATGTCAAATGAAAAAAAAAAAAAAAGAAAAAACTTTTCTTTTGCACTTCAATGACTCTTCAACTTTTTTAATACGAAATTGCACTTGACACACTCGTTTACTTCTTCAATACGACTGGGGCAACTGGAGCCACCGGGGCAATTGGAGCCACTGGAGCAACTGGAACAGCGCGAGCATATGGCAAAGCACGGGCAACTGGAGCAGCATAGGCGAGTGGAGCGGCAACTGGAGCACTGTATGCGACTGGAGCGGCAACTGGAGCGCTGTATGCAAGTGGAGCAGCAACTGGAGCACTATATGCGAGTGGTGATGCATAGGCGGCTGGGAAAGCAGCAGAGTGAACAACACTATTGGCAGTGTAGCTGGATGCATAGGGAGCAACCACTGGTGCGTATCCGGCAGTATAGGCAAGTGGTGCTGCGCCCACCAATGGTGCAGAGTAGGCCAAAGGAGCAGCGGCTAAGATACCAGGCTTAGCTGCGGCACAGGCGAACACAGCCATCATACAGAGAGCGAACTGAAAACGAAATCAAACAAAAGTGAAAGTTAGATAAATTCCCGATGGAGATCCTTCCTCCTACTCACCAATTTGAACATGTTGAAGAGTTTTGTTGTTTACTTGAAATTGCTTCCCAGGCAAAAGCTACAAATGGAATGCTATGTGGTCTGATAGTGACTCCTCCCTTTATATACCGTATCGGTTATTTTATGACCGTCGCTGGTGTATCCTTGATAGTGAATTCGCGTACCGATGCGATTCGATTTAATAATGACGTATCATTAATGCTCGATCACGTACGATCTCACGGTCAAATTGTGAAATTCTTCTGAGGTTCGTCGATTTGAATAATGAATTTCTACTTTAGACACGAGAGCTTCTGCTATGTAGGTAGAGTTGTCCGCCCCTTCTTGCCGCCATTAAATAACTAACAGTTGGTAATTCCGATGACAATTACTAAACCAACAAAACAACAACTAAGAAACCATTAAACTATTCGTCGTCCAAAAGTAGATTCTGATTGAACGTGGGGTGTGCGATTGAATGTGTCTTTGGCAAGTGAGTGTTTTATGGCAGCATAATGTGGAAGTCTTTAGAATGCTAAATTGCCTCTAATTGCCGGCAGATTGTATAACAAGCCGGCATTTTGCTCCCGTTCTTGATTATAAATGTTTATTTATAACAGAAAATGTTTGTAAGTTAATTTCATCGTCTTCGATGGAATGAAATCAAACGATGACCAAATTTTTGCGGACCTTGAGGTAGTCAAAGAAAATTTGAAGTTGATGAATGAAGCTGAGAAAACCAATTCGGAATGGGTACCTTTTAGGTAATATAAGTACTCGTAGTTCGTGTGAAGAATTTTCTTGTATCTAAATATTGGTAAATAAAAAGAATTTAGTTGGTGAATAGTATGTAAGTATCTACTTATTGAGAATACCAAAAAGAAGTTCAGAGAAAATATCGAGGCCAAGTTTTTACATTAATTTGTATACATGATTGCTTTGATCGGTTTTGAACATTCATTCATCTACCACGTGATTTGAAGATTCATATTCAATAGAAGTATCCTACAGAGCTTCTTTTCTCCTGACCACCAATTGTGCTTAGAGGAGGTTTTCGTCTCTGTTGGGAGTTTAAAATGTAAATAAGTGCATTTTTTTAAACATTTCAAACATTTTCACTGAACCTCTAGCTGACTCCAATCTTCACCTCCTCACAATGACACATGGTTCTTGGCAGTTTGTTGGTTACAGCAAACCGAAATATTCAGCGAAAAATTGAGTATGTACTCAGTTTTATTGAAGCCGTTTTTGGCTCGTAGTAAAGTACATACATTTTCATTTTGAGATTGGAATGAAAATGGAATTTCCTCGTCTTTCGAAAATCTCCCGCCTGATACGAGAAAAGATAGGACAATCATAGAGGAAGTGTTCCGTAGTGCCGTGGCCCTCTCCACAAGTACCGCAGACTGTTATATTACTTAAGCTTACCACACTAAGGTGTTTAGCAAAAGAACAAGGTGCTCCGTGAGAACGTCAATAAGTTGTCTGCAGTCCTTTGAGGTGAATGTCGTCTATTTTCAACAGAGATCCAGGAGCATTCGTTTGGTCTGCCCGCATCCTGAAGAACCGTGCCACATACAATTATGTTCATAAGAAATCCTATCGTCAATGGAGGTCCTGACCAAGGAAGACCCAAGGCAGGTTCGATTCCAGTCCTGGGACCCAGGCAAAAATCACGGAGTTCAGCTTGCGACTGAATTCAGAGAGTTCTTGCATTCTATAACTACCTTGAAAGTGGTTAAAGGGTTGAGCAAGGCCTGACTGTCACTACAAACGAAAATACTCCGACCCTTCCACCTATCCCTTACAACATAGTTCATGGCCATTAGGATTACCGTTTGGAAAATGGAAAATGCAACCTAATGTTGTCGTCTTCCAAGAAGACATGAGCTATAAGAGAAGCTGAAAATATCAGCAAGGGTAGAGCAATAGTCACCCAGGAGGCCATATTGAAATGGTTCAGTGATCCTAAAGACTATTTGAAAGTACCCACCAGGACCAGCTCTTGCCTTTGCCCGAAAACCGGGCGCCAAATGGGATATGAATACCATTAAATTATTTCAGGGCACGGGCCTTTGTGGAAAATTGAGAGAGAGAGAAAGAAAGATTGGTGTAGTGGGTTTGAAACTTAGGTGGTATTAAGTTCCAGTAAACTCCAAGGGTGGCGTCCAAATAACTGGGGAGCTTGTTTGTTTTGCTTTTTGTCGTTGCTCATGATTCACAGAATTTTTTTTCCCTCCACCTGATGTCATCATCACGATCAAGTTGCATTTAAGCCATATGACCACCCTACTGCCAGTGTTATGTCTTCGCAGTAGAGTTGACTAAGCTTTCGCAATTGATCGACTTTTTTATTTATTTCAGACGAAATAAATAGATATGATTGTTGAGACCAGGATTTGAACTGTGAACCAAGAGCGTGACAAGCGTTGATGTTACCACTACACCACGGCCACCGAAGCATCAATGCTTATTGAGAGATGAAGTGGAACGGTTAGTTATTCTGCTTGTGGATGGACACAAATTACATTTAACTTTAAAGCTTAGTAAGTTTTGTAGCAAGCAGCAAATAATTTGATATGCATTACCACCAAATACTACCCATATCATGCACCCAGCGAACATTAGTGTCCTGTCGATTTGGTGACCACCATACAAAATGGCTTTCGCAAATGTGGATTATATCCACTTAATTCAGCAGCTGTTGATTTCTCGAAATTCGTTAAGAATACTGCCGAAAACTTAATAACTGATCGTCCTGAAGGACATTCAAATCGAGGAATCACAAACAATAAATAATCCACCAATAGATGCAATATTAGGGGGATCCAAGGAGGCTTAAGGTGATTTAAGTGTAGGCATCTACGTGCTGAATAGTGATGAATCATTACAACAAGAAGTCGAAGGGGCGCTATTTCGTCTGAAGCTTAACAAGCAATTTACCGCAACAAAGAGAAGGAAGAACAAGTTAAAATTGACACAATTCAAAAAAAGAAACAAGAACGGATATAAAAAAAAGTACATCAAAACCAAACTTTCTCCGAGTTAAACTATAATCCAAATGCACGTACCGAGAATTTAGAAATCTCAACTCTGACGTTCTGGAGCAGATATGCAAAGAATAAATTGGTATCCAATTTATCACGAAATCTCCACTGATACCCTTGTACTACCTATTCCAATAAGTCATGGCTTACACCAGAAATTATTGCCCTAAAAAACAATCGTGATACAGCCTATAAGAAGTGGAAAAGATTCAAGCTCCAAGAATTTTATAATACTCGTAGCTTTTACCAACTAAGGGATTTGGTCAACTCCGAGATTAAACGAGCCATAATAAAGGGTGATTAAGTTTTAAGGCCCGATGTTGATTTTGAATAAAACACAAATTATTTAGGAAATTACTGTCATTTCTTTTTATTATGATAATATTGGTATGGTTCAATTATGTATGGAACAAAATATCGGCCAAATGGCCGCCGCGACATCGGCGGCACACCTCCATCCGATGGTCCAAATTTTCGATGACGCTGAGGCATAATTGAGGTTCTATGCCGTTAATGTGGCGAATTATCTCATCCTTTAGCTCTTAAATTATTGCTGGCTTATCGACGTTCACCTTTTCTTTCAAATAACCCCAAAGAAAGAAGTCCAACAAAATGTCAAATCACATGATCTTGGCGGCCAATTGACATCGCCACCACGTGAGATAACACGGCCATTGAATTTGTCGCACAAAAGAGCCATTGTTTCGTTAGCTGTGTGGCAAGCGGCACCATCCTGTTGAAACCACATATCGTCCACATCCATATCTTCCACTTCGGGCCATAAAAAGTTCGTTATCATCTCACGATATCGAACACCATTCACAGTAACTGCCTGACCGGCCTCATTTTGGAAAAAATACGGCTCGATGATGCCGCCAGCCCATAAACCGCACCAAACAGTCACTCTTTGTGGGTGCATTGGTTTTTCGACAATCACTCTTGGATTATCATTCGCCCAAATGCGGCAATTCTGCTTATTGACGAATCCACTGAGGTGAAAATGTGCCTCATCACTGAAGATGATTTTCTTCGAAAATTGATCATCCACTGTTGCCATTTCTTGCCACCATTGTGACCATTGAGTCAATTGCACCTTGTAAGCGCGTAAATGCAAGTCTTTATGCATAATGTTCATCAACGACGGGCGTGAGAGGTGCAATTGTTGGGCACGACGACGAGTTGAGGTGGACGGCTCTTCAGCCACACTATCGCGAACAGCAGCAATATTTTCTGCAGTACGAGCTGTACGAGCATGCACTGGTGTTTTCACATCTCCTACAGACCCGGTTTGCACAAATTTTTGCACGATTTTTCCGATTGTACGCACATTTGGACGATTAAATTGACCGAAAGAATCACGAAATGCACGATATGCATTTTGATTTGAACGCCCATTTTCATAATAAGCCTGAATAACTTTAACGCGTTGCTCGATTGTGTATCTTTCCATGGTTCAAATTGAGTTAGTCTGAAATTGAGAAATGTCAAATGAAATGCAGAAAAAAACTTGACGTTTAGGTGTGGTTCACATTCAACATCGACCCTTAAAATTTAACCACCCTTTAGTGTTCTACGATAGACGCCTTGACCACAAGTTACCTTCAAAAACTCTTTGGCAAAATTTACGCGAGCTTAGTGTTGAACGGAACAAAAAATGCTGGAAAGAATGACATTGATCCCAACCGGCTCAATAGAGAATTCACGAAAGTGGAAATGACATACAGCACAAGTGCTGATCCACTGGATGTAATGCTTAGTGGCTTTGAATTCGGGGTTTTTCAATAAGGACATAACAATTTTGCATTTAAACGAAATACAGAATAAATGAGGTATCAGGCTGAAATTTATTTCACGTATAGCACATATGTTGAGTATGAGTATGAAATTCGATCTCGTCCATATAACCACCACGAGCACGTTTGCAGAGATCGATTGTTTGGAGCCAATTTCCCACCACTCTTCCACACATATCCGCCGAAACGTTGGCAATTTTCCGTTCGATATTGTTCCTGAGCTTCTCTAACGTTGTTGGCTTGTTGGCATAAACCAACGTCTTAACGTAACTCCATAAAAAAAATCCATCCTCGTTAAATCGCATGATCGAGCTGGCCATTCGACCGGACCATTTCTCGAGATTACACGATTACCGAACTTCCCCTTCAATAGATCAATTATTTGATCAGCTGTTTAGGTATTTGGCGCCATCTTGTTGGAACCACATATCACTGATGTCAAGTCCATCCAATTTTGGCCAAAAATAGTCTTCCACCTTGGCACGATAGCAAACTCCATTAACCATAACATGGCGATCATTTTCATCGACGAAAAAATACGGTATCACACTCCGACATGACGGTCACTTTTTGTGGATGCAATGGAGTCTTTATTCCCGTGAACGACATGGGATCGACTGATTTGGCTCATTTTGAACTGAAACACTTACGGCTGCGATATTTTCGGTACTTCAACGGGTGCGTTGTCTCACTGGTATAGGAACATTCAATAGTGAATATGTTGACTCGAATTTATCCACTATACGAGTAGCAAGTACGCACAGCCTGTCTGGTGGGACAATTTTTACCACCGAAAATTGTAGTAAACGCTCTTAAAGTTGCGACCACGTACTAAAAACGCCCGAAGAGGGTATCATTTATGTCCAATTATCGTACCTAGTATTCAAACTAATCAGCAATTTTTCTTTATCACTTGAGGGTATACTATATATATTGAGGAACTGCCTTTAGTCAGTTACACTTTGTTTTGGAGTACCTACGAAGGTATATTAAATCACCCATTTCGAGTTATGCTATGATGTTATCCCTAGTTAACTAGTTCGAAGGGTTTTATCCTTCTCTATCTTCGAACTAAATTGTTATATATTTAGTTTAGCTACTTCTAAATTGGCGCAGTTGCGAAGTCTAACTTGATGTCTTCTTGCGACCTTCTTGAGCTCGTTCTCTACCATTTCTACTTTTAGATCTCTATGTAGATTAGCATTAACAATATTGTGTAGTACTTTATTTTGAAAACATTGTATACTTTGTAAGTTTGTCTTATTTGTGCACCTCCAAAGCTGGACACCATATGTGCATATTGCTTTAGCTTTTTTGCATACTGAGAGACAGGAATATCTCCTTAGGAACCAGTACATTCTTTTATAGCAAATAATTAGTTCTTCATAATTTTTCTTGACATGAGCCTCTCAGCGCAATTTAGCGTCAAGATTCATACCTAAGTATTTAGGTGAGTTCGAATAAAGACCTGCTTTGTTATTTATGTACACAGTTATGTGTTATACATATCTATTTGTAAAGTGAACATGAACTGACTTCAGTTCATTTACTGTCCTTTGCAAGAACAGCAGTCCCGACTGCAAATATGGCAACAGTAATTTCCTCATTTTGTGGTAGGTCGTTTGTGTATAAAACAAATAAAACTGGTCCTAATACACTACCTTGAGGTACGCCAGCTTATATATGTTTTAGTATGGAGTACTCATCGTCTTGCTTTATTCTAAATGATCTCTGCATTATGTAGGACTCTAGAACATTTGAGTATTGTTTTGGTAGATATTTTTGCAGCTCATATATTAACCCTTTGTGCCACACTTTATCAAAAGCCTGTATGATATCAAGAAAGATGGTAGAGCATATTTTTTTCTCCTCTAAGGCTTTTTCTATTTCATCAGTTATTCTGTGCACCTGATCTATTGTTGAATACCCATTTATAAAACCATATTGATGGTTTGGTATTAATGTCTTTTCTTTTCAGAAGAATTTTCGGACGATATGAAGTAACTTCACTTAGTACTTTGCCGGGTTTTAGTATTGCAGCGGACGAGCTACAATTTGGAACTCTTCCCTACAACATCGCTACAATTGGTAACTCTTCCCTACAACATCGCTGCAATCAGCGGTGCACCAGGTACCACTACCATTGAACGCGACCCGAGCTGTCATTCAGCCATTACAACTTTTCATTCATTCTCCTGGACTTTGGTTTTCTTCATGCAACACGCATTTGCTTAACTTGTATTAATTAATTGATTTTTGCTGTAATAAACAGTTTTAAGTAGATTGAAGTGAACAGCATTTTCATTACTTCTTATCAGACATTACAGTATCATAATTACTTCCGCGACTATCCACATTTGTGGGACATAGCGTTGTCTAAATCAGCGGTTCCCAAACTTATTAAGCTATGGAACCCTAAACAAGGCCCGAATATATTTCGGAACCCCAACTCTTAACGATATAAAAAATGAAAAAATAAGATATTTTTTTCAAGGTTAGTGTGAAGAATGAAACTGTTTCATTGTTTGATTTATAATTTTTTTTAAATTGACTTCTATCTCCGAAAGCTGTATTCGCATATCTGGGGCAGAGTCCAATCTCTATCTGTATTTAGTTTTTGTATAAGTATACGCTGAAAAGCCTGCTTCACACCGATACGTTGTGACAAAAGGGAGCAAATTTAATATAGCCTGTTTGGCAAGTTCAGGGTATTCACTCCTAATAACAACCCAAAATTCGTTCAATGATGCAGAATCAAATACATGTCTGGATGAAGAAGAACTCTGCAGATCTATAAGAGACCTGTTTTCCGGAATGCTTAGTGTCGTAAGCTGGGTTTTTATTAGAAATTGATTTTGTACCCATTCGATGTCAGTTTTCGTATCTGGAGAGTAGTCTAATAAAGATCTTTCAAGGCCTACCAAATGTCCAGCTTCCTTGCAAAAATTCATGTAAAACTGGAAAACATTGAACATTGTTCTTCTGTACACAGGTAAGCCAGAAATAATTTTTTTTTTTAAAGCTGCCAGTTTGTCTCTCGCAAAAATACTATGGATTTTCCCTGCAAAGCAGTAGCAGTTTCGTTAAACTTTTCAAAAATGTCTGCAAGATAAGCTAATTTTATTATCCATTGCTCATCTTGCAATACATCAAAAAGGTTTGCAGATGAAGACATATTTTTGTCCAGTTGGAAAACTTTCAACTCATCACGAAGTTGAAATAATCTAAATAAAGCTTTTCCTCTGCAAAGCCATCTTATTTCCGTGTGAAGAAGAAGTGATTCGTACTGACTTCCCATAACTTTGCACACTTTTTTGAACAATCTCGATTGGAGAGGACGACTTTTTATTAAATTTACTATGTTCAGAGCTTCATCAAGAACTTTTTTCAAATCAGTTGGCATTCATCTTACCATAAGTGCATTCATCTTACCACGAGTTCATTGTGGTCAGATATTTTGTGAATCCGATCAGACCCGGTGCTGTTTGAACATTGAACTGCTGCAACATTTTTTGCCGCTGCTTCTCTAAGTACGCAATGGTTTGTTTCTAACATACAAGGTTTAATTTAAAACTCTGCAATAGTGTGTGGCTTTCCAGATCGAGCTATCCTGTAGCTTAGGAGGAAAGATGCTTCAGTTGCATTTTCGTTGTCAGTTTTTGCAAATGTAGTCAAACTGGACACTGTGGATTCATGCATGTTTTTTGTTTTTGAAAAAAGATGATGTTTTTCTCCTTTAAATTTTCGTGAACTGTATCGAAATGTCGTTTTTAGTTTTGCTGGAGTTTTTGTGTTTTACTATTCTTAATTCAAGAACCTGGACTTCCGCGGAACACAGTTTAAGAACCGAGGGTCTAAATGATGCTAGTTGTTTTAATACCTTTTAGGAAGTTTTTTTTAGAATTTCAAATCCCGGAGCTTTTTTCGAGCTGATCTTTTCTTTTATTTTATTTCTTACGCTATTTCTTTAGAGTTTACTGGTGCTGTTATATTAATCTATCGTCTTCGCACATTTCTTCAGTTTGTTGAGAGTAGTCTTTATCTTTGTATGTCTGAAAGATGTTTTCAAGATATTCAGCGAATAAATCTGCTTTTTGTTTGTTTGCTTTTGGAAATGTGTTAACTGTCAGGGTGGCCGTGTTGTAGTGGTAACATCAACGCTTGTCACGCTCTTGGTTCACGGTTCAAATCCTGATCTCATCAATCATCTATTTATTTCGTCTGAAATAAATAAAAAAGTCGATCAATTGCGAAAGATTAGTCAACTCTACTGCGAAGGCATAACACTGGCAGTAGAGTGGTCATTTGGCTTAAATGCAACTTGATCGTGATGATGACATCAGATGGAGGGAAACAAATACTGTGAATCATGAGCAACGACAAAAAGCAAAACAAATAAGCTCCCCAGTTATCTGGACGCCACCCTTGGAGTTTACTGAAACTTAATACCACCCAAGTTTCAAACCCACGGCACCAATCTTTCTTTCTCTCTCTCTCAATTTCTCCAAACGCCCGTGCCCTGAAATAATTTAATGGTGTTCATATCCCATTTGGCGCGCGCAAATTATAAAAAAAAAGAAAAAAAAAAAAAACTAGTGCCTCTACCCTATATTCTTGTTATGGAACTATGTTCAGCTAAGTTTACATTTAATAAGCACCACTTTAGTGGAACTTTCTCAGCAAACAATTTGTAGCCCAAAAAGAATAACCACCCCTCCCCGCTAGTTCCGTAATAATAATGTAGAATATTGATAGTTTTAATAACAAATGTTAAACTTAAAATTGATGAATGCTTTTATTAACGCACGTAAATAATTATACAGGCTGCCAACCAAAAAAATAAAAACCAGGCATTTGCAAGACAATGTTAGCCAACCAAAAGCTTGGTTCAATTATTTGCTCAAACTTGGCCGACTGTAGTTCATGGTTTAGCCGCCATGTTTAAAGCTCTTGGTTGGTAGCTTTTCGCTAATTGTATTTGTACCCATACCAAAATGGTTATCTGTTAGTCATCCGAATGATGGAACGATTGTTGTGGCATATTTCTGGGCAGTTCTGGGGACTTAAGTCATAAACTTTTGTGCATCGATTACGTCCGACTTATAACTTTTATTAAGTATATTTCAGTTGAATGACCTGAAGCTTAACCTACTGATCTGGACGATATACCATACAGGTCCCGAAGAATATAAGTGAATTCCTATCAACAATTAAATACACCGTTAATTTCAAGCTCTAAATTACATCATTTTATTGAGTGTAAATAAAAAAAAGTAAACCACAAAATAAAAAAGTTAAAAATTAGAGACAGAGAACACATTTCAACGAATCAAAAGTATATCCCCAGAGGCGGTAATAGAGACAGCAGAAAAGCTAAGCAGCATAGGTCAGGTAGCAGTGTTACAGTCGAATTCTCGACCGCTTAACGGAAGTAAGCGGCAGCAGCATATGGGTATGCTGAATAGGCTGATGCGTATGGGTAGGCTGAGTAGGCGGCATATGGAGCTGAATAGGCAGCGGCGTATGGTGCAGTATAGGCGGCAGTGTATGGGGAAGCAACCAAAGGTGATGAGTATGCTGAGTAGGCCAATGGGGCAATAATGGCTGGCTTAGCGGCTACAACGGCAAAGATAGCCAACAAGCAGATTGCGAACTAGAAATAGAAAATAACAATTTGTAATCCTTGCACACTTTATGTTATCCATTCTGTGTAACTTACGAATTTCGACATGATGATTTGTTGTTTAGTGTTTTTTTGGTCGTTCTAGGAAGAGATGATTCTTAGAAGTGATGTCTTACCACAACGATCCGGGTTGCTTTTATACCAGAATTCCATGCCCAACAATTGACCATTGTTATTGACCAGCGCTCACGTATATCGCACCGAACATCCCCTCTATACACACACGTGATTTTGTCGAGCCAAAATTATCGAAGGCCACCATTGTCCACATAGAAGTATAAATTAGAACGAAAAAGTCAATGAAGCCAAACGGACGGGGGAGCTTCAAGGAAAAATGAACAAATCCAAACTGAATTCATTAGCCTGCTGTGGCTATACATAATGGCTGAAAAGCTTTTTGACTTGTATCTCTTTTAGGCATACGGCCGATTGCGTGCGCCACTTGCATACGTAATGACAAAGACGCGTTTGTTAGCTCATTGTCAATATGCCAAGAAGTCAGCGAGCTATGTGAGGTATATAAACGAGTGCCGCTGTGAATTCTCAATCACAGATACTCGTTAAATTTGCACCGGTCAACAAAAAAAAAATCAAAAAAATCAGAAAATGTTCAAATTCGTAAGTCACACATATCAGAGGAGTCGCAGCGATAGTATTGCTCCTGCAAGAAGTGACCATAATCGTTATTCGAAAATTTCAGATTGTCCTGTGCCTGATGGTGATCATCGCTTGCGTTGCTGCCAAGCCAGCTGTCATCGCTCCTTTCGCCTACTCAGCGCGGTTGGTCGCTGCAGCGCCCTATACCGCAGCTTATGCTACTGCACCAGTGATTGCACCGTATGCAAGCAGTTACAATGCCCACACCATTGCCCACTCGGCCGCCTATCCAACTGTGTACGCCGCTCCAGCAGCTCCAGTCGCTCCAGTAGCTCCAGTAGCTCCAGTTGCACCAGCTGTAGGATCTGATGCAGCCGCTGAAATCCTATTTTAAGAGTACGAACTGGACATGAACTGACCCCTTCGCGTTGTTATTATTTTGTGTTGTGTTTACTTTTTTTTTTTTTGTACAAAAATATATTTTGTGATCATTGTTTTGAAAATGTGTGTTTCTGTTGTAAAAACTTATTTTAGGATCATGTGGTGGATGATGATAATCCGTAGTATCTTTCGACGGATGTTGGTTGAGAAAGTAACCAGTAAAAGACAAAAAAATATGGGGGTTGCAACATGCTCCATTCTTTAAAAAATAAATTAAGGGTAGCTGATGATGTTACAAGTATTGCCACAGTCAGTCCTGCATAAATTTAAAACCACGCTCGTAAAAATGCTATTCATGAAGATGAGGAAGCCATTACTGATTTTGATGATACTTCTTCATCATCAAGTATGCCATCGAAACGATGACTGTATTGAAAGACTTGATACTCAATCTAGCAAAGATTTAACATTCAAATAATAAGTGACAGCAAAAATCCACCGTTCGGGTGAAATGCGCTTTGAAGTTGCAAAAAAAATTCATAACGAATAGCTGAGAGATGATAGACTCTGAACTGTTTGTGACAAATAATTATTTACTTATTCTTATGTAGGTACAAGTATATGTAAAAAACTAGATCTGCTACTAGAGTTACAACATTTTTACATGGAAAAAACAAATATTTAATCTCCCACTGAACTTTAAAACCCAAAGGATATACCCTAAACTGTGTATTTGGCATACTCGTATTACCAAAATGTACATTATGGATGATGTGAGTTCAATGATTGATATGAATTGTAAATCATTATACTCATATCCAGAATGTACTCGTAAGCACAAGTCAAAACGCATTATTTTTAAAGTGATGTGCACGCCTACTTAAGTAGCATCCTTATGATCAACGAGACGTTCATAAATGTATTTTCGAAAGCTTTTATGGTTCATATCAGCACTCGTATGTACCTATCGTATCCCACTGTCTACTTGTCTTATTAATATCCTCTTTAACATTTTTAATATACACTCGCATTCCTTTGAGTATAATATTATTAGATATAAACAGTATCTATATACAATTATACCTAATGTATGTATCTATATATGTCATGAGCATATTATGTAACAAATCTGAAGCAATGGCTGATATAAAATTATCGAATTGCAAAGTTAATAGTCTATAAAATTTAATCTTTAAAAATCATTTCACAAACTGAAACATGTGAAGTTAAAACGTGTCTTGTTTACGGCTGCTGATTTATATCAGCCAATGTAGACGCCTGGTGACCAAATATGACTTTTGGAGGAGTAATAGTTAAAGAATGTGTAAACGCAAAGAGTGTAGATATATAAATTCGTAGATAGATTTAGATAGATAGATAGATAGAACAGGGGCGTAGCAAGGATTGAATTTTATGAGACGACATTTGTGCACACAGTGTGCTAAAATTTCAAGCTTTTAACGACGTACTAGTATCAATAATTCAAACTTGGGTCGATGGTCGTTGGTTCGAATCTCAGCGGCGGGTGATTTTTGCTCAATTCTGCATTAAATTTGTCTAATAAATTGGCATAGTACTGTCCGGTGATCGTTTTTCCCTTTTCCAAATAGTCAATGAAGATTACACCATGAGAATCCCAGAAAACCGTTGCCGTGACTATTCCGGCCGACGGAACGGTTTTTGCCTTTTTTGGAGCGCGTTCGCCTGCAGAAGTAGTGGTGTATCCATGATTCATCAACTTTTACGAAACGCAGTAAAAATTCGATTAAATTGCGCTTAAAGAGTTCCAAATTCTGTTTTAAAATCTTCACCCGAATCCGTTTTTGGTCCACCGTTAGCAAACGCGGCACCAATCTTGCCGATAATTTGTTCATGCCCAAATGGTCATGTAGGATCCGAATGACGGTATCATTTGAAATTGATACGATCTCAGCTATCTCACGAATCTTGACTCGGCGATCGTCCAACACAACATCGTGGATTTTGTTGACCATTTCTTCTATTGTGACGTCATTTGGACGTCCTGGGCGCTCAGCGTCTTTTGTGCTCGTACGACCGCAACGAAATTCAGTGAACCACTTATCTACCATTCCATACGAGGGAGCAGAGTCTTCATAATACTCGTATTTTTTAAGTCTCTTCAGTCTCTTTAAAGGTTTTACCGTGCAAAAAGTAGTGCTTTATTAAAACACCAAACTCACTTTTTCCCATGGGAGAACATTCCAGAAATCAGAAAGAAATTATAAGGAAATAATTGCCGAGGATAAATCAAAGAATTGTTTGCGTAGCATCAAACCAGAGCTTCACAAGACAAAACTAGACTGAATAATCTAACCTCTCAACTGAAAAATTAGGTCAAAGAGCTAATGACTCGGGAAGTGCTTATCTGAGAAATTTTACGAATTGTAAAAGTACGGACTGCTTACTGTGGAAATCAACTAAAAGTTTGAAGAGACCGATTATGAAAATCCCACCAACAAGGAATTCTAGTGGAAGCTGAGCTAGAAACAACTAGCAAAAGGCAATCAGAACTTCAGAATAAATTGAAAAAAATATTTTAGCCGAGCCAAGAAACTATAGAGGTACTCGTATATCGTTTTTAAATGCGATCACAAAAATTTTCGCAGAAATTATTCTGGAACGCCTAACAAACTGGACTCGAGAAAACGAACTACTTAGCAAGTTTCAAGCTGGTTTCCGCAAGGACTATTCCACAGTTAACAACATCTTCTCTCTTACAATTATAGCCGGAACGTATTTGGACGAGGATAACAAACTATATGCCTTCTTTGTCGATTTTAAAGCGGCCTTTGATTCCATCGACAGAAGAGCTATTTTTCAAGCTAACTAACCTAGGGCTTTCAAGCAAAATGCTTCGATGTATGAAGACAACAACACAGCGGTATGGGATGGAAACATCTTACCCGACTGGTTCCAATCGAAATTAGGTGTAAAGCAGGATGCCTCTTGAGTCCCCTCCTGTTCTCAATCTTTTTGGACGATCTTGTCGAATTTCTACCGGGAGGAATACCTTTCGTGGGTTTATCTATAAAGCTGTTACTCTACGCTGACGATATCGTTATACTTGGGGAAAGTCCGGTCATGATGCAAATCATGATTAATAAGCTTCAACAATACTGTCACATGTGGAATCTGCAACTCAATACCAGCAAATCTAAAATTATGATTTTTCGTAACGGATAGTCTCGATACGCAAGGAATGGAAAATGGACCTGGAAAAATGAGGAACTAGAGAAAGTCAAAGAATAAAAGTACCCCGGAGTTCTGGTTACCCCCCAGTTATCGTTTACATAGCACCTTCAGGAGAAACTATCTTAAGAAAAAAGAATATTGCACCGTGTACAAAGTATAACATTTTCGAAGCACTCTACGATACTTCCTTAAGAAAATGTTCAGACTACCAGAAAATACAAACACATACGAGTACATGCTGCACTTAGAAACTAAGTAATTGCCGATTTTTTCAGATAAATAAAACACATTTTTTTAAATACAAAGAAGAAACTTTAATCAATGATAAGTTTTCCATTTTGTTCGATGACCTTTTGCCATCTTTTTGGCAACTTCATAATTCCACGTTGGTACTCGTAGAACTTCTGATCTTTATCGGCAAAAAAACTGAATTAAAGTGCGAATTCACAGCGTCATCATCATTGAAAGTTTTACCATCCAAAAAGTTTTGCAAAGATAGAAATAATTGGTCATCTGATGGAGCAAGGTCAGGGCTATATGGTGGATGTAACACCAATTCGCAACCAAACTCCAATAATTAATGGCGAGTGACCAAAGATGTATGTGGCCTAGCATTGTCCTGGTGAAAAATTACACCTTTTCGGGCCGTTTTTCGTTGATCGCTGTATTTAATCTGTCCGGTTGTTGACAGTACACATCCGAATTGATCATTTGATTCCTTGGAAGCAGCTCAAAATGCACCACACCTTTCCAATCCCATCAAATTGAGAGCAAAATCTTCTTTTGGTGGATATCAGCTTTCGAGGTGGATTGTGCTGGCTCATCAAGCCTGGACCAAGATCGTTTTCGATTGATGTTAATGATTCGTTTCAAAAAAAAAAGGGTCGGATTCATTGCGTCTAAGATGCAAATAGCAAACGTTGATGCGCGTCGTTAAATGAATTTCTTTCAAATCATGTGGAACCCAAATATCAAGCTTTTCAACGAGTTTCATAGGTTTTAAATGTTTCTCAATGGCTGTATGTGGCACATTTAACTTTTTTGCTATATCTCGTACAGTTACATGACGATCCGACTCGATTATGGCTTTAATTTGATCATCATAAATCTCATCTGGTCGACCTGATCGTTGTTCGTCTTTCAGTGAAAAATCTCCGAAACGAAATTTGTCAAACCAATTCCGGCACTGCATTTCTTTTAAAGCTGCGCTGCGTTCTTTCCTTTACGGAGATAAAAAAGTAAAATATGATGAAAATGCTCGTTCTTGCACTCTATATTAAAACTGACGCCAAACTAATATCTTTTCAGAAAAATACGCGCAATTTGCTTATAAAGCAAAGTAAGACTGACAGCTAGCAAATGTCAAAAGGAAAAAAACATGTCATTGACAGAAGCCATTAAAATATATGGCCAAACACATACTCGTAGACGTCATGTGTGAAATCAGCAATTACTTACTCGTAGTTGCCAACCTGATATGTTGGAAACCTCATGTGTATTTTCAAAAACTTAGATTCGAAAATATTTCTTTAACACGTTGAGCCCCGGTGAAATTTTTTTGTGTTGGGGACATATTATTTTTTTTTTTTAGTTTTTTAAATGTAAGTGATCATTTTGTTGTTAACAAGTGTTTTATGTAAATTCTATGTGTTTTGCTGTATAAAAATGTGAACTTAGAAAAATGACCACGGGTGAACCACGTGGTCTCAGGGTGTAAATTTCCCTCGTGGGACAGCGTGGCCACTCGTGGACACTTTATTTTTTGACATGCCTAAGGAAATTTTGCTTCATTTTCAGTTGATAAAATGGCAAGACGTCTAAGTCAAGCAGAATTGGAGAGAGTACTTGAAGATTTGAATGAGTCAGAAAGTGAAGAAGGCGAGGGATTATCTGACAATTCTTTTGATGATCTCAATTATCTTACGGAGGAAGAAAGTTCAAGTAGCTCAGATTCTCTGGAAGATAACGTTCTCGATGAAGACTTTCTTGAAGGTGACGTTTTGGAAGGTGAAGTTGAAGGAGGTTCAGGTAGACCAGGATCAATGACACAGCACCTCGCATGGCAACCTGTTGATGGAATAAGACAACAATTTAGTATCGATTTTGAGAGTGATGGAGTAGCTCCTGGTATTAGCACCCAACTTATTGGAAAAAATCCAGTCGATTTTTATAATTTTTTCGTCAGTGATGAAATAATTAGGCTTATTGTTAACGAAACAAATCGGTTTGCTGCTGAAAAAATGAGTAACACTCCAAGTACTTCACGTCAAAAACCAAAATTATCGCAATGGACGGAAATAAACCCTGAAGAAATTCGAACATTTTAAGGATTAATTTTGTGGATGGGCCTTGTTCGTTTGCCCCAATTGAGAGACTATTGGTCAAGAAACTTACTCTACGAAAACAAAATGTCAAAACTAATGAGCCGAAACCGCTTCGAAATGTTACTTAGTATGCTTCACTTTGCGGATAATAGTATCGAAACAAATGATCGCTTGTCAAAAATTTCGGACCTGGTAAAAATGTTAGAATTGAAATTCAAAGAGCCTATACTCTGGAAGAAGAGATTTGCCTTGACGAGAGTAATGTTCCATTTTGTGGTCGAATTTTCTTTCGTCAATACATTCCCAACAAAAGACATAGATACGGTATAAAACTATTCAAACTTTGTGCCCAAGGGGGGTATACATGGGCATACACGATTAATACCGGAAAAGAAAGGGCAGTTCCATCGGTAGTTCCATCGGTAGTTATGGAACTGATGGAAGGTCTTTTGGACTGCGGAAGGACCTTATACACTGATAACTGATACACAAGTGTTTCCTTGGCTGAAACTTTGCTAAGAAGACGAACACATTTGGTAGGCACTCTTCGAATGAACCGAAAAAAAAATTCCCCTAATGTCAACAAATCTAAGCTTAAGAAAGGTGAGCAAAATGAGGCTGGAATTATTGTTCTGAAGTGGAAGGATAAAAGGGATGTTCTTATGCTGCGTACCAAACATGACAGCTCAATTCAGCCCAATACAAGCGGAAGAAAAGTTACAAATAAGCCTAGTATGGTAGTTGAGTACAATAAAGGAAAAAACGTTCATAGATCTGTCTGACCAAATGGCTGCCTAATCACCATATCTTCGACGTACACTAAAGTGGTATAAAAGGGTAGTATTTCACCTGTTGACTGCAACCACTGTTACAAACGCATTAATTTTATATAATAAAATAAATAACTCGAAAATGACAACCACTAAGTTCAAGGATAAGATCGTTGAAGGCCTGGTGCGTAAAAACTGCGAGGAGAGGCAAGCGCTAATGTCTCCCCCATCTTCATCAGCAACAAAGCGAAAGCACTACCGTCAAGAAGTACCTGGGTAGAAAAGATTTACTCGGAAAAGATGCACAATGTGTTATAACAACATGTCAAAAGAACAAGAAAGTGATTATGCAAGAAAGAAAGCTAAAAGAGTGAATACTATCTGCGATCAATGCAATTTTCCAATGTGCATTTCATGAAAGAATTGATTTTTTTTTTTTTATTTTTAAGTTTGAATAATGAATTTCTAATGAATTTTTTTTTTGTTCTAAGTCTATACATTCAAAATCGTTAATTTTTTACAAAAAATCCCCAATTTGCTAAGCCCGACATATTTTTTAGTACTCAAGGGGACCGACAACTCGCTTGGAATAAGCAAAATGCATATATTTCGTGTCCACCGATAGACACACAGGGCTGAATCCATGTACCCACGTGTACCACCAGTGGACACCACGGTCCATTTAAATAGACAAAAATGTACCACCGGTGGTCACATGGGGCTCAACGTGTTAAACCCATTCAAATTAAAAAAAAAAATGTTCACTATTTTCCAAAACTTGGTATGCCATGACCTTGCATGTATGAAATATTGTTCATTTCATTTTCATTTCATTTCATTTCATTTATTTTATTTAAATAGTTTGTACATTATGATAGAATCTTTTTTAGTACTTAGTGGTGTAACTTCAAAGCAATGATTTCATTGAAAAACTTAGAACTAGATACAAAAAATTTCTTAAAACTAAGTTGAGGAGAGATAGATAGGGGATACATATGGGATTTAATGTTGAGGTGTGGAAAATATAGGAGAATTGCACTTTTAAAATTGGAGTGATTTGATATAGCTCTTATATGTGAGAGTAAGGAGTTCCATAGTCTCACAGTGTGAATGAAAATTGAGAAAATTACAGCGGTAGAGTATTAGATTGGTGGTTCGTGACGTGACCGAGTAAAATTAAGCCTGTTATACAAATAAGGCGGACTTTAATTAATAATAATTTTATGTAAGAATATACAGTTCCTGGCGTTGATATACTGATGCAAATCACAACCTAGTAAATCCCTAGTGTATGCTGATATGTGGTCATATCTACGAATGCCGTGGATGTAACGCACCACGTCATTGAAGGCTACTTGCAATTTGTGCCAGGATAACGTGTCTAGACTACAATATACAATTTCAGCATACATTATGAGGGGCAAGATTAGAGTTGCTACCAGCTTTCGTCGTGTTTCCAATAAAGTAAAATAAGCACTAAGCCACAGCTTGCGAAGGCATCCGTAGATACGTCCAATGACCACGTTGGTGTGATTGTAACCAGACAGATTTCGATTAATTGTGTATCCGAGACTAGTGGTTGATTCAACAGCTTTGATTTTATTACTATTTAGATACAGATCAGGTAGAAGATTAAGTTTAAATTTTTTCTAGGATATTGGAATTAATTGCGATTTTTACGGATTTAATAGTAAACCATTTGCCACTGACAGAAAAGCGAGTTCATTAAGGTTGGAGTATGGTTTTGCTAGGTATAGTTGAACGTCGTCAGCATATAGATGTACTGAAGCATGTTCGCACACAGACATTAATAAACATGCAGAAGAGAATCGGTCCTAATATGGAGCCCTGTGGCACACCTTGTTTGATTTTCATTAGGGACGAACAACTTTTACCCAAAAAAAACCCTTTGCGACCTACCGGAAAGAAAACTATTTAACAATTTCACTGCCCTATCACTGAAACCGAAATTGTTCTTCAGTTTCCAACACAGAATTTTATGATTTACTTTATCAAAGGCCTTCGAGAAATCCAGCAGACAAAGAAATGAAACATAACCCTTATCAAAATCTTTTCTTATTTCTTCAGGTACATTGGCCATGGCTGTCGAACAGCTGTGGTCAGCTCTAAAACCTGAGAAATCTGTAACTTATTGATAGACAGGTGCTTTGTGATTTGTTTTACTATTATTTTCTCGAAAGCCTTCGATAAGCAAGGTAGAATGCTGATCGGTCTATAGTCGGAACGAGATGTTGGATTAACTTACTTTGCGATAGGTGGAACTCTTGCATTTTTCCAGACCTGAGGAAAAGTTGGTGTTGTTATAGACCAGTCTATTGCATGAGTAAAGTGAGAGACAATTTGTTGTAAGATGAGTTTGATGAAGCATATTGGTAGGCCATCTTCCCCAATTGAATCAGACTTGATAGCTGCAACGCATTGAACAATTTCGTCTTCAGTGGTTACTACAAGGTCTTTCAGTCTAGGCAACGAATGCACAAGGTTGTCGACCTGATTAAAATTTAATTCGTTAAAATTGGAATAATCCCCTAGGAAGGCACGATTTAGTTCATCAGGATCGAGAACGCATTTGGAGTTGAGGCCACTGGAAACGCCAATTTTACGCAGGTTACTCCAAAGTTTCTTTCCAGGATGCATTGTTTGGATATTAATTTCTAACAAAATCGTTTGAGTTATTGCAGAAAAAGAGCCAATTTTTGAGTAAAGTACCGTTAGGCATACTTTTCGGAAATAAACTAGTATGCCATATTTCTATTTTTTTTTTATTTTCTTCTACTGGGTTGCTACGACTAAGTTTCCGTATCAAGTAGTTTTAGTTTCAAATATATTCGCGTTGGGCAGGTAACTTTCCAGCAAAAGCACCTACTAAAACGGCTTTGGTGCACAAGATTTGCCTCGTCCAGAATTTGGAGTATAACGTTGTTGCAATGACCATGAAAACGAATACGGAGTTTTCGAGCAAAGTTAGTTATTTCCTCAACGACAGTAGTTACTCCTAAGTCTCTGTGGATATCATTGTTTCTGATATACCATGGGGCATTTACTCTTAGCACTTAGTTTTGAAAAGATTGTAAGATATCTCTATTGCTTCATTTGATGCAACCCCAAAGTTGTACGTATATTTTAGAGCGATGGCTTGTTCTACTCCACACCCAAATATTAAGTCCTTGGAGCGCGCTATTATTCGTGCGGTGGACATCCAGGTGGTTCCTTCTTTTATGGATCAATGCTCTACATTTTTTTAAGTAGATGCCCTGGGTTTCCTCATCGTCCCCGCAGAATCTGCAATTTCTATTTTGCTCTATGCCCAGTTTGAGATGTTCCTTAAGCCTGCAGTGGCCCGTCAGAATGCTTGTTAGAATCTTACATCTTTTTGGGTTGTAATTTCCGAGAAGTTCATTGACCAGTCTTAGCTTCGGGAGTTCCTCACAATTCTCCAAAAATAGTCATTCTTTGCATTTGAGAGTCAATTTTACGTCTATACGACTTGATTTTCATGGCTTCAGTTCATACTGGTATTCCGTAAAGCCCCACAGATATAACAATTATTATTGCATTCTTCAGTCGTGAAGCTTTGGCACTAACATACTCCAGATGTTCATCAAATGAGAGTGTTGTGTCACTCATGACACCTACATAGGTATCTGATGGCTTGCTTCGGTGAAATCTTGTACCCTACTATCGTAAGAGTGATCGTTTCTCTCTTCAGTGCCAGTAGTAGAAGGCTAGTACCGCTTCCGTTTTATGCTCTGCTAGCTTTAAACCCACAGATTCAACGCAGCTTTGAACAATCTCAATCGTGTCGTTGCTTATTTGGGCCACCTTTTCCAGTACCGGTGGTGGTGTCTTCTCTGATAGGCTTAATCTAAACCTCTCTTTTTGTCTCCCAATAGTTGTGTGTTCTAGGCGGAGATAATGACAATAAGGGAACCGCTGATATCCGCATATTTTTATAAATTCGCTAACAGCTCTAGACTGCCCATCGTCTCCTATAGAGATGGTGGAGCAAATTAATATTCACCTAATTTGGATGCCGGGACATAGGGATTTTCCAGGAAATTGTAAGGCTGACGAACTTGCCAGACATGGAACAACCATACCCATCCTTCCAGACAATAGTTCACTGGGTAAGCCGATCGCTGCATGCAAACTTAAATTAAAGCTGGCTGCTATTGAAAGGACAAATCCTAGGTGGACAAGTGGTATAGAAACAGATTTGGCCTAAGCTGAATCTGAAACGCTCTAAGACTTTGATTTCTCTCAATGGATTGCATATCAGCGCTGTAATTGGTGTCATCCTGTACATTGTCTAATAGGCAAGCATACAACAAGGCTTGGCGTATTCTCGAATGATTTCTGCAGAAGCTGCATGGACGAGGAGGAGACTATTCTTCACCTTCTTTGCACCTGCCCAGCTCTCTCCCAAAGAAAGAAACTCTACTTAGAAGCCTTCTGTTTCAACGACCTAAATGATTTGAAAAAAATAGACGTTATGAACCTTCTACGCTTCGTTAGAAGCTCCAATTGGTTCAATGAGTAGGGTAGAGACCGTTTCCTAAACCCATGTGGTATCACAGTGGACCTATTATTGGTCTAGGTGTGTTGGCTTTCATGAATTCAATTCAATTCAATTTATTTATCTTTAAGAAAACTTATAACATTATGTTTACATTGGTTTGTATCTGCAAAGCCTTATGGGCTTGTCTGCAGAAGATTAGCTACATAGGTGTTAATTTTCATTTTGAGTTTTACATAATATATTAAATTCAATTTTTATTATATAAACATTTTTTATTAAAAATTTTATATATTGAAATGGTTAGAGATTAAATATAATTGTTTAACTTTTTTTTTTAAAAAAATGGTTTCGAAAAATTACGAAAATCTGCGGATATTTCATTGAATATTGTTGGGACTGCAAAATCATATTTTCGCCGACCATATGCATTCCAGTATCTCGGAGTGCTGTCTTCTTCTAGTATTAAATGTTTGTTGAGATGGAATTTTGTAAGTGCTGTCATCTTTGAATTGCGTTAAAATTTCTAATTTGTACAGTTGTTCTATAGTTAGAAGCTTCATTGAGTTATCAACTTGATGTTCGGTTCTATGGATATGTTGGTGGAATTTTGATCGGTAGACCATTTTTTGTATCCTAGCTTGCATCGCTAGAAGAGTTTGAAGCTGTGGTGCATTTCCCCAAGCTAGTATGCCATATTTCAGGTGAGATTCAACCAATCCAAAATAGGATTGTCGCAGAACGTCTGGTGAGCATCTGTAGCTCAGGTGAAATAAAGAGTATGCGGACTGACGAAGTTTTGTTGTTAGGGCCTGTATGTGATAGCTCCATTTCAAATTGTAATCCACGATCACCCCATCGTACTTATACGTTGATACGTTTTCAATTATTGTTGAGCAGCTATCCTCCTTTTGAAGATGTAGATGACTACCTACTCTATGCAGACACTCCGCGGTATGCATTTTTAAAATAACTTTATACTTCTTAATATGGGGCGGGAGAATATGCATAACCTTTGTTTTTTGGCATTGCTAATAAGCCCATTGTCATGACACCACTTTGCATCATTTTTTCCGCTGCCTCAATGTTTTTGTGACTCACTACAATGGCCGTGTCATCCTCATATGCATATCCCGTGCTTTGCTTTAAAACTGAAAGCAGGTCATTTATATAAATTATAAAAATAAGAGGGCTTAACCTTGATCCTTGTGGTATCCCATATTTAGCATCTATCTCCTCGCTCAAATACTCTTTGATGTTCACCTTATATTTTCTATCATTCAGATAACTTTCAAACCAGTCAATATGGATCCTCGTACACCAATTTTTTCTAGAGACTTTAATATAATATAAATTTAAAGTCGATGAACAGAACAATAGAGTTGTGATTCTTGTCTTCACCTATTTGCGAAGTCTCCAAGCAAGCGATTTATACTTTTATTTTCTCTAAATCCGAACTGATTCTTTTCCAAGAGTTTGTATTTCTAACACCTTATCTATAGCTGGGAGAACAGAAATTGGCCTATAGTTAGAAATCTCATTTTTCTTTCCATCCTTGTATATTGGGCGAACAATTGAGGTTTTGAGCAATTTTGGAAAGATTGATTGTTCTAGGCTCATGTTGACTATTTTCGGTATTATTGGAGCCAATACTCTGGAAGGAACTATTTTTGAGATCTTTGGGCCTTATGCCATCTCCTCCTGCTGATTTATTTTCTTTAAGCGAGTTGAGAATATTCTCTATTTCTCCCGTGGTGACCTCTGCCAGATACATTGAGCGCTGTACACCATTCGTTGGGCTAAGAAAGGATTTGTATTCGCATATGTGTATAGTGTTTTTAATTTCGGATGAGAGGCACCTCAACTTAACGTAACCAAAGCGACCAGCCTACGATCCTAGCTTCTTCTTGTATTGGTACTTTGAATAGCTTATCATACATAATATTTCACAGAAGTGGACCCAATACTGAACCTTGTAGCACCCCTTCTGTGACAGTATAGTCCTTGGGGCCATCATCCGTGAATATACCAATTAATTTTTCTGATGAAATCTTTCTACTCAGGGGATATTCACGTAATTTAAACTTTATACTCTTATGTGACTGAAGCCTAGGGCCTGATTGTTTTTGTATTACAACTTTTAAATGAAGTAAAAGTCCGTATAAAGATGCCTTTACATTGTTTCATCTCGCAGCTATTTAAAATGAGATAATAGGTACTTTTGCTTCATCTACAGCAACTTAAGCTTCCCTAAAACGGTACTAGTTCCTAGTCAATTACCGGACCTCAGTCGAATAGGTCAAATTGAAACAGAGTTCTCGTTCTACGTTTAGGCTAATTGAAATGCAAGAGCGCATTGTAAATAAAATTAAATCATCAGTTTTATCACCAATGACTTCTTCACACTTAGTTACTCAGCTAAAAGAAAACTTTTTTTATATGTAAGTAGGTAGTAGGTAAGCAAATAGGCAAATGATCATGACCACATTCGAAAAGTGTATCTTCACAGGTACTCGTACTCGTATTTTGTACTACATAATATGCAGGAGGTGCTATTTTGCCATCCAAAAATTCACTAAAATTCGAATAGACTAATACTAAGTGTATGACATTGGAATGCTAATTAAGAATATGTTTATAAAATTAAAATAAAACCAGGATTTAGGTGTAATTATTCAAAAACATACTTGAAATTCCAGAAAAAGATCCGTAAAATTTACGTAAAAAAATCCCTCCAACAATAAATTCATAGCACATTTTAGACATCGTCAAACGTTGATCTAATTTCAATCCTCGAATTAATATGCATTGTACGTTTGAGATGAAAAGTTTTAGATTCACATTTTGCAAGTTCGTGAGTAAAATGTTCCATGTCATTGCATAATTTTGCAAATCAAAATAGCCTTGGGTTTTTCCAGAGCACTGTGAACTGAACTAATGGGTTCTTGCATAACATTAATGTTAGTGAAAACGAAAACAGGAAGCTTTAATGGCTGAATTTCTATAAGAATACAATTGTACTTAGAAATTTAGAATATAGAACATTCTTCTTGAAGTAGGTCGCACAATTTATCATCAAACTCGAGACAGTTAAAATCACGCAATGGTATTGTTTTTCGGGGAAAGTCTATTGAAGTGGGTGGGTCGCTTCGCTCGCGTTAGAAACTTTAAATTCTCAGCTTTTAATTATTGGACAGTTGGTCGTTGTGTCTGCGATATAAATACATATAAATTACTTACAAAATTTGTAATTGCTTGCACTTAGGTACGGTACGAAATTTGAATGTTGAACACTTAGCGCAGTGATGAAAGATATGAACTACCGCCACATACGAGTACACACATAGTGACTCATTTTACCCTTTTTCTTTATTGAAAATCACAAACTAGTATTTTTTTTTTTTGCTTTTCTGATAATGAAACAAAATGTTTGCAAAATTAACCCAGAAGAGATCTAGAAGACGTGACGCAATTTGAATATTTGCTGACCACACGTTGACAAAAGATTTTAGACGTTTCCACCTATGCACGAGTAGTATAGGGTGACCAGATAAGAATGATAGGAAAAGACATTTAAATAAAACAACACCGGAGTGAGATATCAAATTGATTCTGACTTTATTTTGAAGCCACATTCATTCCATTATGTATAGAAGAGCATAACTTTAAGCGGTCGGTCCAAGTTTTGATGACTCAGTCCAATATGTGCGGCGTTATTCCGGCAATAGCGTCTCGAATGTTGGTCTCGAGCTCGTCCAAACTGGTTGGCTTGTTAGCGTGGACTAAGAACTTGAGGTAGCCCCAGAGAAAATAATCGAGGGGTGTCAAGACGCATGATCGCGGCGGCCAATTTATGAACGCTCGCCGGGAGATGACCTAGTCTCCTTCACCACTTCGAGCGTTGCGTCGCTTGTATGGCATGCAGCACCATATTTGTTGGAACCTCAGCTCGGATATATCGCTCTACACCAAGGACCATTGACGGTAACGCTTTCTTTCTCCTTCCTCATTTCGAGAGAAAGTCCGATGATGCCGCCGTACCATAAACCGCACCAAACAGTCAATCTTTGTGGATGCATTGATGGTTGGTCGAAAACTTGTGGATTGTGGTCGCTCAAATAATGGTAATTTTGTCTGTTGACATAGCCGCTGAGCCAAAAATGTGCCTCGTTTGAGAAGATGATTTTTTAGCCAAAATCCGGATCTCCGGCCAACATTTCCAGCGCCCAATTAGCGAACTGACGGCATTGTCTATGGTCGTTCGGCTTCAATTCTTGCGTTAGCACAATCTTATACGGATGTAGCCCCAAATCCAACCGCAAAATAAGCCTGGTTGACTCTCTGGCGATGCCCTGATCGGTGACGAATCGACATTTCTGGGTACTCTTCGATACTGGCCGCTACGGCGGCTATGTTTTCTTCACTTCTCACCGATCTCTGTCTGGTTGGTGGCTTAAGGTCCAAAGGAGTGTACTCATGCTCAAACTTTTCCACGGTGCGACGAATTGCCTGCGCACTGAAGCCATGATGACGACCGACCTCACGACGAAATTCACGTTGTATAGGAGTATTTACAACTTTATTTCGATATTTTTTTTAATAATTTCGACGCGTTTGCGAAGCGTCGAACGATGCACTATGAAATGGTAAACTTGATATTTTGACAGCTGGATTGTCATTGGTAACTTTGACAGCTGGCGAAACATAACAATTGGAAAACTATAATTGCTATCTAGTCACCCTTTAGATTGTATCGATTCCACTGATGTCATGTCGGGAGAAAATCACTGGCGAATGCTTAGTTTAAGACTGTCTTCATCGATCGGATCATGCCTGCAGTACTTTCTGTCTGAGAATTAGGAACATTTACAGCACTTAAATTACCTCGAATTATTACTGGCTTCGAGCCTCAATTAGTTTCCCCTAAGGCACTAATGTCATAGTGGAGAGTTGTTACAGTTTCTTAGACACTGATTCATGCTGCATTATTTATATTCCAGTTTAAGTCGCAAAGACTCTCGCGAAACATATTTTCCGCATAAGACATAGAAATAAGTCTTCAGAGAATACATAGATATTAGCTCTAAGGCATAGTTTGGGAATTATGGCTAGTATTCCGTCAGGTCTTGCTGTGCTTTTGCAGTCCATATTGTGCGCCGGAATACACGAGGTCGAAATTTCAAGTCTGACATAGATGACTTGAGTTGGTGGCTCCGCTTGTGCAGAATATAGTGCTGAATTGCCTGAAAATGAAAAGATCGTCTTTGTACTTTGGTATTGTGGCTTGTGACCTAAGAGTTGGGAGTGAGGAGTGACCTCAAATTTGAGGTAATTTAATATTTTTTTTTTTTTTTGACAATCTGCGCCAGGGTCAAGGAAGATCTTCATATACACGAGAGTAATATTAGTTCGGACGAGGTAACCGTCAGTTAACGAACCAAGCACTATCCACTTTTATGTGAAAAAGGCAATTAAGTGGTAAATCCCTATCGAAAGAAGATATGGAAACTCTGTAAAAAACTCTGGTTAACGTAGTCAATATTATCGACTTTATCAAAGACTGCTGAAAGTATCCTTGAAGAGTTCCAGAAAAATTCTTCTTACTATTTATGGTCCTGCCTGCATTGAAGGCATACAGAGATGAGAATTTAGCCATCACATAAACAGTCTATAGGTAGGCGATATCGGTCTGGTTCAGAGGGTACACTTTTAGTGCTTCAGATGACTAGGGTAGACTAATGACAATATTCTGGACCAGAGAGTCCCCAACGAAGGACTAAACACACAGAAGAGATAAACTAAAAAAAATAGAAAAATTTACTGTAGAAGGCCGTTTGTATGGAGTAGAAACAGAATGTGTGAAGCAATAGAACCCTGAGGCACTCCAGCGTTTACAGCAAATAACCAGAACTTCATATTCTATAGAGTGCGAAAGTGTAGTGGAAATTTAACCAAATTTGTGTACGCTATTAGAGCAGCTGGCAAGGAATCGAAATAACTGAAGAGGCTTGTTAGTTCAGGCTAAAAGAAAAGAATACGAGTATATTATTAGGCCATGGATGATTGATCGTTGATTCTTATTATTTAAGAAATAACAGCTATTTATGTTATGCAAGCCTTGACCAAGTCCAAGAAAAACAAAAGTGAACACGTTGAAGTTGAACTGTGGATTATTTTTAAGTACATATGTGACCGCTTTTAGTCCTGCTACTGCTCAGCCATAGTACTTCAATATACTTCATGACTTCAGATTATTTATTACCGAAATAAAATTAACTGAAATGTACTTCAAAGCCTTTGCATTTTATTTATGTAAATTTAAGGAAAATATTGGAAAATTTTGTAGTGAAGTACAAAATTGACGAGGGAATATGAATACTCCATTACTACTCATTTCGACAGCCTTGGAAGAATTTGGAACAAAAATATTTAAATAATACACTGAAACACATAAAATACTAAATTGCTGACTACAAACCTTTTCGTTTCAAATGTCGATTAACTCTAGAAGGCTGTTTGTATGGAGTAGAAAAAGAATGTATGAAGCAATAGAACCCTGAGGCACTCCAGTATTTACAGCAAATCTATCAGAAGACACATCATCGACCACAACTTGATTTGATCTTATGAAGGAAATGTTCCATCCAACTCAGAGCTGTTGTGATAGTCCTTAGAAGGCTAGCTTGTTTAATAGGGCACAATGCTAAACCGTATGGAATGCCTAGGTCCATAGATGGGTTACATAGGTCAGCAGGTTGAACAAGAGCAGTGAAAACCACTTGTTAGCCCGTGTCCCTCCAAATATTTAATTATCTCAGCATTGCTGGCTTTATACTTTATATAGAATGGAAAACAGGATTTCTTTCCTTTTTTTGGATATCGGTTAAATGTGGGCAGTTTCCCAGCAGGCGAGAAACATATTTTGCGCATAAGAAATAGAAGTAAGTCTACGAAAAATAGATGTTAGTTCTGGGGCACAGTTTTTGAGGACTACGGCTGGTATTTCGTCAGGTCTTGCTGCCTTTTTACAATCTAGATTACATGAGATCGAAATTTTACATCTGACATCGATGACTGGATCTTCCATTTTAGTTGGTGGCTCCGCTTGTGCGGAATCTAGCATCGAATTGCCTGAAAACGTGAAGATCGGCTTTGACCACTGGTGTTTTGGTTAGTGACCTGTCCACTTTCAACAGAGTTAGGAATGGGGAGTGACTGAAGTTTTTGTTTATCACTTTTGCCATTGACTAGAAATGACGTGAGCTGCTGGGAAAACCACTAACCCCTTGTTAGTGACTCTTCCACTGTAGTTTTTCTTCACAGAAGCGGCTGTTATACTATACGTGTTTCGGAGACAGTCGAAGTTTCCTCTGTTGGATTGGAGTACCATTGTCCCAAGCTCTGTTTTCAGCAGCAATGGCTTACTTACAATTTCTGTTTAACCAATTTTAGCTGGAGGCTAATTTTTTGGTGGAATGGAGAATGTACAGCTTCATTCCGAGAAGAATTACCTCAGTGACAGCTTCGGCGAAAACGTTGACATTTGTACTCCTGAAACAAGTTTTAGACCATGGAAAAGAATGGATAATTTGTAATTCCAAATCAATGCGATCATGTTGCCCTATCATGGGTTTTAGTAGCGGGTGTACTGTTGATACTAGAGCATTGTCTGAATTTCCCCAGAAACGTTGATGGTGTAGCTATAAGGCTCTTTTGAGAGGATGAGATGCAGAGTATTTCCGAAATTACCCGGATTGTCTAGAAACCATGTGGGGGTGGTGGCAACTTATAGCAAGGGCTTCAACTTGTCTGGATCATCAGTTCTATTTTAGTATAGTAGACACTATGAATTCACTTCGGTTAATGAATCTGTATCCAGTCTACCTTGTTCGATAGATGTTGGAACAGGGTTGGTAGTTGTTTGTCTTTTGGAACGACGAGTTTCAGCCATTCTGACAAGGCAAGAATGCTCGAGCAAATATACAGGCCAATAAATGTGGTCTTGGCGTAAACTCGAGCAAAACTGATGCTCTTCACCACAAAAACCAAAATACCTGACTTCACACTTCCTCGACTTAATGACCAACCACTCTCCCTATCAAGGAGTTATCTTGGATCCTAAACTTAACTGGAAACTAAAAATAGAACAAAGGGTGGAGAAAGCATGTATAGCTTTCTATGCTTGTACAGGATGGGGCCTGCAAGCAAAATTGACCCTATGGACGTCCTATCCTCACATATTGACTCGATAGTATCGTGGTCGGCTCTAAGAAAAGGCTACAACATAACCAATCTTAACAAGGTTCAGGGAACTTCATGTATAGGCATCACAGGCGCGTTACGATCAACACCATCGGATGCTCTAACGGTTCTTCTGCATCTCTTACATTTAGATCTACACATAACAAACATTACAGCACATAGCGCGATCAGACTCAGAGACTCAGGATGCTGGACTCCGAAGCCCTACGGCCATAGTTATATTTTGGATTCTCTACCGAGAGGACTCCTATCGACTCCAACAGATTACATTACCCCTAAAATGATCTTTACAAAACGTTTTGACGTACAATTCTCATCAAGAAGAGAATGGCAAGATGGACAGGTGGTCAAGGATTTCGATCTAACAACATCTTAAAATCATATAGACTTCCGGATACCGTCAGTGTTTTCCAGGCGGAGTTACTCGCTATCCGTGAACCCTGCCGCCAGATAAAGATAAAGAATGCCGAAGAGAGCTAGCCTCGCTAGATGGTCAATTCAAGATAACCCTGATTTGGGTTCCAGGGCATAGGAATGAACAAGCCGACGGACTGGCTAGGCAAGGCTCAGCCCTTCACTGTTCAATCGCAGAACCAGTTCACGTTCTTCTGGGAGCAGTCAATGTAAAAATCTTCTCAATCTTCCTTAGGCTGAGCTAACAAATTGTGTCATATCTAGAAAGATGTGGCCAAACTACAGCAAGGCAAAGACAGACAGACATTCCGAAACAGAATGCGTAAAGAATAACAGCGATCACCACCGATAGGAGACCATGCAGCCAGATTAGGTATCCCACATAATACACACTGCCGCAGTTGCAAGGTCGCAACCGGAAAAGAAACCTTCACCCACTGCATATGCGCCTGTCCGGCTCCAGCTAGGGCCAGACAACGAGCATTAGGCAAACTCGAGGAGATCTCAGGGAAAAATATTAAAGAACTAATAACTTTCTTAAATTCCACAGTTTGGGTTTAGAGACTTCTCATCAACACACCTTAATAGCCAGGTTTACATGAGTTGTAGTATCAAAACGGCACCTAGTGCCAATTGGGTTCTTAGAACCGCCACTCCTACCTACCTATACAGATCGTAGTCAAAGTAATGAAGATCGGTTGCTGAATTCACTTGGGTTTCGGTTAGGACTAGCTTCGCACCTAAATGTACGAGTAATAAATAATACACAGGAGTTGGTATCACTTGTATCAAAACCTTCTGCTTATAGCTAGGGCTTCGATAAACCGTATCTCCCCCAGTGGTAGCACTAAAGTACTCAGTAAGTAGAAGCATCCGGAAGGCTCTGTTTGTTTTTTTTTTTCCGATGAAACAAATTTCGACCAGGACCAGAAGATCAATAGAAGGAACGACAGGTGGTTAGGTGCCGAGACTTCGACTATCCCCCGTGTTACCCACACCAAGTTTCCTGCCAACGTGATGGTCTTTGGAGTAGTAAGCAGTGAAAGTCATGTTATGCCTCCCTACTTTTTCCCACGAGGTCTTCGTGTGAATGTTCCCGGTGCTAGAGGCAGTTGCTAATCGCTAGATAGATAGTATGAGTGGTAAAACACCGTACGTGTTCCAGCAGGATTCCGGCAATTCGATTAATTTCCATGATCACATAACATCAAACTTATGGCCTTCTAACTCACCAGACCTTAATCCGTTGGATTATTTTGTGCTGGGCATAGTTGAATATAAAACTAACAAACATCCAGTATCTTTTTATCGACAGGGTCTTCCAATAGGGACTTCCGAACTTTGACAGTTGATAGCGGCCACATTGTTGAAGCTATGTCTGTCAAATTGGCTGTCATTTATTCAGTCTGTTCTGCCAAATCAACAATATGTAGAAATAATAAAATTGTTTTATCAAAATAGGTGTTCTGTTCGGGCAACGTTCCGCGCGCTCGCCCATTTTACGGTCGCCATAATCGTCCTTCCGAGAGGACTATTCGCAGTGTGGTCGATAAATTTGAGTCCACTGGTTCAGTAAACGATCAACCAACACCCGTACGTCGACGAAACGCAAGATCTGCCGAAAACATAGCTGCTGTCCGTGAGAGTGTGCAGGAGAATCCGAAGCAGTCGATTTCGGATCGCTCAAAAGAACTCGGCCTTTCGCAGACCACAACTTGGCGAATTTTGCGTCGTGACTTGGGCCTGCACCCGTACAAAATTCAACTGATCCAGGAGCTGAAAGTAAACGACCAAAAACAAAATTGTCGAATTTGGGACAATACCAATCCACATGAGATCCAAGAGCCTCCAATGCATCCCGAAAAAGTTACTATTTGGTGTAGATTTTGGGCTGGCGGCGTCATCGGTCCATATTTCTTTGAGAACGACGTTGGCCAGGCCATCACCGTCAACGGCGAGAGCTATAGGTCGATGATCACCAACTTTTGTTGGCCTGAATTGGATCATATGGATACCAACGACATGTGGTTTCAACAGGATGGCGCTACGTGCCACACAGCTCACGCTACATTGGAAATTCTGCACGAGCGATTCGAGGGCATGGTCATCTCACTTGGAGGTGATGTGAACTGGCCACCGAGATCGTGCGATTTGACCCCGTTAGACTTTTTCTTGTGGGGTTTTCTGAAGTCGCAGGTCTATGCGAATAAGCCACAAACCACAGCAGCCCTCAAAGCCAACATAACCCATGCCATCTGTCAAATCCACCCTGATTTATGCGCTAGAGTCATAGGAAATTGGACATTTTGGATGCGCGCCGCGGAGGACCTTTGAACGATGTTATACTCCATACATAATGGCATCGATAGGCCTCTAAAATGAATAAAAAATTTAGATGATATCTAACACACACTTTGTTTTATTTAAATTTAAAGATAGGAAGCGCTTAATGAAAGACCCTTTATATCTATGAACGCATCAAATTATATTCTAATAAACATATGTTTGCATAAGTTATGAGCATTTCTGTGTTTATTTCTTTTAAATTTGTCCTCGAATAGCCCCCACACCCTGTGTATTCATTAAAATCAATGTCATGGCAGCCTTCCAAACCATGCACGTTTGACCATGAAGCTTTGCAAGCCTTTTAGCTGTCAAAGACACAAGTACCACACTTACCTACTACCGTGTCGTGACCGAGTTTAATATGTCAATTTGTCCACTTCGTTGAACTTCCCCACCTGGGATGATTCTAAACTGACTGTTCAATCTAATTGCAGGAAAAATTATGCAACGACATTAACACATTAACGGGTAAACAAAAAAAAAAAAATATTATTTTGTAACATTTTCACTAGAATTTTATTTTCAAACAATAAAAGACAAAAAAAAAAAAATATAATAATAATTGGAAAAACAATAGAAAGGAAAATTGCTTCCGAGTATTGTTTCTATTTCGGGGGTGGTAAAATCACATTGCAATCAAATTATCAATTGGCATTATGGCATCAGGTCATCAGTTCGTCTGTTCTCATATCACGTCTGTGATTTAATAGAACGCGGAATAGGCAGCAGCGCTATATGGGTAGTACGAAGCATATGGAGCAGCATAGGCGGCAGCCACTGGAGCAGTATAGGCAGCAGCTACGGGAGCAGTGTATGCGGCTGCAACAACTGGAGCAGCAGCTATTCCATTATAGTTCCTAGCAATGTACTGTGAGCTAGTAGCAGTCACAACTGGAGGAGCGAAAAACTGCGGTTTAGCAGAGACGGTGCAGGCCAGAGCCAAGACAATAAGAGCGAACTGCAACGAAAAAAAATTGAAAATCTTTTTTTAGATAACATACAACAAAATTTTTGATAAATATTCTCATACCAATTTGAACATTTTGGTTGATTAAAGTTTTGATATAAGTTTAGTACTATTGACTAGTTTGTAAGCTGAAGCTGTACTACACCTTACCACCTCAGAACTCTTGCTTTTATAGCTCATGAAACAAAAAAAAAAAAATTAAAAATAATAGCAGAGCCAAAACACTGTCCTCGAATACTACCGACTGTTAATTGTTCTATTAAGATCGGTTTCGGAACGGGCGACCAGCCAACAAAAAAAAATGAGCAAAATATTCAAATTATCACGTCAACGAGAAATAATTTGCATTAAGATTCTCCCTCCCGCCAGTCAGTGGTGGGGGATGCCTGACTGGCTTACGAAGTCTCTATGTCAGTCGATCCTCATTAAGGAATGCAAGTCACGTCCTCATCGATTTGACACATTTATTCGTACTTACTGGATTCCCATTTGATTGATGGCATTTAATTCATTGTGACGTTATTATGCTGCAATTTTTGGC
Source organism: Pocota personata (assembly GCA_963082735.1). NCBI lineage: Eukaryota > Metazoa > Arthropoda > Insecta > Diptera > Syrphidae > Pocota > Pocota personata. Next base: position 37,069,849 of record OY720431.1, read on the forward strand.
ATTCAAAATTAATTTATTTTATTAGCTAAATTATATCTTACACAATTTAGGTAGCCATGCAGGTGGTATGAACTGCAATTGCAATGCAATCGCATTGTATCTGATTTAGTTTGCCCATTTTGGTATGAATAATAACTAATGCAGATAGGGGGATCAATATGAGTGCTTTGACCCAAAGAGATATCGCTCCAAAGTTCAAGATACTACACTCTGAGGCTTGGCAAGAAAAAAGTGTTGCACAGAATACGAGTATGTGGGTCAGAACTAATGAGCACTGACAAATTTATAAAATTTGGCTTAGCACTCCAAAATCTATTTATCAAAATCTATAACACCAGAATATATGTATCTCAAGGTAAGGGTAGCTACATAGGCAAGTTCTCTATCAAGTGATCTGCAGTAAAAAATAAAACGTAATCGTTTGCCGACCAGGGTTGAACCCAAAAGATTTATAATACTTCTATAAAGCGACTGTATCAAGATACAGATTCCCCAAGAATCATCGAACTTTTCCTAAAGAAGGAATCATTTGCGAAGACTACCAGACACGGCATAGTTTGATCTGCATAGCAAACAACTACTATCCCGCGAAGTGGAACATATCTGAATGTTAAAGAATTGTTCCGTATCAAATGCAGAAAAGATTACTTTACTTTATAATCATCTGAGGCAACAAGGGGCCTCAGAATGATACTCATTATAAGGCTACACGCTCGAATTGCTTTGTATGGTAAAAGATAAATCTTTGACTCACTGACTTTAGAAAAATTTTATTTTCATAAATAAAATGAAACTCAACTTCTGGTTCTGCCCGGAGTTCGTAGTTCCATATGAGTTGAATGAGAATTTTTAAAAGTTTCCGAAATGGGTTCATCGGTTCCAGTGGTATCCTTCGGTGCAGTTTTTTTTATTCTGTGTCATTGCTTTTCAATGGAAAGTAAGTATTTATAGACACAATTATCTGTAGTGCACAAATATACTTAAAAGTCTGCAGATATAAGCATAATGCAAATATAGCAAATGATAACCGGGTTATTCAAATGAAATTTGATAACTGTTTTAAACTTAAGACTATGCCATTTTGTATGGAATAAAACATCGGTTAAATGGCGGCCACGGGAGTTTTTGCAAACATCGATTCTTGTGAGGTAATTTTCGATCACTTTTCGGTACATTTCTGTCCGTATTGCGGTCATAACTACACGGATGTTGATTTTCCAGTGTTCCAAAGTTTGGGGATTGTCTGCATAGACACGATCTTGGGGGACAGGCAATGTCGCCAAATCTTAAAATTGAACGACCGTGTAACTTTTCGAGCAATAGAACCAAATTTGACTGAGTTATGTGGTACGTAACCCCGTACTGTTGGAACCACATATAGCTCATATCAACGTCTTTAATCGCAGGTCAAAAAAAGTTGGTTATCATTTGACGTGGCCCACCACGGGTGACATTTCGATTCTCAGAACCCCAAATTCCACAATTTTGTTTGTTTACGTAGCCGCCGAATGAAAAATGAGCCTCATCGATGAAGAAAATTTTGTTTGGCAAAACGTGATACACGGATATTACAGAACTGTTTTTTTTATAGTAAGATGCAATAATTTTAATGCCTTGAGCGGTAGTTAAACGAGCCATTTTGTAAAATGGAAAGGCAAGAACTAACTACCTGTCACTATGGATGACAGATGGCATATGGCAGGGATGTGAAATCCTAACCTCGAAATGAATAACCCTTTATAATAGAGAATCTCAAAAAGCAGGCCTCTCAATTCTGTCTGTCTGTCTATCTGTCTATATGTTCGTACGTCTACATGGCTGTATGCCTGTCTGTATTTGTGGCCGACTGCAATATAACGGACAGATTTTTTTTTTAAACTTCATCGCAGAGATGACATTTCGATTTTGTGTATACAGGGTGCTCTCCCAATTTGATTTAGCTATACAATTATTTCTGAACTAAAAAATCGACAAAATTATACCACGTTTTTGAGGAGTTTAGCATTCCACTGTTCATCGTCGTATTTTTCACACCTGCATACCACATAACTGTTAATTGTCACGATGACAAGAGACGCCATTTGCTTTTACACCATTAATTTTGGGTCCTTTATACATAATTTCCGAATGAGTGTCAGTTTTTCCTTACCCCTACCTAAGCTTTCGGATAATTAGAAAGCAAAGAATTTTTTTCTGTCTTCTAATATATGATAACTTTTCAAATTTCTCATCTAAAAGAAAGTTTTTGTTTTCGTAAAAATATTCGACCTCGATTTTAATCAATTTTGCTATCACTATGATAGAGAAACTCGAAAAAATTGGTCGCCCAAATCTGTCCATCTGTCCATCTGTATATCAGACTGCAATCTAAAAGACTGGACGTAGAGGGGAGATCAAAATTTGTAGTCTAACCTCAAAACCAATTTTGGAAAAGTATCATTTTCTCCAGAACAGTTATAAGAGTGCCTTTCAGTGGCGTGGCGTCCATGCAAGCCGATTCCTTCCGACTTCCCCTTTCAAATATCAACAAATTTTTTTTCCACTTGCCAACAATCACATTCAATTATTTGTTCATCAAACCATTTTTCATAACTTTATACAAGCTGGAAGATGAAATGCTGCGACCATTTCGGTTGTTTATTCATTTTTACTCATACACAAACTCGCACACATAGCCAAGACAAGTACGAACTCCGCTAGCGAGAGACAACTTTCAAAAGAAAAGCGTGCAATGAATTTTTTTTGAAAAGCCGTTCATTTTCCGGCTTATGCATTCATTTCTTCACAGTACGAACTTTCAACTCTATTCCCTTCTGGCATATAGTAGAAGTTTATTTGCATTTGTCTAACATACATTCGCTTATGAGGAAAATAACCCGGGATTTCTCAGCTTTTGTGGATGAACATTGGTGGAGGAGAAAGGTTTTAATTCGAGGTTATTATTAGTTTATTAGTTTATTATTATTATTAGTGACAATCACAATAAGAATATAATCCTTATAGATAGTGTTGCATACAATTAGGAGTTTAAAAAATAAAAATAAAAATATACATGTATAAATATAGACATAAATTAGGAAGATAACAAAAATCTAAAATCAAAAGTTTTAATTTTTAAGTTAAGATACATTGCTATAAATAAATATTCTTTTTTCTTTTCTTCATTTCCTATATTTCCTTTTTCTTTCACTCATTTACAAACCTGTGTGCAAATATTCAAAAAGTAAATCCCGAAAGTTTCTCATTTCATAGCTATTCTTCACATACATAGTCAAATGGTTCCAATATTTCACAGTGTAATGAAAGAATTGATTTTGTGATGAGACCGACATTGATCTCGGCAATATGAAACCCAGAATCCGCGATGAATTAGTTAGCCGTAACTTGGAGTATAAGTATGAGGGCTCCTTTAACCTGATTAGCTTATGAAGGAACAGAATTGATCTAAAGGCTAAGTAGCTGTCGAGAGAGCAACCGAGTATTTTACACCTATATGCAGACACATGATCATATCGCCTTAGACCATAGACGTAACGAGTCGCATTATTAAATGCAACGTTTAACTTCCGATTAGAAACACAGTCCCGTTTAGGAAAGAGTTCGCATCCATAAGTTATTAATGGAACAATGAGGGTTTTAACCAGCATAGCTCTAGTGGATACAGGTGTGTATGATTGCGAGTGATACAACATGCGAAGAGATGCGTAAATTCGGGAGCAGATTTTGTTTATATGCTCATCCCACTTTAACGTCCGATCAAATACAATGCCAAGGTTTACTGCTTTATCAACGTAATTTAATGGAGTCGAGGCAAGCTTAACAGATGGAAATGATGAGGTGTCAATCATATTTTAATAGATAACCATACACTGCGACTTTTTAGGGTTCAAGCTTAAGCCATTATTAGCAGCCCACATCGATATTTGCTGAAGATCATAATTTAAGTGATCAACAGCAAAGCTAATTTCACCAATAGGAGACGCAAGATATAATTGTACGTCATCAGCAAACATATGAAGGTTGCTATATTTAACAACACTTGGGAGATCATTGACGTAAAGGGAAAATAATATAGGGCCCAGAATGGATCCTTGTGGAACTCCTCGAGTGATTGGTAGTGCTGCTGATATTTTATCATTTGCGAAGACTCTCTGATCCCTGTTAATTAAATATGAATTTATTAGCCCTGCTGCTTATTCGGAGAAGCGAAAGAAGTTTTTAATTTTGTAGGTTAAGCAGTCGTGGTTAACGGTATCGAAAGCTTTTGAAAAATCTAAAAGTGTTAAGAAAGAGATATTCTTGCCGTCCATTGAAATCTTAATGGGAGGATCGCTATGGGTCTATATTCCATTGCAGTTGATGGAGATGAACGCTTCTTTGCAATGGGTATGATTTTTGCATGTTTCCATTGAGGAGGAAAATTAGATGTAATGAAAATCGTATTATATATATGAGTTAGAAAAGGAAGAATTTTAGGTAGGATCATTTTTATGAATAGAGGATGTATTGAGTCATACCCCATAGCGTTCGACTTTATGTTAAGAATCGCTTCAACCACATCAGTTTCAGCACATCTGCAGAAATTTAGATAAGGATGTTGCATATCTGAACTTATAGCTGTAGATGTTGTGTTTGAAGCAGAGGATACTGATGATACATCAGAGAACAATTTGTTCAGCTCATCAACATCTATACATTCTGGCACACTATTTTGGTTTTTTCCCGTGCACGATTCTTTTATATTTCTCCATAGCTGTTTTGTTGGTAACTCATGGTTCAATTTCTTAGATAAAAATGTATGCTTTTCTTTTTGGATTAAATTTGTTACAGAGTTTCTTAGGTTCTTAAAGTCCTCGTAAAAAGCAGGGACTCGGAAACGTTTCCACCGCTTGAAAGCACAATCTCTTAACTTAATCAAACCTACTAATCTTTCTGTGAGCCATGGGCGTCCAGGACTCTTCAGAGGCTTTGATCTATACGGAACACACTCATTAAAAATACGAGTTACGTTAGATTGCAAGAATTCGACCTGCTCTTTGCTAGAATACATTTGATATATTTGATGCCAATGTACATCATCTAGTTTAGCTGAGAGGTTACTGCAGTCAATGCCTTTGAAATCCCAAAAAGATATAGTCTGCGGGTAGAAATCATGTTGGATATCGAATGTTAAGAAAATTATATCGTGCTTGGAGAAGGCTGGAGCAGATAATTGATCAAAAAAGACAACTTTCTCAAGTTGATTGACTAAAAATAGATCAAGCAACGTTTGAGATTGGGACAAAAAATGAGTTGGGACACTGCAATTAACGGGAGTCAAATTATATCCTGTTATTTCATTGATAAATGGCTGTGATAAATGCGAATTCAACAGATTACAATTAAAGTCACCAGCTATAACGATATTATCATAATTGCAAGAAATCTCTTCTAGTGCAGAATAGAATGACTGAAGGGTGATATACTTGTTGGGTCTATAGATACATCCTATTAAACATTTTTCTGTCCATAACATCAACTCAACAAATATAAAATGCAAAGGTTTATCACTCTGCGACACATATACTACTTTATGTACAATACCATTGCGGATGTATAAGGCGATGCCTCCACCAATTCTATCGGATCTATCATTTCTAATCAGCCTCCGAGTGAGTATAGATGGTCAGGTATTTCTGGTATAAACCATGTCTCAGTAACACAGATGACATCAAGCATAGAACCCTCAAACAACTCTCTAAATTCGTCAATCGAGGGAGTTTTTTTTTATTGTAGGCAACAAAATAAGCCGACGAAAATCGGGTTATTGGGTGATGTAGTGGTTCGAACGGCGTTTGAGGTTTTTCTTAAACTTGTTGGGTATAATTTTTTTGCAAATTTGAAATGACAGTTGCAAATCGGTAGTATAATTGTGAGTGATTTATTGAAATTTCGGATGTAAATTTTTGTGATGTTTGAATTTAGCAATTACATATTGGTAGTTAAGTTAGATTTATAAAAGAGTGAGTGAGCTATGTGAATAGTTATTAGCTATATACCAAGTAAGTAATTATAAATCTACTCAAGAGGTGCCCCATTGAACATTCTTATTATTCTTAGACAAGATGTCTCTAGTCAATTTTGAGTGTTGTTTAACTGATTTTCTTCTAAAAGAAACCCACGAGTTCAGTAAGCTTTCTTTTTTGTAAAAAAAAAAAATGAAAAAGTTATAGAACTAGGTCGCTCGACACCATCAATGAAAATTGATTATACGCGAAAGGAAGGAATCCATGGCTGACTGGCAGTTGTAAATTAAACAGAATGTTTTGTTTTCCTTGTCTTTTTTTTTCTAATTCTCCTAGTGTTTGGAGTCACACAGGTTTCTTTGATATAAACAATTTTATTAATTCTTCCAAAAAACATATTCAAACGGAAAAGCATATACGCAGCTGCTTGTATTTGCATGAATTTGGCGAATATTGCATAGAGACTTCTTTAGGGAATTCTTACGAGACTCATAATAGAAAAGCTGATTGCAATCGCGATTTATTGAAGCGTTTCATAGACGCTGTAGTTCTTCTAGGAAAACAAGAGCTGGCATTCCGGGGTATCAGAGACTCGATGGCAATATCATTCGCGTATAGTGAACGTCTTATTCAATTGCAGAGAAGACATAGAGCTTGCGAAGCAAGAGATCGAGGGTTTTGAGTCATGGATTCATTCTGAATTTTTAAACTCATTTGACTCAATCTATGAGAGCGTAAGTGACTGCTCAGAACCTCCACGCAAACGCCGAATATTAATTTTACTACTTTAATTTTACTACTTTAAAAAATGAACTCAAAGTTTTATCCATTACCCCTTCACTTAAAAAGCTTGTGGTTTTTCAACTTTATAAGCATTTTAATACGGAAATGCTTAGAGATACTTTTTCTCAAACTCTAACATTGTGTGAAAGATCTTTTTCGACTTTAAAAAGAGTCCACACATACTTAGGAAATTCCCAAAAAGAAGAAAGACTCTCAGACCTGACACTTTTATCTATCGAAAAGCATATTCTTTTAGAAATTAAAATTAACTCAAATTTTTATGAAAGATATTTAGCAGAATTCATAAAAAAAATCGAAGGATAGCTTTAGAGTACAAATAGCTAGTAAATAATTATAATTGCTAAATTTTTTATATTCAACAACGCTCCGAGTTATCAATAACTTATATAGATTACTTTGCCCAGAACGTCCTCTTTCGAAGCCACTTTTTTTATGCGATGAGCTCATTGTCTACGTAAATTCCAATGACTTAAAGTATAACAAAGGTGGCTTGGATTGCATATCATAAGTCTGTGTTTCGAATAAGCACCAAAATGGTAAATCTTGAATAAAACATTTTACTTAAACTTTTTTCGGCTTCCGTCTCTTGAAATTTCACCCCACGCCACTGGTGCAGAAACCTAAGGGTAACGTAGAAAGTCTAAACTATGTAGGCTTGTAGTATGGATTACGGTAAAAACTTTATATAGGCAAATACTTATTTTTCGAAATACAGAATGTTTCAGAATACTTTCTTTTTGTCTTTTAAGTAGTACTCCGAAAACCCATTGTAGACGTTGAAAATTCAGTCTCTCTTATAAAATGAATTACAGAAAAGAACTACAGAATGACAGATTGCTGATTTTCGAAACACAGGGTGTGAAAATAATATTTTTGCTTGTGATTTATATATTGTACTGCTTGTATCTTGTATATTTCCAAACCCCTTTAGAAACCCCCTGACTGATCTAGATAAGTTAAACATTGTTCAGTTACAGAAAAGTATAAAGGTAGGTCCGCATTTTGTTTAAAAGTGACAGACTGTTGCAAAATTAAAACAATTTTCTTCTCCCTTGCATATTCCGTTTCACTTGTTTAAGAACACTTTGTTTTTTTTTTTTTATTTTCCGGCAGTTTTTGCCATTACCAGAATTTGATTCGAAAGGGGCTTTGTTATAAAAATAGTGCAAACAAAATCAGTTTATACAGGGTACCGGCAGGGTTTTATAACGTGCAAGCTAACACTAACGGCTCGTAGCTCAACTCGCTGTAAACTAATTTTATTAGAGCGTAATAAAACGTGTCGCCATTAAAAAAAACTGTTCTTTGTACAGAATTCAGATTCATATAACGGATGGGACATCTGCTGGTTTCTTCTTAAATTACATGTTATTTTGATACTCGCAGCTCTTTGAAGCTCAAAAAATGTACAGAAACGCAAGTTTGTGAAGAAAGTTCATGAGATTGGCATGCTTATTGATAACACAAGTTATTATCGTGTTCGTCCTGTCCTGCGAGCTCAGCTGAAAATAATGCTGTTATTGCTGAAAGTGTGTGACTGTTTGGTATGAAATGGCGGCATTATTGGTAACAGCGTTACGGTTTACTAAGAAAATAAAATCTCTTGTACCAGCAAGATGACGCTACGTGCCATACAAGTGTAGCGCTGTCGCTAACATTAATTAAAGAAGACGACAAATGTGTATAAACGACAAAAATATTAACTTTATTAAAAATAAGGACTCTATCACTTCTGGTAAAGGAAAAACAATATTTCACAATGTGATGAAATTCACCCAAGTGCCTTGTTAATTTGTCGCTCTTTCGATTCAGAGAACCTAGCAATTAGTTGGAGTTTGAAAGTGGAATACTTATCTTTTTCTGGTGGTGATTGAACTAGGTCGGAGACTTCGTTGAGAATCTCTGGATCCAGCGTGGCGATGATCAGGTTGAACCTGTTGTTCTCTGAGATGATCCTGTGGTTATGGAATTGGGCTTCCACTTGGACAAACTACAGCGCTGGATTGACTTTCTAGAATGGTGGCATTCTGACGTTTTTCAATGCTACGATCTCCTATCTGTCGATATCTCCACATAGCTGGGGTGTAGGAACACTTTGATTGGGTGTGTTTTCGGATTCTGGCAATTGTTGGTCAATGCCAGAATCGCTCTTAGGTGTTCCCTCACCTTTTTTTGCTGGCATTTTGCACAACTGTACGAGTCTGTTTTTTTTTTTTTTTTTTTATTTATTGATCATGTCGGGGTCACCAGTTGTAGCGATGTCGCTAACATTAATTAAAGAAGACGACAAATATGTATAAACGACAAAAATATTAACTTTATTAAAAATAAGGACTCTATTACTTCTAGTAAATGAAAAATTCACCCAAGTGCCATTTTAAAATGGCGGAATTTTTAATCCCTCGAAGTCATTGCAGCGACATCTCTGCTTGAGATGCTGCATACTTCTCGCAATGCTGCCACGCGAGTCGATCTTTTGTGCACCAAGTTCAATAATCGGGTAATCGGCCATTTTGGTGATACTGCTTGGCCTCCGAGGAACTGCGATTTGCCTCCGTTGGACTTATTTTTGTGGAGTGCCGTTAAAGATCGATGTCACGCTGACAAATTTAGAAACAATTCAGGCACTTAAGCACAATATTGATAGAGCTATTCGTGAAATAGACTCGAGCTATTCGTGAAATTGGATTGATGGGATGGAGTACTGTCAAGCTGGCCACGGTAGCCATTTTAATGAAATTATTTTCTATATATAATAAATAAAGCAAAAAGCTTTGAGATATATAAAATGGATTTTTTTATAGCAATTTTAAAAGAAACTAACAAATGACCCACTCCTTACATTAATATTGTAACATAATGTAGCATAATAACTACGCCCACAGATGTAGGCAACACATTCCGAAGTGTCTTTTCATTCGAGGTTCGTGTCCATAGTAAGAGACGGATTATGTCTAAGACGACGTCGCGGAATTAAGAGAGAATTATAACCACAAAAGATTATTGGCTGTAGGAATTATTACATCAGAATTTTCTCGTTCCAGTGGTCGAAGAATTTGCTAGAAGTTTCTGGCTATCAGAAATGCTGCTATATAAGGACAGATGGCGATCGAGGCAAGGCAGTTGGCTTTGAACCGCACGAGGAGATTGGAAAAGTGATAACAGCCGAAGTTGTAATTCTGTGATAAATTGAAAGTTTAGAGTAAACAAGAAGAAGTAATTAGTTTGGATTTGTGAATTAAGTAACTGAAAGGAGATAAAATGATTTGAGAAGAAAGAGACCTTGTAAGAAAGGAGTTTGCGAAGAATAGTATAGTGTGAACTTGAATTGTTCTATAGACTAGAAAATAAAGAAATAATCTCACAGAATAACGTTTTATCTACTCGAGCCGTAACTCGCATATTACAATATGAATAATTGGGCCTGATTGAAGCGGTGGAGAAAAGCCTTTCTCTCATTTCACGTACACCATGACTTCACCAAAATCTTGTCCTTCCTCTGGTAGTAATGTTTAAGGATGACCTTATAAATATTTGCCGTAACCTCTCTTTTACTGGACATTGACAGAGAAAGTGCTCCGGATTGCCTTGGTACAAATAGCGGTTTACATAGTTCCTAGTCTAAAGGGTTACAATTCTTATTAGCAGATTCGCTCTTGTCAATTCATCACCTTTGTGTCCCGGAACCCATGGGAGACAATGAGGTGTGATTTGACTGGTAATACGACTGAAAATTGATGCAGGATTGACTATAGTGCTTCTAGTAGTAGACGAGATCTTATATATACTTGAAAGGAATGGTTTCAACGTAGCGGCCTATGCCGACGATGTTGCCATCGTGGTATCCGGAAAATTCCTCCCGGTACTCAGCGAGCGACTCAATTATGCATTAAAATTAGTGAATAATTGGGTCAAGGACAGGGGTAAAACCGAGTTAGTGCTACTCACGAGGAGAAGATCGATACCAGAATACAATTACCCTCCTATGAATGGTATCGAGCTAATACCTCAAGTAACTGAAAAATATCTCGGCGTAATATTGGATTCCAAATTAAACTGGAAAGCTAACATTGATAATCGAATCAAGAAGGCATATGTTGCACTATATGCATGCAGGAGAGCCTTCGGGAAATCTTGGGGTTTTAAGCCTAAAGTGGTACACTGGCGGTTGTAAGACCCATTTTGATCTATGGTTCGATTGTCTGGTGGAAAGCGCTCGAGAAGAAATACCAACTTGAAGGCGTTACAAAGATTCAACGGGCAGGCTGTCTGGGGGTGACGGGATCGATGAGATCAACACCGAGAGCAGCTCTGGAAACAATACTGAATGACATACATTGCGGGAACACCAATGTTCCAAAACTGCACTAAGACTAAGGGAAGCCGGTCTATGGATAGCTAAACCCTACGGTAATGCCTCAATTCTAAACCAATGGAATGTATTGAGACTCCGGACAGAAACGGACTACATCATCCCCATTCCAAACTGCAACCGAAAGTTCTCTATTAGAATTCCTAGCAGGGAGGAATGGGATGAGGGAATAGTCTGTTTCGAGAACGAACTGGGCATCTTAACTGACGGATCCAAAAAGACTGCCGGTACTGGTGCCGGCGTCTACTGTGAGTCTCGAAACATACATCGCTCGTTTAGACTTAAGGATGGTTGGCAGTGTCTTCCAAGCCGAAATTGCTGCAATAAAACAAACTGTAGATATGATTATTGAGGAAGATATTTCAGAGCAAATAATCAGTATCTAGTCGTTACCTCATAACGACTACTGTAGAAGCTGCAGGGACGTAGAGGAAATAGAATCCGTTCATCATCTCCTGTGTGACTGTCCAGCTCTGGCCAGCAAAAGAAGTCGTGCTTTTGGCAGATATTTCTTTTCAAAGCTGGATGAGCTAGGTAACAGATTCATATATTTGTCTGGGTGGAAGATTGAAATTTTTAGGTTCCCAGGGCACAATGGACTCATAGTGGTCTAAGTGAGCTATTGACAACCCTGTCAACAAGGACACCCAGTTACCTAACCTAACCTAACCCGTAGACTATTTGAAGAGGCTTAACTAGAACTTGCCAGGGGCTAATTTTTCTATCAAGTCATAAAATATCAGAAAACTTGTCACTTTTAAATCTAAAAATAATCTATGAACCGTAAAAGCAGCTCATAATATTCTGTGCACGGCTCCTAAAATATGATATTCAGACGTACACAAGTAGTTACATTATATTGTAAAACTATGAATTAAAATCCTAGCAACGAAAGGAAATGCCAATCGTATTTGAAACTAATGGTGTAGCCATAACTGAAAAGGGATTGGTTTAATCGTTCCAGTGCGGACTCTACCGAAGTTGAAGATTCTAAGAGATTGACTCATGCCATAGTCGTGCAATACTTAGACAGATCAAATCTTTAAATTAAATACCTCCATACGAATTCAGAAATTGAGGTAGATTGCTTTCTGGCTTTCAAAAGAAAAAAAAAATCAAAGTTGCAATCGTAGTTACATTGGACAGCAATGTAAGGCTAAGACAAACGCAGCTGCTCCCGAGCAACACAAACAAAACTAAATATCTATCCCTTGACCTTGCTGTAATTACAAACGGGATCCGAATTAGAGAATTATTTATCAATTCTCAAAAGCATTTATTTTTTATTTTTCCTTACTATATACCCACGAACTAATAACTAAAATTTCTCACCTTGAGTGCGTCCAATGCCAGTTAATCCATAAATAATCCACAACACAAAAATGTAAAAAAAAAAAAAAATTATATTAACCACTTAGAATACTAAGTACGTTCGTTCTACGACCGATATGTGTTTGAGCTTCAGCCGTCGACTAATAACTGTTACAAGCTAATTATATATAAAATTTACATTAAAATGTCAGTGCTCCATGGCGGTGTTCATGGTCGCATTAGACCGAAACACAATGCTTGGCCCGAATTCTCCCGTGTAGCTCCTTCGTTCGCGTTTGATATACTTCACTACTATCGCGACGATACAAATGCAGATCAGGATAATCATTAGGATTTTTAAAACCAACAGATAGACCTCCAAATGCTGGCCGTGCGTGGTGGCGTTTCGCAAAGTCTGAATGTTCGAGTCTTCCGTAAGGTTGGCGTGAGTGTCCTCACCATGCCTAGTACTGATGCAGGTGATGTCTCGAATGTGAGTGGACTCCACAATGGAGGTTTCTGGCTCTATGTGAAGCTCAACGAAGGTAGATAGGAAAGGCGGTGATAGAATGTAATGAAGGTAGGAGCAGTTGAAACGGTTCTTCGAGAGACCGACTTTTATCAGTCCCGGGAAGGCATTTGCGAAAGTGGACTTTCCATGAATTTCAGTCAAATTGTTCCCATCGATGAAGAAATTCTTCATCTTTGCCATGTAGGGGAAAGAGATGCTTAGATCTAAGTCCGTAATGTTGTTGAACGAAAGGTCTAGTGTTTCTAGGCTGGTCTGCTTGGAGAACATGCCAAAGCTGATTTTGGAAATGTTAGTGCTGCGTAGATAGAGTTCCTTGAGGCGGCGTAGCTTGTCAAAAGACGTGATATTCAGTGGGCCTATATTATTGTACGATAAGTCGAGCACCGTGATCGTTGTCAGATTAGTGATGTTCGAGATGTCTGTAAAGTTATTCTTGCCAAGGATAAGCCTCTCCAAGAAGTTGGCATTTAGAGCGGTAATCGAAGATATGCTGTTGTTTTCAGCTTGAACAGACTTTATGGATTTGATGACTAGTGACGTCAGCTGATTATTGTCCAAATTCAACCGAAGGACGATGCTCTTATCTGACAAACTAAAATTCTTCAGCTGATTTCCATTCAAAATCAATGTTTCAATCCCATACGCCCCTCGAAACGTGTCCGGATGCAGGTGTAGAAGTCGATTGTTAGCCAAATTAACCTCACGAATCCGTTGAAGTCTGGAAAATACTTCCGGATCTAGACTCTCTATCAGATTGTTGTCTAAAGCAACTGCCTCCAGATATTGATTCTCTAAAAAGCACTCCTTGCTGAGTGTCTTTATCCTATTATAGGACAAAAAAATCTTGTCTATTTTAGACAATCCTCGAAAGGTAAACTTATTAATCTCCGCTATTCGATTCCTACTCAAATCGATCCGAACCAACGATCTAGCTTCCCCGAAAGCAAACAGTTCTACGGTTGTTATATTGTTGTTACTTATATTGAGAAAGGATAAGTATTTCATCTGGTCAAATGACAAAATCCGTGCAATATTTACAATTTGCGTAAACGACACATCTAACGTAATGAGATTTGGAAAATTACGAAACAGATTGTAAGGCAGATACCACATTATTGAATCGTAGAACTTCATGAATCTGGTCATATTCGCCTTGGTGTAGTTCATCATCTTGGCATTTTGATTATGGTATGCATAGAAATATCTCACAGTACAAAAAGCATCCTGACACTCGTAGTTACTTTCAGATTCATCGCAACTAAATAGAATAACTTCTGCCATGCCCACTGACAGACACAGTGTCATCGACAAAATAACCGAAAATTTCAACCACATAGCTTTCAATAAAAAAAAACAATTACAAAACCGAACTATCCCGCTGAGCAGACAATCTAAAACTGAAAGCCAAAGAGGCAACATTCTAAAGAAGGAATCGCGTTGGACCTTATCAACTGCAGAAAAGAAAGGAAGCCGGTATTTATGGGAGTGGTTATCTGTAGAACATAAATATGAATTCTAACGGACTATAGAAAATCTGTAGACGAAAAACGGAAGAAAAGTAGTGGTAGCTCTCCCTCTGCTTTTCTAAATGTATTTATAGATTTATCAGAGAAGAACGCAGTGGCTCCATTTGTCGAAACTTCTTGAGATAATATACAAAGCATCTCAGCATTTCATATGCATAGATGTAAGCGGTATCAATCTGTGATAGATGTAAACGAGAACTCTTATAGAGAAGAGGCAACAATCGGCAAAAAAAATCCACAAAAATGGCTTTTTATGGATTTTAAGAATTTATGAAATTCGCCTAATAAAGGCGGAAGCTTTACTCTTTTTCTTATATGAGAGAAGGTGTTACGACAAAGCACCTATGAAGCATATCTCTAATTACCACCAACAACAGTAGTGGATTCCTCTTTAAAGCTCAAGTTCCTTTGGTAGCCGATAAAATTCTGCAAACAATAAGTGAGTGTGACAAAGATTTGTGTATATTTGGTACACCTCAAGCCGTAATGAAGATGATTCTTCACTGTGTACCCTTTTCCTTTTTTTTTTTTGTTAATGAAGGTGAAAATCTCGAAAGACACAGTGGGGTTCAAAACCACCTCCCTGAAGTGATCGACAAAAGATTTTGTTTTCAACGTTAAGTCGGTTTTGAGAAGGAATTATAATTTAAATACGGCTCTCATAATTGTCAAATAAAAAGTTCATGAGGTTTGGTTCTTCTTAACCTACGAATATTATTTCGTACATTTAAGATGTCATCTATTTCAGGATTAATATGCATTTGCAAATGCTCGTTGTGACGCATTGCGTACTTCTTAATCACATCTGTTACGAGGTCAATCTGCATATCTCGATGTAAGTCACTATTTCTAATATACCATGGGGAATTCACTATTCACATATCTCGTTAACTGAATTTTGTAGCTTTTCTGTTGCTTTAGACACACATCCATCCGTTGATAGAAGAGCAGTGTCGTCTGCAAATGTGGCTATCATGGTATCACTCGCATGCGGTATATCACTCGTGTATAATAACTATAGGGTGGGTCCTAGAACACTTCCCTGTGGAACACCTGCTGGTATGCCTTTAAGTTCAGAGTACGCTGAACCATAGCGAACTCTAAAGAATCTATCTGATATATAAGATTTAAGTATCTCATAGTACTGTCTAGGTAGGTCCCTATAAAGTTTGTACTCTAAACCCTTATGCCAAGCTTTATCAAAATCCTGTGCAACGTCTATGAATATTGCAGAACAAATTTGTTTTCCTTCCAGTGCCTATATGATGCACTTGGTCTATTGTCGAGTGTCTATTTTTAAACCCGAATTGGTGGGTGGGGATAAGCTTTCTTTGTTCTACAATTTGGTCTAGTCTTTTAAGAAGGATTTTCTCGAAAAGTTTCGATAATATCGGTAAAAACGAGATTGGCCTATATGAGGTAACTTCTGATATAGGCTTACCTTGTTTAGGTATAACAATAATTTCTGCTATCTTCCAGTGATATGGGACATACCTTTGTTTAAAGCAATTATTAATTATAAGCTTAAGTTTAAACAATGCAATCCGATGACAGATCATCACTGGTGTTAACTTTAACTTCTTTTCTATTAATACCTTTCGTTATGAAGAAGTCAATGGGCAGATGGCCAATTAGTTGGTGATCCTGTCGAAATAAATTCACAATTAAAATTTCGCCCTGATTTGTAAAGCTTCCTGCCTTTTGTTGTTATTAGTCTTGACCCCCAGTATGTATGTTCAGCATTAAAATCACCACCGATGATGAAATTGTAGGCGAATGCCTGGGTGGGCAGTATATTGCAGCTATTTTAAATTCCTTGCTTTTAGTTTCTATGTTTACTGTCGCTATTTGCATTCTTGGTTTTTCGAAAACTTATAGCTAACAGTATACACAATTATTAATAATTAATTACATACCAATTAACTCAAACAATGACATTCGACATCATATTTATTTCATCATGGTTACACGAAAAGAGAAAAAGTTTTACCTTACTTAGGAAAACCTTTTTTTTGACTCTTTCGCATCTTAGACTTTCTGGCAGGCTATTAAATAAACGATTTGCAGTAACATTATAAGAGTGGGAAAAGTGCGGTTTATTTATGCCAGGTACATTTATTAGATTCCTATTGTTGATGCGTCAATTATAAGATCCATATCACCTTGCAGTTGTGTATCCCGAACTTTTTAATTTTAGGGGAAGAATATTTGAGTTTTTGAATAAATCAAAGCTGGGAGTTCTACGACTAACTCTACAAAGAATCCTAATTGCATGTTTTTGCTTGATAAGCAAAGGTTCAATTTTATTGTTATGAGCACCACCCCAACATGATAGACCATACTTTAAATAAACCGTTGTAAACTAACTTTAAAATAGGCTGACTACAGTAAAGACTGAGATGGTAGATTTGCTTTACAACCTTGTTAAGGTCAGAAGTGAGTTGTTTCCAGCTCAACCTATAATCTAACACAATACCTAGATACTTGAATCGTTCAATTCGCTCAATTCCAAAGCAACTATCTGTGCAATTTAAGTTGTCGTTGTAAGTTGTGCTATTATCAATATCATGGACATAAACATTATTTAGCAGCATCTTCACAGATTGTGCCCATAATATTGAAACCCATAAATTTCGTTTTGTCACTTATAACAAATCTATGCACATAAAACCATTTGCGCAGTATTTCTAAATCATAATTTATATCTGTAAATAAAAGGAAATTATTTTTTGAAGAACGTAAGTGCTGTATCATCATTATTTTGCCATTAAAGGGTTGGCTAAAAAGCGAGTTTACAAAAATTAAGAATAAGATAGGGCCCAAAACGGAACCTTGTGGAACACCTATATTTATACACCTTTCTGTACTTAAAATATCCTGAATTTTAACCTTTTGTTTTCTGTTCTTTAAGTAAGACGCAAACCAATCATGGACTATACCTCTGAAACCAACTTTAAACAACTTATCAAGTAGCAAAATATGATCCACCATATCAAACAGAGCAGCAGGTACCTCCGAATCATATAAATTTCACCAGTGGATCTACCACACCTAAAACCATATTGGTAAACGCTGAAAAAATTTGATTTATTTAAAAAGTTAATCATTCTGGACTTCATGCCTCAAAAACTTTTGAAAAAACTGAAAGGAGGGATATGGGACGATAATTGTTCAAACACTTAGTTGCACCTTTTTCATGTAGTGGAATAACTACTGCAAGCTTCAGTAATTCAGGAAAATTTCCTTTTACCAAGCTGAGATTGAACATATAACTTAATACATCAGAGATATAAAAAGAGATGTGTTTTAGAACTACACTAGAAATCATATCCTCAGGTGATGAGTTCGAGGATTTTAAGGACACTATAATTTTATGTATTTCCAATGAAGTAAAATTTTCAAAGAAAAAGCTGTTGGTGAGAAAAGTACCTCAATAAATGAGTTACAGATGTAAAATCAATCAAATTAGCAACTTTGAGGGACTCGGATACAATCGTGCCATCAATTTTAATAACGATATTTTTGTTGCTTTGTTTTAGTCTTATTTAAAATTTCATTGACAACTTCCCATTCTTTTTACGAGTTTCCTAAATTTTCAGAGAGTTTGTTTTTGAAATAAGTGTCCCGACAGAGAGGAATATCAGTTTTGAATTCATTACAAAGTTTTTCAAATGATCTTTTAAGCCTAGTGTTACTTTGATGTTTTTTTTAACACAGACGAAAAGCTTTTTCTTTTTAATTATTTTTCTTAGAAGTGATAAATTCGTCCACGGTTTTAGACATGTTAGGTGTTTATCGCTTGTACTTAAAAGTTGACTGTTGTTCGAAATTAATAATTGAAGTTTGCTCAGAAATAGATCGAAAGCAACTGATGGATCCTCAGTACTATAAACATCATCCCAAAACTCAAACGTTAAAGCTGAGTTTGAGTGCAGGGAAATTTGTTTTTCCAATTTTTATCGAATAGTACTGATTTGATTTAGAAACAAAAGAGTCAAGTTGAAGGCTTGTTAAACAGTGATCAGTTATTTTAAGATCAAATACATCTGCTTTATAATTCAAACTATTATTTCTATGTAACTTTAAAAAAAATGTGGTCCAAACACGAAGGTCCTCTGGTTGGTTTGTTTACCAAAGAGAAAAAGCCAAGGGAGGACAAAACAGCAAGAAAAATATCAGCATCAGATGAATTAGACAAAATATCAATATTAAATCACCTAAAAGGACTTGGTTCTTGCATTTTTGATTTTCCAAAACAAAAGAAAACTCATTCACAAAAGCCTTTACCGTCGGGCACCAGTTATATCACAATTTACAACAATTAAATCAGCAGTTTTAGGTTTGGGATAAATAATTCCACACATCATATCACTCCTGTAAAATACTGCCACCCCACCAGATGCATAAGAATTATTACAACATGATGCAAAAATAAAATCAGGAATCTTAAAGTTATCGGCTTCAAAATCAAAAATCCATATTTCGGAAAGAAATTACATTTACAGCACTACCTCCCCTGGCACTGCCAGCTGGATGGGGAGAGTGGTAACAAAGATACCTAGGAATTCTAATCTTTGTTCCCTGTTTGAAATGAATTTCAGAAATCAGGCAAACATCAATATCTTCGTTAGATAGAAACACCTGAAATTCAGGGAGTAAACCATTAATATTGTAACATAATGTAGCATAATAACTACGCTCCAACAACTATGCAACACATTCCGAAGTGTCTTTTCATTCGAGGTTCGTGTCCACAGTTCGTGTCCACAGTTCGTGTACACAGTTCGTGTCCACAGTTCGTGTCCACAGTTCGTGTCCACGGAATTAAGGGAGAATTATAACCGCAAGGGATTATTGTCATCTTGGAATTATTACATCAGAAGTTTCTTGTTCCAGTGGTCGAAGAATTTGCTAGAAGTTTCTGGCTATCAGAAATGCGGCTATATAAGGACAGATGGCGATCGAGGCAGGGCAGTTGGTTTTCGAACCGCACGGAAAAGTGATAATGAGCGAAGGTGTAATTCTGTGATAAATTGAAAGTTTAGAGTAAACAAGAAGAAGTAATTAGTTTGGATTTGTGAATTAAGTAACTGAAAGGAGATAAAATGATTTGAGAAGAAAGAGACCTTGCATTTCCTTTACCGATATTTCCTCTTCTTTACGTGTATTTTTCACAATTTGGGAAAACGATTTGCTCGCTACAGTTGGTATGTTTGTTTTAGTAGCAATTGGCACTTTGTCTAGTTTCATGTTTTCAACGTTTACTTGTTGTTTACTTTTATTATTGGATGGATGTTGTTGCTTGTTTTTAATAGCTTTGCTTTTCCTTTCTTGATATTCTTTTGCCATCGGACAACCTCTATAATTTGCTGGGTGATCCCCATGGCAGTTGATGCATTTTGCTTTCCCGTCCTTCTTTAGCGGACAATCTTAACAACAATACCCATTATTGATTTTATGTTGTATATCTTTTCGACTTCTTCTTGTCATGGGTTGCCCATCATGACCTTGTGTGGTTTCTTTTTTAATAAAGTTTTTGGCTTCCAAAATCCAAAATTTTTTATTAGTCAAGTTTTCGACGATATCGTGTTCATCACAGGGGAAGTGAAGACCTCTGGCTACTACATAATATGAGTGCCACTGGAGCCGAGAGTAGGTGGAAAATCTTTTAAAGAAGTCTTATGGTAGGGTGAGATTTTTACTCACTAAAAACATCTCTCTCCAAGATTAATACTACAACTAAGCGGACGCTTATCCAGCAGTTTTATTTTCGCTTACGAGACTCGTGATTTTTGGAAAAGGTGTTCGTATGTAATTGAAAAGAATGTAGCACTTTAGGCAGGTTGATTTCCAATGAAAGTTCCTGCGGTTTTTACGATCGGCATATACTACGACGCGAGGTCAAAAGGTTTTGTCCTTTGCAGACGACGAATTGAATTGTTCGCGTCAAGTAGTTGAATGACGGTAGGTTTACAATGGCAGTGAACTCGATCTTTGGGTTTCTTCTTCTCTTCGACGAGGCTGGAAGTTCCCAGATTCCGATGAATATCTTCGTTCAAAAGTTTGTAGGATGTTTCTATTGCTTTTCCTTTTACAACTCCATAGTTGTAGACCATACGTCCACACTGGCTTTAGCACTTGCTAATAGATAAGCAGTGTGTTATGTAGGCTCAACTTCGAATGTTTTCCGAGTAGCCAGTACATTTGTCGGTATTTGTTTTCGAGCTCGTCACGTTCTTTTTTTAAGTGCGATTTCCATTTGAGCCTAACATCTACAGTCATTCCTAGATATTTTGTTTCCTTTGCGTGTTGCAGTTTTTCAGTTGCTGCTTCAATTGTATCGCCCGTTGTCAATATCGCCGTATCGTCCGCAAACGTGGCGACGACGCAGTTTCTTTCCTGCGGGATATCACGCTTGTAGTTATTTTGTGGACTTGGACGATTGTAGAATGTTTGATTATAAATCCAAACTGATGGTCAGGAATCAGACGCCTTTCATCGATTACGGGTTGCCGTCATTTAGAAAGTAGTTTTTCGAATATTTTAGAGATAACCGGCAAAGAAATAGGCCAGTATGATTTCTTCTCATTCAGAGGTTTGCCTGGTTTCAAGACCAGTATAATCTCGGCGACTTTCCCATTGCCTCGGAACGTAGAGCAATCTGAAGAAAGCATTAATCAAATATAGCAGTTTCACCAATCAGTTAAATCAATGCAACTTTTTTTGCTTTAAAGTTGTCAGATGTCGTGACTGGGGAGTCGGGCGTTATCAAAGGGCCGCCGAATGGCTTAAACGTTTCTTCTAAGTGCAAAGCAAAGAGTTCTGCCTTTCCTTTGTCGCTCTTGGCCCAAGTTCTATCGTTTTTCCGAATTGGTGGCGCTTGAATTTGAGGTTTCCAAATGCCTTTTAGCGCTTTCCAAGGTGAATAATTTGATTCTCTCCAGCGGAGAGATTTTCCAGGTAAGTCGCTATCTTATTGCTTTTAAATTCCCGAATACTACCTCTAAGGCGATTGCATAGTCGGTTAAGGACCTTTTTATGCTGCGGTGCACGAGTGATTTGCCATTTCTTTCGTGCTTTTCTTTTCTCCGTCACCAGTTCATCCTCCAGTTCACAAGGTGTTTTAAGCGATACATTTAAGGCGATATTTGTTTCGCAATCATTTCTAAAGCCCTCCCAGTTTGTTCTATTGCTAGTAAGTCTTGGAAGTCCTTCTTTCTTGATCAATGTTTCAAAAAGTAATAAAATTACCAGAGAGTGGTCAGAAGAGAGATCAAAACTTTCTTCGACTGTAATAAACTTCTCGTAAATGCCTTTTGGAACGAAAAAATCGATAAGATCGGGAATTTTTTCCTGAGTCGGTTGGCCAATAGGTGGGTTTTCCTGTTGAATAAAAACAGCAACCGAATTCATTTGCCACTTCGTAGAGAATTTTTCCTTTAGAAGATGTACATCTTGAATCCCAAAAGGTGTGGTTCGCGTTGAAATCTCCACCAATAAGGTAATTTGAACCAAGGGCATTGAATTCACGAAAGTAGTCGTCTTTTTCGAGCGAGCATCGCGGCGGACAGTAAACAGACGCTATGTTGTAGCTCAAGTGTATATTTTCAACCCCTACCGCGCACAACTGAAGTTTTTCCAGCTCTATGTTTATATCGACCGAGTGTTCGATGTTAGTTTTAATGAATGTCTTTGAGGGGAATGGCTTCCGGCCACCTGGTGTATCGATCTATCATAGTGAGGCAGTACCTGTAGCCTTCGCATATGGGAAGCACTATGCGGTCGATATGGACGTGTTGAAATCGTTCATCCGGTACTTGTATTTTATTATTCTGTGTTGGAAGATCTATGAGCGTTGACATGGTATATATGAGCGTTGACCACTGCAATGCGTCTTTCCTAATGCTGGGCCAGATATATTTTTGACGAAGCTGCTGACTTGTTGATCGTCCACCAGGATGAGAGGTTGTGGTATATAAGGTCTGAAATCTTGCAATCCGGTTCTATGGCAGTTTTTGCAGTTTGAGTGATGAGTCGCCGGTTAGAATTGTTTGAAGTTCGACATTTTGTTGTTGTAGCGTTTGAACTTCTCGATGGTCCATTTTAAGTGGCATTGTTATTGCATTCACGCGTGAAAGTGCGTCTGCGACTGAGTTATCTGTTCTGGAGAGATACACTATATCCGTTGTATACTGAGATATGAGGTCTAATTGATGTAGTCGTCTTTGTGATGCTTTGTCCGATCTTTGCTGGAATGCATAAATGAGTGGCTTATGGTCGGTTTGAATGATGAAGTGACGACCGTCGAGAAGATGCTTGAAGAACTTGACTGCAAGATACATCGCCAATAGCTCCCGATCATATGTACAGTATCGATTTTGAGCTGAAGAAAGTTTGCAGGAAAAAAATCCTATTGGTTGGAAACTGTTGCTTTTAATTTGCTTCAGCTTTGCTCCAACTGCCCGAATGGCATGACGATGAACTCATACAGCCCAAAGGAAGTTCTCACCGCAGTTTTCTTGATGTCTTCGGGTGCCATTGGTATCTGGTAATATGCCTTGTTTAGATCGAGGACGGTGAAAAAACTTTTATTGTTGAGCGACTCGGTAAAATCGATGATGTGAGGTATCGGGTGCCGGTCTGGTTGTGTTTGAGCGTTCAGACGCCGGTAGTCTCCGCAGGATCACCTCTCGCCACCTTTTTTCTGCATAAGATGAATCGGAGTCGCCACCGTCAATAGATGCCCTTTTCCACCAGATCATTGAACTCTGCTTTGGCCTGCTTCAGCTTTTCGCTTGCAAGTCGGCGATACCGTTCGGCTGTCGGTTGACCAGTGTTGATGATGTAGTGTTGTACAGCGTTAGTATTCTCTTGTGTACGGTCCTTGATGGGGGAGTCGATGAACTCTTTGAGGACGTCACTGTATAGCTGTCGCCCGTCAATTGTGGACAGTCCGCAAACAACAGCTGGATGTACTCTCCCTGATACGGTGAGTGATGTGGTTGCACCGATAAGGCGTCTTGATTTTAGATCAATGATCCATCCGTGGTGAGCAAGTAGATCAGCTCCAATTATCCCTGTTTTGACATCATCTATGATGAAAGGCCATTTTACCACGCGCCGTAGACCGAAGTTGAGGGTTAGTACCTTTTCTCCGTACGTGTGTATGGGAGAATTGTTTGCTGCGTAAAGAGTTGTATGCGTTGGGGATGTTTTGCAGTTTGATAGCCGACGTAATACGGATATTGCAGAACCAGGATCGATAAGAAATTGTTGATGAGTGTCTTTGTCGAAAACGTGTAGGCGGTATTCCTGGTTATTTTGGTCGCTGTTGTTTACCGCCTGAGAGGACAACAGCGATTTCAGTTTAACTTGTTATAGCCACACGGTTTCGTACATTTCCTCGCGTCTTCGCCGATTTTCATGTGGAAAAAGCATGGCTTAGGGTCCGTTGCTGATGTTAACGATTTAGCAGAGGAGCTTGTTCTATTGTGACCAATCGTCAGCTCCTGAACCAGCTTGGTAAGGTGTGACAGAGAAGTTTGATCGTGCGTAGGCGTCGACGTACGTCGTCCGAGGAGTCTTCTTCCTGTGAAGCCGTGGAACAAACGACTGGGGTGGACGTGTTGTCGATGATCCGGTCTGCGATTTCGGCTAAAGCGTTGAGATTAATCCCAAGTTTCGCTGACAAAATTCCTCGAACATGGCTAGGAATGCGATTCATCCAAATGGTTGTAAGCATTTGGTCTGCCACGTTTTCGCCTGCTAGATTACGCATTTCCCTGAGAAGGCTTGTTGGTCGCCTGTCCCCCAGTTCGAGACCAGTCATAAGCTTGTTAATTTGTCGCTCTTTCGATTCAGAGAACCTAGCAATTAGTTGGAGTTTGAAAGTGGAATACTTATCTTTTTCTGGTGGTGATTGAACTAGGTCGGAGACTTCGTTGAGAATCTCTGGATCCAGCGTGGCGATGATCAGGTTGAACCTGTTGTTCTCTGAGATGATCCTGTGGTTATGGAATTGGGCTTCCACTTGGACAAACTACAGCGCTGGATTGACTTTCCAGAATAGTGGCATTCTGACGTTTTTCAATGCTACGATCTCCTATCTGTCGATATCTCCACATAGCTGGGGTGTAGGAACACTTTGATTGGGTGTGTTTTCGGATTCTGGCAATTGTTGGTCAATGCCAGAATCGCTCTTAGGTGTTCCCTCACCTTTTTTTGCTGGCATTTTGCACAACTGTACGAGTCTGTTTTTTTTTTTTTTTTTTATTTATTGATCATGTCGGGGTCACCAGTTGTAGCGATGTCGCTAACATTAATTAAAGAAGACGACAAATATGTATAAACGACAAAAATATTAACTTTATTAAAAATAAGGACTCTATTACTTCTAGTAAATGAAAAATTCACCCAAGTGCCATTTTAAAATGGCGGAATTTTTAATCCCTCGAAGTCATTGCAGCGACATCTCTGCTTGAGATGCTGCATACTTCTCGCAATGCTGCCACGCGAGTCGATCTTTTGTGCACCAAGTTCAATAATTGGGTAATTAGCCATTTTGGTGATACTGCTTGGCCTCCGTGGAACTGCGATTTACCTCCGTTGGACTTATTTTTGTGGAGTGCCGTTAAAGATCGATGTCACGCTGACAAATTTAGAAACAACTCAGGCACTTAAGCACAATATTGATAGAGCTATTCGTGAAATAGACTCGAGCTATTCGTGAAATTGGATTGATGGGATGGAGTACTGTCAAGCTGGCCACGGTAGCCATTTTAATGAAATTATTTTCTATATATAATAAATAAAGCAAAAAGCTTTGAGATATATAAAATGGATTTTTTTATAGCAATTTTAAAAGAAACTAACAAATGACCCACTCCTTACATTAATATTGTAACATAATGTAGCATAATAACTACGCCCACAGATGTAGGCAACACATTCCGAAGTGTCTTTTCATTCGAGGTTCGTGTCCATAGTAAGAGACGGATTATGTCTAAGACGACGTCGCGGAATTAAGAGAGAATTATAACCACAAAAGATTATTGGCTGTAGGAATTATTACATCAGAATTTTCTCGTTCCAGTGGTCGAAGAATTTGCTAGAAGTTTCTGGCTATCAGAAATGCTGCTATATAAGGACAGATGGCGATCGAGGCAAGGCAGTTGGCTTTGAACCGCACGAGGAGATTGGAAAAGTGATAACAGCCGAAGTTGTAATTCTGTGATAAATTGAAAGTTTAGAGTAAACAAGAAGAAGTAATTAGTTTGGATTTGTGAATTAAGTAATTGAAAGGAGATAAAGTGATTTGAGAGGAAAGAGACCTAGTAAGGAAGGAGTCTGCGAAGAATAGTATTGTGTGAACTTGAATTGTTCTATAGACTAGAAAATAAAGAAATAATCTCACAGAATAACGTTTTATCTACTCGAGCCGTAGCTCGCATATTACAATATGAATAATTGGGCCTGATTGAAGCGGTGTAGAAAAGCCTTTCTCTCATTTCACGAATGTGAATGACTTCACCAAATCCTATATGCATGACAAGCATCATGTCCTTCCTCTGGTATCAATGTTTAAGGACGACCTTATAAATATTTGCCGTAACCTCTCTTTTACTGGACATTGACAGAGAAAGTGCTCCGGATTGCCTTGGTACAAATAGCGGTTTACATAGTTCCTAGCCTAAAGGGTTACAATTCTTATTAGCAGATTCGCTCTTGTCAATTCATCACCTTTGTGTCCCGGAACCCATGGGAGACAATGAGGTGTGATTTGACTGGTAATACGACTGAAAATTGATGCAGGATTGACTATAGTGCTTCTAGTAGTAGACGAGATCTTATATATACTTGAAAGGAATGGTTTCAACGTAGCGGCCTATGCCGACGATGTTGCCATCGTGGTATCCGGAAAATTCCTCCCGGTACTCAGCGAGCGACTCAATTATGCATTAAAATTAGTGAATAATTGGGTCAAGGACAGGGGTAAAACCGAGTTAGTGCTACTCACGAGGAGAAGATCGATACCAGAATACAATTACCCTCCTATGAATGGTATCGAGCTAATACCTCAAGTAACTGAAAAATATCTCGGCGTAATATTGGATTCCAAATTAAACTGGAAAGCTAACATTGATAATCGAATCAAGAAGGCATATGTTGCACTATATGCATGCAGGAGAGCCTTCGGGAAATCTTGGGGTTTTAAGCCTAAAGTGGTACACTGGCGGTTGTAAGACCCATTTTGATCTATGGTTCGATTGTCTGGTGGAAAGCGCTCGAGAAGAAATACCAACTTGAAGGCGTTACAAAGATTCAACGGGCAGGCTGTCTGGGGGTGACGGGATCGATGAGATCAACACCGAGAGCAGCTCTGGAAACAATACTGAATGACATACATTGCGGGAACACCAATGTTCCAAAACTGCACTAAGACTAAGGGAAGCCGGTCTATGGATAGCTAAACCCTACGGTAATGCCTCAATTCTAAACCAATGGAATGTATTGAGACTCCGGACAGAAACGGACTACATCATCCCCATTCCAAACTGCAACCGAAAGTTCTCTATTAGAATTCCTAGCAGGGAGGAATGGGATGAGGGAATAGTCTGTTTCGAGAACGAACTGGGCATCTTAACTGACGGATCCAAAAAGACTGCCGGTACTGGTGCCGGCGTCTACTGTGAGTCTCGAAACATACATCGCTCGTTTAGACTTAAGGATGGTTGGCAGTGTCTTCCAAGCCGAAATTGCTGCAATAAAACAAACTGTAGATATGATTATTGAGGAAGATATTTCAGGGCAAATAATCAGTATCTAGTCGTTACCTCATAACGACTACTGTAGAAGCTGCAGGGACGTAGAGGAAATAGAATCCGTTCATCATCTCCTGTGTGACTGTCCAGCTCTGGCCAGCAAAAGAAGTCGTGCTTTTGGCAGATATTTCTTTTCAAAGCTGGATGAGCTAGGTAACAGATTCATATATTTGTCTGGGTGGAAGATTGAAATTTTTAGGTTCCCAGGGCACAATGGACTCATAGTGGTCTAAGTGAGCTATTGACAACCCTGTCAACAAGGACACCCAGTTACCTAACCTAACCTAACCCGTAGACTATTTGAAGAGGCTTAACTAGAACTTGCCAGGGGCTAATTTTTCTATCAAGTCATAAAATATCAGAAAACTTGTCACTTTTAAATCTAAAAATAATCTATGAACCGTAAAAGCAGCTCATAATATTCTGTGCACGGCTCCTAAAATATGATATTCAGACGTACACAACTATGAATTAAAATCCTAGCAACGAAAGGAAATGCCAATCGTATTTGAAACTAATGATGTAGCCATAACTGAAAAAGGGATTAGTTTAATCGTTCCAGTGCGGACTCTACCGAAGTTGAAGATTCTAAGAGATTGACTCATGCCATAGTCGTGCAATACTTAGACAGATCAAATCTTTAAATTAAATACCTCCATACGAATTCAGAAATTGAGGTAGATTGCTTTCTGGCTTTCAAAAGAAAAAAAAAATCAAAGTTGCAATCGTAGTTACATTGGACAGCAATGTAAGGCTAAGACAAACGCAGCTGCTCCCGAGCAACACAAACAAAACTAAATATCTATCCCTTGACCTTGCTGTAATTACAAACGGGATCCGAATTAGAGAATTATTTATCAATTCTCAAAAGCATTTATTTTTTATTTTTCCTTACTATATACCCACGAACTAATAACTAAAATTTCTCACCTTGAGTGCGTCCAATGCCAGTTAATCCATAAATAATCCACAACACAAAAATGTAAAAAAAAAAAAAAATTATATTAACCACTTAGAATACTAAGTGCGTTCGTTCTACGACCGATATGTGTTTGAGCTTCAGCCGTCGACTAATAACTGTTACAAGCTAATTATATATAAAATTTACATTAAAATGTCAGTGCTCCATGGCGGTGTTCATGGTCGCATTAGACCGAAACACAATGCTCCCGTTTGGCCCGAATTCTCCCGTGTAGCTCCTTCGTTCGCGTTTGATATACTTCACTACTATCGCGACGATACAAATGCAGATCAGGATAATCATTAGGATTTTTAAAACCAACAGATAGACCTCCAAATGCTGGCCGTGCGTGGTGGCGTTTCGCAAAGTCTGAATGTTCGAGTCTTCCGTAAGGTTGGCGTGAGTGTCCTCACCATGCCTAGTACTGATGCAGGTGATGTCTCGAATGTGAGTGGACTCCACAATGGAGGTTTCTGGCTCTATGTGAAGCTCAACGAAGGTAGATAGGAAAGGCGGTGATAGAATGTAATGAAGGTAGGAGCAGTTGAAACGGTTCTTCGAGAGACCGACTTTTATCAGTCCCGGGAAGGCATTTGCGAAAGTGGACTTACCATGAATTTCAGTCAAATTGTTCCCATCGATGAAGAAATTCTTCATATTCGACATGTAGGGGAAAGAGATGCTTAGATCTAAGTCCGTAATGTTGTTGAACGAAAGGTCTAGTGTTTCTAGGCTGGTCTGCTTGGAGAACATGCCAAAGCTGATTTTGGAAATGTTAGTGCTGCGTAGATAGAGTTCCTTGAGGCGGCGTAGCTTGTCAAAAGACGTGATATTCAGTGGGCCTATATTATTGTACGATAAGTCGAGCACCGTGATCGTTGTCAGATTAGTGATGTTCGAGATGTCTGTAAAGTTATTCTTGCCAAGGATAAGCCTCTCCAAGAAGTTGGCATTTAGAGCGGTAATCGAAGATATGCTGTTGTTTTCAGCTTGAACAGACTTTATGGATTTGATGACTAGTGACGTCAGCTGATTATTGTCCAAATTCAACCGAAGGACGATGCTCTTATCTGACAAACTAAAATTCTTCAGCTGATTTCCATTCAAAATCAATGTTTCAATCCCATACGCCCCTCGAAACGTGTCCGGATGCAGGTGTAGAAGTCGATTGTTAGCCAAATTAACCTCACGAATCCGTTGAAGTCTGGAAAATACTTCCGGATCTAGACTCTCTATCAGATTGTTATCTAAAGCAACTGCCTCCAGATATTGATTATTTTCAAACATATCCTTGCGGAGTGTCTTTATCCTATTATAGGACAAAAAAATCTTGTCTAATTTAGCCAATCCTTGAAATGCAAACTCAAAAATTATCGCTATTTGATTCCTACTGAAATCGATCCGAACCAACGATCTAGCTTTCCTGAAAGCAAACGGTTCTACGGTTCTTATATTGTTGTTACTTATATTGAGAAAGGATAAGTAGTTCATCTGGTCAAATGACAAAATCCGTGCAATATTTACAATTTGCGTAAACGACACATCTAACCTCCTGAGATTTGGAAAATTATGAAACAGATTGTAAGGCACATGCCACATTATTGAATCGTAGAACTTCATGAATCTGGTCATATTCGCCTTGGTGTTGTTTACCACATTGATTTCTCGAAGACCGTGTGCATAGAAATCACTCACAGTACAAAAAGCATCCTGACTCTCGTATTTACTTTCAGATTCATCGCAATTAAATAGAATATCTTCTGCCATGCCCACTGACAGACACAGTATCATGGACAAAACAACCGAAAATTTCAACCACATAGCTTTCAATAAAAAAAAAAAATTACAAAACCGGACTATCCCGCTGAGCAGACAATCTAAAACTGAAAGCCAAAGAGGCAACATTCTAAAGAAGGAATCGCGTTGGACCTTATCAACTGCAGAAAAGAAAGGAAGCCGGTATTTATGGGAGTGGTTATCTGTAGAACATAAATATGAATTCTAACGGACTATAGAAAATCTGTAGACGAAAAACGGAAGAAAAGTAGTGGTAGCTCTCCCTCTGCTTTTCTAAATGTATTTATAGATTTATCAGAGAAGAACGCAGTGGCTCCATTTGTCGAAACTTCTTGAGATAATATACAAAGCATCTCAGCATTTCATATGCATAGATGTAAGCGGTATCAATCTGTGATAGATGTAAACGAGAACTCTTATAGAGAAGAGGCAACAATCGGCAAAAAAAATCCACAAAAATGGCTTTTTATGGATTTTAAGAATTTATGAAATTCGCCTAATAAAGGCGGAAGCTTTACTCTTTTTCTTATATGAGAGAAGGTGTTACGACAAAGCACCTATGAAGCATATCTCTAATTACCACCAACAACAGTAGTGGATTCCTCTTTAAAGCTCAAGTTCCTTTGGTAGCCGATAAAATTCTGCAAACAATAAGTGAGTGTGACAAAGATTTGTGTATATTTGGTACACCTCAAGCCGTAATGAAGATGATTCTTCACTGTGTACCCTTTTCCTTTTTTTTTTTTTGTTAATGAAGGTGAAAATCTCGAAAGACACAGTGGGGTTCAAAACCACCTCCCTGAAGTGATCGACAAAAGATTTTGTTTTCAACGTTAAGTCGGTTTTGAGAAGGAATTATAATTTAAATACGGCTCTCATAATTGTCAAATAAAAATTTCATGAGGTTTGGTTCTTCTTAACCTACGAATATTATTTCGTACATTTAAGACGTCATCTATTTCAGGATTAATATGCATTTGCAAACGCTCGTTGTGACGCATTGCATACTTCTTAATCACATCTGTTACGAGGTCAATCTGCAAATCTCGATGCAAGTCACTATTTCTAATATTCCATGGGGAATTCACTATTCCCCAAAGGACCTTATTTTTAAATGTTTGTATTATTTGTACATTCGTTTTCCTTTCTAAACGGGTTTTAGTATCTGATTATATAATAGGATTTTATTCCCAATGAACAGTTCTGAGTTATATCCTAACAACCAATAAAGTTTTCTATATTTTTTTTTAGGTCTTCTACATTATTTTTCAAATGTTCCTTCCATTTCAGTATAGCATCCAGATTCATACCCAGATACTTAGCTGTGTTAGTGTAAGGAACTACTTGGTTTTTAATAACCATGGGAACATTCGTTATTTTTTTATTTGTAAAATTGATATGGGTGGACTTTGACTCATTAAGTTTGCTATCGCTGCGTCCAATCACATATCTCGTTAATTGAATTTTGTAGCTTTTCTGTTGCTTTAGCCACACATCCATCTGTTGATAGAAGAGCAGTGTCGTCTGCAAATGTGGCTATCATGGTATCACTCGCACGTGGTATACACTCGTTTATAATAAGTATAGGGTATATCCTAGAACACTTTCCTGCCCTCCTAAACATTCGCCCTCCTAAACATTTGATAAAAAAAAATGAATATTCAGAACTATTAGATCAACTGGGACAAAAGTTCATCATCGGTGGAGACTTTAATGCGAAAAACACATATTGGGGATCAAGGTCAACGACAACCAAGGGAAGAGAACTCCTTAACGCAATAACCGAGAAAGGGTGTGAAGCCTTACCTACAGGAAAGCCTACTTACTGGCCGACGGATTCGCATAAAATCCCCGATCTCATTGACTTCTTCATAGTTAAAAATATCTCAAGAAACTCTTTGCAAATTGAAGAAAGTCATGATTTAAGCTCGGATCACTCACCTATCCTACATTATCCAGAATGTAAGTAATCCAGCTCTTATTAGTAAACGCACGGACTGCGTAAGCTTCAAATCAAGTCTTCAAGAAAGGATAGAACCACGTACACCAATACGATCTAACGAGCAACTAGATTCAGAGCTCGAGCAATTTATCAGAGATATCCAAATTTCGGCTTGGGAAAACACTTCTAACATCAAAAAACAATTGAAGCGTAACTACTACCCTCTCGAAATTAGAGAGTTAATTGCCGAAAAGCGGAGAGCGAGAAAGAAATGGCACCAAAGCAGAGCCCCGCAGGATAAAAATAAGTTTAATAATCTGGTACAGCAACTTAGAATTCTGAAATTAATTCATTTTTACAAAATCTTAGCCACAATAAAAACACGGAGTACTCGCTCTGGAAAGCCACTAAGAAATTGAAGAGACCAATCATTCACATTCCTCCAATCAAACAACAGGATGGAAAGTGGGCTAAAAGTAATAAGCAAAAAGCTGAAAGATTTGCAGAGTATCTGGAAACAATTATTCGACCAAACCCAGGAGAGCATGGGCCTAGCGAAGAACTAGCAGAAGAAAATGAAGAAATACGCACCACATCGTCATCTGAAGTAAGACAATAAATAAAAACTTTAAATGCGAAAAAAGCGCCAGGATTTGAATTGATAGCTGGTGAAATTCTCAAGCAACTCACAGAAAAAGGAATCGCGAAGCTTACATGCATCATCAACGCTGCATTTAAATTAAAATACATTCCACAGTTATGGAAAGTAGCTGAAGTTATCATAATAACCAAACCGGAAAAACCACCTCACTAAGCATCATCCTATAGGCCAATATCTTTGCTGCCTATAATGTCCACACTTTTTGAAAGACTGCTATTAAAAAGGCTACTACCAACTATAGAACGGAAACATATTATTCCAGACCACCAATTTGGCTTCCGAGTGAAACATTCAACCATTGATCAGGTACACCGAATAACAAACATTGTTGAAAAAGCACTAGAAGAGAAAAAAGTTTGTTCTACAGTCTTCCTCGATGTAGCACAAGCATTTGATAAAGTTTAGCATGAGGGATTAGTCCACAAACTAAAAAAGATACTAAATTTTAAGATCATACATTTCGGACAGATACTTCTGCATAAAAAAGTAGTGGCCCGAGATATTCGGAGCTTAAAGAAACCAAAGCTGGAGTACCCCAAGGGAGTGTTCCTGGGCCAATATTATATCTCTTGTATACCCACGATATTCCAACACGGCTTTAATGGCAGTTGCGGAAAGTAATGTGGACTCAACTCATAAACTACAAGAGGCGATCTCGCGTATTCAAAATTGGACAAGAAAATGGCGAATACGATTAAACGAATCAAAATCAGTACATGTTGATTTCACAAATAAAAAAGTAGAGCACATACCAGTGTATATTAACAACCAAGCCATACCATACGCAAATTGTGCAAAGTATCTTGGTATGACTTTGGATGCGAAACTTCGATGGAAAGCCCATGTCAAGAAAAAAAAGAGAGGAGATTGGTATTCGCTACAGAAAAATGTACTGGATGATAGAAAGACAATCTTGTCTATCTTTAGTTTCTATGTTTACTGTCGCTACTTGCATTCTTGGTTTTGCTATTTTTGGCAATTCATAAGGCTCCAAGGTACTTTTCACAATTTTTTTGTTTTTCTTCATTTCATTTCGAAAACTTATAGCTAACAGTGTTTTTTTAAATTCATACGTTACTAAGAGATACTATAAGACTTCAAAGAAAATAGTTAGGAACATCCGATTGCCCGCAGGACAGGAGTTGGATGCACCATTCATTAAATTACAAACAAAAATGATTTACTATTGATGGGGATCAATTATTAATGCATAACGAATTGAATATTTAAGTGTAAGCAACAAATTAAAGAATTACAATGATATACAATTATTAATAATTAATTGCATACCAATTAACTCAAAGAATGGCATTCGACATCATATTTATTTCATCATGGTTACACGAAAAGAGAAAAAGTTTTACCTTACTTAGGAAAACTGTTTTGACTCTTTCGCATCTTAGACTTTCTGGCAGGCTATTAAATAAACGATTTGCAGTAACATTATAAGAGTGAGAAAAGTGCGATTTACTTATGCCAGGATCACAACCGGAGGGACCTTTTAAAACATCAAACTCTCCAAAAGACGTAGTGCTTCGATTGGTAGCGCCCATTTCAGGAACGGGCCGGAATATTACTACCGATAATTGGTATTGATGATGAGTTACAAAAAAAACTTAACGACTGTGGGAACCACCCAAATTCATAAACACCAGAGTCAGAGAAGAGAAAAGCACACCATTCAGGTATTCCACTACATCTACTATTCTCTCCAACATTCCAATAAAAAAAGGAAGGAATGTGGTTCTTTACCTTCCATGCATCTGAATTCTAGCACCATTGACACATTAACTGGTATCAATAAAACGCCAGAGATTATTACGTTCTACAATTCAACAAAGGGCGTTTGTCACCACCTGAATTTCGACCTATTTCTATTCCACCGTTTTTAACCAAAGTCTTTGAGAAAATTCTTCATAAGCAAATGACAGTTTTTGTTAAAACTAATAAACTATTGAATATCCAACAGTCAGGTTTCAGAGAAAATCATAGTTGTGTCTCTGCTATTTTAAAAATAGTAGATGATCCGAGAAGTGCGATGGATAATGACTTAATATCCTTTCTTGGGCTCCTAGACTTCTCAAAGACATTTGACACTGTCAATCGCGGAATATTTTTCTTAAAACTGAAGCGGATTTTCCATTTTAGTAAGTCCGCAGCTAACTTGATTCTTTCATATTTAAGTGACAGAAGTCAAGCCGTATCGGTTGGTGAAAACACCTCCCGGTACTTACAGCTAATGTCAGGAGTACCACAGGGATCAATTCTCGGGCCACTACTTTTTGTCATGTTTATTAATGATCTCCCGCAAGTCGTCCAACACTCATCAATACATTTATATACTGACGATGTGCAGATTCGGTTGAGCTGCAAACTGGGAATGTTAGAAGATGGAGTAGACAAACTTAATAACGACCTCAAGCAAATGTCGCACTGGTCCGCAAAAAATCACCTACAACTAAATCCAACGAAGTCAAAGTGTTTAATAGTCTACAAAAACAAGCTTGACTGTAGCTATTTCCCAGCTTTGTATCTAGGTAACACTGTTCTGGAATACAACACTTACATTGGAGCTATAATCTCCAGTAATTTGAGTATGGAACCGCATTTGGCTGAAAAACTTCTGCAATCTAAAAGTGCAATTAGTTCAACGTGGAGAAACTGTTTCCAAAACCGCAGTATACCTCACAGTGTAAAATGCCAAGTATTCGAAGCAGTTTCAAAGTAAATTCTTTTTTACGGAGTACAAGCATAGGGTCATACGTGGTATGATACATTAGAAAAGCTGCAGAGATTCTATCTACGAAGGACCTTTCGATTGCCTACATTCAGTATGGGAGAAGAACAATTACCAAAGATTGTTACCAAGTATGCAGTAATTACGAGAAGTCTGTGGCACAAAGCGGTACTAAATTTGGCGAAGAGTTATGAATACAACTTGAAATTAGACTGGAATGCGCGAGATAGTTGGAAGGATAGACTATATGATTTCCTGACGCATTTAGATTCATGTATTCGATAAAAATATATTGAGCAAACGGATGCGTCAACCCATAGGGAAATATATAAGACACTGCAGTTCAACCTTGGCTCGCTGACAACTTTAAAGACTCGAATAAAATAGGATTCATATCTACAATTTTTTGCGCAAGGGGAGAGCTATTACCATTAAACTTTGTGGCACATAGAGAAGTCTTCTCGGTTTTATGTGTAACTGTGTAACATGTCACAAAGGGATGCATAGGAGTTTGTCTGAATTTGCGTGATATTAGGAGGTCCTGCTTTGAGAAAATCATCCTGTCAACTGAAGAAATCAACGAACTACTAAACGGGTCCAATTGGAAAGCTCATCATATTGTGAAATAACTTTAGCTTACCGAAAAAGAATTATGGAGGAAGATTTTTAAATGAAATATAAAAACATGTTAGTAGTCTTTGGCAGACGGCTTTTAGCCATGTCATGTAAGATAAGATTAATACGTTTTTTTTTGTAATGAAATGGAATGAATAAAATCTATCATCTATCTCTCTATCTGTTCTGGAATATGTCGAAAATGCGAAAAACTCAGGTATTTGGTTCAATGCGATACTCACATGGGACCAACATATTCAGATAATTATTGGCAAGATATACGGATGTTTACGTCCCCTCTCACTGACAAAGCACTTTACACCTAAGCATATTAGTCTTAGCTTTGCAAAAACTTTAATTTTGCTAATCGCCACCTACGGATATAAAATTTTTTGTTGTCATAATTCAGAAAGACGAAGGAATCTTACAGTGGCCTTTCTTAAACGATTTGATCATATTTCTGGATAAACTAACACGATTCTAGGTTTGTAACCATTAAACAATATCTTGATTTGCAAAGAGCCTCAGTATCTGTATGAAAAACTTCAGTTCCCAACTTATTATTGTTCTCTGGTTTTTATTCAACCAAGGTTTATTTATTTTTTTTTTTAAGAGAGATGGGATACGATCTTGTTCGACCTCACATATTAAAAACAGCTACTGAGACAACATTGTCGAGAGAGTTAAACAAAAAAAAAAAAGTTGCAAGGATCGCAGACAGTGACAGCTTCGAGACCATAATCAACATCATCAGCAAATTCAAGCAGGTGTACAGTTTGTTCAATCTAACAAAAAAATGAAAAACTTCATAATTCCACGTACATAGAACTTCTGATCTTTATCGGCAAAAAACTGAATTAAGTGCGTTTTCATAGCGTCATCATCACTGAAAGTTTTACCATCCAAAGAGTTTTGGAAAGATCGAAATAAATGATAATCTGATGGAGCAAGGTTACTGCTATATGGTGAATGTAACATCAATTCCCAACCAAGCTCCAATAATTTTTGGCGAGTGACCAAAGATGTACATATGTGGCCAATCGTTGTCCTGGTGAAAAATGACACCTTTTCGATGGATCAACTCTAGCCGTTTTTCGTTGATCGCTGTATATAATCTGTCCGGTTGGTGACAGTACACATCCGAATTGATCGTTTGATTCTTTGGAAACAGCTCAAAATGCACCACACCTTTCCAATCCCATCAAATTGAGAGCAAAATCTTCTTTTGGTGAATATCAGCTTTCGAGGTGAATTATACTGGCTCATCAAGCCTGGCCCAATATCGTTTTCGATTGATGTTAATGATTCGTTTGAAAAAAAAAGGGTTGGATTCATTGCGTCTAAGACGCAAATTGCAAGCGTTGGTGCGCTTCTTTAAATGAATTTCTTTCAAATCATGTGGAACCCAAATATCAAGCTTTTTTGACGAGTTTCATACGTTTTAAATGTTTCTCAATCGCTGTATGTGACACATTTAACTTTTTTTTTTGCTATCTCTCGTACAGTTACATGACGATCCGACTCGATTATGGCTTTAATTTGATCATCGTCAAGCTCATCTGGTCGACCTGATCGTTGTTCATCTTTCAGTGAAAAATCTCCGGAACGAAATTTGCTTATTTATACTATTTAGCAGCTTGCGCTGCGTTCTTTCCTTTACGGAAATAAAAAAGTGAAATATGACGAAAATGCTCGTTTTTGCACTCCATATTAAAACTGACACCAAACTAAAACCTTTTCACAAAAATAAGCACAATTTGCTTATAAAGCAAAGTAAGACTGACAGCTAGCAAATGTCAAAAGGAAAAAGACAGAAGCCATTGAAATATATGGCCAAAGACATCTATGTGTGAAATCGACAACTACTTAGCTGCCAACTTATATTTTAATACTGTTTCAAGTTCTTTCATATTTTCTTTAAATAAATAAAGCCATTCAAACAAAATTTCATTTCAAAAATACATACTGAAAGCATTATTTTGGAAAGTACGACTAATAGTTCATTCAGGGTCTCAACATTAATTGTTTTAACATTATTCTACAACAGAATGATATCATAATGACAAATTGACCGTAAAACCAAATAGCAGAGGAAAGCTTTGCGTAATAAAGCAAAATCATTATAGGATGTTGTCAGCACCCCACGTACCTACTTACAGGATTAAAGGACTATCTAAAGAGGCTTAACTAGAACTTGCCAGGGGCTAATTTTTAAACATTAACATTAAGTCATAAAGTATCAGAAAACGTGTCGCTTTTAAATCTAAAAATAATCTTTGAACCGTAAAAAGCAGCTCATATTATTCTGTGCACGGCTCCTAAAATATGATATTCAGACGTACGCAAGTAGTTACATTATATGGTAATGTAAGTAATAAAACTAAAATCCTAGCAACGAAAGGAAATGCCAATCGTATTTGAAACTAATGGTATTGCCATAACTGAAAAGGGATTGTTTAATCGTTCCAGTGCGGACTGTACCGAAGTTGAAGAGATTGACTCATGCCATAGTCGTGCAATACTTAGACAGATCAAATCTTTAAAATATATACC
This sequence comes from Pocota personata, assembly GCA_963082735.1. Classification (NCBI taxonomy): domain Eukaryota; kingdom Metazoa; phylum Arthropoda; class Insecta; order Diptera; family Syrphidae; genus Pocota; species Pocota personata. Next base: position 37,108,486 of record OY720431.1, read on the forward strand.
TCCATACGAATTCAGAAATTGAGGTCGATTGCTTTCTGGCTTTCAAAAAGCAAAAAAAAAATCAAAGTTGTAATCGTAGTTACATTAGACAGCAATGTAAGGCTAAGACAAACGCAGCTGCTCCCGAGCAACACAAACAAACCTAAATATCTATCCCTTGACCTTGCTGTAATTACAAACGTGATCCGAATCGAAAAATAATTTATCAATTCCCAAAAACATTTATCTTTTATTTTTCTTTACTATATACCCACGAACTAATAACTAAAATTTCTCACCTTGAGTGCGTCCAATGCCAGTTAATCCATAAATAATCCACAACACAAAAATGTAAAAAAAAAATATATTAACCACTTAGAATACTAAGTTCGTTCGTTCCACGACCGATATGTGTTTGAGCTTCAGCCGTCGACTAATAACTGTTACAAGCTAATTATATATAAAATTTACATTAAAATGTCAGTGCTCCATGGCGGTGTTCATGGTCGCATTAGACCGAAACACAATGCTCCCGTTTCGCCCGAATTGTCCCGTGTAGCTCATTCGTTCGCATTTGATATATTTCACTATTATCGCGACGATACAAATGCAGATGAGGATAATCATTAGGATTTTTAAAACCAACAGATAGACCTCCAAACGCTGGCCGTGCACCTTTAGGTGTGTGATGGTGTTTTGCAAAGTCTGAATGTTCGAGTCTTCCGTAAGGTTGGCGTGAGTGTCCTCACCATGCCTAGTACTGATGCAGGTGATGTCTCGAATGTGAGTGGACTCCACAATGGAGGTTTCTGGCTCTATGTGAAGCTCAACGAAGGTAGATAGGAAAGGCGGTGACAGAATGTAATGAAGGTAGGAGCAGTTGAAACGGTTCTTCGAGAGACCGACTTTTACCAGTCCCGGGAAGGCATATGCGAAAGTGGACTTTCCATGAATTTCAGTCAAATTGTTCCCATCGATGAAGAAATTCTTCATCTTTGCCATGTAGGGGAAGAAGATGCTTAGATCTAAGTCCATAATGTTGTTGAACGAAAGGTCTAGTGTTTCTAGGCTGGTCTGCTTGGAGAACATGCCAAAGCTGATTTTGGAAATGTTAGTGCTGCGTAGATAGAGTTCCTTGAGGCGGCGTAGCTTGTCAAAAGACGTGATCTTCAGTGGGCCTATATTATTGTACGATAAATCGAGCACCGTGATCGTTGTCAGATTAGTGATGTTCGAGATGTCTGTAAAGTAATTCTTGCCAAGGATAAGCCTCTCCAAGAAGTTGGCATTTAGAGCGGTAATCGAAGAGATGCTGTTGTTCTCAGCTTGAACAGACTTTGTGGAGTTGATGGCCAGTGACGTCAGCTGATTATTGTCCAAATTCAACCGAAGGAGGATGCTCTTATCTGTCAAACTAAAATTCTTCAGCCGATTTCCATTCAAAATCAATGTTTCAATCCCATACGCCCCTCGAAACGTGTCCGGATGCAGGTGTAGAAGTCGATTGTTAGCCAAATTAACCTCACGAATCCGTTGAAGTCTGGAAAATACTTCCGGATCTAGACTCTCTATCAGATTGTTGTCTAAAGCAACTGCCTCCAGATATTGATTCTCTAAAAAGATATCCTTGCTGAGTGTCGTTATCCTATTATAGGACAAAAAAATCTTGTCTATTTTAGACAATCCTCGAAACGAAAACTCATTAATCTCCGCTATCAGATTCCTACTCAAATCGATCCGAACCAACAAGCTAGCTCCAATGAAAACCGACGTCTCTACGGTTGTTATATTGTTGTTACTCATATTGAGAAAGGATAAGTAGTTCGCAGAGGCAAATGTATTCCGTGGAATATCTAAAATTTCCGTAAACGATACATCTAACGTCCTGAGATTTGTAAAATGATCAAACAGCTTGTACGGCAGATACAATAGCCTTGAATCGTAGAACTTCATGAATCTGGTCATATTCGCCTTGGTGTAGTTCATCATCTTGACATTTTGACTATGGGTCACATAGAAACCACTCACAGTACAAAAAGCATCCTGACTCTCGTAGTTACTTTCAGATTCATCGCACTTAAGTAGAATATCTTCTGCCATGACCACTGACAGACACAGTATCATGGACAAAATAACCGAAAATTTCAACCACATAGCTTTCAATAAAAAAAAAAATATACAAAACCGAACTATCCCGCTGAGCTGACAATCTAGAACTGAAAGCCAAAGAGGCAACTTTCTAAAGATGGAATCGCGTTGGACCTTATCAAGTGCAGAAAAGATTACTTTGTTCCATACCCAGAGCAGAGTGATAAAACCGAGGGTTATGCGCATTATGAGGTTGAATGCGCTGCTGCCGGTCAAAGTGCTTTGTATGATAAAATAATTTATATTTCATTCACTGACTTGAGATAAAGTTTGCTTTTGTTAAAATAGTCAACTTCAAGTTCAAGCTAGGATTGTGGGAGTTTATCATCAGCTAAAGTGCCTGGTAACGTGGATTGCACGAGACCTGCAAAAGTTTTCTAGAGATTGCACCACGATGTCAGCTTCCTATTGTAATGTGTTGCAACTATTCGTATGGCTGGGTCTGTTAGTGTCGGCCTTGGGTGCAGTTTTTTTTTTTTTGTTTGTTATATATCCCAGCTTGTATCTTTGGTAGTTCATTCGGAAGCGGGTATTTATGGAAGCTGCTATCTGTAGTACATAAATATGAATGCTAACGGACTATAGAGAATCTGCAGACGAAAAACGGAAGAAAATTGGATAAGCTTCGTAATGAAAATAAGTGGTAGCTCTCTCTCTCTTTGCTTTCTGAATGTATTTATAGATTTATCAGAGAAGAACGCACTGGCCCCATTTGTCGAAACTTCTTGAGATAATACAGTCTATACAAAGCATCTCAGCATTTCATATGCATAAATGTAAGCGGTATCAATCTGCGACAGATGTAAACGACAACTCTTATAGAAAAGATGCAACAATCGGCAAAAAAATGCACAAAAAAAGGCTTTTTATGGATTTTAAGAATTTATGAAATTTGCCTAATAAGGCCGGAAGCTTTACTTTTTTTCTTATATGAGAGAAGGTGTATGAAACAGGTGGAGTCATGTTGTATCTTATGCTTCTTTGCGACAAAGCACCTATGGAGGATGTCTCTAATTACCACCAACAACAATAGTTGACGCGAGGTCAAAAGGTTTTTTCCTTTGCAGACGACGAATTGAATTGTTCGCGTCAAGCAGTTGATTGACGGTACGGTTACAATGGTCGTGAGCACGATCTTTGTGTTTACGGGCAAATTTTGTTATCTCTTCGACAACGCTGGGAATTGCCAGGTCCCGATGACTATCTTCGTTACGTACGTATCACGGTACGCTAACGACCGTTCTAAGAACTTTATTTTCAAAAGTTTGTACGATATTTCTATTTCCTTTCCTGGTACAACCCCATAGTTGTAGACCATACGTCCACACTGGCTTTAGCACTTGCTAATAGATAAGCAGTGTGTTATGTAGGCTCAACTTCGAATGTTTTCCGAGTAGCCAGTACATTTGTCGGTATTTGTTTTCGAGCTCGTCACGTTCTTTTTTTACGTGCGATTTCCATTTGAGCCTAACATCTACAGTCATTCCTAGATATTTTGTTTCCTTTGCGTGTTGCAGTTTTTCAGTTGCTGCTTCAATTGTATCGCCCGTTGTCAATATCGCCGTATCGTCCGCAAACGTGGCGACGACGCAGTTTCTTTCCTGCGGGATATCACGCGTGTAGAGTACATATACAAGCGGGCCAAGAACACTTCCTTGTGGGACTCCGGTCGCAATCTCCTTGAAATCAGAGTAATCATTGCCGTGCTTAACAGGAAAAAGTCTTTCGGTGAGGTACGATCGTAAGATTAGAAAGAGTTGCCGTGGCAGTAGTCGTTGCAATTTATACTCCAAGCCTTCGTGCCAAACCTTATCGAAAGCTTGTGAGACGTCAAGAGATACGCCACAACAAATCTTTTTTTCTTCGAAAGTTTTCTCAATCACGTCAGTTATTTTGTGGACTTGGACGATTGTAGAATGTTTGATTATAAATCCAAACTGATGGTCAGGAATCAGACGCCTTTCATCGATTACGGGTTGCCGTCATTTAGAAAGTAGTTTTTCGAATATTTTAGAGATAACCGGCAGAGAAATAGGCCGGTATGATTTCTTCTCATTCAGAGGTTTGCCTGGTTTCAAGACCAGTATAATCTCGGCGACTTTCCCATTGCCTCGGAACGTAGAGCAATCTGAAGAAAGCATTAATCAAATATAGCAGTTTCATCAATCAGTTAAATCAATGCAACTTTTTTTGCTTTAAAGTTGTCAGATGTCGTGACTGGGGAGTCGGGCGTTATCAAAGGGCCGCCGTATGGCTTAAACGTTTCTTCTAAGTGCAAAGCAAAGAGTTCATATCTACTTAGATTTAGATATAAGTTGTTCGAGAATTCGTTTGTTCGTTTCACATTGTTCCTCGAACTTAGCGTAAATGCAGTTCAGAATTTCTTTCAATGGATCAGAGAGAGGGTGGCCCGTTGTTTCGTTTAGTTGCTTTGACTGCAGCCTGAGAATACGTCAGAAAACTTGGATTCGTTGGCTTATCCGAGGTTATTTTTCATTCAGTCTTTTTAGTGGAACTATCTACAACTGAATCTGTTAATCAAAGGTTCTGTAGCAAAGGGAACTCTCAGACTAAGAAAATCAACTTTCAAATCATATACAGATTAAGTTGAGGCGATAGAACTCTGAAAGCCATACACAGTAACATTAGACTCAACAACCCCCATTATGATTTCAACTGGAATATACAGATCCTTTATCCCAGTAATCAAATAATGTGATAAGTAATCACGGAATCACAGGACCGGGAGCAGATCTCTACACAGAAGTACTAGAGACCTGTTATCCACTGGTGAAGTAAGAACAGGTGTCGTAAGACTCCTCTGGTTACTACTACCTCGCACCGACAAAACACTCCGGAAAACGTTGTGGTAATAGTTTACAATCTTGTCGGACACGTCTTCGAATGCAGCACGTGACCAACCTACGTAAGCCGGACCAACGCCGAATGAGCTCTCTATAGTACACTTCAGAAGGACTTCTTGAGATATATAGTCTACACATTGTTCGATGATTCCAAGGAAGGAGGAGCAGAAGCGGAAACTTGAATGCTCATTTTCGAGAGTACATATTTGTAGATGTTCCTAAATGTGTTCGGTAAGAATGCAGATACCTCTTCAGTTCTCACACTCTATTCGGTTGCCTTTGTTTGTAAACTTTGGAATAATTTTTTTTCTCTACTTGCCAGGGAAACTTTTTGTATGAGTTTGTATAGAAGTTCTACTGATGTTGTTGACTTAACTTTTTAGAGTTCCGCTGGAATGCTGGATACTTTGATAGCTTAAAAAACCTCATACTTCCTAAAATGCGTGACGAGAATCCTGGAATCTATAGCTCATCCCGGCTTTGGGGCATACCTCCATCTCTTAGATGCTACTCATTCGAAACCAGCAGGAAACCATCAACATTTTCTGACATAGTATTGACGCTAACCTATGATGACCTATCAGCTCATTGGTGACTCTGTAGATAGTCCTGCCGGCTTATATTCTCTTGTCACGATGACATCTCTACTTTTTTTTGTCTCAATCTCACTTCTACCTTCTGTATGGATGGCTGCAGCTATCTGCAGTGAACAACGTGCAGCTACTGATAGCCTCTATACCTTGAGCAAGATAGTCCCTAAGCTACTTACGCAGTATTGTATTGTGACGGTGTCTTACAATCAATATCCTATCGTTGAAAGGCTTCCACTATCTGAGGCCTCTACATGTGTCTGGATATACTTTCGCCAGTCTAAGATTACTTTCTGATGATTTTTTAATAATAGAGTAAACCTCTTACCACCGTATTTCACTTAACCGGAAGACGTAAGGCTTATTCTGCTTGGCACATCCTCAGAGGGGAGCTCACATTCCAGAACCAAGCTTTAGACGATCAGCAGTTTCCTGACCACTCGCTATTGACATCGAAACTCAAGTATCTTGAATATGGTCATCAGATACCTAGAAGACAATTTAAGAAGGCTAAATGTGCTCTCAATAAGCAATTCTCCAGCGTCTTCCAAAGAGATATTCATAATATGTCGCACAGCAAAGCTGCCTTGAAAGCATGGGAATGACCAAGCAAACTCAGCAATCTAAGCAACATCATGGATGGCAGACCACATCGGAGTGGATAAAGAAGTTGTCAATGAATAGGCTTCTAAGCTGGGGAAAATGATGCGGCAACCCCTTTCGTATGACTAAATCCTTTATATAGGATAATGAGTGGCTCAGAATGCTTTTGACTCAGAAGACGCCTCGTGAAGGAGTCTACCAGTTTGACGAGAGAAATCTTCTTTCTCTAGATTTGATCCAGGTTCTTAACATTCTAAGGGAAACTAAGCTGGACGAGAAGCTTTAGTCCAAGAATAGCCTCGTACAACGATAAGACGGCGCACAATAGATATTCTTCGCACAATTGCGTCTACTGCCGGCTATTCGTTCATTCAAGATGGAATACACTCCATGCACCGACTTTTGTAGTTAGTCAATTGTCTAATGGAGGTGAGTAGTAGTAGTAGCAGTGGAAATAATTTAACCATGATCTCATAAGCTTGTGACAGCTTTAGGCCAAGGCAATTTATTTTTCCTAAACACTCCTGCCTCGCAATCTTAAAAGATTTGATTTCAAAACTTTTGTCTTAACACAACCTAAGAACCCACAGAAGATAAAGTCTGGAACCTTTCCACTTAAACAAATACACGAGAATAAAAGACTGTGACCTTCAGTGCATTCTTCTGTCAAACTTATTTATTCATATCGTTTCGTAATTCAACAACCAATTCCTGACGTCTTCCAATTACTTCAACAAGTAGGGGGAAGTGTAGGCGGCTGCGTATGGAGATGCGTAGGCGGCAGCATATGGAGCAGCATAACCAGCAGTGTATGGGGCAGCATATCCGGCAGTGTAAGCAGCAGCAGCGTATGGAGATGCTACAACTGGAGCAGCTGCATATGGAGCAGCGGCATAAGGAGCAGCAGCATATGAAGCAGCAACATAGGGTGAAGCAAAGTTTCCATGATATTCCCGTGAGTATACAGCAGAAGCTGGTGCAGCAGCAATCAACGGCGAACTATAAGCCAATGGAGCAACAATGCCAGGCTTGGCAGCAGCAAGGGCAACCAATGCCATAAGGACAACAGCGACAAATTTGAACATATTAAGTGATTGAATTAATTTGGTTGCTTTCGAGTAGAAGACGAACTGAACTATGCCTTACTTACCGCCGTGGTAGCAAGCTTTATAGTTAAAATGAAAAAAAAGTGACGAATCCTTGGTACCACCATATCAAGCAGACGGACCTTCAAAATACTTTTCGTCATCAAAATCGAAAGTGTAGACATGGCGAATGGCGAAAAAATTACAATCCATCGGCCAAAATATTTTCATACTCGTACACACCTCCCATGCACACAGATACTTATTGAGTTTCTTTGATTATGCAACGAACTACCTGGTCTGAGTAGTCCGTCTTGCATACTGATTACGGGATTAGAGCGACTGAGTGATTTACGAATCGTAAACGTGTTCAAAATTAATTGTCTATCGATGGATACGTTGATGCCTAGCCAGGTTACTCGTAGTTTTGACAACATTTTTATTTTGACAGAATTCCATTTGAGCATAAAACATATCGGATCCGTGGATCTAATGCTTATCTACTCGTATTGCGGATTCTCTGGTGGATCCGTTGAAATTGTTTTTATGGCTATTTAATAGCAAAGCGCGTAATTCATGTGGAATATATGCGAACGAAGTGGGTGGAATACTAATGCCAGGGATTTTTACTCTGGACTCTGGTGAAAGGGAAGGGTAATTGAACCGGAATTAACATTGAACTACAAAAGATGTTCCGAGAGGTCAGCCTAAGTGGAGAAATGGTCGACATGTTGGGTGTACTCGTATCAGTCCACAGTCGATTCGGCATTTCTGACGCACTGCTTCAGAGCTTTCACATTCAATGCAGTAATGTGAAAATTGCTCTTGAAATGTCATTTTCACTGTCAATATCTACACTATGCCACACCAATAAATCGACATGTTGGGTGTAACATTAAGATGCCCGTATTTGGCGTTGCAGTCCAGAGTCGATTAGGACTGCATTTATGACACATTCAATGCAATAATTTGAAAAGTATCTCGCTCTTGAAATATCAATTTCATTGTCAATATCTAAACCATGCACACCAATAAATACGAGTAAGAAAAGACATTTCTCAAAAAGTGATGGAAAATATCGATGTGTCTTAAGCCAAGCTTAACACCTTAAGACATTAGACTTTTAACAACCAAAAGTATGACTTGAAAAAGTAGTTTGCAGAAAAGTGATCCGAGCACCTAAAAGCAGTTTATGAAAAGTTGACAGCCAGCTCCAAGAAGCATACCATGTTTACAGTATTTGGGTTCCATCATTAATAAAACTGCAAGTACTCGTATCCTGAAATGCGGTAGGCAGCATCTCGAATGAGTAGTTGTTTAATAAAGAATAATTACAGTTGTTTAGTTAGATACTCAAGCAAGGTAGGAATGTATAGGCTCTGGGTTCTGCACAAGCGTTTCACAAATCATGTTTCGCGGGACGCTAAGGTTTGTTAAGTGAGGTAAAATATATAATTTAAGTGCGCCAAAGGGGGTATGAATACCCTTAAATTATTTCAGTGCACCGGCATTTTGTAGAAAGTGAGAGAGAAAGAAAGATTGTTGTAGTGGGTTTGAAACTCTGGTGGTATAAAGTTTCAGTAAACTCCAATCTGTGAGCTTCTGTAGTAGACCTCCAGGTAGACAATGCACATTCACAAAATAGTAGGAAACGACACGCAAATGACTGTTAATATTGGACCTGCTTTTGCTATTAGCGGGAAATTAACCTCAGCGGTCAACTCACTGTGAAACGTGTAGTATGTATTTGTAGCATAGTTGGAGTTAGTTTCAAAACATTTGCAGAGATATTTACCCAATGTGGAGAATTTGTCGAAGTCTATTAACATCTCTGAGTGGATTGCAGCAAGACTTTCATCCTCATTCTCACAATTAACCTCAAGTTTAACCTCAACCTTAACACTAACCTCAACATTAAACTAAACCTCAACCACAACTTCAAGGGCAAGTTCAACCAATACCTTAACCTCAAACTCAACCTCAACCACAACTTCAACGTCAACCTCAATCTCAATTCCAACCTCAACCTCAACCTCAACCTCAACCTCATCCTCATCCTCATCCTCATCCTCATCCTCATCCTCATCCTCATCCTCATCCTCATCCTCATCCTCATCCTCATCCTCATCCTCATCGTCATTTTTCACTGGTTTCGTGAAAATTTTTGATCTCGATATTTTGTTCAAACTTGGTTTTACTTCTTTTTTTCTTTTTCTTCCTTTGCTTACGGCGAAAAATATGATCCGGAATAGAAGGATCACAACCCTCTCACTTTACTGCATGCCTACTGGTCCGCCTGCGGGGTTTGCCGGTTTGACCTCAGGAAGTACCGGCAGACTTCCCGGTTTCGGATCACAACGTCACTAAGGCCAATCGGATGCTGGTGTTTTCGCATTTGTGTGATCCAGTTGTTTCTTGGTCTGCCTTTTTTTGCTCAATTGTGTAGGAACGTCGACGGGGTTCGAAGGATCTCTCCTTTGGACATGACAATACCAGCTGAGCCGGTCGTATCATGGGTACTTTTAAATGAAGACTTGCTCGAATCTTCGAACTTTTTATTCTATCAAGCTTTGTTACTCCTGCTGTCTTGCGAAGCATCTTCATCTCAGCTGCCGTTAATTTGGTCTCATATTTTTTGTGAACTGTATGTGAGCGCCGGCCATACAACTGCGGTGTAGAGCCTTCCTTTCAGCTTAGGGGACATTTTTCGGTCACAGAAGATAGCGGAGATTTCCCGCCAATTCATCCACTCTACGCTTACACGATGATTGATGTCATCATCACAAGTTGCTTCGCTATTGATCATAGATCCCAGATATTTGAAGTTCCGGACTTGGGAAGCACTTTTCCATTCAAGTAAATGTCTGGAATAGGCCGGTGTTTTTTGAACTAATAAGGCACCTATTATCCTCCAAAACATCCACCCATACATCAAGTGCTCGTTGCAGGGATGTTTGATCTGGTCTTATGATAGCTCCACCGTCACTTTTCCTTCAAGCAGATAATCAAGGACTACAATAAATAGCAAAAGACTGAGGACGCTTCCCTGGTGTACACCGACTTTGATTGGGAACTCTTCGGTGACACCTGCTGGACATCTTACTCTTGTGCGCTACTTTGGATTGCGTTTGGTTTTGATTTACGCATGCATTCTTAAATTAAACCTGGATGCTATTGAAAGGACAAATTCTAGGTGGACAAGTGGTACAACGTGCTTAGCGACAAAACAGATTTGGAGTAAGCTGGATCTGAAATGCACTAAGAATTGGATTTCCTTCAATAGAATGCATATCAGTGTGTTATGGGTGTCATTACCGGACACTGCCTAATAGGCAAGCTTGGCGTCTTCCCAAACGATTTCTACAGAAGCTGTATGGACGAGGAGGAGGAGGAGACTATTCTTCGCCTTCTTTGCACCTACCCAACTCTCTCCCAAAAAAGGAAACTCCACTTAGAAGCCTTCTGTTTCAACGACATTAGGGACTTTCTAAGCTTCATCAGAGTCTCCAAATGGTTCAACGAGTAGGCCAGAGGCCGCTTCACAAGCCCATGTAATATCACAATGGACCTATTAATGGTCTAAGTATGTTGGCTTTTTGCTGACAGCGACCTCAACCTAACCTAACCAATATCGATTTTGAATTAGGAAATTTTTACTCGATTACCCCCCAAAGCAATGGAATGTTCTTTATCTAAAGGGTGTCAACAAATTCACGCAAGAAATAATTTTGATAGAAAACACAGGTTTTTAATTAAAAATTGTACAGGGCTATGTATGGAATAGCATATCGGGTAAATGGCCTCCATGGCTGTGCTGGCCCATACGCACTCTTTTGTCGAAATTTTGCATAAATGTGGCTGAATTTCGTTGATACAGCGCTCAATTTGCACCTTCAAGGCGTAGGTAGTCTTGGGCTTGTTGGCATAAACCTTAGACTACAAAAACCTCAAAGAAAAAAGCACAACGGCGTTAAATCGCATGATCTGGGGGGCCAATTCTGTTCACCAAAACGGGAAATTATACGACCAGGAAATGGCTCAGCTGCTCAATAAGAAAACACGTTGTTCTTTCATGTGGTACTCTATTTTTAATAACCCTGAACTGTCAGCTGTCACGCTGTCTTTTTTTTTTTCGTTGGCAACACTTTACCGCACAAATGGCACAAAATTCAAATCTTTCGTTGCAACCTCCATCTTGTCAAAAAAAAAAGTCAGTAGAACGAAATTTGACATTTGTCGTGTAATTTAAAGCATAATTGATGTTACTCGCACGTCACCTATCGTAAACTTTTGGAAGTATCATATGAACCTTTGCCGTCACAAAGTTTTATCTCAATCGGATGAACGGTCTTTGTTGTAAGGTACACACATTCACAGACCTATATAATTAGAAGATGAAAGGCTAGATCTACCAAGATTCTCATTATGCTTTCTCAGAATATCTTGCTGGTCCACTATAGATACAAACTTGTGATTATCATGGTTTTATTGAAAGTATGAAAGCTGTATGGCTATAACTCATTTCTTGTGGTGTCAAACTCAAGGCTATGATAGACTATCATATTAAGTGCGCAACTAAGTTCTCTTTTTTATGAAAATGCAACTTTATTGTGAAAAAAATTGTTACAAATGAATCATTCAAAGTATTGCCCATCGCTCGAATACAGTTACGGTAAAAGTGTTCATCCTTTGAGGCTATCCACGAATCAAGCCATTTTTTGATGTCTTCATATGAGCAGAACTGCTGATCAGCCAGACCATGTGCCATCGAACGGAACAAGTAATAATCGGATGGCACAATATCTGGGGAATATGGCGGGTGGGGTTGGACTTTCCATTTGAGCGTTTCCAGGTAGGTTTTAACAGGTTTGGCAACGTGAGGCCGAGCGTTGTCATGCTGTAGAATCACTTTTTCGTGCCTCTGCTCGATTGTGGCCGTTTTTCACGCAGTGCTCGGCTCAATCGCATCAATTGAAGTCGATACCGTTCCCCAGTGATGGTTTCGTTGAGTTTCAGCAGTTCATAATAAATGACACCGACCTGGTCCCACCACCACCTGGTCGTACACAGCATAATCTTCGCAGCGTGAATATTCGGGCGAGCCGACGACGAAGAAGCATGACCGGGCAGTCCCCATGACTTTCTTTTCTTTGGGTTGCTGTACAGAATCCATTTTTCATCACCCGTCACGATGCGATGAAGAAAACCCTTCCTTTTTTGCCGCTGGAGCAGTTGTTCACAGGCGAAAAAACGACGCTCAACGTCCCTTGGCTTCAAATCATAAGGAACCCAAGTTCCTAGTTTTTGAATCATTCCAAACGAATGCAATCGCTTGGAAATGGCTTGACGGGTAACTCCTAATGCTAAAGCAAGCTTTCTTCGAATGAAAGAAGAAAATCAACTCTTCCCCCCAAAGACGATTATTTGGCACAAAATCAGACATTTCCACACAACCAAAAGTATATGACGCCAAAACAAAATCACTAATGTGTCAAAACAGTTTGTTTGTTTATGACGTTTTGGATATGTCAAAATCGACCAGCACTTACTGGCCATCTATTGACAAACAGCGAGAACTTAGTTGCGCACCTAATATATTTATTTATCAGAGGTAGATTCGGACTCTAAAACTTTTTCATTTTCCATTTTTTAACTTTGATTAAGGGTGGATGCTGAACTTCATGAAAGTTCAGAAAAGTCTTAAAAAAATGCAAAATTTTTGAAGTAAGTGAAGTAGATTTCTAAATTCATTTCAAAACAATAGAAGATCCATTTCGCTGTTCATGGACCTACAACTGGTCTAAGTGTGTCTGTGCTTAAATGTAGACAGCGACTGGGACCAAACCTAATGTGAAAACTTAGTCAGCACTATGCCGGCAAGAATTGACGCTGTCATATTGCCTTGTTGTTGTAAGGCATACAAAATACTTTAACACGATATTCACAAAACACGTTGGATGCCTCATGCTTTTGGCCATCGTTTCAACATTTCGAAAGTCAAATAAAATACACAGCATAATTTTGTTTTAAAAAAAAAAAAAAAAAAAACATTTAATTCAGTTCAGTAACATAGGAACGACGTGCTACATTAGATTTCTAATGAATCAAACCGCCGCCGATCAATCTACCGCCAATGCCCACCGGAACACCGATTCTTAGACCAATTGGAGCAATTGGCGAACGAATAATGCCAACTGGTGCTGACAGGATTGCTGGTGCAGCAGCAACTCTTACGGTTGGGGTAAGGATTCCAGGCTCAGCGAAAACAGCGGCGATTAGGCAGAAGAAAACGACCTGAAAGGAAACAAAAGTATAATCGAACTTTCAATCCCTGTACTGTGCTATAATCCTCTTACGTATTTGAACATGTTGATTGATTGAAGTTGTTTTCAGTTGTTTGAGTACTGACGGTTGTCTGATGCCTACTGCAAGTTCGCTGAACATTTTATACAGAAACCAACTTTCAGGTTGCGTACTTTAACTCAACTGAAAGTGACTCAATCATCATCATACGCCTGGCCTTGAAATCTATGATCAACCCCTTCTAATACATCATTCGGGGAAACCTTTACCATCATGGCGTAGCGTAAAATTTCGAAATGTTGTCTTCATAAGTCTGCATGGGGTCTACAGAATGCTGTCAGACAGCGTAGGTACCAACGAAAACCAACACCACAACTGACATCCATCCACTGTGTGACGCGTATTAATTTACATTTGGTTTTTCTTACTCGTAATTTCGCAAAATTAATGCAACCACAAGAGGTGACTCCACACACACCCACCTGTATCTATGACCACCTTAAGGGGGTTGATGGTGCAATTTAAATGCGTAACGTTTTAGTCTAATAATAACGATTGTGTTTCTCATTATCATCATTATCTATGCTAGCAAGTGTGGATGACAGATGAAGCTGACAGAGAAGCCGTTTGGTGTATTTTTGGGAATCCAATTAATTGTGCTGCTGGATGAGATTAATTGCGTGTGGCAAATACGGGAAGGAAGATTCCAAATTGCGCACTTGATATCGTCGCCTTGTTGACTTCTGTGATTGAGGGCGGTTCTTCTAAGTGGCGGGCGACGCGTTGTCATCCCACTGAAGACTTGTCTCACGTGCCATACTACAACTGCGCGTCGATAATTGTGAATTCAATCAGAAAATATTACGAGCAAACAAAATAAAGAATGGAAAAGAAAGTGAAGTTCATCGATGATGATGGGTACCACTACCACTCCAACCTGCGTACGATTCGTGTTTACTTGCCGCTTATCCTCATTTTACATTCATTTATTTATTTATCTTTCTCTTTTTTTTTTTTTTTTGTCCCGCGCGGCTCCTTCGAGTGTTCGTCTAAAGCCACGTGCTGCATTTTTTATAAGCTTCATCGTCAGATTGCCAGTACAAAGGACATAAAAAAAGGATACGCGAAAGCTACGCAAGTAACAACATTTTTTCCCCTCCTTCCTTCGCATTGGAATGCAGTGCGGATAGCTTTCGGTCACGTGTAATATTTTTCGCTGAAGAATGGATTTGGTTGCATTTGAGTGCTTTTAACTTTTATGGGTTGTGTAATAGGATTTGAGTTGGATGTTTTCATACGCAGGGATAATATTTGAATTTGACAGAAGGTTTTGTTTGGGTTTGTTATAATGTCAGGGGTTGGTTTGCGCGTTTCGAAATCACGCGCTTTATTGGGTGAGCTAAGGATATGCTAAAGTCGTAAAACTTAAATTTGTAATTCAGGTGAGGTGGTGTTCATCAGTATCTAATCTGCTATTTTATATTGCTACTTAGTGATGGCTGAGCTTGTAAAGAATACGGTTGTGACACGTGTCTTGTTGTATGAAAAATTTTCCAAATACCTCTGACATTTTAGGAGTACTCGTAAGCTGGTTGGGAAATGGGGCACATCACAGCGCAACGAAGGACTTAATCAATCATTACTGACATGCAACAGGTGACTAGTGATGACAAATGGGATTGTATGGAAATTATAGTAAAATGGACTGTTAGAGCAACAATAGCTGGAAGGATTTTGGCCTGGGTTCAACTCCTTGTTGAGTATAATCAAGAAAACTTGGAGCTCTGTTCTCTTAACCAGACTTTTCAAGTCTAACATTTTTTTTTCCCCCGAGGGTTGGTGAAAAATCTTCCATTTGTACTCTTATTAGTGTCAGATTCTTACTGACTAAAAAAACACCACCCTGCGATTTAATTTGTTATATATTGCAACTAAGAAGGACCTTATCAAGCAATTTTTCTATCATGAAAAAATCTAGTTTGGCAGGTTACTTTCCACTGAAAGATCCTGCATGTTCCGCAATCTAGGCGCGGTTGATTCCTATCTCGCCAAATTGAAAGGTTTCGTCCTTTGTAGTCGGCGCAATAAATTGCGTTTATCCTGAATTTGTAGGATTGTATTGTTGAGATGTCCGATTAGTCGGTTTCTATGCTTTCTCGCGAAGCTTCTAATTCCAGCTTCGATTGTCGGAATTCCGAGATCCCTGTGGATATCATCGTTTCTAGTATACCACGGTGCGTGGACAATTTCTCTTAGCACTTTACTTTGAAAAGTTTGTAAAATATTGGCATTTGTTTTCTTGGTACAGCCACAAAGTTGTATACCGTAAGTCCACACCGGCTTTAGCACTTGCTTGTATAAAAGCAGTTTGTTCTCAGTACTGAGCTGGGAGTGTTTTCCGAGCAACCAGTTCATTTCTCTATATTTGATTTCGAGTTACGTTTCATTTTCACGTGAGAATTCCATTTCAGTTTTGCATCGAGTATCATTCTCGTTTGCAAAAGGTATTCGGGCCAAGTTTAGGAAAATTGGCAAGACATTAGTTTTCTTATAAGTGAAATTCACGTGAACAGATTTAGATTCGTTGAGGGCGATCCGGCAGTCCCTCGTCCATTCATTTACTTTATTCAGTGCGTTTTGCAGTTTAGCAAACACCGCTATCCTACGATGACACCTCTATCCTACGGCTAGGATAGCGGTGTTATCGGCAAACGTAGTCAGGATAGTGCCATCTTCTTTCTGTATATATCGAGTATATAAGAGATAGAGAAGTGGCCCAAGAACGCTTCCTTGCGGTACACCGGCCGAAATTTCTTTGAGCTCCGAGTATTAATTTCCATGTCTAACAGGGAAGAGTCTATTCCAGAGATATAATTCTAGAATATCGTATAGGCATACAGGGAGAACTTGTCGTAATTTGCAATTCAAGCCATCATGCCACACCTTATCAAAGGCTTGCGAGACGTCAAGAAATACGCTTGAGCATATCTCTTTCTCTTCAAGTTCTTTCTCGATTACGTCAGTAATTCTATGCACCTGGTCAATCGTCCAATACTTACTTCTGAACCCAAACTGGTGGTCAGGGATAATATTATTTCCTTCTATAACCGGTTGGAGACGCCTTAGTAATATCCTCTCGAAAATTTTGGATATAACTGGAAGTAGCGGCTTTCCTGGTTTTAAAAGCATTATAATTTCCGCAATTTTCCATAGGTTAGGCACGTGTTTTAATCTGAGCGCAGCATTTACAATATGAAGAAGCTTAATCAATGCTTTTCTCGGTAAAGCTTTTCTTAGGTTTTAGATTCTCGATCTCATGTTTGAGTTCCCTTAGTGTTGCACTTGTAAGTGCTAAATCGTCGGATGGTAAATCCGGCCTATTGATATTGTCGTAAGACACTTGACCATCGTACGGTTTAAAGGTGTCTTCCAGGTGGGCTGCAAAAACCTCCGCTTTTTCTTTATCTCCCCTTGCCCATTCATTGTGATTTAATTTAATTGGCGGCGAGGGGACCTAGGGCCTTTTGGTGCCTTTTACAGTGAATAATTAGAATCTTTTTTCGCTGTTAAACTTTCAAGATAAGAGCCTATCGCACGATTCTTAAAATCCTTTATAGTCTTCTTCAACGAATTGCACAGGTGATTCAAGTGTGCTTTATGCTGCGGAGCACGATTCTGTTGCCATTTCTTACGCGTTTTTCTTTTTTCCTTGACCAATTCCTTTATTTCCGTAGGATATCGTAGACCGTATTTGTCCGGAGTTTTCCTTGGATTGGGAGTATTATTCCAAGAGGCGAGCTGTACGATCTCATCGAAGCGATCAACTTCAACCTCAAGTTCATAGGGTGTCGTAAGTGGAACGCTCAGTTCAACATTATCTTCAATTTCGTTCCTAAAGCCTTCCTAGTTAGTTGTTCTACCGGTTAATCTCGCTGGCCCTAGAGTATAGACTAGTTTTTCGCTCAATGTCAAAACAATTTGGGAATGGTCAGACGACAGATCAAAGCTCTCTTCAACTTTAATGTGCTTGGTAGAAATTCCTTTCACGACGATAAAGTCGATCAGGTCAGGTATTTTCGAGTTGGCCAGTAGGTCGTTTTACCCTTCGAATGGAAATCACAACTGTACTCCATACCTGCCTCATAGAGCATTATTTGAGCATTGAGAGCTGTGTCTTGAGCCCCAGAATGTATGTTTCGCATTAAAATCGCCTAAAAAAGTCTAAAATGATTCTATATCTGTTCCATTTCTAACGCAAACAGACCTCAGATCAAGTAGCCTGTGTTCGTTTTTGAGCAACCAGTAGGCTTATTAGTCATTCGTGGATGTTTCTCCATCATGACCACTGTTGCCATATGCGAAGATTTTTTTTTCAAATTGAAGAATTTTAAAACAGCAAGAAATTTTTAGATGAAAATTTTGAAGAAAAATTGTTCGATATGGCAACAGTGGTCATGACTGCTTGGTACTTATTTGTCGCTCGTCATTAGTTCCTAAGATATGATCAAGAAACGGAAAAAAGATTAAAAAAAAAAAAAAAAATACTAAAATTTCACCAAAATCGGTGTCTCTGGTAGTGGGTATCAGTTTCGCTTCATACTGCGTCATGACTATGTATCGGAAGGCTCTCATTTCATTGGTTACACGTCTCTGGCCCCTAGGAACTATCCGTGGTTAATAGATACTCATGGACATTACTAGCGGTAGAGCAGTATTGTCAAGTACAGTGTGAACGAAGAGAATATCTTGGAGGCGTGGAGGCGTGGAGGCGTGGAGGGCGTCATATCAGTTCTTTTTTTTTCTTTTTGTTTGCTCTGAGAGGTGTGAATCTTTTAAAGACAAAACTGAGCCCGTACCTAGAACTAAATAACACTAAACCTACCTCCCCGTCTGTACCTTCTTTTCCCATGGTAGCACCATGGTCTTGTCTTTGCATGGTGAGAAGGCGAACAGCACAGCATACTCACAGACTTATTGCGATTTCTTCTCTTTTTCGCCTTCGTCGTTCGAGGTGTCTTATCAGTGCAGTAATTTGTTTTGCACAATTACTCATAGCATTCCATGGCTCCTGCAATTGGGTTGTATATAGATATTCTACTATATTTCTCTCATCTCATTAATCTCTCAACTCATTCCTCGAATGAGTGGACAGTGAAAAACCGCTTATTCCACATCTTCCTGAATCTGGATGCAATACAGGGAGAGTTGTCATACTTAAATCAGTGGAGATACGAGCGAAAGTATCCATGTGTCAATAAGCGCGATGAGACAATGGGTCTACTGTTTGCTCTCTCTGTTGAGTTTCCTTGGCCATCGGTTAACAGAGGTCCTCATTTCATATATTTTTGAAACTCTTCGGCCAATATCTTCTGATATTGTGCGAAATGCATGGCATACTCTTATTATGCAGAGTCGGTATGTCGATTCAATTTTACGTCTATACGACTTTGTTCATGGCTCCAGACTATATTGGTGAGCCGTATAGCACTACAGATGTAACCGTTCTGGTCAATTTGAATCACTCGTGGGGTTTTGCCACTAACATACTCCAAATGTTCATTGTATTTAACGAGAGTCCTGTGTCAGTCATGGCGTGATTGGATATAATCGTAACCTTCGGGAACCATATTAGTATTCCAGCAATATTCCCGCGTTTTCAATGACTGTGTCCAACCTGTTGGTGATGATACGTTCCACGATTTTTCCAACCGTATCCAACATACAGACTAGGCGAAATGACAATGGATCCCCAGGAGCATGGCTTCCTTTAAAAATTAATACTAGTTGTTTCCATCTCCATCTTTCTGGGAGAACTCCTTCAATCAGACATAAGCTATAGATATTCGCAAACATGTACGGTCGAGTTCTAATTGCAGTTTTAAGGCTGTGTTGGGTATGCTTTTTTGTCTTCGAATCTGTTATTGGCTGCTACTGCTTCTGGTAGTTGGTCTATGAGTGGTGCTTCGTATTGTCTTGGAAAGCCAGGTGCAAGCATTCAGGGTGCGATTGCTGCTAACTCCAACAAAACAGATAAAATCCTGGACAAATTAAAACAAGTAAGAAGCGGGGTAAATCATTCAGTATTTCACCTTCAAACGAATTCGCGACTGAAATGGCAGTCAACTGAGTGTGGCCCATATACCAACACCAAAGGGCTAAATCAGCATCGTAATGACAGACTTAAATATCAAGGTGGACAAAGACAACACCCCGCTCTAGCATGTAATTGGAAACAAGGCCTCGGACTTCTGCAACAGGTTACTCAGATGACTCTTTAGATGCCGCACTTAGACTTAGCATTTGAATGGCACGCGATGATAGCTCTTATACGAATCGAACCCATATGTTCCGCATTCTCAGATACAACATCCATATGCCATAGTACACCAACAATTTAGAGACCATCCCGACGAAGTTCAGTACAACCAAGCATACTCGTAGATGAGCTCTGGATTTCGTAGTATTATTTCACTCAAAGCTCAATTGCAGCTTTTCCAGTAGTAGAGGAAGTCAAGCCTGAAAATCAATACCACATGCAAGCGAAAGACGCACAGATGATGGAGTGTACGCGACAAATCGGATGAGAATCTTACATTTAGAAATATTCGGCTGAAAAGCTACAGATTCCATCTATTATTCTAGACTCTAGGGATAATAAATTTTGTTTCGGGGTATATCGGGAGATTCCACGAAAAAAGTCGGGGGATTACAATTTTTCGCCGTAATTCTACAGGACGCAGCGTGGAGCGTAGGTGGCTGTGCAATTCTTCAACAAAAAAATCATTCTTTTTGTCTGGGATTATATTTCTTTGTACACTAACAACATTGCCCTCATTACAGATGAGTGAGTTTTAATTTGTGTTTCAGCGAATTTTTTCTGTAAACAAATAATAAATATAGGTACGAGTACAGCAATGAAAAGCAGATCTCTTCCGGAAAATCGGGAGAAACGGCAACACCACCTCTAATACTGGCAAATAAAAACTAGATGACTTCAGTTCATCTACACTTAAAGTGTGGTCAAACTTAAAGGCCTTTGTAAAGCCAGTACAGTGAACAATTGCAGAGTTAAAGCATTTGAATTTTAATAATTTGTGTTATTTTACCACATTAGCGATTAGGGATAGATTTCTGTTATTACCTCATCTAACTCTTAACTTCTCCCATTCCTTAGTTCTTATTGTTGGAGGATATTTGCAAGAATAAACAAATTTCAAATCCATTTAAATATTTTATTCAATTTCACTATCAAAGGGATTTAGACATAATTAACGAATTAATTTACCAGAAACCAATCCACCGTTGAGAAGTCTTCCGGAGACCAGTCCACCAGAGACCAGTCCACCAGAGACTAGTCCACCGTTTATTAACCCACGAGAGACCAATCCATTGGAGATCAATCCACCAGCGACTAATCCATTGGACACTAATCCATTGGAAATCAATCCATTAGATACTAGTCCACCGCCGAGAGTCAATGGAGTGCCAATACTGGTACCCAATGCAATTGGAGCAGTCCGGACTATACCCACACTTGGTGCTGATACAATAGCTGGAGCGGCAGCAATGCTCAAGGATGGAGCAAGCAATCCTGGTTTGGCGAAAGCGGCGGCAATCACGCTAAACAAGACCAACTGAAATAAACACATTCGTATTATTAGCTGCTAGGGAGTCCTCCTGATCCTTGAAAACTACTTACGTATTTGAACATGATGATCGTTGAAAGGAGTTTTTGCTTTGAGGGCTAATGGAATTATTGTTGAATGCTGACAAGTGTCTGATGCTTTACTCAAAGATTGTCTCTCATTTTATAGACAAACAGTTTCATTATAGACGGTGTGAAAATCAAACAGCATAACCACACTAGTCTGTAGGGTGTTGGGTGACTGAACTGTCTGCTGTTGCAAACAAAATTGTGGTGAAAGACTTTCTGTGTATCTAACACACATTCGATATCAAAGTGTAATCGGTTTTATGTTAGTTACTTACTGCTAGTCATTCAAATCTTAGAAACATTTAAAAACTTTTCGAGGAGTCTTAGGATGGTATTAACCAAGGGATAAGAAACCGCTCATTAGTTTATGAGGCTCTGAATTTTAAATTGTATCAGCCATTCCCCAAGCTTTAATAGTTAAAATTCGAATGCCAAAAATAAATTCATAGAGTTTCAAACGCAAATCCGAATCATTTTTCGAACTGGGAGTGCTGTCTTCTTTCAAACTTTTATAACGACGATTACCCTTTGGTTTTTGCTTAAACCTCGTTGGTGTTTTGCTTACCGAAAACGTACAGCAGTATTGGCTCTATATTTAGTTTTTGTACTGAAAACATTTTTATTCCACATTTCTGGCA
Organism: Pocota personata; assembly: GCA_963082735.1. Lineage (NCBI taxonomy): Eukaryota > Metazoa > Arthropoda > Insecta > Diptera > Syrphidae > Pocota > Pocota personata. The sequence goes on from OY720431.1 coordinate 37,130,410, forward strand.
GCATGCCGAATACAATTTATATTTCCCCGATTCTGCTATCCACATTCAGTTCGGTCCCATAGTTAGCCACGATAGCGGTCCTAAATAGGTAAAGCTTCTGACATTCTCTGTCCAGTGATCTGAATCTTTATATGAGTAATGGACTCTGCCTTTGTTTTCGGCGCGATCAACTTCAGGTATTTAGGTACGTATCTATGTATTTACTATGAAGCATGGACCTGCAAGAGTAGCAATTTCGGCAGTGCTGGTAAGAAAGTCTGTGTCACAACAAAACAAATTATGCCTTCGAAAATAATTTGGGCCTTCGAAGTGACAGTTCGCAGCTGGTTTCGAATTTTCGAAATTGAGACGGTTGCACGTACAACAGTTGTGCGGCGAGGTATGTATAGGCTGACCATCCATCCCCGATTAGTCGGGACTGTCTCGGATTTCAGCTATTGTCATCTGTGGAACAGATGTTGAACGTCCTCGCGAATTATATGTAAATATGATATAATTAATACGAAATCCGGTGTGAATAGTGGATTCATGAATGGAAGAAAAACTACGGGAATATGCCACAGCCCAAAAACTTTCAGTGAACAACTGTCGCTAGAACTAGGCCTATTATGTGCGCATACCCAAACTGAACAGAGAGATTTCAAAACAGATTCTACGGACTGCCTAATGAAGCCTGTAACTGGTGCTTGAAGCATGAACTTATAAGCAGCCTTGGCGCTCTCTATGGTAAAGGAATGCGTCCTGTCCATTTCGCTGTGCTATTGGAAAAGTAAGCATTAATTGCAACAGATTCCTCCACTCCCCCATCTTAGCTGATAACTCTGTGGTCAATGGTAGGAGCATGTCGTTTGTATATCATCGTTGCAGTAAAGTTTAGATCTGTCATGGATAAAATTAACGCCGAAACAATTGCAAGAAAAAAGCTAGGTAGCTTTATTTACAATTCCCTTCGGAACGAGGCAGTACAATGAACACATGGCTAACGAAATCAGGCGAAAAATATAATTGTTGCAATAGAAAGTAAGCTTGCACCTCTAGAAAACTGCTCTCGTAAAATTGTTATCTGAATATATGAAGAAACATGTACTGACTGCTTTATCATCGCCGAGCCGAAACCGCTGAAGGTAGAACATTTACGTTTTATGACGTAGGCACTCACTAAGAAAGGATTCTTCGAAATTCAACCTTTAAGGAGGTAAAAGCGAGTATTAAATTTGTATAGGAAAAATGTGTGCATCAGTACAAATACGTATTTTATTATTTCCGGAAATTCAACTCCTAAAGCGTTTATAAACGATAAATCAAAAATTCAGGCGAGTGAAGCCGCGTTCATCAGATAGTTTACTGATAAACGAATTTTCAAAAATCGGTTATTACTCCGATATGACTAAAATGATTTTGTTGAAAATCGACATTTAAGAAATATTTGACATAGGCAAGGACATGGCATACAAAAACACATATTTACAATTTCGCTTAAATTTTAAAACTAGTAATTTCATGATCAGTTCACACATATGTGCCACCGAGTCGTGCACTTTATTTTGATTCATTTTCCTTGTTCACTGCGTTCGCACCATAAATTTGACGCAGAAAAGACTTCGTCCTAATATTAAACATTTTTGATGTGGCGGAGAGAAATCGCTCGGTAGTCCAACACTTAGTCGTATACATTTTAACCCATTTAAATGGCAACTAAATATGACATTCATTTTCTTGTAATTTGTAATAAGATCCTTAAAATTTTGTTTACATAAAAAGATTACAAGGATGTGAATGTAGTTCAAAAATGGTTCAAATCGAATATGTGGACAAAACGTCCTAACCAGGTATTTTTTTTTAATTTCAACGCACAAGTTTACGTATTTAGAGTAAACCCTTATACACGTAGTTTCAGAAGGCTGACATTTTACAAAACTCATTTTCGGAGTTTTTAATTATAACATTAACGGGTAGTAGCAAGTTATTATGATGTTTTAAAATAAATAAATAAATACACTCTCATCCCCTATCTATTACCGTCTTAGTTGCAAGAAAAAAACGACACACTTCAAGTACAAGTGAAGGGTGTAACCACGAATTCTTTCGCCACATTTTCTCTTGCAGCAGCGCAGACAGTTCATTTATCCCACCACTCAACAGACTGGTGTGTGTCTATGAAGTTTGATTTGTACGCATTCCCGGCACAAACTAGGAAATCATTTCTGTTTGCCTATAAAATGTGAGACAAACTTTGAGTTAAGCATCAGACACTTGTCAGCATTCAACAATAATTCCATTAGCCCTCAAAGCAAAAACGATCATCATGTTCCAATACGTAAGAGGATTCCTTACTCCTTTTCATTTAATGATTTGTATTCTTCCTTTTAGTTGGTCTTTTTCTGCGTGATTGCTGCCGCTCTCGCTAAACCAGGAGTACTTACTCCATCCTTGAGCATTGATTCAGCACCAACTGTGGGTATTGTCAGGACTGCTCCAATTGCATTGAGTACCAGTATTGGCGCTCCATTGGCTATTAGCGGTGGATTAGTATCTAATGGATTGATTTCCAATGGACTAGTTTCGAGTGGATTGATCAACGGTGGGTTGATCTCCAATGGACTGGTGTCCGGTGGACTAATCAACGGTGGACTGATTAACGGCGGACTAATCAACGGTGGATTGGTCTCCAATGGGCTGGTGTCCGGTGGACTTATCAACGGTGGATTGGTCTCCAGTGGACTTCTGAGTGGTGGATTAGTATCTGGTAAATTACTGTCTGGAGAATTGGTATCAAGTGGATTAGTATCCGGTAAATTAATTCGCTAAGAATGTGATGATTAGTAGCACCTAAGTCTTTTTTGATAGTGAAATTGAATAAAAAATGCAAAGCAAATTGTAATTATTATTTATTACGTACGTATATACATACGTATATGTTCACACTTCCTGGATTTGAAATTTAGTTCTTAATGGCGAAATAGATGGTGTATGGTTGCAGGGCCAAACTTTCTCAAAATCCATTTAATGGTTCTTGAGTGTGACAAGGAATTAAATGGAAATTAGGAACTCATTTGTCATGTAAGAAGATTTGCCACCCTTTATTTTTATACCCTATCCCATATGCTGTATTAATTTTGATACGTAGTTTGAGATAGATCCCCAAAAATAGATATACATACTCGTACGAGTATCAAAATTTATGTCGATCTAGCCATGTAGTAAAGTAGAAGTGTAAACATTTCTTAAATTCGTCAGCGGACACGCCCACTTTTCAAAAAAGACGCGTTCTTTATTTTATATGTAATTCTTGCTATCAAATAATGAATTTGAATTAATAGATGTAAACAAAAGCGGCGCTAAAAGCCCATACAGAGCGTGGCTTAGCTTCTCGCAGTCACTACTGCTGTACGCCGCCACACCAATTTTTGGAACCTACAGTTTTGTGCCGTTTTCCGAAGGGCAATTTCCACTTCACTCTAATGTCGTAATTGTTTGCGCAGCTTCTTAAATTTTCTACATTGTCTTTAATTGGCTACCATTTAATGGTTCTTGAGCAGTAAAGGGTTTTTGACCAGCAAAATAAAATTATCTAGTTAGCAATTTCATAGTTTTCTGATCAGCAGAATATCATTTTCCTATCTGCAATATATTGTGAATAAAACCAGCAGAAAAAAAAATCATTAAAAAGAAAAAAAAACTAAAAAAATGTCTGTAGAATATGAATATGAGCAGAAGCTAATATTTTTTTGTTGAGCAGAAAAAGTAGGAGAACGGCAAAAATGCTATTAAAATTAAATAATAATAAATTTAAATAAAAATAAATTTAACCACCCTTTATGTAGATCATTTGAAAAATGGTGTTTTCAGCAAAAATAAATTATTTAATCAGCAGAAAATACAGTATGTTGCATGAATAAGTGTCCACTTCATATTTCTTTAAGAATTGATGCGATTTTCTACGAGACAGAACTGTCATCCATTATTCAGTTCAGAAGCAATAAGTTTCACTGTATTTCAACATTTACGACAGATGTGATAGAAGTTTTAACAGCAGAATTATTTAAGAAGTTTTTAGAAAAAAAAAAAACACACAATTAACAAATTTTTGTTTTAATTTTAGTCGATGTAGTTAAGGATAAAATTGTGTTTGCTTACTTACTTAGCCAATAAAATGGGGAAGTTTGAGCCAGGTGTACGACTGAACGCTATGATTGAAACGCACAAAAAGTTAATTCCAATACACACATTGCAAATGTTTTTAATAAATCTTATACTGCCGTTGGAGTAGTTACAGAATTTTTTAAAAATCAAAGAAGAGTCGAAGCCATAAAAAGTGTTGGGCAGCCAAGAGTGACATGCGAAAAAATTGATAGAATGCCATTAATAGCCATTTCAGACAATAAGCCACTCAAGTCAGTTCTAAGAATTCGAGCACAACTGCTAGGCCATACATGTACTTCATACAGGGTCTTCCAATAGGGACTTCCGAAATCTGACAGTTGATAACGGCCATATTGTTGAAGCTACATCTGTCAAATTGGCTGTCATTTATTCAGTCTATTTTGCAAAATCACCATGGATGGATATAGCATTCAACAACACGTGCAAATAATAAAATTGTTTTATCAAAATGGGTGTTCTCTTCGGCCAACGTTCCGCGCGCTTCGCCCATTTTACGGTCGCCATAATCGTCCTTCCGAGAGGACCATTTGCAGTGTGGTGGATAAATTTGAGTCCACTGGTTCAGTAAATGATCAACCAACATCCGCACGTCAACGAAACGCAAAATCTGCCGAAAACATCGCCGCTGTCCATGAGAGTGTGCAGGACAATCCGAAGCAGTCGATTTCGCGTCGCTCACAAGAACTCGGCCTTTCGTAGACCACAACTTGGTCAATTTTGTGTCGTGACTTGGGCCTGCACCCGTACAAAATTCAATTGACCCAGGAGCTGAAGGTAAACGACCACAGATAACGACGTGTGCTCGCTGAATGGGCTCTAGAGCAGTTGGAAACAGACAATAATTTTCATCGAAAAATCATCTTCAGCGATGAGGCCCATTTCTGGATGAATGGCTACGTCAACAAACAAAATTGTCGAATATGGGACAATATCAATCCACATGAGATCCAAGAGTGTCCAATGCATCCCGAAAAAGTCACTGTTGGGTGGGCTGGCGGCGTCATCAGTCCATATTTCTTTGAGAACGACGTTGGCCACGCCACGGCGAGCGCTATAGGTCGATGATTACCAACTTCTTTTGGCCTGAATTGGATCATATGGACACCAACGACATGTGGTTTCAACAAGACGGCGCTAAGGGCTACACAGCTCACGCCACTTTGGTCATCTCACTTGGAGGTAATGTGAACTGGCCACCGAGATCGTGCGATTTGACCCCGTTAGACTTTTTCTTGTGGGGTTTTCTGAAGTCGCAGGTCTATGCGAATAAGCCACAAACCACAGCGACCCTCAAAGTCAACATAACCCATGCCATCGATCAAATTCAGCCTAATTTATGCGCCAGAGTCATGGAAAATTGGACATTTCGGATGCCTGCCACCCAGAGAAGCTGCGGCGGATATTTGAACGATGTTATATTCCATACATAATGGCATCGACGGGCCTTTCAAACGATTAAAAAATTTCGTTGATATCTCACACACACTTTATTTTATTTAAGTTTAAAAATATCTTACAACCACAGTGTCTAATTTGAATAATTTTTGTTTGGGACAATTTATAGAATGGTCATAGGAACCAAACCCCATTGGAATCTGTTTGGCGGCAGGGACTTGAGTAAGGAGTATGAAAGACGCGGAAGGTGAACTATTTGTTTTGACATGAAATTAAAATATAATAATTCTTTGGCTTTCAGGAATAATCACATAGCTTCTTATTATTTGCCGAATAACGAGGAATAAATTGGGTGTCTAGAGCTCTTAGTAGCCAATGAATTGACTAAAGATGGAATCATTTATTCTGCCATTAAAATCTAAAATTGAACCTGAATATATCTACCCTTATGATACTGTTACACTTCTGGGGGGGGTTATCGGTGGCGACCCCGGGCTGCAGCTGGAAGAGGGAGGAAAAAGCGAGAGTGAATCACAAAAAAACAAGAAAACGCACCGGCGAAGAAAAGAGAAAAACACTTCTTAGTTTAATTTCAGCAGATTTATTTCTGGTTCCCGAGAGGTTTTATTTTGTTGTTGTTAATTTTAGAAATGTTGTTGTTGTTCGAATTTTTTTTTCTGTGCTGCGTCTTTTCTCCGGCTGTCTTCGTTTCTCCGCGTTGCTCTGTTAGTCCGGTACTTCCGCGTTACTTCGGTCTTTCTCCGATTTCTTCGATTAAAACCCCGACGGACTTCCGAGTATGACACGATGACTATCACCAGCAAAAAGCCAATCTCTCTTGCCGAACGCGCTCCTTTTAAACGCTTCCAACTCTCCACCAAAATTTCCCTCGTTGAATCTATCCGTCCTCTCTTGTCGTCTCACTCGCGCCTGGAAAGATTCCAAAAAAATTATGAAAATTTCCAATTACCTTCCAGCCTTTCGGATTTTTCCTCCGCCATTTTGGAAAATTTTCTATCCCAATTTTCCACTTGTCCACCTTTTCCTTGCCATCGTCACCCATTTTTCCTGATTGCCCGTAATTTTCCCTCTCCAACGAGGGGTCTATCGTCTCGGAGAACCTGGAGTTACTCTTGTAATTGCATTTTTCCTCTTTTTGCCACTTTTCGTCGCTTTCTTGCGATTAAAACGCGCTCCTGTATTTTCCCAACCATTCCCAAATATTTCCCTTTTATCCTACAGCACACCAATGTAACCCAACCCGCAGAATATGTGAATGGGAGCGCCGCATGAAAAAGTGTTCTGAACGTGCCCCGGATGACATTACTGACAGACGTCAGAATTCCCATTCTTTTTTTTTTTTTCCGACAATTTATTTTTTTTTCCACCGCGCCGGGTATTTTCCGTGTTTTCTTGTGGTTTTCGGGCGTTTTCTTTTTTGCAAAAGTGTTTCTTTTTGATTCGGGAGTGTCTGCGTCCGTCCGACAATCGATCCAGGAAAACGTTCCGACACCAAGTTCCAGGAGAGTGCGGTTCCTCTTGGCAGCAGTCCCGCGCGGTGTACTGCGTCGACTTGGAGTGTTCGTTCTTCGAATTTGAGTGTTTTCGGGCCGATAAATCCAGGTGTTTTCCCGTCTGGGAGGAGTGCGAAGTCCACCCGCACTCCAATGAAGACAATTGTCCACACGCCACAACTTGTTGTCGGCTATAGTTGGATACCCTCTGCAACAGGTGAGTGATTAAGCTCTTTGTTTACCTTTTTTTTTTTTTTGTAGCCATTATTGCCTTTCTCGGTGGTGTTTTTCGCGGGTGTATTCGATCCCTTTGTTCCAGTAAACGAAACTGGATTCCTCGGTGGCCTATGCCATGGGGAAAGCCGACATCGTTGCTGTGAATCGAGGGGTCCGCGGTTGTGCCAGCGCAGGTGCAGCCCTGTACAATTGCGCAAGTTGAAATCGGGGTTGTTTACTTTTGTGCGGTGAAACTTTTCCCAGGTAGATATTGCGGGTGGGTTTCTTTTCAGGCGACTGCGCTTCGATGGTGTGATGGATACTGGAAGAGAACAGGTGAGTAGTGAGGTACTTGTGAAATTACCTTTTTAATTCATTTTTCTTTCAATAGGTGACGGCTGATGGACATGACGGAGGCGCTGGAGGTAACCCGCTGGTTCGGCGCTGAGGGTTGATGATGCTTGCTAGGGCAAGCAAGATGACTCTGGAGAGGTGGTGTGTTGGTGGAGTATTGGAAGGTGCCTAAAGTTGGAGGTGAGATTCATTACCTGTGTGTTAATTTTATTTTAATCTCGTGTCTCTTTAGGAAGTGAAGTGTAGGCGAGAAGAGAATTTCGCTGCGAATGGCTGCAGACAACCGGACGGGTGTATTGGACAACTGTGGGCGGCGAAGGCAGCGGTTGATGGCAGCGGATGATGGCAGCGGTTGACGACAGCGGTTTATTGATGTGAGTTTTTTTTCTTCTTTTCTTGTAGTTTCTAGTAGTAGCACTAGTAGTGGTGGTGGTTCGACTTGGTCGTTCCCCACTTTTGTAACACTGCCCCCGTCTTAAAAACTCAAAGTTCCGTCTGAGTTTCACCTTGGGTTGCGTAGTTGCTAGACGATCGATGTGAACCGCTCTCCTTTTTCTGCTTCCTGTGGTCTGGATGCTGTAGACTAGATCCGATACCCGTTCGACGATTTTTACTGGGCCCTCCCAGTCGCTTTGCAACCTCGGGCATAAACCCTTCCGCCTCTTTGGGTTGTAGAACCATGCCTGTTGATCGAAATGAAAATTAGTAGAATTCGATTTCAGATCATACCTGGCCTTCTTTGCATCTGCTGCCATTTGAGGATGTATCCGTGCAACATCGTGGACTTTTTGTGGCCGTTGGCGGAGCTCTATCACATAGGTCGGTACGTTCTGCGATGTACCTGGTTGTCCCTCTTCCTCAGCCCTTATGCAGTGTTTGCCGCTTCCAATAGGTCTCTGGGATAGCGCGTCTGCATTGCCATGTCTGAGTCCCGGTCGATGCTGGATCTTTGCACTTGGCTCGAGCAAACTGTCGTTTCCCGTTACAATCCTCGGTGGCGGCATATCCAGTAGAGTCTTGGACTTTGATGGGAGCGTTTGTGGTAGAACGGTGGATAGGAGACCCGTTTGAGCGCTAGCCGGCACCTGTAAGGGCAGTTTCTTACCTTGGATCTCCAGCAGTGCCTCGCTGAGATTTACGCAGCATCGGTGCTCCATTAAAAAGTCGATCCCAAGGATGTTTGGTACCCTACGGTTCACCACCCCAAAAGAGTGGGAGTACTCCTTCCCGTCGATAACAAGGCTGACGTTCGCATTGCCCAGAGTCCAAATTGTGCCTCCCGAAATGCCCTCGATCTGTACAGGTATACCGGTTATACGCGTCTTTTCTGGCAAAAACTTCTCTCCCAGAATCGACACATTGGCTCCCGTATCGATGACTACTTTGCACAATTCACCTCCAATGTAAGCATCCACTGATAAGCTGGTCCCGCTTAGTGCACCTACGAACTTGGATGCTGCCGGGGTCTGGGCCGAAAGGTTGCTGGAAGAAAGATTGAAATTGTTTTTATTGTCCGGTGGAGCGACACTACGCTTCACCACTGGTCTCTGCTCCTTGGGACCAGTGGTCTTTAGTTTTCCGACTGGCCCAGAGTCCCACGAGCCATCGGATTCTCCGTCTGCCACTCTTGATCCTGCCTTAAGTTCGACTGGTCAGACGCCATCCACACTGCCCGATGGTTCCTTCGCTCAAACCGCGACGTCATGTCCTGCGCAATTTGGAGGGCCTCCTGCAAGTTTCGAGGACGCCCAATGGTGACGAAGTTTTGTACCTGTTCGTCACGAATTCCCTCGATGAACTGGCTCAGCAAGATCTCCTCTAACACCTTCTCTCCGCAATCCGGAAAGGCGGCAACCGACAGTCGTTGCAGCTGGATGGCGAACTCCGCCAATGTCTCCCGTGGCTTCTGGATTCGGTTCCGGAGCATAGTGTAGCTAGTATGGTGATCCAGACCGAACCGCTGCTGCAAGAGACTAGTGAGTGCCCCATACGATAAAGGCTTCCCTCTAGGAAGCGCACTTAGCACGGGCAATGCTTCTCCCCGAAGCTGCAAGGCCAGCCCGTTCGCCTTCTCCTCAACCGTCCAACCGTAGAAAGCAGCGATGATTTCGAACTGCCGTTCATAGTCAGCCCAAGACGCTTGTCCATCGTACGGCTGCAATACCCCGAAATTCACTGCCCGATTTGGTTGCTTACCTAACGACTCCCTGGTGGTCGGCTGACAAAGAGCGCCTTCGTTTCCTGTGTTTTTGCGAGGTGTATGATATACCTTGCTTTCGTGAGTAGCTGGTTGCATGCTACAACCACCTTGCTCGTCGTCTGCTCCCAGCTGATGCGATAACATCGTCCGCTTAGCGGTGTCTTCGGATACCGGATGAGGCGACGAGTGCTGCTCGGCTGTGGGCGTAAAATTCCTGTCGCTGAAGGTCTTCTCTAACGCCTCCATTCGGTCCTCCGTCTTCTTTTGCCTACCGACTAGCTCTGCTTTAAAGTCCTCCAATTTCGTCTCCCAGAATGTGCGCTCGTGAAGACTTCGCTCTTGTAGCATCGTCGTCAGCGCAGCGAATTGTTGGCGAACCTCCTCAGCTTCCATGCTTCCGTGGAAAAGAACTAACCTTAGCTCTGTTCAGACAAACCCCACATCTGACACCAGTGTTACACTTCTGGGGGGGGTTATCGGTGGCGACCCCGGGCTGCAGCTGGAAGAGGGAGGAAAAAGCGAGAGTGAATCACAAAAAAACAAGAAAACGCACCGGCGAAGAAAAGAGAAAAACACTTCTTAGTTTAATTTCAGCAGATTTATTTCTGGTTCCCGAGAGGTTTTATTTTGTTGTTGTTAATTTTAGAAATGTTGTTGTTGTTCGAATTTTTTTTTCTGTGCTGCGTCTTTTCTCCGGCTGTCTTCGTTTCTCCGCGTTGCTCTGTTAGTCCGGTACTTCCGCGTTACTTCGGTCTTTCTCCGATTTCTTCGATTAAAACCCCGACGGACTTCCGAGTATGACACGATGACTATCACCAGCAAAAAGCCAATCTCTCTTGCCGAACGCGCTCCTTTTAAACGCTTCCAACTCTCCACCAAAATTTCCCTCGTTGAATCTATCCGTCCTCTCTTGTCGTCTCACTCGCGCCTGGAAAGATTCCAAAAAAATTATGAAAATTTCCAATTACCTTCCAGCCTTTCGGATTTTTCCTCCGCCATTTTGGAAAATTTTCTATCCCAATTTTCCACTTGTCCACCTTTTCCTTGCCATCGTCACCCATTTTTCCTGATTGCCCGTAATTTTCCCTCTCCAACGAGGGGTCTATCGTCTCGGAGAACCTGGAGTTACTCTTGTAATTGCATTTTTCCTCTTTTTGCCACTTTTCGTCGCTTTCTTGCGATTAAAACGCGCTCCTGTATTTTCCCAACCATTCCCAAATATTTCCCTTTTATCCTACAGCACACCAATGTAACCCAACCCGCAGAATATGTGAATGGGAGCGCCGCATGAAAAAGTGTTCTGAACGTGCCCCGGATGACATTACTGACAGACGTCAGAATTCCCATTCTTTTTTTTTTTTTCCGACAATTTATTTTTTTTTCCACCGCGCCGGGTATTTTCCGTGTTTTCTTGTGGTTTTCGGGCGTTTTCTTTTTTGCAAAAGTGTTTCTTTTTGATTCGGGAGTGTCTGCGTCCGTCCGACAATCGATCCAGGAAAACGTTCCGACACCAAGTTCCAGGAGAGTGCGGTTCCTCTTGGCAGCAGTCCCGCGCGGTGTACTGCGTCGACTTGGAGTGTTCGTTCTTCGAATTTGAGTGTTTTCGGGCCGATAAATCCAGGTGTTTTCCCGTCTGGGAGGAGTGCGAAGTCCACCCGCACTCCAATGAAGACAATTGTCCACACGCCACAACTTGTTGTCGGCTATAGTTGGATACCCTCTGCAACAGGTGAGTGATTAAGCTCTTTGTTTACCTTTTTTTTTTTTTTGTAGCCATTATTGCCTTTCTCGGTGGTGTTTTTCGCGGGTGTATTCGATCCCTTTGTTCCAGTAAACGAAACTGGATTCCTCGGTGGCCTATGCCATGGGGAAAGCCGACATCGTTGCTGTGAATCGAGGGGTCCGCGGTTGTGCCAGCGCAGGTGCAGCCCTGTACAATTGCGCAAGTTGAAATCGGGGTTGTTTACTTTTGTGCGGTGAAACTTTTCCCAGGTAGATATTGCGGGTGGGTTTCTTTTCAGGCGACTGCGCTTCGATGGTGTGATGGATACTGGAAGAGAACAGGTGAGTAGTGAGGTACTTGTGAAATTACCTTTTTAATTCATTTTTCTTTCAATAGGTGACGGCTGATGGACATGACGGAGGCGCTGGAGGTAACCCGCTGGTTCGGCGCTGAGGGTTGATGATGCTTGCTAGGGCAAGCAAGATGACTCTGGAGAGGTGGTGTGTTGGTGGAGTATTGGAAGGTGCCTAAAGTTGGAGGTGAGATTCATTACCTGTGTGTTAATTTTATTTTAATCTCGTGTCTCTTTAGGAAGTGAAGTGTAGGCGAGAAGAGAATTTCGCTGCGAATGGCTGCAGACAACCGGACGGGTGTATTGGACAACTGTGGGCGGCGAAGGCAGCGGTTGATGGCAGCGGATGATGGCAGCGGTTGACGACAGCGGTTTATTGATGTGAGTTTTTTTTCTTCTTTTCTTGTAGTTTCTAGTAGTAGCACTAGTAGTGGTGGTGGTTCGACTTGGTCGTTCCCCACTTTTGTAACAATACCAAGCTACTGCCTTCTGTTTGAAATATTTGGTGCACGAATAGTAGGGAAAAACTACTTAAGTAGTTAATTGCTAGAAAACATAGATACACATAATAATAAATATTAATATTTTCACGTACTTTTCAGCATTTTTCATTAAATTCAACTCTCAAAAATCTTTTCCCCTATAACCACTGTACTAGGATTGCTAGGAATGAAATTCAGAAAGTGTATACATAATGCTCGTACGTAATAAATAATAATTACAATTTGCTTTGCATTTTTTATTCAATTTCACTATCAAAAAAGACTTAGGTGCTACTAATCATCACATTCTTAGCGAATTAATTTACCGGATACTAATCCACTTGATACCAATTCTCCAGACAGTAATCCACCACCAGATACTAATCCACCACTCAGAAGTCCACTGGAGACCAATCCACCGTTGATAAGTCCACCGGACACCAGCCCATTGGAGACCAATCCACCGTTGATTAGTCCGCCGTTAATCAGTCCACCGTTGATTAGTCCACCGGACACCAGTCCATTGGAGATCAACCCACCGTTGATCAATCCACTCGAAACTAGTCCATTGGAAATCAATCCATTAGATACTAATCCACCGCTAATAGCCAATGGAGCGCCAATACTGGTACTCAATGCAATTGGAGCAGTCCTGACAATACCCACAGTTGGTGCTGAAGCAATGCTCAAGGATGGAGTAAGTACTCCTGGTTTAGCGAGAGCGGCAGCAATCACGCAGAAAAAGACCAACTAAAAGGAAGAATACAAATCATTAAATGAAAAGGAGTAAGGAATCCTCTTACGTATTGGAACATGATGATCGTTTTTGCTTTGAGGGCTAATGGAATTATTGTTGAATGCTGACAAGTGTCTGATGCTTAACTCAAAGTTTGTCTCACATTTTATAGGCAAACAGAAATGATTTCCTAGTTTGTGCCGGGAATGCGTACAAATCAAACTTCATAGACACACACCAGTCTGTTGAGTGGTGGGATAAATGAACTGTCTGCGCTGCTGCAAGAGAAAATGTGGCGAAAGAATTCGTGGTTACACCCTTCACTTGTACTTGAAGTGTGTCGTTTTTTTCTTGCAACTAAGACGGTAATAGATAGGGGATGAGAGTGTATTTATTTATTTATTTTAAAACATCATAATAACTTGCTACTACCCGTTAATGTTATAATTAAAAACTCCGAAAATGAGTTTTGTAAAATGTCAGCCTTCTGAAACTACGTGTATAAGGGTTTACTCTAAATACGTAAACTTGTGCGTCGAAATTAAAAAAAAAATACCTGGTTAGGACGTTTTGTCCACATATTCGATTTGAACCATTTTTGAACTACATTCACATCCTTGTAATCTTTTTATGTAAACAAAATTTTAAGGATCTTATTACAAATTACAAGAAAATGAATGTCATATTTAGTTGCCATTTAAATGGGTTAAAATGTATACGACTAAGTGTTGGACTACCGAGCGATTTCTCTCCGCCACATCAAAAATGTTTAATATTAGGACGAAGTCTTTTCTGCGTCAAATTTATGGTGCGAACGCAGTGAACAAGGAAAATGAATCAAAATAAAGTGCACGACTCGGTGGCACATATGTGTGAACTGATCATGAAATTACTAGTTTTAAAATTTAAGCGAAATTGTAAATATGTGTTTTTGTATGCCATGTCCTTGCCTATGTCAAATATTTCTTAAATGTCGATTTTCAACAAAATCATTTTAGTCATATCGGAGTAATAACCGATTTTTGAAAATTCGTTTATCAGTAAACTATCTGATGCCCGCGGCTTCACTCGCCTGAATTTTGGATTTATCGTTTATAAACGCTTTAGGAGTTGAATTTCCGGAAATAATAAAATACGTATTTGTACTGATGCACACATTTTTCCTATACAAATTTAATACTCGCTTTTACCTCCTTAAAGGTTGAATTTCGAAGAATCCTTTCTTAGTGAGTGCCTACGTCATAAAACGTAAATGTTCTACCTTCAGCGTACATGTTTCTTCATATATTCAGATAACAATTTTACGAGAGCAGTTTTCTAGAGGTGCAAGCTTACTTTCTATTGCAACAATTATATTTTTCGCCTGATTTCGTTAGCCATGTGTTCATTGTACTGCCTCGTTCCGAAGGGAATTGTAAATAAAGCTACTCAACTAATGCTTTTTTCTTGCAATTGTTTCGGCGTTCATTTTATCCATGACAGATCTAAACTTTACTGCAACGATGATATATTCTGAGGACATGCTCCTACCATTGACCACAGAATTATCAGCTAAGATGGGGGAGTGGAGGAATCTGGTGCTATTAATGCTTACTTTTCCAATAGCGCACCGAAATGGACCGGACGCATTCCTTTACCAGAGAGCGCCAAGGCTGCTTATAGTTCATGCTTCAAGCACCAGTTACAGGCTTCATTAGGCAGTCCGTAGAATCTGTTTTGAAATCTCTCTGTTCAGTTTGGGTATGCGCACATAATAGGCCTAGTTCTAGCGACAGTTGTTCACTGAAAGTTTTTGGGCTGTGGCATATTCCCGTAGTTGTTCTTCCATTCATGAATCCACTATCCAGACCGGAATTTGTATTAATTACATCATATTTACATATAATTCGCGAGGACGTTCAACATCTGTTCCACAGATGACAATAGCTAAAATCTGAGACTGTCCCGACTAATCCGGGATGGATGGTCAGCATATACATACCTCGCCATACAACTGTTGTACGTGCAATGGTCTCAAGTTCGAAAATTCGAAACCAGCTGTGAACTGTCACTTCGAAGGCCCAAATTATTTTCGAAGGCATAATTTGTTTTGTTACGACACTGACTTTCTTACCAGCACTGCCGCAATTGCTGCTCTTGCAGACCCACGCTTCATAGTAAATACATAGATACGTACCTAAATACCTGAAGTTGATCGCGCCGAAAACAAAGGCAGAGTCCATTACTCATATAAAGATTCAGATCACTGGACAGAGAATGTCAGAAGCTTTACCTATTTAGGACCGCTATCGTGGCTAACTATGGGACCGAACTGAATGTGGATAGCAGAATCGGGGAAATATAAATTGTATTCGGCATGCTGCCAGAAATGTGGAATAAAAATGTTTTCAGTACAAAAACTAAATATAGAGCCAATACTGCTGTACGTTTTCGGTAAGCAAAACACCAACGAGGTTTAAGCAAAAACCAAAGGGTAATCGTCGTTATAAAAGTTTGAAAGAAGACAGCACTCCCAGTTCGAAAAATGATTCGGATTTGCGTTTGAAACTCTATGAATTTATTTTTGGCATTCGAATTTTAACTATTAAACCTTGGGGAATGGCTGATACATTTTAAAATTCAGAGCCTCATAAACTAATGAGCGGTTTCTTATCCCTTGGTTAATACCATCCTAAGACTCCTCGAAAAGTTTTTAAATGTTCCTAAGATTTGAATGACTAGCAGTAAGTAACTAACATAAAACCGATTACACTTTGATATCGAATGTGTGTTAGATACACAGAAAGTCTTTCACCACAATTTTGTTTGCAACAGCAGACAGTTCAGTCACCCAACACCCCACAGACTAGTGTGGTTATGCTGTTTGATTTTCACACCGTCTATAATGAAACTGTTTGTCTATAAAATGAGAGACAATCTTTGAGTAAAGCATCAGACACTTGTCAGCATTCAACAATAATTCCATTAGCCCTCAAAGCAAAAACTCCTTTCAACGATCATCATGTTCAAATACGTAAGTAGTTTTCAAGGATCAGGAGGACTCCCTAGCAGCTAATAATACGAATGTGTTTATTTCAGTTGGTCTTGTTCAGCGTGATTGCCGCCGCTTTCGCCAAACCAGGATTGCTTGCTCCATCCTTGAGCATTGCTGCCGCTCCAGCTATTGTATCAGCACCAAGTGTGGGTATTGTCCGGACTGCTCCAATTGCATTGGGTACCAGTATTGGCACTCCATTGACTCTCGGCGGTGGACTAGTATCTAATGGATTGATTTCCAATGGATTAGTCGCTGGTGGATTGATCTCCAATGGATTGGTCTCTGGAGGACTGGTCTCCGGAGGACTTCTCAATGGAGGATTGGTCTCCGGTAAATTAATTGGTTAAGAACGCGCTGATACAAATAGGCTCTAAGTCTATTTGATAGTGAAATTGAATAAAAAATGCTTGAAAAGATTTGGAATTTTTATATTTTTGTAAATATTCTTTACAAAGCGATCTCCGTATTTTATACAATATGTGTATGGATATAATATATACATATATACATATACACCTGTTTGAGCTTGTCTACTTGTCTTCGCATGTTTTGCTCATAAACATGGTTAAAACTAGTTTTTTGTTTGCTCTAATATGTATGCATAAAGTTTCCTCTAAGGTGAGAGACGTGGGCCTCAAATTCGTTATCAAACTGTTGTTAACCGACTTCGATGAAATTTGCCTTGTAATTTAAGACTGGCATACTAGTAGCCTTACTTCAAAATTATGCGAATCAACTTCCACATACCCCTAACTGAAAAATCGTTTAACAAATTTTGATGAAATTTAAATTTTGAGAATGTAAATGCGTCTATCTGAAAACTCTCGAAATAGGATGGTGCCGAGTTGGGATGAATTTGTTTCCCACGTTCATTGACTTTTTCTAGTTCAAAACTGCTTGTGTCAAGAAATATAATTTTTTTTCTAGTTTTCCTGTAACCTCCACATGACCTAACATAATCTCAATTTTTTCAGATTTTATTTTGAGTTTTTTGTTCAGCAAATTTGGTCCAACAAATTCCTTGCTTTCCTACACCGCTGTCCATAAATTCGATGCTGTACACTGAATGTTTCGGATCATTATCTTGCATTAATAGGCCAATTAATAGCAAACCCGATGGTAAGGTACAACCAGCTGTAGGAGTTTAGTAAGGTTAGCACCTCCCCATCAGCTTATTCCGTTCTGTAATCTAGAGTGTAAAATGGTTTATAAAATCTTCATAGAGGTGGAGACTACATAGACTACAATATCAAAGTCCTAGGATTCTTACACGGTAAGACTGAAATATATATAAGCTTAGTCTTGTTGCTTACTACTTACTAATATTCAGCTAACCAAAGCCTAGTAAATGTACATCATGATTATTGTCATGCATCTAAATTTAGGGGGTTAGATGAGCCATATGCGACAGCCAAGCAAATGGGAGTGCAAATAGTTAGTTGACATAAATCAAAAACAAAATGGGACCAAGAACAGATACCTGGGGAACACCTAGAATGATTTCTTTGTAACTACTTAGCGTATGCCCAATTCTCTACGGAAATCCCACACACACAATTTCTTCAAGAGAATGCTATGTTCAACCATATCGAAGATTGTAATGTCAACAAATAACCCGGCACAGCATTTCTTAACATCAAGTCCCTTGTAAATAAATGTACAAAAATTTAAGAACGCATCCTCCGTAGAACGGCTTTTCCTGAACCCAAACTGCTTTTCACTGAAAATTTTTATTTTGATAAGATACTTCAGAACTCTGCTTTTAGGTGTTAGAAATTCCATCGTTGCCACAAGAATTCGAGCTGTTGAGGGAGTTTATTATTGACAACAGCTCAAACTATGTAATGGGTTCAAAAAAGAAGCTGAAGGGGTACATACACCAAGACCAGTTGTACACAAATATTTTTAGCAGAAAGGATGTGCTTTTGGTATTTTTTCTCGCTTATTTGATATTTGGAACTAATTGGTTATTCTACGAGTATGTATTGTATAAAATTAAATCATTTGATATCGTTTTTTAATTCCTGAATCAAACAGTAAAGTGAAAAGAAATATATATCCCAAACAAATATTTGACTTAATATCTGAAAAGAGAAAAGCTCGTAAACGCTGGCAACTATCAAGAGCACCAAGTAACAAAACAAGACTTAATGGCTATGCGTTGGTGGAATACCTTACCAATTTGACAAATGATGCTAGTACAGAATATTCATTCTGGAAGGCTACAAAAAAAATGAAAAGGCCAATGGCATACATTCCGCCAATTAAAAATAGCAGTAGAAACTGAACAAAATGAAACAAGCAAAAGGCAGACGTATTTGCTGAACATCTCGAAAACGTCTTTCACACATACGAAGATAATGACTGACTCCAAGAAACAGAAGAAATGTGTGAAGAGGATTTATTAATTCCACCAGCAACCTCTAACGAAATAACTAAAGAAATAAAAGATAACAAATTACTTAGAATAGGTATGAAAAAACTAGCACAAATAATAAATGCAGCATTCAGACTAAGGTAAGTTCCACGAATGTGGAAACTCGCAGAAGTAATTATGATACCAAACCCTGGCAAACTATCTAGTGAAGTTACCTCATATCTTCCATTTCCTTGCTGCCAATACTGTCAAAGCTATTCCCAAAAATGTCTTCTAAAACGACTCCATACGATCATAGAGGAAAAGACATTGATACCAAACCATCAATTTGGCTTTAGAAATAGGTAATCAACTATAGATCAAGTTCACCGAATAACTGATAGAATAAAAAAGGCCCCAGAAGAGAAAAAAAAATGCTCTACCTTCTTTCTTGATATATCACAGGCTTTTGAAACGGTGTGCCATAAAGGACTAGTCCATAAGCTGCAAAAATATCTACCAAAACAATACTCAGAAATTCTAGAGACATATATATTGCAGAGATTATTTAAAATAAAGCAAGAAGATGAGTACTCCACATTAAAATATATAAAAGCTGGTGTACCCCAAGGTAGTGTATTAGGACCTGTCTTGTTCCTATTATACACAAATGACCTACCACAAATGCTGTCGGTATTACCGTGTAAGAAGGGCAATAAATGATATTTATGAATGGACCAACAAATGGGAAATGAAATTAAATGAACTGAAGTCAGTTCATGTAAACTTTACAAATAAAAATGTAGAACACATACGAGTACCTGTGTACATAAATAACAATGCAGTTCTTTTTCGAACTCAGCTAAGTACTTAGGCATGACTCTTGACGCGAAATTGCGCTGGAAAGCTCATGTAAAGAAAAAGCATGACGAATTAAACATACGATACGATTCCCGTCTCTCGATATAAAATAAATTACTCGCAAGTATTAAAGCCAATATGGACATATAGTCTCCAGCTTTGGGGGTGCGCCAGTAAGATACAAAGAACCTACAAGCCTACAAGGCTTCCAGAATAAATTACTACGCAATATAGTTAATGCGCCATGGTACACACGTAACGTTGATCTACATAGAAATCTAAAAATTGAAATAGTAGATGACGAGGTCAGGAACGTCGTAAGAAGACATGAAGTTAGACTGAACCACACACACAGTTAGACAATAATAATTTAGTAAGAAGATTAGGAAGAGTAAAATCCTTCGAACTAGTTGACTAGGACAAAAAAAAAAAATAGGTAAAATCAAATAAAAATTTTGAACATGATCACACTAAAGAGTGATTGAAACTACCTACATATGTAGGGGAGAGGGGGGCACCTTTGAACGTGGGGTACCTTTGAACAGTACTAATAAAATCGTATTAAAAAAATATTTGACAGCGTAAACCAAATTTTTATCCTGACAATAGTGTTTTCTTTAAACGTCAACGGCTTTCGGTCATCTTTTCAGTAGTCGCTTGAAAGTAGCTCTCGGTGGATGGTTTTTATGCTGCATTTCGAATTTTTTTTTTTTTTTTTCTTAGAGTATAACAATTTTTTGGTGAACTTTTCTATTTGTGAAAAATATTTTTTTAAGGCGAAGGTTCATTTACAGCCACGGGCGGATCCAGGGGGGTGACACAGGGGCACGGGCCCCCCCAGACACGATTAAGATAAAACATGCCAGTCGAAAAAACACTAGCAATTAGAATACTATGGAGTACACTCTTTACCTATCTTTCCTTTGTGCCCCTCCCAGAAATAAATCCTGGATCCGCCCTTGTTTATAGCCATAATAAGGTATGTTTTTTTTATATATAAGTACAAACAAATTATTAAAGCTAAATTGTTTGTGACAAGACACGTTGGGACAGGTTTGAACCAAACGGTGGGGGCAGATTTGAACATGTTCAAAGGTGCCCCTACGGTTTTTTTTTTTTTGTATCTGCTTTCTCATGTGTGGCTGCATTTGAATTTGTATTTCAAAACAATATGTGTAGTATATGTACATAGTAAGTTGGTGTTGTTTACATTAAGTTTTAAATAATTTTCAAGTGAATACAATGGTGCGTAACTACAAGAAGAACAAAAACTACAGGAATTAACGAAGATGACGTAAAGGTATACGATATTTTGGCCCGAAAGCTGGTCCAAGAAAAAATTCAAATCGAGGAAGAAAGAAGGGAAAATCATGGATTTTGACAGAAACACCAGATAAAAATGAACTTGAGACTGCCCACAAGGAACGTCAGAAGCGCTTAAAAAAATCAGCAATGCACTCTTTTAACAATCATTTAAAGCCAAATCAAAGCACTAAGTGGGCAATTAAATCTAAAAAGCCAAAGGAATCGAGTTCGGACTCAGACGAGAGTGGTTCCTATTCGGTGAATGATGACACTGATCTAGATTTCAACTTTGCTGATGACTGTCATTGGTAGAATGTTCCAATAAAAACAATAATAAGATATTAGGTTTTGTTGGCCAAATAAATGAGAAAGATGGCAACATCTACAACGTCAGCTTTTTAAATAAGAAACCAGGTTCCTATAGGTTTTTCTATCCTGACATTGAAGACAAGTGGTCTGTTAGTGGCATAGAAATAAAAGCTAAGCTGCCACCACCAATTAATCCTCCAGGAACATCGAGGACAGCTGCGATGATGACTTTTTATTATATGTTCTTACCTTATTAAAGTGATCTGTGAATTGTAGTTTATTTATGTTAAATTTTGTTATCTCTTATTTAAAAAATAAAACTAATTTATTTGTTTTTAAAGAAACCAAAGCGTGTAAAGTCTTATTTCAGGTAAACATTTTATTATAAAAACTGCCGTTCAAAGGTGCCCCAGCCTAGTTCAAAGCTGTCCCACATGGGGGGCACCTTTGAACATAA
Organism: Pocota personata; assembly: GCA_963082735.1. Taxonomy (NCBI): domain Eukaryota; kingdom Metazoa; phylum Arthropoda; class Insecta; order Diptera; family Syrphidae; genus Pocota; species Pocota personata. The sequence continues at coordinate 37,151,871 of OY720431.1, forward strand.
GGACCTTCATTCAAAAAATAATAATAAATCGAAATCTCCGTAATACGAATAGAATTATGCGTTTAAACTAAAGCTTAATTCCATTTCTAAAAGTGAAAATAAGTTAGACATCAATAAATCAAAAACATAGGTTTCTATGAGACTTGGAAGCCAAAAGTGTTCAAAGGTGACCCTCTCTCCCCTAGGTACTACGAAATAAAAAGTAACTGACTACATTAAGTTACTGAATATACAAGGTGGCGCAAAATTAATCATCCAATTTTGTTTTTGAATTACTTTTTTACCAAATAAAAAAAAATGATTTTGAGTGATAGAAATCTGTTGGATCTTTACAATTTTTTCTGTTAAGTGGAAAAGATGATATCCGCCAAGTGGCTGCCGCCAGTGTTGATATACATTTGTGCCCGTTTTATCGCATTTTCCATGGCTTTCCGTAAGATTTCCGGTGATAACTGTTCGCATTCCCCTCGAATATTCTCCATAAGGGCTGCGATTGTCTGAGGCTTGTTGGCATAAACCCGCGACTTCAAGTAGCCCCAAAGAAAGAAGTCTGGGACGGTTAAATCGGGCGATCTTGCTGGCCATGCCAGATCGCCAAAGTGGGAGATTACGCGACCAGGAAATACTTCCTTCATAATATCCATTGTGGCTCGTGCTATGTGTGCGGTTGCACCGTTTTATTCAACCCTCATGTTCACCAAGCCCAGCTATCATGGCCCTGTAGCGTTCGCCAGTAACAGTGACCGTATTGCCGATGGCGTCCTCAAAATGAAATACCTCAAAGTGAACGGCGCACCACACAGTGGCTTTGAGTGGATGAAATGGCTCTTCGTACATCACACGCGGATTTTCAGTGCCCCAGAAATGAAGATTTTGCTTATTGACGTAACCGCTTAAGTGGAAATGCGCCTCGTCGCTCATGATGATTTTCGACACAAAATCGTCCTCTTCGTTGTTGAGATTGCGGCAAAATTATTCCACGCTCTTGCGGAGTATAGCGCTCCATTGCTTGTCTGTTTGTATACTGAGGCTGTCTAGTTCACAAATGTCAAATATGATTGACGTACGATGCCATTTGCAAAAATTATAACATCTTCAGATAGGATGATTAATTTTGCGCCACCTTGTACAAACTTTCAAGTATTAAATTGCTAATTAGTTTGACGACTAGGTCGGATAATTGGAAGGATGACATTAAATCTTACCTTCTCCGGGTGTTTTTAGTGGATTAAAGTTCCACACTATCGCAAAGCTCGCATGCGATGTCTTGATTTTTCACCCAACTACACGCAAAAAAAAAATGTAAAATATTGAAAAATATTTTTTATAATTTTTGGAATATAATAAAATGTAAAAATAATATTCGAACGGATGTCGGTGAAATTTCACCGAGATACTCCCATTGATTTTTTAGGACCCATAAGTGAGGATAAACAGCTACAGTTCTGCTTAGGACATTTTATTCAACTCGAATATTAAAAAAATAATTAGGAACAAAAATTATTTGAGTCATCATAATCCTTAACGAATCAGTTCAGTTGACACTAGTCCACCGGAAACTAATCCATCAGAGACTAATCCACCAGAGACCAATCCACCAGAGACCAATCCACCGCTAAGAGCCAATTTTTTTTTTTTTTTATCATTTGCACGTGTGAAAGGGGTTATGAATACCCTTATACTAATTTTAGGACACGGGCGTTTTGCGGAAAGGGGAAGGGACAGAGAGAAAAACAGATTGGTGTAGTTGGTTTGAAACTCAGCTGGTATTAAGTTTCAGTAAACTCCAAGGGTGGCTGTCCAGATAACTGGGGAGCTTCTTTGTTTTTGCTTTTGTCGTTGCTCATGATTCACAGTATTTTTTTCCGTCCTCCTGATGTCATCATAACGATCAAGTTGCATTTTAGCCATATGACCGCTCTTCTGCCAGTGTTATGCCTTCGCAGTAGAGTTGACATAAGCTTTCGCAATTGATCGACTTTTTATTTATTTCATGCGAAATAAATAGATGATTATTGACTTCAGGATTCGAACCGTGAACCTGTAGCGTGACAAGCGATGATGTTTCCACTACACCACGGCCACCCTCAATGGAGCGCCAATGGTAGTGCCCAAAGCAATTGGCGACAACGATGCGATTGGTGCAGTCCTGACAATGCCCACAGTTGGCGCGGATACAATAGTTGAAGAAAGTATTCCTGGTTTAGCGCAAGCGGCGGCAATAGCACAGAAGAAGACCAACTAAAAGACAGAATTTACATGACAAAGACTCCTGAACCTCAAAATATTCTTACGTATTTGAACATGATGATGGTTTTGCTAATTAAAACTCTTTTTGAATGCTGGACAAGTGCTGTCTGATGGTTAACTCAAACTTTGTCGAGCATTTTATAGTCAAACAGTCGGCCTTGAAAGAGTTCAGACACCATCACTCTGTAAGGGTAACTGGGGAATTATTTCACCATACCACCCTTCACCATACTCTTAAGTTTCTTCAATTCATCAGCTGATTCGTAAGCGCAATTATGTTATGAAACCTGATTCCCTCAATTAAAAATAAATAAAACCACTTTACGTAACTCATTAAATCAATTTCAGTTTTATTCCATAATAAGCGCTGTAGGGGTGTCACATTACATGCACTGCATGGCGTATCCAGGGTGCGGTGATGGTCTCTTAGTAAATCAAACCGGCAGAATAGGTCAACGGTTTGTAATCGGATCGGTATTGCTGCTGGAATGAGTTTGATGTTGCCACACTGTTGTAGGTTTCTGAGGCAGCTGGTGCACCGATTTTCGCATAGGCCAGGGGTAAAGCGATGGGTACCTGGGGGCCCACTGCAGTGTAATATGCTGGTGAGTAGAGTACTGGGTTAGCAGTAGCGATGGCCAAAAGGCATGCGAGGAAGTACTGAAAAGAAATTGTGATTTAATTTTGTGAATAGATAGAATACGAGTACTTACGACTTTGAACATATTGTATGGTGAAGTTGTGATGTGTCTTGTCCTAGTAGATGAACTAAACTATGATCCTGTAGGGAACTTCGTTTCTTTATATACTGAAAATAAAAGGGATTTCTGGCGCGATTCTTACACTGGAATGCACGCGAAGACTCATCTCCTTCGCAGAGAAAAACTAGTTTTCCATTGCGAAAAAGTGCGAATGGAGATAATAAGAGACTAAAACAAAGGATCATTAGTGATAGGGAATCAAGAAGAAGTTCGTCCGTGGAATGTTAGTCGATGGGTATTGTATTTCTCTGTACATATTGACAAGAATTTGTACTTTGGACCTCGTAGAGACATTAATGTTGGCTGATATGTTTCAGAAAACCTAAAAAGATCAGCAATTATTTTGTTATAAATATCATTTGGTTGCCTATGCAATTCAAATGATTATTGGACTTGTTGCTGGGAAGAACTGAGAAGGATACACATAACTATTTGTTTCTGCAAGATTTATCGATCCCTTTAGAGGGATTAAGAAAACGATGGTTCATTGACATAGGCAATGTTGAAAAGTACAGCTACACACCTCCAGAAACGGACTCAAGAGAAACGAAACAGCTGATATACCTTGCTAGAAAAGTTGACTGTTCACAATCATGCACCATGATTTCATCAAAATCAGTTCAGACATTCTTAAACTAAACGACTAGCAAAGATGATTGAACCACGCAACCCACATCCCACTCACACTAGTTTTTAAATGAAACTACACACGTATTGTTATATATATACAGAACCATTCTGGATGAGAATGCTATTCCAAGTGGTTTTCGGTTGATTGGAAAAGCGTTCATCTTTCAAAAAGATAACGACTCTGAACACACTTCAAAGTTGTGTTAGAGCTTTCTGCAATAGAAGAAAGAAGAAGGGGTGCCAATCAACATGGTTTGTTTTTTTGTATTGGGGCCAAATGAAGTTCGAAACTTTAGCAATACTGGAAATGGAATGATACGAGTATAATAGGGAATTTCGAATCTCGCAACATTTGTTTCTTTTGTTCTCTGGTAAGACTGCGTAAACATTGCAACGGATAACCGCTCAGCGCTTAAAATATAACTGAATGTGTTTGTTTTAGCCCGCATTTATTGCGAACATACACATTCGAAATGATAAGCTCTATTAAAAAAAATCAGCCTTAAAAAAAATCAATTAAATTCAATTAAATGCCCACATAATCGATGAGCTCCTCAAGACAACTATACTCTCAGAGGTTTGTCAGTTTTATCTAAAGGCTGGTGTGCAGGGAATCGCCAAGTAAATTTCGGGGTTTGTTTTCTCAAGAATTTCTATATCCTGCCACCTACCCAGCCAGGATAAAGAGCCAGTAGGAGTGTAGTCAAAAGTTATATAAAGGGTGGTTAAGTTTTAAGGGCCGATGTTGATTTTGAATAAAACACAAATTATTTAGGAAATTACTGTCATTTCTTTTTATTATGATAATATTGGTATGGTTCAATTATGTATGGAACAATATATCAGCCAAATGGCCGCCGCGACCTCGGCGGCACACCTCCATCCAATGGTCCAAATTTTCGATGACGCTGAGGCATAATTGAGGTTCTATGCCGTTAATGTGCCGAATTATTTCATCCTTTAGCTCTTGAATTGTTGCTGGCTTATCGACGTACACCTTTTCTTTCAAAAACCCCAAAGAAAGAATTCCAACGGTGTCAAATCACATGATCTTGGCGGCCAATTGACATCGCCACCACGTGAGATAACACGGCCATTGGATTTGTCCCACAAAAGAGCCATTGTTTCGTTAGCTGTGTGGTAAGTGGCACCATCCTGTTGAAACCACATATCGTCCACATCCATATCTTCCAATTCGGGCCATAAAAAGTTAGTTATCATCTCACGATAGCGAACACCATTCACAGTAACTGCCTGACCGGCCTCATTTTGGAAAAAATACGGCTCGATGATGCCGCCAGCCCATAAACCGCATTGGTTTTTCGACAATCACTCTTGGATTATCATTCGCCCAAATGCGGCAATTCTGCTTATTGACGAATCCACTGAGGTGAAAATGTGCCTCATCACTGAAGATGATTTTCTTCGAAAATTGATCATCTACTGTTGCCATTTCTTGCCACCATTGTGACCATTGACGACGCTTGAAATGGTCAAGAGGCTTTAGTTCTTGAGTCAATTGCACCTTGTAAGCGCGTAAATGCAAGTCTTTATGCATAATGTTCATCAACGACGAGCGTGAGAGGTGCAATTGTTGGGCACGACGACGAGTTGAGGTGGACGGCTCTTCAGCCACACTATCGCGAACAGCAGCAATATTTTCTGCAGTACGAGCTGTACGAGCATGCACTGGTGTTTTCACATCTCCTACAGACCCGGTTTGCACAAATTTTTGCACGATTTTTCCGATTGTACGCACATTTGGACGATTAAATTGACCGAAAGAATCACGAAATGCACGATATGCATTTAGATTTGAACGCCCATTTTCATAATAAGCCTGAATAACTTTAACGCGTTGCTCGATTGTGTATCTTTCCATGGTTCAAATTGAGTTAGTCTGAAATTGAGAAATGTCAAATGAAATGCAGAAAAAAACTTGACGTTTAGGTGTGGTTCACATTCAACATCGGCCCTTAAAATTTAACTACCCTTTACAATATTAATGCCAGTAGGTGCTTTTGTTGTGTTTCTATGCTAATACTAAAGTGTTATCATGTGGTACTCATACATAGTTGTATGACAGTAAAAATCTAAAGCGCGTCAGGCTTTTTTTTGTGTGAATCTACGTTAGCATTAAAGTTTTTCCACTGTACAATGCGGTCAGAGTACATTAACCTTCCCTAAAATAGTCTCTGCATTCTAACAGACAAACTTAACACTACCCACCTGCAGTTTGGTCTGTTTGTTGTTTTGTAGTATTATAAAATTAGGAAACAAAAAATTTCGTTTCGGAATGTACTAGTATTATGCTCGCCCAACTTCAGGTTGATCGTTGACACGAACCGAGCTGCGACCAACTTCAAGTTGAAGACGGCCATTCCGTTCTGATAGCTGACCACGTAGACACATAAGGAAAAAGGAAATATTTTGTAGTTTGTTTTAAATTTCTAAAAACAGAAAAATAAAGTAAACGTTTATTGCTAAAGTTTAAAGTTAATTTCGAGTCGAATTGCGACGATTTATATTGAAAAAAACTATAAAACCAGCAACTAGCGCTGGCGGAGGCCAATTTTCTGGGTCAATATGAATGATTTTTTGTTTTAGTCCGCTAACGATTCAACGTTGTGTCTAATACTTTATTAAATTAAGGATAATATTTTTACAATGTCAATACCTAAGTAGAGAAGGCAAAACACATCGTAAAATGTCTTTTTTCAATCCTGTAGCCTGGACGTTTGGCAATATTTTTCTTCTTGTCTTTTTGTTAATAGGATGGTTATTGTTACGTTAGTTGTTGGCTATTCTATGCCGAATTTTAAACAAAACAGTACAATTTCTCTTACAAAGACAAAGCAGAAGTCTTTGCCGACCATTTAGAAGAAACATTTAAAATGATAATGCGTCGAATATAGCACTTCACAATTACACAGTAAGAAATGCAAGGCTGACCGAACTTCAACAAGAAATAAAGAAACTGAAACCGCATAAAGCTCCTGGATACGACCTAATCATAGGAGAGCTTCTTAAATCGTTACCTAGAAAAGCGTTAGTTAAGTTCCTCTACATTATAAACGCAGCGATAAGACTAGAATATGCTCTGAGTCAATGGAAAGTCGCGGAAGTAATAATGATTCTGAAGCGCCGAATGATAAAAAATCGTATAGACCTATTTCGCTGCTGCCGATTATGTCTAAAGTTTTCGAAAGAATAGTACTTAAGCGATTACAGCCAGTTATAGAACAAAGATCTCTTATTCCCAATCACCAGTTTGGGTTTAGAACCAAGCACTCAACACTAGACCAAGTGCATAGAATAACTGATTTAATTGAGAAAGCTTACTAAGAAAAAAGATTTACTCGAGCGTATTCCTTGATGTTTCTCAAGCTTTTGACAAGGTCTGGCATGAAGGATTGAAATATAAATTACGACAAGTTCTGCCGGAACTCTTATATAATATTCTGGAAAAATACTTGACGAATCGACTTTTCCGAGTCAAACACGGAAATGAATATTCATAATTTAAAGAAATAAGGGCTGGGGCGCCGCAGGGAAGCGTCCTTGGACCGCTTTTGTACCTGTTATATACTCGCGATATACCGCAAGAAGAAGGCACCGTATTAGCTACATTTGCCGACGACACTGCCATCCTGGCAACGGGTAAAACGATCGATAAATGAATGGACAAAGATTAGGCGACTAGCTTTAAACGAAAACAAATCTGTTCATGTCAATTTTACTTATAAGAAAATAAATAATTTGCCAATCTTTTCAAACTCGGTTCAAATTCCGTTTGCAAACGAGGCTAAGTATCTTGGAATGACACTTGATGCTACGCTGAAGTGGAAATCGCACGTGAAGAAAAAACGTAAAGAACTAGAAACCAAATACAGAGAAATGTACTCGCTACTTGGAAAACATTCCAAGCTTAATATAGAGAACAAACTGCTTTTATACAAGCAAGTGCTAAAGCCGATATGGACATACGGAATACAACTCTGGGGTTGTACCAAAATAAGTAATGTCAATATTTTACAAACTTTTGAAAATAAAGTGCTAAGATCAATAGTTAATGCACCGTGGTTTATTAGAAATAACGATATCAATAGAGATTTAGGAATTGCGACAGTGGAACAAGAAAGAGAGTTTACAAGGACACGTTAACAATGAAGTCCTTCGAATTCTAGGTGAGAGGAATCTACTGCGTCGTCTACAAAGGACTAAACCTTTCGACTTAACGCGATAACAAGAAACCGCATCTAATTTGCGGAACAAGCAGGAACTTTCAATGGAAAGGGACCTGCCAAACGATCTCAATACGTGAAAGAAAAACTGCTGGATAAGTCAAAACTTAGTTGTAGTAATCAAAGAAATTTATCACGAAGGGAGGTTTTTTTAGTGAGTAAAAATCTCACACTACTTTGAGTACGCGCTATCGATCCTCATAGTGTCTCCATGAAGATTTTTTACCTACCCTCGGAAAAAACAAAATCCTGAAATAAATATTTTTGCATATTTGCTAACTAAATTTAAATCTTATTATGCACATAGCGGTGGCCGTGGTGTAGTGGTAACATTAACGCTTGTCACGCTCTTGGTTCACGGTTCAAATCCTGATCTCAACAATCATCTAATTATTTCGTCTGAAATAAATAAAAAAGTCGATCAATTGCGAAAGCTTAGTCAACTCTACTGCGAAGGCATAACACTGGCAGTAGAGAGGTCATATGGCTTAAAATGCAACTTGATCGTGATGATGACACCAGGTGGAGGAAATAAAAATACTGTGAATCATGAGCAACGGCAAAAAGCAAAACAAACAAGCTCCCCAGTTATCTGGACGCCACCCTTGGAGTTTACTAAAACTTAATACCACCTAAGTTTCAAACCCACTACACCAATCTTTCTTTCTCTCTCTCTCAATTTCTGCATAATTTAATGGCATTCATAACCCATTTGGCGCGCGCAAATTATAAAAAAAAAAAAAAAAAAAAAATAGCCTTTGATTTGCTTTGGTCTCTTTGTTTATTGCATCTGTTTTATATAGCAAGGTTCTTTAAAAGATACCAATGCATAGTTGATTATATTTAAATAAATATATATTTAACGCTCGCTATAAACTATACTAACTCTATTAAACAGAAGAAAAAAAATTCAAATTACATTGAATACTTTCATTGAAAGCCACATAAAAAATTGTTTTGAAGATAAGGCCTAGATTTTTTTCATTTATTTAGCGTTGCATGTAGCAAACATAAAACGTATGTTTACTTGCTTGGCTTAGGATTGTGTTAATAGATATCGTTCTTCATGTTTTGGATAAGGATTTGTTTGTCTTCTTTTCTGGACTCATTGGCCATGTTTTGTTGCAGAAGTTTTGGATCGAAACAAGGCGTATCGCAAATGTTCATGTTGCAGCAATTTTCTATTGTGAACTCACATTGTTCAGTGGCAATAGGGACATTTTCTTTTGAACGACAAATGTCTTCCTGATTCTTGACCTTGCAGGTTTGTAAATACGTCGGATAGCATGAATTATCAGATAGATGAGAACTAAGCCCCCGAGTACTCCGGCCACAACCACAATGATGCGGGACCTGGTGGAAGGTTTTTAGGATCCAAGTTTTCACATACCCAATAACAGTGCACTGGTATTTCCAGTTCTACTTCTTTCTGCAATAGTGTACAGAATGGCGAACAGATCTCAGTGGAGTTACTTTCACATCGATCGCCAAACAAGTCATCCTGGCAATCGCAGACTGGCTCAACATCTTTTATTCTACACCGACCATCATTCATACAATAGTTGAAGCATTAGGATGTTTGGCAACGGTCTCCCGTGTATCCCTGTTTGCACGTACACTTGACCATCACAGTTACCAGATTTGAATACAATTTAAATTTTATGGGATCACTTCGACAGAAAGGTTTGTCTTCTTCTCCACCAGGAATATCATTAGATCCGAAACAATATCAAAATTGTTGGAGAGGATGTCCAGACTTGTTAAAGCTCGAGGACGATACTCGTACTACGACAAAGTTAGAGCTGTTTTTTTTTTTTTGTTTCTTTTTTTTAAATAATATATTTTGTTCCCTTATTTCATTGAAATATTATTTCATTTAAAATGTATCTACAGGGTGTTTTTTGTGACTGAGGCCGATTTGAAATTGGCACCATTTCTCTCGGTGACGGTTTTATTATGTGAATGGTGGCAGTAGTGTTCAGCTGTCAATGCCATTTCATTAGGGAGAGTTTGATGCCACAACAATACGAGTACGTTCATCAATTATTGCAACACAGCGTAAATTACGTGATTTTTTTAATCAACGTGGAGTACCGGTATTCGAAAAATTATCTACAATTTCGACAATCTTTACACCGTAAGTAATTTATCGAAGCCCGGACGACGTCGCACAGTGCGTACACAACAAAACATTGATGCAGTGAGAGATAATGTGAGTGAAAGCCCGGAAACTTCGATTCACCGTCATATATAAAAGTTTATTTTGTATACTCGTACTATATTTGGTTAAACATATTTATGAATGTGTTTGAGGTCCGATTCTAGCCACTTTTATGCGTCTACAGCTACTTGGTATTTAAAAATTCTGATTTCCAATTTGGATTCAATAATTTTGATGTCAATTATAGCAGTCTTTTTACCTTTTTGGAAGTCTGACCTCAGATTTGAATTCAGAGGCCTCGAAAACCTTTGATTTACGTCATAGTTCAAACAGAAATTGAGTTTGGATTATTCAATTGGATTAAAATAAAACACACATTGGTTTTTGATAGACTGCTGTCAATATAATGTTGAGACATTGACATTAAACGTGAAAATTGATATCGGCTGGCCTTGAAGACTTTCGCTCATAATAACGCGTCGAATCTCATCCTTTAGCTGTGAAATCGTTTGGGGGGTCTTTAGCATACACCTTCCGCTTCACATAACCCCATAGAACAAAATCCAACGGCTTGATATCTCATGATCTTGGTGGCCAATTTTGGTGACGCAGCCGGGAAACTTTCTGTGTAACAAAGTAACAACTGTATTGTTTCTCGCGCACGTGTGGCAGGTGGTACCGTCTTGTTGAAACCACATACGTATATTCCACATCAATATCGTCCAATTGGTGCTGAAAATAATTTATTATCATAACGTTTATCATTGATTGTTACAGCAGTACCACGAGAATTTTCGAAGAAATACGCCGCAGTCCAAAAATACGCACCAAACATTGCATTGGTTGTTGGTGAATGGCTTGTGGATTTTCATGACCTAAAATGCGACAAGTTTGTTTGTTTACGTAGCCATTCAGTTGAAAGTGAGCCTCATCGCTAACGATGACTTTGTTCCAAAAATCGTAACCAACTGGTATTTTTCTAACACCTAATCAAGGAAGTCACGATGCTGTGGTTTGCTGGCTTCAAATCCAATTGAATCTTGTAGGTATGCAGATGCAAATCTTTTGTTCAAATGTAGGAAAGGATCAATTGCTGGGAACGATGGCGAATTAATTTTGACGGATTGTCACGAACACTGTCGCTCGATGCGGCGATATTTTCGTATGACCAGCCACTATGAGAATGAACTGACCTTTGCACATCCAACACTGACCCGGAGGGTTATACAAGGTGGCGCAAAAGTCCTCGCTCGATTTCCTAAGGCAGTAACTTCGTTTGTACAATAAATAAAAGGAATTGGTTCTGTTTATTGCTTATGTTTATTTAGACGTTCAATTTATTTTTTTTTCCCCATTAACTCGTGGAGATAATATCGGCCGCCACCAGAGTTGCTCAATTGCGTGACCCGTCGTCTGACTGATGTTTGAGGGTCCTCTTGGACATCTGCAGCAACAGCAATGGCATTCTAGACCGAACGCCTGCTCTGGGGCACGCCACGTCTGACACTGTCCCGTGTTGAGCCAGTTTCCTCGAGGCGACCGACTAAATGCCGCAGTGTTGTTTGCCCAGTTGGTGCCACACGACTGAGGGAAGTGACGACCGATTATTTGTCAAAAACATTGACACAATTATTTCGCGTTCTTGAAGAGTGTACCACTCCATGGTTTGTCTACGTGTATTCTGCTTCTATTTACTTCACAAATGCCAAAGTCGCGATGACATAAGACGCTATTTGCCAAAAACGTCTATTTTGAAAACAGAGAAAACCGTTTTGCCAATTAATTTCCTTTGATTTACTGTAATACTACATGAACTGATTGAATTTGTTTATATTTTTATTTTATTTGCACTAATCACTGAGCGTGAGATTCACACTCAGAAACACTCGAACAAAATAAGTTTTTCTCACAGCCTCACCTCTCGCGAATATCTGACAAATTTCGAAGAGTAAAATTGTCATGAGGAGCTTCTCTCAATCGAAAAAGTCTAAGTGCCAACTATTCATACGGGTAGCTGCGAGAAGCTGGGCTTGTCCATGTATGTATAAACAAATAAGGTCCACTTGGATTTTTGCTGACTTTTGATGTTGTTTCCTGTATTTTTTGACGAGGTCGATGTCGTTGTACAACCAATATAGTTCGTTGTTGTATCTTCGTCTCCATTCCTCTTCGATAAAAAGGACCAAAAATCACGCGAATAATTTTTCTTTCAAAACAACCAGAGGATATTTTCAACCGCCTTTGACAACGTCCATGTGTCTATAGTAAGACTGGGATGATAAGGGTCAAAGAAACAGCTTTTGGAAAGAGTGAATTTTCGCTTAAATTTACAGTGGAGCCTAGGTAGACAAAGTCCTTGACTACTTCAAATTTGTAGCTGTCTATTGTGACTTTCTGTTTCAATACTTACGAAAGCACCACTGACGGTCAGCTGCATTCTTGCAATAATGTCAATGCCGTCGGCGTACTCGACTTGTTAGCTTGAAAATTGTGTACAATCCTTTAAATGATGATATTTAAGAAATCACATAACAGCGCGTCACCTTGTCGTAGTCCTTTTCTGACATCATCGGTGATATTGTTACCGAACTTGCATTCATCCTGCCCAGACGGATGGGTGACGCGGGGATGCCAAAACTAGACGTGCCTCTATACAGCTCATCTCTATAAACGCTATCATAGGCAACTTAACATCGATGAAAAGAAGTTGAGTATCGATTTGGAGTTCCACGGTTTTTTCCAAGATCTGCTTCAATGTGGATCTACATGTCTGACTTTCCTAGCATAAAACCAGGATTCAGGAAATCAGATTGTTAAGAAAAAGTTTAAGGCATTCACATAATATGGCAGATACAGCTTACTCATATTAGACACTGTGCATGATCTGCATAGTCTCCATAAATTAAATATAAATTACATTTCAACCGTGCGAGTTTCCGAAGAATCTAGTAAATGTTATAAACTCCTACGTGATGCCCAAAATTGCTTGTTAAGCCTTTTCACTTTGGTATCATTAATATTCGTATACCTTTGATGGTCTCAAATTGTTCAATAAAAGTTCCTCGAAAAGTCTGCAATTTCGCATGTAACCTGTTGTATGTGGTGTGACATTTAACTCCCTTCAGAGTGTAACACTAACCCACACAAATTCTATAAATAAAATCAAACCGTCATTAGCTCAATTCACGTTCAAAGTATGTCATGCGATCCTCACCCACAAGGACTTCTATTTTTCCACCAGATAGGAACATACGTTAATATTTTTAGAACCAACTTTCGGCCAGATAATCCCAAACTAAAACTGAGCAACAATACGCGCCATTTTTGTCACCCCATCAGTAAAACACCCACAATAGGCCAATTTTGTTTACAAACGCAAGGGATTCCCACCAGTGGATTTCACCTTGATATTGAATTGATCCTCTACCCCCATCCACCAAATCCATTAGTGAATCAACATCAAAACAAATCCCATCCCTCAAACGATATGAAAGCCCGCCCCAGTTAGAACTTCCAAGGACACGGTAGAATGAATCGTGTGTTAGATTTCCTTGTTTAGTAGGATTTCATTGGAAGGAGCCGCATAACAGAAGAGTAATGGAGATGGCTTTTTGGCCAGAACAATAAATGGCCCACACCGGTCCGGTGATTAATTGTTTGACAACAAAGGCCAGAAAATGCGAGCATTAGGAAAGTAACTCCTAACACAGTTTGTATTCTATGTAACCATTTGTTTTTATTTGTACGGCGCATTTAAATTAGTAAACAAGCAGGACACCTTCAACCATGCTAGATTGATGCCAACAAGGAAGTTGACAATGTTTTTTTTTTTTTTTTTTTGACAAAAGACAAAGGAAACAATGAGGTTAGTGGGAGCACAAAAATATTTCAATGGAATTTTTTTTTGGAATTATGTAAACACGAGGGAAATCGATAAAAGATTTCAATCACAAGTTGAGGAGGTGTTCACGTGAATTTAAGGTTCATCCTTTGGAAACCCTTTTTTTTATATGAAAATAATTCGCTAAGTTGTTGACTGTACTCGTATCTATGGATATTCCATTAGGGGTTTTTCCTTTGAAGGCTTTGTTTCGCTTTTAAGTAGTCCTTGGCGTAATTGGCCACAATTAAATATTATCAAACTCCATTGACTATCTCTATGGACCCTTGATAGCATATCAAGAGTGTTTTCACAACCCACTTTTTTAGACTTAAGAGACATACAATGGCGGCTACTGAATAGCAGAAAATACTAGCATATGGCAATGTGAAAGGTGTCCCAAAATTCAAGCAAGATTTGAATTTTGCGCCATTTTTGCGGTAAAGTGTTGCCAACGAAAAAAAAAAAAAAGACAGCGTGACAGCTGACAGTTCACGGTTATTAGAAATGAAGTGCTACACGAAAGAACAACGCATTTTCACTGTTGAGCAATATTTTAAAAATAATGAAGGTTTTTTTCGTACAAAACATGGTCGGAATAGTGATTTAACTTCATCAACTGTGAAGAGATTAATTCAAAACTTCAGGGAGACTGGATCAATTAGTGATCTTAGACACTCTGACCGTCCTTCAACAAGTCGTTCAACACAAACACATAGAAGCCGTTGTGAGAGTATTGTTAAGAGTCCAGGGAAATCAATTTGACACCGTAGTCAAGAATTGGACATTTCAGGAAGCTCTCTACAGCGTATTCTCACGAAAGATTTGCATCAAGAACTGAAGTTGAGAAACAAATGCATCCACAACGTGTCACTGTTTGGTGTGGTTTTTGGGCTGGAGGCATCACCATTCTTCTTTGAAATGCGGCTGGTCAGGCAATAATAGTTAATGGTGCCTGCTATCGCGACATGATAATCCATTTTTTTGGTTTCAACAAGACGGTGCCACGTGCCATATAACCCGAGGAACAATATTTAATTACTGCATGAGTCATTTCCTGGTCGTGTAATTACCCGTTTTGGTGATCAGAATTGGCCGCCCAGATCATGCGATTTAAATCCGTAGGACTTTTTTCTTTGAGGTTTTTTGAAGTCTGAGGTTTACTTGGATTAGATTAGATTAGGTTTGGGGGCATATTTACACGAGGGCCATTTGATTATCCGGCGGCCGATTATTTGTCACACTAACCTTCACTCTTATACATAATATCATGTTCGTAAGTATAACTTGCACAAGGTTCCGAGGCGACCTGTTTGAAGAAGAGTTAGGTATTCTGTTAACTGCTAAATGCATTGCACTCCCAATCTTGTCCTTCGGGAATAAGGATGGAGTAACAATTCAACTCTCATCTCCAAAAACTGCCAAACCGCGCCAGTCCATGACAATGGACAAACAAACTACCCAGGCACAGAATGTACCAGGCAATGCGGAAATAGCAGAATATACCGTCAACAAGCCTCAGCAGAAACATGAACATTTCGCTGGGGATCAGAAAAGACGTATCGCAGCTATGATTAAAGAGGGCATAGAACCTGAAGAGGCTAAAAACAAAGAGCGCGCCAGATACGCACATGTGAAAACTTCAAGGGCAACTCATAAAGGCGACAGACTTAGAATCAACAAAATAAATAGGTCAACCGACAACTCACCAAATGATCAGGTACCCAAAAAGCACAAATCGTAATCAGAGCCACCTAAAGGCACAAGTACGGTGCAAAGAAAATATCCTAGCAGTTCGGGTAAGGCTCAGGGAAAAAGTGAAAAAAAAATCACAAAAATCCAAATCTCTAAAAGAGGAAAAGATAAAGGCTCCCAAATCCCACTAAGAAGCAATTAAAGCCTCAAGTTGGGGAAAAATTACGGGAAGCAGTCCTGAAAAAATAGTAAGGACGGGTGTTTTCACAGGAACAACCACATACATCAGGGCTATCCTATAGGGATGCTATGACCCAATGTAAGGTAGCCATAATGCACTCAATGCACCCTGCTGAAAGCCTTACAGTGCAGCAAATGCAATTAGTAAAAAATAATCAACTAAAAGAGGTGGATCCGAAAACAACAGTCCACACACTCTCACTGAGAGTTGGCTGGTTAGCAATCACTTGCCACAACACAGAAGCCAAAAACTGGCTCATGTCTGCGGTCAAGAGAATGTCTTTCGAAATTCAACTTCAGCAAAAACTTCAAGGTTACATTTCCAGATAGAAGTAACTGGGAATAGAATAAACCTTCATTTATTAGAGGCTCTCATGTATAGTACTCAGATGGGTCCAAAACAGATGAAGGAGTCGGGGCCGGAGTATGTGGGCTGAGTACGAATACTCTCCTATACGCAAGTATAGATAAAAGTAGTTCAGTATTTCAAGCCGAAATAAATGCAATAGAGCTGTGTATCCGGGAGAACATCAACAGATCTATATAACCAACAAGAACATTTATATTCTCTCAGATAGCAAAGCCGTGTTGCTTGCAATTAAGGCATACCAAATTACCCCAAAACTAGTATGAGATTACCTTAACTGCTCATAACATTGAGCAATACAAACAGAGTGCATCTCATTTGAGTACCTAGCCGCAGCGGTTATGAAGATAATGAAAAAGATGAGGAACTAGCTAGAAAAGGATCCGCATCAAACTTCATGATGCCAAGACCATTCTGGGGAATACCTAATAGCACTGCAAAAAGCAGTATTAAAAACTGGCTCAAAGAAAAAGCGCATCATTACTGGATGGAAACTGAAGGTAACTGACATTTCAACAAATTCTTGCCGAATGCTTCCCACCTAAGAACGAAACAACTCTTACAACTAAGTAAGAGTCAGATTCGCTTGGTCACATATAAAGTATTAACTATGCTTCTACAAGAAGCCTTGCTACAAGGTTCAAAGTGTCAACTGCAACCATAAGTCGCCACCTTTCCGCCATCAGAAAGGTAAAAAATCTAGAGAAATGGGTGCCCCACGTCCTAACACCTGCGAATATGCTACGACGTTTGGAGGTTGCACTATCTTTGACCAACAGACACCGTATGGATCATTTTTTGCATCGTCACCTGCGCCGAAAAGTGGATCCTATACGGTAATCGGAAGTGGTCGGGAAAATGGGTAGAAGTGGGTGAGCTTTCCAGTGAACTTGGCATGGCAGACTCACACCCCAAAAAGGTAATGGTAACAGTATGGTGGACGAGTGAGGGAATTGTCCATTATTCCTTTCTCAAACGAGGAGAAACACTCACGGCCGAGTCGTACTGTAGAGAAATCGACATAATACACAACAAATTGCTCCAAAAACAGCCGTCACTGGTAAACAGCCATGCATGACAACGCAAGACCACATACCGCACAGTCTACGTTCCTGAAGCTGGCGGAGTTGGGTTATGAAGTTCTGCCTCATTCTCCTTACTCACCAGACTTATCCCCGGCCGATTACCACCTTTTCCGAAGTTTGGGCAATCACCTCCAAAATAGATGCCATAAAGCATGACTTTAAGGACTTCTTAGCCCGAAAGGATAAGGACTTTTCAAAAGAGGCATTTTTGCTTTTGGTGGAACAGAAAAATATCACAGATGTACAGCGAGATTATTTTTTGGAATACACTTTTTTAATTTTTGAAATAGCGTTGTTTCAACGGCAACTTCATATTAATTAATTCCAATGAACTTTGGCAGATCGAATTTGTCTAGATTTGAACTTCTACTAAACAGCTCATTCCGAGATGGTTCAGCTTTGCACAGGTGATTGTTAGTAGGTAGATGTTTTCCACTGATCATGTTTACTCCCTCGACTGCATGTGCTTCGATTGTATTCTTCTTGTTTTAAAAGATTCTTTACCCGAAAGTACGAGTATATACTGCTTTGTCATCTATAACGTCTTCATCACAAACTTGTTACATTTGCACTGCAAAACCTTCTGAAATGAACAACCCAGCCAATCTTTCGAGAAAGTCTGTAGACCAACTAGCAATGTCCTTCGGATTAAGTCCCCTATACTCTTGGATCCGATTTATGGAATGTATACTTCACATCACGTACAGACTGGATGTAAAAGTTTGGCAGGTAAGCGATCAAGATGATAAAGCAAAGGTCAAAGCCAGAAAAAATTAATCCAAGGTAGATTCAGAAGTGAAACTGGTTTATTGGTTGATATGCCAACTCAACAGTTAGGCAATACTACTGATGGGAGCACGGCTAGATGATTCTTCAGAGATGAAGCAAAAACTGCCGAAATTGCAGGAATCGACGAAGAAATTATGAAAAAGTTTCATATCATCTTAGAAGCTCTTGGGTCAGGGTTCCCAATTGACTTAAATGTCTTCGAGAGTTTTGCAACAGAAACAAGTGAACTGTATCTAAAAAATTATGGCTGGTATTACGAGTATATGCCAGTTACAAGGTCTTATTTCATGGAAAACAAATAATTGCCACTTTCAGAGGACTCTCAAGAAGCCAGGAATAAGGAAAATAGAAAATTTAGGGAACTGTTAATATCCACAGATCCATTTCTGGCAAGTATAAGATGCATTCCAAAAAGAAAAAAAAGTTTAATTGAACATGAAGTTCTGCAACTATTAGACATACTCGTACCAAATGAGTAAAAAAAGTGCAAATTATCGGTTATTTTTTGTCAAAACCTGTATTACATTCCTTTCTGTGAACAATTTTCATAAAAATAAGTAAAAAAAAATTTAACAACAACATTTAATTCTGAGCGTTATTAATTTAATCCCGCTAAATGAGCGAAATGTCACACTGTGCGACGGTTTGAAATCGTAGTAAAAGTGTTCCTTTCATATTTTGATCTGGTCCTTACCTGAGGTAAACAAAAAACCGTCAAAGTATTTCACTCTATGCTGGCACGAGCTGTGGCTACCAATCAGATCTGTCACACCTAATCGCTGCTTCATCTGCTTCTGCAGCCAAGGCGTTGATGTTAATGTGTTTGCCACCACCCCACGCTATGTTGCACTAGTCTTATTTTAAGAAACATTGGAAACACACTACCTGTGGTAGTGTAACTGCTATGCTAGCTTTAAATTCTTTGCATTCTTCGACCTGTCTCCATGTACGAGTATCTATGAAATCAACAAAGTTTCTGCTCGAAAGGTAAAAACGTCTTTTACAGCATTTCAATGCTTTTGGTTGGCTGAATGCTGATTGTCTGTACTCCTTGTAATATGCGCTTAAAAGCATGGCAAAATGTCCTCGAATGGATACAGTTCTGCCATACGATAGTGGTTACGTACCATAACTTCTAAATTGTGGACAGAAAATAAACAATTTAGTTGTACGTTCTTTGCATATCTGTTGCCAACCAACTGACTTTGGTGCAGGCCTTATGCTCCAACATATGCATTTCCACCTTATGACAAGTCGACTGGCGTTTAAGAAATCCACAAACCATTTATTGAAGTCGTCGGGGACGTGTTTCCTCATGACATCTCTCTCGCTTTAGTGTCGCTTACAGGCGAAGGTTCGGTCAGAGCTTAAAACTGAATGAAGGTGACTCTTCTTACACTAATTTCAAGTTTAGTTGTGAATATCCTGTCGCTGTGAGGTTCGTATACTTTTGATCGGTTTCCCAGAATAGATGAGGACCATGTTACGCGTTGAGGACTTGCACTCTCCTGCCCCTGACCATCTTACTTTGCTTCTTGTCGATTAAAAAGTGACATCATGAGCCCATTAGCCCTTATCATTTCAATTTTGACAGCATTTCGTATGTGAAGCCTTCTCGTAAATTGAGATGCAATCAATTTATTGAACTTCATTTAAATCTCGCTACCCTCACTTCATTTCCAATGAAATTATACAAATAAGGATACCCATCAATTATTACATTATCATGGTATCCGAACAAAAAAAAGACGCTCCATGTTAGCCTGTGTTAATCGATAATCCACTTCATTTAACAGGCCGTCTTAGTCGGTGGTATACGTTTAACACAAGTCTAGTATGCTCTTCGGTAAAATATTTTTCTTTTAGCCATTTCCAACTTCGAAAAAATCCAGTCGAAATAAATTTTAATTTCCTAGAATTTTACTAGCTGTTGTCATCATAAAATGCTTACACAGCGTACATATCTGGCTACGGTATTTATCCACAAATAATCTGAATGAGGGTACATTTCGTATGGAAAATTGAGTTACGCTCAAACGGCGTTCTATACTCTTTACTCCGCCCCACCAGTAACCATCATTGCCATGAATTTATTGAAAATTGCTAATGAACACCCCTATCAGTTGGTGTTAATCATAAATCTTACGTAAGAACTAGAGCGTCATCCTACACCAAACTTCAAGGTAGCACGCAACTCATCTAAGACAGCGTGGCGTCAGTTTTCACCTTTAATTCTACCCGCGTCAGTAAATCATATAAAATTGTCACACCAGCTACACTTGAGTATCAAATCATTTCTAAGCGTCTAACATCAAACATCAACAACCACAAACCGTCAAGATGTACAAATACGTAAGTTAATCCAATCATCTAACAACGAATCCTACTCGTATCTTTCCCTTTTAGTTGGTATTCTTCTGCATTATTGCCTTCGCATTGGCTGCACCAGGCATCCTAGGACCAACAATTTCGTTGGGTTCTCCAGCTTTGACTCTGTCCAGTCCAGTTATTCGCACACCAATCTTGGCCACTCGTATCGGAGCCCCATTGACTCTCAATTCAGGATTGCTGCTGTAAGGAGCGAACAACATGCAACATCGCAGTAAAGAACCGACAACATCAACAAAAGCAAACAAAACATCGTTTACTTGACAGCAATAAAGGCAAAGTAGGTTTTAAAAAAATTGTTGTTCTATGTTCTCGTACCTATGTTGTTGTTTCACCTTCTTCTCCTGCGGCGTACACTGCGATGGTCTTCCTTTAATGGACAATTCCTTGTAATCTGCGATTAAATGGATGGAAAACCTTGAAAAGTTTTTCTTATAATTCAAGGTTATGGCAGAAGATTCAAATGGCCAACAGAAGTTGGGGAAGAAGTGGAAGGAATTTAATTTGGTTTCGCATCTTGTTCTGTATACGAGTATATGTGTGGGTACTCGTACTTGTAGAAGTTGAACTGGCCAAATCCGGTTTCTTGGAATTCTGCTTCTGAGTGCAGGATTTGTTTATGTTTTGATTGGACCAAGAAATTGATTGAAAGTCAAAGTGCTTAGCTCACAACTGAATCTGGTTTGAGGTTTCCACAGATTACCAAGAAAAAAGTGACAGTAGTGCGTAATGGAAACAGTGTGCCTCAACTACATTATGTGTGACAAGTTTTCATCTTTTTTTATAATTTATTGCAGGTACATATATTCATTTATGAAAACTTGTTCGAAATTCGTTCTCAGATATAGTGCCGTGCAAGCAATTAGAAACGCCAAGGATGTGAGAATTCTTTTCTTTATAGCGGATTTGGAAAATGACAGCTGGTGTCAGATAAACACACAACATTTGGTCGCAGCAACAATTTTCAAGTTATTTTTCAATATTAAATTTCCTATTTTTCCCAATTAAGTTTTACTGTGTACTTTAAAATAGTGATTTCCAAAATCTTTATTTCTTTTTTCATCATTCACGATATTTTATTGTGTCTAAGCAAAAGTATTCGCGACTCTCCGAACTCAGTCGATATTGTTGTTTTCATTTTGCGCCCTAACTCAATTGTCAAAATGACTGAAGCCCAAAATAGACCAAGCACTAGATTGCTGGCAAAAATCGGAAAACCCCAAACTCCTAACTCAAAGGATGACAACTTCGGCAAAGCATTTGAGCTAAGACTGACCAAACAGCTTGAAGAGTACAACTCAGAACTGAAATCCACTATACTGGAAATGCATAATATCCTGCTGGCGAAACTAGATATCATCGTTACAGATTTCACCAGCCGCCTTGAAGATGTAAACAGATCCATATCTGCGCTTACAGTGCGAGTCGAAGTTCCTGAGCAAACCTCCAAGCCGGTCTTGTGCTCAACATTGAATGATAAAATTGATTCGCTGGAGCGCGACAAACTGTCCACAGACACTATCATCCATGGAGTTCCAGAGACCGATAAGGAAGACCTTCAAAATGTATACAACCGGCTGTGCTCTGCAAAGCGATTTTCAGAACTAAATCCAAAGGAAGACTGGGTAACTCTGCAATCGTCGTTAAATTCTCATCAGTAGCAGATAAAATCGCCGTGCTGAGCTCAGCTAATGCCGCATACAGGAAAACAAAAAAACGTCTTTGTTTACGACACCTCGGACTGCAGTCAGACAAGCTAATCTCTGTCAACGAAAGCCTCACTAAGCAGAATATTGTCATATATCGGAAAGCTCACGAACTTAAACAACAAAATCAGCTATTTTCTGTATACACCCGAGGCGGACGAGTGTATGTGCGCCAATCACCCACAGGTAAAGCTTTTTTGGTCGATTGCATTCAACGCTTGGACCCTCTTGCTGCTGCTACTTATTAATAAAAATGTACTCCAGCTTATCACTGATATACAGCGCCGTGCACGTAATTAGAAACGCCAAGGATGCGAGAATTCTTTTCGTTATAGCAGATGGGGTTTCGGCCTTAGCACAGTGAAATTTTCGCTTTTTCTATACATATTCATCAAGCTTTTTATTCACATCAACAATACGTCATATAATACCGTTACTTTTTTTATGAATTTAACTTTATGAAGAGTACAAAACTAGTCGTGCACATAATTAGAAACACTTATTGTTTTTAAAGAATTTGTTTTTTTATTTTTGAAAAAAGGCTAATATTTCATCGCGTAACCACGATTGCTAACTACTGCTTGCAATCTACGAGACATAGACTCAATTAGAGTTGTACATACACTTGGTTGAATAGACTCCCAAGAAATTTTTGATTCCTCATAGAGGACTCCAAGATCTCCGGCTTTTTTGAAGCTCACTTTTCTTTTGAGAATTTGCCACAAATTCTCAATTGGATTGAGATCCGGACTACGTGATGGCCAGTCGATTGAACTTACTAAATTTTCTGCAATCCATTTTTTTGTGTAGGCCGCGGTGTGTTTTGGACCGTTGTCTATCTGTAACTTCCAAATTACTGGCAAATTCTCATCTGCATATGGCAGCATTACGTTTTGCAGAATGTTGCAGTATTGCACCTTGTCCATATGCCATTCAGTTTTATGGATTGGACCCACTCCACGCCAGGACATTGCCCCATATCATTATACTACCACCTCCGTGTTTGATTTTGGTAGGCGAACATACGGCTTACCATCCGAAGAAACTCTATTTATTTTAATCTCATCCGTAAAAAGCGCATTTTTTCATTGTTCGACGGTTCAGTTGCCATATTTATGGGCAAACTCCAAATGTTTCTTTCGATGCGGTTCGGTTAACAAGGGCTTCTTTCTGGCTATGCGTCCAAAGAGTCCTGCTTCACGCAACCTTCGCTGTGAATCTGTGTCCACAGATGGTCCGCTTTCTGTGTTGCCAAAAAATGCAGCTCGAATCTCCCGTGCGGTGGAATGCGGTTCTTTTTTACTCTCACGCACGATAAGTACGTCTTCCCGCTGTGTGGTAATTCGTGATCTTGGCTTGCGCTTTACTCTTTCCACTGTGCCATTCTTCCATATATACTGAATAGCATTAAATACCATCTTTTTGGAACAGTTTAGCGCTTCTGCTATTTCTCTACAGGACTTTCGCGGAAACGGGTCCTAACATCGCAAGACTTGATTTTTCCCATAATGTAAAACTCTAAAAACAATTCAGTTGTAGCTGTCAATGTGGATATTACTCTTCTAAATATTTTTTTTTTTATTAAATATGGCGACATTAATGCTTCGGTTCTAATTATATGCACGGTCACTTTAACACTTTTTACTCAGTTTGTTCAGAGATAAAAAAAAGTAACGGTATTATATGACATATTGTTGATCTGAATAAAAAGCTTGAAAGTACAGTAAAAACGAAAATTTCACTGTGCTAAGGCCGAAACCCCATCCGCTATAACGAAAAGAATTCTCGCATCCTTGGCGTTTCTAATTACGTGCACGGCACTGTATATCAGTGATCAGCTGGGGTACATTTTTATTAATAAGTGGTAGGTACGAGAGATCATGAATATGAATTGCCTGGTAATTTACAGTGTTTGTCATATTTTTTTAGGGATAGTGAATGATCTCTGGTCTCATATTAGAAGAAGATTTTACCGCGAACATACATTTATTTAGTAATTATTAATCTCGAAATTAGGACTTGAGATCCCTGCCATCTGTCATATCCATCTGTCATCTATTTAAATGAAACACGCGGATGAATAATACACCACGTTTTTATTGAAAGACAAAAGAGAAGGAAGTGAACAAAAATGGTGATAAAAAGCAAGATGGCAGTAATAAAGAGAAAGGAAATAATTTAAGTGATGCCAGTCCTAAGTTATTTTCAACACACCCCCTCAATGCTTAAATATTTCATTTCGCACAAGTGATCAATTATTTTTAATTCAGAACATATAAAAAAAAAAATAACATAAAAATAAAATTCCAAATTAATTCACAGAATTTAATTCAGTCAAAGGTTTGAGATAGATTACGAATATAATCTAATAGATTTGTAAAACAATAATGGCGTTTAGATACCGCCGTAGGCTTAGGTAGACCGTCAGCCAGCATTGCGTCCATTGAGAGATACTCCAAAGTAACTGTTTCATTAGTAATTGCTTCGCGAATGTAGTGGTAACGGATGTGAAGATGTTTTGAGCGCGATTTCTTGCCTTGGTAATTTGCGATGTATTGTGCACTTTGACTCCTCATCATGTAAGTTCAGTTCAATTAGTAAGAGTTTGTAGTACCTTGCTCGCCTGTCACAGGAGGTAAGTGTTACATACTCTGCTTCAGCACTCGATAAGGTGATACAATTTTGCTTTCGGGACTCCCAATCCACAGGCCCGCCAGGTAAGACAAAAACCATTCCAGACCTGTAATTCCGGTCATCGGTGTTCCAGCCCAACTTGAATCGGCGTGGGCGCAAAGTTATTTTCTTGTTTGACGATATGTGATTTTAAATACCTTAATGCCGATAAAGCGGGGGTCGAATTACAGCATCAGTTATAGAGCAACACGTGACTGATAAATGTTGATTTGGCATGACCGCTTAAGAGATCGAGTATCGAGTATCGAAATTTGGCATTCTGTGATCAGTGATCGTGTATTTATTTATTCGATATGGTTTCTGCTGACGAGCTGAGGTGCATTTGGGAGAATATATGTAAGAATATCTTTGATTATTGTTATTTTTGACGGTTGAGGTGCATCCTCTAAAATTTATCTTCTCCATTATAAATAAGAATGCACTCTTGTTTACCCTGAATCTTTTAATAAAACTGCAATCAAAAGTATATGTTGTGAAAGATATTTTCAGAAAATTATATTACGTACGCAGTCTTGTAAAGAGAAGGGATCTCTTTTATCTCTTAAACGTCTTCGTTCAATACACTCATAGCGATCATCATCTGAATCAGAATATGAAAAATAAAATAAATTTTCCATTATTAATTGAAGACGATAAATAAAAAACTTTTCCTCACACAAAAACAAAAATAAATACTTTTTAGATTTGTCAGCCAACTCAATTCAATGTAGTAGAATTGCACTAGTACAATTTTCAAAGTGCACTCGATACGTGACCATTCTTATGTGATCATCCCAATGAAGTTACTCGATCACTCGATAGCGTATGGATTTCACTCACTCGTTAACTGATGTCGTAATTCGACCCCAGAATACTAATATTACACCCTGGGTCTTGATTAAATTGGGAAAATGAGTTAATACTATATACGATGTCAGGCCGGCTGAAAAGTGACAGGTGTAGTAGACTGCCTATGAGCTCTTGATAATCCTTTTGTTGTACTTTTTCTTTTTCTCCTTCGATGTCAAGTTCCTTTTGAAGTTGGAATTTTGGCGGCAAATGTGCTTTGGTTGGCCTGCAATGATTACGCTTTTATTAAATTTTTGATATAACCTGATGACATATCGAGATTGCTGCCTTCTTTCAATCTCGAGAAATTTCTAGACCAACTGTTAACTTTAGCTCCGCACAATCACGGAGAAATAGTTTAGTTTTATTATAGAAAGTCAAGTTGCGATGATTAAATCATCCACATAAACGGCCAAGTATGTGGCCTTACTATATTCCTTCTTAAAAGAGATACATTTGTCGTAATTTGGATTTGAAAAACCTTAGGGCCATAAATTGATTTTTTCAGTTTGCAAACTTTGTTAGCATCATGTAAATTTCTTCGTCAAGATCGCCGTACAAGAAAGCTGTGGAAACATCAATATGACGAAGTTCTAAATCATCATTTGTAGCGATGGCGTATAATATTCGAGCTTATTTCCGCTACTGGTGTAAACGTTTCGAGATAAAATCCTTTCCAGATATTTGAGCGTACCCTTTTGCGACTAATTTAGCTTTTATGCTTTCGATTGCCCCATCTACGTTTCGTTTTATCTTAAGTACCCATGTACAACCGATAACGTTCTTATCGATGGGTCAATCTACCAGTGTCCACGTTTTATTTTTATTTAACAAGTCATACGCAATTTTCATTGCATCTTTTTTCCTACTTCAGCAAGATTAGCTGTTTCGTTCCGAACTCTAACTTTATGGATGGGGAGTTGTCTTATTGCAGGAATTTTATTTTTATCAATGTCATCTTCGGTAATGTTATTTTCGTTTAAATTCTCATTACTCTTACCTGTTTCCGGCTTTCCTTTAACATTTTCCTCTACTAACTTTGTCTCTTTAATTTTGAATTCAGGCGCATCTTACTTGGGAGCATCTTGTTTGATGGAAGAAGAATTAATCTGTATCCTAAATGAAGATGACAGTTTCGATTTTGACAAATTAATGAAATATCTAACAGTGGCCTTAGCATATAGAACCGAATTAAATTACACATGAATTCAAATAAATTTTACTTGAATCTTAAATTAATCGATTTAACTACCCGACAGATGACTTTTTTTGGCATTGTAAGTTTTAATATTTTCAAAACGAACAAAATTGTGTATACACTTGTGTATATATATTTCTATTTGAAAATAAAGAACTATTACTACTACTACTACTTACTGAACAGGCCCCTCACACTTTTCAGATTTTTTTAAGAATCCGACAGTTTCGGGGTGAATTTATGAGTTTTAGAGGTGAGTTCACGAATCAGACGCCATCTTGGGGTGAATTCACGGATCTTATACAAATGTGCTTGAAAATGTATAGCTTGTAGTCACCTGAAATTTCCGGGAAACTTTGATATCTCTCTACTCGTCAATTTCTGGTTCTAGCTTTCGCAGATGATTTTAAATTATTCTCGTATAAATAATGTAGCTGACTGCATTAGATTTCAGTTGTCGGAAAGTTGTAATCACAACGCTTTGGAGCTTAATATATCAAAATATAAGATTTGTTCAGGTTCTATCTGCCATATTATGTGAACGCTTTAAACCTTTTTTTCAAAAATCTGATTAGTCCGTATCAGTGTGGATTTGGCTCAGGAAAGTCCACTATAGATTCACATTACAGCAAATCTTGGCAAAACCCCAGGAACTCCAAATCGATACTCACCACTTTATCATCAATTTTAAGTCACCTATGCTGGCATCTATAGAGGCGAGCTTTATAGAGCCATGTATAGTTTTGCTGCTCCATCAAGGTCGGTACAACATCACACCAACGACATTGACATAATTGGAAGAAAGCAGTGGTGCTGATGGGTGTATTGAAACAATAGCAGCGAAAATGGGTTTAACGGTTAATGAGTTCAAAACAAAATATATGCCGTCATCAAAAAAGGACAAGTCAAGGACTTTGTCTACCTAGGCTCCGCTGTATATTCAAAAAATGACACAAGCGCAGAGATCAAGCGAAGAATCCCTCTTCCCAACCGCTGTTTCTTTGGGCTAACAAGTCACTTGAGTATCAAAGCCCTCCAAAAACATCCTCTGATTGTTTTGAAAGAAAAATTCTTGGAATGATTTTGGTCCCATCAACGAGGACTGGAGACGAAGAAACAACAACCAACTATACCGGTTGTACAGCAACATGTACCTAGTCAGACAGGTTCGAATTTATCAACGCTCCGCCCCGGAAAGTCTCCGAATCCCAAAGGGACGACGATGTAGAGCAAGACATCACACATAAATGGAAAGAGACCTCAATCAACTTCGTCTGCAAAACTGGAGGCGGTTAGCACAAGATCGAACTTTATAGACATGAACACGGTAAATACTTTGTAACGCAAAATAAGGCAACGAATACGCGTTCCTTTCGAAAAATCTGATTTCTTAAACTTAAGGGCTAGGGACTAAAAATTCGACTTAGTCCTACGGAGTATGTATCTCTTGTTCACCACAGAATGCTACTTTAGCTCTGACAAAATGTGTGCACCACTGCACGTATCAAGTGCTAAAATTTCCCAAAGATGTTCGAAAGTTTAGAAACTGGCGCAAGTAGTTCCTTTTTTTACCACAAAAGTATCCGCGTATGTACATAAATGCGTAACTCAATACTTTCTGGAAAAACCTTAAAGCTTGAGCTCCGAAAGTGTCGAATAAGCTCACATCAGGTACTAACTGAATAATCTAGTCTAATTAAAACGACAAATGCTGTTTACTTGTCCAAACCACCCGACCACTTTCTTGGGTCGGCTGGTGTTTTACTATTGTCAACTATTTGGCATCCTTAACTCTCCGTTTTAATCGACTCAAAATCGTCACCACCATTTTCCTTCAGTGATAACCCTTACGAGCTCAATTTGTCCTAACATCACCTCTGTACTTTTCTCAACTTCAATTTGTATCTTAAAATAATGAATGCGTACCTAAGTGTGCTACCAAATTCCACTAAAGAATCTCCCCCTTTGCACGAGCTGACACTTTTCTACGTCTTTGAAATAGAATATAGTCGTACCTACCATGCCCAAAGGAAAAAAACAAATAAAGGACTTCACTGTAACAGTTTACAAATCAATTACACGCGCTACTCCCAACAGGTATCTCACTAATAAATACGTTCTCCTACCACCCGCATTCCAAATCGTAGAATCCCATGAAAGCAATTTTTATTCAAACAATATGATATACTCCTTCCAGGAAATAATACAAAAACAAAAAAAAACAAAGCACAACCCAATTGTGTCAACTCTTCAAAATCGTTTCCTTGTGAGCTTGGCATACATTAAAATCATATCCACGTGTTAAGGATACCTACTCTTCAGAATATCCCTTTTTCAACAAACCTCAAGGAGAACCACATTAAAGACAATTTGTAGAATTTATAGTTCACACACTTAAAGGAGGTAAACGGGTAGAATATGAAAGTGTGAAAGTGTCCTTGTAGATTGCATCAGCGGTTTTAATGAGCGTTACTCGTAGGTCGTCTTTTTATGTTAGACCGCGAGAATTGCCATTTGCATACCTTGTACTCGTATTTGTGCATAAATTATAAAAAATTGTAAAAATAGATTGTGGTTATGAAATCGAGAAATAAAAAGGACATGAGCTTACAAGCAATCACGATTGCAAGGCAAGTGAAGGAAAATATTAGAAAGAAAGGCAACACAACACTTAAGGCGATTGATTATATTGTAAATTGTTACACAAACCGATTTACTAAAAATAGATACGATTACGCCCAACAGAGCCTCTATGTCCTGTCTTCTGTCTATGGCTATTTTTATACGCGAAAAGTGTTTTGTTTGTCAAATCGTGTGTCTATTCATCCGAAAATACGAATGAAAATTAGAGTTCCTCTTAATTCTAATCATCGACAGTCCAGTCCACACCCGGATGACCCACTTAATATCCTGTGACACTTGAAGTCCTTTGACTACACATATATGCTAAAGCCTTTCCTTCCATCATTCAGCCATAACATTGATTGTCCTGCAAGTTCAAGCTACTCGTATCACTACTATATTGTTTATTGACGCAGGATATTTCCAGGAAATAGAAGGGGATGGCCACCAAAATACTCGTACGTCGGAAAATCTTAAAAATATACATCGCCTGGAGAGCAAGGATTATTTTGATGTTTTCTTCGTAATCCTTTCGTTGTCTGTCCTTGTTTGTATATGAGTCTGTTGTGGTATCAAATAACTGGTATATGACAGAAATTGACTGCCTAAACATACACTCGCATATGCGCGAGTATATTTATTTTAAAGTTCTAGATACCATCGCAGTTTGTTGTTTTGTTGCATATAAATGATAGTAGATAAGTGGTTCTATTCAGCAACAATATGTTAATGAATAGCATTGTAGGTGTCCTGAACATCAAGGACATTGAATTATGCACAATTAGCTCAGTTGGTGTACCATGACACATTGGGGGGTTGACTGCAAATTGGATGATATTTGGGATAACACTTAATGAGATTATCAAGGATCCTTTAGAATCGGTATTGCGTTCGAGATAAATATTTTTTTCTACGATTCGATGGTATGGGTGTCAATCGTACATCAAACGTAGTGTAACGTATCCTTATTTTGACGGCCATATCGTAAGTAATGCGTATTTCTTAAGAAATACGTTCGGGATATTGCGGAGGAGGCCAATTGTCAGTCACAATAACAGTGATAGAGAATTTCATCTATGGAAATTAATGGGAAAGGTTTTCGGTGGTTTTGAATCTTTTTTGAGGTTTTGCTGAGTGGTTATATAACGACAAGTGTCCTTGTTCAAATTTAAACTGAAAATTGATTTCTAGGATTTGAAAGAAGATACGTATTCTATAGTATCACGTTTTAGCCGGAAAATTGAAGACTTTTTTTTATAAATTTCGGTGTGGTTAGACTGTTATGCAGATTGTCCTTGTAACTGAAATAGACTCACTTGGATTCATTATTTTTCAAGGTTCTCCATGACAGGTGATGAATTACTGACTGAGAAATGTAGTAGGTAGTGGGATCATACTTAATTGAGATTCGATATCACAAGCTGTTGCATTGGTATCAGGCACTAATGGATTTATGAAATTGGTACTCAGGCATCACATTTGAATGGACACATCTCGTAGAATAACCAAGTCGTACCAGTCGGAAAGCTTACCTTACAATATCTTTAAAGCTTTTTTTTTTTATAATTCGCGCGTGCCAAAAGGAATATGAATACCTTTATACTGTTACAGGGCACGGGCTTTTAAGGACAAGGGGAAGAGGAACAGAGGAGAAGCCTATGCACGTTGGCTTTAAATGTTTGAAGGTTGTAGTGATGGGGAAATACAGAGCTTGGTAGATCATTCCACATTCGTGTCGTTCGGCTTATAAACGAATCCCTATATTTAACAGTACGACCGAAGTTAGGCTTTAGGGAAAACTCATGTGCATTCGAAGCATGTCGCGTATTGCGGGTGAAATTTTGAAGGGGAGGAATGCAACTGGCTATTTCGCTGGAGCATTTTTTGTGGAAAAAACGATAAAACAGGGAGAGACAGGAGACATTTCTCCGATGTTCTAGTGAATGAATGGAATTCACAATGTCTCTATCACCTATAAGTTTTAAAGCGCGATTCTGTACCCTATCAAGAATGTGCAGAACGGTCTTGGGTGCACCGGACCAGATATGGGCGTTATATTCCAGCTTAGGGCGGATGAATGCCTTATAAATTGAAGCCAGATCAGACGGGGTAAAATATATTTTGCACCGTTTAAAGAATCCTAGACATTTTGCAGCATTTTTGGCGACCTCGAATATGTGATCGTTCCATCGAAGATGGTTATTAATACACATACCGAGAATGGCAAGTCATGGATAATGGTTGAGGGTTTTGGTTTCGCTTGAGAGACAGAAGACAGCATTGTGTTTTGGAAGCATTAAATTCCACGCGGTTGGTTGAACCCCATTTAATTATGCTGGCCTGGTCGGAATTTAATGTGTTTAACATACGTTGCCGTTCCCCTTCTACGGCCGAAGAGCAAGGACGTGAATTAGGGAACGAATATGAAAAACTGAGGGTACTGTCATCAGCGAAGGAATGGATTGGATTAGAAGTTGCAGACAAGAGATCATTTATAAAAATGAGAAAGAGAGTCGGAGACAAAACAGAGCCTTGGGGAACACCAGCATTTATTTGGTGAATTGCAGACTTGAAGCCGTCCAAAACCACTTGTATTGAACGCCCCGAAATGTAATTTCTAATCCATTGAAGAAGAAACTCATCGATGCCATATGCACGCATTTTCGACAAAAGAGACTGATGCCAAACTCTGTCAAATGCCTTTGAAATATCAAGCGCAACCATCTTGGTTTCGCCGAAGTGATGGAGAGATTGGTTCCACTTCTCGGTGAGATATGCCATCAAATCACCAGTGGACCTGTTGATAAGAAAACCATACTGCCGGTCATTAAGGAGTTTTCGTGAATCGAGATATTTCATAAGCTGACGATTTATCAGCGTTTCCATGACCTTGGAAAGAAGGGACGTAAGTGCAATGGGTCGTTAATTGGACAGGGAGGAAGATTCGCTTTTTTTAGGGATGGGCTGAACAAATGATGTTTTCCATTTACTCGGAAAGGGCCCTGAAAAATAGGATAGACAGAAAAGTTTACGCAGAGGTTTTGCCAGCGTAGAAGAACACCTCTTCAAAACTATGGGGGATACCATCTGGACCAGCGGATTTGTGTATGTTAAGACCTTTGAGTACTCCTGCAACTGTACGAGTGCGAAAGTGGACTTGTCCCATGGAAAATTTGACGCTCTCAAATACAGGTGGAGACGAAGCATTATCTGACAGCGTGGAGTTCGCTGCAAAGTGAGCAGCAAGGAGATTAGCTTTGTCTAAGGAGCTGACAGCTGGAATGTCATTGTAAATGAGCGTGGGGATGGCAGACGAGGCAGAATTTTTAATATTTTTGACGAATGATCAAAAATTGTTACTACCTTTGGGACATTGAAGGATTTTTTGCCTCAATTTTTGGTCATGTAAGAATTTTACACGTCGAATATGGGCATTGCAGTCTTTTCTGGCTTGTTTAAACTTCTTTCGGTTTTCCTCAGATTTGTAGGCCTTATAAGACCGAAAACTTACTTCTTTCAACCTGATAGCCTCTTTACAGCTCTGGTCAAACCACGAGTTTGCCTTAGGTTTAATGCTCTTTATTCTGTTAGGAATAAAGTCATTCATACCTAAGAGTATAGTGTTAGTGATCATATCAGCAGCGACATCCACGTCGCTATCGAGGAAGCAAACCAGTTAAAACTCCTAAAGAAGCTATTGAGGCCGCTTCAGTTGGCTTTCTCGTATTGCCATACTTTTCTTTTAGGAGTTTTTTCTTTAACTGTGTGGTTAGAGTACGAGAATTTAGCGGATACGATATTGTGGTCAGACCGTTAGAACATCAATGGTGTATTCATCAGGGTGAGAAGTAAGAAACAAGTCCAAGGTGTTGGCGGAATGACTTACAATATCCGGTATACGTGTAGCTTTACCAAATCAGCCATACAGACTATTCTTAAATCTTCTTTCAGATCAGATGAACTGTGATAGCACTCCGAGATGCCAGTTGATTAGCAAAAAAAAAATTACTGGAGATTGAAAACATCTGGAAATATGTCTCTTAGGAATGAATTACAAAGTTTACTGGTTCAGTAAGAGAAGGAATTTTGATAGGGAGACGTGAACATAGTTGCTAATTGGACATGAAAATGATAGGCTCTAGTAGCTTGCCTAGTAGAACGCACAAATGTCGCATTGTCCTCGCAATAAAGGGTTTTCCAATATGGACATAACAATTTTGTGTTTTAATACAAACGCACTCTTAAACTTTTTTTCTGATATTTCAATGTCAAATTGTCAGTCAAGGTTTATATTTTTATAGTACTGAAATTCACGAACGAGCAAAGTTTGGAAATTACTAAAAATTAATACAAACATTTTGAGTTGGTGGTCGCAACTTCAAGAACGCTTACTCCAATTTTCGGTCGTAATAATCGTCCCACCAAATAGGCTATGCGTATTACAGTGGATAAATTCGAGTCAACTTATTCACTGTTGAATGTTCCTTTTTATCAATAAGCAAAATATGCATTATTGGACAGCAAAAAACCCACATGTGCTTCAATACCTCCATACGTCATGGTAATATCTGCATAAGTCTGTTACCAGAATTCAATGAGCCAAAGATTGGAGATTGGACATTACTGCAGGACTAAGCGAACTAATCCTCTCTGTATTCTATCGGAATACATATGTTTGAAACAAGATGATATTACGATACTATCATCAGCAAAACTTAAGATCTTCTTATTTGTCGACTCTATTGAGTAGAAATAAAGTCGGTGACAGTACAGATCCTTGTGGCACTCCACCAATTGCAGCAGAGAACTACAAATTTAATTGATCTGTCTCTAAAGAAATGTATCCAACCACAGAGTTATTGCGGTCGTCTCCAGGAGAAGGCCAGGTTGCTTAATATGACTCTATGCCAGACTTGATCGAAAAATTTCGAGATGTCTCTAGTTGAATGGTGGCTAATAAAACTATACTGCGGGGGGCTTATTGGTCCGTATCCCTCTATATATTTAGTTACTTGAGCATTGGTGGCCTTTTAATTTTAGAAAGCATGTCCACAATTATATTTCCGCAATAACCCTAGTTTTCCGGAAAGAGAATCAGTGGAATACGAATATGGACGATTTTCCAGAATGAAGGAAACTTTTTCTTTGCGTAGAACATATAAATAATGCAAAGTTCTAGCGGCGGCAGAGGGAAGTTCGATGGTCGAATTTTCGGAGGAGCAGCGGAGAGTAAAACCTCAGTTCAAAATAAGACTTTGCAATTCTTTTTAAATTAGAAACTTTTTATTTGTAACAAAACTCTTGGCTCAAAAACGAATTGTTGGTTTCTCAACCGCGAGCATTCTGTCCGAAGACTACAGTACCGCTTAATTGGCAACCCAAAAATTCCTAAAGTGTGGCGCTTTTCAATGCGGTAGTGTACCGCAGTTTCCAAAACGTCAAACCTTAGTGCAGTTCCTTGCACTGACGCCGTCCTTTTATACGCTCCAAGAGTGAGCTTTTCGAAGATCGGCTTCACAATGGGGCCGTATGCAAAGAGATTTCGGGAGAAAAGCTTTACATAGGTGACGTGAGCACAGAGCTTTCCCCACTTTTCTTACAGGGATGTACGTGAGTAAAATAAAAAAATAAATGTTTACAATGTTTTTCTTACTGAATAAAAGAAAATTATAAAAGAAATTCAGAAAAATTAAAAAGTACAAGTTTTGTAGTACTTAATTGATAGAGTAAGAAAACAATTAAATAAATAAATAAGTGGTTGTTACAATAAGTCTACAAAGCATAGATAGTTGGTGAGTCCGGTCGTGCCGACTCTAGTAATAAATTGTGGAAGCATGTTTGCAAAAAGATAAGCATTTTCTTTGGATGTTGTTCTCAAGTAATCAGCTCTCTTTGAGAAGTGACTGAGTTTTCAGCTCATTACTTTTACCAGTGACTAGAAAGGAATTATTGATCTGCTGAGAGGTGAGAATCTTTTAAAGACTAGTCTAAGCCCATAGTCAGTAACAATCCTCTATATAGCCTAGTCTCTATGGTACCGCCGTCTTAGCATTTCATGGCAGGGAGGATTTTGACTTGTTACTGATTCACACTCGTATTAGCCCGATTTGACACTGTCTTCACTCATTCTAGCGCCTGTTATTCCTTCATTAGGACTGTTGATTACTCAACGACTTCATCTCATACCTCTTAGCTTTTATGCTGTTTACCAACAAGATTTTCATACATTAGCGGCTCGCCCAGTTGTCCTGCTAGTTCGTCTAAGGAACTTGGGCATTCGAAGAGCACATGCTTGGCGTTTTCAACGTTGTCAACGCATTGTAGGCAATGGGGGCTATCGTCATGTTTGAACTTATAAAGGTATGACCGGATCCATCACTGTCCCATCTGAAACTATGTTAAATAGTACTCGTTGTCCACCTCTCCACGTCGCCTTTCGGACCGCCATAAGATGTAATTCGGTACCTCTATCTTCATTCCACTTTGCTTTGCCTTCTTTCTGGTAGGCACCTGTTTCGCTATCAAGGCTGCTTCTCTTATCTACGTTGAGGTTTAAACAGTACTGTCGCTGCTGTTATTTATCTAGAATGTCTATGGGAGGAATTTTTCTCAGAACGTGTGCTGCGTCTTCTGATGTTGTACGAAAAGCTTACTGCGCAGGTTCGATATACTTTCTCAATTTTGGAGTTGAAACATTTTAATCCTCGTAGCTCTGGCCAGGATTGGTTTGGAATATGTATAGGGAAATTTATGTAACTACTCTGGTTAATAGCAGTCGTTGACTGCACCGCAGCGCTCGCATTGGCGGCTTTGTGGCTAACGTAAGTAAGACGCTTCTTCAAATACGTAATATACGGTTTGGTTATAATAACAATTACCGCCAACTATAAGGAGCTCATTCATTCATAATTTTTCTACTGGATATGAATACAGCCACTATTATGTACTTTACTAGGTTTTAGATCCACGAGAGACACTGTCGGATGATAATTATTGCAACGCTACTCCAAGCCTAGTTGCTGAAATCGACTAATGAGTGACATATTCAAAACAGAGACCATTCCTCTCTCCTTCAAAAAGTCAATAATATTTCCCTTACTGAAAAAGGGAGATCCTAATATTGTCACCAACTACCGAGGTCTGTCGTTTCTAGACACCATATACAAAATATTCATGATGGGACTTTTGAATAGGCTCAATAAGTGGGTAGAAGAAAATAGCATCTTAAACGAATTCCAAGCCGCATATAGAAACAACTACTACTAAATTTACAACCTCTCTTGCCTCATCCAGCTTACTCGTAAGTTATGCCGAAAAAAGAAGTTATATGGGTTTTTCGTTGACTTAAAAGCTGCATTTGATAACATCAATAGAGAAGCTCTGTTTTATAGACTATCACTTCTTGGAATGTCCACAAAGATGATTTCTGTTACAAAGGCTCTCTACCAAAACACCATAGCAACAGTTTTTGGAATGGTATAAACAAGTATGAATTTTTCCCCATTAACCCATTTGGGCCAAATAAAACTTCGCGGTGGAAATAACAAAATTTCTTTATTAATTGGTAAAAACTAGTATTGTTATAAGAAAATAATAAAGAAACAAAAAAATATATCCTTCATTGGAAAAAAAAAGCCGTCCTCAAATGGGGACACTGGGCTTAAGCAGTATGAAAAATTTCAAAGCATTCTCTTTCAACGCATAAAGTTTGCACACACTTTTTGCATTGCCAACGTGCTTTTTTATGACACACGGTACATCTTAGTTGCTGGGAAAGTTTTTTTGGATAGTGACTGACCCCATCATACTGCAAACTTGGCACCACAGAAGCTGTTGGACGCAAATTTTCACTACTTGTGTGTCGCAAATAGTGACGAGTAATGTAGTGACGAAATTGAAGCTGATCTAACTTGTCATCATTCGTTAGAATGTGAAGGCGCCATGCGTTTGCCACGGGTAGATCCAGCATGT
The DNA here is from genome assembly GCA_963082735.1 of Pocota personata. Lineage (NCBI taxonomy): Eukaryota > Metazoa > Arthropoda > Insecta > Diptera > Syrphidae > Pocota > Pocota personata. The sequence continues at coordinate 37,189,380 of OY720431.1, forward strand.
ACGTGAACGAAACCCACCAACATTTTTTTGCCACGTATAGCAGTGCGGTACAATGAAATTTATTCATCAGCTTGATCTACACCACTCATACCCTTGTTGTAGCTTTGAAAAACATGCGGAATGCCAACGTCTACTTTTTTCTTCTCCACTGCGCTCCATCTCTTTACTTTCCTCAGAGAGAGAACGCTATCATAGTTCGACCCCATGGTGCAGACACTTTTGTCCAGCCAACGGACGAATAAAATTTGGTTAACTTGGTCGAAACGATAATCAAAATCAGCACGGTTTTTCTTTTTAATTTCCTTCACTCCAACTAGAGGGCACTTCTTGGTTCTACCTTCGCGAATGGAACTTGTTGCACGAAAACCAGCTTTTCGTAAATCTCGGAGCAGTTCGAAATTAGTGAAGAAATTGTCAAAGTACACCACATGGTCTTTAGCACTTGTGTCTAGTTTGTCGAGTAATAGCTTTACCACTCTTGTACCCAAAAATTTCTTCATAAGTATATCTGCAGGCGGTCGCACCTTACACATTTTGTCGGATGATTTGACTACGACAAGGTTGTCACAGAAATGAAGAAATTTTTTTATTTCCTCAAATTGTTTTCTTGGCATAGCTTTTGACACAATAGACACATTACAGTATTCGTCCAGGCACCAATACAAACGTTCTCGATGCAGTGAATGGTAACCAGTCAATAAAAGAATACCGAAGAATGTTTTGAGTTCATCGACAGATATTTTGAAGTCATGCTTGTTTTTCTGAGCCGCGTAAGTCTGCGAGTATTGAACAATCATGGCGAAAACTTCCTCTGCAAATACTTTTTCAAAAATTTGCGATGGATTTTGATTTCTCATTTCATCCAACAATTTATCGAGATGAGGTTGCACATTACTTTCAGTGGAAACTATAGCCTCATAGATAGGCTCTGTTTTACGCCAGCGAGGTTCCTCAAAATTATTTCTACGACTCTTGATTTCGTCATCGCTACTGTCCCATTCGTCTTCACCTCGATTCGTGAATACTTCGACTCTACCTGGTATATCTTGCTGAATAGCATTGCTCTGAATATGGTCCTCATCACCTTCTTCTTCATCGGTAAGCACACTTGGTTCTGGGGGAAGTGCAACTAAATCTATCTCTGTAACATCGTCTTCCTCAAGCATTACAGCATCAACTGATTCTAGAAGCCCGAGGTAGTCATTATGACTGCTGAATGTTCGTTTAGCCATTCTTTATACAACAATTACCTTTGAAAAAAATAAGAATAATTTCTACCTCTGATGTGCCCACTGGCCCCAATTGAGGACACCGTTATAAAACTTTACCTTCTATAAACGATGTTGAACTTTCCTCGGATAATCAAATTTTATTTTATAGTGTACAATATATTTATGTAATTTTTGTAAGAAAACTTAATGGAAAAACGTACAAATAAAAATTACTTATTTCATGTATTCACTGATCACTGAAACAACTCCACAAGATGCGCGGCAAAATCACTTTTAACTATTTCTGATTACTTTTTTATCTAATAACACGCCAATAGCTTCTTAACCATCAAATGTCAACAAAAGAAAGAAGAAAAAACGGAAATATTGCGGATGATACAGTAATACTCTCTGACAGTGCTGCTTACAAATCATGATTGATACATAGTTTGGTCACAAATGGAATTTGATAGTAAATTTGGACAAATCAGAAATAGTAATTTTCTGAAACGGTGGTCGTAGAGCAGCTAATGAAAAATGGTTTTTAAACAACACTGAAATAAATGTGACGAAAAAATATAAATACTTCGGGATAACTTTCAGTCACAATATGTCTTGGTCCATGCATCTCACTCAAAAGCTTACTGCGTCCAAAAATTCAATAAACGCCACATGGTCCAATTTCATCAGACACAAAAATATCCTCCACTCAGCCAAATATAAAATATATGAAGACGCTGCAAAGTTTATAATGAACTACTGTGCCCAAGTGTGGGGTTATGCCGAACATATTCAAGCTGAAAAATTACAACGATTCTTTATAAAAAAAAGGTTTCCTACTGCCAAATAACACAACCAACTATGTATGCCCTTATCATCGAAATGGGTCTCCCAAAGGCGTTTTTACTATCATCAAACTTAATTTCAAATACATCCGGAGAGTGGTAACACTTCCTCAAAACCAATTACCACGCATACTTTCAGAGATAGTAATCCAAAGCAATGGTCTGCCTAATGAACGAAAAGCACAACATATCCCTTTCAGAACCAATGACTTGAAAACTGTATGGATTTGTGTCAAATTTGGAATATTAGTCATTTAGTGTATATTATTGAACAATATTAAACAGTTTTGGTAGTGGAGCCCAGTGGAGTATCCCCAAAAAAGGACCCACACAAATGTGTGGGTTGGTATGCATCTATGACAGAAAACGCGTTAAGCTTTGAATTTCAGTTATGTATTTATTTCATATCGTTTTATAATATATATTGTTTTAACACTCACACACTATTCTGTTGTGTGGAAAAGCTTAAAACAATTTTTCCCCTGGGCCACGCACAAATAAATATTGCATTTTTCGCACCTCGTTCGAGTCCGGCTGGTACACGCTTTCAAGCGGCACATTCTTGCGTTTTTCAAATTGTCTACTACTGGCCAATGGTTCGACTCGTCAAACCTTTTGCTGGGTCCTGGCAACGGCGCAAATGTCTTTGTAGAGCTCTTTTGGGCTTCCGTTTCTTCTTCATCCTCAGAATCTTCCCTTTTGCGTTTCGAGATAAGAGCCTCCGCAATATCTAATTTAAAATGAAGTAAATCCAATACCTTTTTACTGGAAACGTTCTTCAGCTTGCTATCCATTCTGTATTCAAACCAGCTATTATAAAATGGAGTGCTATTTTGAGGGTCCACTTGTTTGTTTTGATCCAGGTTCGGTAGCATTCAATTAGCTGGTCACATACGTACACCCCCCCCCCCCCCCCCCATGTTGCGGTTGTATTCTTTTACAATAGAAGGACATGGCAGATTGATCCGAGCTCTTTCTTCCTTGCTCCACCGTGAGACGGATTCCATGGGGTCTTTTCCAAAAGCTGTAGATGCCATTGTTACGCTTTTGTTGTCCTTCCATTTAATAACCACAACCCTTCCATCAGCTCGAACTCTCGACTCATTAATTTGTCAGTTTTCAATTCAACATTCTTGAGGCGATTTGACATAATTGTTCCCGTTCCATAGATCTTAAGGTCTTTTAATCGGTCGAGTAAAGGTATTGTAGTGAAAAAGGGGTCAAAAAAAACGAACGAGTTCTCTGGCAAAGTCTTCGTTAACCGCAAGATTACACTTGGACCTAATCCTAATGATCGATCTCCAAGAGGGGTCAGAGCGCCTTGATAAATTTCGAAGTCGAAAACGATACCTGATGGAAACAAATTATTTACTTTAAATATTTGCATTTTCTTAAAAAATTACCTGTTGACGATGAAAGAACAAAGTTTTTGAGTCCGACAGGACGCTGCTTATTTCGAACGTATTGTCTTAGTCGGTTCGGGCACCTTCCCAAAAATGGAATCATTTGCTCGTCAATTGAATAGTTTTGGAAGCATCTTGGAATACTAAGGCACCTACTTCTCACTGCGTCAATAACTGGCTGCATTTTCCACAATACATTAGTTGCTGCATCCAGTGGTTGAACGTTTGTGTCAACATAATGGAGACATTTTCTCAGCTGAAAAAATCTTCTTCTAGACATTTGAGATTCCAGTACATATATAAACGGGGCAATGGAATGCAGCCGAAGTACATATGAATGCCGTAAAGTTTTTTTATTTTCGGAAGCATCAGTGTTTATCGGCTTTCCACTTTTGAGCAAGCTATACATTTCGGTGAATTCAGCTGTTTTTTCGAAGTGCTCTTCGTTGAAATACCGCTCGAAGTAACGGATTGGAAGGAGAGGAGGATGTGTTGCCATAACAGGAGCAGAATTTTCTCTTTGCGCAGACTCAAATTCAGAAACTTTCTACATCATACGTCTTCGAGTTTCTGCTTCTGACTTTTGTCCTAGTAGAGTCTCATCTTCTACTTCGGCTTCAACTTCCTCATCTGTTTCCGACTCTTCAAGAATTTCTTGGTTAGTTTGAGGATTAAAAGCCTCAACCTCATCTTCATTGTCGTCAGACTCAGAAAAGTCTTCTACGTCAGACCCTTCAGCTAGAAGGTTCAAGACTTCTTCCAAATCTTAGTCGTTGTCGAAATGGTAAACTTTTCCTGTGAAACAGAAAAACACGCATAGGTTGAGTGCTAGGTGGCACAATTGTGTGGGTCTTATTTTACATGCATATATTTTCCTTGCACAAATCGAAAGGGTTTTAATTTTTTCGGAAATATGTTTAATCAATAATCATTTATAAAATATCAAAAAACTGACTTTAAATTTTTACAGATATTATAAAAGATCTATACTTACGTTGGCTTCTTCTCGGCAATCCTGACATCACGTCTTTATCACTTCACAAAAATGACAAAAGCCATTGAACGGGATATACAAAACACAAGAAAACAACACGAATGATGTACTTGGAACTAGAAAACTTGCCTTAACGAAGTAGAACAAAGCGAAACACGAATGCGAAAATGAGGCAAAATTACCCACACAAATGTGTTATAGAACACTGAAAGGGATATGTACTTCTTGTCAAACTCAAAGAAAATTATTGGACTGAAGCCACCAATCAAGCACCCCAATCACAGTTTCACGACGAATACGCTAATACCCCCAACTACTTCGAAGACTCCAATCCCCGCGATATGATGAGCCTGCTTTTGAAGACACAATGCAAGAGCAATTCAATTGGTTTATGCACAATACGAGTATTTAGCACAACGTGGAAGATTAGCGGCACCGCCAATCTGTCCTGGATCAGACCTTTCTCATCAAAATAGAGGAACGCCTCTGGGGGAACAAAGCCGTTAAGGCGCACTCTCTCATGATACTCGTAATTGGGGTAATAAGCCCCGGAGATCAGGTTGTTCGTCGAGCTCATTGCTCTTGCAATGTGCCTTCGAATCAGCTTGATAACGAAATTATCCACTCTAATTAGGTTATCCCTCATTGGGATAGAATTTTATGTACTGGGACTCTGGTGTTCTGTACAAATGAAGGCAAGCCTGAAGGCAAGCCCTCTCAAACACCCGAATCTTTTCCAACGAGCTTGCTCCCACGTTGAACCACACGGGGCATCCATATACGAGCATGGGCCTAATGAGGGCCATGTAGCAGATTACCTTTACCCTTGCATCGAGTTGCTTGCTATAAAAAAGTCTCTTTGTAAGGGCAAAAGCACCTTTGGCTCTGGCCAGAGCAGCATCTATATGTTTGTTAAAATATAGATATTGGTCTAACCAGAGCCCCAGGTATCTGACTACATTTCGACTCGCAAGTGGCTGTCCGTGCGGTCCAACGATTGAGAACTTTCGCCAATTCTTTCTGGTATCCCTAGAGGCCCCAGACAACGGCGTCCTAAAAAGAATGGTTTCCGATTTCTGGAAGTTGATCTTCAACTTCCAGTCATCGCAATATCGCTGAATCTTATCGAAGTCACGTTGCAAGAGAATTGCAATGACCTCGATTTTTGGTCCTGATCTGTACGCGATCAAGTCGTCTGCGTACGCTATGGCATGGTGAAGTGATCCTATGAGATCGCTCGTGTAAATGTTGAAAAGGATCGGTGAATTAACCGCACCTTGTTGCAGACCGTTTTTAATTAGAAATGTTCCAGCAGAAGTCACATTGCCATTTTTGACGATGAACTGTCTACTGGTGAGCATGTTATGAAGTATGTACAGCAGTGGTTTGCTTATGCCCAGCCTGCTCAGCTTGTAGAAGAGTCCCTCTAACCATACGGTATCGAAGGCCTTCTCCAAGTCAATCAGGCAGGCACCCGTGCATTGGTTCTTGCTTTTGTTCCATTGGATATCCGATACCAGTTTAGACGCGGCATGTATTGTATCATGCCCCGCCTTAAAACCGAATTGGTTATCCGGAATTATATTACTGTTCTCAGTCCACTTAAGCAGGGCTCTATTGATCACTTTCTCGAATACCTTGCTGATGTTCGGAAGGAGACTTATCGACCGGAGATTTGCCGGATTGGAAGTGTCCTTCCCCCTTTTGGGGAATGGGTTGTATCACTGCTGTTTTCCAATGCACTGGATAATGTGCATTATTCAGTGCATTGTTAAACAGAGTGGTGTAAATGTCCACCGCTTCTAGAGGGAGATGTCGAAGCACAATGTTCGACACTCTATCGATTCCTACAGATTTCTTCCTCCTCAATGAGTCGAAGATCGCTTGGAGCTCCACCTTCGATATGTACGGGGGATGTACCCTTTCATCGGCGATGACATTATTTGCCATGTTGACGTCATTGAACTCGGTAAAACCTATGTTCTCGGATCGCCAGTGCTCTATATCATTTCGAAGGTAGAAGTTGTGCACAAGGACGCGATTTTCCAGGTCGTGGTTCGGGGAAATGGTATCTTTCACCTTGTACACTTCCTGGAAAGTCGCTCCTATAGCCTCTACCTTCTCCTGCGGATCTTCGATCACAAAGAAGTTGTCATCCTCTACTGCGTTATCTGGATCTATACCTGCTGTTATAAGTATTCGTCCATTGTTCGTCGTTCGGGGGATCTTAAGACACGGAAGGTCGTTTTGATTCGTTTGTTGTTGGATTTTACAGCCCGAATTTTGTTGTTCCAATGCAAATTTACAGAAAGTCTGTAATTTTCTCTAATTAATTTTTGGAGGTTTTTAATCAAAGACTTCAGCGTCCTAATCTCCGAGTTCTGTCTGTCAGTAAACTGTCTGTACAAGGTTTTTAGTCTCGACAGCAGTCTACTTTTGTGTTGGTGTAGTGCGTCAATTGTTGCATTGCGGAATATGTCTGCATTGTCAGTGTGTTGATACCGAGGTATCGTATTGTCCATAGTTCGTTTAATTGTCTCGTCCATTTGTTTTAGGTACCAGTCAATCTCCTCGTTTGACAGATTCCTATTGGACGGTGGGTAGAGCGAATTCGAGGAGAGTGCTCTTGTCAAAGTTCTTGAGAAGCGAGTCCAACGTGTCCTACTATAATTGTGGGAGTACGTTTGGACAAACTCCTCTAACTCCGCAATTTCGTTGGGAATCGTTATTACGGCACAGAGTCCGCAATGGTCACTGTCATACACAAAAGGGTGCAGGCAGTTTATAGTTTGTCGGTCCATGTCGGTCAGTTGTAACCGTACGTCGAATAGCATAAGATCCAGATAGGAGCCGCTTCTAGGAAACGATGGACTATCTGTTGCTTTCAAATCGAGTTTATACTCGACACTGTGCCGACCCCACCAATTGAATAGTAGGTTCCCTCTAGGATTTGGTGTGTTATTTCCCCAATCTCTATGTTTGGCATTGAGATCTCCGGCCATGATGAAATAATTCTCCTCCCACTCCAGCCTCAGGAATCGAAAAAGTGTCTCGAGCTCTGAAATAAATAAAGTAGATTGAGTAGCTTCAGGTGCATAGAGTGCGACCAAGTACATCCTCTTTCCACTACGGAGAGGGATGCACACGATACACGCTTCCAGCTCCTGGAACCTTCGCACTTCACCGCTGTACATTACTTTAAATTGCAATTGTTTGCGTGAAGATCGCAACACCTCCTCCTTGTGTAGAGTTGGGTCGGTCTCTTCTGACAATACTGTATTTATTGTGCCCCAATTTGTGCTTCTGGGATAGCTTTGTTTCGCTAACCATAAGCACATCAGGGGTTTGGTCTTCAAGCAACTTAAACAATACGGCTCTTCGCTCGATCCTAATCAGTGAATTCACATTCACCGCAAGGATCTTCAAGGATTGCTCCTCCAAGTTCGTACCCATTACGACTGAAGGTGCGTTAAGCCCGGCAGAAGTGCGTAGATCTGGTCCACCCGCTTCGCCTGCTCCTGTACCTGACGTTGAAGCTGCTCCATCTGCCCTTGGATAGAGAGCAAGATGGTAAGCAAGTCAGTTTGAGCCTCCGGTGCTCTAGGCGCTGGGGCCTGAGAAGCAACCTTCGGTCTTTTCTGTTCCGCGTTTCCCCGACCTGCCGCCATTTGGGCGTAGGTCACTTGGGGAGTCACGGATGGTGTTTGAATTGGAGCAGGTGGACGTTTCACTACAACCTTCTCCTGACGAACCAGATTTACTTTCTTAATATACTGGAACTTAGGACAACCCCGATAGTTTGCGGTGTGTCCCGAGTTCCTGCATAAAGCACACGAGAGCTGGCTCTTATCTGCAACTCCATCCTTACCCAGAGTGCATTCCTCTGCTTTGTGGTTCTTTCCACACTTGACACATCGAGGCTGCATTTCGCAGTTCGACGCGGCGTGACCGAACCTTTGGCAGCGAACACATTGTAAAATGTTTTCGCTTCTTCTTAATTTTTCCCAGGCGACAACCTGGTAGTCTAGGACTTTAATACTCCTTAGACCATCCAGCTTGCTATTGGGTGAAAGCTGAACTAGGAAGAACGGCAGTTTCCGCTTCTCCCTTTTTGCCTTAGCTGTGGTGAATGGCTTGACCCCTACGAATTGGAGCACTCTTTCTCTTTAAGCAGCGCAAGGAGCGTCTCCGGATCAGTGGACGGGTCTATCCCCCTCAGCAGCATTGTTTGCCGCTTTTCCCCCTTCGGGGTGAAGGAGAAGAACTCCGTCGTCGTGTCCCTAAGTAACTGCTTAATTTTTTTGTAATCTTCCACTGTATTACAGTGGATAGCATGCCTATTTTCATTTAATCTTTTAATACTAAAATTTTTGCCTATGGCCGACTTACATAGTTCGATGGTATCCTTCAACTCCACCTTGTAGGTATTTATTGGCGGCACCCTCGCCTTTGTCGTCGTCTTTTGTTGCGGTTGTTGTTGCGGTAGTTGTTGCTGTTGTTTCTGCTGCTGTTGCTGCTGTTACTGCTGTTGTTTCTGTTGCTGCTGCTGTTTCTGCTGCTGTTGTTTCTGCTGCTGCTGCGGTAGTTGTTTAATTGCTTGCTGCTTCTTCTGCTGCTGTAGTATTTGCTGCTGTTTTTTCAGCTGTTCTTGTTGCTGCTGCTTCGGCTGCAGTATTTGCGGCTGTATTGTGGTTTGCCGCTGGCTTTCTGGCGGCTGCTGCTGTAGTTGTTGTTGCTGTTGAGCGCGCTGGAGCTCTAGCTGCCGCTCTCTCTCCCTTCTGGCCACTTGTTTGGCCTTTATGGCACTCACCCTCTGCTCCAGCTGTCTGATGCTTGTAGTCAGACTCTCGACCTCTTCATCCTCGTCATCTGATTCGGAGGACGCCAGTACTCCCTTCTCCACCGTCGGAGATGTACGCTAACTCGACAGAGTCATCGGACCTCTGTCGTTTTTTTTCTGCTGCTGCTGTTGTCGTTGTGCTCGGCGCCCCTTCACTCACTCCACCGGGCAACTGTTCAGTTGGAGCTGATGTGGAGGGACGCTTTACAAGGTTGGGAGAAGGTTTTAACTTCCTTCTCCTTTTCCCCTTACTTGCGGTTGCCACTGTTGCTGAGTGGCCTACCTGCACTGCATCGGATGATGCTGTCAGCCCACCAGCTGGTCCCGCTATTGGGAGCGCGGACCGCTCACTCTCCATCGCTGACACTTTTTTCTTTATTTACTTTATTTTCACTTATATGCACAAATGAAAAAAAAAGTACAGAATTTTATTTTACCCAGTCCGGGATTGAACCAGGGTCCACTGGTTTGGTAGAACACCACCACTACCTATAGGCTAACTCGCCACTTGAATAATCACTGTCTAATAGTCTACTTCAAAAACACAACAGATTTAAAGGAGAAGCCGAAACACGTCTGCGCATTATGAAAGTCTGTGAACGACAGAAACCTACATGCGCATGATCATGGACATGTATGAAGGAGCAAGGACAAGAGTAAGATGTCCCACAGTAGTCACCGAAGTCGTTTTACACCAGGGAACCGTCCTTAGTCCTTTGCTATTTATTGCAGTCCTTAATTATCTGCTTGAAGGAAAAGTGACGGACCCCAAAGTGCATCAGTTATTCTTTGCTGACGATGGAGCTATCATAAGCGAAGATCAAATGGCCTTGCAACGAGCACTTGATGTATGGGTGGATTTTTTGGAGGGAAATGGGTACCGTATTAGTTCGAAAAAGACGGGGTATCTGTGCTGCCCGTTCTCTGATCAACACCGGCCTATTCCAGACATTTACTTGAATGGAAAAGTGCTTCCCAAGTGTGAAAAGTTCAAATATCTGGGATCTATGATCAATAGCGAAGCAACTTGTAATGATGACATCAATCACCGCGTAAGCGTAGGGTGGATGAAGTGGCGGGAAAACTCCGCTATCTTCTGTGATCGAAAAATGACCCCTAAGCTTAAAGGAAGGCTCTACACCGCAGTTGTACGTCCGGCGCTCACATATGCTGGACAATGTACAAAAAGTATGAGGGCAAATTAACGGCAGCTGAGATGAAGATGCTTCGCATGACAGCAGGAGTAACGAAGATTGATAGAATAAGAAGTTCAAAGATTCGAGGAAGCCTTCATGTAAAAGAACCCATCACAAGCAAGATAGAGCACGACCGGCTCAGTTGGTATTGTCATGTTCAAAGGAGAGATTCTTCGAACCCCGTCAAAAAGGCAATATCAATCAACGTTCCTACGCAATCGCGCAAAAAAGGCAGACCAAAAAACAACTGGATCACACAAATGCAAAAACACCAGCATTTGATTGGCCTCAGTGACGAAGTGATCCGAAACCGGGAAGCCTGCCGGTACTTTCTGAGGTCAAACCGGCAAACCCCACAAGCGGACCAGTAGGGATGCAGTAAAGTGGGAAGGTTGTGATCCTTCTACTCCGGATCATAACTTCGCCGTAAGAAGAAAAAGAAGAAGAAGAAGAAGATGTTGCCAAGTAGCTCTGCCGCGAGGATGATAGCAATTCCGTTTTTACCCTGTTCCGATCCATAGTAGAACATCTTGTAAGCTTTTGTCTTAACGTCCAAGAAACGCGAAACACCGGGAATCGGTGTTTCACGATTTCGTTTCTTGTACACACAAGATGTCCACTCGCCTTCTAATCATCATTTCTTGAAGCTCGTATCTGCGACCACTCATAATTCCAAGGTTCCAACTCGCGACTCTTAGGTTACGCCTAAGCCGTTGCATTATTTTGCTATCCCCCGAAAACCGAATAGCTTTGATCCGAGCGTTTCTGCTCATCCCAAGATCACAGCCATGGTAGTGCCTGGCGGCGTAGTGCTTTTCTTTTTAGCGTACTTTTTGTTGGTTTTGACAAGAGCATGCTCCTGATTTTTGATTTATGTTTGATCTTACTTTTACAACACCGGTAATCTCCAGTCGTGTGTGTTGTGTTGTCACACTTGCGGGACAGATTTAAGATGGTATATGTGTCGCTAGGCTCACCTAGATATTTTAAAAATTGCCTAGATTTGATTTTCCCCTTAGTCGCCTTCTATAACAAGCGCTATGTATTGGTGGGGGGGCGTTGCAGTGATATTCTTAACTCGTCCCTGCACGGGGAGTCAGACTAATCTACTAATCTCTCGTGGACTTGTTTCTAAATCTTTTTGAACTGTAAAAGTATTCCATCCACTGTTTTAATATGTTGCAGTTCTAGCGTCATTTAAGGCACATCACTGATGATTTTTACCCAACTTCGGTACACATACAGCTTCATGGGCCAGACAGAATGATACCAGTCATGCAGACAGGCAGACAGAGAAATATTTTCAAATTTAATGGAAATGCTGTAAATATATCTACATACTCGTACGTACAATTTACACTTAAGATGTGGAAGCCAGCAAATCTACGATACCAAGAAAAATACTCTAACAACACTGGTTTCGAAGTAATTTCAATCATTTCACTTCGCTTTCTTTCCAAATCGGAAGAAAATCCATAGAATTGCAACTGTTACTTAGCAATTAATTCACACATTAAAGCAATTATCGAACACCCCTTCACCAGGAAACCAATTATAAATTTGAATTAAATTTTACAATATCAAAGGAATCACTCCATATGCAAATCAATCATTCTCTTCCTTCATTTGCACTCAAAGCTTAATCGAAAACTGCCATACATATGGAAGAAGGAAGCCTGTCACTTCTACTCGTACAATAAAAATTTCCAAAAGACCAAAAACATTTTCTCAAATGACCACTTTAGTCCTTTGACCACGAAATTCTACCCAATTCGATAAAACTATCTTTTTACAAATTCATAATTTGATATCTGCCATTTGAGTTTAGCTCACGTACGGGAAAGTCCTTAGGGACCTACAAATATCGACGAGTTAGAGGGGTTTCGTTGACAAGTGTGATGTGGTTTTTCTTCGTAGACTTAATGTCCTTGACATTTGACATTCTCTGGCCTCATGTAAACGAGGATAATTTAAGTGACCTTTTCGGGGAAACGATTGGATTTTCAGAGTTCATTCACTCGATATTACTGTCAGATTGATGATGATGCTTTTTGGTGAAATTTGTAACCAAATTTCGTGTTGGTCATGGTTTAAACTGAAAAACACTAGGGAAACGAAAATAATGAGATGGTTAAATTGATGTGTGAATGTGACCTTTCGAAGGATGAAAGGATCCTTTGCCAGTTCATCTCATGTGAGAACGTGAGCATTTTATTCATAATGTCAATTGCCTGTAGTAAAGGATTATAATTGGACCGGATGTCAAACCGTCTTAAATTGTTGTATACCCCTATGAAGTAACTATCTGTCTACTTCGAAAACAAATGTGTAAGTTTCCTTGCCTGGATATGGATATGTTTGAAATTGCCCAACGACTTGATAACTTATCACCTCTCATGTCGGTTTTTGGGAATTTTCCATTGTCATCAAGCGGTTTTACAACCGGTGAATGTTGTGCTGTTGCATATTGCGAGTGTGTCTGTGATTCTGGTGCGTGGATGGATTGTAGGGGCGATGAATGCAGCACATTTAATTTACTGCAGTTTGGCAGTAACAGCTTGCAACTGAATGTAGTGAAATAAAAGAGAAAGCTAACTAAGGCCCGGTATGGACATGTATAGTTGGGGCTCGCTTTTTTTTATATGCGTCGCTCGGCTCTGTGTTTCATTTACATTTTATTATTGTTGACTTAAGTTCGTTGTAGCAATTTTAGTGGCTACTGACCGTCTTTAATTGCACCTGGTTAAGCAACATATGACATATACATACGTATACAAGGTCATGAAGTACCAAGTTTTTCATATTTGTCAAATAACAGATTTTTTGTTTAGGGCATATTCACCATTAAACTTTTTGTTCGGCAGAAAGGCCACAGCAATGGCATCGATGTGTAGATTCCATTCCACACTTGTTAGGCTCACACATTTTGCTATGGCCAAAATAATGACATCTGGGGACATTACCCATCTGTCAAACTGATTGTCAAGAACAAGAACTAGTTGTTATAGACATGAAAAGTGTACTTTACAAAAATACACAAGTACAGGGTGGCGCAAAATGACCGTTACGGTTTATATTCGTTATAACTTTTTTATTTCAATATTTTACAGACTATAGGACAAAAATCATTGAATTTTATTTTGAAAACTAACGGTCAATTGTTTTGACGCAGGTATATATCACCAATAATTTGATGTGCTGATCGCACCCATACTGCCAACAATAAATGGTTTGGTTGGACGTTTCGGTAAGAAGGGTTAGTAAGAAACCTCCCTGTAACCTAAAGACCACTTACAGTGCACACGGATGCAACGTGTACTGAGGATAGTCCAGGCACATCAACAAGGAGGTCCGTTCAGAGGATTTTGGCCACATTATTTGTGTAAGAATTTAAGCCGACTTAGTACCAGGAACGGATTGATTATGACAAAAATCAGATGAAAATCCCGATTTCATCCACAATTTGATAATGAAAATTAAATAGCTTCGTTAACAAGTAAAACTGCAGAATATGGGCTACGGAGAATCCAATAGGAGTTCACCACCGACAATTATATCCACTTAAGTGTACTGCTTGGTGCGGGGTATCGCTCGAAAGGATCATTGGCCCATATTTCTTTGAAAATGAAGACGATTCCCCAGTTACCAACAATGCTGCTCAATATCCACAACTACGAGTATGTATGACACACAATGGCTCTATTGCGGCCTATTTTGGGCCTATTTGAAAAAACGAGTATACGTCAATAAGTCAGCGACCATCTACCAACTGAAAACTAATATCCGCAATGAAATCCGTGTCATAACACCTGAACATTTGCGAAAGGTGATGAAAAATGTGTTGGAAAAAGCACGAATAGGCCAAGTTGCGCCAACAGCATCGGCAGAGCTACTGTTCCCACTTGTCGGGAGAATATGGGAAGCCGAATTAGTGGAAAAAGGGAATGATCGTCAAGCTTCCTAAAAAAGGCAACCTAATGCAGTGCGAAAACTGGAGAGGTATCTGTGTGGCCTGCTGTTGCCAAGACAATAGCTAGAATCATCCTGGAGCGAATCAAAGAACACCTTGAAGACACACTCGACGCCGAACAAGCAGGTTTCCGCTCTGGATCCTCCTGTGTCGACCACATCAGCACCCTACGGATCATCATCGAGCAATGTGTTCAATATCGATCACCACTTCACCTGTTGTTCATCCATTTTGAAAGGGCGTTGGATAGTGTCAATCGGGAATTTATTTGGCGTGCCTTGCGCAGGAGAGGCATTCCGGATAAATTAATAGCAATTATCAAGGCTACATATGATGGGTCCACATGTCACGTTTTGCACAGAGGAAGGCTGTCTGAGGAATTCGAAGTCCAAGGCTGCATACTTTCACCAATACTGTTTTTGTTGGTGATAAGCGATGTGCTGAATGCGGCCTTATCAACAGGAAATGGAGGAATTCGATGGACTCTCACATCTGAACTCAAACACCTCGACTACGCCGACGATGTATGCCTACTGTCTCACAGAATAATGGACCTTCACCAAATGACAGCAAATGTGGAGAGGGAAGCAGACGTCGTTGGGCTGAAAATTAACTCGGAAAAACAAAAGTGATCAGCCTAGGACCAAACTCATCAACTCATATATGCATTGCTGGACAAACGGTTGAGAGAGTAGAGAGTTTCCAATACCTTGGGAGTATTGTCTCAACCGATGGCGGAACCGAAATGGATATAGCCAGCCGAATAGGTAAAGCAAAATATGCGTTTGGGATACTATCCATAGTTTGGCGAACTAATGCAATTAGCTTAAACACCAAGCTACGACTGTTCCGTTCCAACGTTGAATCCGTGCTGCTATATGGATGTGGTACCGTCACTATTACGAGGAAGCTGCAAACGTTTGTCAATAGGTGTCTACGCTACATCTTAAGGATATTCTGGCCAACCGTATCTCTAACGAATAGCTTTATCAGAGAACGGGCCATGAACCTATAGGCACAACCATACAACGAAGAAAGTGGCAGTGGATGGGTCACACTCTCCGAGAGGATGACAGGACCATAGCTAACCAAGCGATGCAATGGAACCCGCTTACCCAGGATGGCAGGATACGCGGCGGTCCTAGGAGTACGTGGAGCAGAACAGTTGAGAAGGAAGCACGACAACTGAGAAAGAGTTGGGGAGAACTGAGGCACATTTTCAGAAATCGCACACAATGGCGCGTAGGCGTTGTAGAGGCCCTAGGACCCACAAGGGGAAGTGCATGAACTAATAAAAAAGTTTATTAGACTTTCTTGATGTAGCAAAATTCATCAGCCACCCTGTATTTTGGCGCTAACAACGCATATACTTAAGCCCAGTCCAGCTTCTCACTGCTATTCTTCAACAAATTTTGGTGATTTAATGTTGTCTATTTGTTGTGGAATCTAGTGTTTCTCAGAGAAATTCAGATTCATGTTAGGTCTCATACATAATACTCGTACCTACCCAACCTAAGAAAGCAGACATAAATTTAGAATAATCCGCGATGGATACCTCCACCATCGGACCAAGTCAAAACCGCCTCCCTTATTATAATTTTCAGAAAAGTGCATAACTTGATTGAGTTTTAATTATCTCATTTCAATAACTACTGATGATTCGATATGACTTAGGCAGATGCCTCATTTGATTATTTATCTTCACCACCATCGGAATGGCAGCCATACTCAGATGACTTTTTTACGTAAGACCAGCACAGGAATCATTGCACCTCCACAACAAACAACAAACGAACCAGCATCAGTGAAGGGCCAACAAACCTTCTCCACTCATGACATTTTCCATGACTTGTATGAAGATCATGTTACTTATCCAACGACCTCGTTGTCACCATGGGCAGTGTATCTCATGTGATTATCCTCGCTTCCAAGAAATCTCAAAGAACAAAAGGACACATTTGGGCAACTGTTCGATGGCCAGATAAGTCTGCTTGCGTCAGGCAGCAACGTGTCATCCTTTTAAAGCCTAAACGTCAAATGAACCACAAAAGCCTACACCAACAACTACGAGTAACTAGTCACATTGTTTCCATTCAAACGCAGACATACTCGCACTTAAACAATAGCTTCCCTGCTATACTCCTGTTTATGTGACTTGTGATTTTAGTAATACGTCAGAGTGCAAGGAATACTCCTGGTTGATGCTATGGCAACGGGATCCCAAGCAATTTGGTACGTGTCGTTGGACACTTCTTAGTATAGGAAATAATTGTTTGGAGGAACGTGACTAGTGGAGTCACATGTTTAACTTACCTCAATACGACACGGATACTGCATTAAACTTTGATACTGTGCGCTGCACCTCTATCAGCAGTGCTGTATTACAACTTATAAGGATTCTTGAAAACGTTCATTCGAAGGATGTTTGAAACAGTACACACGGCTATATTTGTCTACACAAGAAGGATACGAGGGCGGTTGGAAACCTATCTGGCGAGTTGGTTTTCATTTTTTTAATCGAGGTGCGACTACATCATCAATTTTTTGTTGGACGGTTCCAATCTGAACATGTACCCGCACAATACTACCAGGAAAGTTGAACTTTTTCGTCATGGGGACGAAGACGTAGGTGTTGCCACCAAGTTGACAACAGAGTGGCTGAGTACGGCGAGAACGTGTGAGAGGTGGAACCTTGAACAAATTATTATTCGGATTTCAAGTTCAGGTTCAATGCAAGTGAAAGAACTGGACATGTTGTTGACTGGAAGAACAAGTTTTTTTTCATTGTATCTTTTTGAGGAATTCCACTGTGTGGTTCGGTCGGCTATCACCTTGTTTTGGGTCAGAGAAAAACAAGCTGGTTGTGCCTATGTTGTCGGCAGGTAATGTGATTGATAATTTGTCAGAGTCTGATGAACTGCAGCACTTGCTTTCAAACTACACACGAGTGTTATTGAGCATTGGTGTCATCGAAAGTGAATGCTTTTGTTTACAAAAAAAAAAAAAAATAGACCAGTATTAACCGAAATTCGAGAAGAAGGGCTATGACTTTTGGCACCGCATTGAATTACTACCATGTGCGTTCAATTTTTTGTTAACTCTTAAGGGTTACGAACCTGTGATGAAGTGGGTGTTTGCTTTATTAGGAAATTAGTCCTTGTTGACAACGAAGATGTTTTCCATACACCCTTCAATGTCTGTGTCAGATGGTAAAAAAGGATTGCTATTTGGATAGAAAGACAGTGAGAAATTTACGCTACCATTTCATCGATCAGCAGTAAATTATTTTTTTACCAGCAAAATTAAATTATTTGATTAGCAATTTAATAGTTTTTTGAACATCAGAAATAAGCAAGAAATTAATTATTTGATCAGCTTTTGGATGAGTCTAATTTTTTTGACGAGTAGACAAAGTATTTTTTTCAGCAAAAATAAATTATTTGATCAGCAGAAAATAAAATTTCGTCCGAAAAAGTCCAAAATAATCTGCCAAAATATGCAAAAAAAAAAAAATAAAAAGATTATGTCGTGAAATTCAGAAAATAAAAGCAAACAATTTCGAGTAAAAATTAATTCTTTCTGCTGATAAATAATTAATTTTTGCTAATCATTTATATTTTCTGCAGATTTTTTTTTTCAATTTATATAGATCAAAAAATTAAGTTCTGCTAATTGGAAAATAATTTGTTTGTATAAGATTTATTTTTCTATTTCTATTTTTGGCATATTTTGCTGGTGTTTTAATTATTTAGCTGATAATAGTATTAGAGTTTTTTTCTACAGAACTTTTGTTGATTTGCATTTGACACACACTGATAAATGATAAAAAGAGGCTTCTTTTTGTCGGGTGCCATTTAAGTCATATATCAGCAACCAAAAAGCCAATGTATAAAGGAATATAAATGGCCCCAGAATCTACTCCTACGAGTATGTATTTATGCAAATCAACATCATAACATCCTGAAATAATGGTCATCCTCAGAAGAGTAGTCTTTACAGACATCTGTTACACCTATCATGTGAAGGCAAGAAGCGACTAACCTAACACTTCACTCAAATTTGTAAGAGAATGACCAACACTGGGATACCATATGGTAGAAAGCAGGAGGTACGATTTTCAGTCCCAGCCAGTACAGTCTAGAGGAACATTAGAGAATGAAAACTATCTAAGAGACAAATGCCTTGAGCGAAGTATTGAAAAAGAACGACAGATATCTGACAGTTGACCAAAATTTTGCTTATTGGTAGGTTTGCGGTGGTACGAAGTCAGCTTCAACTCTCGGTGAAGGTTAATGCTAAGGTTGTAGCAGTAGAATCCTTGACATTACTAATGGAAGACTGTATAATGCATTGTACCTGAGCCTGAAGTTCCTTAACAACTTGAATCCAAATGATATGCCAATATATAAATTATTCCTCAAAGTGGGGAGTCAATAATATAGCTGTAGTACCCGAGAACCTCTGGAGCGTGCATCAGAATCATGATGCAAGTATAGTTTCATAGAGAGATCATCGAGGAGACATTGTTCTCTGAATATGCTCAGGGAGTTAGTTTTGGCACCGTTCATCGCAGACCCTGGCTCCACTTAACCTTTAGGAGCTATCTAATCTTTGGCTACACCCCAAGTTCCTAGAGGAGGGTCAAAGTGGTCTTCATATCGAAAGCCGGTAAGACCCCGCATGCATCTCCTAAAGATGCTGATTAACGTTCTAATCTAAATGGCAATCTCATATGGAATTCCAAGCATGCGTACTGGAAAAGGAGGTCAGTAGAGACTGCAGTTTATCTATTGATAGGAAACATCGAGATATCTTTTGATAACAAGGATTACACGATAATATCTTTGCTTGACATTGAGGGAGCTTTCGATAATGTTAAAACAGAGACTATTTATATCTGCTACACGTATCCGCCTGAAGGTTGATAACTGCCTTTGCTATTAAAGTGAGCAAATGCTTAAAAGCAGGCTTATCCATGCTGAGCTCAGGTGCTGTCTAACAAGAATATTGGTATATAGGGGTACTCCGCAAGGCGGAGTATTATCACCCCTACTATGGCGTTTAGTAGTAAATGGAATGTTATAACCTATGGAGTGTTATAGCCTATGCGGACGACATTGCGATAGATACTCGTATGTATATCGGGAAAATTTCCTCTTACTATAAGACAGCTGATGGAATTAGCTCTTAATAAATTTATAAAATGAACAGAAAATGTTGGTCTCTCTTGTTCTGCTCACAAAAAGGTACAAGGTACCATCTACCGTCCCTCCAAAGCTAAATGGCACGATGCTTCGTTTCGCAGATCATGCCAGATGCTTGAGGGTTACTCTCTACAGAAACTCAGTTGGAAATTAAGTATACGAGTACAAGACCGTGTCAGGAAGGCCACTTTTGCCCCATATTCATGTGAAAGTGCCTTGGACCCAAAATAAAGTCTTCAGCCTAAAGTGGTCCATTGCATTTGTATGGCTATAGTGAGGACAAGAAAACAAATTTTGATCTTCTAAGGAAAGTTCAAAGGTTATCATGCGTCTGTATAAAGAGTGCTTTAAAAACTCCTACCGCTAGAAACAATGCTTCAGTTGCTTCCTGTTGATATCTTTGGGAAGCAAGTAGCTGTTACAGCAGCAATAAGGATTAGGTAGTCCTCACAGTTGATCGGCAAGAATACTATTCCCAGTACGATGGACTATATTGCCCCTCACATTTACTTTGATGTTAGATATAAGACCAGAATTCCTAGCTTGGGAATCTGGAGAAATCATTAACGATTCTGCGATTTAGGTATTCATAGATGGATCTAAGATAGCGTATGGTGCAGGAGTCTTCGCCAGTGCACCTGATGTAAACATTATGAGACAACTACCGGACTGTAGTGTATTTAAAGCAGAATTCCTGAAGCTGCGCCGTGGCTTTCAATTAACGCAGTAGGGAGTAGCGTAGATCCAAGTTGATAAAGCAATGCCGCAAGTCTATTAACGAGATCGCTGACAGTTGCAACATTTCTCTGTGCTGGATTCCAGACACAGCAACTGGAGAGCGGTTGAGCTGCCTAAAAATGTGCGATTCGGAATTTCACTGAAAACAGAGAGGAACTGTCCACTTCCTTAGAATAGATAAAGTTCTGCTTTGATACTGAAGCTAGACAAATGTCAAACAGCAAGTGGAACCGTATCAGAACTTGTATTTCATCGAAACAGATCTGGCCTAACCAGGGGTCGAATTACCGCACCCGTGAACTGGTGACTCGTCACCATTTCAACTACGAAATATAAATTGCATAACGAGTCATCCGCTCACGAAGGCGGTAATTTGGCCCCTAGATCTGAAGAGAACTGAAAAACTTTTGTCCATAAATAGGAAACACATTAGTATAACAATAGGAGCCCTCACGGGGCACTGTAGAAGCTGAAGGAGGAGAAGCGTCTGTAGATTAAAAGCGTCTGGAAATATGTCTCCTGATAGGGAATTCCAAAGTTTACTTATCCTGAAGCGGAAGGTATTTTGAGTGAGTTCGCGCGGTTGTCAAGTTGACATGAAGCCCTAACGACTTGCCTAGTCGAACGATTAAATCCCGCCTTTCTAGGGATCATTCCATTGACTTTCATTTTCAAAAAACTTGATACAAAATAATAAGGAAAGATGCAAAAGCTACAGTTTCCAATCTTCCTTTATGTCAAATTCCTGCTTCAAACGTAAATAGGATCTTAAGAGCAAAATAAAGATAATAAGAATACTATATGCACTAATTAAATGCAATGGCATACAGCTCATGCATGTTCCTAATCACATACTCGTATCTTCCCTTCACTATAGTGTCCTTGAACGTTTCTAGTCTTACTTAGGTCTTTGAGTTAAAGGAAATTCCACCAACCCAATGCACTTATATCATTGCGTGCACTCTTCTTCACATGAATCCTGTTTTTCCACGCAATGGTCACATGCTTCTACCATGCACATGAACCGTACTCATATCCAAAGCCAATAGCACCTTAGAGGAGCAGCGCAAAAAGAAAACAAACGAAGAAAAGAATTTTGTAATTCCAAGGGCATAGGCCAAGGAACTGGTTCTTTGTACAGCACTCACCTTGTCTTGCGAATGGTGGTTGGTGCAAGTACGAGTATAATAGGTTCTTGACCAAACGAAGCCCTTTAGCAAAACACCATCATCAAGTGGACTATAAAAGGGTGCCCACTCACTTCACTTCTTTGTCAATCTGTTGTTTGTGCTCCTAGAAGACTCACCGAGATTTGTTATTCCCAAATCAAAAAATGTTCAAATTTGTGAGTATACCCCACAAACTTTGCTGTCAATTCAAGGATAATCCATTTACTCTCTCTTTTTCGCTTTCAGTTGATTTTTGCCCTCTTCTTGGCCTTCGCTGTCGCTAGCCCAGTACTCCCAATCAGCCCGGTGGTCACCTACAGTGCTGTACCAGAATACGCATCACCACTCTACTATGGATCTCATATCTACGCCGCTCCATATCCCTACAACTACATCGGTGGGTATAGATCGCTCCCAATTTCTCTGTAACGACCCCAACCAGAAGGACAGATGAAGCGGTCTATAATTTGGAGCACTGTTTTGACAATTGCGGCTTAATAAAATGATTTCGAAGAAAATTGCTTAATGGTAATAAAGTTTTTTTTTTTATCTCCTAAGCTCCTGCACGCTGAGAGACATAATCCAAGACAAAACCATGAAAGATGGATGCGAAAATTTCCAGGAATATGCTTAGAAATTTTTGTATTTATTTCTCCATTGGAGAGGATTTTTCTCCCCCACCCCAGAACAGAATACTAATGGTACACTGACAAGCAGTGTTTATCCTGCTTTGTCGATGAGGACTGTAATCAGGGCAATTTTATCCTTAAGTGGGTTATTGCCTTATTTATGGTCGTCCTTAAGGGGTGTGTATTTCGCACCCCCCTCTCTGGGTATGAATAGACTGTAAAAATTATCGAAAGGAAGACGACCTGACCTTTTCGAGGAATATCCTCTACTGGACGACTGCTTGTTAGGAGAATTTCTTACACAACCTGTTGTCGAAGGATTCACTTTTCAGTTCTTCAGGTCCTGGTTATTCGAATCTAAAATTGGATACGAATATGCAGGGTTATATTTATTTCTCTTGTAGTGGAAACATTTTGTGGCACTCAGAAGCGTGCAATGCTCTATAAATAACAGATAGGGACTAATAACGATAAGGATTATGAGATAGTTTGATGCAGTGTCTGTAGTCACGTTTGTGCTTAGTATAGATGTTAAATTGTCAGGGCGTTGTCGCATGTGTTGAAGTTATACCACTAATGTGAGTTCACCGTATCACACAATGGAATGCAGTGCACTGAACGTTTTCGCTAAACAGGATAGTTTTTCCCATTAATTAGCCGTTTGTGAGTAGTTATGCGAACTAACATTGGGTAAGCTGATGAACAAAGTTGAAATAGTAGTTCGGTATATGGCAGTTGCATGTGATTATTAGGCGAGCAGTATTGTCATCGTGACATGGTTTATGTTACCGGTGACACATAATAATATCGGTGACATGACATCGTATACCGGCGATGACACAAACGGTGCATACACAAAGACAATCTTCCTTGGATCCATTCGGCAGTGGAAGTATTCTCTTGACGGATGAAATGGTGGCGTCGACGGTTTCTATCTAATGTAAGACCTTTGTCGGCAACTTCGACATATTCGGTCAGGTCTATAAGAATTTTCTAAGACAGAGTCAGGGTTTTGAAAAACAGATGGTGGCGGATGAATCTTTAATTGATCAACGGCAGCGCTCGCATCCCGGAAGTGAGTGACTGGCATCGGAGTGTTCAGCCTAACTAAGGAACTGGCCATCCAGTTTGGGGATTCTGCGTCGAAAAAACTTCTACAGGGTCCTCCAATAGGGACCTCCGAACTTTGACAGTTGATAGCGGCCATACTGTTGAAGCTACATCTGTTAAATTGGCTGTCATTTATTCAGTCTGTTGTGCCAAATCACCATGGATGGATATAGCATTCAACAACACGTGCAAATAATAAAATTGTTTTACCAAAATGGATGTTCTGTTCGGACAACGTTCCGCGCGCTTTGCCCATTTTACGGTCGCCATAATCGTCCTTCCGAGAGGACTATTCGCAGTGTGGTGGATAAATTTGAGTCCACTGGTTCAGTAAACGATCAACCAACACCCATACGTCGACGAAACGCAAGATCTGCCGAAAACATCGCCGCTGTCCATGATAGTGTGCAGGAGAATCCGAAGCAGTTGATTTCGCGTCGCTCATAAGAACTCGGCCTTTCGCAGACTACAACTTGGCGAATTTTGCATCGTGACTTGGGCCTGCACCCGTACAAAATTCAACTAACCCAGGAGCTGAAGGTAAACGATCATAGACAACGACATGTGTTCGCTGAATGGGCTCTGGAGCAGTTGGAAACTGACCCTAATTTCCACCGAAAAATCATCTTCAGCGATGAAGCCCATTTCTGGATGAAAGGGTACGTCAACAAACAAAATTGTCGAGTTTGGGACGATACCAATCCACATGAGATTCAAGAGCATCCAATGCATCCCGAAAAAATCACTGTTTGGTGTGGATTTTGGGCTGGCGGCGTCATCGGTCCATATTTCTTTGAGAACGACGTTGGCCAGGCCATCACCGTCAATGGCGAACGCTATAGGTCGATGATTACCAATTTCTTTTGGCCTGAATTGGATCATTTGAACACCAACGACATGTGGTATCAACAGGATGGCGCTACGTATCACACAGCTCACGCCACATTGGAAATTCTGCACGAGCGATTCAAGGGCATGGCCATCTCACTTGGAGGTGTTGTGAACTGGCCACCGAGATCGTGCGATTTGACCCCGTTAGACTTTTTCTTGTGTTGTTTTCTGAAGTCGCAGGTCTATGCGAATAAGCCACAAACCGCAGCGGCCCTCAAAGTCAACATAACTCGTGCCATCGGTCAAATTCAGCCTGTTTTATGCGCCAGAGTCATGGAAAATTGGATATTTCGGATGCGCGCCACCCAGAGAAGCCGTGGCGGACATTTGAACGATATTACATTCCATACATAATGGCAAACGAATAAAAAATTTCGATGATATCTTACACACACTTTGTTTTATTTAAAGTTAAAAATAGGAAGCGCTTAATGGAAGACCCTTTAGTAAGCAATAACAATAACTCGGACGACGACTTTCGGATTTGCTCGTGGAATGTTCGAACTTCACGCCACGAACAAATTGCTATAAAGCAGACATCACCGCCATCTAAGAAGTGCGGTGAGATGGGCCTGGTAAAAAGTGGATACAAAATTGTGATATACTATATACTACGGTGACTGCTACAAGAAATAGAAGCAGCATTTATTTGGATGCGGATTTGTCGTCTTGTCTTGAACCTGAGGAATGTGAGCGCATTAAGGGAAAAATCACCAACATCAGCCCAATACACGCTCACGCCCCACAAAGAATAATGACAGCGTGAACAAAGATTACTTTTTTGAGCTACTCGACAGAACGAACGACCAATATCTATGCTTGGCGATTTCTACGCAAAAATTGGAAACACCGTCGGAAAATACAACTTGCACGACAACACCCCCGGAATGGACTCAAACTACGATTCCCGGACCTCAATATTCATAAGGAAACCTGGTACTCTTCGGATCAACTATCTGTCAACCAGATTGACCACTTCGTGATTGATGCAAGACACTCCTCCAGTATTTTGGACCTTCACTACCTCGTTCCGGCTAAGGTACATATGCGGATATCTCAAATACCACAACACCAAAGAATTGTGAAGAGAATACCAGAGTTTTCGCCGATGGAGTGTCCCAGAGCACTTCAAGAAGTCCAATATCACCAACGTTAAGCGCAAATGAGCAATGGCATCGTTATCATCAAACCATCAGGAATGCCATCAGGAATGCCACTTCTGATATGCTCGATTTCTAGCATCCGCAACAAGGAAACTCTTGGTTTGATGAATAGGCTTATAAAGCGACGCTACATAGTCTGGCGCCATCTACAAGCAGAAGAGAAGGCAGCAGCTTCTAAGAAAAAAGAAGGAATATGAAAATGCGACATCGAGGTGTTATAGCAAGAATGATGTTCGAAAGTTTTACCAGAGGGTAAAAAGAGCATGCCAAGGCTATAAAACCCCAACAGAGGCCTGCAATGATAAAGAAAGAAATCTGATAGTAGAGTCACAGTCAGTGCTGAGAACTAGGCGGTGGCGACCAAAACTTCGCTTTCAAGTATAATGTTCCATTCAACCCGGACGATGACGATCAACAAGGCTGCTGGAGCCGACAGTTTAAAGAGGCTGGAGTTGATTTGTTACAGAGCACACGTCAACTCATCTGTGAGATATGGTTGGATGAAAATGCGCTATATGAATAGAGCCTCAGTATCATTGCCCGGTTCTCAAGAACGGAGACCCTCTGAATAGCGCCGACTACAGAGGTATCAGTCTCCTCAACATCGCGTATAAAATCCCATCTCTCATATTATGTAAACGCCTTCAACCTTTTATTAAATTCTACCCTTGGTCAGTTATACAATGCAGCAGATCTTGGAAGAAAATCAAGAGCTCCAAATCACTACTCACCATCTTATCATCCTGAAAATCGATGTTGCCTGTGATAGTATTTATATAGACGAGCTACACAAGCCATGTCTAGTATTGGTATGGTGAATGAACGTTGCTCCATCAAAGTCGAAAAAGCATGGACGTTTTTAAAGTCCATTGAAAACTTTGATGACCCTTTGATTTTTTGAAAGAAAAATTATGGGAATGATTTCTGGTCCCTTTTGTATCGACGCGGGGGGAATTGAGAAGAAGATACAACAACGAACTATACCGGTTGTGCAGCGACATCGACCTAATCAGAATGGTTCCGATTCGTCGCCTAAGTTGGCCAGGAAATGTAGAGCGAATGGACATCAAGTTCATTCACCTAAGGTGGCACTCACAAGTGAAAGTGACCTCAAACCAACTTCGTATGCAAAGGTTGAGGCAGCTAGCACAAGATCGAGCTGACTGAAGATGCTTGTTGGTAAAGCCCAGGTCGACTTCGAACCTTAGTGCCATTAAAAGAAAAAGTATTCCCGAGATCAACAAAAAATTCAGCTGCAGCGGCTCTTACTAGCCATTTTGCGAAGATTTCGTAAAACATTTGTTAGTCGTTTCTGAGTCTTCGATCTCGGTTCTTTGTTCTTGCAAAAGTCCCTCTAAAATTGCAGTAATCTCTCAGAATTGGAAAATATTTCACTTGTCTACTTTATACAGATTGGGAGTAAGTTCTTAATTTATAAATCATACTCGTATTTGATTTAGATTTTTTAATCATGTAAATACAGGGTGGCTGACATGAACTGTTACCAACTTCACGTCGCTGTGTCTGTCAAACTATAAATGATAGCACGCTGAAAATTTGACAGTTATTAATTCATTTGATTATTGACAAGCGTGCGTAAGGTTTTTTTTTATCACGTGTTTGGTTTTTGTTCTATCGATAATGGAATTCAAAAGTAATAGTGTTATTGCCCTTTTTTGAATGGAAAATCACAACCAGCTATTGTTCGTGAGCTGAAACATTTGAAAGTGAACAAAATGTTGGAAGTGGTCCGAAAATGACAGCAACGTCGTCAACAGTGATTCGGAGTGTGAAGGCAAGAATCGAACGAAATCCTCAGCGTACCGAAGAAAGATGGCTTCTGAGCTAAACATACTCGTATCCAGAGAACAGATGCAACACATTTTGAAAAATTAACGCGGACTCAAGGTCTTCCAAAGCATTCAAAAAAGTGTACGACATCACACCTGACCAAAAAAAAGTTAGAGTAGAAAGAGCAAAGGAGTACGCAAGTGGCCAATTGCCAAACATCGTCTTCTCTGATGAAGCACCATTTCCAACTGAGCAGAGAGATCATACGATAATTTCGACCAAAAAAATGGCCGCCAGGAAGCAAGCACCACCGTTTTTGATGGTTTGGCCCGCGGTGACTGCCGAAGGTCAGTCTCCGCTCGTATTTTTGGACTGGGCGTTAAGATAACCGCAATGGTTTATCGTGAAACTGTCTTGGAAGCTGTGTTGAAGCCATGGGCATGCATTTTGGCCAAAAAGCCCAGACATTCCAACAGGACTCTGCACCTTCCCACAAAGCCCGAGCAAATCAAGAATAACTGCGACAAAACGTTCCGCACTTCATTTCCTCGATTAGACTTTTCTATCTGGGGTTGGCACTAAAAAATACCAAACAACGGACGCGCTCACAGACACACTTGCGTGCAGGGTGCGGTAAATTGATTGACCGTCTCAAAGAAATTGTTGTTGCCAAAGGTGACCATATCGAAAATATTAATTAAATCCTTGAATTGGAATAGATTTCCAATATTTTTTTTTTTTTTTGGTACAATAAAAAATATTCACAATTAAAAAAAATACATCCATTTGAATTAGTAACAGTTCTTGTCAAAGCCACCCTGTATCTAGCAAACAAAAAAATGCCCGCGTACTGTGAATTGCAATACATTGGAAATATTTTAATTATTCACAAATTGGCACGAATCAGTCAAGATTGATTTATAGACAAATATTTGTTTACTTGTAATTCATGTTTCACATAAAAAATCACGTTCTCGTTACGTTAATTTTATCATACGTATAATGTGTGAATGGGATATGTTGTAATCCAAAGATAAATATGAATAAAAATATTTTTATTACTTGAAAATATTGTGCAGTTTTAGTTGTTGGAGACTGTAATATTATAGACTGGAAAGCTATCATGCCATAGCAGATAAATCACACGTACGAGTAGCAACTGAAAATATATTATTCTTAGCAAAAAAAAAATGCATATAAAAATAAAAGCTCAATTTGCATAGGTCTTAAATATTTGATAGCAGTAGCCTTCTACTTAGTCTTGTCCCCTCAGCGTTTGGCATTACGTAGGGACTAACAAAAGTTCGCTTAGTTGGTGTCAATTTAGTAGTTTTTGAGAAGAAGAGATACATTTCTGTAGCTTATAATCTAACAATATTTATTTCCAAATTTCAGACGTAAGCTCGGTTGAAGTTCCATCGCCAACACTGGAAGAAATTCGTTTTGCCATTCTCTTCGGATTTCGACGTCAACTCATGCCAGTCAAAATTCTACACGAATGCCAAAATGTATACTTGTTACTATTTCAAAGTAGTTTCAAAGATTCCAGACTGGCCATTTTTCTGTGGAGGATGAATCTCGTGAAGGTCGTCCCAAATCCTCGACTGACGATACAAATGTGGCGCAGGTAAATGCTAAAATTAACCAAGATGCCAGGATGAAACAGGAGATGATACCGGATGAATTGGGCTTGAATGCCATGGCTGTGTCACGAATTTTGAAATATCACCTGAAATATTCAAAGAAGTCAACTCGATGGGTTGAAAAATTTTGAATGGAGAGCATATTATTATTGTTGGAGATTTCAATTTAAATCTATTTCTGGATCCTATTAGAGAGAGAGTACTTTCATTTTTTGAGCAGTATGGATTGTCTGTTAAAACAAATAATGCTGAAACTCATTATTATGTTCATCACGGGTCTACTTCCCTCTTGGATATTTTTGTAATCAGTTGCCCTGAGAAAGCTCTGTTATCTAATCAGTTCTGGGTTAATAGTATTTCCAAGCATGCTTTTATATTTATAGCATTTGATTTTCACGTCGATTTGTTTGAATCTGTATACTCCTATAGGAATTTTAGATCTCTATATGAGGATTTATATAGAGACGCTAGCTTAGCCGACATATCGTTCCTTTACCGCACAAACGATTCCTATTTTATTATCTTTATTTGATCAACATGTTCTTTTGGAAACTGCTGTACTGCGTAACTCTAATCATTATCGTACAGCGATAATGACTTCCACTTTTCCTGAGGCCTGGAAACGTGCGGAAGTGATTCCTATACCTAAAACTGGCTCATCTCCTTCAACGCTTTCCAATTTTCGTCCAATTTCTATTTTACCTATTCTCTCCAAAGTTTTCGAAATCAACTTGAAAAATCAAGTAACTGAATTCCTCAATGTAAATGATCTACTCTACCGATTTCAGTCCGGTTTTCGACGGCATCACAGCACTACTTCAGCTATGATTGCTATCACTGACGACATCCGCTTCAACATTGATAAAAAATGTGCTACCATTCTTGTCCTGCTTGATTTTACAAAGGCATTCGATTCTAATTTTCACTTTTCTCGCACTTCTTGCAAACTTATATGGTCTTACCTTTAGGGCTGGGCAACAACAGGTATTCTTGGAGTCCTCGGTGTCGTCGCTTATAACTATAGGTCAAGGTGTTCCCCAGGGCTCTGTCTTGGCACCTTTGCTTTTTAGCCTTCCGTCTCGTATTCAAAAATTCATCTGTATGCTGATGATGCGCAAGTTGTTCATTTTGTGCCCTTGCATGACATTGAAAGATCCATTTGCAAATTAAATGATGATTTGAAGAATTTATCTCTATGGGCTTCCTTGAATAACTTGAAGTTAAACCCCCGAAAATCGAAAGCCATTGCAATTTACAGAAATTCTATTTCCTCTAATGTAGGCAGTTTATATCTTAATGGAGTATTGATACCCTATTCTAGAAGCGTGGAAAGTCTTGGTTTTAAAATTGACGAGACTTTGTCTTGGGAGGCACATATAAATGGTATCAGTAGCAAAACTTATCTTACTCTCCGTACTTTGTATTTCTTACCTCGAAATATTCGTGCAAAGTTAGTTAGAAGACTAATTATGCCTTTTTTTACATATGGCTGTGAACTTTTTCTGGTTGTTCCATCGGTGTACGAAACAAGTTGTGTATTGTTTTTAATAGTTGTATCAGGTTTATATATTCTCTTAAAAGATATGATCATGTCAGCCCCTTCCATATAAGTTTTCTTGGCTGTTCTTTTAACAAGTTTCTCTACATCAGAAATTTGATTTTTCTTTTTAAGGTTTTTCATTCACGCGAACCCTCATACATTTTTTCTAAATTTCATACCAATTCATACATCTGTGTTCTCAGAATTATCTTTTTCTGTACGCTCGTCCAAACTTTGGGATGCGGTTGCGACCAACGTTCGACGGTTCGAGTCTATGAGCCTAAGACCATTTAAATATATCCTAACCCAAAGTAATTATATTAATATTTAGGAGTCTTATTATGGTCATTTATCTTATGTGTGTGCAAAACTAAATTAAGAATCTGTGTATCTTCTGAATTTATAATATCTGCATATGTTTAGTTTTATTTGCTGTCATTTATATTATTTCTATTCAACCTTTGCATAAGGCATTGTGTTCCTTTTGGTTGAAAAAAAAGAGTCTCGTATTCATTTTGCTTCAAGCTGCTTCAATAAGATCATTACAGTTGATGAATCTTGGTTTTACAAGTACGACCCGGAATCCAAAGAGCAGTCCATGGTATGGAGCCCAGAAGGTGCAAATCCTCCAGCAAAGCCCAAACAAAAAAAGTCAGCGACAAAAGTTATGATGTCGATGTACTTCACAAGGGCGAAAATGGTCGCCGTCATCCGGCTTAAAACTGATCAGACAGTCACCCTTAATTGGTATACTGAAACTTGCTTACCACAAGTTTTCCAAAAATTACTAGGACACCGACAAAAAGAGGAGCTGTGCCGCTACTTTTTGCACCACGACAATGCGCCTGCGCACATTGCTGAAAAAACCAACAACTTTCTTGCGCTCTCGGGCATCAATGAAATTCGCCCAGCACCTTATTCTCCGGATCTAGCGCCGTGTGACTTTTTGCTGTTTTCGAAAATAAAAAAAAGATTTGAGGGGAAAAATCTTCACATCTATGAGGAGATTATTAATGCAGTCAATGTTGAAATCGAAAAGCTCCAAAAAGAGAATTTTGAAAGCTGTTTTGAAAGATGTATCTACTCGTATCGGCTGAAGAAATGTATTGAAATAAATGGGAATTATTGAATGTCTAAAGTTAAAATTATTTTTGTGTTTTATTATTCAATCAACTAAGCGAACTTTTGTTAGTCCCTACGTATCCCCGATATTTAAGCTTCTTCGCATCAGCTTTGCAGCTATTCTTTGTAGAAGATCCTCGTATCTGTTACCATCCCCAAGGTATTTAACATTTCATATTAGAAATTAGGTAACATCCCCTTACGTATGCGTCTGTTATTACTTCGAATAGTTATAATCGGTCATTTCTAAGTTTCTGGGCTCCTTCTAATGAAGTCAACAAATTGTCAGTAACTATAATTCGTTCACCTTGATCACTATCTCTAACCTCGCTTGGTTTTTCCCTGTATACAGTATTCCTTTGAAATGATAACTATTCAAAGCGTCCCACAATATTTCCTTGTCGTACTTAGCTGTCTGTTTGAAGATACTCGTATGTGAAGCACAAAATCTATGGAATTATATGGGTTCTACACAGACGTATGGTGTACGTTACTGTACGAGTAAGTGGATTACAAAAATTTATAGAAAAAAATGAAACATACGAGTATCCTTAACATATCCATTCCAAACTGGTTCATGGAGGATATCATGTAGCATCACGTTAGCACATGAAATACTTCCATAAAATAAATTTACTACCAGTTGTCAAAAGGTCTGGCTAGACCTTGGTGTAGACATTAGAGTTTTTTTTTTTTATTAAAAGGAAATTTTCACACGAAGTCCATTGTACTACCAAGCAGAAACTCCTTTTTGGTGTAGTGGTTGGAGAAACTTGAATTTTATTCGTTTCTCTTTTATGCTCGGGTGGCTGTGGTTGCTGTTCCCCGTCCGGGCTTGAACCTGCACAGTTCGGGTTAAAACAGAACAGAGTACGGAAATGAGAATTAGGAACTACATTGAATTATTTTATATAGCATCATATCATACTGGTTGTTTTCATTGCTAATTTTCTATTTTATACACTGCTGTTTTAGAAGAGATCGTTAAAAGTCTTGCAATCCTCGAATAAAATGACTAAAATAGCTATTTTTCATAGCTAGTTCTCCTATATCCGTTTCAAGTGAATAGCAGTAAAAGCTATTTTTCTTCAAATCACAGCTACTGTTTTAGACAATACCAGTGGAGTTATGCAGTAATTTGCAATGCTTTTTGTATTTAGATTTTAATGGCAAACTACGAAATGGAAATGAAATTTGTGATTATTTGTGGCGCCGTAGCTAAGTGGTAAGTGAATTCGATTATTCAGGTTCTGCGGAAACTATAACACGTTACATGAGGAACGAATACAACTGAATCGGTGAGTAGAAGAACAGTGCAAGCGACAAAAATTGAATCTTGGGCTAAAGTAGCCAAAATTCTCTACATACATATGTAAACCTGCCAATAGCAAAATAACAGTTCATTAGAAAGTGTGTATAAAAATAGGCAACGCTGTTCATTGATTGTGATTTAAACGGCCGCCTTGACTTCGCTGGCAGTGATTCAAGCGGTCGGTCCAATTTTTGATGACTCGGTCCAATATGTGCATGTTATTCTGGCAATAGCGTCTCGAATGTTGGCCCCGACCTCATTCAAATTGGTTGGCTTGTTAGCGCAGACTAAGAACTTAAAGTAGCCCCAGAGAAAATAATCGAGGGGTGTCAAGTCGCATGATCGCGGTGGCCAATTGATGAACACTCGCCGTGAGATGACCCAGTCTCCTTCACCACTTCGAGTGTTGCGTCGCTTGTATGGCATGTAGCGCCATCTTGTTGGGACCACAGCTCAAATATATCGATGATATCGAGCTCTGGACACAGAAAGTCGGTTAACATCGCTCTATACCGAGGAGAGACGCGATGTGTATATAGTATAGCTTTTGATTTTATGCAAAATCTGGATCTACCCGAAATACCAGTTGTGGGTATATGCCTTTGAAATTCAAAACTTAAAAGACGATACTGGCCATTTTTACTCATATCAAGAGGGCCGGCAAAGTATGTAGGTTTCTGTTGCATTTTTTTAATAAAATACCTCCAGAGATAACCGAGTTACACATATTCTCAGATGGGTGCCCAGGTCAAAACTGTAATAATACAATGGTGAGATTTTTGATAACTCTTACAGCTACCAAATGATTTAAAAAGATATGTCATTATTTCTCTGTACGTGGACAAGCATTTTTGTCATGCGATAGGGACTTCGGAACAGTTAAAAGAGTTGTAAAAAAATGCGATCGCATTTATCTTCCCGAAGTGAGATTATGGAAGGTGCCTTGGATAAGATTAGCACATGGGCCACTGGATGTGGACTTAGCGCCAATCCTAGCTAAACTGAACTGATGCTCTTTACCACCGAAAATACCGGCTTTCACGCCTCCACGGCTTAATAAACAATTACTCTCTTTATCATCTAGTGCTAGGTAACTAGGTGTGGTACTCGACCCTAAATTAAGCCAGAAGCTTAACATTGAACAGCGGGTAAAGAAAGCCTGTGTAGCTTTTTATGCTTGTAGCAAAACATTCGGTAAGAAATGGGGACTCCGTCTGAAGATGGTCATATGGATGTACACTGCGGTGGTGCGCCCTATACTTTCCTATGGATAGCTAGTTTGGTGGCCGGCGGTTAAGAAAGCATATATTACTAAACTCATCAACAAAGTACAAAGGACTGCGGCTCTGGGTTCTACGGGGCGATGAGAACATGCCCAACTGAAGCCTTAAACGTAATCCTTCACCTTATACCACTCGATCTTCATATAAAGTTCATATGAGCATGTAGTGCGGTCAGATTAAGAGAAACAGGTAGCTGGTGCGATAGTCTTTACGGCCACAGCAGCATCCTTAATCTGATACCTCGGGAGTTGGCGGCAAATCTGACCGACTACATAATTCCCAAGGTGAACTTTCGCAATGATGTCACTGTGAGATTCCCTTCCAGGGCGGAATGGAAATGTGGCGCGGTGACAAACAAGTTCAAAACAACCATTTTCACTGACGGGTCGAAAATGGACTGCGGGTTAGGGGCGGAAATCTTCTCTGAATCCCTCGATATCTCTAGTTCATTCCGTCTTGCTGTACGAGAGGCGTGCCGTCTCCTCAAACATACATCGATACAACTTAACACCAAAGCCATTTTCATTGATAGCCAGGCCGCTATCAAAGCCATCGTATCTGCGGCTTCCTCCTCCAAACTTGCTGAACAATGCAAGGATGAGCTTGCTGCATTCGGTCATCGATCTAGGATCAGCCTCATCTGGGTGCCTGGTCATAGTAACATTGACGGAAACGAAAGGGCTGATGAACTGGCGAGGCAGGGATCTGCCCTTGATTTCTCCCGTGGGGAGGAGGTCAACATTCCGTTAGGGGCCCTTAAGGGTAGAATCTTTGCTCATTTCCTTGTAGATGCTGGTAATAGATGGCGAGGGTTGCAGAACTGTGTCATATACAGGCAGATGTGGCCCAAGTATAACTGGTGCAGAACACAAGAGCTATTAAACACAAACCGGGCAGATATTGCTAGAGTTCTGGCAATTAGCACTGGCCATTGGCCCATAGGGGTCCACGCAGCTAGACTGGGCATTACTTTTAATGCACATTGTCGTAGCTGCAATGTGGCCAACGAGCCTGAAACAACCATTCACTTCCTTTGTAAGTGTCCGGTCCTTAGTAGGGTCAGACGCCGTATACTTGGCAGACACCTTTTTGACAATATTAGTGAGTTAGCGAAGACAAGCAACGGGAACTTTATCAGTTTCCTCAATGCCACGGGGTGGATTTAAATAATCCTTTCTCTTCTTTTCCACAAGTCCAACGTCAGTTTTTACAATAAATTAGGTCACTTGAGTTGTGGTATTAAAACGGCGTATTTGCGCTAATTATGTTTGGTACCTACCTACCTATCTTCCCGAAGAATACTACTTAATAATAACTAATTCGAGGAAGAAACAGTCATTCACTTTTACACCAATGAATTATAAGGATATTGTAGACTTTAAAAACCGGTGGCCTAGTTTCTACAAAAAGACTAGTTGACCAAAAAACAATCAATTTTGCATTACGACCTTTGCATACATCAGTAAAATTCCTGCCTACAAGTACATTATAACAACAGATTTCATAGGAGGCTTTATATCACATACTTTTAAATTATTGAAGCCAAGTGTTAATTTGCAATTGCCAACTACAAGATCGTATAAAGAACCAGTCTCTATACTCGTAAATGAAAAAAAAATTCCCGATAATAAGAAAGCAATGCAATATGTATCTGGAGAGGCGTTGGAGTTTTACTACCATGCAATATCATGGAAAACTACTGATAATGCTCCAGAATAATAATATTATTCATTGAAATTTTGTAAATTTTTTATTACAATAAAATAATACAAAACACCGAAATGTGTATTTCTTTTTCTAATTGAGTGAAAGAACAGTACAAGTACACAAACTTTTTTGTCTAAATATTTCTTTTCAATATAGAATTTTTTTTAACTATTCATTCATGAGAATATTGGGGAATATGCTTTAAATCCCTCATACACTATTATGCAGAAAAATAAATAGTTTTTCTGTGTTCTATTCACCAATTCAACTATAACTTGTAATATAGGCAATAGTAATGCTACGAGTAGTAGCCGTGATAGTTTAGGCATTACGTCAACACATCGATAGTCGTAAGTTCGACTCCTCGCGAGACATGCAATTTTTTTATATACTAATTTACTAAATAAATAGATAAAACAGCTATTTAAAAATAGCAATAACAGCTATTTTTCACAGCTAATTATACTAAAAATATTGTAACCTGACGTGAAATAAAATCACACGATTGGAAATAAATTCAAATAAAATCGCATGACGTGAAAAAAATGTAAAAATTTAAAAAAAATAAGAAAATTAAAAAACAAATTAAAATTATCAAATTAATTATTATTTATATTATTAATTATAAATTATTAATTTATGAAAAAAATTTTTTTTTTTTTTTTTGGAAACATTTTTTTTTAATGGCAGCTGGACTTATTCGCAGGGGGAAAAAATAAAATGTTGGTCACTTTCGCGAGCTCGAACTTCCCTTGCCGCACAAAGGTATCGGAAGAACTATCACTCATTCCTATTCCTATCCTATTATGGGAATGAATCTGCATGAAATCAGCAAAATAATCGAAGATTATGAGACAGTACGAGTATGAGCAATGAAATCATCCGATCCGTATAAGAACATATATTTTACCCTTGAACAGTCGGAGGAAGTTTTTGTTTCGTTGCATAACTACATTCACACAGAGGGGGCTTTTTCCGTAGAAAAGCTACGCTAATGACGTTTTTATTGCACAAAAATGTATTTTCCAGTACACATTGCTATTAGTAAATAAGATCAGCTAGCTGCTGAATTGTTGGAGCCAACTTTCAAATACCAATAACGTGCGTCCACTTGAAAATTTCGACAAAAAACATTTTTTGTTTGCCCCCCCTCAGAGAGAAGAGGCCTAATGTAAAGTCGAACGAAGTTTTTTCCCAATATATTCACGTAAGAAATCTAATTATCTCTTAATCCTACATAAAAGTAGAGGAATACACATATGTATCCTCAAAAATGTGTCGCACAATCAACGACCACTATGTCATGAAAGAACACCTACGCTGTAGCAAAACTTCCTTCACTTTATCATGGAATGCCCCTTCTTCCTTTGCCTCAGGAACCGAATATTCAATGACGAAATTATTCCGATTATACTATTAGCTTCTTTTTTTTCTCAGGATTGGTGAAACTACAAATTTAATGTTATCATAGCGCCCTTATTATAACATGGAGCCCCTATTATAACATTTGTACTTTTTTAAAGTAGCTTAATTGAATAAATGACAAAGGTGTATCTATCCAGACAACACGGATAACACTAAACTCGAAAGGATTGAAGAACTCGATATCTAACCACCAAATAATTAAAAAGCTTCAAATTAATCATTCATTCATTCAGGAACACCGAACACCAAGTGCATGATTGTATTTAAGAGAAATTAAAGCGCATAAACGCGCCATACGAAATAAATGACAGGATTGAGCCTACATGTACTATCAAAATTGTGGCAACCAAAAATGCAAAACAATTATTTACTAAACCACCTACATTAAACCAATAATACCGCATTCAGGAAAATATTATCATCTCAACACCAACACAAAAAAGCTTGTACCTACTTTTTTATCTATTACTTACCTGGAAATCAATCAAAGCAATCACACATGCAAAGGTGTATCTACCCAATATGAATAACTTAATACCTACCTGATTTCACAGAAATATTATCGAAAATATCGGCAAATAATAAGTCGATTCCAAAGAATCGCCAAAAGAATAACAGGCAGCAATCGATTACACGGTAAAAAAAAAAAATGTTTTCTCTATTAGGCAACGTGATACTTCAAACTCACTTCAAGAAATATTTAATTGTACCGAGATGTCCTTAGGTCGACAGGGTAATAATACGAATACATCTCATTTCGTCAACAAAACTAAACCGCATACCATGCATAGTTTCCTAAGTTATGCGCTCGCCTGATAGTCTCGAGGGAAGTTCGAACATAGTTCAAACGCCCCCAACAAATATCAAATATCGTTCGCATCTCGCGACCTGAAGCACACCTTTATGCTTTCATAATGTCACACTCAATATCCAAACGTGCTTAGCTCATCCAAACTATTCAACCTCACGCGCTTAGTCGGTTGCGGAAGCACGCGGTCACACACGATACTTAACAGCTCCTCTAACAAGCAATTGAACCTACGCAACACACGACCAAGTACCTCGTCACTAAACAGAAAAATGATGCTGCATCATTTTACTGCATTCCTTGTGACACTGAAATTCCATAGTCAGGCACGCATACTTTCCCATGTTACACTGTCGATTCGAAGGAACTGCAACGTATGTCAACACGTTTTGCAAAGAAAGTGATTTCTTGCTTTTTCCAAAACCACGTTCTCACGTTTAAGGACTCGAAATCGCCACCCATCATGGACGCAGAGCAATCCTTCCACTATTCCTAAGAATATTCTTGTCCCTATTGCCAGGAACGTGCTATTTTAATTCCATTGGCAACAGGTGTAAAGAAAATCAAATCTCAACCGTAACACAATCTTAAATCTCACAAGGATATCCTTTGAGGCCTCTGCGGGTGGAGCTGGCTAACATTCTAAGAAAGTTTCTTCAAACCCTTATGTGGCTTCACTCAACGATGGTCGTTTCTCTTGGCTATGATGCTCTCACTCACGTTTTATTCCAATAGATGTGCTCCTTTCGAGGACATAACAGATCATCTACGCAAATGCAAGTTTCCACCACCGAAAGCTTTCTCCACACAGCAGAAGGCTAAAAAATTTCCTATAAAAGCCAATGCCAGTCGACGATAAATTCAGAAGTTTCCAATACCTTCAACCGTTTAGATCTCTCTAAAAAGGATTACTCTTTACCAAAAGGATTACTACTTATTCCAAAAGCATACTATGGATAACCACAGTGAAAGTACATTCGACTT
Source organism: Pocota personata (assembly GCA_963082735.1). Taxonomy (NCBI): domain Eukaryota; kingdom Metazoa; phylum Arthropoda; class Insecta; order Diptera; family Syrphidae; genus Pocota; species Pocota personata. The sequence continues at coordinate 37,228,358 of OY720431.1, forward strand.
TGGCGATTTACAAAAACCCAAAGCGATATCTCCGCGTCGTCAGCGAGCAATGCAATTCTTGCAAAGTCTCAGCAAACGCCTCGGACGTCGTGTCCAAAACGATTTGATCTACAACAGTCAAGAGGACCTTCGCAGTTCATCAACAGATTCCTTCTCGCTAAGCCTTGACCAAACCGAAAAGAGTCTTCGCAGCTCCAGCATTGACTTCTCCAGTGTTTCATCGGCTAGTTCCAATTGTCATTTGGATAAATTCGAATTGGATGAGGATGACTGCAATAGTCAGACTGTCGCAAGGACACCACTCAAACGCATTCATCTTAACCGCATATCAATATCGTCGGTTGGAAAAGTCCTGCAAAATTTATCACCATCATCCCGGTCTTTATCCTGCAATAGTACACCGCTCAAGTCACAGAATAAAAAACCTGTCAGCAAGCCTACCAAGCAACCCCAGCAACCACAGCCACAACAGCAAAGGATACTCCGTCAGCCAGTGAACTATGTTTACCTAAAAGGTATGTCTGGTCTGCCAACACGACGAGTGCCCCGTTCATCTCTGTGCTGCACATATGCCTACAGATAAGCTGGCAAAGATGATGGATTCACACCAAAAATAATGAAGAAATTGATTTTGTTGCAGAAAAGAGTGATTTAGTGCCTGAGACTGTTATTCAGTGAACTGAAAGGACTTAAGTTTAACAATGAAAATTATTAAAATTATTTTTCTTTCATTAAAAAATTCAAAAAAAATGTAAAAAAAAAAAATAACATCCAAAAATTTAGTTTGTAAGAATTTTTGTACCTAAAATTAGTTTTTAAAAAAAAAATTAAAATTATGTTTAAGAAAAAATAAAATTCAGAAAAATTTAAACAAAACAAAAAAAATATGATTTCTTCTTCTTGATTGCTTTTTGAAAAATTTCCCAACACCAGGTAAAGTGTAGGTAAAGTTGCAGAAACTTCGGGAACAATTGCCCACGAAGGAACTTTGAGAAATATCCTTGAAAGCTTTTCTCTTGTAATTTCTCCTTGGAGTGCAATTTTGTTTCCCCTTTGTTATATCATTACGGAAGCATCCTATATACTTGAGGGCAATGCACTTGGTTTTATTTACTGGGGTAAATTCATTCAGAGTCCTGCGCCTTACAGGGATACGCACGTGACTTGTGTTGGGCACTATCTATGCAGCAGAGGTGTATTACATATGTAAGAAGAGGAAGATACATATAAATCAGGAAAGCAATAATGCTGTGAATGGAGTGTCGCTTATCCTTTTGTAAGTACACTTAAGGGAGAAACTTTTTTTTTTGTCATCTTTGGCAGATGCTTGTAAGTTTCAATAAGAAGATGATGACATTTTGATTGTAAGCCTGCTGTTCGTAGCGGTACCATACACCAATTTCTAGTGTTTAGCTATTAATCCTTTAACACATTGGCTGCCACGTCATATGATTTAGTACGACACCTAATAATTCACCGGGGGCCACGTCATACGTTTTCGTACGACACCTAGTACTTCGACTGGGGCCACGTCGTACATTTTTGTACGGCGGTATAAGGGATTTTATGTATGCTTCAGATTCATTGGCGAATAAATTCGTGTATATTACATGGCTTTAAGGTGTGATGTTCAAGGCAGGAAATTTTGTTTTTTATTTTAAAACTACTTTTTCATTTTATTCCCTTCAAAGTAATCTCCATTGCAAGCAACACACATATTCCAGCGCTTCCTCCAATCTTCAAAAGACTTTTAATAGGCCGATTTTGGAATCGGCTTCAGCTCCTTCTGCAAATTCCCCTTTATCGCCTCAATCGTCTCAAAACGCTTTCCGCGAAGTGGTAACTTGAGTCGTGGGAATAGGAAAAAGTCACAAGAAACCATGTCAGGTGAATACGGAGCTTGTGGAACTGTATGAACGTGTAAGATGTGTGGACCGGTGCGTTGTTGTCGTGAAGAAACCACGAGTTGTTTCCCAACAATTCTGGCCTCTTGCGACGAACATTTTCCGTCAAACGCTTTAAAACGCTCACGTAATACTCCTTATTTACTGTCTGGACTGGCGGAAGAAATTCGGAGTGTACTACACCACGCAATCAAAGATTTCGTGATTCTTTGGGTTTTGGCTCGTCTGAGAAGCACCATTTCGATGATTGTTGGTTAGTTTCGATGTCATATTCATAGACCCATGTCTCATCACCGGTAATGATGCCATCGATACCATTTTGGCCGAAAAAAACATTTCTTTAGCAACACCAATGCGATTCTGTTTCTGTAACAAATTCTGTAAATTCGCAGAACACAACAAACACTGACTTATTTACAAAGCTATCACACACAAACTTCTGACAAATGGCGCTTAAACATATATTTGAGCGCCAGATGACAGATGTACCAACCTAAAAAAAAAAAATGCTTTTGACAATATCTCAAGCGCGGTTTGTTTGTGTCCCAAAATTCACATAAGAAGTGATTTTGATAGAAAACACAGGTTTTCAATTAATTAAAATTTTAAATGTTTTATTGATTTCTTTATGAATCAATAAAACAAAAAAAAATACACTATGTTTGGAATAACATATCGGGTGTCGAAATTTTCCACCATTTTGCATAAATGTGGCTGAGTTTCGTTGATACAGCTCTTAATTTGCTCCTTCAAGGCGTGGGTGGTCATGGACTTATTACCATATACCTTAGACTTAGGAAAAAAGTCAAACGGCTTTAAATAGTATGATCTGGGCGGCAAGTTCTGATCACCAAAACGGGGAATTACACGACCAGGAATTGACTCATGCAGTAATCGAATTGTTTCTCGGGCTGTATGGCATATGATACCGACTTGTTGAAATCGCATACCATCCACATCCATATCTTGCAATTTAGGCACAAAAACTGGATTATCATGTGCGATAACCAGCACCATTAACTGTTATTGCCATTTTCAAAGAAGAATGGTTCGATGATGCCTCCAGCCCAAAATCTGCACCAGTGACACGTTGTGGATGCATTTGTTTCTCAACAATCAGTCGTGGATTTTCTGAACCCCAAATTCAACAAAGCCATCAAGATAATTTTGTTTGAAAAAGCCTTCATTATTTTTAAAATATTGCTCAACAATGAAAACGAGTTGTTCTTTCGTGTAGCACTCCATTTTTAATAACACTGAACTGTCAGCTGTCACGCTGTCTTTTTTTTCGTTGGTAACACTTTACCGCATAAATGGCGCAAAATTCAAATCTTGCTTGAATTTTGGGACCCCCTTTAGTTCCAAAACCTATGATTCGGAATATGTGGACAAAACGTTCCAACAAAGCAAATTTGTTGAATGTCGGCGCACATGTTTGCACCTGCACGTATTTAAAATAAATCGTTTTACACAGTTTCAGAAGGCTAACATACGAGTATTACCAAATTCATTTTCGCAGTTTTTAATAATTATAACATTTAGTAACAATTTCTCATGATGTTTTACAATAAATAAATAAATACACTCTCATCCCATATCCATTACCTTCTTAGTTGGAAAACAAAATTGGCACACTTCAAGTGCAAGTGAAGGGTGTATCCACCAATTCTTTCACCACATTTCTCTTGCAACAGCACAGACAGTTCATTTATCCCACCACTCAACAAACTGGTCCATCTATGTCGTTTGAGTCTCACGCATTCGCAACACAAACTAGGAAATCATTTCTGTTTGCCTATAAAATGTGAGACAAACTTTGAGTTAAGCATCAGACACTTGTCAGCATTCAACAATTATTCCATTCGCCCCCAAAGCAAAAACCATCTCAACGATCATCATGTTCCAATACGTAAGAGGATTCCTTACTCCTTTTCATTTAATAATTTGTATTCTTCCTTTTAGTTGGTCTTCTTCTGCGTGATTGCCGCCGCTCTTGCTAAACCAGGAGTACTTGCTCCATCCTTGAGCATTGCTTCAGCACCAACTGTGGGTATTATCAGGACTACTCCAATTGCATTGGGTACCAGTATTGGCGCTCCATTGGCTATTAGCGGTGGATTAGTATCCAATGGATTAGTTTCGAGTGGATTGATCAACGGTGGGTTGATCTCCAATGGCCTGGTGTCCGGTGGACTAATCAACGGTGGACTGATCAACGGCGGACTAATCAACGGTGGATTGATCTCCAATGGACTGGTGTCCGGTGGACTTATCAACGGTGGATTGGTCTCCAGTGGACTTCTGAGTGGTGGATTAGTATCTGGTAAATTGCTTTCGGGAGAACTGGTATCAAGTGGATTAGTATCCGGTAAATTAATTCGCTAAGAATGTGATGATTAGTAGCACCTATGTAAGTCTTTTTTGATAGTGAAATTGAATAAAAAATGCAAAGAAAGGATACATACGTACGCATACGAGTCTGTACACACTTTCTGAATTTCATCCCTAGCGGTGTAGTTCAGTCATTATAGGGGAAACGATTTTGTGTACTGGAATTTAATGAAAAATGCTGAAAAGTACTTGCAATTATTAATATTTTGCATGATGCATGTCTATGCTTTCTAAATTTCATCCTTAGCAATTAACTACTTAAATTGTTGTTCCTCACTACACCAGATAATTCAAATAGAAGGCCGTAGCTTGGTATCATGCGAGTTCAGGTTCAATATTAGATGGCTAAATAGATGGTTCAATTTTTACTGCTATTAATGGCAACTGAAAGCTCCAGCAACCCAATGCATTCCTCGTTATGCGAGGTATAGTAGGAAGCTATGTGATCTTTTCTGTGGACCAACAAATTATTATCATTCCATTTCAGGTCAAAACAAACAGTTCATGTTCCTTGTCTGTCATACTCCTAATTCAAGAGCCACCTAAACCCGTTCTGTGAAATTATGTATATGCTCCCAAATAAAAACCATGCAAATCAGACTCTGTGGTTGCAAGATATAGGGAGTTGAGTATATACATACATATACAAGGTGGGGCAAAAGTAATGTCATAATGTGAATGGGCCATAATTTTTGCAATAGCGTCAAATATCATTGTGCTCTGACATTTATGTTGTAGACAGTTAGGTAATTGGTTGACAACTAGCAATGGAGCGATACACACCTAGTTTGACCTAGTTCCGGTCTGTCGTTTTAACGCAGCGGGAATTTCGTCGTAGTTTTCCTGCATCATGTGTGCGAACAATTAAGCGCTTGGCTGAGCGTTTCGTACAAACTGAAACTGAGAATATCACTGCTGTGACCGAGAACGTCCGAGAGAGTCCACAAACATCGACGAGACAACGATGCATACAATTTGGCATCAGCAGACGTTCGTTGCGTCGAATTTTGGTAAAAGACCTAAAGATGTTCCCTTATAAAGTGCAAACCGTTCACCAATTTCTGCCTGCTGACCGACAAGTGAGGTTAACTTACTCCCATGCTCTGTTAAACCTGGTGCAAGAAAAGGATGATTTCGTATCCAAAATCATAATGGGCCCATTTTCATTTAAGTGGTTATGTAAATAAAGAAAATTTGAATTTCTGGGGCACGGAGAATCCACATGAAATGCACGAAGAGGCACTGCATCCCCTCAAAGTGACCGGCCTTATTTTTTTTGAGGGCACCGACGGCACCATCGTAACCGTAACTGGTGAGCGCTCCAGACAGGTGTTAAACGAGTGTTTTTTTGCCGCCAGTTGCTGAATTGGGTCTCTAGCTCCAGCAGGATGGAACAACCACTCACACATCTCGGGCAACGATGGAGATTTTGACCAATTTCCGGGCCGTCTAATCTACCGTTTTGGTGATTTGAACTGGCCGGGCAGATCGCCAGATTTGACGGCCCAAACTTCTTCCTTTGGGTCTTTTTGAAACCTCGCGTTTACCACAACAAACCACAAACCTTGCAAGTCTTTAAAGCCAACATAGAAAAAGAAATCACCAATTTGGAGTCAAATGTTTTGCGAGCAATAATTCAAAATGCCGGAAAACGAGCACAAACGTGCATCTCCTCAAGAGGTGGTCATTTGACCGATATAATTTGTTCAACTTAATGTCATCAATTTTACACCTTCAAATAAACTTTTCGGAAAACAGAGCCCAATTTTCTAACAAAATGGTAGCCAATTCACATTATAACATTACTTTTGCCCCAACTTGTAGTAATGTAGAACGGGGTGAATGTGTTTATGAATTAGTGAACATGTTTTCCTTTCATTATTATGAGTATGCATGCAAAAACTAAATAATACTCGTATGTGCTGCCATCTATATATTTGAACTAATTAAGCCTTCATTTCATGTGTCAAATAATGGGGAAACAATTTTTTTTATGGTACATGTTCCAAAAATTAACAAAAAAAAAAAAAATTATTAATTAGCTGCACATGCCAAAAACAGTGCTGCCAGTAATTATTTACGAGTACGATGTATGAATTTTCCTCAGAGACTACCTGTCGATATTTTGAAATAATTTTTCCAACTCCTTCCGAATTTATTATTATCCCAAGAGTATCTACTATTTGTGCATCCCCACTTAACACAAGATTCTGTTCGAAGTCGCTTCGATATATGTACACATTTATGAAGGGGAGAGTGGTGCAAAACGGACTACTTAAGCTTCAGATCATCATTGCTTGTAAAATATTGTAAAGGTATAACTAACTTTCTGCAACAGTGTGGACTTGTAAATTTATTATTTTTAAGAAATAAATTATTGTAGTTAGATTCATCCGAAATTTATTAATAATTTAAATTCTAGCACATACAGATAACTCCGTTTTGGCCCGCTGGTGGAGCGTAAAGGGTTTCACGTTGGGACATTCTGCAATATTTATTGCAAGTTGTATAAAATACTTTTTGAACTTTCTTTAAAGCTAGTACTAATCTTATCTAAACGAAATATTCGATTTTTTCCAGATCATGTGTCAAATATCAAGAGTTAGACATTTCATAGGACACTGTATGTCCATACAAAATGGAAGTACTGGAATTTTTTTTAAAGAAACACTAATTTTAAGATTTTGACGCCTTATATTAAAAGCAGAGTCAAGTTGACCATGGAATTATAGGGTGAGCTCAGAAAAATAGTGTTTTATCGATTTTCGCTATTCTAGCCGAGATAGGGATGGTTCGTTTTGCCCCACTCTCACCTACTGCAAGTGTTCATTTGGTTGTCCATTGTTCCAATAGACTGAATAAAAACGGATGGGTTTCATTACGAAATCATCGAAGAGCTATCGATATCAATTTCGTGTCTACAAAATTTCTTTATCTTCCTGACTGTATAGTTAGCTTTGCCCACGGCAATAACAGATTGTATTCTCCATGCAATCCTTATTGATAGACAATGTGAGTTTCGTGATTTAAAATGAATTGCAATGAGAAATGAACAAAAGCGTTTTTTTTTTTAAAGACAGATACATATGTAGTGTAAGTATTCTGTCGACAGACCCTCTTTACTCTAATTTAAGTACGACTTTATGTTTACCATTTAAGTTTCCTTCCTTTAATCACTGAACAATGAGCTGCTTTATAGAGCTAACTTCCTTTAGAGTATCCTTTCCGTTACAACAATATGAGATATAAACAATTTCCCCAGCGTCAGCCAGTGTCTCTAGAGTACCATCCTAATAAAGATTCCGCATAAAAGACAAAGGAACTGACGAACAGAAGACAAGGAAGAAACTATTAAATTCCGTTTAGATTCTTAAATATATCCTTAAGATGGAAATGATGAGTATTGTGGCATTTTATGGTGGGTAATTACCAATTGTTATTGCAGTAGACAATGCAAACCAATTACCACAAAGATTAGTTGTCATTTGCTGTTCTCTATGGGATAGGATTCCTGGTGAGGTTGGTGACTGTTTGAAATGAGACATACGAGTATAAACCTTGTAATTATAGGAAGGATAAAGAAAGATATTCGAGTAAAAGAAATTTATGAATCTGGAAATTATGTGTTGAAATCCATACAAGAATGCGACCGTACATTGTTAGGTTTGATGCATTGTGATTCTGTTGCATTTTGAAACAATGGGGGAGCAACACCTACAAGGTGGATTTGTAGAGGATAACTTGAGCATTGCTTTGTTCTTTGGGATTATATGAAGGATGGTTGAGAAGGGCGTTAATGCTATTTCATGGAAAAATAGCAGCTATGCTATTGAAATAGCATACTACTCCGAAGAGGAGTAGAGTTTTGTTTTGGGGATCTGCATTGAAACTACTGACTGCTCAAAACTTGGCTTGGGTCAGTAGCGCAACAATCAAGTTCGTGATGAAGTGCTTGCTTTACCTTCTAGTGGTGGTCCCCGGGTAACTATATGTACGTATAATCCCTTATGCGTGTAGGTTAAAATTGCAAGTGCGGGTTGTCTAGGGCCTTGATTCTAGACTAGTTAACGTGGGCCAGCAACCTGCGTTACCGAACCCTGCTCGCTACAGAAACCGACGCTATGCCTCGGATAAGGTATGATCACATGTTGACGACTTTTGGCTATTGTACACGGACAAAGATAGGTTTCTGGAATGTGAAGACGCTCCTCGACACGGGAAGCGAAGGACCTCACAATGCCAGATTCCTTCAATTGGAAAAAGAATTCATGCGATATAGACTGGACATTTTGGTGGTTAGCGAAATCAGATGGTTAAAAGCGGTTGAGTACCAGTCCCCAACGCATAACACTGTACTACTCTATTCCGGAAGATCATCTGGAAGTCCGCGGGAATATGGAGTCGGACTGCTGCTAGCATCAACAGCACGCAAAGGCCTAATTTCCTGGCAACCTTATGGTGATAGGATTATGTCGGCCAGATTCCAGACTAGAGTACGACGCGTCACCATCATACAGTGTTATGCCCCAACGGAGGGCTCGTCTGAGGACGAGAAGGAGAGCTTCTACAATCTCTTAAGCGCCGTCTTCAATACAACACCATATGGAGACATTGTCATAGTGATGGAGGATTTGAATGCCAAGGTTCTAGACGACAATGAAGGGCTCAGACATGTAAGCGGGAAGCAAGGTCTAGGCAACCGCAATGACAACGGCGAAGGGTTTGTGGATTTCTCCAATGCCAATCGCCTTGTGATAGGTGGCACCATGTTTTAGCACAAGACCTGCCACAAAGTCAGCTAGGTTTCCAACGACAGGCAAGCAACCTCCAATCAAATTGACCATTTTGCCATCAGCCGCCGCTTTAGAAGTAGTCTCCTGGATGTCAGAAACAGGCTAGGGGCAGATGTGGGGATAGTACGACATCACCATCTTATGATAGCTACTCTATAACTACGCACTGCTGCCATTCGAAGATCCCACGACAATACAAGAATGCCCAGGTTCAACATCGATAGACTTAGTGATCCCTCAGTGCAATTAAGGGAGCACATTTCGCAAGGTGTGGAAGCAATCAGCAGCTCACTGCACACAACCATTCAAGACCATTGGTGTGCTGTGAAAAATGTTTTTACGTCTGGTGCTGATCACAGGAAAGGCATAGGGCGTGGCTTTCCGAGGATACCTGGAGACGGATTGACGAACGGAAACAGCTGAAAGCTCGCATTGCAGCCGCTCCAGCAGCAGGGGATAATGAGCTCGAGTCCCTATATCTCATGAAGATGAGAGAAGTTCAGCATAGCGTGCGACGTGGCAGGCGCAATTACATCAACGCGCTGGCTACAGAAGCAGAACATGCTGCATGAAGGTGCGGTAGTAGGACCGTCTACAGAATCACTAAAGAGCTGACAGGTGATCGCAGCTCCAGCCGACATCACGTGAAAAGCCTAGACGGTTCCTTGCTTATTTTGGATGAGGACCAGGTTAAGAGATGGAAGGGGCATTTTGCTACGGTTTTAAACCGTGTATTCGCTAGCGATATGCTCCCAAATCAGACTGAGGTGCCCGAGGTAAGAAATGCCTGAATACGTACCGCGACTCCCAGTAAGGATGAGATCACTACCGCGATCAAAGCACTCAAAACCAACAATGCGGTCGGACTTGACGGTATTCCAGCAGAGCTCTTACGAGCAACAACATCGGCTGAGCTTCTGCTTCCACTTATAGAGTGAGCTTGGGAAGCCGAGAGCTTTCCTGACGAGTGAAAAAAGGGAATGATCGTCAAGCTTCCTTAGAAAGGTAGTTTAATGGAGTGCGGAAACTGGAGAGGTATCCTATTACAAAGAAACAAATGGGTCTGAAATAACTAATTAATTAAGTAATGTACCAATGATATGTTCATAATAATTAAGAAATCCCCCTAACTTTGATAAAGGTAGGTACTTTTAAAAGAAGATCTACAAATAAATTTAGTTTTGAAAAGTTTTTATCAGCAGTTTACCTTCAGCGTTAAAAAAAAAACAAAAATTTAAGCACCAAACAGCACAAGCAGTATAATAAGTATTTGGCAACACTGCAACTAACTATTTTCATCGTAAAAACTCGTCGATCCTCGTCCAACATTACTTGAACTTTAAAACAAACAATTTACCTTAAATTTTACAAATAATCTACAAACACGTTATATTTTCAGGAAAAGTATGCACCTTTGCCGTACCGGACGGCATAATGAGAATGACAAACGTAGTCCGATTGCCCTCGTACTCGTAGAGTTATGCAAACAAATGTGGTTCCCTAGAAGAGAGCTAGAAAGACATAACTTTGCACACTTTGTACAAACTATGGACTGCAGCCTAACGTAAATAGACTTTCTAATTTCTAAATGCAGAGTATTACAGTGAACATACAACTTACTTTAATATGACTTGGCATTGTGCCAACAAGGCCCACAACATAATGGAGCCACATTTTTGATTTTCCAAAAAAGAACATTTTTAGATTGTCTTTAATACATCTTTTTAAAGGTTCATCTGTAGTTCTATTTTCTATCAGTACATACATCTGTCAATTGGACACATACAATGTTCAATGCAAAAATAATTTTCTGAATTTATAAACTTGTTGGTTTCCAACCAGTAGTAGGCCGTTGCAAATAAATTTATTTTGCTGTAAGCTAGTGAAAGACATTGACACATTCTTCAGGCATAGAATGATGATATTGTTTTCTACAAGCTGCATCTTCTTTAGATTCCGTCTAGATTTACCATTTCCTGTAAATATTGCCACTTTGAGTTTTCCTCGTTTTATGTCTAAGTCTTCTTTCTTAAACTGATATTCTAATTGCCATTTTGGTTTACCTGTCGTTACGTCCGACCACATTTCTTGACCATTATCATGTCCCTCAATGTTCCTCTGTCTAAGGTAGCAAATAGTTCCGGATACAAAAATTCTGAGACAGATCCATGCTTTTCCTTAATATATTCTTTGACTGAAGCTGGTGTCACTGCATTACGAGATCAACATTCACTAAGTTTCTGGACCCTTCATTTCCATTGATGTATTAATTTCTTTTCGAACCAAGCGCTTGATGACAGTTTGATATTTTCTCCAAAATATCATTCACGAAGATAGTTATTTCTTCCTGAGTTAGAATTTTATGATACTTCTCAGTAACTAATACTCGCTTCATACCATCCAAAGGTATCTTTATTTAACTCCTTTATTTCGTGGGAGTGCAAGGATCTGCGATGCAGTGCTATTTCGAATTCAGGTTCAAAAGAAGTATGTATGTACTGCGAGTGCAACTGTTTTTACTATGAACAAATTCAGTGACAGAACTTCAAGTATTACTTCCATGTCGCATATTGGTGTAATGAGTAACGTACGAGTATCTATAATAGTGCGCACCGTGACTCAGTGGCTAAGTTCGCGATCACTGAGCGGAAGGTTTAAGGTACTGTAGGTGCCAACCATTCGTATGGTGCACAGCACAAGAAAACACATGCCAGTCATTTTATAATATCCTATTACCTTTCTACCACACAACTGAGTGCCTGGAATAACGGGTCTCACTATCATTGTGCGTAACTAGTATCTTCACCTTCATTATATACTTTTTAACGAAATAACTGCAAGTTAGTCTGACATCTAGATATACTCTTTGATACTCAACTTTTCTGAGAATTTTGATTTTTGATTCAAAACGTTTCAAAGCTGAATAGATTATCAAATCTATTTGTAGTGACATCCTCGTAGTATCCTCTTGCCATTATTACTACAGTCAGTCACATGGATATTCGCAAAAAGTCATGTATTAACAATATAATTATAATTTCTAGTTAAAATTTAACTTAAGAATAAAAATTTCCGTACTAAATTATTAACTACTTTACACATGATTTTTTTCATAGCGAGTCCTTTGCTAAGAAAGACCCGCTTATCGATAATTTTCTATCAAACAATACAAGACCTAGACATCATATCACATGGGCATTCGCACAAGCAATTTCCAGTCGGTCATGTGTTTAAATAAACAGTTGTACGATGCTACAAAGCTAACGGGAAAAAAGAAATACTGCAGAGGGTCATCGATGCATGTGTCGAGAAGAAAACCAAATCATGCCCGATTCACAATGCAGCGTGAGATCGAGACGAGTCTAGCGCGAGTTGTCAAAAAAAGTTTCGATCTATACAAATGTATGAAACAATACACAATAATTGCGAGACTCGTTCTATCGCAACGCATTCTTTTCGGAAATTTAAAACTCTCGCGACGAGATTGCCTGTCAGCAAGCTGATGCGACTTTGTTATGTAGCCAGAAAGAGAAAGGTGGTGTGTTGCCGTAGTTGCTTTTAGATAGATAATACAGGCTCGCTGTCAAAAGTATCGCCTTCGTTGTGAACTGGGATACGATTTTATGAGGACGAGGATTTCTCGCCTCACTCTAGTCTCGCTCTCACGCTGCAGTGAAAATCGGGCATCAGTTTGCATTCATTTACCACGTTTATATGACCGGATTGAAAGATCGGATTGAAAAAGTATTGAGTTTCGATCCAGGTTTTCGCTGTAACCGACCCGAGTTAGAATGGAATCGAAAGAGGATTGAGTTTGATACTTATCTTGTGTGCGGAGTTGTGTATGCAAGCCAAACACCCTTATCGGTATCTCTTTTTTCTCTATCTGTCAAACTCAATCTTTCGACCAGCGTTTACATGCGAAAACTCAACTCGATCGAAAAAAATTTTGTGATCGGATCGAGTCAATCCTGTTTCAATCCAATTTGAATTTACATGACACTCAACCCGAATTGAATCCGGATTCAATCCGCCATATAAACGTGGTAATTGTTTGACGTGTTTAAGAGCAATGGGCCGAAAAATACAGACGTGGTGATCCTCAAGCTTGCTGTTAAACATTATAAGAAGGGTAAAACATCTCGGGAAATCGGTGAGATGTTTCAATAATAAAACAGAAAAGCGATTTGAAAATAAGAAAAAAGCAGGCCCAGGTTTTTACTAAGCCAAAGTGAACAACGATTTGTAGTGCAATAAGTGCGTACAAATCCGAAACTAAGCGCACCAAAGTTAATTACATTGCTCGAAAATTTCTGCGAAAAGAATGTCAACGCAGAAACAGTACGAAAAGTCCTAAGAGGAAACGGCTATAACGGACGTTTGGCACGGGGAAAACGTTACGTTAGCTTTTTTTTTATGGTTTGCACGTGTTAAAGGGGATATGAATACCCTTATACTAATTTTTAGAACACATGCGTTTTTGTGGAAATGAAGAGACAAAGAGAAAGACAGAGTTGTGTGATTTGAAACTCAGGTGGTATTAAGTTTCTGTAAACTCCAAGGATAGCTGTCCAGATAACTGGGGAGTATTTTGTTTTATTTTTCGCTATTATTGTCGCTGCTTATGATTCACAGTATTTTTTTTTCCGTCCTCCTGATGTCATCATCACGATCAAGTTGCATTTTGGCTTTGATTATTGGAAAGATGTTATTTTCGTAGTTGTTATTTTTCGACTGGATGGACGAGAAAAAGTCTGGAGAAAGAAAAACGAGGAACTCAATAAAGAAAATCTCAGACCTAGCATAAAACATGGTGGTGGTTCTGTAATGGTGTGGGGCTGCATGTCAGCCAACGGAATAGGAAACTTGGTGATTATGGAGCAAATCATGGATAAGACAGTGTATCTCAATATTTTAAAAGAAAATTTAAAACAAAGTGCTGTTAAGATGGGTTTGGGTAGAGAGTTTAAATTCTATCAAGTCGTGGAATGTTTGCTCTACAATTGCAAAAGTATTATACGATAGCCACACCACCGCAGTCTCCGGATATTAATCCAATAATCAGCTAAAGGCCATTCTGTTACAAGAATGAAATCAAATTTATTTGATTCTGTTGTCCGAATAACCATGTGACTGACTGTAAATCGCCTGCATAACTATCTGTGTGAATGTAAGTCCAGAACTACGTCCACAGTGATATCTCACACAGCATAGAATAATACTCCATCGTGTAGACAATTTTTGTTAACTCTATCTCTAAGACTTGAAATTCATGTCTAAATATGAATGTCCTAAGTTTTTCTAAAGCAAATTTAAGACTCGTCCTCAGTGACAAGTATGTTGCCAAATTCTGTTCGTATAAAACTGTGCGGATGAGTACATATGGTCGTTCCCTGCACATCAATCTTTTCAATCACAATCTACAATAAGATTACAGATTGGTTTTAAAAACAAGTTAATGGTAACTAGTCCCTAACGATGCTTAAAAGTGTCATGCAACCTCTTTCTTCTAAAGGACTCACTGATAATTTTTGATATAATGTCAGTAGCTTCAGAAAAAATGTAAGCAATTCTCCATTTGGCGTTATGCAAATCGCCTAAGAACCTATATTTTCAGTCGTGTTATTATCGCAGTCATTTTCATTCAATTTCACCTAAAAGGGTGAGCAGAGTACCTATATTTTAATGTTAATAAATACTCGTATGTGTTATGCCATGCAGCATCAAAAAGAGAAAAAAAAAATGCCTCGGATCAATAAACACATAAATCCATTACACACTTTATGGGTACGTTGACATTTCTCATTACAAGAAATAATTTCAACATGTGGCTTATATTTTCCTTTTGTTTAATAGCGTCCTAATATAAGCAGTAAACAAAATCTCATAAACCATATACAAATATTTCACGTAAGTTGCACAACTGAATAAACCTTTAACGAGCCCTGACATAACTCCTTATGATTCCAGCTGCTTCATATATTTTCCATCTACAAATATAATTCCAAATAACCAACCTGTTTGCAATATTTTCTCCACCCTACACATAAATCCTACTTAATCTCTTCCGCGTGCAGATAATACTTTAAGTCCAGTGAAACACCATAACTCCTCTAATCCTTCAGTGTAAATTGAAAAAAAGGGAGCAATTTATAAGAATAAATAAAACCGCAGCCAGGATATTATAGAGGGATTATATGGACAATGACACCATGCAACCAGCATCTATCTGGAACATCCCTATCTGTAAACTGCACCCAGAACACAATCAAACCATCATCCCTCTAAAGTGTTACATCCGCCTATATACCACCTCCTCTTTGATTGCACAAAGGACAACGCACTCTCTCATTGTTTACATCTTCGATTGCATTATTCTTCAAAGCTTTATTAGGGGAATCCAGCCATTGCGCATATCCTTGGACAAAGCACACAAACCCCACCGCAGAAGATATAAATGGAAGTCGGCAATCTAAAACTTTTCCATTCGTTCACTAACCATTCTGTGTGTTGTAACAGTGTTAGCTGAAATAGAAAGAAATCTATTTAAAAAAAAAAAAAACTTCAACTGTAACTGAAATATTTGAAAATCTCAGAGTATATCCTTGAAGTGTACTCTGTGTGTGTGTGAGTGTGTGCGAGCGAGTGAGTGCCTATGACGTGTGCCTATAAACTGAAGAACTAAAAAGAATAAAAACTACTGTGTCCAGTGAATGATCCGTGCAGTGAAATAAAAATCAAATGGAATCAATTCGCACCTGCTACATTGACATCCCATCGATACCGGAGGGTGGTAGCAATCGCTCACTATCTCCCATGACTCCATCACCTCGATTCGAACGCAATTTGGGCTTCTTTCACGCCCTTAGCCGTCGCTTTGGCTTACGTTCGAATGACGATCTTATCTTCCAAGGTGAAGAAGATTCTCGCAGTTCGTCTACCGATTCGTGTTCCTCAACAACCGGAGCACTAACCAGCCCGGTGCCAACCAAAGATGTCCATGGTTCAAGTCTTGAACTATCATGTGCATCAAGTGACTGCAGCAGTACGGTGGACGAAAGTGAAAAGACAATTCGCTCTACATCACGTCTCCATCGTCGTTCCACCTCATCAATCCGGAGAGCATTCGAAAGTATTTCCATCTCATCGCGATCCCTATCCTGCAGCGGAACTCCATCAAAGGAGTCGACAAAAGCAACGAAAAAGGTCACCAAAAAACCACCTCAAAGGATACTCCGACAGCCTGTAACTTATACATATCTCAAAGGAATGTCGGGTTTGCCGACGCAGCGAGTACCACGCAATACTGTATGTTGCCATTATGCACACCGGTAAACCTGGCCAAAAATTAAAGGTATTTTCTGTTCAAGCTGTAAATTTTTACGTCGAAAAGGTTTTTCTTTTTTCTATCAGTTTTCAACAAATTGCACACCGAATTTACTTAAAAGTAGATTTATTAATAAAAATTAAAATTTTTTTAAACAAAATTTCTAAATTTATACAATAAGTATAAACAAAAAAAAATGTAAGACACTGAAAATTGCAATATCCCCACTAATTTTAAATCTTAAATAAAAAAAAAAAAAATATAATAATTATAATAATAATGATTTTTTTTTAGTGCTTAAATTCACTGAAAAAAATTTTAATGAGGAAATTTTTAAGACTGGAAATTATGATTAAACATAAAATATTGTAGAATGTATTTATAATATTTATTTAATAAGTCAAAGTAAATTGGCAAAATATTTTTTTTTAATTTTTTGGTTTCCTTTTTTTTTTTTTTTGAATGCGTATTAATTGTGCCTTTCTTAAGAATTAAAAATACGTGTTATATATTTCTTATTTCATGAATTAAATTTTAATTAACTTTTAGCTTCACATAGAATTTTTTTTTTTATTTTTTCAATTCAAAAGTTTTTCACTTCAAAATAACATACTCGTACGGTTTCAGTTAATATTTTTCACTGCCGACTAAGGTGTTAAAATGTTTGTATAGTAGACGCCAACAAATCGTTAAACATACATATCTCACAGTCTGTGTGCTGTATACATACGTGCAGACTTTAAATAGCGAGTCGGCTATTCGAAATCCGTATGTCCGAAACGCAACCGTACTGCTCCGTACAACTTGCGTCGGATATCCGATGCCAAGTATCCTATGTAAAATAGCGCTACTTACTGCTGCCAGACGACTGACAGTAAGTAGTGGAAAATCTGCATTAAAATTTATAATCCTCGGATATCCGTCGTCCGATGCCGGATGGCAGTGAAATTTGCCGGACATGTACACTGTACTGGTGCCGTACTGTCGCGTAAAAAAGCTAAACGTTAAGCGGAAGATGCTAAGCTGAGACTAATCATCTTTAGCTTAGCTTTTCGCTTTGATTTTCGAATTCAGTCTCTTATTGTTGATACCGAACTGTAAGTTGTCCACGATATCAAACGATTAGGAGAAACAGCATTGGAAGACAAAAAGTCTCTCCTAAAATAATTTTGTACGGGTTAACACCCACTGATCAATCTCATCACTTGGGAGACTTAAAAATAAGGATGAAACGTGGCCATTTCAGTGGCCAGAAGACTGAGCAGGGACTAAATAATAAATCAATTTGAACTGTCATCTTAGGTGCAAGGATATGTCGATGTAGTCTCAAGCTGGGATAATTGAAAGATCATCGCCACCATCAATTAATGTTCTTTAGCGTAGAACATAGGGACTCAACAAAACATTTTAATCTCTTTTGGTATGAGTCCTTTCCAGAGTTTTACGAGCTAACTTTGTAGAGTTCTTCTTCATGCCATTTTTGGGCAACAAAGGATTGGCGAAGTTGGCCTATCCACTTCCATTTTCTTATCTTAATGTGAGTTACAGATAGTATTTCTTTTTGAGTTCATTGTTACGAATAAAGTTTGGCGAATAGATATTTAGAATACGAAGAAGGGATATATTTACGAAATTTTAGATCTTGTTTGCCAGGAAGTCCATAGTCAGCCACGTTATACAACTATACAGTAGGGCCAGTATTATGTTTGACTTGAAGATCCCATACTTGTAGATATTGAGAAACTGTGAATAAGTTACTCTTGCTTCGCTAATCCTAGCTAGGATATCCTCATTTGCTTTATCTTCTAATGAAGTCAGGCTACCTAGGGAAGTTTCCATGGAATAAATTCTAGGACCAGTTTTTGGAGACTCGATGCGGAGTTGAAAGATAGTGGAGAAGGAATTTTTGAGTTAAATTTAGACTAAGGTTGCTGTATGATATAATTAGGAGGACGTTTTTTGTTACGCTGCATCTACTGATATATCCTCATCCTTTTGGAGAATTTTGTTAACTTTATACGAGCCTGAGTCGTAGTCAAACGAATGCGTATGCATATTGAAATGCGGCTCATTTATCTTTTTTGACAGCTCGCGACTCAGACTTAAACGCAGGTGCACATAATTAGCTGATAAACTCATTAACTATAGGAATATACTGCTTCTAGGTACGAGTTGGTCTTTGCTGAATAACTTCAACCAATTTAAAAATGTATTCCAAGCTGTTCACTTTTATTTAAAGTGATTCAATACGTTTTCCTGTACTATTTTCTTTAAGAAATGCGAAACAATTTAAAGTGGCAATGGGATAACTTAAGTTGTTCATTCGGAACGAAATACTCTGTAGTATTGGGATCTATCGAAATAAACTATCGAATTATTCAATGATATCGAAATATTTATTCATTCGATATTTATTCATTCGATAGTTATTCAAATTCGTTCACCATTATTTTCGTTAATTACTATTTCCATTCATTGCTGATTTCATTCATGACTATTTTCATTCATAACTATTTTCATTTCTGATTATTTTCATGAATCGAATATTTCCATTCGTTCGAACTATCGTTCATTACTATTTTCATTCATTGAATTTTTGTTTTCATTGGACAAGTTCGTTGAGTGAGCTGAGTGGACACAGTCTTCGTAAATGTTCGACTTTACCCCTAAGTTATTGCTAGAAGTCGTTTTTGAATGCGAGTGTCTCGAAAACGGTGCCTCGTTCAATCAAAGTTTTAGATTTTGATATTCCCTGCAAGACGCATGCCATAATTTTTTTTAATTTGTCGAGAAATTTAAGTACGCAATAAATGTCCGACTATCCCACGAGGCTAATGGTAGAAATTAGAAAACGATGCGCTATACAAGATAAAATTATAACAAACTAAATTTTAGGTTTTGAAATTCTCTATAACATGGATGCCGAATTTTTTCAATTAATTAATTTCTTTCGTCCGAAATTAATGCTGAACTTCTGAGCTGATATATCACGGAGAGATACTCATATGCGTACGAAGGTTTTTGATCCCCATTTTGTGAATGAATGAATGAAGGAAATCATTTGATAGGTGAATCATTCAACAGTGTCCAACACTATTATTCTTTAATGGTTAATTTTGGTCTAGTTACTAGTCTATTTCATTACACAAGACGTAAATGAAGTATCTCTATCGAATGCAGTTGTTCATCTTCCACTCCGGCATACTCTTCCACGTGATTCTGGACCTTCCAGGACTTCAGGTGGCATTCCCCTCCTGGGTGTTTGCATCCCATGAGTACTTTATTTAATTTTCTACCAGCAAGTGATGACATATTTTATGCAACTGTTCGTTTGTTCGGTGAAATATTTGTATCTTCACACGCATACAACACAAACTTCCACATCTGGAGATAATGCTCTATGCTGCCCAAGTAAGTACGTCTACTTCATATGTACGTACTCAACCTTTAAATTATTAGGCGGTTAGATGTATTTAGCCGTCGGTTATTTGCTTTCGACGGGGTTATTATTAGACCTCTCTTTCTCGAAATCTTTAACAATATCATCAAGGTTGCTTTGCGTATGTGAGTGCTCGAATAAAAGAATGCATATGTCATCTGCCACGAGTTTTCGAGTATATCCTCTCGTACGTAAGAGAGAATCGGCGAGAAAAGATATCCTTGACGCAGAGGCCCATTGTGTATTGAAAGTCTCACACCGAAAGCGAATTAGTCGAATTGCTTTGAGTGAAGTTCCTTTGCATTTTACCGTGTCTCATATGCATGGACAGCAGTTGTATCGTGGTGTGCCATTCATTTGCTTCATCGACTATGATTCTTAGAAGCATGCCCACGATGTAGTGGGTATTGTGAAACCAAGCATAAAAAAAAACGAATAAAATCTAGGTTTCCCATCCAATAAATCAACAAGTAATGCTTGTTAGTACAATGGACCAATATGAGTCTGGCGGAGGTTCAATACCACCTGCAGCTTATAGTGTCGCTAAATCAAGCTTTCCTCTTTCGAGTTCCGAGGGACTAACATAAGCATTATGAATCTGTAGTTGCAACATAGTTAGTACTTTGGTAGATGTTCTCCTCCCAAGCAGTGGTTTGCAGGGTTTTTACTGTCGTCTTTAATACAGCTGATGATTCTCCTCCGAGTACTAGGTCCTCGTTGTAGAGGCAGTTGTAAATCTTGTTAGCTGCATTTATGTGTATGTTTGTCTCAAATTTTATCAAAATTTATCTCATATTGTACACTAGGCTCCCTAATTTTTTGCTCATCTATTTTTTTTTACTCAGACAAAGCTATTAAGTCATAAATAAATGTCGCCGTAATATAAATTTAAACTGTGTTACCCGATTCGCTTTATAGAATTAGAAACCTGTAAGGGCAACCTAATTCAGAACTATGGTTCTATAAGTTTCAGTGTTAGTATTCGAGTCTCACCCACCTTAGGCTTAGTGTATGGAAATGAAAATAAACCCCTGCATTTGTATAATGTATAGATGTACGTATATAAATCCTTGGCATTCTATTAACTGAATTTAAGAATAAATTTCAAAGCCGTTTCCTCTGGCGTTAATGGAGGTAATCGCATGCAGCTCTTCGATGGCTATCTTATCGCACTCATGTTGCAACTATCGCCTCCAAACTTGTATGCCATTGTTTGTAGGATCAAGAAAGCACCATACAGAAAAATCCGTGAGATTGAGATGGGGGCCATTTTTCAGTTGAAATGAAGTGCGGAACATTTTCTCTAGGGACAGAATTTTGGTGAAACTACCAATCTCTGAAGTTTCTGTATTATGCCTGATTGATTATGTCTTCCTGATCGAAAAAATCAGTGGAGATTTGCCGATTCAACAAATGCCCTCCCAAACAATGGCCGGTTAAAATTTTTGTCTCCAGTCAACAATTGCACTTGCTCTCGGATGTTGTGCAAACCAAATGCGATCATATTGAGCATTGAAAGATTAATCTGCAGTGAACATATTCTCATTGAAGAACAGGATCACCTGCCAACTTCCCTCGTAAAAATTCGTTGCATCTCTCCAGACATACGATCTTATTAGCTGTCATAAAGTATTGAACTTCATGTAGCTAATAAGGCTGAAGCTGAAGATGGACAGATTGATAGTTGCCATAAATTAACGAGCCCTATGTATCTAGTAAGGCTGAAAGTGAAGATTGACAGATCGATCGCTTATCTGTGAGGTTATTTTAGAAACAATGTGAAGTTACAAAATTTTTGAATTTGACATATTTTCTATTTTACTTGAATTTTTCTTTACTAATAATCAATAAAGGACAACATTTTGATTTATTTTCAAACCTAGCTAACCACACATAACCTTAGTATTGAATAAAAAAAAAAAATTAAAAATAAATATTGTATAATAAAAAAACAAACTCTTTTTTAGAGCTACAAAATAAAATCAAACACCAAACATCAATATTTATATTTAAGTAATAATAAAATACACCATGCTCTAATTTTTTTTTTTCGCTGAACAAAAATAAATAAAAGTGCAAACAAATTTAAAAGATTTCTTTGGCTGTTTTCTTTTTTTTAATAAATTTAATAAACTAAAATCCAAAACTTATGAACTGCACTTTAGTAGTAAACTACTTAATAAAAAAAAAAAACAATTCCCTTAAGATTAAACAAAAAACAAAATCGTTTTTATTACATAAAAAAAAAAATAGAATAAAACCACTGTAAATAAATATATAATATTACATAACTAGTATTATTAAAACAAATATTATATACAAAATCATTTATAATTATAATAGTAATTGAAGTAATAAATTATTATTAAAGAGAATATACCCTCAAGTTGTGTGTTTTTTTTTCTTTCTTTTTTGTGATGATGTGGGAAAATTAATTATTTCGATAATCATCACCTTGAAGAGCATTTCTGATTACACATTCATCGGATTCGATAAAAAAGGTAATAATCCTTGAGTCTATGGCTGAATCGAAAATTACTTATTCGACAAAGACAAGTTTCGGGCGTAGGTTTATCATTCTATTTACATGGAATTGGGTCAAAGAAAATTCATTCATATTTTATTTTATGTAGTCGTAATGAGGATGTAGTATGTGAGTGGAAGTTTCTACGCATATCCGTAAGTTAGGTAATTATAATTTTATGATAAATCCTTTCATTGAGCATATTGAAGGGATGATTCTAAGGATTTTTTTTGTTTTTTTTTTTGTTTTTGGGTATAACTTAAACACGGATTAATTTTTAATTATCAGTCTCAAGTGGATATCTATGCTATTTTTAATAGATCTGATTAAGGATCTAATTTCGAAAATGGTAAGCATCTATTGTTTGAGATTTAATTTCGATTATCTGAATATTTTACCCCCAAACTAAAAGGAGATGTCTGGTGTGCTGCGCTGAGTATCGAAGAGGTTAAAATGGTTTATTTTTAGATACTGGAAGAGAAGTGGGTGACACGCTGTTGTTAAATTGATACTTCATTGGGGTTTAGATATTATGTAAAGCTAAGTGTTTTGATTTTGTACATATGGTTCTGTAAAGAGGATGCATACGAGATTTATATAGGGTGACCAGATAAGAACGGTAGGAAAAGAAATTTAAATAAAACAACAACGGTGTGAGATATCAAATTGATTCTGGCTTTATTTTGAAGCTACTTTCATACCATTATGTGTGATATAGCACATCATTTAAATGGCCTCCTCGACTTCGCTGGCAGTGTTTCAAGTGGCCGATCTAATTTTTGATGACTCGGTCCAATATGTGTGACGTTATTCCGGCAATAGCATTTCGAATGTTGGCCTCGAGCTTGTTAGCGTAGACTGAGACCTTGACGAGGGGTGTTAAGTCGCATGATCGCAGCGGCCAATTGATGAACGCCTGCCGTGAGGTCACCCAGTCGCCAAATTTCTCCCTCACCACTTCGAACGTTACGTCGCTTGTATGGCATGTAGCGCCATCTTGTTGGAACCACAGCTCAGTTATATCAATGTTGCCAAGCTCTGGTCACAGAAAGTCGGTTAACATTGCTCTATACCGAGGGTCATTGACGGTAACAGCGTCTCCTTCCTCATTTCGAAAGAAATAAGGTCGGATGATGCCGCCGTACCATAAATCGAACCAAACAGGCAATCTTTGTGGATGCATTGATGCTTGGTCGAACACTTGTGGATTGTGGTCGCTCCACCAATGGCAATTTTGCTTGTTGACATAGCCGCTGAGCCAAAAATGGGCCTCGGCTTAGAAAATGATTTTTTGGCCAAAATCCGGATCTCCGGCCAACATTTCCAGTGCCCAATTAGTGAACGCACGGCGTTGTCTATGGTCGTCCCGCTTCAATTCAATCTTATACGGATGTAGGCCCAAATCCAACCGCAAAATAAGCTTTTGACTCTCTGGCGCTGCCCAATTCAGCTATGGCTATTTTTTTTTCATTTCGTACTGATCTCTGTCTGGTTGGTGTCTTAAGGTCCAAAACAGTGTACTCACTCTCAAACTTCTCCACGATGCGAATAATTGCCTGCACACTGAAAGATGCTGTACTTTTGCCCATAGGTTCTGAGTACTTTGTTCTTGGCGCAAATATACCTGCCCCTGTCCCTTCTTCTATTCTCGAGACGTCCGCATACCATTTTATTGTGATCAATCCGCATATTATGGCCTTTTTGTTTCTTAACTTTGTATGAAATTTGTTATCAATGATACTATCGTCCCTAGGAATTGCTAGAAGGGGGAGTTTCTTGGGTAGTACATCACATTCTTTTGAATTGATGCATTTCTCCCTCACAAAGGCCTTTTTTGCCATCCTTAGGATTGCCCCTTTGCGTTTTGCTCAACTACAATATGAAGCGGAGTTAGTTCCAGGAATACTTGGTACATGGCAGCAGTTGCACATGTTTTCATGGCCCCAGTATTGTGGAGGCAAGCAAGTCTTTGCACTATAGTGAATGTCTCCCTCGTTGTGACTAGACTAGTCGCCCACGCTATCGTTCCATATGTGATCATTGGTCTCACAATGACGATATACACCCATCTTAGAATGCTCGGGTTAAGTCCCCAAGACTTACCCGCTAGGCTCCTACATATCATGAGAGCACGGGTGGCCTTTTTGGACATCTCTCTGTGTGCTTTTTCCACATGAGTTTACTATCTAGGTGCAATCCTAGATATTTCACTTCTTTTACTGGTGTTAGTTCCATGTCCGACAGCGGAATTGGTTTTAGTTCAAGCTTCATTTTCCTCATAAATGGTACTATTGTCGTTTTTGCGGGATTTATGTTGAGCCCAGCCATGCAGCACAATTCCTGAGTTGCTTTTAGACCTCTTTGTATAATGTCGTAAAGGATTTCTTTAAACTTTCCTCTGGCAATAAGTACTATGTCATCAGCGTAGGCTCGACAGTTGATTCGGAGGTTGGTTAACTTTTCAAGTAATTCATCCACAACTAGACTCCACATTAGAGAAGATAGTACTCCTCCTTGTGGGCATCCTCTTGTTGTGTTGACGTTGTTCTCAGCAACCCGTACATCCACTTAGATACTCCTTGCTGAATACTTTTCTGTCCAGGGCTCGCTTAATGGCTTCGTGTTAAGAATTATCAAATGCCCCTCGATGTCAAGGAAGGCACAGAGAACAATCTCTTTTGTTTCAAGAGTTTTCTGTATAGTTTCCGTCAGTGAAGGTGCGTATATGAATATCTAATGATGCAACATCCAGAATCATCAGGATGAGGAAATCAAACGTTTTAAGGTTAAAAATGAGACCAAACTTTTGGAAAGGACGGTGATTGCAACGGTGTGACAGCCTGTCTGTCTTTGTGATCAAAGTATCGAAAAAATGTTTTCTTAAAAATGAAAATAGTCGTTGCTGGTGGATTAAAATAAAATCTGTTACGAAAGCCAAGTATATCTTTAACCACCACCACCACTGTAGTTTAGATTTTTGAAATAAAAAGAAAAGTATTTTGAAGAAAATATCGATTCGAGATTGCCTTAATGCCACCGAAAAAATATTCTTTTTCTTTGACTTTCTATGGCCGTCTTGATCTCGTTCTCATCTGCAAATATCCAGTCTCGTAATTCCTAAGGAAAAGGTCTCCCCAAGTTGAGGGTGGCCGTGGTGTAGTGGTAACATCATCGCTTGTCACGCTCTTGGTGCAATAAATAAAAAGTCGATCAATTGCGAAAGCTTATATCAACTCTACTGCGAAGGCATAACACTGGCAGTAGGGCGGACATATGGCTAAAATGCAACTTGATCGTGATGATGACATCAGGAGGACGGAGAAAAATACTGTGAATCATGAGCAACGATAAAAGCAAAACAAACAAGCTCCCCAGTTATCTGGACAGCCACCCTTGGAGTTCACTGAAACTTAATACCAGCTGAGTTTCAAACCAACTACACCAAACTGTCCTTATCTCTGTCTCTTCCTCTTTCCTCAATACGCCGGTGTCCTAAAAAATTAGTATAAGGTTATTCATAACCCCTTTCACCCCTTTCAAATTATAAAAAAAAAAAAGTTCCATCTGCAGTTACGATTCGGTTGCAAATTTCGTCGAAATTTTTCTCGGTTAACTCCAAAAAATCTTTCCAGCACTCGAGTCGTCGTTGTTTGCCGAACGACGTGAGAATTTTCGGTACATAGTGAGCACAATTTTGTTCACGTTTAAATGCTGGCGCAAAATTTCTCCAATCCATTCCTTGCTAATGTGCAACTTGTCCACTATCTGTCACATTTTTATTCTTCGGTCGGCCAGAACCAATTTTTCAACTTTTCCGAAGTTTTCTTCAATGGCCACTGACACAGGACGCCCTGGGCGGGGTTCGTCTTCACAGCTCTCTCGCTTAATTAAAGGGTGACCAGATAGCAATGATAGTTTTTCCAAATATTTTGTTTCAGCAGCTGTCAAAGCTATCAATAACATTCAGCCGCCAAAATATTCAGTAAGGTTTGCCATTTCATCATGCATTGTTTGACGATTTACGAAAATGTAGAAATTATTAAATAAATATTATCGAAATTCCGTCTCAGTTGTAAATACGCAACGTGAACTTCGTCGTGAGATCGGTCGTCATCTTGAACTAAAACCAATTCGGCTGTCGGACATGGAACTAACACCAGTAAAAGAAGTGAAATATCTAGGATTGCACCTAGATAGTAAACTCATGTGGAAAAAGCACACAGAGAGATGTCCAAAAAGGCCACCCGTGCTCTCATGATATGTAGGAGCCTAGCGGGTAAGTCTTGGGGGCTTAACCCGAGCATTCTAAGATGGGTGTATATCGCCTATTGTGAGGCCAATGATCACATATGATCAGCGTGGGCGAAACGAAGTAGTCTAGTCACAACGAGGGAGACACTCACTTTAAAGCAAAGACTTGCTTGCCTCCACAATACTGGGGCCATGAAAACATGTCCAACTGCTGCCATGTACCAAGTATTCCTGGAACTAACTCCGCTTCATATTGTAGTTGAGCAAAACGCAAAGGGGCAATCCTAAGGATGGCAAAAAAGGCCTTTGTGAGGGAGAAATGCATCAATTCAAAAGAATGTGATGTACTACCCAAGAAACTCCCCCTTCTAGCAATTCCTAGGGACGATAGTATCATTGATAACAAATTTCATACAAAGTTAAGAAACAAAAAGGCCATAATATGCGGATTGATCACAATAAAATGGTATGCGGACGTCTCGAGAATAGAAGAAGGGACAGGGGCAGGTATATTTGCGCCAAGAACAAAGTACTCAGAACCTATGGGCAAAAGTACAGCATCTTTCAAGCTGAAATATAGTAAACGGTATAGATAGATGTGTTCAATTCAATCTCGAAAGAATATGTAACGAATGCGACATAGCAATATTGTTAGACAGTCAAGCAGTTATCAAGGCACTTGGCTCCAATGTCATTAAATCAAAATTTGTGTGGGAATGCCTATACAAACTCAGTGAATTGAGTAACAGTAATAGGGTAACCCTCTATTGGATTTCTGGCCATGCTAGAATATAGGGCAATGAAGAAGTAGACTCCTTGGCAAGACAAGGAGTGGCAGAATCCTTTATTGGACCTGAATCATTCTGCGGAATAGGAAATCACACCATTCGCGAAAAATTCAGGAATACAGAGAAAGAAAACAGGACGAGAACCTGAGTCAATACTCCAGATCTGAGGCAAACTAAGAAACTTCTGGGACACTACAACTGGAAGGGATTGGAAGCATGCAGCTGCTTTAACAAGAATAACCTACGTATTCTAACAGACTTTCTAAAGGGGCACTGCAAATTCGGGGAGTATTTAAGGAAGCTAAGTATAACTTTGCAAATTCTGCAATTTGTCCAGTGAGACTCCAGAACATTTTCTGAAGTTTTGCGGGAAACTGACCCACAAAAGATTGAAATGCTTGGGCAAGTACCAACTATCAGATGAGGATATACCAACCATAGACCTACTTCTCATTCTTAGATTCCTAAGAGAAACTGAATTAGAGAGGGTGCTATAGGATGAACTATCCTTGTCAAGGCAAAGAAAACACTCCTTCTGACTGAGGGGGAATGAACCTCTCCTAGGTATTAGCAGGGGGCACACTACCATCATCAAGAGAAAATTATGTGTATCATTATATTCGCTATATCTTAGAGATCCAATGGCCACAAATGATATCGACCAAGAACTGTGGCATTCACGCCCACTTTTTAGGGATGTTTCTTCAAAATTCTTTTCTTTTTATTTCAAATATCTAAAGGGACAGTGGTTCTTGGCTTTCGTAACAGATTTTATTTTAATCTGTGAATTTGGCGCATATCTAGCACCAGAAACGAAAGAGCCAGATGCATTCCTCCCCTTCAAAATTTCACCCGCAATTTGCGTCATGCTTCGAATGCACTTTAGTTCACCCTTAAGTCCAACGTCGGTCATACTGTCAAATATAGGGATTCTTTTATAAGCCGAACGACACGAATGTGGAATGATCTACCAGGCTCTGTATTTCACAATCACTACAACCTTCAAACATTTAAAGCCAACGTGCACAGGTTTCTCCTCTGTTCCTCTTCCCAACAGTCGTTCCATCTAATTCAGTCGGAATTGCTCCGCAGTTCCTTTCCCTTTACTACCAGAATGTTAGAGGACTTCGCACCAAATCCTCGATGGTGCATCTTAGCTCACAAACACTTCCTTACGACATTTTTGCCCTAACAGAAACCAACCTCTCTCCCAATTTTCTGAACTGTGAATTATTCACTTCCGATTTCGAAGTCTTTCGCGCTGATGGCCAGATTAATGACGACCTCGCCTTCGGCCGTGGTGTTCTACTAGCCATTCATAATCGTCTTGATGCAACCCTCGTTAAAATCTCGAACGCCACTTCATTCGAATTCGTATGTGTTAAAATAACTGTATCCAAACGAAGCGTATACATTATCTGCTGTTACATTCGCCCTTCTCAACCCACCCAAGCATACCAGCTGGCTGTTGATGCAGTTGACTCTCTGTTTGATGCCGCAGATCCCGACGACGATTTTATAATTGTTGGCGACTTTAACCTTCCTTTTTTGCAATGGGCTCCTTCGGAGGACGAATCATCCTTCGTACCAACTAATTCCTCTTCAGAAAAGGAAACCCTCCTTACGGATCGTCTTTTCGACTCTGGCCTTTTTCAGATTAGTGGTATCACCAACAACCTCGGTAGGCAGCTTGATCTCATTTTCTCATCCGATGCCTATAATTCCCTGGTTACCGCGAGTAACCATCTTCTCTCTACCCTAGACCATTATCACCCCCCTCTCGCTCTTACCTTTTCATATGAACATGCCAACATTAGCGTTGATTTAGAGAACACTCTTTCTTTTAACTTCCGTAAAGCTGACTTCGCTAAACTTAATAACCTAGTCAATAACTTAAACTTCGACCTCTTTCTAAAGTATAACACCCCCATTGATATCGCTCTCGAATTCTTCTACACAGCAATCTTTGACTGTCTTCTCCAATTTGTTCCATATTTGCCACGAAAAAACTGCTCGTCCTCTCCGGTCTGATGTCTTCCCATGGCTTCCCATCCACTCTAAAATTATTCAATGCATCATCTGCTGACCCTAAAGCAATCGCCAACCTCTTTGCGACCTTCTTCAGTCAATCGTATTCTGACCACGTTTACGAACCGGAACTTGACTATTTTAGCTACCTGAACAACTGCCCACAAACCTCCCTTATCTCAGTTGACATAAGGACTGATATGGTACATGAAAAGATCAATCAACTTAAGGATGATTTTTCCCCAGGCCCTGATGGTCTGCCCGCCATATTTCTAAAAAAATGTGTAAATGTTTTATGTCAGCCCCTTACAACTCTCTTTCGACTCTCATTCTCTCAAGCTGTTTTCCCTAAATTATGGAAGGACTCCTTTATTTTCCCCATCCATAAAAAAGGCAGTAAAAATGACATATCAAACTACCGACCCATAGCCAAACTCTCTTCTATACCTAAGCTTTTTGAAAGCATTGTCTATGACTCACTGCAAATCCATCTTTTCTCCACAACAGCACAGTTTCTTAAAGGGTAGGTCCACAACGACTAACCTAACTGAATTCGTTTCTAAAACACTGCAAGCATTAGAGAAAGGTAAGGAAGTGGATGTCATTACGACCGACTACAGCAAGGCGTTTGATAAAATATGTCACCAAACTATTACATAAAGCCTTCGGTTTTCCCCCCTTTTTCATCTCATGGTTGAGATCGTACCTAGTGCAACGCCAGTACAGGGTTCTCTTTAGATTTTCAGTCTCTGATCCCATTAACGCCATTTCGGGTGTTCCTCAAGGCAGTCACCTTGGTCCACTGATTTTTGTCTTAACAATAAACGATGTTGATCACATCATAAAAGGCCCCACTGATTCTCTCTTACTTTAAAACGACCTTAATTCATTCTACACATGGTGCGACAAAAACTTCTTAGAACTTAACGTCGGCAAATGTCAATCCATAACGTTCTCTCGTAAGCGTCTTCCCCCACCCCTCAGAACCTATTACTTTCGCAACGAGCCTGTTCCCGCAGTCTCCTCTATACGCGATCTGGGTATTATTTGTGACAGGGAGCTAAACTTCCGTTCCCACATTGATCAAATTATTCACAAGGCCAATTCTTCTCTCGGTTTCATAAAGGGTGGTTAAATTTTAAGGGCCGATGTTGAATGTGAACCACACCTAAACGTCAAGTTTTTTTCTGCATTTCATTTGACATTTCTCAATTTCAGACTATCTCAATTTGAACCATGAAAAGATACACAATCGAGCAACGCGTTAAAGTTATTCAGGCTTATTATGAAAATGGGCGTTCAAATCAAAATGCATATCGTGCATTTCGTGATTCTTTCGGTCAATTTAATCGTCCAAATGTGCGTACAATCGGAAAAATCGTGCAAAAATTTGTGCAAACCGGGTCTGTAGGAGATGTGAAAACACCAGTGCATGCTCGTACAGCTCGTACTGCAGAAAATATTGCTGCTGTTCGCGATAGTGTGGCTGAAGAGCCGTCCACCTCAACTCGTCGTCGTGCCCAACAATTGCACCTCTCACGCTCGTCGTTGATGAACATTATGCATAAAGACTTGCATTTACGCGCTTACAAGGTGCAATTGACTCAAGAACTAAAGCCTCTTGACCATTTCAAGCGTCGTCAATGGTCACAATGGTGGCAAGAAATGGCAACAGTAGATGATCAATTTTCGAAGAAAATCATCTTCAGTGATGAGGCACATTTTCACCTCAGTGGATTCGTCAATAAGCAGAATTGCCGCATTTGGGCGAATGATAATCCAAAAGTGATTGTCAAAAAACCAATGCACCCACAAAGAGTGACTGTTTGGTGAGGTTTATGGGCTGGCGGCATCATCGGGCCGTATTTTTTTCAAAATGAGGCCAGTTACTGTGAATGGTGTTCGCTATCGTGAGATGATAATGAACTTTTTATGGCCCGAATTGGAAGATATGGATGTGGACGATATATGGTTTCAACAGGATGGTGCCACTTGCCACACAGCTAACGAAACAATGGCTCTTTTGCGCGACAAATTCAATGGCCGTGTTATCTCACGTAGTGGCGATGTCAATTGGCCGCCAAGATCATGTGATTTGACACCGTTGGACTTCTTTCTTTGGGGTTATTTGAAAGAAAAGGTGTACGTCGATAAGCCAGCAACAATTCAAGA
Organism: Pocota personata; assembly: GCA_963082735.1. Classification (NCBI taxonomy): domain Eukaryota; kingdom Metazoa; phylum Arthropoda; class Insecta; order Diptera; family Syrphidae; genus Pocota; species Pocota personata. The sequence continues at coordinate 37,259,975 of OY720431.1, forward strand.
GCTAAAGGATGAGATAAATTGGCACATTAAAGGCATAGAACCTCAATTATGCCTCAGCGTCATCGAAAATTTGGAACATCGGATGGAGGTGTGCCGCCGAGGTCTCGGCGGCCATTTGGTGGATATTTTGTTCCATACATAATTGAACCATACCAATATTATCATAATAAAAAGAAATGACAGTAATTTCCTAAATAATTTGTGTTTTATTCAAAATCAACATCGGCCCTTAAAACTTAACCACCCTTTAAAACGCTGGTCTAAAGAATTTTCGAACCCTTACATACGTTACAAAGTCTCTTTACATCACCTTTGTTAGACCCCTCCTTGAATATGCCAGCCAAGTTTGGTCTCCATTTCAAGACACCCACTCTCTTAGAATCGTAGCCGTGCAGCGAAGGTTTATCCGTTTTGCCTTACGTGGTCTCCCATGGGACGACAACTATATCTTACCACCCAACGAAAATCGAAATCGGCTCCCCATACTTCCCTTCCCTTAAATGTTAGTTTTAAGTTTTAGTTTAAGATGATTGTGTGGGCCCTAGGGCCCGGTCAATAAGCATAAAAATAAAAAAAATAAAAAATAGGTTAATGTAAATTTAGGTTAAGTTATTTTCTAAGTTAAGGCTTGTATTAAGCTTCAATAAATAAATAAATAAATAAATAAATTATCAGTTGAGGATCCTGCTAAAGGTATGAAGGCTGCACAGACAGAACAGTACACTATCGTCTTTAGTATGTTCACTGCAGTCATCAAAACTGCAATCAATTCCTTGACCTGACGTGTCTCTTTGCTCGTCATTTGACATCTTAATAGAAACCGCATACAACGTACCTATTTTGACCAAAAATAGAGGCGAACCACAATCCAAATTTATTTGATTATGTATAGCCTTCCCATTGTCGTCATTCCACGCATTTGACGTCTGTGTATGGTAAAAGAAAATATTTCGTTGAAAATGCGTAATAGATTGAATCACTGCCTACCTGCAAGTGAAATACACGTTGAACTAACTCACTGTCTATTGCTGCATGAAACAATGTCAAATCCTATTTCGAGATTGGCTATGCATATTTTAGTTTCAAGAGCACCAAAGGCGAAAGGTCTCATTCACTTTGGCGTATACGTAACATTTTTCCAATACAAAATCTGTCAATGGAAATTCCCATCACACTGTATCCATACCATGTAGGTACTCGTATCTCTTCACACGCTTTCAATCGGAGGCGTTTATTCCATGTCACTTTAATGAAGAAAAATTCAACTTGTTGTTACCCGAAATATTTAGAATCCTAAAAATAGAATCATACCTCGTTATTGTTATAAATTCTTACCCTTTGGTGTGTCTGTAACCCACATACTCGTAGCACCATGTGTCTACAATTGAGAGCCACAAAAATTCTATAATAATAAACAAACACACTCTTGCCGCGAAGTGAGTTTGATTAAATTTCCGAATCCTTAAGAATACATAATACTCGTACACAAATGAAAATGTGAGGCATGGCAGAAGTCACGTAGTATTCGTTGTCAAATGAGCAAATGATTCGGTTCTCCCATCAGTGCCACCAAGGGAACCATTGGTAAAAGTTTTTCTTCTTTATCGTTCTATTTGAACATTCTATTTGCTTGTCCTACTTACATTGTTTTCTGTGTTCACAAACAAATAAAGATACAAATTTAGTTATGCGATGGGGTACGCAGCGAACAAGGGAACACAGGCCAGGACCTTCAGAAGAACATGGCCTGTGGCCTAGCGGTTGATTGATGAATGATTTTTCCTCTGACGTAAGCAGTTTACACATTTCCACTTTTCACATCACATATCATGTTAATTTGAGATATAGTTTGACAGAGATACATTTATATTATAAATTATCCTGTCTGACTAATTCATTGGTAAACACACTCAGCGCGACATCTTAATGATGTCACAGGCAATGCATTGATTAATCATTGAGAACTCTGATCATTCCAAGAGGATTAACAAACTGAAATGTCTATAATATCCTGAAGGATGTCTGAAAAATACTTCAGTTCGTAGGAGACTTTGCGTGTAAAAGTGCCTGTGGAGTGTTCAGAGAATTGTTTCCGTTGAAGGGCTTGACTGGCAGCCAGCCATATGCGAACTTGCTGATTATTTTGAAGGTTTTGTTGATAATTACATATTTTGCGGTGAATATTTAATGGGTACCGTTTTTAAGATGAAATGGGGTTCAAAATTTGTGGAAAATATTATAAAATTAAGTGAGACGTGGAATTAGAAAAGTTGGAAAGGGTCGTCTGAGTTTCTACGAAACTGATTATTGCTAACGAATTCAATTTTCAAGTGAATACCTAGCAATGATTTGCTAATGTTTTCATATGTATTTGGATGCAAATTTTTGGAAACTGAGGCTCTAGTTATGAAAGGTAGACTATAATTATTGTTTGGATATGGGGGAAATAGAAAATTTATTTAACTTTCAAATCCCTCGGAGGTTATAAACGGTGACCAGATAGCAATGATAGTTTTTCCAATTGTTATGTTTCAACAGCTGTCAAAGTCACCAATGACATCCGGCTGTCAAAATATTCAGCGAGATTTGCCATTTCATCATCCATTGTGTGATGCTTCCTAAACGTGTAGAAATTATTAAGAAATATTATCGAAGTTCCGGCTCAGTTGGAAATACGCAACGTGAATTTCGTCGTGAGGTCGGTCGCCATCACGGCTTCAGTGCGCAGGCAATTCGTCGCACCGTGGAAAAGTTTGATCGTTAGTACACTCTTTTGGACCTTAAGCCACCAACCAGACAGAGATCGATGCGAAGTGAAGAAAACATAGCCGCTGTAATGGCCAGTGTCGAAGAAGACCCAGAAATGTGTATTCGGCGCCGATCAGCTGAATGATTATCGCCAGGGAGTCAACTAGGCTTATTTTGCGGTTAGATTTGGAGTTACATCCGTACAAGTTTATGCTGACATAATAATTGAAGCCGGACGACCATAGACAACGCCGTGAGTTCGCTAATTGGGCACTGGAAATGTTTGCCGGAGATCCGGATTTTGGCCAAAAAATCATCTTCTCGGACAAGGCCCAATTTTGGTTCAGCGGCTATGTCAACAAGCAAAATTGCCGTTATTGGAGCAACTACAATCCATAAGTGTTCGTCCAAGCATCAATGCATCCACTGTTTGGTGTGGTTTATGGCACGGCAGCATCATCGGACCTTATTTCTTTCGAAATGAGGAAGGAGACACTGTTACCGTCAATGGTCCTCAGTATAGAGCGACTTTCTATGGCCACAGCCCGACAACATCGATATATCCGAGCTGTGGTGCCAACAAGATGGCGCTACATGCCATACAAGCGACGCAAAGCTCGAAGTGGTGAAGGAGACTGGGTCATCTCACGGCGAGCGTTGATGCGACTTGACACCCCTCGATTATTTTCTCTGGGGCTACGTAAAGTCCTTAGTCTATCCTAACAAGCCAACCACTTTGGCCGAGCTCGAGGCCAACATTCGAGGTGGTATTGCGGGAATAACGCCGCACATATTGGGCCGAGTCATCTAAAATTGACCCGCCTGGACCAAAAACAAATTAAAAACATATTTATATGAGGGCTTCTAGGAGGTATAATGTAACACAAGAAAAAAATATTTTTATATCCCATCACACGACGGTTCAAATAGTAGATACGTTCATTCAAGAACACACAAGCTTTTACAGGTTTCCCCGAACCAACCTCTATCTGCCACTGGATGATCCCCGAGTGCCTAGTATCTCGACTGAAGATTGGGTTCTAACTACTTGGAAGGTCTTTTGTGTCTGCTGACACTGAGAGGTTGGGAATGGGACTTTTCCCTGAATCCAGGCAGCAGCGGAGGAATTCTCTAGACAGAGTAAAAAGTCGTTAACAGTTCCTGTTACGACGAATTGTTTATTGCTCACCTTGGGCTGCTTCGGATACATCGACATATTCAGGTCAATAAGAGTAAGGATGGCATTGGAATATGCGTCATCGGAATCGCAATATGCGGCCCCTTGTCTTAGGGATTTTAACGATGGACCTAACCATCCAGGTTGGGGGTCGTACATCGGAGTAACTGCCATACCATGGAAAAAGCTTCTAGTAAGCAATAACAAGCTTCGGATAAATGTGATTTTGTTGCTGGCGCAAGCAAAATAAGGACGACGACCTTCGGATCTACATATTAAATGTTCGGACTCTTAACAGACAACGTGTAGCTGAACAATTAGCAGGAGCCTTAGACTGCTACAAAGCAGATATCACAGCTATCCAAATAGTGCGGTGAGATCGGCAGGGCAAAAAGCGGATGAAAAACTGTGACATCTACCACGGTGATGGCTAAAAGAAGCAGAAGCAGCCTTTACTTGTATGCGCACTTGTCATCAGAGGCAGACTTATACAAGAAGCCTTGAGCTTGAGGCCTGAAAGCGAACGTCTGATGGGCATCTACATTAAGGCAAAATTCACCAACATCAGCCTAATATACGCTCTCGCCCCCACAAAAGATAAGAACGACGGGAGCAAAGATTAATTTTATGAAAAGACTTAGGTTAGGTTAAGTCGGGGGGGATGTGCATCTCGAAAGATGCTTACACGGGGTCCTTTTGGTCCATTGCGGTTCCCTTTTGGTTATGTTACCACACCCAACACTGTCTCTGGTTGGCTGGTTCTTGCTCGAACCAGGGTGTGCTTCTTATGAATCTCGTTAAGTCCATCAGCGATGCATGTGCCGAAGAGCCTGTTTCCCTTATGGAGGAGGCGACGGTTATGGAGATTGGGGCAGTCGGAGAGCAGGTGTTTGATTGTTTGTCTGTCTCATCTTGACAGCTCCCTCAGTACTCCGGAGAGTTTATGCCCAACCTTTTGGCCACATTCCCTATCACGCATTGCCCTGTGAGTACACGTGAAGTAAACGACGCCGACTGGGTTCTTCGCATCCACCACAAAGAAACCCCTAGTTTAATGAATATGCTTGTAAAGCGACGCTGCATAGGCTGGCGTCATCTACAAGCAGAAGAGAAGAGAAGAACTCCAGCAAAAAAGGCATTACAGCAGGTGAAGGTAGTAACATCTAAGCTTAAAGCTGCTGGAACCGACGGTCTTATTACTGAGCTTTTTAAAGTAGCTTGGGATGATTTGGTACGGAGCATATATCAATTCTGTGAAATATGGTCAGATGAAAGTATGTCCGACGAATGAAACCTTAGGATAGTTTACCAGGTCCTCAACTAGAGACATCGCATTTGAGATTCTATCTGATATATTATATGAACACCTTGAATCTTTTTGGTCAAAAATCTAATTAATCCATATCAGTGTGAGCTTAAGCCAGGAAAGGCCACCATAGATCTTGGAAAAAACCCAGGATACTAACCACGTTTTAGTTGATTTTATTGACGCCTATGACAGGATCTATAAAAACGAGCTACACAGAGCCATGTCTAGTTTTGGTATCCCTGCTAAGCTCGTCCATCTGTGCAGAATAACGATAGAGAATGCACGCTGCTCAGTCAAGGTAGGCACATCACCAAGGCTATTGATGTCAGAAAAGGACTACGACAAGGTGACGCGCTGTCATGCCATTCATTTCTTTACTTGAAAATACAAAATTCTCAAACTAATATTAGCGGTACGATTTTTCAAAAGTTATTGACATAATTTGAAGAACGCGTCGGAGATACTTCTGTTAAAAGTCCGGTACAACTTGGCACTCTTCAAGGGACGCGGTATCACCTCTGTTTCAGAATCTAGTTCTAAATGAACTTCTCTTAGTCATAGAGGACACCAGATGTATTGTTGTACCCACAAGCTTCCACGGTTTATCAGGTATTGTGTTCGTTTGCGACTGAGCGGAAAGATATTAGAGACACAAATAAGATTTAAATTTCTTCAACCACTATTCACACACGTAGTTTCAATTTGTATCCTCCGTGTTTGGAACCGTTGCAGCTTTCTAAATGTAGTAACTTTGTTGCCTTTGTCCACCAGACCATAGCTACGTATACTCATACGACTAGGCATGGAGGACATGATAGAAATCGCCATTATACTCGTAAGCGCCTAAATTTAAGCATCATCAATGCTGCCAGGGATTACAATTCCATTGAACATGGACATTATCCACTTTTCTGTGGTCGGTGACAGATTCATATTATGGAAAGCGTGCGATGTAATATATACGATGTGGATTTCCCTGAAACAAATCCATGCTGAGATACTGAAATATGATCTTTGACGAAAATTTTAAGCTAACTTCCTTCAGTTTTGGACATGTCACTTTCAATGTTAGAAATATCTCTCTTTAGCACTTTGTCCATTCGGGTGAATTCGAAGACTCTTCGGAATATACTCCGCAGTCAAAATCGTAAAGATAGCGCTAACCCACACCAAACAGTTTTTTTTTTTTTTTTTCGCTGGGAGGTGGTAAGCTTCAAAAGACGAAACTGAGCGTACTCAGTAACAGTGTGGGATTTTTACCCACTAACCCCTTCTCCCTTCTTCCCTTATCCCTACGGTACCGCCTTCTTGGCATTTTATCGTAGGGAAGGGTATCTGATATAGTTGTCATCTGGATTCGTGTTAGTCCCTTTGACTCTTTTCTCTCACGTTCCAGTATTCTAATTGGCTGAGAATGATGATTACGCGTTCGCCATTGTGGCCGCATGTATGCGCGTATGTCCGCCTGACTTTGCGTCTGTGTAAGAAGCCCTCTGCCTTCCACTCTTTTGCTGCTTGCGGTTTCTTCTCTCTCATTTCTTTCTCGCTCTAGTCTCCTTAGCTCTTGGCATACATCCCTGGCATAAGACCTCACTGCATTCCACTTGTTTTCAGATTCTAGCATGTGATTAACTAAATTCTGCGGAGTTGGTGTTTCTTCCAGTGCTGCTTGTAGAGCTTCTCTTTGTAGAAGGAAACGTGGGCAGTGAAAGAATACATGCTCCACGTTTTCGGGAGTATAACTGCACGATGAACAAGCGGGGGGACTCATCGTTCCTATACTAATATAGATATGCCCGGAATCAACCATGTTCCGTATGCAGTTGTGTTAAGTAGAAGTTAACTTCACCATGTCGGCGTTTTATCCAAGTCTCTAAGGTCGGGATAAGGCGGTAAGTCCAACAGCCCTTGGAAGAAAGACTCCAGCTTTGCCGCCACTCTATCAAACTTGTGCTTCTTCCTATAGTGTCCGGTCCGTGAGTTAGTCGCCCCTCACGCCTGCACTCTAAAAACTTTTTCTGCAGTTTTTCCGACAATATATCAATTGGGAATATTCTTGCGATAACGCAGGCTGCGTGGTCCGAGGTTGTGCGAAAAGCACTACTCACTCTTAGTGCACATAGATATGATTCTTCTTTTGTATGAAGTCACTTTCATAGCTCCAGCCCAAACTGGTGATCCGTATAGGACTACGGATGTAACTACTTTAGCTAAGAGTATCCTTCGGCATAATCTGCGAAATGGCGGCACCCACACGCGAGGATTTGTTGCTTACGTACTCCAGATGGTTTTTAAAAGTAAGTCTTGAGTCAATCATAACGCCAAGATACTTGATAGCTTGTTTCGAAACTATCTCATACCCACCTACTGTGAGCGTGATAGTTTCCAGTTGCTTTTTAATGGTAATAAGTACCGCCTCTGTTTTGTGTTCTCCTAGCATGAGGCCGACTGATGTTAAGCACCGTCGGACAATTTATATGGTTTCAGTGCTAATTTGAACAACTTCTTCCAGTTGTTTTGCAGTTACTACTATAGCGATGTCGTCCGCAAATCCCACTATTTTTGCTTCGGCTAGTATTTCAAGATGAAGGACTTCATCGTATATGAGGTTCCATAATGTTGGTCCCAGGACCGAGCCCTGAGGGACCCCTCTAGTATTCTGCGTATTCTTTCACACCATCCTCTGTTTCATAGAGCAGCACTCTTTGCTGGAAATAGTTTTTTTAAAATATCCCTGATGCTAGTTGGGTATGCGCATACTTCGAAGTGCTTGAAAGATTTGTTTCCAGCTCGCTGTGTTGAACGCGTTCTTAACGTCCATTATTATGACGCAACAGTACTATTTTGCTCCTCTTCTCCATCGTCTTCCTTCTTTGGCCCTTTTCGCTATGTCATCCACTACCTTAATAGCATCAACAGTCGAGCGTGCCTTTCGAAATCCGTACTGATGTCCACCTCCTTCTTCAATCGCAGCTTCCAACCTGTTACCGATGATTCGCTCCAACACTTTTCCTGCCGCTTCCAACATACAGAGCGGGCGGTAGGCTGATGGATCTCCTGCGGGTTTACCTCCCTTGGGCAGTAGCACGAGCCTCTGCTTCATCCATTGATCAGGAACGACTCCCTCACTCAGACAGGCGTTGTAAACGTCCACAAACAAGTCCATTCTTGTTTTAACAGTCGAGTACTTTTCGAGTGTCCTACTGTTCTCTTTCTTTCAGCCGTAGCTACTGAGAATGCAAATAATGTTAGCTTAGTTAATCCCCCACTTATAGATTGCTTATCAGCGTTGTAATTGGTATCATCACCGGGTACTGTCTAAGAGGTAAGCATGCAAAAAAAAACTTGGCGTATTTTCGAAGCTGCATGGACGAGGATGAGGAGGAGGAGGAAACTATCCTTCACCTTCTCTACAGTTGCCTAGCCCAAAGAAAGAAACTCCACTTAGAAAAGCCTTCAGCTTCAACGACTTTAATGGTCTGAGTAGACATTAAAAAACTTCTACGCTTCATCAGAAGATCCAAATGGTTCAATGAGTAGGCAAGTGACCATTTACCCAAATCCATGTGGTATCACAATGGACCTATTATTGGCAGGCACTTCTACCTACCCCAACCTAAACCCTCTCTTATTTTTTGCGTAAAGAGTGAAATAGCCATATCTTGTGCGTAAACAACTCAACTTAAAACTCAACCCATTCGCCGCCCTATAAACCTCAATTCTGATGGACGTATCCTCCCTATGAAAAGCAAACGCGAGTCGTAAAATACAACTTCCTTGTTACGCGTATGAGTGACTATGATCCAAATTCAGAAATATCAACATTAAGCCGTCATGACAATTTCCCAAACTTGTCCAATAAAACATCAATTGACCCAATTTCCTCACACATCACCGTTCGTCTTCCAAGAAAATCACAGGAAAACATTAGGACATTCATTACATAGAAAATAATCAGGCGAATTAAGCCAACGTCAGGACTCTCATCAAGGAAGCAAAAGAAAAACTTTCCATTGCTACGATGTCAATTACTTCCGTTGCGCCGTTGCGCCGTATATGATGTTTCCATAGTCTTACACAAATTTTCCATTATGCGTCCAAAAAGGACTTTCCATCGTCGAAAAATCCTTTTGACCTGATTTTCTGCAAAACCAGACCGGGGGATAACATAAAAATAAAATGAATTGCTCTCACACTACAAGTAACTAGGCTGAAGCATTACGCTTGATAGGACATGACCGTACCGATAATTCTGCCACATATCCTGGATGACTAAAATTACATACTACTTCATTATTGGAGCTTGTCTAACCTCACATCCGGCCTCTATACTCGTATCTTTCCATTTGCATTTGGATGCTAATATATTATTTTCTTTTCGATTCGAAGGACATTTGGATGTATCCTTCTGGCATTTTTTTCATCGGTCTTCTGTTGGGTGCTGTGTTTGCGTTATTTTTAGAAATTTAGAGCTATTTCGAAATGGGATCAATCAATTTCTGACACGCGGACTTTGTGACTCAATCAAAATGGATTTATTTTGGACCGGTTTTGTGGACCATAATCGAATTGACTAGGATAGAAATAGAATTATAATCGCCTTGGAAGGGAGATGTTTTGTTTTGTGGTATATTGCTCGGATGGTATCAATAGAAAAGGATAATTTGATGGTCGCTTGTGGTCAGGTAAAGGGTTACTAAGACATTAGTTTGGAGAACGTTTTGTTGCCAGGTTTTAGGTTGGGAAACTGTTCAGATTTGGGCAATGATTTCGGTTGTCATTCATGATTTTGAAGTTTTCTCCAAATGTTATTTGATTGATTGGATTGCCTTGGGTTAGTTTATTGCAGATACAATGAAATGGAATGAATTTAAAACCGCTTAAGGTAACGAACTTTAAATTAACCCAAATTATTGGACAAGAATAAGCTGTGACGGATTAAATTGAGCTGTGACCTCAAAATATATGCAACTTATGTAAAATCAACGTACAGGAACAGGGAAATATTTACAATCCATAATTAAGAATCAATTGGTTTACCAGCGGAGCTTTTCAAATACGGTGGTGATGTTTTGGTAGGGCGCATGCACCATATCATCAACCAAGTATGGGTGGAAGAAAGCATACCCTATGACTGGACTATCAGCTCCATATGGCCCATCTACAAAAAAGGCGATCCTATGTCTTGCAAGAATTATCGAGGCATATCCCTGCTTAATGTCGCATACAAGATCCTATCCAACGTGCTGTGTGAATGTCTCGAACCATTCTGCAACACACTGATCGGCATGTACCAGTGTGGCTTTCGGCCCGGCAGATCGACTATAGACCAAATTTTCACAGGCAAATCCTGGAAAAGACCAATGAATTTCAAGTCGAGACTCACTACCTATTCATCGACTTCAAGGCCGCATATGATAGCATTCATCGTTAGGAGCTTTATGTGGCGATGGCCGAATTCGCGGTCCCGGCAAAACTGATCCAGCTTTGTAGCGTGACGCTGGGAAACACGCGCTGCAATGTGTAATTTGAAAGTAGTTCCTCCGAACTATTCTAAACATGCACCGGATTTCGGCAAGGAGACGTAATATCATGTGACTTCTTTAATCTCGTGTTAGAGCAAATAGTGCGCAGGGCAGGTGTCAACACGGAAGGTACTATCTTCAACAGATCCGTCCAGCTACTGGGGTATGCAGACGATATCGACATCATCGGTCGCTCCCAGCGTGCCATGATAGAGGCTTTTACGGCGATTGAAGAACAGATGAAATTTTTTGGCCTTGTAGTAAATGGGGATAAGACTAAGTACATGCTATCAACAAACAAACAAGCATCTGTCCACCACCTAGGACAGAACGTCACTATTGATAGCAACAATTTAGAGGTAGTTAAGGAGTTTATCTACCTCGGAGTAAACATGAACTCCACAAATGACATCCTAGTGGAGATCCGGCGAAGAATTACCCTAGGAAACCGCTGCTACTTCGGTTTGGCAAAATAATTGGGTTCAAAACTCATAACTCGAAGGACAAAATGTATGCTCTACAGAACACTTATCCTGCCAGTTCTGCTTTATGGTGCCGAGTGCTGGACGATAAGCAGGAAGGGAGAGCTAATACTGGGCTCCTTCGAAAGAAAAATTCTTCGGCGGATTTTTGGTCCTGTGTGCAAGGAGAGCGAATGGAGCAGAAGATACAACCGCGAACTCTATGAGCTGTACCAGCTAAGAGAATCTTCGAATCCCAGGAACCAGGTTCGAGACGACAATCGCGGATGCCAGAGCGCTTGGTCTGGATAACTGGAAGCAATGTGCCCGAGATCGCAGAGGATGGAAGGCTACAGTGTCTTAGGCAGAGACCCTTCACGGGTCGGAAGCCTGTTAAGTAAGTAAGTAGGAATACGGAAGAAAGGATTAAAAAAGGTCTCAATGCATTTTACAATGGGGCCTACAACCACACATCGTACACTGGTTGTACATAGCGATTGTGAGGCCCATTGTAACCTACGGTTCAGTTGTATAGTGGAAGGCGGCAAACACAAAGCCATACCTAGAAAAAGGTGAAGAAAATAGCCTGACTACGAGTAGCACGTGCACTAAAATCCACACAGCAATCCGGTCTGGAAACACTACTGTACCTCCTACTTCTAGAGTTTTATACAAAGAACTTTGCAGCCAAAGGGGCTCTCAGACTGAGAGAGAACTCAATTTGGAAGCCTCGTATATGTAGAAACGCTCTAATACTGGACATCTTTAATCAAGCAGAACCTACACAGATAACAAGAAACCTCAGTAGACAAGACCCCAATAGACAAGACTGGAAGTCTAACACTATCATTGTAGGTAAAGACATATTCACAGACAGTTCGAAGACGAAGATAGACGAATGGGAGCAGGAGTTTTCTCAGAGGCACTTAGTATTAACAGACTTGCTAATACTCAGTAACTTAATACTTCAGTGTTTTTTCAAGCTGATATCTGCGCAGTTTAAAATGCGCCATAAACTGTCCTAGCAATGGAACTACCAGCCATGGATATAACCAATCTGTGTGCGCTAATCTCCAATCTTGTAAACTCAAAATGTGTAAATGACCTGTCTTACGGCACTTAGAGTTCATCTCAATCACCAGTCTCACTATGCTGGGTCCCTGGACACACAGGAATAAAAGGAAATGAAACGGCAAAAAGACTGACCAGGGACAGCTCTGTCATGGATATACTGCTTGCAGATTTTTTTTTTTAAGGATCGTGGCCCTGTAGGCACTGCGACCAGAGAGATCTGTTGTGCCAGAGACCACTATTTAGGGCAGCGATACTGCAACTTTCCTTATGAAAGATATAATTACGGCTGCGGAGGAGTTCCTTAGGTCTAATGGAGATCCTTTAGAAAGGAGCTTCTCCTACTTCTACACAGAGCTACACACTCACATAGTATGTGTTCTGCAGTTTCGTCCTCTTCTAGTCAGAGGCGGCAGGTAATATCTCCTGAAATTCTTATTTTATTTAGGTGGTAAAGTAATTGGCAGTGACCAGTAAGGAAGCTCACAAGCCTTCTTATATCATTTCTGCTATATTTTAGGATATCAGCTCCCTTTTTTTGGAAGGGTTGGACAGCTCTTTTAGCTTGTCTGAAGCTTTGGGAGTTATTCCAATGGGAAATGCACATGTTGCATTCCCAATAGTTTAGGGTTAGTTTGAGTGCAGAATTAGATATTCCGCAAAAGGGTTCAGGTCCAATGAACAACTCAGAGGAACCTTTTCTGGCTAACAGATCTGCAGTTTCATTACCGTTAACACCTACATGACCCGGTATTATTGTATCGGGCCAAATTTTGTAAACTGTCGAAGCAGCTAAAACTGATTTTGAACTGATCAGGTGGGAGATCAGTGCTTTAAGCGCTGCTTGGCTGTCGGTGAGTATGTGTATAGCGGCACCTTTAACTCCTGTTTGCAAGTTGATATTTGCACAAGTCTCAATAGCGTAAAGCTCGGCCTGGAAAATACTAAAACTCTTTCCAAGTTATTTTGTAATCTTATGATTGGGTCCATACACACCGGCGCCAACTCCTGAATCCATTTTTCATCCATCGGTATACCAAACGATTCCTTTTGGATCAAGCAACGGTCCGCCATTATTCCATATATCACGGTTAGGGATCTCAATCTCAAACTTTCTACCAAAGTAGAGTGATTTGGGTGTAATGTCTGAAACCGTGCTGATCATATCTAGCTCGGGGAAGTCGGTTAATAGTTCCATGAGATCCACATGATCCCACGCACTGTTAACAACCGACTTTCGAAGATTAACTGCACTGCGAATTGCCACTTTTTATGCTTGCAGATAGACAGATTCTACCGGTCTTCAGTGCAGCTAAGAATATTATAGACAGTATCACCATAAATGTGACTGTAGAACAATGGCATCACACTGGTGGCTGCATCCTTATTATCTCTCCGTAGAAGCCAAATCCGGATACTTGTCGGCGTAATAACCGGACACTATATCATTGGAAACATGACCAGAAGACTAGGTATCTTCACTAAAGACTTCTGTAGAAGCTGTAAGGATGGAAAGAGATTGAATCAGTAGCACACCTCCTACGCCAATGGCCGGCTCTCCAGGGACGTCGCCTAAGATATTTAGGCACAAGAATATTCGATAACCTAGACGACCTGCAAAGTTATCTCTAGCTGACCTTAAGAACTCTATTAGCAGATCCAAATGATTTTGTTAGTCACATGTCTTCCATGTACTCTAAAGGTAGTCATAATGGACCATCTGACCACTGAGTGGAATTGCACATGCTGCATACAACCCTCCTAACCTAACCTAACCTGCATTATAAATTAAGAAATCAATTACTACTCGTAAATCATCGTGCGAAAGTTGCATAGATTGAGAGTTCCATAGAAAAGAATGTTCATAATTTCAAATTCAAACTATTACTCCATAAGACAGGGCTTTCATGCAGCAAGATCTCACAAAGTGAAAAGTTTTGATGGTGACCTTCTGATTTCGGATGACGATCAGCTCACTAAATGGAGAGAACACTTTGCTACAGTCCACTTAGATGATGGTGATTGTTGAATTAAACTCTGAATTTTGAGCCTGTATGATGTATCGTACGAATATATTTATTCTCAGGCTAAAATTTACAAAATATGAATTCAATTAAATTATAATTTAAAATGATTCGATGAGATTTCGCTGGTCCACCTTCGGTCGCTGCCAAGAAAAAAGGAAGGAAACTCCACCGCATGACATCGATATCGAGCTGTCAGCCAGTTGTTGGTTGGCTACCCTGATGGAGTTGTTGAAGTGCTGCCAGGTTCGTCAACAGTGATATAATCTCGAACTTTAATGAATTTTCGAAAGCATCAAATTCCCGAATTCGCTCCGGACCTCCCAGTAAAACTGAAACAACAACAGCAATCAAGTCGCTCAATCTGCCGAACTATTTCAAGCTGTGCCAAATACATCGGCAGAATAGCTACAGATCGTGGGAAAATGAGCAATTTCCGCAGGAGTGGAATGGAGTGGAGAGATGATCATCATGCTTCCGAAAAAGAGAAATGTGATGGATTGTGGAAACTTGAGAGGTACATGCATTACCATAGAACCATATTATATCGACGTCAAAGTCGAACAAGCTCTTTTACAAGCATCATGAAAGGATCATAATAGAGCAATGCATTGAGTACAGCTCTCCGCTACATCTACTGTGAGTAGATACTTCTAGAAGGCTTTTCCTTACACATACTATTTGCGCAACTAAGTTCTCAATAGGTGGCTCCAGCAGAAAGTGCTGGTCGATTTTGACGTATCCAAAACGTCATGAACCGAGCTTAGACATATGGTAAACAAACTGTTTTGACACATTAGTGATTTTGTCTTGGTGTCATATACTTTTGGTTGTGTGAAAATGTCTGGCTTTATGCCAAATAATCGTCATTTGCGGGAGGTGTTGATTTTCTTCTGTCATTCGAATAAAATGGCTGCAACAAGTTTACGGAGATGCTACTCTAAGTGAAACAACGTGCCGTGATTAGTTCCGTCGCTTCAAAGACGGTGATTTTGATGTTGAAGACTGTTCGCGTGAAGGAAAGCCAAAATCCTTCGAAGACGCTGAATTGGAGGCATTGCTCGATGAAGATCCGTGCCAAACGCAAGAACAGCTTGCTTCAGCATTAAGAGTTAGCCGTTAAGCCATTTCCAAGCGATTGTATGCGTTTGGAATGATTCAAAAACAAGGAACTTGGGTTCCTTATGATTTGGGGCCAAGGGACGTTGAGCGTCGTTTTTTCGCCGGTGAACAACTACTCCAGAGGCAAAAAATAAGGATTTTCTTCATCGCATCGTGACGGATGATGAAAAATGGATTCATTACAGCAACCCAAAGAAAATAAAGTCATGGGGACTGCCCGGTCATGCTTCTACGTCGTCGGCTCGGCCCAATATTCACGCTGCAAAGATTATGCTGTGTATTTGGTGTCACCAGGTCGGTGTCATTTATTATGAACTGTTGAAACTCAACGAAACCATCACTGGGGAACGGTATCGATTACAATTGATGCGATTGAGCCGAGCACTGCGCGAAAAACGGACACAATACGAGCAGAGGCACGAAAAAGTGATTTTACAGCATGACAACGCTTGGTCTCACGTTGCCAAACCCGTTAAAACCTACTTGGAAACGCTCAAATGGGAAATCCTACTCCACCCACCATATTCCCCAGATATTGTGCCATCCGATTATTACTTGTTCCGTTCGATGGCACATGGTCTGGTTGATCAGCAGTTCCGCTCATATGAAGACATCAAAAAATGGCTTGATTCATAGATAGCCTCAAAAGATAAACACTTTTACCGTAACTGTATTCCAGCTCTGCCAGAAAGATGGGAACAAGTTGTAGCTAGCGATGGCCAATATTTTGAATGATTCATTTGTAACCATTTGTTCACAATAAAGTTGCATTGAACTTAGTTGCGCACCTAATATTAATCGAGGATTGATACTCAATCAATGCAACATTTTTTGAAAATATATTTCAAAATCTTAGATAACCGCCATCCATAACTCCCTTTCACATACCTGGAAATAAATTTCGATTTAAGAAAGAATATGACTTTAGGGTCAAGGAATTCTTTGAATAGGCACACTCCTTTACATTGTAGTATTTGCCTAATGAAATGCTCAAAGGGATGTTTCTTCGAAAACGATTTTTTAAAAAAAAAAACTTTTCGATTAAAAAATTCATTTATTTGGTATATGGCACGTGTGTCCAATGGCTTCCTTTTATGCTTCCTCTTACACGAAAAAAATGCAGGTACCCAAGACAAAAATTTCATAAAATAAGTATCGTATCACGTGTAACAATGTTATTATACTTGTAATGGTTAATAGGAGGGGTTGCTTTGGAATGGAATTATTGGGTCGGCGTGGCATGGTATGTCATTTAGTGGGAAACCCTTGAAATTGATGTTCATCCGATAGCTGGCGGTTGCTTTTAATTTGCCTGTCATTCATTGATGTTTTTTTTTTCTTTAAAGAGGCCAAAACGAAGGACTTTAGAGACGATGGAAATAAGGGTGTTGGTGTAATGAAACTTTTCATTGAATTTATGCAGCGGCTGTTTGGGAAATTATTGCGAAAAACATCGCGTGCTCTGACATTTAGGTAAACACCAGTCTACACAAATTATATGGAGGTCTGGAGAACAGGCATGTACAACTTTTGACTTTGCCATGAGTAACACCATCGCATCTGGTTGCTTTTTCATTATTTCTAATCATTTCATATTTCTCGACTGTAACTGATGACAGAAAGCCACTAAAATTCAACATTTGGCCACCTGCAAGATTAGTTTATGCTATATAAGTTCCATATCTCACACTATGAATGAAATAGATTGAATAGACTCGGACGAGTTCCAATCTCCAAGGCAAGATACTGTTAATACTTACAAATACTATTTTCAACTCCAAATGCACATGAAAAATCTCATATCTTGGATGTGGAATGCTTCCAATGAAGGAAAAGATGATTTTATAAACAACAATGTGGCACGCAAAACAAATGCGAGATTGTTGCCAAAACCAAAGCAAACAAAATGACTGGCAGGGCTTCACGAGATCTACAAAACTTTGCCAATAATATCGGCAAGCCTGGCGCACCCACTAATAGAAACAATAAAATACTTTGTACTAATTTTAGATTCGAGGTGAAGAATGTTTGTTCATTCAACGTTCCGAGGTGAATTTTTTGACAAAGCTGTATTCGTTGATCATACCACCTTTGCTTCTTTGGACATCAAGTTTCAATCTCTGACACACAGCGTAGTATAAAGGATGTCCCAAAATTCACGCAAAATTTGAACTTCGCGCCATTTGTGAGGTATTGTGTTGCCAACGAAAAAAGAAAAAAAGACAGCGTGACAGCTGACAGTTTAGGGTTATTAAAAATGAAGTACCTACCAAACCATTTTAAAAATAATGGTTTGGCATTAAAAATATGGTCGAAATAGTGATTTAACTTCATCAAATGTGAAGAAATTAAAATTCAAGGAGACTAGATCAATTAGTGACCTTAGACACTCTGGCCGTCCTTCAACAAGTCGTTCATCACAAAACATCGAAGCAGTTCATGACAGTGTTGTTGAAAGTCTAGGAACATCAATTCGGCACCGTGGTCAAGAATTGGATATTTCGAGAAGACTTGCATCTTCAGACATAGAAAGTGCAATTAAACTCAAGAACTGAAGCCTACTGACCACGCACAGCGAAGAGATTATGGAACAACAACAAATGGATCCTGATTTTTCAAACAAAATCATCTTCAGCGATGAGGCTCATTTTCATCTTGATGGCTTTGTTAAAAGCTTGTCAAAATTGTCGAATTTGTAGTTCAGAAAATTCACGAGTGATTATTGAGAAATAAATGCATCCACAACGTGTCACTGTTTGGTGTGGATTTTGGGCTGGAGGCATCATTGGACAATTCTTCTTTGAAAAGGCGGCTGGTCAGGCAATAACAGTTAATGGTGCTCGCTATCGCGACAAGATAATCCAGTTTTTCGTGCCTAAGTGGCAAGATATGGATGTGGACGATATATGCTTTCAATAAGACGGTGCCACATGCGATATAACCCGAGAAACAATTCAATTGCTGCATGAGTCATACCCTGGTCATGTAATTTCCCGTTCTGGTGATTAAAATTAGCCGCCCATCTCATGCGATTTAAGGCTTTTGGACATTTTTCTTTGGGGTTTTTTTTAAGTCTAAGGCTTACGCCAACAAGCCTACGAACACCCACGCCTTGAAGGAGCAAATTGAACGCTGTATCAACGAAATTCAGCCACATTAATGCAAAACGGTCATGGAAAACTTCGACAAAAGAGTGCGTACGCGCCAGCAAAGCCGTGTAGGCCATTTATCCGATATGCTACTCCATACTGTATATTATATGAATCAATAAAACATTTATAATTTTTAATTAAAAATCTATGTTTTCTACCACCACCCTTTACTTGCACTATATCCACAGGTTCTATAATACTTTCTAAAACCTTGGAAACCACTAGTGTTCGAGTGCATATGCTAGCGTATAAGAGTAAAATAAATACAGCGATCCCCCAGCTTTGCTTGTTCCGTACAAATTAAAACATTTCCATTCGATGATTGTAAGTAGAGGCTCTGCTGTCCCATTTTTATTTTTTTTTTTTTAAATTTTACAAATCATGGAGCACTCCCGACTCGACCGAAGTCCATTGTACTACCAGGCAGAACTCCTTTTGGTGTATTGCTTGGAGAAACTTGGATTTTATCCGTTTCTCCTTTATGCCCAGGTGGCTGTGATTGCTGTTCTCTGTCCGGACTCGAACCGGCATAGTTCGGGTCACAAGCGAACACATCACCCACTACACCGTGGCCCCCGCTAAAGGTGCTGCTGTCCCACACTAATTTATATACCATTTCCAGTTGGATGGTTTGTAAATTTCCACAGTGCATGGGAAAATGCTAATAATAAAAGTTTCATCAAAATCGGTTCATATTAGCTACTGGTTATACAAAATAAAAAGTTTTTGTATATCCAAATATTTCAATGTTTCTCATTTGTGCAGTACCTACGTATATGTAATTCCACTCATAACAAATGATGCTCCTGTACTCTGTTGACCACGCACAACAGCATAAAGCTATCCACTGCTGCACTACTACTGGCAGTTAATTTCAGATTTGTTAAGCTCATTTCTCAGTAATAACTGTTTATCATATATTTGTAGCCAGAGCTACCATTAAAGAATTTGGATAAGTCGCAAAAAAGGAAGTACAAAATGTTCTCCTTTTAAGGCCTTGAAATGGAACTTTTCCTAACATTTAGTAGATACGAATCAGCATAGAAATTATTTTCTGTAAACTAAAAATCTAGGTTCAACCGCCTATTAACACGCAACAACTTAGACCAAGTTTTCGTTTGCCTGAAAATGTTCGATCACGAAATTTTGAAATTTGGGAAAAAGGACATGAGGACATGTCTTTTTCAGTTGTAGTGACGTTTAAGTTTTTCCGGGTACAATTTCTGATAAATATTTAATAAAACAAATGGAAAGGCATGCCGTGATTGCATCTTATGTGTAAACCACAGTGATTTCAAATTATCACGCTTTTTGAAAGTCGGCAGATCGTTCGTGCACAAGGTTTGCATCGAATTTGAGACTTTTGGCGGCGATCTTTCACCTGTTTCGAAATGCAAAAAGCATTCAAGACGTTCGAACAGTGCAACAAGTGCAATATCATATTCATCAGGACGCTGGAACATCGATGAGCGTCGTATGAAAATCTCCGATTAAGTCTTATACCATGAGAAGTGGCCAGTTTATGTCGGAGGAAACAAAAAACCAGCGGAAGGTGGCTCCTCAAAAAGTTGAAGCATCCGGAACATCCAGGATCCAGCCATCTTTGGATTTTTCCTGATAAACAAAATTTCGACCAGCACCAGAAGGTCAATAAAAGGAACGACAGATGGATGTGTGCAGAGCCGGCGCGATGATCCTTGAAGTAGTGGACAGTGAGGGTCTTCGACTGAATGCCGGGTACATCGATATTCTAGATGTAGTTGTAAAGCCCTGGATAGATAGTTTGAAGGAAGACCAAACTGAACTTATGTCCATCTAATTCACAAGACTTTAATTAATTAAATTACTTTGTATTGGGCGTAGTTAAACATAAATCTAACACGCATCCGCACAATGCCATCCAAGCTCTAAAGGATCCCAATATTCAACTGATGGTGATCATAAACAGAAACCTTTTAATTCCGGGATGCTTACGTTTTTGGTCACGATTTGAGGTTGTTATCGATGCTGAAACAAATATGGACTACAGAAGTATATGTACGAGATTTGTGTTCCAAATTGCTTTCTTTCCTCAAAAAGCCTCCGCACTGTGTACTTATAAAATCAAATGGTAAATAAAAAAGCCAACCCTTCAATCTATATAATGAAGCGAGTATGTAGGTACATAATAAATAATTCATCATTGCAATTCCTTTAAGCATTTTTTCTTTAAATTCACTATCAAAAAGACTTAGACGCTATTGAATTAATTATGACATTCTTAACGAATTAATTTACCAGAGACCAATCCACTTGATACTAAGTCTCCAGAGAGCAATCTACCAGATACTAATCCACCGTTGCTAAGTCCACCGGAGACCAATCCACCTTTGACAAGTCCACCGGACACTAGTCCATTGGAAATCAATCCACTGTTGATCAGTCCACCGTCGATCAGTCCACCGTTGATTAGTCCACCGGACACCAATCCATTGGAGATCAATCCACCGGACACCAGTCCATTGGAGATCAATCCACCATTAATAAGTCCATTCGAGATCAACCCACCGTTGACTAATCCACTGGAAACTAATCCATTGGAAATCAATCCATTAGATAATAATCCACCGCTAACAGTCAATGGAGTACCAATACGGGTACTCAACGCAATTGGGGCAGTCCCGACAATACCCACAGTTGGTGCTGAAGCAATACTCAAGGATGGAGCAAGTACTCCTGGTTTAGCGAGAGCGGCGGCAACCACGCAGAAGAAGACCAACTAAAAGACAGAATACAAATTATTAAATGAAAAGGAATAAGGAATCCTCTTACGTATTGGAACATGATGATCGTTGAGATGGTTTTTGCTTTGAGGGCTAATGGAATTGTCGTTGAATGCTGAGAAGTGTATGATGCTTAACTCTAAGTTTGTCTCACATTTTATAGGCAAACAGAAATGATTTCCTAGTTTGTGTCGCGAATGAGTGAAAATCAAATTGCGTAGCCACACCAGTCTGTTGAGTGGTGGGATAAATGAACTGTCTGTGCTGTTGCATGTGAAAATGTGGTGAAAGAAGTGGTGGTTACACCCTTCACTTGAAGTTTGTAGTTCTTTCATGCAACGAAGATGTAATAGATACGGGATGAGAGTGTATGACTTTGTGCACTTTGTTTACTTGCTCCAATAAAGAGCGAGTATTGCTTTCGTGGAAAAATTCGACTTGTGATTTTAATCAATCTTGGAATTGCTATCACAGATACCTCAAATATAGTAGTACTTTGCTTGCCAAGCAATTAAAATTTAATAAATATTCATAAGTCAAGGAATCACCCGACTTCCCATTGGAATCAGCAGAAGTTGTAGTCTTGTTGTCACCCGACAAGTTCACAGGGATTGATATTCTGCAATCTTCATTCTAACCCATTTTGAATGCCTCCATATTTTCATGCCGTCTGAGCCTCTCTTTATGATTCTTTGCAAACGCCTTGATTTGGTTGGCTACTGACCTTAGTCCAAGATCAGTAACAGTAGAGAAGATACAAAACGGGTCCCCGAATACTACCTTGAGGCACTCCTGCTTTAATCTATTTACAATCAAAATAATAATCTTTCTGATTAATCCGAAAGTAACAAGGTAAGCCACGATCATAAGTGACTTCATATCGGCCGATATTGCCAAACATTTTCAAAAAATTACTTCTATAAATATTATACAACATTATCGAAGAAAGAAGACTTATAGTAGTTTAGAAACAAACACTCGACAATGGACCAAGTTTACCGTATAACTATTATTATAGAAATAACATTAGAAGAAAAACAAGTCTGTTCTTCATTATTTTTATACATTGCGCAAGGCTTTTGACAAAAGTCTGACATAAGAGTTTAGAATATAAACTACATAGAGTTCTACGTAGACAATATTATAAGATAAGTCTTATATACCAAATAGATTCTTTAGAGTGTGTTATAGAAAAGCGTGGTCTGAACTTTGAAAAATACAAGGGAGTGTTCCACAAGGGAGTGTTCTAGGGCCAACACTATATTTATTACATACCAGTTGTATACCGTATGCCAATGAGCCACATTCAATGACACTGCAATCCTAGAAGTTAATGGATGTGTAGTTAAAGCAACAGAAAATTTACAAAATGCAGTTTACAAGATAGGAGTTTGGACGCATGGATGGTGAATCAAACTAAATGAGTCGAAATGAACTCATATCAATTTTACAAAGAAAAGCATAACGAATTTCAATATCGACAGCTAATACAGGGTGGACCAAAAGTAAAAAATTAATAACTCTTTTATAGATATTTTTGAGTTATTTTTTATTTTTGTTTCCGACATAAGGCTTGGGAGATTTAGGATGGAGCACTACACAATCGCACAGCGAACAAAAATTGTTAAATTATTTTTTGAAAATAGCAAGTCAATAATTTGTACTCAACGTGACTACCGGCAATTTTATGGCATTAGAAATGTTTCAACAGCACCCACTATTCGTGCAGTGGTGGCCAAATTTGAGCAATATGGGAACGTTGGAGATGTGAGGCGTTCGGGCAGACTTCGTTTTGGACGATCGATCGAAAACATCCAGATCGTTAGGGAAAGCATTGCAACCGATCCTGAAACATCGACACGATGACGTAGCACGATTCATCGGATTTTAAGGAAAGATCTGCACCTATACCCTTACAAGATCCAGTTTGTCCAACAGCTCAATCCTGGTGACCCAGAAAAACGTCTGGAGTACTGCAGAACTGTCCCAAATATCGCCGAGAATGACGAAGAATTTTTGGAAAATTTTATGATGACCGACGAGGCACATTTTCATCTGAGCGGGTTTGTGAACAAGCAAAATTGCAGATTTTGGGGCACACAGAATTACAAAAATCTTCATCAACGTCCCTTACACTCACTTCGTGTTACTGTTTGGTGTGGAATAACCTCGCGTAAGATTTATGGGCCATATTTCTTTGAAAATGATGCGGGTGCTACCGTTACGGTAAATGGGTGCCGCTACAGAACAATGCTTCAGGACTTCCTTTTTCCACTTGTGCAAGCGACAACAATACTGAGCTGATTTGGTTTTAGCAAGACGGTCACACCGCTCGTGAGATAATGAACTTGTTGCGCGAACAATTCCCAAATCGCATTATTTCAAAAAACCGTGAATTTAAATTGCCGCCGCGATCGCCTGATCTGTCAGCTCCGGACTTTTTTTATGGGGTTACCTGAAGGAAAAGGTTTACATTCACAAACCACAGACTATACAGGAACTGAAACTCAACAATTGTACAGAAATCGCTCAAATTACACCGGCAACACTTCAAAAAGTCATAGAAAGTGCCATCAAAAGAGCCCATGAGGGCATGCATTCTAATGGTGGATTTTCCATACATAATGCGAAAAATTTCCATGAAATAAACTTTTATTTGTAATTTATTTCATTAGTTTTTATCTTTTCGTTCAAAAGTTATTCCAGATATACTCGTACGAAGAAAAACGACTTTTGGGCCACCCTGTACGGGTGGACGCTAAATTAAATAAAAAAACCTTTCTGGAAGTATAGTAACCAATTACGGGGTTGTGCAAAAAACAGAGCACAGATAATCGAAACATTTCAAAACAAAGTCCTTCGTGGGATAGTTAATGCACCATGATTTATTAGAAAGAAGTGAAAAAAAGAACGCTATTCGTTCGACGAGGTAGAAAACGTCTTAAATTTTCAATCAAATGTTGGTTTCCATGTCGTCCATCGTCTCTGATTTATTGGCGAAGACTAACGACTTCAAATTTCCCCACAGAAAATAATCCAAAGGTGTTAAATCACACGAACTTTGCGGCCATTTCATAGGTCTATTACGCGAAATTATGCGGTTATCTAATGTTTCCTTCAATAAATTGATTATGCTGCACTGTGTGACTTGCTGTGCCGTCTTGTTGAAACTATAGCTCTTCCATATTAATACCGATTCGATTGGAGAACGGAAAAGTCCGTGGATGGATCTGTAGTGCTCTCCATTGACTGTAACCTCCTGCCCGGCATAACTTTTGAAGAAATATGGACCAATGATTCCAGCAGCCCATAGAGCACACCAAACAGTGACTTTTTGTGGATGTAACGGCTGGCGTCTCAATAATGGCTTCTGTATTTTCTTCACTTCAAATGCGCTATTTTGCTTGTTGACGTAGCCATTCAACCAAAAATGAACCTCGTCGCTAAACTAAATTTTGTGGTGAAAATGAGGATTAAGAGCAAAAAAACTCACACGATAGTCAAACCGCTTCAATTTTTGCGAGCTAGATTTTGTAAGCACGTGAACCAAGATCTTCCGCAAAATCTTGCATAAAGTGGATAGACACAGCTTCATTTGCTGTGCACGATGGCGAATTAACTCATTCGGGTCCTCCTCAATTCTACGCTCCACAGCAGCAAAAGTTTCTTCGCTGCGTACTCTACAACGTTTTTGCAGATGAGTATTATCAATTAAAGTATGCGTTACGCGAAAACGATTCATGATTATTCGAATTACTTGCACAGATGGACGATTACGTCGACCGTAAAATGAACCACGATTTTCGAAATAAATTTGCGTAAATTGCAAGCATTATTCTGGCTTGTCTATTCATAGTAAAATGGCAAACCAAACTGAGTACAAATCAGCTGTCAGCTGTCTAATTAGCTGCCGCTGGAAAAGTATTGCCAATTCGAAAAAGAAACCTCTAAAAAACACTCTTAGTAGAAACAACCGATGTCCACCTACAAACGAGTACCTATAAAACAATTTGAGAACATCTGAAACTACGAAAATTCAATATGGCGGTCCAAGCTAGCAAATTAAAAATGGCAGCCAAAATATTGGCTTGGGAGAAAAGATGTTTTCTGCAATTGCAATGCGCTCATCGAATGTCTCCTTTAATGAATTGATTGTGGCGCGCAATGTGTGGCATGTTGCGCCGTCTTGTTGAAACCACATTAATGGCATTCAATTACGAAACTACAAAGTCAGTAATCATGAATCTATAGTGCTCTCCATTGACTGTAACCTCCTACCCGGCATAACTTTTGAAGAAATATGGACCAATGATTCCAGCAGCCCATAGAGCACACCAAACAGTGACTTTTTGTGGATGTAACGGCTGGCGTCTCAATAATGGCTTCTGTATTTTCTTCACTTCAAATGCGCTATTTTGCTTGTTGACGTAGCCATTCAACCAAAAATGAACCTCGTCGCTAAACTAAATTTTGTGGTGAAAATGAGGATTAAGAGCAAAAAAACTCACACGATAGTCAAACGGCTTCAATTCTTGCGAGCTAGATTTTGTAAGCTCGTAAACCAAGATGTTCCGCAAAATCTTGCATAAAGTGGATAGACACAGCTTCATTTGCTGTGCACGATGGCGAATTAACTCATTCGGGTCCTCCTCAATTCTACGCTCCACAGCAGCAAAAGTTTCTTCGCTGCGTACTCTACAACGATTTTGCAGATGAGTATTATCAATTAAAGTATGCGTTACGCGAAAACGATTCATGATTATTCGAATTACTTGCACAGATGGACGATTATGTCGACCGTAAAATGAACCACGATTTTCGAAATAAATTTGCGTAAATTGCAAGCATTATTCTCGCTTGTCTATTCATAGTAAAATGGCAAACCAAACTGAGTACAAATCAGCTATCAGCTGTCTAATTAGCTGCCGCTGGAAAAGTATTGCCAATTCGAAAAAGAAACCTCTAAAAAACACTCTTAGTAGAAACAACCGATGTCCACCTACAAACGAGTACCTATAAAACAATTTGAGAACATCTGAAACTACGAAAATTCAATATGGCGGTCCAAGCTAGCAAATTAAAAATGGCAGCCAAAATATTGGCTGGGGAGAAAAGATGTTTTCTGCAATTGCAATGCGCTCATCGAATGTCTCCTTTAATGAATTGATTGTGGCCCGCAATGTGTGGCATGTGGGTGGCCGTGGTGTAGTGGTAACATCATCGCTTGTCACGCTGTTGATTCACGGTTCGAATCCTGATGTCAAGAATCATCTATTTATTTCGCATGAAATAAATAAAAAAGTCGATCGCTTGCGAAAGCTAAGTCAACTCTACTGTAAAGGCATAACACTGGCAGTAGGGTGGCCATATGGCTAAAATGCAACTTGATCGTGATGATGACATCAGGAGGACGGAAAAAAAATACTGTGAATCATAAGCAACGACAATAATAGCGAAAACAAACAAAATACTCCCCAGTTATCTGGACAGCCACCCTTGGAGTATACAGAAACTTAATACCACCTGAGTTTCAAACTACACCACTCTGTCTTTCTCTCTGTCTCTTCCCCTTCCCACAAAAATGCACGTGTTCTAAAAATTAGTATAAGGGTATTCGTATCCCCTTTAACATGTGCAAATTATAAAAAAAAAAAAAAAAAAAAAATGTTGCGCCGTCTTGTTGAAACCACATTAATGGCATTCAATTACGAAACTACAAAGTCAGTAATCATGAATCTATAGTGCTCTCCATTGACTGTAACCTCCTACCCGGCATAACTTTTGAAGAAATATGGACCAATGATTCCAGCAGCCCATAGAGCACACCAAACAGTGACTTTTTGTGGATGTAACGGCTGGCGTCTCAATAATGGCTTCTGTATTTTCTTCACTTCAAATGCGCTATTTTGCTTGTTGACGTAGCCATTCAACCAAAAATGAACCTCGTCGCTAAACTAAATTTTGTGGTGAAAATGAGGATTAAGAGCAAAAAAACTCACACGATAGTCAAACGGCTTCAATTCTTGTGAGCTAGATTTTGTAAGCTCGTAAACCAAGATGTTCCGCAAAATCTTGCATAAAGTGGATAGACACAGCTTCATTTGCTGTGCACGATGGCGAATTAACTCATTCGGGTCCTCCTCGATGATACGCTCCACAGCAGCAACAGCTTCTTCGCTGCGTACTCTACAACGTTTCTACAGTATTATCAATTAAAGTATGCGTTACGCGAAAACGATTCATGATTATTCGAATTACTTGCACAGATGGACGATTATGTCGACCGTAAAATGAACCACGATTTTCGAAATAAATTTGCGTAAATTGCAAGCATTATTCTCGCTTGTCTATTCATAGTAAAATGGCAAACCAAACTGAGTACAAATCAGCTGTCAGCTGTCTAATTAGCTGCCGCTGGAAAAGTATTGCCAATTCGAAAAAGAAACCTCTAAAAAACACTCTTAGTAGAAACAACCGATGTCCACCTACAAACGAGTACCTATAAAACAATTTGAGAACATCTGAAACTACGAAAATTCAATATGGCGGTCCAAGCTAGCAAATTAAAAATGGCAGCCAAAATATTGGCTTGGGAGAAAAGATGTTTTCTGCAATTGCAATGCGCTCATCGAATGTCTCCTTTAATGAATTGATTGTGGCCCGCAATGTGTGGCATGTGGGTGGCCGTGGTGTAGTGGTAACATCATCGCTTGTCACGCTGTTGATTCACGGTTCGAATCCTGATGTCAAGAATCATCTATTTATTTCGCATGAAATAAATAAAAAAGTCGATCACTTGCGAAAGCTAAGTCAACTCTACTGTAAAGGCATAACACTGGCAGTAGGGTGGCCATATGGCTAAAATGCAACTTGATCGTGATGATGACATCAGGAGGACGGAAAAAAAATACTGTGAATCATAAGCAACGACAATAATAGCGAAAACAAACAAAATACTCCCCAGTTATCTGGACAGCCACCCTTGGAGTATACAGAAACTTAATACCACCTGAGTTTCAAACTACACCACTCTGTCTTTCTCTCTGTCTCTTCCCCTTCCCACAAAAATGCACGTGTTCTAAAAATTAGTATAAGGGTATTCGTATCCCCTTTAACATGTGCAAATTATAAAAAAAAAAAAAAAAAAAAAAATGTTGCGCCGTCTTGTTGAAACCACATTAATGGCATTCAATTACGAAACTACAAAGTCAGTAATCATGAATCTATAGTGCTCTCCATTGACTGTAACCTCCTACCCGGCATAACTTTTGAAGAAATATTGACCAATGATTCCACCAGCTCATAAAGCACACCAAACAGTTGCTTTTGTGGATGTAACGGCTGGCGTCTCAATAATGGCTTGTGGGTATTCTTCACTCCAAATGCGCTAATTTTGCTTGTTGACGTGCAAAAGTCAGCCTCACCGCTGAACAAAATTTTGTGGTGAAAATGAGGATAAGTGTCGCGAACTGATTTTTGCAAGCGATGTTCTAGCGTAAGTCTATTCATAGTGAAATGGCAAACCAAACTAAGTACAAATCAGCTAGCAGCTGTCAAATTGGCTGCCGCTGGAAAAAGCATTGCCAATTCGAAAAACAAACCTCTAAAAAAAACACCCTTTATTTGAATCATAATACCTTCTCCAAAGCGATTTTTTAAAAATACAATAAAAATCATTTGTCGATCTTTCTTTGATTGGTCATGATTCAGGAGGTGTTTTTAGTACGGTCCCATACTAATCTGGGTATTCTAATGCCTCAGTGTCTTTGAAATTTTCAACAACAAAAACAAAATTTTTTAAAAAAAAACAGCAACATTTATTGTATACTTACGAGCTATTATTTA
The DNA here is from genome assembly GCA_963082735.1 of Pocota personata. Taxonomy (NCBI): domain Eukaryota; kingdom Metazoa; phylum Arthropoda; class Insecta; order Diptera; family Syrphidae; genus Pocota; species Pocota personata. Next base: position 37,289,171 of record OY720431.1, read on the forward strand.
AAAGTGTCATATAAGCGAAATAAAAATCGCCCGGAATGGAATTTTTGAATAAATTTTTTTCATCTCCAAAATGTTGGGTGATATTTCAGTTATGGTAAACATACTCGTACACTAACCGGTGACCTATTAGGTTTTACCGAGAGGTACGTATAAAAATACTTCACGTATTGGCTGTTTTTCTTTTCAAATTCAGAAGCTGCAAGGTTATAGTGTACCAAGTTTTTGAAAATTTTGAAAATATTAAAAAAAAAAATCATTTTGAAGATTTTGTTTAAATTTTGAATCTGACGTGCACAGATACCTACACAAATAGGTAATCTAAACCTTGTTAAAACCGCTGGCTTCTCATTGTCAGAATTGATGTACGAGGGCAAGGTGAAAAGTTCTCGGCCTGACGCAGAGATGGCCTTCCAATCAACAAACATTTATGTTTCCTGCCTGGGTGCACTTCTCATTAGTTCGTATGAAAACTTGTTCTCTCAAGTAGTTTCTTTACACAAATTTTTGCAGTAGACGTCTTGCATGTTTTTCGTTAAAATGGATAAACTTGAATATCGTGCGGTGATAAATTTCTTCGTTTTGGATGGGTTATCCCTTAACGAAATTCATCCAAAGTTGACTAAAGTTTACAGAGACTCTGCTCCTTCCATGCCAACCGTTAAAAAGTGGGTAGCTGAATTTAAACGTGGTCGCACGTCCCTCGAAGATGACCCACGTGAAGGACGGCCAAAAACCGCAACCACACCCGAAACCATCACAAAAGTGCCTGATATCGTGTTAGACGATAGGCGAGTGAAGGTGAGTGACATATCTGAGGCTGTGTGTATATCGGAAGAGAGGGTGCGAAATATCTTGTACAAAAACTAAGGGATGCGAAAGCTCTGCGGAAGATGGGTGCCGCATTTGCTGATTGCCGATCAAAAGCAAATGCGCAAACGATTTTCGCGGCAATCTTTGGACCGTTTCAATAGCGATCTGACCAATTTTGTGCGGCGATTTGTCACCATGGATGAGACATGGGTCCAACACTACACGCCAGAAACGAAACAGCAGTCGAAGCAGTGGGTGGAAGACGGTGGTTCAGCGCCAAAGAAAGCGAAGTCGATCGCATCTGCCGGAAACGTCATGGCCAGTGTGTTTTGGGATGCGAAAGGGATCTTGTTAATTGATTACCTTGAGAAGGGCAGAACAAATACAGGCGAATATTACTCCAACCTTCTTGACCAGCTGGATGCCAAAATTCGCGAGAAGAGGCCTGGCTTGAAGAAGAAAAAAATCATCTTCAACAGGACAATGCATCTGTACACAAGTGTGCGTTGGCGATGGGAAAACTGCGGGTTTTGGGGTACGATTTGCTCGGCCATCCCCTCTATTCACCTGATTTGGCACCCTCAGACTTCCATCTGTTCCCAAACTTGAAGAAATTTGTTTCTGGGAAGCGCTTCGCATCCAATGCAGAAGTTGAGAGGGCCGTAGATGAATATTTTCACAGTCTTCCAGACTCTCACTGCCGAGAAGGAATACTGATGTTGGAGAAAAGCTGGACCAAATGCGTTGAAGTCAAGGGAGATTATGTAGAAAAATAAAAAAAAAAATTAACTGAAAATCACAGTCTTTCATTGTCAGGCCGATAACTTTTCACCTTACCCTCGTAACTCTTAAAATTTCAATAAGAGAAGACGTCACTTAAGTCACACAGAATTCTATCTAATGTAAAGTCCACATATCCTTATACCCATCAAATCTCCAAATTTAGGATTTTCTTTGGTAAGCCGCTTCCATTAGTGTTTCTTTATTGTGGATTACCCTCGTTTCCGGTTCTCAACTTCAGTAATATAATCATTTACTTCTAGAATGTCTTGTACCAAAGATGATCCCCTTTCATCGTGCTATTCTTAAAATAGCCTTGCGTTATAAAAATAGCTGAACGCTAATTTTCCATCTACAATTCTATGGCATTATTCATTCTCTGTTCTTTCGGTCTCTTTCGCTCTCGCATTTATTATTGCTACTTTGCCGCGTACATAAATCATGAATTTATATTAAAATTTACCACATTCACTTGATACTGCATCCATAAAATCCCCTTTTATGCGCGCATACACAGAGAACACTCGCATACGAGTAAAGTGTCCTTCAACAGACATTAGTACCGAACAACAGTAGCAGACGGCAGAATACTCGTAAGAAGGAAATTCTCTCATAAAGTATATCACTCATGAATCTGGGTGAATTACGTATTGGTTCATTTGGAATACGAAGGACTCCCAACTTCATCCCTTCAATGCATACTCGTATGAATACGCGACTCGCGAGTATTGCAACACATTTCCTTTGCCTCATTTGTATTCCATTGAGGATATGTGCGGGTTTTAACTGGGATAAGGGAAGCTCCCATTACCGAGGCCTAAAACCGATTTATCTACCCATATTTTGTTACTACTGTTTTCGGTATTTGACGGGTTCAGTGATAACAAATTCTAGGGAATCCAGGGAGGAAACCCCATTTCATTCACAACAAACTGAGTTGCCCAGTCAACCTTCCACTCCCCTATTCTTCGTCTCTCTTTAACTCTTGGCATTCCTCTATAAGTGGAGATGGAAATCGATGAAATGTCTGTGACCTAGTTTCCGAAATAAATTTCATTATTCTTCCTTCTGCACTCATACACACATAGATACACCCTTAGCCGTCGCAGTTTATTTACTGTATACTCGTACCTGCTGCATCCCGAACGGAATCCATGTAACTCAGGATAGATACAGAGATGTTTGTTTCGGAGGTTGCGTATACCCGACGAAACCAAGCCGAACTAGAGGACATTTACAATTCCAGTGACGTCAGTGGGTGACGTCATTGATCCAAAAGAACAAGGATATTGGTTAGTGTTTTACAAGAAGGTTATGCCACTTGCAAGGTTGAATCAGTTCATCTCGTTCTCTCTCTCCAACCCTCCATAAAAGGATACCAATTGGTAAAAGTTCAATTTAGTCAAACTGTGCACCCGGTGTAACCAACTGACCAAGTGAAGGAAATGATTGCCCTAGTTTCTGCTAAGCTGTATAGAGAAGGGCGTACAAAACCACCCCAAACATCTTGCCTTTGGTTTATTTTTAGAACCGTAGTCTCAATGAGAATATCTATTTTTAGAAACACAGAGGGGGATAGGAAAAATTCACATCCTTATCGCTTATCATCGCATCCGTGTTAGTGTTACCTTCTTTACATCCTCTCTCATTCTATCGTATCCACTGCGGCAATGTCCTTGATAGACTTCTTTTGTTTTGCCGCGGGCGCGTCGCAATAGATGTTAGAGAACAGTGTCCTTGCCGAATGGCACGTATCTCAAAAAAGTTGATTTTGTACACTGTTTTTCTGGAAAAAGTTGAAATACCAAAGCAAACGCTCCTAAGAGAGGAAATATTCGATTTGATACTGTTTCCATTTGGCAAAGAGGTTTTCTCGCTTCCAGGAAACGTTTAGAAAGTAAACTAAAAATAAAATTAATTCAGTGTTTTGAGTTCCTCGGAAAGATGACACAATTTTAAAGTATCCTTTGAAGGATAAGTTATTATGTCTCTGTGTCTTTAGCAGTGTAGAATATGATAGACTGGATTGGTTGCATTAAATATTTGCTGAGGGTCATTTCGAATTGGAAGAGTGGATGTTGAGGAATTGTTGGGGAATTTCTGAGAATTTCGTTGTCATGGGGGAGAAATCTGAAATAAACCCGCAAATGTAAAAATATTTATTCGTCTAGACGAAGTGAAGTGTTAGAATTGTTTGAGGTTTTTTGGAATTGACAAATTAAGCAGCTAGGTGTTCAGTTATTTATATTGGTGAAGAGGCATTTTCGTTAGTATCCATTGAAATCTGCAAAATGGTTTCAAACCAAACTTCATAATGAATAGTTTGCGCCTTAAATTGGAAAGTTGTCACTCAAAAAAAAAAATGTGTCTAAAATTTGAGAAACCTAAAATAAATGAAACTTTCTATAGGCCAGACGTTTAGATTTAGCTCTCGACGTCAAACAGGTAGGCATTCGCGCTGGATCCTCCTGCATCGACCGTAAAAGCACCTTACGGATAATAATAGAGAAATATGTTTATATCCCAGAAAAACTCATAACTATTATCAAAGCTACATACGAGGGTAGTAAGTGTCACGTCTTCGATGGTGGTAAAGTAAGGTTTCGGAGGATGCTGATGTCCAAAGTGGAGTATGTCAGGGCTGCATACTGTTACCTCTGTTTGTTCTTGGTAGTCATCAGCGATGTACTCGATGGACTATGACATCTTACCTTAAAAAACATCCACTACGCTTATGATTTTTGCCTACTTTCACATCGGATAATGGACCTTAATCTGATCGCCCAAAATCTAAAAGCTGAGGCAAACAAAGTGGGGCTTAAAATAAACGCAGCCAAATTAAAAGCCCTGATCCCTATAACACCCGCGCTTAAATCACCATTGCCGGACAAGAAGTCGAGATAGTATACAACTTTCTATATCTACGAAATGCAGTGTCGGCTTACCGCTGTGGCACTGAACTAGATGTGTGCAGTAGAATTGGAAAGGCAAAAGCTGCATTGGGAATATTATCTAAATTCTGGGGAAGCAATGCTTTTAGCACAAGAATCAAGCTGCGGCTATTCCGCTCCAACATAGAATCAGTACTATTATATGGGTGCAGTACTTGAAAGGTGGATACCACTAACACACGCAAGCTGCAGACCTTCATAAATAGATGTCTGAGAATCATCTTGAGGACTTTTTTATCCAATCACATCTCCAATGAACAACTTTATCAGGCAACAGGACAAGAACGTGTAGATATAACTATACTAAAGAGAAAGTGGCAGTGGATTGGACACACCCTACAGCGCGAAGACAACTTCATAGTATTCAAGCTCTTTGAGAATTAGTTGGAAGCAGCTCAAACGCGTTGCAGAATTCGAACAAACAAAATGACTAGTAGGCGTTGACGCCTTATGCCCCTCGAGGGATGAAAGGATTTAAGCAATAGGCCAGACGCCAGGGATTAGAATTCAGAAATTCTTCCCCTAAAGCTGAAGATGATCTCAATCGTTTTATTGTAAGTCCGTGAACAGCACATCAATTTTGTCCCTTCCTGCGGAGTGTGCCTTCCGCTCTATCTTGGAAGATCAAATTCTCTTATACAGGTTACTCTACGGATATTTCGGACGGTCAATTTTTAAGCCTAATTGGAGTAAAAAACTAAGTTAGGAGGAATTGATATTTACCTCCCCAATCCTATATTATCGAGCAAAGCGTGTTTTTTGTTCTAAAGTTAAACTTTTTAATGGCATAACTGAAATAAGTGAATGTTGCAGCCTCAGCAGTAGATAAACAAAAAAAGCAGCAAACAGGTGTGTTAGCAGGACCGTCAGCAGCTAATGGGAGGCCAATGCTCCAACCAATACCCTGTGAAGAGTTTAGTCGGTCAGCTTCTTAATTCGGATAAAGATCAGCTCAAGAGATGAAAAGAGTATTCCGCATCGGTTCTAAGCCATTTAGACAACACCGTAATAGTCTTGAACTCGAATGAAGCAAAAAATTCCTTAATACGAACCGGAACTTCTAACTAGACAGAAGTCGCAACTGTGCACAGAGCCCTTAGGAGGATCAAAGCAGTAGGCATTGATGGCAACAACAACAGAACTGCTCTCTTACCAGTAAGGATTCCGTGGGAAAATGAATGTTTTCTAGAAATGTGGAACAATGGGATGATCATCAAAATTGACAGGCCACACATGAATAATCCGAGTTTCACTTTGGTGTGGCAAGGTGTGAAGTCGGTACTTCCTTACGGGTGTAATACTTGGATGGCGAACACCATTGCCACTCGTGAGTTTCATAAATAGGTGCTTACGTATCCCACTGATAATTTGTAGGACGAATCGTATCTCGAACGAATAGCTCCATACCAGAGCGAGCCATGCACCTATAGACTTCAACATTCGAAGAACCAAGTGGCCAAATGTACTATGCAGTGGAATCCACTTACACAATAGCAGTTTATTGATGCAAATAAACGAAAAATATAAACAAATTCAATTTTATTTCTATCCTCATCCTCATCCTCATCCTCATCCTCATCCTCATCCTCATCCTCATCCTCATCCTCATCCTCATCCTCATCCTCATCCTCATCCTCATCCTCATCCTCATCCTCATCCTCATCCTCATCCTCATCCTCATCCTCATCCTCATCCTCATCCTCATCCTCATCCTCATCCTCATCCTCATCCTCATCCTCATCCTCATCCTCATCCTCATCCTCATCCTCATCCTCATCCTCATCCTCATCCTCATCCTCATCCTCATCCTCATCCTCATCCTCATCCTCATCCTCATCCTCATCCTCATCCTCATCCTCATCCTCATCCTCATCCTCATCCTCATCCTCATCCTCATCCTCATCCAATATGGGCAATCCATTGACCCACAACCATAACTCTTAACATTGGGCCGTGTTAATACAAAATTCCAATAGCGCAAGTGGATCATAAAAAATTCTCAAGGATTCTGTACGATGTCCCATCGAATCAGTGTCCCTTAACGCGCCTTGACGTTTCACCTTTTATCCTAGTAGCATTCACCCTACTTTTCCATATCCTGTGTGTGTGATACCAAACCAATGCTTTTGTACATGAAATACGCATTCCACAGTTCACCGACATATCGGTCCATTATCCTTAAAAATGCGTTTCGACACTATTCTACATTAACTCATCCTCCTTCTACGAAATCGGAAATACTGACCAAATCAGAATCTGAATCAAGCCCGCGTACACCAAAAGCAAGGACGAAGTTTACCTACTGCTGCTCTGCTCCTACTGCTGCCTATCTCATGACCCAGTGACCCAATGGTGTTCCAACACCACTTTTACCACCACCCTAATGACGAAGTCTTTGGCCTCCGTTTGGCGTTCTCTGCTCTGTTGTAACATCAGTTGTTACTATAGCATCACGTTCCCATACGTAGAGGAAAGGGGGTGAAAGCATCAAGCAGGATTTATCGAAGGCACATTCCGGCATTATGATGTAAACTGGTGTTTACGTGAAATGCCAAACAGCGCGCTGCGTCCTTCCATTTACATAAAGGCCGCAGAAACCATTTATAAATCATAAATTTGTCAGTCAAATGTGGGTGACACACACACACCCAATGTCCTGTCGAAGGACATTTTAACTGAGTTACTCAATCAATCGCAACTTGATGTTTCAATGACACTCACAGCGTACCGAGTGTGTTTTTAGCCGGGTTTGTGAGGTGTTTGTGTCCTTTTTTTCGGGCCAATTTCAGTAGAAGTGAAGTGATTCGACAGCAAGGAAACATGCAGTGACGTCGGCACTGCTATACGTCATTCATTTGTCGGTACCGATAGTGGGTCAGGGACCGTGAGTAACCTTACTAGTTGTTTGCTTTAGTAGTGTGTTGTTGTGCGTTTAACTGTTATTGCAGTGTAGTGTCTCCTTCATTCACAGTGGGCTTCATGTGCAAGTATATACACATTTAGGGTTTAAATTTAGAACACTGCACCATTGCGCGCGGAAGCTTTGAGCTTTCAATGGATTCGTGTATTACACAGGAAGTGGCCATGAGGCAATCATTGCCCAGAGTTTACAGTGAAAACTGAAGAAGATTACCTTGAACACGAGGTCAGCTGAAATTTTAAAGTTAAAATTGATGTCCTGAAAGGGATACAGGGAATTGAATATGTAACGAGAGACGAAAGACGGCTAAATGTCGAAGAGCAAATTTAAGAAATTAAATTTCCTGTCCTTTGGGATCACGATGATGCATCTGCAGAGACTGGCACTGAATTTTGAAAGGGGAATTTCGCGGGAGTTTATGTATTCTATCCTCGTCGATGTCAACTTTGATATTAGTCGGGTTTTTTTGTAAATATAATCGCTGGTTCAGAAAAATTTAGCATCGCGAACAAGGACAACAGTTTCAGCAGCTTTCGAAATTTCCCCCAGTTACCGATAACTGAGTAGAGTGCATTTCGACTGTCGGGCAACAGATGGCGCGTAAAGGTCACTGATAATAATTATTTTAATTCCACTAATTTTAGATCAATTAAACAAAATGGCACGATGGTAGAAGCACTAATTTTCTTTGAACCCCAATCCGAGACTGTGAAACTTAATTAAACTTTATATAGAGTTACAAAAAAACACTGCTTTTGTGCATACAAAGAAATGTAAGTTTGTTCTTCATTCCTAAAGCCAAAGGCATTCAAGGACAGTCAAAGGAACCATTCAACTTGTCCTAAATCTGTCCCAAAATTCTTAAGACCGAAGCAATAATATCTTTCTATACAGAGGATATTTCCGTGGTTTATAAGAAATGTTATCACAAAATTGGTGTTACAAAGTTTTTCTTAGCAGAAAGTGGGCGTGGCTCCCAAAATTTGTAACCAACGTTCACAGATTCTGACGAAATATTCATAATAAGACTTGACCTTCACCGTAAATAGCTGTGTAGTACGGACGAAATGTAGAGAAACTCAGCATCTACATACTCGTATGTATTTTGTTAAGACAAAATTTTTCAATTTCTAGCACAAATATTGAGAAAAACGAAATTTTTTTTAATAAAAGTGGCTTTGTCCCAAAAAGCTTATATACCAAATTTCATATATATAGCTCATAATTTAAAGCCCAAAAGGTGGTGACATCGGACGAATGGAAAGAAAATAATAGTTTTCTCCTTTCTTCCTCCGGTTTAGCTATGTCCGTTCGTCCGCCCGTTCACTTGTCAGCACTTTTTGGGCCTTAAATTTTGAGCTACGAGTACAAAGACGATATTTGAAATTTAATAGAAATACCTTCTTAGGACCCGAAGCAGTACAAATGTAAAAATGATTGTTATCCGCCCACAGACACGCCCATTTTAAAAAAAAATGAAGTCCTATGAATATTTTTACCTTACTCGTAAAATGAAAAATATCGCCTTAATGTTAACTGTATTCTCTACAATTCGTCCATACATTATATACGCCCATTTTGGGTCTGGTACTTACAAGGCATTATAAAAACGGAACCCTTATAGTGAGACTTACTGTCATTCTATAGCAAGAGATAGCCAACAAAAGACGAAATCTGTCTAGATATTCTCAGGTCATCTGTAAAACAAAGATCATGGGTCCTAAATGACTAACTAATTGGATGTACAAAATGAATTCTGTAGAACTTAATCTTCAATATAAAACCAATCTAAAGACCATGCTGTTTTAATTTAAGTAGAATGATTTGGTTTCCGTTCCTTCCTTCAAAGCACTTGAAATAAATTCAATTCAGTTAGTTTTTGAACCCTTTAAAAGCCAACCTTGCTGAGTAAAAAAAAATAGGTTTACAGTGAAAGTATACAATGTTTTCAAAGAGGTTAGGTATGCAAAAGAGCTCAGCAATGGGCTTAAAGTTGGAAATCAAACTTATTTTGACAATTTTCTAAAACATTTTATGCTATCCGTATGTGACTGTACATGCCAAAAATTGGTCAGATGTTAATTTTCTACAAAATATTGGTATTTCGGTGTTGCATTACGAATTTCAATTTCACCTCGGATCACAGATCGTAGATATAAAGTTTGAAGTAAGACTGTTCAGTCGTTAAGGCTGCAGTCATACAGATAGACCGAATTTATCTACTGGTACCAGTAATACCAGTACTGCTTCATTTCCTGAGGTTAAGGTGAGATATACTCGTATTGAGTATCATTTCCGTTCATCAATAAAGAGAATACCTATTCTAAGCGCAAAAGGTCATAAGATATGACAAACAGCCAAATTTTTAACCCACTTGTACGCACTTGCAGTAGCACCCGTTGGTTATGAATGTAGCTAGCTTTACAAGAGACGAACACAAAAATTACTAGCAGCTGTGCAGTTCCCAGATGGCGTGCAATATTCATCCATAGATTAAAATACTTTTTAATTAATACCGTAAATGAAAATATTTGCGAATCTTTTAAAAAGTATAAAAATGTTTATTTTGAGTTTTCTCTAAATCAGAGATACATACATATATACTCATGGGGACCTTTTTATGAAACTGCTCAAGTCCTAAAAATTGTTTGTACAACAATTTGACGTATGTCTAACAGTATAGCAGACAAATCGAATTTAATGGGGCAGTGTCCCCGATGTTGGAACCTAATCTAATATGGCTTCAATCCTTCCCAGAAAAATGTTCAATAGGTAAAAGAAAACTACATAAAAATCGGCTCAGCTGTTCTCAAATTATATGACAAAATCAAACAGAACATTAAACCACTGGAAACATGTTAAGTGCTTATTCTTAGCTATCTAGTGGTTTAGGTACTAAATATGCTCTCACGGACTTTTCAGACAGAGAAGCACTTTAAATTTAATAATATATAGAGATGAATTTTAGGGCCCTAAGCAAGCACCTAAGTCACCTATGGTATAATGTGCCACTGCTTACACCATTTGTACCCAAATTCACTGATGATATATTCAGGATAAGACTTGACCATCATTTTCGGTTTTTAGAAGAAAACGCCCCCAAAATATGGGCGTGACACCATACTATGTATGGACGAATTGCAGCGAATGACAAAGTTCATACGAAAAAATACAACATACGGGTATTTTGAAAAGTGGAGGAATTTTAAAAATTATTACACTTATACTGCATCAGATTTTAGAAAGCTTGAATATGAAATTTCATCTGTCTGGCTCCACATTTAAGGTCTAAGACCTGGTGCCATACAGATGGACAGACAGACGAAGGGACATGGCATCAACATAACTTTTGATGCTGAGGTCTATTAATATTATTTCTCCATGTTATAAGCTATGTGTCAAAATCAATATACACTATGGGATGGGATATAAAAACCACATTTATGAAAAAGTAGGCGTGTTTGTGGGCGGATTTTAAAAAGTTTTACGCTTATGCTACTTCGGATTCGGAAAAATCTTGTACATGATGATCAGCCTTTGGGCCTTCAATTGACCTATGAAGATGAAAATTAGTACATGACTCCTCTAGCATTATAAGTGTAAACAAATTTTAGCCCGATCACAAACACTCCCATTTTTCAAAAAAGGTGTTTTTTTAATATTTGTACTAGAAACTGAACAATATTGTCTCCACAAAAGAAGACGTTCTCTTCAATTTCTAAAGCCACACCCACTTTCTGGGGAGTTTCTTCAAAAAAAAAATTTAAAAAAAAAATACATACGGTAAGGGTTGTCTTATTGTGGATCTCATCAAAATTTGTGAGCATCCCTTACTATTACTATTTCTAACAAAAAGTCGTAAAACCATTTTTTTTCGATAAAATCTTTTTTCGATCGCGGATATACCTATTCTCTGAGAAGCAAGTTGTCATTGCATTTGCATTAGAAGATGCTTTAGCAGAAAACTGATAGGGTATTATGCGATCCGTTACGGACAGATTGTAGCCTCTCTGTGTGTTTTCTTTTATTATTTGCTAGTCATCTATCCAGTGCTTATCTATACTCATCGATCAGCCTAACCGTCAAGCTGGACCATACACAGTTTTATCCACTACCCGAGGAGAGAATAAATTGCAGGTACATAGTAAAAACATCTCCACCATATGGAACTCCAAATCACGAATGTGGGCGCCCCCCGAGTGTTTTTGTGTGTTTTTCTTCCATATTACGAAATCATCATGGGCAGAATAGGTTATACAGCCATTGAAAAGTAGAATTCATTGTCCGACCATAGTAAAGTTGGTACTTTTCTGAAAGTTCCTGTTACTTGCAACAATTCGAAGGACCTACCGACTCTTAAACTATTTATAGCATTAAGTAGTGTCAAGTAGTGAAAGAGAATCTGAGCACTGAGCAAGTCTTTCTAACCCCGCAACCAATACCTTGACCGGAATTTTCTTTATTCAGCAAGAAAAAAGAAAAGAAAAAATTAGCATCCACAACTACTTCATGCTCCATTTTTGGTACCATCAAGCACATCAAAAATGCTGTCAAGGCTTAAATCTTTTCTTCTTATTTTTAGGACAACACTCATCACACGGCCTACTCAACTGCACAATGAACCTTTTAACACATAAAATGCATCTCATCTGCGAATGAGCACAACCATCATCCGTTGACTATCTGTTCGTGTCCTCAATTCTCAACATGTTGTATTTGAAAGGACATTACAGAGAGGGGTTTCCCTCCAAGAAGCTGCCAGAGAGCACTTCACAACTAGAGCGAGGATACTCTATTCACAATGAGTTTTACTTATTTTTTTATTCTTTGTTTCTGTATTCATACGAGTACTCGTACATCCTTTCCGTTGAATTAGAAAGGATTTCCTTATTGCACTCTGTCAAATGAAACATTTAAAAGACGATGGAGGGAAAATGTGACATTAGAGTCACTTTAATCCTCTTATCTTTCAATAGAATGACAATCTCTTCCTTGGATACTAATACTAGGATATTAATGTATCCGTAACTGCACTGGTTATTCAATTGGATAAAAAATCAATCCATGAGTTTCATCGGTGTCGCTGGAGCTACTTAAAATAAAAATTCAATTTCTTCGCACAAACTGCACCCACACGTAACACTGATTAAACAATTTATCGACTTCGTCCTTGTTATGCAGATTATTTGCATTTAGATAAAAATTGGTGTGGCACGTTGCAGCTGTAGAATTTCTTCCGCTCATACTATTCAATAACTATGTGGAGAATCTATTGGTAGGCAAGAGAAGAGCAATCCCCAGGCGACGATGTGGTTTGCGGTCGTTACAGCAGTGGAATTAACTACAGAGCATGAATTCGAGGAAAATTCTATTTCGGTCCTTAGAGATTGCCAGAGTTCATTGCTCGCTCGCCTATTTTCACGGATATCATTTTATGTAGGAGAACAACGAGGAAGGTGTACTCGTACTATCTACCTGTACATGGTGACAAAAATACACAGGAAAACTTCAAGAAAGTTCATGACATGGCAGAATGATGCTTCAGTCGCTGTTGCAGCGACTTTGAATGACGTGGATACCTGTATCCAGAAGTTTTGCATACGTTGAAGGATAATCTAGTTGCGTAGTTTCAATCATCAAACGCAAGGAAATGCGAATATCATGTGTTTTAGATACTCAAAGTTGAAAGGAGTGAGACAATGTAGACGTTCGATGACAGAGTTTGTGGGTTGTTAGCATAGGTCGGTGGTAGGTACGTAATGACTGCGGCATTATTTCAGTAAGCTTCGCGTCACATTTAAGTAAAACTGTATATAAATGTGTATTCATGGGGAGGATTCATGTTGGAAAACGATTGACAGCCTCTGAATTTCTAGGCTTCCATAAATCCCCTGTACTCGTATGTGTATGAACGTATAAAAGTGGTTGCAATAGCAGGCAAAGTGAAGTTACTAATGTAACTATGTTTACTAGTAGCAGTATCCTTGGAAGGTAATGGATCGGGAAACAAACTCAGATCAAAGAGTCAACTCATTTGACATTCAGTGTGGATGTAAAAGTAAGAAAGATTGAAAGTTTATCATAATTCTAAGGCACACAGATGGAATAAAGTACCAGAAAGTGTTGCGGGACCTGTATAGGAAGGAACCCAACCCATCACAGACCGCACGGCATGTAGAATCATAGCTCAAATATTTGCAACTCCAACTCTTAAGCTACAACCTTTTGCATGTCGAATATTCTTTAGATATTGATTTTGAATTAAATCGACCAAGCTTTAGTCGACAAATAGCCAATTCTCTAAAACTAGCCAATAAGTAAAGTACCCTCTAACAATTTTTGGTTACTCGTACGTAGGTGTTGAAAAATTGTCTCGATCAATATTTTATAAAGCCTAGAGTTGAGTTGGCTCTGCTAATTATGTTATTGATATGGGAACAGAAGTTAAGTTCAGTGTCCGCGATCAGGAATTGAACTAACTAACTGGGGACAGGTTCACTGTTTAAAAAATAAGTCCTTGGCGTCTTGCAATGTTGAGGTTTAAGACGTTCTATCGGCACTAGGTGAGGAAAAGATTTAAGCAGCCTGCAGCAAGTGAGAATCAGTAATACAAGGAATTTGTTTTGAGATCCTCATATCGGCTTCATTGATCGCCAGGTTTGATCCCGTGATAACAAACTCGACATCGTTTAAGGAAGATTAGAGGTCGTAAATGGCTACCCTGAGGTACACCTGAGGTCGCAATGATTGGGTTTGAAACGAAAGATCTGAAAAGGACACTGTCCCTTCTAAATATGAAAGTTTGAGGAGTAGCGAAATTTTGTCAAACACATTGCATATACATTGTCAGTATTTAGTTGTATTCCTTAGTACTTCATTTTGGAAGACTTGGATTTTTTGTAAATTTGTTTGGCATGTAATGGATGCCCACAACTGGTGCCCATAGGTCCATACCGGTTTCAGAACCTGCTTGTATAGCAATAGCTTATTGTAGTTGGACAGGGATGAGTATCTCTCAATAAGCCAATACATTTTTACTGTATCGCATGTTCAACTCATCTCTCTTTTTCTTTACATGCCCTCAGCGTCTAGGGTCATGCCTAGATATTTGGCTGTATTTGAGTATTCTACTACATTGTTGTTTATGTATACTGAAATGTGTGGTACGTTTTTATATGCAAAATTAATATGGACTGACCTTAGGTCATTTAATCTAATCTGCCATTTTTTAGTCCATTTTGAAATACTGTTTATTGCCATTTGAAGCTTTTTTGTTACTATTTCGACAGTTGCTCCCACAGCAAGTACAGCAGTGTCATCTGCAAAAGTTGCTATAGTGGTTTCTCCACTTTCAGGCAGATCGCTAGTGAATAAGAGGTAAAGCACAGGACCCAATACACTGCCTTGTGGTACGCCCGCTTTAATTCCTCTTAATGTTGAGTACTCTGTTTCTTGTTTAATTTTGAAGAATCGATCTGATGTATGTATATGACTCCGGAATTTCCGTATACTGCTTCGGCAATTGCTTTTGTAATTTGTGGATCAATCCTTTGTACCATTGAAAGCTTGTGCTGTATCATATATTATTTTTCACTTCAAATGCTTTTTCGATTTTACGAGTATCTGTGATTCTATGCACCTAATCAATTGTAGAGTGCTTATTTTTAAATCCAAATTGGTGAATTGGGACTAGCGATTTTTCATTAATTATTTGTTGCAGACGTTTTACCAGCATTTTTTCGAATAACTTGGACAACATTGGTAGTATCGCTATTGGGCATAGAAGAATAACCGTCAGATTTCCTTTTAGTTTATAACCGCTATGGGTTAGAAATAAAATCGAATTGCATACTGTCAAGGTATTCAGAGTAAAGCAATTCACACAATGCGGAGAAGTTGATATATGCTAGAAGATAATTTGGAAAGTCAGACTTAGATCTGGAACTTAGATATCCCTGCCATAGTATATTTCGCTTATCCCGAAGTGAGCATAATTCCCATGACATTGAAGGAAACAGTTATAGGCACACAAGTAAAAAGAATCGAAGTTGCTTCATCCGATAGCATATGTTCATCATAACTCAAAAATCGAATGTAAACATAATCGTTAGATCCATTTTCGAATAAATTTCACCTCCAATTGTAAACCCACCGATTCCAGATATAAAGTTTGGAAAAATCCATTTTTGCAGCCCTTATAGGAGCAAGTAAAAAAATTCCAGTTAATAACTGCAATATTCATAAATCGAACAATAGCAGGTGGGGTTTATATGTGCTGGCAATACTCCGACATGTGTCATGGAAATGATTCTTGGAACTCTGCCGCTGGATATTTGCATAAAGAAGACATCGGCATTCATGGCGTTTCCTTTGCAAAAAAATGCTAAATAGCACTGGGGCGGGATCATCTGTTGATACTGGAAATCGTAGGAAATGACAAAAGGGAGTTGAATGTTGCACGGAGAGATGGAGCGAATGTGGGTAATAAAGTGGTATCATAAAACTTCAACTGAGGATGGATAACTTCCGGAGAAGCTGACGGGGGAAATGAATCACAGATGGAGCCCAAGAAGGTATCTTTTCGGGGAACTTAATCTAGCATGTCATCTTATTCCTGAGGATAAAAACTTCAGAGCATCAAGATGTTGGTTCTGCTGCAAGCGCTATGTCCTAATCGGTAGGCTCTACCAAAATATAAGTTCTAACCATGAAACAACGAACGCCCAAATTTAGGTATCATTTAAAGAAAATTAAACTTTTCTCCGCATCTTGGAGAATATGAGGATGATGGCACACATATTCTGTCAATGTAAAAAATTAGCCAGATGAAGAAGAGATATAACAGATTGGAAATTGGCAAGATTAGCCAGATATCCTTCAAGCACATCCTAACGTTGAGAAACTCTGGAGAGATGCAGAGAGTATCTCTGGCTAGGATGACTCGTAGAATGGAAAGGGATTCCCTCAAGAAATACATACTAAAATTTTCAGATCTTTATTCAATTTTTGACTGCACCTAAACTGTTCTTATTTAGTATAGAAGGTAATTTTTTTTACAATTGAAACCATTTGATATCAGCTGGGAATCCAATATACACGAAAGAGTCAAAGAAGCTACATTAGCTCTTTTCTCTTGCAAAAAAAGTTATCGGGAATAAATGAGGTCTGCAACCCCGAACTCACTGGTTCGACATTTCGGTTATAAGACCGATTCTCACGTTGTCTGTTGGACTGCCTTGGATAAAACTATAAACCTCACCAAACTAAGCAAAGTCCAAGGATGAGCTTGTTTGTGTATAAGCGGAGCACTTAGGTCGACTCCATCTGTAGCACTGGATATTCTGTTTCATCTGACACCCCTCGACATTTTTGCCATACAAATGGCGGCTAGTTGTTCGTCTTAAAGCAATCTCACGTTGGTCAAATAAATAATTTGGCTATGACTGCATTTTGAATAATTCCAGAATTCTTATATTACTCCAATTCCAAGATTGTTTGAAAGCATTGTTAAGAATAAACCCTTTTTCGCGGTTAAAAAAATTATTTCCAATAAACAACACGGCTTTGTTCGAGGTAAGTCATGTACACGTACTACTAATTACATATTTGATAGTTTTGAAAGACATTTACAAGTTGATGAACTCTCCACATGTTTTACAAAAGCTAGAGTACATCACACTTGGTGGGTCAATAAGTCCCTGAAAATTAACACAAATTGTGTCGTCACCTTAAATTTTTTTTTTTTTGTCAAGAATCATCTTTCAAAAAACGCACCCAAATTTTCAGACAGATCTGTCAAATAGTTTTGTTGTGGCAGCCATTTTATATAGACGCCTACTAGCATTTTCGTTAAAATGGAAAAAAGTGAATTTCGAGTGCTCATTAAACACTATTTTTTGCGAGAAAAGACTATCGCGCAAACCAAACAAAAGCTTGACAAATATTATGGGGACTCTTCACCATCGATTGGAACCATTCACCACTGGTTTACTCAATTTCGGTGCGGTCGTTCAAGCACAAGTGACGCCGAACATTCTGGTCACCCAATTGAGGTCACCACACCAGAAATGGTCGACAAAATCCATGGTTTGTTAATGGACGATCGGGGAGTGAAAGTGCGCGAGCTTAAAGAGGCCACAGGCCTATCACATGGCTCAGTGATGACATGAAAAAGCTTTCCGCAAGATGGATGCCGCGTTTGCTCACAATCGACAACAAACGCATTCGTTTGAAAACTTCAAAGGTGTGTTTGGTGATGTTCCAGAAAAATTCGGCTGAGTTTTTGCGCCGTTTCGTAACCGTGGATGAAACCTGGATTCACCACAATACACCAGAAACCAAGGAACAGTTAAAACAATGGACTTCTCCTGGTGAATCGAAGCCGAAGAAGTCCAAGGCGGGTTTGTCAGCGAACAAGGTCATGGCGACAGTTTTTTGGGATGCGCGCGGTGTTATTCACATCGATTACCTTGAAAAGGGTAAAATGATCACCGGCGCATATTACGCAGAGCTGCTGGATCGATTCCAAGCCGATTTGAAGCAAAAACGGCCGCATTTGGCGAAGAAAAAGTTCTTTTTCACCAAGTCAACGCACAAGTCCGCAGTCGCAATGGCAAAATTGCATGAGTTAGGATACGAACTCCTCCCTCATTCAACATATTCCTCAGATTTAGCCCCCTGCTACTATTTCTTGTTTCCAAACATGAAGAAATGGCTCGGAGGTAAGAGATTTGAGTCGAATGAAGAGGTCATCGCTGAAACAAACGCTTATTTTGAGGAGCTCGAGAAATCGTATTATTTGAAGGGCATCAAAAAATTGGAGAAACGTTGGATGAAGTGTACTCGTATAGAGCTAAAAGGAGACTATGTTGAAAAATAAAATATTTTTATACCGAAAAGAGTGTTCCTTATTTCATTTTTCAGGGATTTATTGACCCACCCTCGTACGCACGTTTAATGATCTTTGCAGCGAAATTGATTTTAGCCTATCTCGAGTTGAATTTAAGAATCGAGTTTATTCATTGATTTGAGATTAATAGCATACTGTTTATTTGAAGTAGTCTGTGAGATTTAAAATCGGTAGATGATCCTTAGAGCGCAACAAAAAACAGTTGTGTAAAACGATACTGAGAGTATGCATTGAGAGGACGTAGTTTTCTGTATGCTCTGTGATGAAAAAAAAACATGGAGTACATCATACCCAAGTTAAACTTTGATAAAAATTTTGAAATCACCTTCCCTTCCAGGTCTTTCTGTAAGGAAGATGGAATCGTAGAAGATTCCCTTTTACACGGACGGTTCAAAAACTAACGACGGGGTAGGTGAAGGTGTTTTCTCTGATAGGCTAAATCTCAGCCTCTCCTTTCATCTTCCAAATCAGTGTAGCATGTTCCAAGCGGAAATAATGGCGATTGAGGAAGTCTTTCGTCCTTGGAATCGTATTCCCTAAACTCAATAACAGCCATAGATTGCCGATCGTCTCTCATAGAGATGGCAAAGCAGTTTAATATTCACCTTTGTTGGGTGCTAGGGCATAGGGATATCATAGGGAACTGTAATGCTGATGAACTCGCCAGATATGAAACTACCATACCCATACTTCCTACTAATGGTACCTTGGGTGTATCGATTGCTACATGTAAACTCAAATTAAAGTTGGATGCATCCGAAGGAACGAATCTTAGGTTGACGCGTGGTGCAACGAATAAGGCCTAAGCTGGACCTCAAATGCGCTAAGATTCTGATTTCTCTCAACCGACTGCATATCATCGCCACAATAGATGTCCTTACCGGGCACTGTCTAATAGGCAAGCATGCTACAAGGCTTGGCGTTTATTCAAATGATTTCTGTAGAAGAAGAGAAGGAGGAAACTATTCTCCACTTCCTTTGTATATGTCCAGCTCTCTCATAAAAGAAAACTTCACTTATGAACTTTCTATTTCAATGACTTAGGCGATCTTATGCATATAAATACCAGAAGCCTTCTTCACTTCATCAGAAGCTCCAGATTGTTTGATTAAGTATCCAGGGGAAATTTCTCACAATCCATCTGGTATCACAATGGACCTATCCCTTGTATATATGTGTTGGCGTTATTAGCTGGCAGCCACTTCAACCTAACCTACTCTTTCGGGAGTAGCTTTTACAAATATTCAAACTTACAACTCCTAAATTCCGAAATACTGTCTGTTCTTTTTCTTCTCGCAAAAAAACATTCAAATAGAAAGGGTAATTGCTTTTCATTGTTCTACATAACGAGAGTTTGATAAGTTCTCCATTGTTCTCCATTAAACTTTTCCTTACACTGCCTACAATTTTGATCTTCAACCGTTTCCGAGGAAAAAAACTCAAACCCTCTTCCTTGGACATCTCCATAACTGCTAAGTTTACAGATTATAATTGCAGTAAAAAGGGATTGTTTTTCTATGTATTTTTGACTGGCTATCTGAAAAGTGCTCACTTCAATTTAAAAAAGGTAAGTCAGGTCCATATCCAAGACTTTTAAGGACATTTCAAGTCACCAAACCACATATTTTTTTTTAAGTATTTTTCTCAATGAAATGCTAACTCAACAATATGCAATTACATACCGCAAAATTGATCATTTTCATTAGGACATTTATCCAATGAAAATTCTCATTCCATAAACTATTTAACATCCCTCCCTCTCAGAGGACGAATCCTCTCATTCCATTTGACCGAATAATCCTCTCCAATGTCACTTCGAATAGAATATTGACACTTGAAGTGAATAAAATTGCAGCCCTGAGTGCTAGTAGTCTTTTTTTTAATTTTACCCCATCACACAGCCCACATTCATCCACCTATTAAAAATCTAAAATTTATCCTTTTTCACCTCCTGCACTACGAGTATGCTCAACTCCCATCCTTTTTCTCTCACACAATATTCTTCTATAAATAATTAAAAAAAAAAAACACAAAAAGGAATATGACAACGAGAAAAGTAGAATAGAAGCAAAAACGTCCTTGCTCCGATTTTACACAGAATCGGCTAGAAAGGCTTCACCCCGCTTAAGTGGGGAATGGGCGCGATGTATTCACAGAACTTTATGCTGCGCTTCGCTCGATTTCCAACCAATGACGTCATTAGAAATACGAAAAATCTATTTTTAACCCAAATAAAGTTCGCCGAACCCCTGAACTCTCTCTTGCTTTCTCTCTGCATGTGGTTGCATTGTAAAGTACATAGAGCATCCATCCGCACTCAAACTATTGCACTGAACTAGTTTCAAGGATGCAACTATGCGGCAAACGGATGTGTCAATGAACTCGCTCTCTGACGTTACTAGTAGGGTGGTGCATCAAAGATGACTCGAAAATAGTACAACGCATGCACTTAGAAATGGCCGGCATTTTGGCCTGAAACACCGATGCAGTAATGAAGAAGCTCCCAACCACCGAGTGTAGAAGGACACAAATGCCATCAACGGCAATATCGATTGATGGGTTGCTTGATGGGCGGTTATTATATTGCAACGGATGTGTGATGCTGAAGGGGCTTCAACAAGGATTCATTTCGCAAAAGCACATGTTTTGTCGGTGATTTGGGTTAGAGGAAGTCTGTCATAAATTTGTGACTGTGCGACTTTGAAGTGCCACAAGTAAGAGTTGGGTAGAGGTAATTAAAGGATTTTAGGCAAATCGTTTTTATTGTTTGGAAATAAAGAAATTTAAGCGTGTGGTGGAAGTTTGTTAATCACAGGCTTTTAGATCGACGTCACTTGTTACGGTTCAATTGGTGTGTGACGTAGGCACTGGAAATTATGTGCGTGGCGTAGAGTTAAGGACTTTTGTAAGGGGGGATTATACAGCTAGCAGATAATAAAGTAGGCAGAGACTATAAAAAACACCGTCTATGCAAAATGAAAACCGCAGCAAAAGAGGTATTAAAAAGTGATGTAGTGAAATGCAATGGCATCACCATTGCACAAGGCTTTAGCTCTTTATCTTCCTTCAGATTGGATTGCTTCGTAAATTTGTTTTTAATCAGATGACGCAAAATGTCCTTTTATGGTTTGAATTCAGTATAACATGTAAATTTCCCCCGTGCAGGGACTGGATAAGAATATTACTGCTTGTCGTAGAAGGCGGCTAAGAAAATAACATTTAGGCAATTTTTTAAAATATCCAGGTGAGCCTAGCGACACATACAGGGTGGCTGATGAATATTGCTACATTAAGAAACTCAAATAACTTTTTTTTCAGTGTATGGAATTCATTTTTCTTTTATTCATGTTAAAGCTCATTCAATTTTATTAAATATAGCTTAATTAGTTTTAGAAATAATGGAATTTAAATGCCCCCCTGCTCGTTGATGCATGTGCGGCATCTTACCAAAAAGTTGTTCATTACTGCTTGGAGAGTTGAGACAGGAATAGCCGCAATTGTTTCTCGAATGGATTGCTTTAGTTCATTCAAATTTGTTGGTTTTGCTTTGTAGACTTCCTGTTTGCAATAACCCCACAAGAAAAAGTCAGGAGCAGTAAGGTCAGGCGACCTGGGGGGCCAACGGAATGTGGAGTTTCTGGATATCAGCTTATTGGGAAATTTTCGTCGCAATTCTGTCATAACAGGCCGGGCTATGTGAGGAGTTGCACCATCTTGCTGAAACCACACAGAGTTGAAAGAAATTCTCATTCGGCGTAATTCTGGATAGAAAAACTCTCTCAACATGCTCAAGTAATGGTCTCCAGTAACCGTAAAGGTGTGACTGTTTTCTTCGAAGAAGTAGGGCCCGACAATGCAGCGTGATGAAACTGCACACCATACTGTGACACGAAGTGGATGCAATTCCGTCTCATGGAGTATTTGTGGGTTGAAAGCAGTCCGTATTCGACAATTTTGTTTGTTTATGTTGCCGTTTAAATCGAAATGGGCCTCGTCAGACATAAAAAGACAGTTCAACATGTTTCCGTCCTCTTCCACCATTTGAAGTATATTCTGGCAAAATTCCAAGCGAATCGGCAAGTCTGCTGCGTTCAGTTTGTTGACCATTTGAATTTTATATGGGAATAAGTCCAAATCATTGTGCATAATTGACTGCAATGACTGTCTGCTTATACCCATTTGAGCAGATAAGCTTCTTGTCGAAACTCTTGGATTGTTTTGTATGGCAGCAGCTACAGCAGCGATTGTTTCCTCCGTCCGAACTGAAGGGTTTCGATGGTAAGATCTTCTTTCGACTATCCCATGCTCGGCAAAATTGTTAACAAGTCTCATTATGGTCCATCTGCTCGGAGAACCATAACGAAATTCAGCCCCATTAATGCAAAACGGTCATAGAAAATTTCGACAAGAGATTGTGTATGCGGCCTGCAAAACCTTGGAAGCCATTTATCCGATATGGTATTCCATACATATCCTTATACTATATATTTTATGAATCAGTAAAACAGTTACAATTTTCAATTAAAAACCTGTGTTTTCTATCAAAATTACTTCTTGCGTATATTTTGGGACATCGTAATACATAAAGGGTTTTTCAATAGGGATATAACAATTTTGTGTTTTATTGCAATCGCACACTTAAACTTTTTTCATGATCTGTTAATGCCAAGACGTCAGGCAAGGCTTATATTTTTATCATGGTGAAGTTCATGAACGAACAACGTTTGAAAGTTATTAAAAATTACTACAGAAGTTCTGAGTCGGTGGTGGCAACTTTAAGAGCGCATTTCATCGAAAAATCATCTTCAACGATGAAGCTTGACTTAATAGCTTTGGCAATATACAAAATATGCATTATTGGTCAGCAACAAACCCACATGTGCTTCAAGAGACTCCATTGCATCCACAAAAAGTGACCGTGTCGTCTGGCTTTCATGCCGGCGATGTGATTGGACCATATTTTTTCGTCGATGTAAATGATCACCATGTTACGGTCAATTGAAATCGCTATCGTGCCATGTTCGAAGACTATTTTTGGCCAGAATTGGATGGACTTGACATCAGTGATATGTGGTTCTAACAAGATAGTGTCACATGATACACAGCTTGTCAAACAATTGATCTATTGAAGGGGAAGTTCGGTAATTGTGTAATCTCGATAAATAGTCCTGTCGAATGGCCAGCTCGCTCATGCGATTTAACGCCGATGGATTTATTTTGATGGGGTTACGTTAAGTCGTTTGTTTATGCCAATAATCCAACAACGTTAGAGCAGCTCAGGAACAATATCGAACGCGAAATTGCTAACGTTCTAGCCGAGATGTGTAGAAGAGTGGTGGAAAATTGGCTCCAAAGAATCGATGGTTGCAAACGTGCTCGCAGTAGTGATTCCATACTTAAATCTGACATGTGTACTATACCAGAAATAAATTTCAGCCCGATATCTTAATTATTCTGTATTTTATTTAAATACAAAATTGTTATGTCCTTATTGAAATACCCTTTACTTTGTATGAAACAATATACCCTGAATAGGGTATAACAATTTCTGATGAACACTTCGTCATAAAATTGGTTTGTGAAATTGATGAAATTCCCTATTGTGTATTGACTAAACTTGTAACAAAAGTGTTACATAGCGACAATTAAATTTCATTTTAACATATTTTGGAAACAAAGAGGAAGAAACAGATAATAAGGCAAACAAGTTCGTTTGTTAAGTTAGTGTGTTGAGCAGGTGATGAGAGTTTGACATGCAAACCAGCCAAAAAGCTTCGGAATGATGCTTCGATAACAAGCCGAAACCGAAAAAAACACGTCAAGTGCCGCCTGTTTTCTTTGACCATTGTGGTGTTGTTCATTCGGATTTGCTTCCGGAGTAGCAAACAGTAACAAACAACAAACAATATTATCTGATGAGGCATTTCAGAGAGAATGTTAGCCAGAAAAAAACAGACTCGTGGAATAACAATTCTTGGATTTTACACCACTGTTTCCGATTCGACGACGCGTAAAATAACGAACCAAAAGGAAAAAAAAAGGAATCTGCGAATGAGCACCAAAAAAGTTCAATAAATTTCCCACTAAACACTTGTTATCTGGAAAACGTTATAATAATTTATTTTTTCAAGGATGTATGACCTTCATACAAAATTAACAATTAAAGAAACAAAAGAAAATAGATATCACCATCTGCTCTCGACTGCGTCCAAAATCTAAGTGGCCGAGACCATCAACGATTAACCATCAGCAGCCAGAATGCACCCATGCATCCACCCACGCACACAAGCTCAAGCGAGTCATGCAAGCACTGTGTGCATTGAGATTGATTTGTGTGCGGATCGTACGATCGATGCTGGTGCGCATGGATTGGATGAATATGGTCTTGCAGATGAAACATCCGATTGAATGCATGAGTGGTGTGATACATGAGTACAGTGAGTAACAGGTTATCGGAACAATTTAACAATGATTAACAAACAAAGTCAAACAAAGAAATTAAATAACAAAGATAAACAAACAATAGTATTAAACAACCACTATAATGCGCCGTCGCACACATCGACCCTTGTACGTGAATTTCTGTTCAAAAATTCAACGACTGTCATCCTTTTGTTCCTCAAACTCAAATTGAGGGTGGCCGCGGTGTAGTGGTGACATCATCGCTTCTCACGCTACAGGTTCACGGTTCGAATCCTGATGTCAATAATCATCTATTTATTTCGCATGAAATAAATAAAAAGTCGATCAATTGCGAAAGCTTATGTTAACTCTACTGTGAAGGAATAACACTGGCAGTAGGGCGGTCATATGGCTAAAATGCAACTTGATCGTGATAATGACATCAGGAGGACGGAAAAAAATACTGTGAATCATGAGAAACGACAAAAGCAAAAACAATCAACCTCCCCAGTTATCTGGACAGCCACCCTTGGAGTTCACTGAAACTTAATACCAGCTGAGTTTCAAACCAACTATACCAATCTGTCTTTCTCTCTGTCTCTTCCCCTTTCCACAAAAACGCCCGTGTCCCCCCTTTCACACGTGCAAATTATAAAAAAAAAAAAAAAAAAAAAAAAAAAAAAAAAATTACAACTTCGTGATTTACGTTTTAAGTGCATTGAAGCATAAAATAAAATTCGCATTAGGACCTGAAGAACATGCCGGAAAGTGCCCATAAGAAATGTTTAGATGACTGGATAATTCGTTGGCATAAGTGTATCGCCACAAAATAAATTTGGACAATTAAACCAATATTTTGTGTTTTATTGAACAATTTCCGGTATTTTTTTGATACTAAAAAATAATTTAAAATCTAAAATAGTCATCTATATAAAAAAAAATTATAACTAGGATCGGGTCTGTGCGTACATCACGCAAAAACTACTGGACAGATTTTGCCGTTCTGTACCTTAGAGTCTTGGTCATTACTCCAATTAAAATGATTACATGGAGGTTAAGATATGAATGGAAAAAAAATGTATCGGTTCTTGTCCGATCACCAGAATCAAGCTGTGTCGGTTGCGGTTAGTAGTTAATGTTGTTGGCCATGTACACCACGTACTGACGCCATCGTTATCGCTCAACCTTGTTACTACTCTAATTTTAGCAACAACAGGGATTTTGAATTCTTCTTCAGAATGATTGTCCATTCATATCTACAAAAACGTTATACAAACACATTCATTCCACCGACTGCCGATAGCTGATGAAATTATTATTATTTATCTTAAGTACGAGTAGATACATATTTGTACTTGTAACTGACTTTTCCATAATTTCTGCCGCCATCGGCAGTCGGTGGAATGAATGTGTTTGCTGCTGCAGTGACCATAACGTTTTTGTAGATATAATCATTCTTAAGAAGAATTTGAAATCCCCTTCTTGCTAAAATTAGAGTAGTAACAAGGTTGGACGATGCATTTTGCGTCAACAAGCATTCCTGTCTGATTGTTCCATCGCAGATTTTAAATGCCCCAATAGATTTTAACAAATTTTTGTTCAAATGTTTGTTTTTTTTTTTTTATACGTCAATGGATGTGGTAATCATCTAAAGATAATAATAGTTCGGGCTACCAGTACGAGGGCGCCTACGTACTAATCCACACCCTGTACGCTTCTACCACTCTCGCCGCGGGACTGCGGTTAGGTATTACGTCGCGAGGCTGGTTAACAACTGATGCTATATAGTCTGCATTTGCCGTTTCGGCTCTGCTTAGTCTTTCGACTCTTCTCAGCTCGTTCTGCACGCTCGTTATGTAGGTATAGGTCTCCAGACAGTCGTCCTCTGGCTTCGTCATATGACCTATTAGAAGCTGTGAGCTTGGCAGGTTCTTTCTTCCGTCTGCAAAGCGCCTGCAGTAGAACACTGCGTGCTCCGCGTCTTCCTATTCATCTTTACATTCTGGGCATAAGGGCGAGCTATCGTGTCCCAATCTATGGAGATATTCTCGATAGCTGCCGTGCGCGATCAGGAACTGTGTAAGGTAGTGGTGGGGATCAGCTTGTGGGTCCATCTGCCTTTTGCCATGTTATCCCACCTGGCTTGCCACAGTGGTAGATGTTGCTCTTTCTTCTCGTTTTAACCTTCTGGTAACGCTAGTTTCTTGACGGTTCGCGGGTCTCTTAAGGTGGGGATCACACCGGCTATAACAAAGGCTACTTCATCCGAAATTGTACCGCTTGTAGTTATGATACCGCAGAGCCTGTATGCAGATAAGAGCTCAGACCGGGTCAGCATATAGAAGGATTGAGCTAACCACTCTGAATAGCAGGATTCTCCTGGCATATACAGGCCCACCGATGTTTGGCGGCATACGGGAAAGAGCTGTTGTCGTATTACTTCTAAGTATTTTAGTGCCTCTTTAGACTTGATTGTCTGGTTCCCAAGCCGGAAATTTGCGAATTCCACAGTCTTTCGGCTAATTATTAGGACAGCCTTGGTCTTGTGGTTAGCGGACTCGATCTTGGGACTGCTTCATCCGTGGCTAACTCTATCTCGTGGATTTGTTTGTCCACAGTAACCACGGCAATATCGTCAGCAAAGCCAATCACCTTAACTTCTTGTGGCAGCGTTAGTCGCAGGACTCCGTCATACATTATGTTCCATATGCGCATTCTAAGGACTGACCCCTGTGAAACTCCTGCGGAAACATTGTAGTACTTGACGCTGTCGTCGGTCTGGTACCTCAACTTTCTGTTGGTGAAATAGCCATTACTTTGTTCGCCGAGTTGAAGGCATTTTTAACGTCGAGCGTTACTACTGCGCAGTAATTCTCTGTTCCCCTCGCCATCTTCCACTCAGTATTGTTTCAGCTGCTGTATCTACTCTCGCCTTTATGGCATCGACGGTAAAAAGCTATTTTCTAAAGCCGCACTGGTCGTCTGACAGAGATCCTCTATCTTCTGCCACCGCAATCAGTCTACCGTATGTGATTCGTTCTAGGATCTTTACCATAATATTTAGTAGTCATATTGACCGAAGGTTCTACGGTTCGCTTCTTTCCTTTAGGTAGGAAAACCAGATGTTGAAGTTTCCATGGTTCAGGGAAAACCCCCTCCTCAAGACACCTTTGCAGCATTGCCATAAAAAGGTCCGGTCTCTTTTGGGCGGCCGCTAAATTTCAGATGCCATTGGGTCCAGGCGCTTTTTGTCGCCTATCTTCTTCCATGCTTCGTGCAGTTCATCCGGTGTGATTTCCGGGATGTGTTCCATGCTGGTCTCCCTCATGATGGTGCACAGAGTTCCTACTCTGTCTATGGAAGAATAGATGCTCCACTATTATCCTCAGCATTGTTGGCCCTTCAGCTTCTTCATCATCATCCATTGTCTAGATCTCCTTCGCCACAGAGTCGTCTAAAGCGTCTCGCTTTGTTCTCTTTGATAGCCCTCTCAAGGTTGGGTCTCGCTAGCCTGAAGAGCTACCTTTTTGGAACTCTGGTCTACCCCTAGATCGCTGGAATTTGCGTCGGTCTTGGAGACATTTTGCCCTAAGCGTTTTGACTTCGTCGTTCCGCTAGTAACAAGGTTCACCCCTTCTTCTAGGCATTACTGCATCGCACGCTGTAGTGATTGTTTCCGTCAGTTGATGCGATAGGGTGTCTGCTAACCCATAGTGAAGAGCAGAGTTTATCATTTCCTCGAACGCGTCCTTGTCGAAGGATATAAGATCCCACTTCGGTCCTGTTCTGCTTCTCTTTGTCGCCGTTGAATATAATCGCCTGGTGGTTGCTGTGCGTATATTCCTCACTGACCCGCCATTTTGTTTTGCGCAGTCTATGATGGATCCCTCTCCTGTTTTGTGTTTTTTGCACCATTATTCGCCAGACTTATATCAAGTAATGCGAATACTCACATATTCACACATAGATATGTGTCCCACTTAGAAAGTGTCCACTTTTGGGTATAGCTCTCATCGTTTGTTATGTTAATCCCAAATGAGTAGAATAGGGAACCACTTTAAAGGAGGTATCCTAAAGTTTTGTTTTACCCGCAACTTGGCCGAGTTGGATATCTTTTAAATTCAATTTTTCAAACTCAATGGTATGCAATGGAGTTCATCTATCATCCACTTTTTACACTTTGTTCTAAAGCATTTTTTAATAGCAAAATCTACGCAAGCAAGCTAGCGGGTAGCAGCTAGTGGATAATAAAACTATAAAACAGTAACTAACAACAAGCAAACTCAGGACATGCACAGAAAACTTCACCTTTTTAGTTATGTTAGCTCAGATAATCTTGTCACGTAAAAAAAAAAACCTCCCACTAAAAGAGTTCTGTGAAAATTAAATTTTCTTTTCCACGGAAACTTTGTTTTCGCAAAACTTTATTAAATACTGGTTAATCGGATTTAATGCACTCTGTCTATAGACCACGTTAACTTTATTCCATGACTTGTGTAACAAAAAGTTGTGTACTGGCCTTGAAGTTGATTTATTGCGAGGAATTTTGTGAATTGAAATGGTGAAATGAATGCAAATCTCGAAAATGGTTGATTGGTTTTTAATTTTGAAATTCTCTGCAAGATGTGTAGCGAATTCTCAAGAGCGATAAAGAAAAGGCAGAACTTTTTTGCTTTACACTTAGAAGAAATGTTTAAGCCATTCGACGGCCCTTTGATAACGCCCGACTCCCCAGTCACGACATCTGACAACCTTAAAGTAAAAAAAGTTGCATTAATTGTACTGAGGGAAGCGATTAAAAATCTAAACACGAAAAAAACACCGGGTTACGACTTGATAACGGCGCAGGTGGTGAAGGAATTACCGAATAAAGCTCTTATAAAACTACTATATTTGATTAATTCTTCGTTCAGATTGCTCTACGTTCCGAGACAATGGGAAAGTCGCCGAGATTATACTGGTCCCGAAACCAGGCAAACCTCTGAATGAGAAGAAATCATATCGGCTTATCTCTAAAATATTCGAAAAACTACTTTCTAAAGGACTACAACCCGTAATCGACGAAAGACGTCTCATTCCTGACTATCAGTTTAGATTTATAATCAAACATTTTACAATCGTCGAAGTCTACAAAATAACTTACGTGATTGAGAAAACTCTCGAAGAAAAAAAGATTTGTTGTGGTGTATCTCTCGACGTCTCACAAGCTTTCGATAAGGTTTGGCACGAAGGCTTGGAGTATAAATTGCAACTATTTCTGCCACGGCAACTCTTTCTAATCTTACGATCGTACCTCACCGAAAGACTTTGTCGTGTTAAGTACGGGAATGATTACTCTGATTTCAAAGAGATTGCGGCCGGAGTCCCACAAGGTAGTGTCCTTGGCCCACTTCTACATGTACTCTACACCCGTGGTATCCCGCAGGAAAGAAACTGCGTCGTCGCCACGTTTGCGGACGATACGGCGATATTGACAACGGGCGATGCAATGGAAACAGCAACTGAAAAGCTGCAACATGCTATTAATAAAGTCCACACTTGGACAAATTCTTGTCGTATTGTGCTGAACGAAACCAAATGTACTCACGTCAACTTTACCTACAAAAAAGTGGATAGATTACCCATATATTTAAACTCGGCTCAAATACCGTACGCGAACGAAGCAAAATATCTAGGAATGACTCTAGATGTTAAGCTTAAAAGGAAATCGCACATAAAAAAGAAACGCGACGAGCTCGAAGACCGACAAATGTACTGGCTACTCGGAAAATATTCGAAGTTGAGCCTACATAACAAACTGCTTATTTATTAGCCAGTGCTAAAGCCAGTGTGGACGTATGGTCTACAACAATGGGGTTGTACCAGGAAAAGCAATAGAAACATCTTACGAACTTTCGAAAATAAAGTTCTTAGAACGATCGTTAGCGCACCGTGGTATGTAAGTAACGAAGATATTCATCGGGACCTGGGAATTCCCAGCTTCGTCAAAGAGATAAAAACATTTGCTCCTAAACACGAAGATCGTGTTCACGGCCATTGTAACCGTGCCATTGTAACATTCAACTACTTGACGCGAACAATTCAATTCGTCATCTGCAAAGGACAAAACCTTTTAACCTCGCGTCATAGTATATGCCAGTCGTGAAAACTGCAGGAACTTTTATTGGAATTTAACCTATCTAAAGTGCTACATTCATTTCAATTACATACGAACACCTTTTCTAAAAATCACGAGTCTCGTAAGCAAAAATAAAACTGCTGGAGAAGCGTCCGCTTAATTGTAGTATTAATCTGGAAGAGAAATGTTTTTTTAGTGAGTAAAAATCTTACACTACCTTAGAAGATTTTTCACCTGCTCTCGGCAAAAAAAAGGGGTAGATAGCAGTGGCGTGGGGTGAAATTTCAAGAGAGGGAAGCCGAAAAAAGTTGAAGTAAAATGTTTTATTCAAGACTTACCAATTTGGTGCTTATTAGAAACACAGACTTAAGATATGCAATCCAAGCCACCTTTGTTATACTTTAAGTCATTGGAATTTACGTAGACAATGAGCTCATCGCATAAAAAAAGTGGCTTCAAAAGTAGCCGTTCTGGGCAAAGTAATCTATATAAGTTATTGATAACTAGGAGCGTTGTTGAATGTAAAAAC
Organism: Pocota personata; assembly: GCA_963082735.1. Lineage (NCBI taxonomy): Eukaryota > Metazoa > Arthropoda > Insecta > Diptera > Syrphidae > Pocota > Pocota personata. Next base: position 37,320,590 of record OY720431.1, read on the forward strand.
TTTAGCAATTACAATTATGTACTACCTATTTGTACTCTAAAGCTATCCTACGATCCTTTTTTACGAATTCTGCTAAATCTCTTTAATAAAAATTTGAGTTATTTTTAATTTCTAAAGGAAGGTGTTTTTCGATAGATAAAAGTGCCAGGTCTGAGAGTCTTTCTTCTTTTTGGGAATTTCTTAAGTAAATGTGGACTCTTTTTAAAGTCGAAAAAGATCTTTCGACAGAGGCCACAGTCAAAGGAAGGGTTAAAAAGATTTCACACAATGTTAGAGCTTGAGAAAAAGTATCTCTAAGCATTTCTGTATTAAAATGCTTATAAAGTTGAAAAACCTCAAGCTTTTTAAGTGTATAAAACTTTGAGTTCCTTTTATTGAAGTAGTAAAATTAAAAATTCCATGAAATAGGGTAATTAAACAAGATATTTTGTCATCCGGCATTGAATTAGAAAAATATTCATATTTCGATTTGTTTAATAAATCAAAGAAAATATATTAACTAAATGAACTACTCGTATACCTATTCGTAATCTGACTTGTAACATTATCTATAATTGCTACAAAAATTAGGCTATAATTTGTTTTTGAATCAATATTAAGTAGTCGGCGTTTGCGTGGAGGATCTGAGCAGTCACTTACGCTCTCATAGACAAATGAGTTTAAAAATTAAGAATGAATGCATGACTAAAAACCCTCGATCTCTTGCTTCGCAAGCTCTATGTCAGTTTGTTTATTTTGAACTAAACTAAAAAGAATATCTGTTTTTGCAAATATGACCGAAGTAACATGCAATAAAAAACAGAATTCTTTGTCCTGCAGTTTGTACAACAAACTTTCGGACATAACCAGAGTATCGTTATCCCATTATCCTGGTTCACATAAAATCTGTTCAAAAGTTTTTATAATATCTTCTCTGCAATTGAATAAGACGTTCACTGGTATGGTATTGCCATCGAGACTCTGATACCCCGGGCATTTGTCGATGAGCAATTGTCTTTAGCAGATTTGTTCTTTTAGATGATTTATTAAAAAACCTAACGATACTACTAACAAAGCCAACAATTAATTTCAACTCAGGAATGCTTTCTAACGATGGGCATAACGGAATAAAAATAGCCATTGGGCATATATTCCAGATTCTTATTTGGACTCCACCATGGCCACCGGACATTACGGCCGCACTATCGTAGGACTGACCTATTAACTTTTCTTTACAGTTAAAAATATCTAAGACATTTATAATTTTATCGCTCAAAAGACCGACACTTACGTCAAAGAAACCTAGAAATCTTTCTTGTATTCTATTTTCTACTAAATAACGCACTACAATACTAAGCTGTTCTCTGTGGCTCACATCTGGTGTTTCATCGACCATCACAGATACAAATTTTATTGAACTGATTTGATCCTTAATTTCGGATTTGATGACTGCAGCGATACTATGTAATATAAAATATATAATGAGTTTTGGGAACTTGAACTTTGAAATGGTCGTACTTAGCCAAGTATGAAAGGGTTTCAATATAATTACCGCGATTATCTGATCTAGATTTTTCGTCGTGACCACGGAATGCCAGCTCTTGTTTTCTTAGAAGAACTGCAGTGTCTATGAAATGCTTCATTAAATCGCTATTGCGATCAACTTTTCTATTATGAGCCTCGTAAGAATTCCCTAAAGAAGTCTCTATGCGATATTCGCCAAATTCATGCAAATACAAGCAGCTGCGTATATGCTTTTCCGTTTGAATATGTTTTTTGGAAGAATTAATAAAATTGTTTATATCAAAGAAACCTGTGTGACTCCAAACACTAGGAGAATTAGAAAAAAGAAGACAAGGAAAACAAAACATTCTGTTTAATTTACAACTGCCAGTCAGCCAAGGATTCTTTTTGTAAAAAGACTCATGAAAATATTTCTGATACCCATCCTTTCGCGTATAATCAATTTTCATTTCTACTGAACTTGTGGGTTTCTTTTAGAAGAAAATCAGTTAAACAACACTCAAAATTAACTAGAGACATCCTGTCTAAGAATAATAAGAATGTTCAATGGGGCACCCTTCAGTAGATTTATAATTACTTACTTGGTATATAGCTAATAACTATTCACTTAGCTCACTCAGTATTTTATAATAATTTAATAATTTAAAACACTAACTTAACTACCAATATGTAATTGGTAAATTTTTTAAATTTTCTAATAATTAGCAGTCACAAAAATCACAAAAAATTTGCATCAAAATTTTCAATAACCTCAAACCTTAAACGCCGTTCGAACCACTACATCACCCAATAACTCGATTTTCGTCGGCTTATTTTGTTGCCTACAATAAAAAAAACTCCCTCGAACCTCGAACTAAAACCTTTCTCCTCCACCAATGTTCATCCACAAAACCCGAGAAATCTCGGGTTATTTTCCTCATAATCGAATGTATTGTAGCATAATAATAACTACGCTCCCTAAAAGTATGATGCAACAAATTCCGAAGTGTCTTTTCATTCTGGCAGAATTTTGGTTCAAACTGTCCTTTCATTCGAGGTTCGTGTCTGCGGTTTCCACAGTTCATGTCTACGAAAGAGACGGATAATATCACGGATGAGAGGGAATTATAACTGCAAGAATGATTGTCATCTTGGAATTTCTCTTGTTCCAGTGGTCGAAGAATTTGCTAGAAGTTTCTGGCTATCAGAAACTTCTGCTATATAAGGACAGATGGCGATCAAAACGGGGCAGTAGTTTTTAAACTGTGGCGAAGAGATTAGAAAAGTGATAATGGGCGAAGTTGTAATTTTGTGATAAATTGAAAGTTGAGATTTAACAAGAAGAAGTAATTAGTTTGGATTTGTGAACTAAGTAATCGAAAGGAGATAAAGTGATTTGAGAGGACAGAGACCTTGTAAGAAAAGAATTGCGAAGAATAGTATAGTGTGAACCTGGATTGTTCTATAGACTAGAAAATAAAGAAATAATTTCACAGAATATTGTTTTATCTACTCGAGCCGTAGCTCGCATATTACAGTATGTTAGAAATCGCAAATAAACTTCTACTAAATTATATGGCAGAAAGGAATAGAGTTGAAAGTTCGTACTGTGAAGAAATGAATGCATAAGATGGAAAATGAACGGCTTCTCAAAAAAATTCATTGCACACTCTCTCGCTAGAGGAGTTCATACTTGTCTCGGCTATGTGTGCGAGTTTGTGTATGAGTAAAAATGAATAAACAACCGAAGTGTATAAAATTATGAAAAATGGTTTGATGAACAAATAATTGAATGTGATGGTTGTCAAGTGGCAAAATAAAAATATTTGATATTTGAAAAGGGAAGCCAGAAGGAATCGGCTTGTATGGACGCCACGCCACTGGTAGATAGTGAAGAATCATCTCCATACCTGCTTGAGGAATACCAAGTACTGCATTTCGCGTATAAATCTTTGCCACACTTATTGTTTGCAGAATTTTATCGGCTATCAAAGGAACTTGAGCTTTAAAGAGGAATCCACTACTTTTGCTGGTGGTAATTAGAGATATGCTTCATAGGTGCTTTGTCGTAACACCTTCTCTCATATAAGAAAAAAAAGTAAAGCTTCCGCCCTTATTAGGCAAATTTCATTTATTCTTAAAATCCATAAAAAGCCATTTTTGTGCATTTTTTTGCCGATTGTTGCCTTACATCTATCACAGATTGATACCGCTTACATCTATGCATATGAAATGCTGAGATGCTTTGTATATTATCTCAAGAAGTTTCGACAAATGGGGCCACTGCGTTCTTCTCTGATAAATCTATAAATACATTTAGAAAAGCAGAGGGAGAGCTACCACTACTTTTCTTCCGTTTTTCGTTTACAGATTTTCTATAGTCCGTTAGAATTCATATTTATGTTCTACAGATAACCACTCCCATAAATACCAGCTTCCTTTCTTTTCTGCAGTTGATAAGGTCCAACGCGATTCCTTCTTTAGAATGTTGCCTCTTTGGCTTTCAGTTCTATATTGTCAGCTCAGCGGGATAGTTAGGTTTTGTATTTTTTTTTTTTATTGAAAGCTATGTGGTTGAAAATTTCGGTTATTTTGTCCATGATACTGTGTCTGTCAGTGGTCATGGTAGAAGATATTCTACTTAAGTGCGATGAATCTGAAAGTAACTACGAGAGTCAGGATGCTTTTTGTACTGTGAGTGATTTCTATGCACACCGTCGTCGAGAAATCAATGTGGTAAACAACACCAAGGCGAATATGACCAGATTCATGAAGTTCTACGATTCAATGCTGTGGTATCTGCCTTACAATCTGTTTCATAATTTTCCAAATCTCAGGACGTTAGATGTGTCGTTTACGGAAATTTGTTATATTCTACGGAATACATTTGCCTTGGCGAACTACTTATCCTTTCTCAATATGAGTAACAACCATATAACAACCGTTGAGACGTCGATTTTCATTGGAGCTAGCGCGTTAGTTCGGATCGATTTGAGTAGGAATCTGATAACGGAGATTAATGAGTTTACGTTTCGAGGATTGTTTAAAATACACAAGATTTTTTTGTCCTATAATAGAATAAATACACTCCGCAAGGATATCTTTTTAAAAAATCAATATCTGGAGGCAGTTGCTTTAGACAACAATCTGATAGAGAGTCTAGATCCGGAAGTATTTTCCAGACTTCAACGGATTCATGAGGTTAATTTGGCTAACAATCGAAACATTGATTTTGAATGGAAATCAGCTGAAGAATTTTAGTTTGTCAGATAAGAGCATCGTCCTTCGGTTGAATTTGGACAATAATCAGCTGACGTCACTAGTCATCAAATCCATAAAGTCTGTTCAAGCTGAAAACAACAGCATATCTTCGATTACCGCTCTAAATGCCAACTTCTTGGAGAGGCTTATCCTTGGCAAGAATAACTTTACAGACATCTCGAACATCACTAATCTGACAACGATCACGGTGCTCGATTTATCTTACAATAATATAGGCCCACTAAAGATTACGTCTTTTGACAAGCTACGCCGCCTCAAGGAACTCTATCTACGCAGCACTAACATTTCCAAAATCAGCTTTGGCATGTTCTCCAAGCAGACCAGCCTAGAAACACTAGACCTTTCGTTCAACAACATTACGGACTTAGAGCTAAGCATCTCTTTCCCCTACATGTCGAATATGAAGAATTTCTTCATCGATGGGAACAATTTGACTGAAATTCGTGTGAAGTCCACTTTCGCAAAAGCCAGAAACCTCCATTGTGGAGTCCACTCACATTCGAGACATCACCTGCATCAGTACTAAACATGGTGAGGACACTCACATTCAGACTTTGCGAAACACCACCACGCACGGCCATCTGTTGGTTTTAAAAATCCTAATGATTATCCTGATCTGCATTTGTATCGTCGCGATAGTAGTGAAGTATATCAAACGCGAACGAAGGAGCTACACGGGAGAATTCGGGCCAAACGGGAGCATTGTGTTTCGGTCTAATGCGACCATGAACACCGCCATGGAGCACTGACATTTTAATGTAAATTTTATATATAATTAGCTTGTAACAGTTATTAGTCGACGGCTGAAGCTCAAACACATATCGGTCGTGGAACGATCGTACTTAGTATTCTAAGTGGTTAATATATTTTTTTTTTTACATTTTTGTGTTGTGGATTATTTATGGATTAACTGGCATTGGACGCACTCAAGGTGAGAAATTTTTGTTATTAGTTCGTGGGTATATAGTAAGGAAAAATAAAAAATTAATGTTTTTGGGAATTGGTAAATAATTCTTCGATTCGGATAACGTTTGTAATTACAAAGGTCAAGGGATAGATATTTAGGTTTGTTTGTGTTGCTCGAGAGCAGCTGCGTTTGTCTTAGCCTTACATTGCTGTCCAATGTAACTACAATTGCAAAGAGCTACACTTACTTTGATTTTTTTTTTCTTTTTGAAAGCCAGAAAGCAATCTACCTCAATTTCTGAAGGCGTTTGAAGATACATAATTTAGAGATATGATCTGTCTGAGTATTGCACGACTATGGCATGATTCAATCTTTTACAAACTTCAACTTGGGTATAGTTCGCACTGGATCGCTTAAATAATCCCTTTTCAGTTATGGCAACACAATTAGTTTCAAATACGATTGGCACAATTGGCAATTTTAATTCATAGTTTTATTACTTACATTACCATATAATGTAACTACTTGTGTACGTCTGAATATCATATTTTAGGAGCCGTGCACAGAATAATATGAGCTGCTTTTTACGGTTCAAAGATTATTTTTAGATTTAAAAGCGACACGTTTTCTGATACTTTAAGACTTAATAGAAAATAATGTTTAAAAATTAGCCCCTGGCAAGTTCTAGTTAAGCCTCTTCGGATAGTCCTTTAATCCTAATCTTGAAGAGTGGTGTTTTTAGCGAGTAAAATTCTCACACTACCATGAGCACGCACGATCGGCTTATGGTGTGTTTTAGAAGCTTTTCACGAAGTTAATGAAAATCGTTTTTGAGTGCGAATGTTGTGTCCACCAAAAAAACATGTTGCGTTGAAGTTTTGCCTTTTAAATTGCCTACAGGACGTGTGCCGAATTTTCAGAATTGTTTAAACTTGAACAGAATTTTCGAAAACGACCGAGTTTTTTTTTTTTTGAGTGTAAATATGTCGAAAACGGTGCATCATATGAAAACTTACTCATATTACAGTCGAAGTTTTAAATTTTTAAATTCTCTAATATTCTTAAAATACTCGAAAATTGTACGGATAATGTTTCAAAAAGGTCGAATTTAGTTAATAGATACGAGTAGTAAAGGATGGCAGCCAAAATTGTAGACCAACTGGCGCGTGCAAAATATTTCAAAACTTTGGGAACTTGTACTTGATTTTTAAAAATCTTTGACTTTTGCCGGAAGTTAATATAAATTGCTTTTGAGTACGAATATCTTAAAATCTGTGTATGCCGCAGATTGTAATTAATTCTTTTTACTTTTCAAATTCTATACTCAATTTTTAAAATTTTCTAAAATTTAACTTAATTACTGAAAATGACCGACCTGCTAGAATTGTTTTTAAGTAAAGATATTTCGAAAACTGCGCATCGTGCGAAAAACTGATTGCAGTCGAAATTTTCACTTCTCAAAGTTTTCGAAAATTACACGCATAATGTTCCGTAAAGGTCCCTAGTTAATGGTAATCGTTTTCTAGAGCGAACATCTGAAGAAAAATATATTACAGCCGAAATTATAGGCAAAAAAAATTTGTCTTTAAGGTGAATGCAACATTTTCCGAAAAATGTACGGAATTTGTTAAGTTAGTGGAGACCGTTGAGACGAAAACGGTCCGTAGATTTTTAGGCTAAATGTTGCTGTCCTGTTGCTAAGAAGTAATGAACACACTGTTCACTTCAATCTACTTAAAAAAAAAAAATATTTGGCGCAACAGCTCTTTAAGTGCCAGGGCCTAGCTTCTCGCAACCATTCGTGTTGTGTGCGTTATATTTTTCACACGAATGGAAGGGACCTACAGTTTAGTGCCGTATCCGAACGGCAATTTGTTTTGAGAAGCTTTCTTGTGACAACAATACTCTCGGATGTTTGTCAGACGTTCGCGAGAGGTGGGATCGTGAAAAAACTTTTTGGTGTTTTCTGGGATTCGAACTTGGAACCTCTTGCGTAGTGATCCGACACACTAACCACTACGCCACGACGCCCACTGACTTAAAACTGTTTATTACAGCAAAAATCAGTTAATTAGTTATAAAAATAAATACAAGTTAAGCAAATGCGTGTTGCACGAAGAAAACCAAAGTCGAGAAGAATGAATGAAAAGTTGTAATGGCCTAATGACAGCTCGGGTCGCGTTCAACGGTAGTAGTACCTGGTGCATCGCTGATTGCAGCGATGTTGTAGGGAAGAGTTCCCAATTGTAGCGATGTTGTAGGGGAGAGTTACCAATTGTAACTCGTGCGCTACAATACCAAAACCCTGCAAAGTACTAAGTGAAGTTACTTCATATCGTCCAAAAAAACTATTCTGAAACGTCTTCATCCGATCATAGAAGAAAAGACATTAATACCAAACCATCAATATGGTTTTAGAAATGGGTATTCAAGAATAGATCAGGCACACCGAATAACTGATGAAATAGAAATAGCCTTAGAAGAGAAAAAAATATGCTCTACCATCTTTCTTGATGTCACACAGGCTTTTGATAAAGTGTGTGGCACAAAGGATTAATACATAAGCTACAAAAAATATCTGCCAAAACAATACTCAAGTATTCTAGAGTCCTATATAATGCAGAGATCATTTAGAGTAAAGCAAGACGATGAGTAGTCCATATTAAAACATATATAAGCTGGCGTACCTCAAGGTAGTGTATTAGGACTAGTTTTATTCCTTGCACAAACGATCTACCACAAAATGAGGAAACTACTGTCGCCACATTTGCAGACGATACTGCTGTTCTTGCTGTTGGTAAAATCGTGAAGGAAGTAACCGAAAATCAGCAAAGGACAGTAAATGATATATTTGAATGGACCACAACAAATAAAACTAAATGAACTGAAGTCAGTTCATGTTAACTTTACAATTAAAAATATACAACACATACCTGTGTATATAAATAAAAATGTAGTTCTTTATTCGAACTCAGCTAAATACTTAGGTATGACTCTTGAGCTGAAAGGCTCATGTCAAGAAAAAACATGACGAATTAAATATTCGCTATAAAAGAATGTATTGGTTCCTGTATCTCAGTATACAACAAGATACTGCTTTACGAGTATAAGCAAATATTAAAGCCGATATGGACAAATAAGACAATCTTACAAAGTATGTTTTCAAAATAAAGTACTACTTAAGGAACGCTGATCCACACAGAGATCTAACAGTAGCCGGTCGTTTTCTTGTAAAACATTTGAATTATTGAACCGATTTTGGTAAATACTTTTTTGGGCTAAAGAACTTTCTTGAAAAAGCTCGAAATATAGTTTTTTTTCCACTCGCTGAAAGCAGGAAAACCTAATTGGATTAATCCAATGTCCCTAAAAGTTACAATTTTGATGCGAGCCCCGCCACCATACGTCAGGATCACGTGGCGCCACTATCCTAAAAAAAAAAGAAATCTTTTCCATTATTTCACCCAAGTCTGTTGTTCCTGGTCACAGCAGAGTAGTCCCTTATCTAATCTAAATCAAAATTGCCACAAAACAGCACCACAAGGATAGCAAAAAAAAAAACAGAAGTAAAACTTAATTAAAACACTTAAAATGTACAATGACGGGGATTCCGTAAGGTAATTTTGATGACAGGACTTTCTCCGTCTCACAAAGGTCATTGTTACCTACCTACGTCAGACTTAATAAAACAAAATCTATTTTTAGAAGACTTTTAATGCATATGTCCCGACACGCTACACTCCATAGAAAAGGTAATCCTTTGGGAATATACATAAATTATTACAAAGCGAACAGGTACAGGACACAAATGATTTATAGCCACCTCTGAAAATTTCAGTTCACTCAGTTGAGTGACAAAATGGGAGCTACCGTGGTAACTCGTTTATGAATATGAAGGAGAAAATAACAAAAAGTATTGAAATTGGCGGTAATGTTTAGAAAGTAGGTTGAAAGGATATTTCCTTTCTTTTTTGTTTCCTTTCAAAGAGTGGCACGGGAGAACAACAGTTCCATAGGTATTTTCGAAGCTTTTAAAAGTTATGTAGGTACAATGACTTCTTCATAACATATGTTTCATATCCCTGTTATGCCCAATAGGCTTTGTTCGAGAGTGATGGGGTGTTTGATCTCGATTTGTTGTTTGGCAAAGGGAATCGAAAAACACGTGGCTCTGATATATGTATATAAAAGGAGGGCGGGGGATCTCTAAGCCCCCTGTCAGAAGAAGGTATTAATATATAATAAAGAAGAACGTGTGTCAGACTTTTTTTTTGTATTTATTGAGGTTAAAAGCATATCCTGTATTCGATATAACTCTATTGTTGTACCTTTTCAGCTTTAATATTAGTTGAGTCCCGAAGAGTTACCATGTTTTTTTCTCATTTACACTGAAACAGTGAATTGGAATTTAGTTGGTCTGGGAAAGTGAAGAAAAATGTTCCTCTTTTCTTCGGTTGCATTCCTACCGTATTGTGTTTTTCTCCTTTGAAACGGTAAAAAGCTCTTCCGTTCATAGTAAACCAGAGCTTCAATCATCAAATATCCCTAGCCCCCAATTGCGAACTTCAAGTTAGTTGAAGATCCTTTGTGCCAGTGTTCAGAAAAAACTTTAGACTCTACATGAGACAGCCAACCATGTCACAGTCTGTACAGTTTGTGGTTAATTGTTTGTATCGTAGAATTAGAATGGCGTTACAATCCGGCATAGATCTGGGCCTGAACCAACAAAGCATCTCCAGCTAGCTCGATGTTGTACTACTCGCCTCCAATTTGACACATAAAGTTGGTTTGGATTTCTTTTCACCTGTGTGCGCCAACCTAGGTGAGGTTTCCTTTACCGCTCGTCCCTTTAAGATGGATTCAAAGACTTTTCAGACCAGACAGCTAATGTCCATTCTTGCAGTCTAGTATGCTGACCTCGCGGCGACACCTAGGTAAGAACAGTTATGCCAACAATTGAAGCGAATTTATTCAAGTCTTTTCGATAAGCTGACCATTTTCAAAGGCAAGCTAACCCCTGGACTTCTCGAAATGTACAGCAGGTATCCTCAGCCTCAAATAGACGTTAAATAATCTCTCTAAGCTTCTCTCGTTCACCTTTTTCGCCTTACGAGAATAATTCATTTTACACTGCATGCCACTATTACAAGCCTGAGAGGCAGCTTCCTTTGTGACAACCAGTCCACTGGGATCCATCTTAGTACCACTGCGGCAACCTTTTGGGTGACCTCGATTGTTCAATTGACGCCAGTTACTTTCGTTTTAACCATATTCCTTGAAAGAGTGTCCTTTCTTATCAATTCATGGGCCCTCTGTTTTCATAGAGTGAAATAAGGTGCATTGTTACCAGAATCTTTTGAATACAGTTTGCTCTCCGATATTCTATAACCCTTCACCTCATCCTATTCGATTTCCGGAGAATCTCAAGAAAAATTGCTCCTAAGTTCCTTCGGAGACCGCCTTGTTTATTGTTACCAACTTTAGGGAAGGTAATTACCTTTGACGTTTACCAAGAACTTGATAGGTGCTAAAGTTCCATGTACGTCCTTTTTTCTCTCTTGTAAGAAAGCAGTGAGGTCACCATCTGCAGCTGGGAATTTAAGTAGTTGAAAAGTGTTTATAGCTCTGTCCAGCCAGATGTCGTCTTCTAGACCACCCTGGTCTCAGAAAGGAATTTATGTGGAATTTAATTAAGAATGACGAGTGTTGAATAATTAAATAAAAATTTAAATTTAATTTTTATATCTGCATAAATTTGCTGGCGCCAGTATAGCATCGATTGAAAATTCACGCCGGCACAGAAACAGAAATTAGCCCTCCATTTTCATCTGAGCTTCTATGAGACACTTGCACCAACCATTTTTAGCAGCGCTAGTTGCTCATTTATTTAAAAGTTGGAAGTCTTCTGGCTTATTAAATATTCATTAATTTGCTGGTACAAGTAAAATTTACACATCTATGCTTCTAAAGATGTTACGATTTTTTGACAATTCAATTGTTCAGTATAAAAACTTTACTTTCAATAAAATATACCACTATATTCCTCTTCGAATAACATCAAAAGCTGATTTTTACTAGCACATCAATTTACGAGCGCATGGAAAAGTTGAAAGGTTTCCGACTTTTTCTATCTATGCACGCGAAAATAGCACTCGCGCGCCAGTAAAGGCCTATACGTGTATTTATTTTTACTGGCACGATATTAATCACTGGCGCCAGTAAATAAGTACAAATGTTAGCCCGCCTTAAGCAATATTTTACAAAGAGCATTAAATAATCTAAATAAATGCTTGTGCTCTTTGGCTCTATGGGTAAGCACAACTAAAATTGAATTATTTATCTTCAACAACATGAAACTAACATCCTGGACAGGGTTCTTTGTATTTCAAACAGTACAACATATCATATATACATGCAAGATAAATGTAAGATAAGTGGTTCATGTAACAGCTGGCACTTCAACTGGCGCCAGCAAATCATTGTATGTGTAAACCTTGCTGAATACAAACCTGATCTAGCACATTTTTTCATTACAAGCTTAGAGTTCTCAATGCGAGTACTCGTATATGATACACAGACAGATCAAAGATAAAAGAAGGAATAAATCAGCAGTGTTTTAGCCATTCTGGAAGCCTAGATATTTGACATACTCGTACTGCAGAATGATATGTATCTGTTTCAAGACAGCCAAGCAGCCAAACCAGTATCTTCAAAGCCGAAAATAGTTTAACTCTCTTGCCCTGAATTTGAACTTCTGTTCAAATTATTTCGAAATTGAAAAGGAAGATTAATTTTGGGCCAAGATAATGTCTGACCGAAGGTATTACTTTCCCTGAGGTGGTTCATTACGAAGACCCTGAGTGTACGTAATATTGCTGGACTCTCCTTTGTTAACAGTCGAACAGTGGGGCAACGGACTCGGAATAAACTCAAAAAATTAATTGAAAGAGATGAGTATACAAAGTTGTTTTACGTGATGTTGTTGTTTATGCGGTTAAGAAGTTGAGGTTGGTGTTTTTGGCTGTTGTTTCCAATTTCGTCAAGCATTGTTGGCATGTTGAGGTCTTTATGTATGTTCACGTTTGTTCGTAAAATTTTATTTTGAAGTCTTTGGATAATGTCAATACATATTTGTTTTGCTCGTTACACCACAGAGTTGTAAACCGTATGTCCGTATTGGTTTGATGAGTGTTTTATATATCTGAGATAAGGACGCTGAATTCAGAGATCCGAAACCTGAAGCAGCTTATTAAAGAAAATTACAGGAAATCTGTTAATCGGTATTGGGGCAACAAAATTCGGGCTATTAAAGCTTGTAGTCCGAATATGTTCCCACAAGTAAATAAGTTGTTCAGGAGGAAGGATCACAATGATATTCCATGTGTCCGAATCTCCCAGACAACAGAGAACAGACAGACATTACTGACTGCTGGAATAAGTCCGGAAAGTGTTGCATCAAACGACGGTTTTTTCGTGGTCGAGGACCCACAGGTGAGAGTGGATTTGCTGGGCGCTTATTTCGAGGCCGTGTATACGGTGAATAAACCTGTTCACCGTAACCACTACATTGAGAATAGAGTCCTGGTGAATCACATTTATCTACGCACCGAACTTGAGAATTGGCGATCTGAGAATAACGGTTTCACCGTATTCAATGATGAAAACCATGCGAACGTCGTCATCGCCGATAGACGAGACATATCTCACTTGTTCGTGTCGAAAGATGATCTTCTTTGCATCGTCGATTCACTTAAGAATAAAAAGTCGGCGGGAGTGGATAGTATCCCAAACGTCGTATTGAGACATCTACCTCTAGAGGCTGTAGATATTTTTGCAACGCTGTTTAACAATGCGCTGAATAATGCATATTATCTGGCGCATAGGAAAATAGCGGTGGTACACCCCATTGCAAAAAGGGGTAAAGATAGGACGAACCCTGCTAATCTTCGGTCAATTAGTTTGCTTCCGAATGTTAGCAAGGTCTTTGAGAAAGCTGTCAATAGAGCCCTGTTGAAGTGGGTCGAGGACAATAACGTTATTTCGGACAACCAGTTTGGTTTCAGGGCAGGGCATGATACTATTCATGCCGCGTCGAAACTGGTATCCGACATACAGTGGAACAAATGCAAGAACCAGTGCACGGGTGCTTGCCTAGTTGACTTTGAAAAGGCCTTCGACACTGTATGTTTAGAGGGTCTTTTCTATAAGTTGACTATGCTGGTATGCACAAACCCTTGCTATATGTAATTTATAATATGCTTATGGAAAAGAAGTTCGTTGTCAAATGTGACAACGTGATTTCGAGCAGAGTCTTCGACATTAAAAACGGTTTACAGCAGGGGGCGGTGAATTCGCCGATACTGTTTAACATCTACACGAGTGATCTGGTGAGTTCACTCAAGCACGCTATAGCGTATGCTGACGATTTAGTGGCAACAGATCAGGTCCTAAAATCGAGGTCATCAACATCCTTTTGCAGCATGACTTCGATCAATTTAAGGGATATTGCGACGACTGGAAGCTGAAAATCAACTTTCAGAAGTCGGAAACAATCCTGTTTAGAACTCCATTGTCTGGTGCCTCTAGGGGTACCAGAAAAAACTGGAAAAAATTGGCCATTATTGGACAAAACGGACAGCCATTGGCGGTGTGAAGCGTAGTTAGATATCTCGGTATCTGGCTCGACCAGTAGGTATCTATATTTTGACAAACATGTGGATGCTTGTCTTGCCGGGGCCAAGAGGGCTTTTGCTCTGACAAGGAGACTGTTTTACAACGGTCAACTTGCCTCCAGGGTGAAGGTCATATGCTACTTGGCCCTTATAAGGCCAATCATCGCTTATCGTTGTCCATTGCGCCAGTTATATGGAAAAGATTCGGGTTTTGGAGAGACAATGTCTTAGGACTTGTCTCCGGTTGTTCCGAACACCCGAATCCAACTATATAAAATACTACCCCAACAAGGCCCTATACAATAGGGCTCAATTGAACAGGATTGACAATTTCCTTATTAAAGTGATTCGAAGGCACGTTGCAAGGGCGATGGTTAGCGACATTAGTCTGATCTTATTACCCCAATGAAATGTACCTCGAGAGTACGCTCCGGTCTGGCTTCATACCGCCGGAGGCATTTATCCATATCGATGCAAAAGGGCTGGTACAGACGAGGGATGGTATCCCGGTATTGTACCACCGCCACCGCAGTGCGAGAGATAAACGGTTTAATCCTAAAAAAATTTTATTTCTGTGTAGGTTCGCATTCAAACGATTTGTTTTTATACTAACTAGACACCAATATAATGTTATTAGACCCAAAGACCCTGAAAAGTGCAAGAAGAACATGCTATCCGAAAAGAGAAGACATGACTGTAACATATACTTCAGCTGAAGTGACGGTCCAAGCTTTGATGTACCATACTGTGGAACGTTTGATTGTAGCTCAAAAAGAAGTAATATTTACTTTGAAAAATGAGCGATCACGAAATTTGTGTTTGATTTTCTAAGTGGGGCTTTGCTGGTAGTTCTAGCCACAGTTCTTACAAGCAGAAATCTGTAGGAATGGATGCTGCTGATTCAAGTGTGTTCATAAGTTATGTGGTACCCCTCCAATTGGTTCAAGGAGACGGGAATAAAGACCACCGAGTTTAAAGGCGTAATCAGCGAAGCCTTAGCGGAGCAAGCGAGAGTAAGAACACTCACGCGCCGCACTACCCTCGAGGTCAAATACATCGATGAGGTCACTATAATGGCTGACATAATCGATGCAATTAGAACCCAGTTTGGAGTAAACATTTTACCGGCAGACATCTTATCCCGATATCTGAAGACGACGCGCATCATATAGCTGGTAGCAGCAGATGCCCGGTCTTCAAGAGAGCTATCACAAGCAAAATACCATGAAGATACTACAAATAAATCTCAATCACTGTAGAATAGCCCAGGATATCCTGACACAAACGACCAAGGACGAAAGAGGCGACGTTGTAATGATCAGCGAGCCCTATAAATGTCCCGAACAGAACAATAACTGGATCTGTGATAAAGCAAATCAGATGGCAATATGGATATGTGGACCCCATGTCTTCCAAGAAACAAACGACCAAACAGAAGGCTTCGTGCGAAAATAAATGGAATCCTTTTCTATAGCTGCTATGCAAAACCCAGCTTGACGACCAGCGGATATCAACTAATGCTGGACCATCAAACCGCGGATGCGCTCCAGAGAGCCCCAGTGGTTATAGGAGAAGACTTCAACGCGTGGGCCACAGAATGGGGCAGGAGGCTCACCAACACCAGAGGACAGGTCTTATTGGAAACATTTGCTCCCCTAGCGATAGGCATTGCTAATAAGGGCCGGGCAAATACTTACCGGAAGGCTGGAGTAGGCTTCATCATTGACATCACCTTTGCGAGCAATTCCATCCTGAAAAACATAAAGTGGGGGGTCAGTGAGGAATATTCACACAGCGACCATGAGGTGATAATACTGGAAATAAAAGGAAAAAAAAACAGTCCCGCTCCCAAAACTTACTGGCCCAAAATGGAGCTCAGAACAAAAAGACGTAATATGACAAAATCCCAGATCTTCTTTAATCAGGCACTGCCGTCCAATTACACTTGAATATTCCAAAGAATCAGTACAAATTTCTGTATCAGAAAAGCTAACAATAGATGCTCAAATCCAGAGTTTTTCCCATTCAATAGTTAACGTTGAAGAAAAAATTTTTTGAAGTGGTACATAAACTTGTCTTTATAATGATGGATGGAAAGGTTTTTAACGTTTTGACAGATACCGTCTCTTCTCAGCGTTGTTATATCTACGGTGCAAGTTCTAAAGACTTCAATAACATCGAAAAGCTGCTGTTGAAGCCCTACAATCCCAGTGCATTGCAGTTTGGTTTGTCAGTGCTGGACTGTTGGAGTCGAGTTTTAGCTATATGCTTCCAGTAAAAAGATGGCAAGTTTGTAAAGAGGATAAAGATGTTGTAGCATCAAATAGGACTCGAATACAAAAGAAGTTCCGAGATCGAATGGGTCTAATTGTTGGTCAACCTAATCCTGGTTTTGGGAACTCAAATGATGGCAACACTGCTAGGTGATTTTTTAGCAACGCAGATGTGGTTTCTGAAAATCAGATTGAAAAATTGCATATTATATTGGTAGCAATTTCAAGTGCCTATGATATAAATACTGAACAGTTCAGAGTATTCACACTCGATACTGCCAAATACTTTGTCAATATTTATCCTTGGTATTACATGCCTTCAACTGTACATTAGCTATTAATCCATAGTCCAGATGTGATTTCTGCTGCACCAATAGGCCAACTGCCTAAAGAACTGCAGGAAGCCAAGAACAAAGATTGCGAGAGCTTTTCAAGAAAATGTTCCCCCAAAAATTGTAATGAAGATATTTTTAATTTAATGTTCATCAGATTCGCTGACAACAAGCTAGAGACAACTACCTAAAAAACAGCTTAAATTATTTCCATAAGAAGAATTCGATTTAATCATTGCCCCAAGTGTTTTTTGTTCTGAGAACTCCAACTCCAACATTAACGATGAAAGTGAGAGTGATTATTTATCAGATGGATCTGAATTTTAGTTTCATTTTGCAAATATGTATGTAAAAAATTACAGTAAGTGATTCTTACATAAAAAAGTTGTTTTCAGTATACGAGGGTGGGTCAATAAGTTAACACAAATTGTGTCGTCACCTTAAATTTAATTCTTTTTTTCTGTCAAGAATTATCTTTCAAAAGAACGCACCCAAATTTTCAGACAGATCTGTCAAATAGTTTTGTTGTGGCAGCCATTTTATATAGACGCCTACTAGCATTTTCGTTAGAATGGAGGAAAGTGAATTTCGAGTGCTCATTAAACACTATTTTTTGCGAGAAAAAACTATCACGCAAACCAAACAAAAGCTGGACAAATATTATGGGGACTCTTCACCATCGATTGGAACCATTCACCACTGGTTTACTCAATTTCGGTGCGGTCGTTCCAGCACAAGTGACGCCGAACGTTCTGGTCACCCAATTGAGGTCACCACACCAGAAATGGTCGACAAAATCCATGGTTTGTTAATGGACGATCGGGGAGTGAAAGTGCGCGAGCTTAAAGAGGCCACAGGCCTATCACATGGCTCAGTGATGACATGAAAAAGCTTTCCGCAAGATGGATGCCGCGTTTGCTCACAATCGACAACAAACGCATTCGTTTGAAAACTTCAAAGGTGTGTTTGGTGATGTTCCAGAAAAATTCGGCTGAGTTTTTGCGCCGTTTCGTAACCGTGGATGAAACCTGGATTCACCACAATACACCAGAAACCAAGGAACAGTTAAAACAATGGACTTCTCCTGGTGAATCGAAGCCGAAGAAGTCCAAGGCGGGTTTGTCAGCGAACAAGGTCATGGCGAAAGTTTTTTGGGATGCGCGCGGTGTTATTCACATCGATTACCTTGAAAAGGGTAAAACGATCACCGGCGCATATTACGCAGAGCTGCTGGATCGATTCCAAGCCGATTTAAAGCAAAAACGGCCGCATTTGGCGAAGAAAAAGTTCTTTTTTCACCAAGTCAACGCACAAGTCCGCAGTCGCAATGGCAAAATTGCATGAGTTAGGCTACGAACTCCTCCCTCATTCAACATATGCGACCTGCGACTATTTCTTGTTTCCAAACATGAAGAAATGACTCGGAAGTAAGAGATTTGGGTCGAATGAAGAGGTCATCGCTGAAACAAACGCTTATTTAGAGGGGCTCGAGAAATCGTATTATTTGGAGGGCATCAAAAAATTGGAGAAACGTTGGATGAAGTGTAGTCGTATAGAGCTAAAAGGAGACTATGTTGAAAATATTTTTATACCGAAAAGAGTGTTCCTTATTTCATTTTTCAGGGACTTATTGATCCACCCTCTTAGCTATTCCATCTTTGGGGTATCTTGCCCCATTGTGAGTCATACCGGTTACATCTATTCTGGCAATCTAACCAAGTCAGGGTGGGAAAAATTTTATGTTTTCTTCCTCTTTTTCAGGTCTCTTGAATAGGCGGCGACCTGACAGCTATGTATAACTGCCTCAGCACCCCTTAAACCTAACCTAAGAGTTCATCTATCAGCATTTCTTTTTCAAAACTCTAACTCAGTCGGTATTGTAAGCCCTTGTAGGTGTAAGCTTTCAAGTTAACCCACATAAAGTGTGCAAAACAGCTCTGCCTAACTAGAATTTTAGGAGCTATAATCTTAATTTTATATTTTAAGCCCACTCTTTATCAAAAACTATCTCCACTCTCCATAACTGGTACTTGAGACCTAAAAAATGCAACAATCTCTCATACATACTATATTTTGCTAAATTTATTTCTTCCTTTGTCCGAGGGTACCTTTAAGCTTCTCCTTCTTTCATCTACACTTCAGGAACTCGAATACCAAATCCATATAACACCTTTGAAATGTTCTTCTTTTTTTTGCAGAAAATAGTTGTGCAATGACGCAAGAACCAGCAGACCAGTCTGCACCCACATCACGTTGTTTCAACCGACGAACAAATTGAGTGGAAAATAACTTCCGTCATTTGACTTGTGATGCCTTTATCCTAAAAATGTGAATGATGTACCCCACACGAACCCAAGATCACGTTGTACCCCCGTCAGTACTACTGGTAGTATTCTACGAATGAAATATATACCCCACCCACCTTCTAAGCGACGAGAAAAATTCTCTTAAACATTGTATCCGGACATTTTTACTACTAGTTCTTGCTGCACATGATTCACATGGGTAACGTGCTTCAGTACCTGGAAGCAGTTTCTTATTCTTGGCTTTTGTTTGGCTCTTTATCAAAAAATTGTACCAGTTCTACGAGTACCTTATTCATTCCATGGATATTTGATCTCTCTCAACACAATGGGAGTATTTTTTTCTCGGTGATGGACAGTGTCAGAGATATTGCCGAGACGGTCATCATTTCATCGGAAACCTGAGCCTGACAGTGTCCTGCCCTGGCAACAAGATGTTAGTATTTCAATATCCACAAACCAAGGAGATAAAGCTCAACTAACCAAAGAAATTGATGTACGAATGCATCCTAAATGCAACGCCCCACTCGATGTGATAAAGTTTTATTATTTTGAGCCCTAGCTACATCCAATTGAACTTTTTTTGGAGGGTTTGGGTGGCAATTAATTTTCTAAGGATATTCACCTGAAATTTCAGGTGGGAAATATTTAAATAGACGCCATCCCTCCGATGGAGAGTGATGACATATTTTTACCATGGATATATACGTCTTTAAGCCAGTTACAATATTTGTTTCAATTACCAGCCTTTTGTTCTACGGCAGACAATGATTGGAATGGAATTGGAAGATGCTTCGGAATGTTGTTTGGGTTCAATTTTCACTTCATTTTATTTTCAGGCTCGTCTTGACAAGTTGGTAACGAGAAAATTGAATATAACGAGTTGAGAATATTAATAGATTTTATCTAAAAGATATTACCTATCCAGAGCCCACTCAGTTTTTCACTTCAGCCTCATGGGTGTTAAAGTTCAACTACCTTATTGCCCCTGAATTTTTCAATTACATCATCTGTGTATTTGGACATTCGGAGGGGGTTTGAGTTAAGTTTACTTTTAAAAATGAATAGAAAACCACGGGGGAAAACAAGTTCGGTTGAAAAGAAGTACTTGAGTGGGCGATATTCGTAGGCATGTACGAGAACACATCCTTTTTTTAAGAGGGACAACGAATTGAGTTATTTCATTCCTTCGCCAGATGAAGATGGGTAAGAGTAATCATATTATTGAATACATGAACGGAACATACTCGTACAGCAGTCGTAGTAACCTTGAACCTGTCGAACTGATGGTGGAATGCGTACGTACGGGGAAAGTGCGTTAGGTGTGCCGATACTTTGAAAAGTAATCCATGGAACAACAATCATGTGAGAAGGAGTATTTTACGCACTGAAGGATGTAAGTAAAGTGAAAGAAACATCTACATTACTGTACGGCTTCCTAGACTACAGAAGTGTTGAGCTACTGGAGAGTTCTGGTTAAAGCATCAATTCTAATTTCTTTTAGTTGAGAGATTTTATGGCAGATAGACAGAATTGCATGATAAGATGCTGGATATTCATCTAAGAGGAGGGTTCTTGACAATGCTTCCGCTGACACTATCCTTAGTTGTCTATGTAAAGTCAAATTGAATATCATTAGATAGGTGAGTAGAGGAAGATCTCAAGGCAGCGATCTCTTCCTAGTCATATGACACCTTGTGGATGACTTCAATGTTTTTAGCCAGTATTGAGGAAGACTCAGCCATACACTCCTGTAACTAAATAATAAGGTGAGCGGCCTTAACCTAGGACAAGACGTCTTGAACATCGACCACCGCATACGGGATTTTCTATTCATGTAAAAAGATATACAGTAAGGGTATTGGAATCGATTGTTGTATCTACATGCATTTGATGCATATGGTGGTTGCAAGGATATTCTAAAACATGCTTCTATGGTATACTGTAATTTTTTGAGAAGAAATGTTGTTTTTCAAACCTGACCAAGCGGTATACAGAGGAATTGAAGACTATCCTAGAAATCAACCTTCTCACTATAGTTACAGGGAATAGAGGGTTCTAGTCATCGGCACCAGCGCTATTCTTCGATAGATGGTACACTGCAGAATGGACTGGCCCTGGCATCTATTGCGGGATCCTATTTGGTTCAGATTGGCCTTCGATGACTTACACTTGATCAACGTAGGCCAATTGTATTGCTGCTAAGTGTATACGGAAGTTTTACCCCCGAAAGTGATTTTCTATTAAGATGATGGGGAACGTAAAGAATATTTAGAGTAGGAATCAAACATTTTCTTACAATGCATTGGTCGCTTGTGAAATCCGCTCTACCCGCTTGTTAAAAAAATGCTTCATTTCCACAAAAGTTAAATTCTTTTGACCATCGTAAATCATTATATCAACAATGGGTCATCAGATATAACACCCAGTTGAACAATTTAGAAAACTCGTCGATAATTGATTGATTTTTGACTAAAGCCTGCCTCGCGTTTGATCGGAAACTCAACCCGAAAGGCTCTGTATTTCTGATGTAATTCCCGCACTGACAGATCTTTGAACCACTCTCACTAAATACTACACATCCCTTGTCTGATGGACGAAAGCTAAGGAAAATACAACCATCGATAAGCTAACACGGCTTTAAAGACTTACATGTCTTGGTATCACAAGCGCAATGCATACGAGTACATGCCCTACAGAGGCCATCGAGGCTATTATCGGGCTTACAACCCTGCGGTCAGTCTCCGAAAGATGGATGAATGTACTCCTTATGATCAGGTGGATCGCATGCAACTGCTACCCGACTTTCCAGATCTAGAAATACACAGCACGGTTTCCGACTGAGTCAATTCTAAATCGGTCCTTGGTGG
Source organism: Pocota personata (assembly GCA_963082735.1). Taxonomy (NCBI): domain Eukaryota; kingdom Metazoa; phylum Arthropoda; class Insecta; order Diptera; family Syrphidae; genus Pocota; species Pocota personata. Next base: position 37,342,711 of record OY720431.1, read on the forward strand.
ATTGGCGTTAAAGGCAACGATCAATCCATTGGACTCGAGCCTTTTTGTGGGGTCTCTGATTCTGCTTTCAAATAAAGGCTACACACTTAGGAAAGAAACACGTACGAGTACATATTCCACTGGAACAACTTGCAAGGACTCAGACAGACTAATGGAGCCATCCAACCCTCGCACGAAAAAGCTAAAGATGAGCTTCCTTTCTGGTCACTGTCAGCTCAAATACCACCTCAATAAAATGAGCCGCCTCTTTCTAGAAGAGGATGAAACACACACTACTCGTATGTGAGTGTGTGGCTCTGTGTAATATTAGGAGAACCATTTTCCACAAAGAGATTAACTCTCAACGATGTGAGGAACTCCTCCGCAGCAGTAAATCTCGCCTTCATTAGGATAGTGGAATTACTGCTGGCTTATGGTACAATAGATCTTTCTGCTCGCAGTTCCATTACGCCAATAGGCGTAGCCATAAATATTGAAAAAAAAATCACTGAAAATTGCTGTCTCGAACTAATTTAACACTTCATGGTTTTTCAATACAGCTAAAGTGAAATCTTTCCTAATGTTCAGCTTGGGTGTGATGTTGTCAGTTGGAGTCGTTACTACCAAAGAAACGAATTCAAATTATCAGACTAACACCCAGATTCATTGAGTATAACTGCGCTGCAGAGGCAACAGGTACAGGAGCACATTCTAAGCTTCAGTCGGACGTATTCGCAAGGGTGAATACGAGTATATAGCGGGGACCATATTTGTTTGAAGCCCCCATATTGTATTTGCTCCCATAAGGACAAGTATTGGTTTTCTATTTCGAAATTTTGATCAAATTTGACATTACTATTATAGGGAGACTATCTGTCTGTCTGTCTGAATGTTAGACTGCCTTTTTGTCTCTCTGCCTGAGTGTATGTACTGCTACAAATATTTTCTTCAAACTTCCATCTGTTGGATCACAATTCGAGGTGAAATTAGATTTTGAACAGAACATATATATTCTCAAAAACGACTCCAATGATGCGAGTAGCTGTTCCCTATCCTAAAGAGTATGAGGCTTCTTTTGTAGCTTCCCAGTCCAACGCTAGCATTGTGACTTTGGCTCTTGCAGCGAAATATTTTGAACTCGAGTCGGATGTTTGCCTTCCTCTTCCCTCTAGTGGACGATAACAACAGCATTAAAGGTACAAGTCAAAACATTTTTAAGCATTTCTAGTTCCAACTGGAATTTTGAGAGACGGAATTATCTTGTCTAGTGGAGAGTACGACATTATGTCTATCTAAAATAGCCCACTTCATTCTAAGATACTGTAAACATAACGTCGGTTTTAAGTAAAGAGTGACCAGATAACAATGTCAGCAGCTGTCAAAGATACCAATGACATCCAGCTGTATTCAGTAAGGTTTACCATTTCACGATGCATCATTTGACACTTTCCGAACGTGTGGAAATTATTAGAAAATATTATCGAAATTCCGGCTCAGTTGTAAATAGGCAACGTGAATTTCGTCGTGAGGTCGGTATTCATCATGGCTTCAGTATGCAGGCAATTCGTCGCACCGTGGAACAGTTTGAACGTGAGTACACTCTTTTAGACCTTAAGCCACCAACCAGATAGATATCGGTGCAAAGTGAAGAAAACATAGCCGCCGTAGCGGCCAGTATCGAAGAAGACCCGGAAATGTCGATTTAGCGCCGATCAGCTGAATTGGTCATCGCTAGAGAGTCAACCAGGGTTATTTTGCAGTTGAATTTGGGCCTACATCCGTAAAAGAAGCCGGACGACCATAGACAACGCCGTGAGTTCGCTAATTGAGCGCTGGAAATGTTGGCTGGAGATCCGGATTTTGGCCAAAAAATCATCTTCTCAGACGAGGCCAATTTTTGGCTCAGCGACTATGTCAACAAGCATTATTGCCATCATTGGAGCGACGACAATCGACAAGTGTTCTACAAAGCATCAATGCATCCACAAAGATTGACTGTTTGGTGCGGTTTATGGTACCGCAGCATCATCGGACCTTATTTCTTTCGAAATGAGGAAGGAGACACTGTTACCGTCAATGGTTCTCGGAATAGAGCGATGTTAACCGACTTTCTGTGGCCATAGCTCGACAGCATTAATATATACGAGCTGTGGTTCCAACAAGACGGCGCTACATGCCATACAAGCGACGCAATGCTCGAAGTGGTAAAGGAGACTTTATCTCTGAAGTGGCTGAAGTGGCCGCCGCGATCATGCGACTTGCCACCCCTCGATTATTTTCTCTAGGGCTACGTCAAGTCCTTAGTCTACGTTAACAAGCTAACCACTTTGGATGAGCTCGAGGCCAACATTCGACACGCTATTGCAGGAAAAACATGCCCATATTGGACCGAGTCATCAAAAATTAGATCGGCTACTTGAAACACTGCCAGCGAAGTCGAGGATGCCATTTAAATGATGTGCTATTATATAACGTAATGGCATGAATGTAGCTTCAAAATAAAATCAGAATCGATTTGATATCTTACACCGTTGTTACTTTATTTAAATTTCTTTTTCTATCGTTCTTATCTGGTCACCCTATACTAAAAGCAAAACTAGCTTCTTTTTTTGCATTGGGAAGCGAGAATCTCTCCCAGATGAAACTGAGCCCGTATTCTATAAGAGTGTGTGGCTTCTACCCACTAAACTCACCTCCCCTTCTATGCCCTATTCCCTACGGTATCGCCATAAAACATTCCATCGCAGGGGGGATTGACTTAGCTGTCATTCCTGCTTCTGTTGGTCCGGTTGGACTCATAATGATCCTTGCGTTTTCTGCTTCTATGCAGACAACAATGTTTCCAGGTCAGTAGTTTCCTTTCGCCGATGTATCGTGGACACTTGAAGAGCACGCGTTTGGCGTTCTCTGCGCAGTCCATTCAGTCTGAACAGTAAGAGCTATCATCCCGGAAGTATCCCGGAAAAGATATTGCATACTGTCGGACAGTCAGATCGCCATAAAAGCATGAAATTAGGTCAAAAATGTCAAATGTTTTGGCAAGCTAAATAGACTCGGTCAGAACTCTACTGAGTACCAGTTGACGTGGGAGTAGAGGTTAATGAAGCAGCTGATGAAGTAGCAAGAAAGGGATCTGAGACCGCCTTCGTTGGACCAGAACCATTCTGCGGGCTACGATAGCATAAAATACGGGAAAAACTAAGGGGAGAAGAAAATCACAAGAGAGCCAAACTTTGGGAGGAACTCCCGGAGCTAAGGTAGGCCAAAGAACTTGTCGAGAACTAAAACCGGACATCAATTAAGGTCTATATCAACATCAATAAAAACCGGGTCCGCATTCTTACAGGCTTCCTGACGGGTCACTGCAGGCTTTAGGAACAACTCAGGAAACTGGGCTTAGAGCAAAATGGAAACTGCAGATTCTGCGGGGACGTTGAGTAAACCCCAGGGCATCTACTTAAAGAATGTGCAGCATTGATCCACAAAAGAAGGAACTACCTGGATGCCTACCAACTATCAGATACTCCGGTTCATCAATGCAATGAGATTGGAGGAGGTGCGCGAAGTCGAGTATATCAAGCTTCAAGTCGGAGGAGCACAACAGATCTATAAAAGTAGCAGTGCACGTACAGTACACGCAGACGTATGATAAGTGATTCAGTTCAAAATGAGTCAAATCAGTCGATTCCACGCCGTTCACAGGAATTGGGAATCTCTCAGTCCACATTGTGGCGAATTTTGCATAAAGATGCTGGCCTACACCCTTATAAGATCAAATTAACTCAAGAACTGAAGCCTCTTGATCATTTGAAGCGCTGAAACTTCATCTTCAGAGCTGAAGCTCATTTTTAGCTTTGTCAATAATCAAAATATGCATTATTGGCCAGCAACAGCCCCACATATGCTTCAAGAGACTCCATTGCATCCACAAAAAGTGACCGTGTGGTGTGGATTTCATCCCGGAGGTGTGATTGGACCGTATTTTTCGTCGATGAAAATGATCGCCATATTACGGTTAATGGAGTTCGCTATCGTGCCATGTTGGAAGAATATTTTTGGCCAGAATTGGATGAACTTGACATTAGTGATATGTGGTTCCAACAAGTTAATGCCACACAACTTGTCAAACAATTGATCTATTGAAGGGGAAGTTCGGTAATCGTTGTAATCTCGAGAAATGGTCCTGTCAAATGGCCAGCTCACTCATGCGATTTAACACCGGTGGATTTATTTGTATAGGAATACGTTAAGTCGTTTGTTTATGCCAAGAAGCCAACAAAGTTAGAGGAGCTCAGGAACAATGTCGAATCTGAAATTGCCAATGCTCCTGCCGATATGTGTGGAAGAGTGGTGATTCATGTCGTTCATGTTATAAAAGTAGACAAGTTGCATTATCTGTTTGTTCGGGTTTGATTGAACAAATTTACGTGCGTGTTGATTTTTTTACTTCTGAATATGCGAACTTAATTCAAATATATTTTTTTGTTTCTTACATTCCCCCGTATGCAGATAATGCGATTTATAAAGCTCATATGAATAATGTTTATAGTATTGTCAAGAATTTAGTTTATAAATCTTATGCCGTAGTTCTTGGTGATTTCAATTTATCTGATGTTAAATGGAGAACTTCAAGTAGTTGACACTTTGTCGATTATGAATCTTTACCAAGTAAATGAAGTTTCTAACAGCATGGGAAGAATTCTAGATCTAGTGTTTATGAATGCAGAACTTGAGGCTTCTGTGACTGAAGCTGATTTTCCATTATTAAATAATAGCATTTTTCATAATGCATTGCAAATTTCCTTCAATTTGAATATTTTAAATCCATTTAGCTCGGGTAAATATAATGTGAACGTAAAACTTGATTATGTTAAGGCGAACTATATTGCAATAAATAATTATTTAAGCTCAGTTAATTAGCAAAACATTCTTGATAGCCCCAATTTAAATGTAGCTTTTGCTATGTTTAAAAACGTAATTGATTCTACAATATCAACTTTTGTGCCCGTGAAACGTATGAAAAATTTTAATAAACCCATCTGGTTTAACAAAAGTTTGTCTAGATTGAAGAATGTTATGAATAAGATGTGTAAAAAGAGTAAATCTAGTATATCTCTGCGTAGTGAGTTCTGTCAATTAACAAGGGAGTATGAGTTTTTAAAGAAATTCGTATATAGGCAATATATTTGTTCAATCGAGTCCAATATTAAAAACGATTCTAAAAGTTTCTGGAAATTCATAAATACTAAACGTAATTCACTTGGTATACCTTCTACTATGACTTATAACGGAGCCACCAGTGATGACTTAAAGCATATCTGTGATATTGTAATATGCGAGCTACGGCTCGAGTAGATAAAACGATATTCTGTGAGATTATTTCTTTATTTTTCTAGACTATAGAACAATTCAAGTTCACACTATACTATTCTTCGCAAATTCTTTTCTTACAAGGTCTCTTTCTTCTTAAATCACTTTATCTCCTTTCAATTACTTAATTCACAATTCCAAACTAATTACTTCTTCTTGTTTACTCTAAACCTTCAATTTATCACAAAATTACAACTTCGCTTATTATCACTTTTCCGTGCGATTCGAAAACCAACTGCCTTGCCTCGATCGCCATCTGTCCTTATATAGCCACAACAAGAAACTTCTGATGTAATAATTCCAAGATGACAATAATCTCTTGCGGTTTATAATTCTCTCTTAATTCCGTGACGTCGTCTTAGATATTATCCGTCTCTTACCGTGGACACGAACTGTGGACACGAACTGTGGACACGAACCATGGACACGAACTGTGGACACGAACCTCGAATGAAAAGACACTTCGGAATGAAATTATGCTCAAATGAAAAGACACTTCGGAATGTGTTGCATCTTTTGAGGGCGTAGTTATTATGCCACATTATGTTACAATATGTTTGCTTCGTTTTTCAATCAAATTTCGTTAACGAGTTCATAAATTATAGTGCAACATCTCATAGTAAACCCGTAACAAATTTAAGTTTCCTTTCTTTAACTGAAGATGAAATTCTCCTTGATTTGTCGTCTCTCGATTCGAGTGCAATCGTTGCACCTGATAATTTGTCGCCTTTCTTTATAAGAGCCTGTAAACTTAGTCTGGTTCAGCCTTTACAATTTCTATTTAATATGTCTCTGAGGTGTGGTGAATTTTTAGATTGCTGGAAGCACTCATATATAACACAAATCGGGATGCAAAAGAATAATCGATAATTATAGATCTATTGCTAAGTTGCAATTAATACCTAAAATATTTGAAGCCATTGTTAAAAAGAAGTTATATTCTGCGGTGCGCAACCAGATTTCTGAATATCAACATGGTTTTGTAAGCGGTAGGTCAATTTCTACAAATCTAGTAATTTTTATAAACTATTGTCGCCAAAATATGGAAAAACACCTTCAAGTTGACTGTATATATACTGACTTCTCTAAAGCTTTTGACCGGGTGCAACATAACGTTCTTCTTAAAAAGCTTGAATTGTTTGGTTTTCACTCTAGTATCTTGCGTTGGATCAGAAGTTATTTGATTAATCGTAAGCAGTACGTGAAGTTAGGATCTGTGCTGTCTAATGAGATTACTCGGGTGTTCCCCAAGGAAGTCACCTGGGTCCTAATCTCTTTCTGCTTTTCGTCAATGACTTGCCGTCTTGTGTTTCTTATTCCAAATGTCTATTATATGCAGCTGACTTAAAGATTTTTAGGTCTTTAAAATCTGTATCTGATGCTTTGGAACTGCAAAATGATGTTAACCATGTAAATGACTGGTGCAGTTAAAATGGATTGTACTTCAACGTTAACAAATGCTCGGTTATAAGCTTCAAAAGGATAAGATCGCCTATTGTCTGAGTACAGAATTCAAAACTCGGTTCTAAAACGAGTTACTCGTCAAAAAGACTTAGGAGTGATTTTTGATACTGAACTAATTTTTTCATTGCACTTCAATTATATAGTTTGCAAGGCGAATCGTATGTTGGGTTTTCTGTTTCGGAATTCAAAAGATTTTCAAGATCCATATACTCTTAAATCCCTTTACAATTCTTTATATTAGAATACCGCTGCGTAGTCTGGAATCCTTACTACTGCAATGCTAAGAATCGTATTGAAAAATTTCGAAAAAGGTTTATGAAATTTGCTCTTTGCTTTTCGAAAAATGTCCTGGAATGGCAGTTTGCCAACATACACAGCTAGGTGCGCCCTAATTGATCTAAAACCTCTTACTAAGAGAAGAATATACTATTCGGTTCTTTTTGCACATGACATCATAACGGTCCACATTGATTGTCCACTTTTGCTTTCGATGATTAACGTTTATACTCCTTCTCGTATTCTGCGATGTAAGGAGAACAATTTTTTTTATGTTTCTAGACATATACTATGGGGAGAATGATCCTATATCTATGGCTTGCATTAATTACAATATGTATGAGAATGTGATTGATTTTAATGTAAACAGAAGAATTTTTTCCTAAATATTATAACTATAACTTCTTTTTATATTATGAATTATTGTATATGTATGAGTAGTCTAGAATAAGTTTATACACTTGTAAGATGAATGAATAAATTAATAAATAAATTGGATCCAAAGAAACGATTGCTGCAAACGCGCTCTCAGAGGTCATATGAACGAGATCGAATTTCATACTTAAATTCGTCATGTGTACTACACCAATAATAAACTCCAGCTCGATATCTTAATTATTTTGTATTTTATTTGAATACAAAATTGTTATGTTCTTATTGAAAAACCCTGTATAATATCATATCTCCGATGAAATTTTACAATACCTGCAGTTACCATCCAGGACTATATTTCACAGACATAATTTAACACCATCGTTTGCCCGATCCACAAGAAAGGAGACCCTCTAAACTGCGCCAACTATAGAGGCATCAGTCTCCTGAACATTGCGTATAAGGTCATGGCTGCTGTACTGTGTGAGCGCCTGAAACCATTCGTCAACGATCTGATAGGTCCCTATCAGTGCGGTTTTAGGCCCGGTAAGTCCACGACCGATCAAATATTCACACTACGGCAGATCCTGGAGAAAACCCAAGAAGTCCAGATCGATACTCATAATCTTTTTATCGATTTTAAGGCCGCATATGACAGCATTTATAGAGACGAGCTATACAGAGCCATGTCTAGTTTTGGCATCCCTGCCAAACTTGTCAGATTGTGCAGAAAGACGATGGAGAACGCTCGCTGCTCCATAAAGGTTGGAAACAATCTCACCGAGACCTTTGATGTCAAAAAAGGATTTAGACAAGGTGACGCGCTGTCATGTGACTTCTTCAACATCATTCTTGAGAAAATTGTGCGAAACTCACAAGCCAACACCATGGGCATAATTTTACAAAAGTCTGTACAACTTCTTGCATACGCTGATGACATTGACATTATTGGCAGAACACAGCGAGCTGTCACTGGTGCGTTTGCAAGTATTAGTGCAGAAGCGGCAGAAATGGGTTTGGTGGTGAATGAGGGTAAAACAAAATATATGCTGTCAACAAGAAGGGACACACAACATCGACGAATCGGACAGAACGTCACGATAGACAGCTACAATTTTGAGGTAGTTAAGGACTTTGTCTACCTCGGCTCCGCGGTAAACTCTGATAATGACACCTCAGCAGAAATCAAGCGAAGAATTACACTTGCCAACCGCTGTTTCTTTAGCCTAAGACGGCAATTGATTAGTAAGGCCTTGTCAAGAAACACTAAGGAGACTCTATATAAGACCCTTATCATCCCTGTCCTGCTCTATGGCGCAGAAGCATGGACCCTAGCAAAAGCGGATGAAGATCTTCTTGGTTGTTTCGAACGCAAAATTCTTCGAGTGATTTTTGGTCCCGTTTGGGTTGACGGGCTTTGGAGGAGAAGATTTAACAGCGAACTCTACAAGCTGTACAGCGACATCGACCTGGTCAGAAAAGTGCGCATTAGTCGTCTAAGATGGCTAGGATATGTAGAGCGAATGGACACCAACGCTCCGGCCCGAAGAGTCTTCGATTCCAACCCGGAGGGACAACGCAGTAGAGGAAGACCTCGCCTTAGGTGGCGCGCACAAGTGGAAGGGGACCTCAACCTACTTGGAGTGCGCAACTGGAGGCAGTTAGCCAAAGATCGCGCTAACTGGAGAGGCGTATTGGTTGAGGCCCAGGTCCACCCCGGACTGTAGCGCCACATAAAGTAAGTAAAGTAATTTAACACCAACTACCCTCTATTTCTTCATACGTGACTCAGTTCAAGTCAGCTAAAAGAACAAAATCCCATCAACATCACCACATCATTTTAACGCCATCGAAACGGTTACCATGTCGGCTCCAAATTATTGTTTAATATGAACAAAGTAGTCCTTATAACACTTATTTCAAAAATCTTTAAATAATAACATGTTTAAATTGATTCCATTTTTTTCCCCGTCCAAACAGCATTACATAACAGATAAACCCCCCCATTGCTAGGAAAGCTGTCAATCAACAGCACAAATTAAAAACGAAAAAAAGGACCTAATTAATTGTAAATGTTTTTTTCATGGAAAATTTCATGGCAAATTCAAAAACAACAATGACCACCGAATTTGTTATCCTTCAAGGGAAAAAAATATAAAATATAAATTTCAACATGACCTTGGGGTATTATCCGCTGAACAGATTATACAGATTATCATTGAAATTATTTCGAAAATTTACCATCAAAACAGCATGTGGCCATAATTTCCAACACAGCTGGATGTTATAACAACAAATGTGGAGAAGAAAAAAAATGCAAAAATTCCAGAAAAATCCATGAAAATATGGAAAAAAAAAATTCCATGACAACACCGGCGGCGCCCCAATGGTGGAGAAGAAAATTGCTTATATCCTCTCGAAGACGAATGTTTTCTTTCGTGTACTTGTAGTACTGTACAGATTAGTAACAGATAATTGTGTGTCCTGTCGAACAATTTTCCTTAATAAGATAGCATTTCAAGATACAGTCTAGAATTGACTTGTACGCGTACTCGTATATGCGGTGCACATCTGTGTTTTTCTGAAGAATTACCAATTAGGATCGTTTGAATTCCGGGAGACGGTAGTCAGTTTCCCGTCCTGTTTCATGGCGGAAAGAGTACAAGCAAAACAAATGATTCGTCATTTTTTTTTTTTTTTTTTGGTTTTTATTAAATTTTTTGCAGACTTATCAGGATTTTGCGAATGGAAATGGAATGACAGGGGCAAAGACTTCCTTTGTAATGGAATTGTTGGCACTGTTTTTCTAGAGAATTAGAATAAGCGAACAGTTTGAATGCCTGTGGGGCTTATTGGAATCAAATTTATTCCGAGGACATAAAGGATTTGTTTGAGAATTGAATTGTTGATTGTGTCTTTATTAACTTTAATAGAGCTAAATAAATTAACCGGCAGTTGTGTTAGACTTGGAAGTACATTAACCCATTTCCACCCGAATTAATTGATGTCTCGGATATTAGGGATTTCAGCAGGATAGTAAAGACACACTACTGACACTGGAATTCTTTTCATCGCAGGCTGGATCTTTTTCTTGATACACATGTGGAGTGTTTATGCCATTATAAAAAATACTACTGTGATCAAAAAACAAGGCGAAATTTTAATTTCTTTTTAGGTTGGTAGCACTGTTACTGACATCTATGTCAAATTTCATGTCAAAATCTGCATTTGTTCAATAGTTACGCACGTGATTTGTTCAATTTTGTTGAGCAAAGAAGTGCATTAAATTTTGTTTTCGGAATGCAATTTCTCCTGCAGAAACATTGAGAATGTTGCAGAAGCCCTTCGGTGACCAGGCTATTTCACGAAAAATGTTTGCAAGTGGTATAAACAATTCAAAGAAGGCAGAGCGTTGAAGACAATGATCGCCATGAACGGCCATCAACAAGGAAATCAATCAAAGATTTGGTCCTTAAAAATCGTCGATTGACAATAATTAGAGACCTAATTTTTCATTTGGATCAGTCCAGACCATTTTGAAAGGTGTTTTGTGCCTGAAAAAAGTCAAATCTTGTTTGGTTGCAAAAACACTAAACAAACACTTTTCGGAAAAAGAGCGTCGCATTAGCATCTGCGTATCAGTGCTTTCTGACTACCAATTGGTTATGAAACGAATGATTACTGGCGATAAGACTTGGATCTATTCGTCAAAACGTGAGTCAAGGCCATAAAGATCTCGTCAAAGTCTGCGTGCATTTTTACAAAGAAATATAATTCATTTGTTCAATTTCATCATCACTATTGTGTTGTGATTGTGAAGTAATTTCCAATGACTTTTCGGCACATTTCTGGATGTATTGCGGTCATAACTTCGCGGATGTTGGTTTTTAAATGCTCTAAAGTTTGCAGATTGTCTACATAGACACGGTCTTTAGCATAACCTCACAACAGGACGTCTAACGGGGTCAAATCACACGATTTTGGTGACCAACTGATGTCGCCAAATTTCTAAATTTAACGGTCGGGAAACTTTTCGTGCAATAGATCCAAATTTGTCCTATTGGAACCACATATCGCTTAAATCAATGGCTTCAATCTCAAGGCCAAAGGAATTATTTAACCATAGCGCAGAGAATTCACGGTAATAGTGGTGCCTTCGTCGTTTTCAAAAAAATACGGTCAACACCGCGCGCACCAAACTGTCACCCGTGGTGGACGCAATGGCTTCTCAACGATCACATTTGGCTTCTCAGAACCCCAAATCCTGCAATTTTCTTTCTTTACGTAGCCGCCAAGCGAGAAATGGGCCTAATCGGTGAAGAGAACAGTTACGTTTGTACTAAGATGCAACAATTTGAATGCGTTGAGCGGTGGTTAAACGATCCACATTGTAAAATGGCGAGGCAAGAACTAGTTACCTGTCACTATAGATGACAGGCGGATATGACAGATCCATATTGCATATTAATCTTGTTCGCGTTGTACTTCTTAATTGATCTAAAGCGAGTCACAGTGATTTGGCTGCAGGTAGAGTAACTTTAAATACAGTCAAGAATGCCTAAAGCCTAAAGTCACCTACCCATAGAATCCGTTGACGTCGTTCCGTTGAAAGTTGACGTTCACGTATTGCCGGAAAGAACAGTCCCATAAAATCCGTCGCACATATTCGTTGACAGGTGACAGCCGATGACATTTCGTTATTGCTGAAAGTGTTTTCTCTTCAAGCTCTCCGAAGCACACATTCTCTCAATGCTGCCACCAATGAATGTGCTTACCCTCAATATGTGAATGCGTGAACTTCAGTATGTGAATGTGTGAACTTCAATGTGTGAATGTTTGAACTGCCAACGGATCAACGGACTAAAAAAGTAGAAAGTAAACCTAATTTATCCGTCGAAGTTCGTGTATGCGTTGGTAATAGGACACCTTCCATAAGAATGCGTGCATTCTATCAAGCAGTCAGTTAAAAACGACGCAGCAACAGATCGACGGATTCTATGGGTCGGGGCCTTAAGAAAGAAACACGAAGCTGGATATATACTCTCGAGAGTCCACTCATGAATGGTTCAATTGGAATCATCGACTAAAATTCATTTCCGTTTCAGATTCCGGCCAAAGCCAGTACTGAGCGCGATGAAAGCCTGCTTTAAATTTACGAAGCAATTAGAGTTCTGGTGTCATTGCAGTAGACGGCATACAAGTATCTATAAAATAGGAGTCGAAAGTGTTGTGCCAGCGACCTCGTTTAAGGTTGCAGTAGGTTTCTTTTATAGTGCTGCATATAACATAAGTATCAAGAATCAAAAAGGAGCTTCAGCAATGCATTTAAAGCAGATCTAGGGAAAGCTTCTGTGCAGCTGCCACAAGCTATTTTTTGGAGTTTGAAGTTAAGTGAAAGAAGCAGTAGCACTCGTGCCGAAAGCACCCATGAACTGCCAAGAAACTAAGAGCTCGTTGACTGTCTTCTACATCATTTGATCAAAGAATTTTACTATACGAGATGACTACTAAGTACCTAGCTTCATTTTGCATTGTCTAATGCAGACCGATCAACTTCCTCTTTCTCGTAGAGAGAACAACCTGAGTTTTAAGAGGTTTAACCGAAAACCCATTCCGCGTGCACCATTCATCGATCTCGTCTACGGCCATCTGCGTCTAAAAACAGACAGTCCGCAGAACCAAAGAATTTATCAGGATGAGAATATGCATCATTTACGCTCGAAGAAATTACACGCGCTTCTCCGTCCCTATGTCACTTTTCAGTCCTTGGTATAACCTAAATTAAAGGAAGCTCTCATTGAATTTAATCTCACATTCTCGAAACCAGAATTCAGATGCCAATGAGAGACAGTGTAAACAATAGTATTCCTATTAGTCTATAATTAGAAAGAGAGGTACGAGTACAAGTCAACTTAAAGTCAATAGGTGTGTCGCAGATACATAGTCCTCATGGGAACGAACACATCTTCTCTAAAATCAATTAAAATAACACCCAACCCTTTTGTTTGTAAATTTTCCTGTTCAAATGAAAATTCTATTCAGACGACAAGCAGTACCAAGAATGTTATCTATCTCTCGGGGGATAAGCCCAAACCACACACAGTCCACATTGTCTCCTTGAGACTATACATCTGTAGAAAATCCATCTATCCGTAGCTCATCATCCTTATGATGTATTCCGTTGGTGAATATGCAAAGTGCCCACTCCGATAAAAGGATCAACTGGTTCCTGCCTTACATTAACCAACTGCCATCGTATTACCCATTCAGTTTATGGTACGATGAACCGGGTTGCTTTTTGTTTATAAACCGAGGAAACGTCGTAGAAAGTCGTTTGTCTACATTTTGAATTTCTCTCGTAAACATTCATTTCGCTGCATTAATAATTTTTTTCTGTAACTTTCCTATTATCCTTCGACTTCTCTCCCATTGAACACAGAGTTTGATATTATTCCTTTGTTTTCGTTCTCTCTTCTTTTCTCATTAGGAAAGCGACCCCCTACAAGGACGACGAATACAAATATTATTCTTCACATTTTTCCATTCTGCATATCATTCACATCTAACAAATGTTAAATACACCGAAAAGGAGATAAGGAGAAGACATCCAAGCAGTGTTTGGGAATTTTCCACTCAGAATTTTGTATGCCTACCTCTTTGCATAGCGCTGACTGGATGGGTGGGAGGAGAAGGAGAACATTAATCAGAAAGCCAGTGGGGGTTGGATGGTGTCGACATAAAAGATTCCTTGATTCTTCAAGGATATTTTTGGAAGGAAAACTCGACACTCATCATTATCGTTGTCGTTATCGTAATGGTGGAGGTGGTGTGTTTTCTCTCACTTCCTAATGAATTGGCCATTTATGCTCGAGGGTTTCCTTGTGATGGAACCAATTGTTCAACAAGTTTTACAGGCTACGCCCGTAGGTCCTTTTATTTGCCAATTAATATTATCAAATGGCAATTTCATGAATAGCCGGTGTATGTGAGGTAACTTCAGGATGTTTTTGCGTTTGTCAAAAATAAAGTTCCTAAGAGATTTTATCTCGGTGTACCGGTGGGTGTGTGATATTTATAGGATCCTCCATGTTGCACGTGGAAGCACGCGGGCACTTAAAATTAATTTTAACGATAAGTATAAAATCAAAAAGGAAATGGAGCCATGAAATGGAGCGCTGGTTAATGAAAGAACAAACGTCGGTACACACAGATAATGGAAGTAGATACTATCTTTGCGGGAATATATTCGAGATTAAGCGGGTGATATGATATCTTTTTTCGGTTGTGGGTGGAGAAGGTTTTGGAATTTATCCTTTGAATTTGAGTAAATTACCACATTGAAGTAGACAGTCAAGCGTTTTTATTGTTCCGGAGGAATTGAGGGCTTTTATGGTGGTAGCACTTCATTGGTTTGAAGCATTTGCAGTTATGTGAGATTTATTTCCGTTTTTTTTTTTTATATAAATAAGGATTTTAAGTGGGTGTAATACCAGATGATCTCGAGGAAATAACAAAAGCGGGAGGTCATGCACTCGATTAGATACTTCTAAATACCTCACAGCGAAATTTGTCAGATAGTCCAGCGGGCATCAGAGCGCTGAGGTCATACAAAATCAGTACTGAGATAGTATGAAAGTACGTACCCATCCGTACGTAAGCTAAGCCGCGTCCAAATAGATGATACTGGACGGGCTACTAATTTGGCGAAAACGGGGAACACCATTCGTCGGAGCAGAGTACTTCTGCAAGATAGGACGACAAAGTAAAAGAAATACACTGTTTGAGAACTTAGATGGGAAAAAATTTAAATCTTGCACTATTATTCTAATAATATAACAGTCGATTCCGCGAAGTAGATCTACAATGAAAAAGTCATTAACAAGCTCCTAGATTGTCCCAATGGCTCACGTCTTTTCTGCTTATTGGCAAAAGTGATAAGCAACAACTACAGTCTACTCCTCATTCTCACCTCTTTTGAAAGACCACAAGTCACTAGCCACAATGCCAAAGGAGAAGCCGATCTTTTCACGGTTATGTTCTCAGGAAATTTTACACTAGATCCAGCACAAGGGGAGCCGCCAACTAGTAGGGAGATCCAGTCATCGATGCCAGATGTGAAGTTCCAACCTCATGTTATTCGGCGCATCTTTAATGATATGGATTGCACAAGTCAGCTGACAGAATACCAGCTATAGCCCTTAAAAAATATGCATCAGAACTAATATATCGTCCCATATCTCATCCCCACAGCGTTTTTGGTCATACTATCTAAATCAAATATCTGGAGGGACAAGGACAGATAAGTGATCGGCGGTATGATTTTCGCAGCCGCCTTTCACCTGAAGATCTGTTGAACTATGTAGCACACAACTATCGAACAAGACGGGAAATCAAGAGCCGTTGCCCTGAACATCTTGTTATAGTGCCATATTAATCGAGCTAGCCTCCTATAGAATACCATAACAGCTCAACGGTTGAATGAACAATTTCCTTCATTACAGATCAATTCAAGTTCTGATCGGTGGTGTGTCTACCTACACATTTTCTGTAAGCGTTGGAGTGCCTCAGGGTTCTATACTTTCCCCTACTCTGTTTTTAATCCATATCAACCACCTTCTGGAGTCAACAAACAATAAAATCTTCAGTTTTGCTGATGTCAGCACCCTAATTTCATCTTGTTCTAACAGTATACCCATAAATGCAAACATATGATAGACATCGTCAGAGAAGTGATGCATTAAATTCTACAGTGGGGAAAAGCAAACTTAAAGAACTTTTCTACTATACCACAGCTTCAAATGTACGACCAAATTATCCATCACAAGCAAACCAAGCATCTTCTTAGCGTATCCAATATATTCTTATATCCAACATTGCAAAATCAGCATCCATGAAGTTCAGTTACCTATTTAGAACAAAGAGATATGTTACGTTTGTGTTAATATTGTCTTCATCTGCTCGACAGTATACAGAGATAAGCAGTCCGCTTAATAGAAAGATCCCGCACTAACTTCTAATCCCTAACCGTTAGCACATCGAAAACTGGCAGACTTATGCATATGCTATAGATACTATTATGGCAGATATTCAGAAGACCTCGACAGAAAGATCAATAGAATGAATGCGATATTTGAGCGTACTAGTCAAACCACTAGGGCCTATCACATCTGTGTCCACCTAGCAAAGGCGCAAACATCAAATAATTGTTCGATGAATGGCGATGGTCTAAATTTGTATAAACAACTCTTGATGCTGAAGTAATTGCTCGGTTTAGGTGATGAAAGAAAGTTTGTTCATCAATTTTATAAATAACTTTGGCAAAGCCGTCCTTCTAAAGGTCGACATTGAAGCATTCGTTCGCAGCAGAATTTACTTTTAAATATTATTTCTACACTTTTTCATTATTTCCATCAAATAATCTGAGTGAACTTTTAAATTTTGGATAAAAATTGGAGCTATTTCTGAGTCCACGTGGATTGCATACATCGGAGTTTGATGAAAAATCTTTGGTTAGCCTTTGGCCAAAAGCCTGGACGCCGTTACACACATGTTTTTACGAGTACTGTAGCATTGAAAACCCGATATTTTGAAACCAGGTACTTAATGCAATTTAAGCTTCAAAGGATTTTTGCTTAACATGTTTGCTAAAATTCAAGTTGGCAGTTAACAGTAAGTACTTGAACTCACACACTATAGTTCAATAAATGAGTTCGTTTCTAAGAAGCCAGTTTTCTTCAGTTGTTCAAAAAATTAAAATTTTACTTTTCTGAACATTTATTTCGTTTCACAATACTTTAGTAAAATGTTGATTTATCGTTGGAGGGAGAAGGTATTATAAACAGAATTACCAAGTCATCTGCATAAAGGAAAAAAAAACAACCCCTCCAGGCAAACTATCGTCTACATAAAGTGTGAAAATGATTGGGCTAAGTATGTAACCCTGTGGTACACCTGCTGAGGACGTGAACCAATCAGATATTTCAGAGGCATCCTGTACTGCTGGACTTGTGGACGACAAAATGTTAGGATTCCGGTAGCTGACAATTTGTAGATCAGAGCTTGCTTACGGATATCTAGGTGATGACAGTGACAGTGTGTTCTATTTCAGTGATGAAGAAGTTGCTAAAGTACGGCTAGGCTACAACTGGCTGATCATATAAAATTAAGACGTATGTTGCAGTTTCTTTTTTTTTTGCATTGTAGCCGTATAAATCAAGAACGGATGAATCGATTTCGATGCTATTTACTTCGTTGCTTAAGTAAATGTTCTGCAAATATTTATGAATAGCTAAAACATACTTTGCAGAAGCTGAGCAATTTATATAGAATTTACTAATTTCAAAGTTATACGGTTCAAATGCCCACAAAAGCATCCGATTTGAATGTATTTTTTTGTTTGATTAGGTTATTATATATTAAACATTTGAAGCTATAAATCATCTTCCTACGTTAACTAACTATAAGTTGCAACTAACTATTCGGCAGTAAATGCTTTTTTTATTGGTTTGCCCGTCTATTTCTTTAGGCCTGTACTAGTATATTATGTGCAATGGAAACAATTTTGTTTTTGCTTGTGCTGTGACGGTTATCGGTTTTACTAAAGAAATGTAAGTATGGCCTTGAATTGATTTAAGGTAAGTGAATCTAGTGTAGGAATATAATGTGCTATATATAAACAATTCGTAGTGGTTGATGTATTTTTTAAGAAACCTGCCATTATAATATAAACTGATGTGCAAAGAGGAGTGGATATAATATATAGTATAGTATATATTAAATAACGTTCATTTGTACCGGGCCAGCGAAGAAGACGAAAAGCCGACTATGAATTAATAAAATTAAATATAGCACTCGGGCGAAGCCTGGCGGGTCAGCTAGTAATAGAATTTCCTGCTACAAAACGGATTTAAATAACGCTCGCTGAATTGCTCGTTCTTTCTAGATCAGGTAAAACTAAAAATTAATTGTTTATTATTTTAGTTCAAGATATCGTATAAAAGTCATTAAAAAACGAAATTTTGTGCAGGAATGCCGTCGATGGTAGGCGCCTTGTTGTTTTTCATTTTGAACAATATTAGTTCCAATTAATCTATCGATATTGGGGAGTCCAACTTACTTAATCTCAGATTTGATAATTCGTAGTGAAAGATTTCATCTGCTGCCAAAAAGGATTGCAAATGTAGAGCAAGAGTGCCCACTTGAAGCGGCTATTAGGCTTCGCGCAAATAATTCACGAACGTTATTCCAAAAAGCTTTCGAATTTCTGCAGTTTTCCAAATTTCTTGTCAGATTTTTTAAAAATTTTATTTGCTTTAAAAAACATTTTTCTTTGTGTGCTTTGTTTATATGTAGTTAAGCATTCATTAGTATTTTTAAACAAATTAAGGAAAGCAAAGGATTTCTTAAGGAGTTTTCTGCAATCTCTATCAAACCATTTTCTTGAGTGAGTGTGAGCGATTATTGGATTGCGTAGCCTATACTCTTATTCTTTTTATGGCACTCTTCTCCATTTGCTCGACTTATGTTTTAACACCTCAGAGAGATAAGCCTTGAAAGTGACGGATCATACAGATTATGCAATGAAGCGAATGAACTTGGGACGCTGAACTGCAGCAAAGTATGCTGTCTAGGAATCTACTAGGTAGACGACAGAGATTTTCTTACTTTAATTTTAACTTGGCCGGACAGTTTGTACTAGAATAACATCGGCTAACACCAGGGGGGCTAAGCACAATAGATCTTTTAGGTGACATTGCACAGACATGCCCACTTTTCCAAAAATTTCATTTTCCTTAATATTTTTGAAAAAAAAACCGAGAATATTGACTTTCTCTGCATGACCACGCCCACTTTTTGGAGGCGATTTCTTAAAAAAAACGGACATACTACATTCCCAAAGCTATTTACGGAGACGGCTAAGTCTTACTGTGAATATCTCATCAGACTCCGTGAATTCCGGTTACAAATTTTGGGAGCCACGCCCACTTTCTGCTAAGAAAAAGTTGTAACAACAGTTTTCTGATAAAATTTCTTAAACATCGCTGAAATATCCTCTGTATAGAAAGATATCAATGCACCTGTTTTAAAAATTACGCAACGCCACTCTCACTTTGTTAGGGGTGAGTTAGAAAATGGGGGATAAAGTGTCATACGATCCGTTCCAGGTGGATTGTAACTTTCCTGTATAATTTTTGATTAACTAACCTTTACTTTAACTTGCAGCTAAAATGAAGATCAAAAATGAATGGCTAAGCATGCTAGGGATAGCCAGAGACTACAGAGAGGGTCTAAATGAAAACCTTTCCAGCATTCTCTCGACACCAAACGTCAATGATCAGTGCGATCAGTAGCGCCTTTGTAGCACCATTCAAGAGATAGTCAAGATTACTTTGGGCTGAAGAAGAATCCGTGATATGATTATGATATGAACAAAAAAACAATCTGACAGATGAACAGTCTGAAAAGGTAGACGCGTCAAACGAAGGGAGGAATAAACAAATAATGTCCCCCACTTCAAGGAAGTCAAAGAATCACGCGATAGGCACAACTCGCGAAGTTAATACAAGAACGCGAGGAAGCTTTTTTTTCCGCGCACCTCATTATTTCAGAGCAAGGGCGTTTGGGAAAAATGGAAAAATGATCAGAAGAATACAACTTAACTGATTAAAAGGGAAAGATACGAGATATTTCTATTATTCGAGTGAATCTAAGGAGTTCACAATGTTTCTATCACCTATAAGTTAATACGCGTGTTTGTAGCATATCTAGAATGTTAACCGTCTTGGGTGGATCAGACCAGATGTGGGCATTATATTCCAGCTTTGGGCGAATGGTAGACTTGCACCGTTTAAGGAATCCTAGACATTTTAGCTCTCGAATAAGTGATCGTTCTATCGAAGATGGTTATTACCGAGAATGGCAAGTCTTTCTGTTTCAGCGATGCAAGTTTTGGTTTCGCTTGAGAGACAGAAGACAGCATTGTGTTTTGGAAGCATTAAATCCCACGCTGTTGGTTGAACCCTGTTTCATTACGATGTCCAGGTTGGAATTTAATGTGTTGCCGTTCCTCTTCTACAGCCGAAGAGCAAGGAATATGAAAAACTGAGCGTACATTCATCAGCGATGGAATGGATTTCCAGACAAGAGATCGTTTACAAAAATAAGAAAGACAGTCGGAGACAAAACGGAGCCTTGGGGAACACCAGCACTTATATGGTAAATTGCGGACTTAAAACCGTCCAAGAAAATTTTTAAATTTGCTCGGAAAGGTAATTTCTAATCCATTGAAGAAGAGACTCATTGACGCCATATGCACGCATTTTCGACAAAAGATCCTGATACCAAACTCTGTCAAATGCCTTTGAAATAACAAGTTTCACCGAAGCGATGAAGAGATTAGTTCCACTTCTTGGTGATATATGCCAACAAATCACCAGTGGACCTGTTGCTACGAAAACCATACTGACAATCGAAATATTTCATAAACTTACGATTTATCAGCTTTTCCATGACCTTGGAAAGAACGTAAATGCAATGGCTACCGAGCCATTGGACAGGGAGGAAGATTCGCCTGTTTTCCGTCGACTTGGAAAGAGCCCTGAAGAATAGTATAAACAGAAAATCTTACACAAAAGTTTTGCCAGCATGGAAGAACACCTCTTCAGAACTATGGCGGTGAAACCACCAGGACCAGCGGATTTGTGTATATTAAGACCCTTGAGTCCTCCCGCAAGTATACGAGTGCGAAAGTAGACTTCTTCCATGGAAAATTCGACGCTCTGAAGTGCATTCGGAGACAAAGCATTATCTGGCAGCGTGAAGTTTGCTGTAAAGTGAACAGCAAGCAGATTGGCTTTACTCATTGTAAATGAGCGTAAAGATGGCAAATGAGGCAGGATTTAATATTTTTGTTGAATGACCGAAAATGTTTACTACCTTTGGGACATTGTAGGATTTGTTGCCTCAATTTTTAGTGATCTAAGAATTTTGCACATCAAATATGGACATTGCAGTATGACTTGTTTAAACTTTTTTCGGTTTTGTTCCGATTTGTTGGCTTAACTTAATAGCCCCTTTACAGATCTGGTCAAACCATGATTTTGCCTTATGTTTAATGCCCTCTATTCTGTTAGGAATAAAGCCGTTCATATCTAAGAGGATAGTGTCAGTAATCATATCAGCAGCTGCATCCCCGTCGCTATAGAGGAAACCATAGTTAAAACTCCTTAAAAAAAATTTATTCAAAGCACACGAATGTTGGTTAAATCAACCCTAATTTCCCTCGTCGTGAAGTGTAAATCCAAAGAATAGTTTCCAAAACACTGTCGCACACTGCCCAAACGATATTCAGCTGTTCTATAAACATTCACATTTCATTTTCACTACTCGTATTCGGATAAATATTTACAGTCCGCAATCCATCAGTCATCGCAATTGAAAGTATGTACATATATAGAACATACTACAATTAAGATGCCAAAGAACGGCAACAGCTAGTGAGTGGGTGTGTGAAAGATGGGATACACCGGCACTGATTCATTGTTATTATTATTTTTTCCACTGTACTCAATAGAAATTAATGCGCGAGCGTTCAATTGTTTTTAATAAATATTAGATTTTTTTTTTTTTTTTTTTTCTTTACGGTGCCACAAAAGCTTCATGGTATCGAAGTCGAAGCAGATTTAGTAGATACGTGTGCGCATGATGACATTCAACAGACAACTCATACGTTGCTTGTAATGCTGACTCTTTGAGATAATGGAGGAAAATCTTATGTAGTCATTTCAGTAGCTGCTTATTAGTCGTGAGGAACAGTGATGGAACACAAAAAAAGTTCACATTCAATCAATGGAGAAATTGCCATCAAACCATCCAGAGCAGAGCCAGGCATACTGGGGAAAGCTCCCAAACAGCCGAGGCAGACTTTGGAACTGCGAAAGCAGCAGTACATATTTACGTGATAGCTTATTCCACCAATCAACTGACGCATATGAGAGTAAGGATCATATCATTGCCGTGTGAATCCAAAGGACTTCCCATGGCGACAAGCCCCATGTCTTGCCGAAAACACCTTTGCATTGCCAGAAGACTGACAGAGCTTTGGAACTCTTCAGCTCGACATGTTTCGTCCAAAGAAGTTTGCTATCTAAGATTACTCCTAAATACTTGGCTTCCTTGGAGGGTTGAATAGTGACGCCTTTTAGCACTGGCTGAGTTAGACCAGTCAATTTCCTCCTTCTCGTAAAGAAAACCACCTCGATTTTGAGAGGATTAACTGAAAGCTCATTGCTGGTGCACCAATCCTCAATTACATCTGCACCTTAAAGCAGACAGTCGCTGGGCAAAATCCGACAGACAGAACGGCGACATCATCTGCATAAGCTTGAGGGTACGTGAGAACTATTGAGTGCGATCAACAGGGAGTCAACTAGCATGCACCAAAGCAGTGGAAACAGAACACCGCCTTGCGGGGAGCCTCTGTTTACATCTGCCATAACACACCGGCCACAATCTGCATCTACAGGCAAGTGCCATGAAGACGAAATCATACAGAAAGAAGACGGAGGCGATCTACAGAACCAACGCCTTGAGAGTATGCAGCGCCTTTCGAACAACTTCCTACGACGCGGCATTCGTAGTTGCTTGAATGGTACCAATAGACCTCCTCGTTAAAGAAGTCGAACGGAAATATAGTGCAACAGGACAGTGGTGTCAACAGCGACGAGTCCAAGTGACACCAAAGTACCGCCAAGAACAATCCTCGAAAAACCGCAAGAGAAATGGAACTTTTCTGACAAAGGCAGATGGACTCAGAGATTAATCTCCAATATAGACCCTTGGATCAATAGGAAGCATGGAGAGCTGTACTTCTATCTGACGCAAATGCTTACTGGTAATGGATGTTTCAAAGCCTACCTCCATAGATTTGGACACGAAGACAACCCTTATTGCCCAACGTGCACGGAAGCAGTCGAGGATGCAGAAGACATCATATTCCATTGTGCACGATATCAGGAAGAACGTACCTTGCTGACAGACAGACTGGGTGTGGACTTAACACTAGAGAACACCACCAAACAGATGACGAGCACGCAAGAAGCTTGGGAAGCAGTAAGCGAAACTGTGGCTACCATCATGAAAGAACAACATACACAGGAGCGAAACGTCGCGCAGACGGCTGCCAACACGAACGAGCCGAGTATGTCAGGCTGAATCCCCCCTCGCGATGAAATGCTTTACGGCAGTGCCGCAACGATCAGGAGTAGGAGGGGGTGGGTTTATTGGGTGGAAATCCCACACTACTGTTACTGGGTACGGGTTCAGTTTCGTCTTTGAAAGATTCCCACCTCCCAACCCATAAAAAAAAAGCATCTATATTCAATGTTCTGTTCACCAGCATTGCTTTGATCCACAACACTAGTGATTCTTCTAAGACGTGATTTCGGGCGGAGCTACACATGCTGTCAAAAGTCACATTGTCAAAGGCACTCTCAATGTCTGACCAGATTTTGAAGCGCAGTCTCGCAGGATTTTTCCCGTTGATAGACGTGTTACATCTCTGACAGAGAATGTACCCTCAAAGCAACTTTGCGCACATGTAGCTCAACCAGTCTTTCCATGCTTTTCAGTAGGAAGGACGTCAGACAAATAGGTCTGAAGCTCTTGGCGAGAAATTCTATTCAGAGTTGGCAGCAGCTGACTAATAGCTTGTTTCAGCATTGCTGGGTATATTCCGTCAGTGCCGGGTCAAAAGATACGACAGCATATTTGAAAGCTTCATCCGTCGCCACGACCGATGCAGTATACCAGCTGCTCCGAGTTGTTTGGCTCAGCCCGCTAACAGCTTCACTAGTTCAACCTGATTGCCAACCGATTATGACCTGATTTCCTGGGACGTGAGTCTCCAACAGAAGACTGACATAGCTAGTACCTTCTAGCTATGTACATATAACCTGTGACTGTGGTGAAATTGAAAAAGCCCTTCAAATGGTTAAAGTTAGTTACTCGCTTCACAGCGATTGACAGACAGAGTTGGGCATAATCAATTGTAAAAGTAATCAATTACTCAAATAATTACATTAATTAAATTACAAAGTAATCGAATTATTTTATAATCAATATTACACATAATAAATATTTCTAATTAAATTGTTATCGCAATTACTTAGTAATTACAGTGTTGATTACGTGTAATTTACATTACAGGTAATTAGTAATTAATTACTTGAATTACTATTATTTTTGATTCGTTAAGCTTTTTTTTCTACATGTGCACATAAGTGTCTGTGGAAATGTAGAAAACATGATCTACCCACCACACAATCCATTTTCACTCATTAAACACTCATGATTGGAGAGATAAAAATGTCTCCATTTGAATTTTTCTCATGTACTAACATGAAATCTCCAAATTTGTGTATAGGCGACCGACTAAGAACAACGAATTTTTCTATAATTTTTTTTACACTCTCGACGCATGAGTGTGATAATGGAAATTTTATCGTTCTTACATTGATTTAATTTGAGATAACCAATATCTTGAAACTAGCCACTCAATCCACCACACTCAAATGCATGCATTAAAAGCTCTCTACTCACGCCAGTATCTCAACACCACTGGCTGTGTAATAACCGTGAATTCATTTCGAACTTGACATCCCAATCGTTTTGATTCTAAAATAATATCATTCATACAAAATGGAAAATCAGAGGCCATTAGTCGGAATACTCTGCATAGATGTTGCTGCCAAACTTTTCGAATTATATGGGTCAACCGTGAAAAGTTACATAGCCGCATCCTATGTCAAATTCGTGGAATGTGGTGGTGCTCGTGTTTTGCCGATTTGGTAAGAAAAAAAGAAAAAAAAAAGAAATGCTTGTAAAAGATCAAAACGACACACCTACCTTTACGAGACGTTTATATTTAGAAAATCACTATTTGTACATTGTTTGCTTTTGTTTTGTTTTTTCACATTTTCCCACTGATTGATAGAGTGTGGTGACGCCAAGATGACCCAATAAAAAAAAAAGTTTCCCTCTCCGTCTCACTCTCCTCTGTATAGTCATGCAAACAACCCTTAGGGGGGGCAGTTTTTTTTTCACTGCAGAAACGAAAGCAAATAAAGAAAATTTTATTTTTTTTAAAAAATACAAAAAAAAATATTTTTTGATTAAATGACTTTTTTCAAAGGATTAGAAGGAATGAGCAATACTACAGGGATATCATGCAGAAAATTAATGGGTGCGGTGTTATTCAAGAAAATAAAAATTATTTAATTACCAATATTGTTTATATATTGTACATAGAATTTTATTGCCTGGTGGAGCAGTATTTTTCAATTCAGCACATATTCAAAAGCCTGAGCAAACGAACCATTGCGTACGAAGTGTTGAGTTAATCTATCGGATAGCATGTGAAATGAACGAACGAGGCATCTATTTTCCTATCTGGGGAACATGTTTAGGATATGAACTGCTGCTTTACCACTCGGCTGGTGGAAAGGAGGTGCGACAGGATTGTACCAAGTTGAATAAATCTATGAATCTAGAATTGGAAAGTGGTAAGAATTTATTTTTTTGTTCCTATTACTACATACAGTAGAAGCTCTCTAGGATGAACTATTCAAAAAGATGAAACCTCGAAAAGATGACCGCAATATTATTTTTCATTAGAGGGTTCTAAAAGATGAACAAAATAAAGAGCATTAAACCTAAGACAAACTCGTGGTTTAACCAGACTTGTAAAGAGGCTATCAGGTTGAAAGAAGTAAGTTTTCGATCTTATAAAGCCAACAAATCTAAGGAAAATCGAAAGAAGTTTAAACAAGCCAGAAAAGACTGCAATGCCCATATTCGACGTGTAAAATTCTTACATGACCAAAAATTGAGGCAAAAAATCCTACAATGTCCCAAAGGTAGTAAACATTTTTGGTCATTCGTCAAAAATATTAAAAATGCTGCCTCGTCTGCCATCCCCACGCTCATTTACAATGACATTCCAGCTGTCAGTTCCTTAGACAAAGCCATTCTGCTTGCTGCTCACTTTGCATCGAACTCCACGCTGACAGATGATGCTTTGCATCCACCTGTATTTGAGAGCGTCAAATTTTCCATGGGACAAGTCCATTTTCACACTCGTACAGTTGCAGGAGTACTCAAAGGTCTTAACATACACAAATCCGCTGGTCCAGATTGTGCCTCCCCATAGTTCTGAAGAGGTGTTCTTCCCTATCTATCCTACTTTTCAGGGCCCTTTCCGAGTAGATGGAAAACATCATTTGTCCAGCCCGTCCCTAAAAAAGGCGAATCTTCCTCCCTGTCCAATTACCGACCCATTGCACTTACAGCCCTTCTTTCCAAGATCATGGAAACGCTGATAAATCGTCAGCTTATGAAATATCTCGATTCACGAAAACTCCTTAATGACCGGCAGTATGGTTTTCGTAGCAACATGTCCACTGATGATTTGATGGCATATCTCACCGAGAGGTGGAACCAATCTCTCCATCACTTCGATGAAACTAAGATGGTTGCGCTTGATATTTCTAAGGCATTTGACAGAGTTTGGCATTAGGCTCTTTTGTCGAAAATGCGTGCATATGGCATCGACGAATGGATTAGAAATTACCTTCCGGGGCGTTCAATACAAGTTGTTTTGGACGGCTTCAAGTCTGCAATTCACCAAATAAATACTGGTGTTCCCCAAGGCTCTGTATTGTTACGTTCTGTTTTGTTCTGTATGATTTCGATTTGTTTGTATGGAAAGCAGCTTTCATTATGCAGGTACTCCATGGTCGACGGTCGTAGGTTTGAAAAATAACGAGACTTAAGGCAGCTATAATAGAATAATGGTTTCGTACGACCACTTCCGAAACAGTACGAATACAAAGGATTTGTATTGTGTGTCCATAATAGCTTTTTGCTTCGATTCGATAAGTTTTCGTTCACTTTTGCTCACTTACGAAAGAGAGAATGGATTCACCTTTCGTAAGTGTACGTATGTAAATTTGACAAGCGGTCCCCTTACACTTAACACGAGGGCAAGGTGAAAAGTTTTCGGCCTGACAATGAAAGTCTGGGATTTCCAGTTAAAAAATGATTTTATTTTTCTACATAATCTCCCTTGACTTCAAAACACTTGGTCCAGCGTTTCTCCAACATCAGTATTCCTTCTCGGAAGTGAGAGTCTGGAAGGCTGTGAAAATATTCATCTACGGCCCTCTCAATTTCTGCATTGAATGCGAAGCGCTTCCTAGAAACAAATTTCTTCAAGTTTGGGAACAGATGGAAGTCTGAGGGTGCCAAATCAGGTGAATAGGGGGGATGGCCGAGCAAATCGTACCCCAAATCCCGCAGTCTTCCCATCTCCAACGCACACTTGTGTACAAGTGCATTGTCCTGGTGAAAGATGATTTTTTTTCTTCTTCAAGCCAGGCTTCTTCTCGCGAATTTTGGCATCCAGTTGGTCAAGAAGGTTGGAGTAATATTCGCCTATAATTGTTCTGCCTTTCCCAAGGTAATCAATTAGCAGGATCCCTTTCGCATCCCAAAACACACTGGCCATGACCTTTCCGGCAGATGCGATCGACTTCGCTTTCTTTGGCGCTGAACCACCGGCTTCCACCCACTGCTTCGACTGCTGTTTCGTTTCTGGTGTATAGTGGTGGACCCATGTCTCATCCATGGTGACAAATCGCCGCACAAAATCGGTCGGATCCCAATTGAATCGGTCCAAAGATTGTCGCGAAAATCGTTTGCGCATTTGCTTTTGATCGGCATTCAGCAAATGCGGCACCCATCTTGCGCAGAGTTTTCGCATCCCTAAGTTTTTGTGCAAGATGTTTCGCACCCTCTCATCCGATATACACACAACCTCAGCTATCTCACTCACCTTCACTCGCCTATCGTCCAACACGATATCATGCACTTTTTCGATGGTTCCGGATGTGGTTGCGGTTTTTGGCCGTCCTTCACGTGGGTCATCTCCGAGGGACGTGCGACCATGTATAAATTCAGCTGCCCACTTTTTTACGGTTGACATGGAAGGAGCAGAGTCCCCATAAACTTTTATCAATTTTAACGAAAAACACGCAAGACGACTGCTGCAAAAATTCGTGTAATGAAACTACTTGAGAGAACAAAGTTGAAACTTGTCATAAGAACTAATGAGAAGTGCACCCAGGCAGGAAACATAAATTTTTGCTGATTGGAACGCCATCTCTGCGTCAGGCGTAGAACTTTTCACCTTACCCTCGTACGTAGCGGTATTCTTTTGTTGGATTCTAGGAAAGCAACGCACTAAAATGTTACGGTAAACTTGTTGCCAACACATTATTGTGTAAAAATGTGACAAAGTACTGTATTAGCTGGTCAAAAAAATAGCAACACGCAAATTTAAATTTGAAAGGAACCGCTTTTGAACTAAAACTAGGAAATAAATTGGTGGAATTTATTAATTAAATAGTGCCATGATAATTAAATGCTGTTTGGCATTGTGCTACACGATCCCCTTCAAGCAGCGAAGCAGTTGAGAAACGTTCGTTGGAGCGATGAAACTTAGATTAACCTCTTTCGAATGAATGGTAAGCACTTTGTTCGTCGCCCAGCAAGTGAAGAATGCAATCTAAGGTACACAAAACCCACGGTGAAGCATGGAGATGGTAGTGTAATGATATGGGGTTGTTTTTCTTGGTGGCACAATGACCTTAGAAAAGTATGTAAATATACTACAGAATGTCATGCTTCCATGGGCCGAAGAAAATATGCCGCTAAGATGGCGCTTTCAGCAATACAACGACCCCAAGCATTCGGCAAAGCTTACAAAACTCTGGTTTGAGCAAAATAGTGTCGATGTTTTGCAGTGGCCTTCTCAATCCCTGGACTTAAATCCGATTGAAAACCCCTGGAGCGAGCTGAAGATTGAAGTTAATAAACATCACCCCTCAAACAAGCAAGATCTTTGGCGAATCGTCCAGGATGTTTGGGCTTCAATGCCTTTGGATAAGTGTCGCAAATTAGTAGCTTCTATGAAGAACAGAGTCGATGCTGTTATTAAAAATAAGGGTTTTGTGGCTAAATACTCGTACTAATTTTCTTTTAAAATATACTAAGCAAAATACATTATCTGAACGTTTTTCTCTGTTATTACTTGGTGTTGCTATTTTGTTGTTCAGCTAATCACTCTAACTGAAGCACAATAGTTAAGACTGATAAAATATACTTTCAACTATACAACTAACCGTACATAGGATATGAAATAGAAGTTATCTTTACCACTATTATTTTGGCAATAGCTG
The DNA here is from genome assembly GCA_963082735.1 of Pocota personata. NCBI lineage: Eukaryota > Metazoa > Arthropoda > Insecta > Diptera > Syrphidae > Pocota > Pocota personata. Next base: position 37,372,467 of record OY720431.1, read on the forward strand.
TACGCGTACTATGGGCTACTTGACACTACTAAATGAAACTTAACATAGAATTATGACATTAGCTTCCGATTCCAACTATTATAGTTCCAACTATTATAGTTCAGCCTTTAGTTTTATTGTGGTTTTGCTTAATGCGCAAAACCTCATTCCTCATTTGCGTTCGTTGTGCTTGTGCTTCTTATTTAGTTTGAAGTGAATGTTCATGCGGACAATATGCCACCGGTTAAAGGCAAATTCAAGTTCTTAAGTTTAAAGCAAAAGGTTCTAAAAGAACTGAAAAATGGTGCATCGTATCAGTGTATTGCGAGGTAATTTGGCGCAGCAAAATTGGTATAAAAAAGAGCACTCTAATAAAAACGAGAGCTTTGAACTGTGTAGGGTCAGAAACCAGGAAAACACTTACAAAAAGCCGAGATGCCAGTAATGGAGGCTACTCTATACAGGTGGTTCCTAAGGCAGCGAGACCGACATGTGCCAATACCGGGGAATATGATTAGAGCGAAAGTCAAAAAGCTACATTCAGTCTACAAAGAAACGTTGTCTTTCAATGCCAGCGAAGGTTGACTGGAGAATTTCAAGGCAAGGTATGGAATCCGACTTTTGTCCATTAGCGACGAAAAGTTAAGTGCAACTAAAAGCTCGGTCAAGTCTTTTCTGCCACAATTATCTGAGAAGATAACAGAACTCGGGATTACTAAAGATCAGGGGGTTGAATTTCGACATCAGTTAAAGAGTGAATGAAATCCATACGCTATAGAGTGATCGAGTAACTACATTGGGATGATCACATAAGAATGGTCACGTATCGAGTGCACTTTGAAAATTGTACTAGTACAATTCTACTACATTGAATTGAGATGGCTGACAAATGTCAAAAGTATTTATTTTGTGTGAGGAAACGTTTTGTATTTATCGCCTTCAATTAAAAATTTAATATTTACTTTATTTTTCATCTTCTGATTCAGAGGTCGCTATGATCGCTATGAGTGTATTGATATTGAACGAAGATATTTAAGAGATAAAAGCGATCCCTTCTCTTTACAAGACTCTGCGTACGTATACAAAACTATAATTTTCTGAAAATATCTTTCACAACTTACACTTTTGATTGCATTTCTATCAAAACAGTCAGGGCAAATAGGAGTGCATTCTTATTTATAATAGAGAAGATAAATTATAGAGGATGCACCTAAACCCCTATCCAAGCTCATAAAATTTGCCAAAATCTCCTTTTGCAGAAGGTTAATTTTATTTAGACTCAACCTGAAATAAATTTCAAATAATAATAATAATATTCTTACATATTTTCTCCCAAATGCACCTCAGCTCGTCAGCAGAAACCATATCGAATAAATAAATACACGATCACTGATGACAGAATGCCAAATTTCGATACTCGATTCTCGATCTCTTAAGCGGTCATGTCAAATCAACATTTATCAGTCACGTGTTGCTCAATAACTGATGCGGTAATTCGACCCCAGGTTTATACTGTCGATGAAAGCGGGCTTTACTGACGTTTGATTCCCAATAAAACTTATGTTCACAATGATGAGAGATCAGCTCTTGGCTGGAAAATTGCAAAGGAGCGCATAACTTTTCTTGGGTGCATCAATGGCACAGGGGAACATAAAGGCAAAAAAACTGCGGTGTTTCCAAAATTTTAGTCTTCCCATGACATACACTAATTCCAATACAGCATGGATGGTAAAACCAATTTTTAAAAAATGGTTTCATTCCGAATTTGTCCCGCAGATAAGTTCTACAATTCAAAAGTGCTCTAAATCTTCTTTTACTCAGGTTCGAAAGTTTATGAAAGACAATAATCTGCCAGAAAAGGCATTTTTGATTCTGCAAAACGCCCCGAGCCACCTACCGGAAGATGAACTCCGAAGTGATGATGATAAAATCATCACAATGTATATGCCTCCGAATACAACGCCTTTAATTCAGCCTATGTTAACTACCGCAACAGTCTCTTGGCGGATGTAGCTTCCAAAGATGGGAATGTTGGTGATATTTTAAAAAAAGTTCACATTGCGCGATGCGATATTATGTCTCCAAGGAGCTTGGGAAAAATTAACACCTTTAACGATTCAGAAATGTTGGCGCAATCTTTTACAACCCGTTGAAGAGGAGGAAGATGAAGTTCCGCTGGCCATTTTACAACAGAGAATGAGGCAGGAGGCATTCGATGAAGTGGCAGAAGCTTCAGCAAGAGCATTGGATATGCTACAAGGAAATTTCCCTGAGATAAGAAAACTACCCTGGCTCTATATTTCAATACACATTTTAATGTTGATTGTTCATAGGGAGACGCCATAACGGAAGAAATAGTCGCTGAATGGAATGAAGATAGAGTAGCCATACCTTCAGATGTTGAAAAGGATGAAGATTCTTCTTCGCAAGGTAGCGTCATTAAGATGACAACCGCCAACTAAAGGGTGACCAGATAGAAATGATAGTTTTTCCAATTACTATGTTTCAGCAGCTGTCAAAGCTACCAATGACACCCAGCTGTCAAAATATTCAGTAAGGTTTGCCATTTCATCATGCATCGTTTGACACTTCCCGAGCGTGTGGAAATTATTAAAAAATATTATAGAAATTCCGGCTCAGTTGTAAATACGCAACGTGAATTTCGTCGTGAGGTCGTCCGTCATCATGGCTTCAGTGTGCAGGCTATTCGTCGTACCCAAACGATGTTGATTCGGCGCCTATCAGCTGAATTGAGCATCGCCAGAGAGTCAACCAGGCTTATTTTGAGGTTGAATTTGGACCTACATCCATTTAAGTTTATGCTGACGCAAGAATTGAAGCCGGACGACCATATACAACGCCGTGAGTTCGTTAATTGGGAGCTGGAAATGTTGGCCGGCGATCCGGATATTGGCCAAAAAATCATCTTCTCAGACGAGGCCAATTTTTGGCTCAGCGACTATGTCAACAAGCAAAATTGCCATCATTGGAGCGACCACAAACCACAAATGTTCGACCAAGCATCGATGCATCCACTGTTTGGTGGGTTTATGGCACAGCGGCATCATTGGACCTTATTTCTTTCGAAATGAGGAAAGAGACACCGTTACCGTCACTGGTCCTCGGTATAGAGCGATGTTAACCGACTTTCTGTGACCAGAGCTCGGCAACATTGATATATCTGAGCTGTGGTTCCAACAAGACTGCGCTACATGCCATACAAGCGACGCAAATCTCGAAGTGGTGAAGGAGAAATTTGGCGACTGGGTCATCTCACGGCGAGCATTCATCAATTGGACGTCGAGATCATGCGACTTGATACCCCCCGATTATTACTTTGGACGAGCTCGAGGCCAACATTCGAGACGGTATTGCGGGAATAACGCCGCACATATTGGACCAAGTCATCAAAAATTGGACCGACCGCTTGAAGCACTGCCAGCGAAGCCGAGGAGGCCAATGATGTGCTATCGTTAACCTATTTACACCTCTCCTGATGCAAAAATTTCATACAAAAAAATACCTCGAAAATATGAACTTTTTGAACGCTTTCGAAAAGATTACTCGGCCTGCTTTTTTATCCGTTCATCCTAGCGAACTTCTATTGTAGTTGATGGTATGCAACATTTGTATCCCCTAATTGCCTAAAATGAATAGAATAGCAACTACGGGTGTGTAATCTTCATAGATACCAGTAGCGCGGGGTGCTGGCATACATAATTCGCAAACCGGAATGAACGAGGCCGGGAATATAAGTGCGTACTAAACTACACCCTGCACACTTCGAACTAATCTCCCCGTGGGACTGCCGTTAGTTATTTCTTCGCGGGGTCGGTTAGCCCTTTAAGCTATGTTCTCTTCTACGCATTTTGTGGTCTTAGGCTATTAGTACTCCACGACTGAGGTGGCTGAGTATGCATATCGCCAAGTTACTTAAGATGGTTCAGTTTTCATCATTCTGAAGCATGTAATTTACGGCATTCTCGAGAGTGAGCCACCCCCAAATTGGTCCGGTACGTCGCTCGTGTTCTCGATGGATTGACAGAACGTGTTCAGTTTTTTGACCTCTGTTCTTCGCTTTTTAAGTTCGTTTGCCCATCATGTTATTTTGATGGGCTTTCGATTACGAGATGTAGGGCAGAATTTGTTAAAGGCTTTGTTCATTGTATCGGTTATAAACTGAACATTGACTGTTCGGAATCGTACCGCACTTGGATATGGTATCCGTTTGCCAATCCATTTTGCGTACTCTGACCAGTTAGTTTTAGTCTGGTTCCTATATTGTTTCAGTATCGTAGGATTGATTTGGATTGAGAACAGTATCGTAAAGTGATCTGAAAATGAATTTTTAACTGACACTCTCCAATCTTCTACTACAATTTTCTCATTATTACTCATTAAGGTAAGGCCTAAAATTTCTTCCCTGATTCTATTATGGTAGGTCGGGTGTACCTACTAGATTTGTAGAAAGAATGGACTCAAAAATAGACTCAGCATTGAGTGTGATGAGCATTAGCATCGCCTCCCATCACCAAAGATGTGTTCCGTGATGCTGCATTAATTTATTTATCAACAAACATCGGAATCTGATATTGAACAAAGGAACTGATTCCTAAATTGTACATCATTTATTCTTTCAGATTTTAGGAATTCAAAAATGTTTAAGGATCTACCGCTGGATACGGAACGCATTCTACGAACAGAATCAGTTGCATTTCATTTTCATCGGTATTGCATTACAAAAGACGTAAGTGTAAAGAAATTTCACTTTGAAAATCATTTATTTGGTAACTCCAATGTTTTAAGGATCTTCGGCTATTCAAAATTTCTAATCAATGGAAGGTTACTTCTGTAAACCGAGATGACAATGGCCTGGAGTTCATTTCATCAAGTGAGCATATAAAGTAAGTTTTACATAATTATTTATCTATTTTGTCACTTAGGCGTATTTTTAAGATACCCAATCTATGGAGTTCAATTTCATCCTGAAAAAGTAATCTTTGAATGGACCTTAACGGAGGAAATATCTCACTCAGGAAATGCCGTAAAGTGTGCTCAGTATTTTGCGAATTTTTTTATTTCCGAATGCCGCAAGAATTCGAACAAATTTTCAAGCGAAAAAGATGCCTGTTGCCATCTTATTTATAATTTTCCAGTAAAATTTACTGGAATCAATTACCCAAGACAGATGCAGTGCTATTTGTTTGATGAGAAAAGTGATTATTTACAGAGTGAAGACATTGAGCTATGTGATGCTGAAATTCAATGTGCAGATGAATAGAATTGAGGGTTCCTTTAAGCGCAAGCTACTTAACCAATATTATTGTGAAACGCATATGTGATATATAACAAGACAGATGCTGTGAATAAATAAATATATATTGTAACATAATATAGCATAATAATTACACCCCAAAAGTAAGCAGCACATTCCGAAGTGTCTTTTCGGAACACATTCGAGGTTCGTGTCCACGGATAGAGAAGGAAAATGTCTAAGACGACGTCGCGGAATTAAGAGAGAATTATAACCACAAGAGATTATTGGCTGCAGCTGTCATCTTGGAATTATTAGATCAGAATTTTCTCGTTCCAGTGGTCGAAAAATTTGCTAGAAGTTTCTGGCTATCAGAAATGCGACTATATAATAACAGATGGCGATCGAGGCAGTGGCAGTTGGTTTGGTTCGAACCGCACGAAGAGATTGGAAAAGTGAATAACGTTTTATCTACTCGAGCCGTAGCTCGCATATTACAATATATAAAATATCCAACTCAAGACTAAATTTAACGCCCTTTAAAAGAGAACAACAAATAGAAGCATAGTTGCGATTGCACACCCTAAATGATATGGTAGCCCTACTTGGTGAATAGTATGGATCAATGAATGGGTGAATTTCGACTGAAACACATTGCAACTTGAAGAGATCTACCGTACTCCCTATAGCTGGTAGCCGATGTTATTTGTAGATTAAAGCAGCTCCTTTAGTTAAGTTTCCCTTAGAAATTTAAGTATCTTAAATGGGGCTGGAGACTATAGTTGTCTTGCCTGTTAGCTACAGCCTATGATTTTGTGAAGCCCCTTTGCAGTTCTGCTCCCATAAAATTGTCAAACGTTTTATTTAGTTTGAAAAAAAACCACGGCTCTATTCTCTTTCTTTGCATGATAGATCTGTGAAAGCAGTAGCAGCGATACTTTATCTATTGTATATCAACATTGAAGGTCCACCATTGGGAGATCACTGGCAGCAGGAAATGAAAGTCGGGGCATACTGTTCCCACTACGATACTCTTTTTTAGATGCAGATAGTAGCGAAAGCATTTTCCAAGTCAGATAGGCCCAGTCCTTTATATGGACTACTACGATATATTTGAAGCTCAGGTCTGCAAGAATTTTCAAGACTGGATCAATAATTTTTAAAGTAAAAGATGGATGGCGGTTTATCTGGCCTTTTAACTAAAAAGTTGGTCCTGCAAATTGAAGATTCTGCATCGGTGTAACTACTTTACCACTTAAAACAAAAATACAGCCAATAAGCTTCGGATCTGTACTTTTGGACACTTAAGAGGATATGTAGAGCCAATCAATTAGGGTAGGTCCTAGATTGCCATAAAGCAGATACCACCATAAAAAAATGATCGGAACTACAAAAGAAAAACAAACTGTAACATCTGAGGATTTATTGTCAGAGGCAGTCCTAGCCCTTTCCGAGCAGCCAAGGTATATATGCGAGTATCCTGAATTTCTATTGCTGGTCCGAATTTTTGTTCTTCTTTCTGTTCCCATGAATTGCTACGAAAATATGGATCCATCATGGCACTTTTGGCTAGAAATCTTATTAAAGGGTCTTTCATTAAGAACTTCCTATCATTTAATTTAAAATAAAATAAAGTGTGTGTGAGATATTAACGAAATTTTTTATTCGTTTAAAAGGTCAATCGATGCCATTATGTATGGAATATAACATCGTTCAAATAACTGCCGCGACTTCTCTGGGTGGCGCGCATCCGAAATGTCCAATTTCCATGACTCTGGCGCATAAATCAGGCTGGATTTGACCGATGGCATGGGTTATATTGGCTTTGAGGGCCACTGTGGTTTGTGGCTTATTCGCATAGACCTGAGACTTTAGAAAACCCCACAAGAAAAAGTCTAACGGGGTCAAATCGCACGATCTCGGTGGCCAATTCACATCACCTCCGCGTGAGATTACTATGCCATTCGCCAAGTTGTGGTCTGCGAAAGGCCGAGTTCTTGTGAGCGACGCGTAATCGACAGCCTCGGATTCTCCTGCACACTCTCACTTACATCTCTTTCCCGCAAATTTAATGATGGCGATTGGGAAATTATTTATTGTTCAGGCAGGTCACAAAGGGAGATGGACAGAAACAATAAAGATTTGTTTGTTGTACTCGTACATGAGGTATTTTTTTGTTTGTTTAATTTTTTGCCTGAAGTTATATGAGTAGGGTCTCGTAGGTCATGGTATATAACATTCGTCTCTGTAACCACACCTATCATCAGTGAATGACCACCTGGAGGGATTTAGTTGGACAGACGGCCGCCGTCGGCAAAGGTACACACAGCAACAGTTATTGACCCCTATAGAACGAAAACCGTAGAACGGACGGAACTGCCCCACACACTCGGTATCCAGTTCCGTTGTCCAATGCAGGTACCCTGTCCATATGGCATGTGTTCCATGTCTACACTGTGGCCCGATGATCGTCGTGAATTAACAATATTGTATGTCATCGTTAGAGTACTCGTATTTATGTATATTATCATTCAGGGTATTTTTTTTTTTTTTAAACTGACGATTTTGAAAAGGACAATAACGAGAAGTGGGACATTGAAAAGGGAAATTTTTCATTTCAATGTTGGGAAAAAAAGGTGAATAGTCATAGCTGATAAAGACAACAAATGACAAAAATAAAGGAGAATAGGGTCAACAAAGAGAAGACGATGCCAAACAAAGGAAAAGAAGGAGATGAAAAGTAGGACAATTACTACGTTTATATGCATACTTGAAGCCAGGTTCAACCCGGCTTGAAATTCATGTAAACGCTGATCGAGTTCAAATGGCATTGACTCAACTCGACTCAGCTAACAGAGCTGGATCGAGTTAGAAAAATTAATGTATACCTGGGTTGAGTGGTTGAACTGACATGTTGTCTCTGTTACCATTTTTATATGCAGTGTCGATGGATCGAGTTGGGATCGAGTTGAGATTCCGAGTCGAAAGATTGAAAAATACAAACGTTGTTGAACTGACAGATACTCGTAAGTATAGCAAACATTCTGCTTTTGATTGTGTTAGTGTTCTGTAGTGTAAGATTCGTGATATCATAGTATAGTCATTTAATTGAATGCTACGAGGGCAAGGTGAAAAGTCATCGGCCTGATGCAGAGATGATTGGAACCGATCAGCAAAAATTTATGTTTCCTGCCTGGGTGCACTTCTCATTAGTTCGTATGACAAGTTTCAACTTGTTCTCTCAAGTAGTTTCTTTACACGAATTTTCGTAGTAGACGTCTTGCGTGTTTTTCGTTAAAATTGACTAAAGTTTACGGGGACTCTGCTCCTTCCATGTCAACCGTTAAAAAGTGGGCAGCTGAATTTATACGTGGTCGCACGTCCCTCGGAGATGACCCACGTGAAGGACGGCCAAAAACCGCAACCACATCCGGAACCATCGAAAAAGTGCATGATATCGCGTTGGACGATAGGCGAGTGAAGGTGAGTGAGATACGAGTAGCTGAGGCTGTGTGTATATCGGAAGAGAGGGTGCGAAACATCTTGCACAAAAACTTAGGGATGCGAAAACTCTGCGCAAGATGGGTGCCGCATTTGCTGAATGCCGATCAAAAGCAAATGCGCAAACGATTTTCGCGACAATCTTTGGACCGATTCAATCGGGATCCGACCGATTTTGTGCGGCGATTTGTCACCATGGATGAGACATGGGTCCACCACTACACGCCAGACATGAAACAGCTGTCGAAGCAATGGGTGGAAGCCGGTGGTTCAGCGCCAAAGAAAGCGAAGTCGATCGCATCTGCCGGAAAGGTAATGGCCAGTGTGTTTTGGGATGGGAAAGGGATCCTGTTAATTGATTACCTTGAGAAAGGCAGAACAATTACAGGCGAATATTACTCCAACCTTCTTGACCAGCTGGATTCCAAAATTCGCGAGAAGAAGCCTGGCTTGAAGAAGAAAAAAATCGTCTTTCATCAGGACAATGCACCTGTACAAAAGTGTGCGTTGGCGATGGGAAAACTGCGGGATTTGGGGTACGATTTGCTCGGCCACCTCCCCTATTCACCTGATTTGGCACCCTCAGACTTCCATCTGTTCCCAAACTTGAAGAAATTTGTTTCTGGGAAGCGCTTCGCATCCAATGCAGAAGTTGAGAGGGCCGTAGATAAATATTTTCACAGCCTTCCAGACTCTCACTTCCGAGAAGGAATACTGATGTTGGAGAAAGGCTGGACTAAGTGTGTTGAAGTCAAGGGAGATTATGTAAAAAAAATAAAATCATTTTTTAACTGAAAATCCCAGTCTTTCATAGTCAGGCCGAGAACTTTTCACCTTGCCCTATTCTGATAATAGGAAACATCATCATCCACCCTTTCTTGTGCTGCCGGCAGGATAACGGGGAGCCGAATAAAAAAAAAAACCGTGAGTACCTTCTTTACTGTTGGAAAGGACAATTTTTTTTATTCTTGGCAGAATACTTAGGGTTTAACTATAGTGGTAATTTTAGGTTTAAATTGTGTAATAAATAGAGTAGGACAATGAGCCTAGAAACAATTTAATTCAGTGGTGTAATTTGCATAAGATGTGTGGATGGGATTTTTTTTTCTATTTTGGTGTGTGGATGGCCGGTCGGACCGTCCTTCTGTAGATGAACGGTGACAGGACAGAACGATTACGATCGATGGCGACGTAACAGGACCATTAAAGTACTTCCTTTGCAACGGAACTAGCCTGGCCATGGGCACAAGTCCTTGGATTTTAATTTTTTCATTTTTTTGTTCTTTTACTATCTTTTTTAAGTAGACGTCTGCCGTCAACATAGAGTAACTTTCTTCTCTCTTTTGATTTTTTTGTTTGAGCATTATGGCATGAGATTGTGTGTGCTGAGTAGATGGTGCAAAGTAAGATGGACAACGACCACCCCGTCCGTCGAGCTAAGCCGAGCAACCGCAAGCGTGCCACAGTTCTCCTTACTCGCACCGAAGGCGCCTCCATGGCCTACCCTAGCTCACAACATATAGGCACAGTCTTGCATAACATTTTTGTTATTAATAATTCATCAACTGCCTGCCTGACTAGGATGACCTTGCTAAGAGCTAGTAGCGCTAGATATCGCTCGCATCCACTTCAAAGCCACGCTATCGAAGACTTTAATATTTGTAACCGCACATTCTAAAAATTTTGTAACAAGTTTGTAACACTTTTCATTGGATATGTATGTACATCCTCTAACGGAGGTCTTCCGCCATTTAATTTGAGTCGAAATAGAAATTATAAAGTGAAATAGAAAAAAAAAGTGTTAATACTAGCCTTCATTGCCCTCATTTTGACAATTTACATATTATCGCCACGTGTGGTACTAACTCAAACCGATCTCAATCAATCTCGTAGTTCCTTAAATTTCAAGAAAAATCACCTTGTACGTAGACTACACAGTCAGAAAAAAAAACAAAAAAAGATTTCCAAGATACTCGTACAATCCATCACCATAATTCCAACTGTCTTGAATTGCCTTTGGGTTCTTGCAGGAAAAAGAAAATTCATAAGAAAATGTCCTTTTCCTACCACAAGCGGGTATTGAATTTCCTCCAAAAAAAAGTTAATTTCCCATCAAATCATTGCCATTGGAATCTGTCAGAGCCGGTAATGCGTCATCTATGCTGAGTGTCAGTGACCTTTTTGGAGCAGGAAATTCTCTTTGATTTTCAAATTTTGGGTTCAGGGTGGTTACTCGTTGATTGATTGGTTTTCATTTCCATCTAGGCTCGTGTCTGATGTATAATCCTTTTCCTAACCGCAACACGCTTAACCGCAGTCTGCCCTTCGTTAAAATATGCAACTTAACTCAAGCATACGTCTACTTTAAAATTACTAAAAACTAAATGACAAATTTTCCCAATCCACAGTATCATAATCGCTTAAACACCTTTAAGGGAACCCAAAACACTTTTGGATTATCTCATTAAACATACTCTTGTAAGGGCGATGTTTTACATCCTTTTTTTTCTGATAACATTTATTTCATGGTCAGCCATGAAGTTGTGAAAAAATACACAGGAAACCATAAATAGTCTATTGAGGGTAGATTTTATTATTCACCCTATTCTGTGGTTTGTTACTTAGTTAATGTGAAGCATTTTTTTTTTTTTTGTTGTTGTTTTTTTTTTTTGGTTGTTGTTAGATTAATAAACAATTTGACTTTGATAATTAGAGAATACATGTTCAATAACCGTCTGTTGATGGTTAAGTATTCAATAGAAAACTGTTCACATTTATGTTGTGAATAATATAAAGGGTGTCCCAAAATTGACACTAGAAGTAATGTTGATAGAAAACACAGGTTTTTAATTAAAAATTGTAAATGTTTTATTGATTCATAAAGTATACAGTACAAGGTTATGTATGGAATAGCATATCGGATAAATGGCCTCAACGGATTTGCTGGAATATACGCAATCTTTTGTTGAAATTTTCCATGACCGTTTTGCAACGCACAATTTGCTCCTTCAAGGAGTGGAATTCAAAAAACCCAAAGAAAGAAGTCCAACGGCGTTAAATCGCATGATCTGGGCGGCCAATTCTGACCACCAAAACCACCAAACCACCAAAAAAAGGAAATGACTCATGCAGTAATTGAATTGTTTCTCGGGCTGTATGGCACCGTCTTGTTGAAACCACATGTCGCCCACATCCATATCTTGCAATTTAGGTACAAAAAACTGGATTATCATGTAGCGATAGCGAGCACCATTAACTGTTATTGCCTGACCAGGCGCATTTTCAAAGAAGAATGGTCCGATGATGCCTCCAGCCCAGAATCCGATTGTTTTTCAACAATCGCTCGTGGATTTTCTGAACCCTAAATTGGACAATTTTGCGAAACTTTTAACAAAGCCATCAAGATGAAAATGAGCCTCATCGCTGAAGATGATTTTGTTTGAATAATCAGCTTCCACTTGTTGTTGTTCCATAATCCATTCAACGAACTCTCTTCGCTGTGCGTGGTCAATAGGCTTCAGTTTTTGAGTCAATTGCACTTTGTATTAAGATGCAAATCTTTCGTGATTGCCTCTCGAAATGTACAATTTTTAACCACGATGCCGAATTGATGTTCCTGGACTCTGAACAAACTCTCACGAACTACTTCGATGTTTTGTGTAGAACGACTTGTTGAAGGACGGCCAAAGTGTCTGAGATTACTAATTGATTCTAATTGTTCTTTCATGTAGCACTCCATTTTTAATACCCCTGAACTGTCAGCTGTCACGCAGTTTTTTTTTTTCGTTGGCAACACTTTTCCGCACAAATAGCGCAAAATTCAAATCTTGCGTGAATTTTGGGACTCACTTTATATGTATATTATTTTTATTCTGTTAATTAATAAGTTCAAAATGTTTTATCCTTTCCAGTCTTCTAACTAAGTAATTTGTTTCTATTCGGGAGTTGGAGAATTTCAACATTGTGTGAAGCCTAGTTTCATGTTTCCTAGAAACTTTTTTTGACTTCATCTTCTACTATTTCAATTTGTAGATCTCTCTCTCTCTCTCTCTCTGACAATTCGGATCTAGGCTAAATTCGCTAATATAAGCCCCCACTGAGGAGAAAGACGACGGCATCAAAGACAAGATCTACTAGCTCTTGGACAAAAGATACGAGAAGTGCCCTAGCAGTAGAGGAAGACCACGACTCAGGTGGGGCAAGCAAGTGGAAGAGGACCTCAACGAACTTAGCGTGCGAAACTGGAAGCAGCTAGCTAAAGTTCAAGTTGGCTGGAGATGCTTGTTGGTTAAGGCCCAGGTCCCCCCCGGACTGTAGCGCCATCTTAAGTAAGTAAGTAGATCAGTGTTACGCACATACCCCCGAGTATTAACAATGCTGCGAAGAGCAGTGCTTTATTATAAATTGAAAGGCAGGATTTTCTTCCCATTAACCAATACATAACGCGTTTTTTCTTCACATGGCCCTTTTAGCGCAATTTTGCATCAAGAGTCATGCCCAAATATTTTGCTATGTTTGAATATATTATGGCACTGCATTATTATTAATGAGTGCTAGAAGGTTTTGCACATTCTTATTTCTGTAGTTAGTATGGACAGGAATAAGATAGGACCTCATACACTTCATTGCGGTACACCAGCATTTATTTCTTTAATAAAATGCAGCATTTATAATTTAAGCTAGTTTTGCTCAACATTTCTTCGGGAAGTGCTTGGACTTTTTTGGCTTAATGCTCCCTTTTATTGTTTTGTATATTTCTTTAGAGGTTACCTCCGGTGTGGACTTATGCTCACTTGCAGTGGAATGCTGACAGTCCACGTTCCGCTTGGAGCAGTTAAATTAAAAATCTCCTCAATATTCCTTATAAAAGTCAACCTCAGATGGACTAAGCTAAGAAACTGTGTCATATCCAGAAAGATGTGGCCAACCTACAACTTTTTTTTTTCGAAATTTTGTATCTACACTGTCCTTGAATGTGTAAATTGTCCTTGAATGTGAGTCAAAGAAAACTTAATGTCCAGCTGTGACAATAATCACCACATCATCAAAAAAGTGGCATACTTATGGGCTCAAAATTAAACGGTAATAGAATGAATCTATACCTATCATCATCATATTTCCCGGGTGTAGTATAGGGCGCGAACAAATCTCTTCCATCTTTCAGGTTTCACAGGCATACAATAGCACGGATCTAACGTTGGATTCTAAAAGTCTCAACTTTGTGCTTAAGGAGATTTGACTGGATTTCCAAACTGGAGACAGAATACCAAAGGTAGCGTGAGCTTTATGTATTATATTTTTATCGTCTAGGTCCGTTCCGCCATCAGATGTTACAAAACTTCCAAAATAGTTAAAACGTTCAACCTCCTCAATTGGCATCTACTTCAGAATAATAACGGCCTAGGTACATAAATTAAGAACATTAAAGCAATAAGTAAGATCAAGGTATGGAGTGAAAATTACCACTTATACCTGCCTTGTTCGTGCCTGGACCAGTGTTGCCAGAATGATACTTTTGTATACAAATTGATACTTTTTCTGCTCAATTGTGAATGGCAATTTTGATACTTGTCACTTTTTGGAAAATGAAAAAATTTTCATTTTCCGAATGTCATACTCAAAATTATATTTGGTAAGCTCATCGTTTGCAATTGTTGAATAAAAGGAAAAAGGCAATTGGACGCTTCAAGTACCTAAGTTTTAATAAAAATTTATAAACTGCAAACACTGAATATAGTGACAAATACACACCCATACTTAATTTATTTATTATTTCTATATTCTTTCGAAATATAAGTATTTTAATTGGGTCCAAAAATTGTATCCGGAATAAAGTATTATATTTATGCTATAAACAAAATGTAAAGAAATGTATTTTTTTACATTGAAGTAATGCATGTATCTGATGGATATTAATTTCGAGGTTGTGATTCACATCCCTTCCATATGTCATCTGCGAAATCAATCTGTCATCCATAGTGACAGGTAAAGGGTTTTTTAATAGGGACATAAAACTTTTGTATTTTAATACAAATGCACCCTTAAACATTTTTTATGATCTGTTAATGTCGAAACGTCAGTCAAAGTTTACATTTTTATAATAGCGAAGTTCACGAACGAGCATCATTTGAGAATTATTAAAAATTACTACCGAAATTCTGAGTCGGTTGTCGTAACTTTAAGAGCGCTTACTTCGATCGTAATAATCGTCCCACCAGACAGGCATTGACAAATTTGAGTCAATGTATTCACTATAAAATGTTCCTGTGCCAGTAAGACAACGCACCGATAGAATTACCGAAAATATCGCAGCGGTAAGTACTTGAGTTCAAAATGAGCCAAATCAGTCGATTCCACGCCGTTCACACGAATTGAGAATCTCTCAGTCCACATTGTGGCGAATTTTGCGTAAAGATCTTGACCTACACCCTTACAAGATCAAATTAACTCAAGAACTGAAGCCTCTTGATCATTTGAAGCGTCGAAACTTCTCCGATTAGGTTCTGCAAAAGTTTGGAGAAAATCCTGAATTTCATCGAAAAATCATCTTCAGAGTTGAAGCTAATTTTTGGCTTAATGATGTGATTGGACCGTATTTTTTCGCCGATGTCGTGTAATCTCGAGAAATGGTCCGGTCGAATGGTCAGATCGCTCATGCGATTTAACGCCGGTGGATTTATTTTTATGAAGTTACGTTACGTCTATTGTTTGTGCCAAAGAACAATATCGAACGCGAAATTGCCAAAGTTCCGGCCGATATGCGTGGAAGAGTGGTGGAAAATTGGCTCCAAAGAATCGATCGCTACAAACGCGCTCGCGTTGGTCATATGAGCGAGATCGAATTCCGTACTTAAATTTAACATGTGTACGAGTACTATACCTGAAATTAATTTCAGCCCGATATCTCAATTATTCTGTGTTTTATTTAAATACGAAATGGTTATGTCCTTATTGAAAAACCCTGTAGTTAATTCTTGCAATACAATATGGATCGTTTAACTATTATTGCATCTTACTAAAAAAATAACATTTATTGATAGTGTTTGTGATGATGGTTTGGCCTGCGCGTCATCGTAATGCTCGATCAACTGAAAATATAACCGCTGTGAGTGCCTCAGTGGCCAAAAACCCGGAACTGTCAATTCCACTCCACGCTCAGCAATTGGGCATTTCCCATTGCTCCGTTTGATGTATTTTGCACTTGAATTTGCATCTTCAACCCTATAAAGCCCAGCTTACACCAAAACGAAAACCTGCTCACCATAGAATACGCAGAATATATGCCGATTGGGTGCTGGAAAATCAATAAGTTGACACCGATTTTTCGAACAAAATCTTCCTCAGCAATGACCATCAATTGGCCACCAAGACCGTGTGATTTAACTCCGTTGGAAATTTGTTTGTGAGGCTATGCTAAAGATTGTATCCCCAAACTTTGGAGTACTTAAAACCATATAATAAACCTGTATGTCTGTTGATCACTCTGTCTATTCATCCTTTTCATCCTCTTTTGTTCACCCTAACTTCTGCAAAACCTATCCATTTGAATAATTCTTTTTGTAAAATATTTAAATGAAATACTCCTCTCGATTTATTGTGTTTTGATGTAAAACGGACTGGAAGCTTTGAAAGTATAATTCAATTCGTATCATTTCTCCACGCTTCCCATTCACGATGACTGTAACTGATGAAAAATGTCGACAGAATGACAATTTTTAGCAAGGACAAAACAGATATTTGGTGGATGTTCACGATTAGGTATCAAAGATCTATTACATATTTCATTCGCTTTTAAAGTGTCAAATTTTACACAACATTGTAAAATTTTTGTATGGCATTTGCTCTTACAAAGAAAGCAACATTTTATGAAGCGCACTCATTTTTTTTTTTAAATCCAAATAATCGAATATTTTTCAATTTTCCTTGTCATTTTTCAACAATATTATTATACTTTGTTCCTGAACGTTGTTAACATTTGAGAGGATAACAAATTTCGTCAAAGTACATGCTGTTGTCAAATTTTACAAAAACGAGAATTTTCGTCCCAAAGTACGTCCCAAAATCCCCACCAAACAGTTACCTTTTGTGGATGTTCGTGAATGGCGGTGGAATTTCATGACATTGTGAACGACATTAGTGTCACATATAAATTATAGCCGCTGATATTCCAATCAAAAGGATTGATTAGATAATGCATGTTCCTTAGAAGTTAATTTCTTGCAGTTCCAACAGCTTTCAACCCAATTCGTATTAACCTTAACTACAGCCACTTTGACTCCAGTCAGATCTGACGACCATAAATTTTGGTCATCCTACCAGTTGGCCTTTTCATCACTTCGATGCTTTAGTCACCACTAATTCACTTTGCCATAAAACGTGTATGCCATTCAATTTACCCTATAGATAGGGTAAAAATAGACATCCTACCCTTCCTTATCCATCGGGATGGAAAATTTTTGTGCAGAATACTCAAAGGTCAAGAACAAACGAATAATAATGACAAAACAATCGATCCAAAGAAGGAGAGAGAGCGTGCCCTCATCCGAAATCTAAAAAGTGCGCGTCCATTTAGCATACTTTTAGTATGCTGCTTCGGCTTTTGGTTTCGTCACGAATTGGGGAGTGTGTTTATTTTGTTGGTAAGATGAAGAGGAGACTCGATGCCAGATAAAACGCACTAGAAGACGTGTTGGGATGACGTTGGCTTGAATGATGACAATAGCACGTGTAACATGAATGCTATTAAAAAAAATCGTATATCACTCTACGCAGGAGATTGATATTTCAGTCATTTGTCACGCACATTAGAACGCGGATGTGGAGAATTTGAAATTTCCATCTGAACCAATTACGTTAGAATCAATGTGCGGAGGTGGGAGTATAGTTTTCGTCCACTTCCATTGTTGATGGTTGTTCCTTATATCTGCAGATAATCCCACATGACTCGTTATACAATGCCGTTGATACGTCAAAGAGACACAAAGAAATTGTAAAAATAAATAATTATAAACCCTTTTTATGGGTCATGTGACATCGGTGAATTCTAGACGCTGAAGTTTTCCTATTCCTGGCGACACAGATCCCATTGTTAGCATTCTGCATCAGAAAGTTTTATGATATTTTTTTTCCCTATTCTGAGAAGTTGTCAATGCAATTTGAAATCTTTTGCTACACGAAACTAATACATTGCTAGCAGTAATTCTATAGCAAGGATTCCGATTTGAAATTTAATTCTTTCTCATATGTGTCTACAATATCAGATGAAATTCGAGAGCTCTTTTCAGAAACTGAATGAAGCAGATCCTATTTGGTATTAATGATGCTTCATTAAAAAGTTGTATTCGTTTTGGGATACAAAATAATTCCAAAACGTATCTGTTGCTGAGTATTCGTCTTGGGTTTCTGGTGACTCTTTCTAGAAGTTTCTATAGCCTATGAACAAAATCGATATGACATTTGAATTGCTAAAGATGTTGAACACCTTCAGTTAGAGATTCACTTAAGGAGAATTAATATTACAAGGAACATATGCCGTCATAATTCATATTTATCTCAAATGTTTACTCAAGATTGGGATACGATGTACATACTTTTTAGAATTCAGTCAAAGAGAGAGAGAATTAAGAATTTTTTTAAGCAAATACAATTTATGAACTTTTCTTTGAATTGAATTCGCTTCAGTTATTTCTGTAAATTGAATTTCATTCGCAAAACCAATTGGGTGCAACATTTTTCTAATATTCTTCCTCCATTTCTCTTCTTACTACTCATACGTGGTTAGCTGCATTAAATGTTTTGACTTTTGCTGTTCTGGTGTTCAAATATGAATTTTTTTTCCCAGAGATAATAATAGACGTTTAGTATCCAAGGCGAAAGAGCCATTGCACCCTAATTCAAAAAAAAAAAAAATAAAAAAAAAAAAAGAAAGACAAAGAAAAAAAACAAGTCTTCATTTTTGGTAATACAAAACCCGACTATAGTTAAATTGGAAGTCAAAATCATTAAAATCATAAAGTTTGAGGTGTAAGTATCCAAACATCATTTTGATTTTTTTAATTTCTCATATACCCCGTGCCAGTGCTATTGCCGCGATTAACTTTTCTTATTGATTATTAAGGCATCAAAAGTAGAAATGCCCTGAGTTCATAAATGTGGTATCGGAAATATTTAAGCTTTAAAAATCACAAAATTTGGGATGACTGTAATATATTTTCATAAAGTTATTACTTTCATATTGTCACAAATTTATATTACTTTATTAAATATTGAAATTGTCCAATTTAAAACATAACCGACTTGGCATCACTGCAGTCATAGTGCATTTATGAACACAGGGATGCTCTCCTCAAAGTCTTCATACTAGATGACGATACTAAAAAATACTTAATTAAGAACATACACACAGACTCTCCATTTAGCTTTGGTGTAGTCGTGTAAAAAGGAAATAGACGGTTAAACATGAAATTGCTTCATGTGCCGAGGGTTCCAGAGCAATTACAGTAAAAATACAATACGTAAAAATATTTGGAATCCAGCTGGTCGGTTGGAATAATATTCGCCTGTAATTGTTCTGCCTTTCTCAAGGTAATCAATTAACAAAGTCCCTTTCGCATCCCAAAACACACTGGCCATGACTTTTCCGGCAGATGCGATCGACTTCGCTTTCTTTGGCGCTGAACCACCGTCTTCCACCCACTGCTTCGACTGCTGTTTCGTTTCTGGCGTATAGTGGTGGACCCATGTCTCATCCATGGTGACAAATCGCCGCACAAAATCGGTCGGATCCCTATTGAATCGGTCCAAAGATTGCCGCGAAAATCGTTTGCGCATTTGACGTGCGACCACGTTTAAATTCAGCTGCCCACTTTTTACCGGTTGACATGGAAGGAGCAGAGTCTCCGTAAACTTTAGTCAACTTTGGATGAATTTCCTTAGGGGTTAACCCATACAAAACGAAGAATTTTATCACCGCACGATATTCAAGTTTATCCATTTTAACGAAAAACACGCAAGACGTCTACTGCAAAAATTCGTGTAAAGAAACTACTTGACAGAACAAGTTGAAACTTGCCGAACTAATGAGAAGTGCACCCAGGCAGGAAACATAAATTTATGCTGATTGGAACGCCATCTCTGCATCAGGCCGAGAACTTTTCACTTTTTTTTTTTTTTTTTGATTATTTTTCGCAATCCTTAATAAAGTAAAAATAACGGAATTGTAAATGTCGCCATTCATTTAATACTGTAAGTATTCTCGAACCCTGAAGAGATGCGGAAAGTTACAACAATAATTGGAGCCAAAAATGTCAGTTTTGTCAGTTTTGTCAGCCATACGAGTATACCTAAAATAAAATCTTTTATGGAAGCCGAATTGTGGGTATATTTTGATTTGTTTTACTCGCACATATGAGTAGAGCAAGTATTTGTTTCGTGAAAATGTTCCACTTTGGGATTTCAATCAATTCTGATATTGGCTATTTCTAGGAAAATACGACCTGTCAATTGTGCCTGACCGACTGCAGCCTAAATGAATGATCATATTTACTTCAAACTTCATATCTGTTGTACGTGGGTTGAAGCCCATAGGGGATACAATTTTGCTTTAGGTTAATTCGGACATGTGCTAACAAATGGCGTATCAGATTCTGGGCAACCATTTTTATAATGGTACCTCAGTGCCGAACTTCCTCATTTGTGACATATCTAAGGTATTTAAATTGTTGACATATCTTTACAAAAACAAAAGTTTTCTGAAGAAAAGCAAATTGTTTCTCTTCTTATTAGTTATTGCCTGATTTGGAAACCGGAATAAATTCCAAATGAATTATGGATCAAGTAGGTATTACTGTTTTTTTTTTATTATTAAGAATATAATCTACTATAGGGTGTATACTTACTTTTGTGCTTGACTGTATGTAATACGTGGGTAAATTAATGAAATCTACCATGAAATTTCCAAAATGTATTCATTACTTTTCAATCGTTACTAATGACTAACATAATCACACAGTGATTGACTCTTATCCACCAAACCATTGTAGTAACATTTTCTTTCCAAATAACGTTCTACTTACCTTCGACTTTATGTTACACGTTCCGATTCTTTTGTTTTTGCCTGAAAATTCTATGATCGACAGAACAATTAAAAAACACAAACTTGTAACCTAACTTGTAACGTAACAGATGAATAATGCAAAACGATTCAAAAAATAGCCATCCTAATGCTTATATGTCCCATAGATCAGAAAGTGAATTTTCAGGAGACGATTTTTAAAGTTTAAAAAAAAATAGGTTGCTTTCCACTTTAGAAATATACTTTTTGGACCACCGAAGAACTCGTCACGATCAATAATATAGTTAATTATTTTTGAACTTTTTCGAAATGTTACTCAACTGTGGTTTAAATTTCAACGCCAAAAGTTTGAGACCTAGCTAGCTACACAACTGACTTCATTCATGCATTGAGGTTGAATTTTATGAATTACATTGGGTTATTTTACCTAAACAGTAGTCGTTTTGTTTACAAATGTGGAAAAAATCGCTTTTGTGGTTTATTGAAAAGTGTTTAGGATTTTCATAATTATTAAATTTTATGACCTTTGGTTGTTGACTCTTTACATCAAAAGGGTTCTCAAATCGATCTCATAAGAATTTATTTGAAATTCTTCACGTCTTCAGTAAACAACTCGTTAAAAATGGGAAAAGTTTCGGAAACCACAAATGAGAAACGATCCGCAATCAGCACCCTTTTTAAAAAATGCAAATCACAGCGGGAAGTTGATTCGCAGTTAAAGTTAACAAGGTGCTGCGTTCAACTTACCATTGAAAGACACGCTCAAACCGGAAGTCCACGGTCAGGACAGCCTAGAGCTACAACTATGATAGATGCGAGGATCGGCTAATAGTCACAACAAGCAAACGAAATAATTGAAAAACAGCACCCGAAATATGCACCGAAATAAATGAAATATGGAATAAACCGCTGTCCACAACGGTCAAACGAAGATTAAGACATGCTGGACTATTTGGGCGACTTACTGTTCCAAAACCCCTGTTGTAACCACAAAACAAGCAGAAAATGTTAGAATGGCCAAAAAGTATAAAGAAGAGACGGAAGAAGATTTCAACAGTGTTTTATGGAGCGATGAATCCAAGTTCGAGGTATTTGGGACAATATGGAGAGTTTTCGTTCGACGCAGCGCTGAACAAAATACGCTACCAGATTATGTGGTTCCTACCGTCAAGCATGGAGGCGGTTCTATTATGGTCTAGTGATGTTTCTCTTCAAGTGGAGTGGGAGATCTGGCTCGAGTGATTGAAAAAATGAATAAGGAGGCACACAAAACAATATTGGAAGAAAACGCTGTGACCTCTGGACCAAGATTAATTGGTGAAGGGTTCGTATTTCAACAGGACAACGACTCTAAACACAGGTCAAAACTCTGTCAAGAATACCTGAAATCGAGGGAAGATGAATAAATCTTACAAATCATGATATGACCGCCGCAATCTTCTTATTTTGGTTTCATACGTATATGTTTCCCTCTCATTTTACATGATTATTGTTCTACTAAAGAGTTTTTTTCGATGTTAGATTTTGTTTTTCTTTCGAGAACTGAGGGCGGCCTCAAACTTTTGGCTTGCCACCGGAACCCTGAAAAAACTAAATTTAGATGAGACGTACCTCAAAGTTCTTAGAAGCTATAGATATACATATTCACGGTTTTCACACTTGTTATGCAGAATAATACCCAAACAATAAAATGGTCATAATGTATAATTACGCTCAATAATTTTATCCATAAATTTTTTATTTTTTTTTTTTTTTTTTTGTTAATGAAGGTGAAAATCTCGAAAGACGCAGAGGAGTTAGAAACCCAAAGCAGTGTGGGAATCTAACCGCACTAAAAACACCTCCTTGATCATGACCAAACAAAGAAACATCGACAAATTATTTTATTTTCAACGTTTAGTTGCGTTTGAGAGGGTATTATAATTGAAATACGTGCTCTCATAATTGTCAGATTATAAGTTCATGAGGTTTTGTTCTTCTTAATCTATGAATATTATTTCATATATTTAAGACGTCTTCTATTGAAGGATTTATATGCATCTGCAGACACACGTTGTGACGAATTGCTTTCATTTTAATTTCTTCCGTTACCGGATTAATCTGCAAATCACGATGCAAGTCAAAATTTCTAATGTACCATGGGGCATTTACTATTCCCCGAAGGACCTTATTTTGAAATGTTTGTATTATTTGCACATTCGTTTTCTTTGTACAACCAATTGGATACCACATGTCCAAACGGGTTTTAGTATCTGATTATATAATAGGATTTTATTCTCAATGGACAGTTCTGAGTTATATCCTAACAACTAATAAAGTTTTCTGTATCTAATATTTAGGTCTTCTACTTTATTTTTAACATGTTCCTTCCATTTCAGTTTAGCATCCAGATTCATACTCAGATACTTAGCTGTGTTAGAGTAGGGAACTACATGATTATTAATAACCACAGGAACGTTCGTTATTTTTTTATTTGTAAAGTTGATATGGGTGGACTTAGACTCATTAAGTTTAATTCGCCATTGTTTCGTCTAATCACATATCTCGTTCACTGAGTTTTGTAGCTTTTCTGTTGCTGTGGCCACGCATCCATCAGTTGCTAGAAGAGCTGTGTCGTCTGCGAATGTGGCTAACATGGTATTATTCGCATGTGGAATATCACTAGTATATAGTAAATATAGGATAGGGCCTAGAACACTTCCCTGTGGAACACCTGCTTGTATTTCTTTAAGCTCAGAATATGCTGAACCATAGCGAACTCTAAAGAATCTATTAGCTATATATGACTTAAGTATTTCATAGTATTGTCTAGGTAGATCCCTATGTAGTTTATATTCCAAGCCCTTATGCCAAACTTTATCAAAGGCCTGAGCAACGTCTAGGAGTATTGTAGAATAAACTTGTTTTTTTTCTATAACATTAGTTATATGATGCACTTGATCTATTGACGAGTGCTTATTTCTAAACCCGAACTGATGTGTGGGAATAAGCCTACTTTGCTCTATAATTCTATCCAACCTTTTAAGAAGCAGTTTCTCGAAAATTTTTGATAATATCGGTAAAAGCGATATTGGCCTATATGAGTTAACTTCTGATAGGGGTTTGCCTTGTTTAGGTATAACAATAATTTCTGCTATTTTCCAGTGATGTGGGACATAGCTTGAGTTTTAACAATGCTACGAAGGGTAGTTCTTTCAGGATTTGGGCAGTTAAAAGGTCGTAACCTGGTGATTTTCTACTAGATAGTTTAGAAATACATGTGCTAATCTCTCTTAGCGAAACATAACATGATTACGTCTTCATCTATTTTATCAGATAATTCTAGTTCATTTGCCACGCTAGGTGGAAAAGGTTTAAACACAATTGTTAGGTGCTCCGAAAAAAGTTTAACCTTTTCTTTTGGGTCGCTGATCCATTTCCCTTCAGATGTTTTTAACGGGGGATCCTGCGCTTGA
The DNA here is from genome assembly GCA_963082735.1 of Pocota personata. Lineage (NCBI taxonomy): Eukaryota > Metazoa > Arthropoda > Insecta > Diptera > Syrphidae > Pocota > Pocota personata. The sequence continues at coordinate 37,396,729 of OY720431.1, forward strand.
GGTCTCTTTAAATGATTGGCAGCCTTCCAGAGGGAGTAGTCTGTGGCTTTGTCAGCAGTTAAGTTACAAAGGTAATTAGTTATTCAGTCTATTAAACACAACTTTATCACCGGGATATCTTGTCATTTGCCACCTCCTGTGAGCTCTTCTCTTTTCTAATATTTTACCGATGCTTGTTCCGCTCGGTGTACTATCTTCTGCTGCCTGTTGTATATCGGCAATGAATTGTTCAACTTCGATGTCAATATGGTTTGTTGTGGTCAGAGGGGATCTAAGGTTAATAAATCCTTCGAGTAATTCTCTGAATTTACACCAGTTCGTTCTTTTGTTGGTAAGTCTTACATTTATTATCTTTTGTACTAACATGCCGTTGACCGTCAGGATTACGTGTGTATGATCCGACAACAGATCATCACTGTTTTCAACTTTTACGTCTTTTCTATTGATTCCTTTCATTAAGAAGAAGTCAATAAGATCCAGTCGAAATGAAATCACAGTTAAAATTTCGCCCGGCTTTGTAAAGCTTCCTGCCTTTTGTCGTTATTAATCTTGACCCCCAGTAGGTGTGTTTTGCATTGAAATTACCTCCAATGATAAAGCTGTTGACTAGAGTTCGGAAGAGGTCATTAAGATCTTCCTCTGTAATACATAGCACTTTAAATACCGCTACTACTTTTACGGGCACTATACTTCACGTTCCTTCTTGTGGCGAATATCAATCTTGAAATACAAAAAATATTACAAATCCGGTTGGCTAGGAATCGTTTTAAAAAACCACTGACTAGAGATAGGTTTTTTTTAAAAAAAAAAAAAAGGTCAATAGTTACCATTTTAAAGCATCTTCGTTCTAACGGAAATCTGTATGTGCGAACTGAGTCATGATTTGTTGCTCTATAGGTCTATAGGACAGCAACGTGGACAGCAGCAATCAGTAGAGAAAATTCGAGTAGTATAACTGCATTAATAACTCAGTTTAGCCCCAAAGTCGTCTAGGGGACAAATAAGCATTCGGTCGTCACAACAAATTGTAGTCAAAAGAAACTTCCCTAGTTTTTTGACGACATAAATGAAATCCTTCACATTTTCACTTCAATTCATCTTTATTTTCCAGTAAAACAATATCACTTTCACCAACGTCTATATCGTTTGGTTTGTCACTGACATAGGTACCACCTAATTGCTTAGAGCAGTCAATCCCTGTAAGAGCAACACAAAAACATATTAAGCCCAATAAATCCAACTAAACACTAAAGAAATATAGGAACTCATCGTTGTTAATCTATTATAAAAATTTCCCTAACTGCCATGTTAACTGAAAGCCATGCATTAAGTCAAGCTGCCTAAAACTATGTGCAAAATAGAATATTAGTGCAAAGCATTAGTCCGAGACCACAAGATAGTCGAGCAGAAGAAGACTACGATGACTGAACTTGCCCACGTACTTGCTGTACTTCTACCTTCAAACAGATATTGCTGAATAAACGAAGACCCAATGCGTCCTGTAAACTCTGGCGAGTAATTGTATATTAAGCTATCCACCTCCTCCTTGGCATCGGCAAACTTGTTCATATTCTTCCTCGTCTCACTTACAAAGAAATCCGCAAAGTATTGTGACGCCCGGATGGCCTCCAATGTATGTGGGATACTACGATTCTGGATGAACTCATAGAGATTCTTTTCCGGATGAAATTGAACCCCATAGATAGGATATCTAGGAAGAAAAAAAACGTCAGTTACCATGGATGAATACAATCCGTTGCCATACTCACTTCTTGTGTTCGATGGTGGAGATAAATTCGAAATTGTTCCAATCATGATTGATGCTTAGCACATTCCATTCCTTGTCCAAACCGTATTCGGCAAAGGTCTACAAAAAGAAGAAAACAAAAGGGAATATCAGTAGGCGCACAGAACAAGGACTCGTTTCGCTTTGGCACATGTGACAAAGCACATTTCCATAACACGTTTCCTTGCGCTCACCGTGAGCATAATCAGATATAAATACCTAAGAATGCCATGCATGGTTGCTCAGAAGCGATGAAGGAGGGATGTCAGCATATTCAAAATCTGTCAAAAGCATAGATTGGGAAAACTGTGACACTGCTGGCAGGCACACACTACCATCCCTTGACTAAGAAAAGGCCATGATCCGCTTCGATATATTTCTGTACTTTAGCGGAATATGATGCAACAGCGGTGCAAAGGTCTCGTTATACAAGGAGTCAAAGACGCACGAAATCAACCCTTTTAGAAAAGTAATGTTTTTTTTTTTTTTTTTAATTGGGGATGATTCCACTTGAGGGCTGAAGGAGCACACGCTTGCGACAGGCATACTGTTAGGAATGCCTATAGGTACTCACGTGTTGCTTCATTATCATTTAAATAAAATCCGAGAAATAAAGTACAATAAGTATAGTCATAGACAGGAGCTGACTACAGGATTAACTTGGAAATATGTATATTAGGGAAGGGAAGGAGTTTCGAAATTGTATTTCTTTCTGCAGTCAGAAGTTCACGCATGCTATAAGCCTACGGGGAAAATCAGCGTGAGTACAATGCCTAATGTTTTACATGGTAGGCTGGGACAGGCAGGTTATGAACGTGAATGTCTGATTAGTCTGCAATAGCCGGAAGAAAGAATTCAAATGTGAAGAAGTGTGAATGTAGGAGAATTGTATTATAAATCAGCTCGATAAGGGCAATGAACCTAGTGAATTTTAAAGGCTACATCTGATACGAGTACATGAAAAGGATATAGAAGCAGCCATGGGTTATACAAAATGTAATTGACATCCAGTTATGCGAACTCATTAAATAAAATCAAGTTGTTCGAGTTTGACTGATTATATTCACCCTTATTCTCACAACCTTGCCACCAGTTAAAAAAGGTGGCAGAATTTGTATTCATACATTAGTCCATTCAAGCACAGCCTTAAACCCCCATGCAAGGTATTACGCATGTGAGAGGAGGCAATTTTTTTCAACAACATCCTATGCTGCAAATATAAACAATTCGAGTAAAAGTTTAAAATTTTTAATTCATTAAAAATTCATTATAGAATTTTTTTTTTTTAAGTCGTGTTTTATTTTTCAAGTTGTAAGTTAAATGCAAATAATTTGAATGCATAACGAGAGCATTTTGATAGGCAATTTAATTTTGAAAAACTTTTGCCTTTAAAGTTTTCTTTTAAAAATTCAAAAAAATTTTGTTATTAAAGAAGATATTAAATCTCGCGCCTTTGAAATTGGGTTTCGCCCTACCAGTCGAGACTTTTAGTAAACATAAGTTTCTCGACACCTATCTCAACCACTTTACGTTTGTTTTAGTAAAAAGTTCATTTTACTGGGTCCTCAAGAGGCCTGTCGTTTACCCAGCAAGCTAAAGCCTTAAAAACTTGCATGAGAAATGACTATTGCGCCGAATTTTCAATTTTAAAACACGGTGCGTTTCTAAAGATAGGCAGTTTTTTAAGGTGTGTTCTTAATTTTTTAAAGAGGATCCTAAATGATATCGAAATGCCAGACCAATACAAGGCCTGACCTAGCTTCTCGCAGCCACTCGTGCTATGCGCCACAAGAATGATTGGGACCTATATTATGCCTTTTCCGAAGGGCAATTTTTTTCGATTGGGAGAAGCTATTCATGACAATTTTTACTCTCGGATGTTTGTCAGATTTTCGCGAAAAGTGGGACCGTGAGAAAAATGTTTTTTTTTTTTTTGTTTTCTTGGATTCGAACCTCACACCTCCTTGTCAGTGATTGCGCAGTTAACCATTGACCCACGGAGCCCACTCGAAAGCACGTACCTATGTAAAATTCTGACTTAGTCCCGGAATTAAGCATAATCAATTACTCAAACAATCGTATTAATTAAAATTACAAAGTAATAGAATTAGTTTGTAATCAAAATTACTTTTTTTGATTACATTGTAATCGCAATTGCTTAGTAATTGCAGCATTGGTTTCACTAATATTCATTACGTGGACGCCATGGCTCAGTGGTTAAGTGCGCGATCACTGAGTGAGAGTTTCAAGGTTCGAATGTAATAAAACACAAAAAAAATTAAAAAAAAAAGTTTTCTCATGGTGCGACCTCTCGCGAACTTCTGACAAACATCCGAGAGTAAAACTGTCATGTAAAAAAACTCAATCGGCAAAATTACCCTTCGGAAACGGCATAAAACTGTAGGTCCCAACCATTTGTGAGGCGCACAGCACGATTTGCTGCGAGAACCTAGACGACACCCTGCATTGAGCTGTTAGCGCCGAAATATTATTAATATTCATTAGATGTACTTTCATGAGGTTGCAAATTGAGCTATAAAGGTAATGATTCGTTCGAGTTTTTTAGGATGCGAGGGTGGAAAGTGAGGAAATATCATCCGCACAATAAACACTCTATTTTCACTCTAGCATCATAAAAAGGTGCGATCACATCACGCCCACCGCCTGCCATATACTCTATTTTCACTCATAAGTCCCCTAAAGGATCACCTCACACTTCACTGCGGCCAACCTGTACATCTTCTTAAAACTGAAATGAAATTTTGTCGTAATTGATTCCGATTACAATTACAAATTACAGTAATTGTAATATGTGTACGATTACCTATTACTTACTTTGTAATTGAAGTGTCGGTAAAATAATTACAGATTCCAAAAAGTAATATTGTTGCCGGAAAGAACAGTCCGATACAAGTGGCACCTTCGTTGACAGATTGAAATGTCAACAGATTGTCAACGGCGATGACAGTTTCTCTTCTGTCTCAAAATGCTTCCACCAATGAAAGTGCTTAATCTCAATTTGCCGACTGCCAATGGATCAACGGACTAAAAAAGTGGAGAGTAAACCTACTTTATCCGTCGAAGTCCATACATGCGTCGATTATGTGCCACCTTCCGTAAGAATACGTGTATTATACTTATGTGTCAGTTAAAAACGACGCAGTAATGGATCAACGGATTCTATGGGTTGGGGCCCTTATGTAGTGTGGGTAAAAATGTTTTAATTATTTTTGTTAGCCACTTAAATCAAGAACGTCTGAACGGATTTTGATGAATTTTTTCATGAAAATGTATACTATATTTCCACCTACATGAAATCTCCGTTCCATGTGCAAGCAGAGAAACAATACGTTGCTAGTAGTTTTATTTCTGACGTGACCTCAGCAGCACTTGCCCGATCTGTAAGAAAGCATTGCTTACAAGATACTATCTGGTGAAACGATTAATAACTTGCCTCTTTTTTAGCTCACGAATGACATAGAATTTTGCTAAGAAGAGAGCTATCGAGTCACCCTAGGGGCCTCCTGTAATATTGAGAACTAGGAGGCTTTCAATAATATCAGCACCTGTGTGGTTTTCAGTAATCAGCCCCGGTCTCAACATCAGTCTTTGTGGTTGGATTGGAATCAAGCCCAAGTCACACACAAGGTGGCGAATAGCAGGAGGAAGGTAAGGGAGATGTTCTCTGACTATTCAGTTTGGCATCAGGCAAATGACTACTAATACTAAGGAAATTACTAAAAACTAAAAAGTAAATAATTGGATTAACGGAACAGTTCTGGAAGTCAAACCTTCAGATGCCTCAACGCTTTTCACTCGGATTACGTAGAAATTGACATCCACAGCGTCACTGCTAACTCTGCAAAATCTCATCTTTCTATATTTTTTCTGCAACATTAGGTGACTAAAGCAGCTCCTAGACTAAAGGTTGTGTGATTGGAGCCAAGCTTTTATTCTGTCTTGCTGTGGGGGGCTTCGGAAACCTCGATTGAAACTGACTACCTAACTCCAGTAATTTCAAACCCTTCAGGCTGTAAAATCGGTCAAACAATATTGCCGCGAGAAACATTAAAGTGAATAATGACAGCTAGGTGTTACCAGGTCTTCGGATCAGAATCTTGTAAGCGGTAGAAGTTGCAGGGAAGAGGAAGGAATTTAATGTGCTCACCTCTTTGCTCCTGAAAGTTATTTCTTTGATTTGCTGGCTTGGGGACTTTCGCAATGTCAAGCTTAAATACCGCTTAACGATCATATCTGTACACGTATATGCCTGGTTCTAGTTTGACAGTCTCTCTCTCACCAACTGTTAGTCTACTTAAGTCGACCATTAAGTTCATAAAACACCCATATGCTTACGAAGCTATATTCTCATACATAAATCGGTATCGGTTAAAGTTCCTGTAAACCAGTCTGAGAGAACTCCCTGTACCGATTGATCTTTTCTTCTCAACATTACAATAACTCCAAAGGAAACTAATTAACAAAATTTGATAGTTGATTGCATGTTCCCCTTCTTTTGCTGTCAAATTCACTCCACAAATGTCAACTCTAACGGACGTCAATCAAAATAGTATCATCACTCATCACCAGCTTAGTGCATATACTCGTAACACCTAACTATTCAACGAAATTTGTCGCGTTTACATCATGCAGATTGAACGTCACGTCTCTTATGTTAGACTGCATATCACAGCATTTCCGAAACAATGGAGCCCTTAAATCGAATATCGTGTAAGAATGAAACTATAAAACCCGAAATCCACTTACCTCCTCCGTGATGCAATACTGATGGAAATTTGCGGTAACCGGATACATTTCAAGAATGGAAATAATATCCGATTGTGCATTCTTGAACATCCTACTCGATTCATAGCCTGCAATAAATAACATCAATCTACAGTAGTCCCTCATTTAAAAATCCCACCGTTGTTTACCTTTTTTGAACTCTAATGGCAAGGGCTGCCTGTTAGACGAACAAGCACTCCTATGTTCCGTTCGATTAGTCGACAAGTAAGTGAGCAGCTCGAATCCAAGGCATGTTCCCCAAACGGGCAAGTACTTTCCTTCCTCATTCATGGCCAAGGCCACTTCGTAGATATGCTGACCAGCGTCCGCATACCCGTGCGATTGATTAAAGTACGTTGCCCCACCGGGTAGAAGGACACTGCACACGAGAATGAAAAATACGCAAGGGAATAAGTAAATCTCGTAAAACTTGTCCACGGGTGTGGTGAGTGTAAACTTACCCGTTCACCTTGGATAGGATATCCTTGTAGTATTCGCGTGACTCGCCAATCCTATGAAAAAGAACAAAAAGAAAAAAATATGGAAAAAGGATATCAAAGAAGCTAATTGGATTGATAATGCATTAAGGATAAGAGGCAAGTGCATGGCTTACTGCATGCACTTTGACGTATGGCGTTTCTGACGAACAAAGGATATTTTTCATTTTTTCATCGGCAAAGGGATTGAATTAGTTCCGGACATTGTAATTGCTAAGTGGATATTGTAAGCATATTGGCAGAGGTAAGTTGAAACCAAAGAACGTGATTGACTGTTGCGACAAGAAAATGCAAAGTTCAAAGGTGTGTTAGATGAGGATATGTACAATTTAAATGAAAATGTCATTAGATATCGAATTTCATATTGAAGGGGGCTTCTACAATTCATTTCATCATTGGTACTTTGATTTCAAGTGTAGGTTTCAAATGGTAGTAGGAAGAAATTGTTTCAATGCAAGAAACGTAGAGGGGATCAGTATTTATTTCAACATTGTTGTTTTGGGTAAACGATTTACTTTTGTGATCATGACGTAACTGCTTCGTTGCCAACGTCAGTTTAAACAGGTAACGTTCCTTAGAAGGATTAAGCCAGCATTTTGGATCCACCGTGTTGCTATAGCCATGAGTTTTTTCGTGCGTGATTATTATATATGTACCCAAGTTTGTCAAAACGACCTTTATACTTTTTTTTGAGGAATAAGCACATCTACCAAGCTCATGCGCCATCATGTATGCTCCAATTTTAATGTGCCTCAGCTGTGGCCAGCTCTTCCACAACTGCCAAGATTCTTCGTTGACTATCCTTGAGTAAGTGAGTTCAATTTCAAGCATGGTGGGCTATGCAATTATCATCCTTTCATAAGGTGCAATCAACCTACTGGAATTTTCGCTTTTGTATTATTGCATCTATACCTTCCCGGCTTGATCCATTTTCTCATAAATCCGTTTGTTTGAGATGCGATTTTTTCCAGAATATCTACAATATTTTTCTAAGACAACGATTAACAAAAGTCTGCAACTTTCTTGTCACATAAATGGTTACTTTCCAACTCGACAGTCGCATATTGGTGTTTAAGCTAATTGCATAGCTTCTTCGGATCTTACACAACATACCGAACGCAATCTTTACTTTCACGATTCGACTGCTTACGCCGAGTTTTATGCCACCATCAACCGGGGAAATACAACTTCTAAGGAAGTTCCCTAAAATGCTTACTTGGGACGATAATGGGTTGTCAGTAAGGTAAGGGTATAGAGGAAAATTAAAGATTGCAAAGGCCAACCCCATGTGGCGAGTTCGTAATTTCAACCACTCCTAACTTGGAGAAAGGGACTCTGTTCGCAGCCACCCATTCCGTGTCAGATGGTGCGAAGGAGATCACGGCTTGTTGGTTATTTGATGGCGACACACTCGTATGCTCGACTTGTCGATATTGGTTCCAGGTGTACCTATTTATGTGGCTTTTCTTAGGAAATCACAGAGCCAAACTGCAAATTTCTCCAGTCCTAAGCAAAGTCAGCTGCTTGTTCAGTCGTTTCTTTTGTAATTAAAGGCTCATTCACAGCTAACCTTTATATTTAATGACCGTTCCATCATCCATAACCATTCGACCCCTTCCGATTCCCCATATTCTGGAACACTACTCACAAAACATGGAAAAAGCGACAAGTGCGAGTCGATTGCTGTAAAGCGATTTTAGAGCTCTGTGGCGAAAAACCTTCAAGTGTTATCGAGTGTATTGTTTCCGGAAATGAAACTTGGGTTCAATATTATGACCAGTGTTACCAGATTATATGGTAATATGGGCAAAAACCTACTAAATCTGCTGCAAAATAGTTTTAGGATCTTCCGATAGCATTTTAAGAGCTGCTGGATTAGATTAAAAGGAAAAACATTTTTATTGGGGAACGAGACTCGGCTACAAAAAAAAAACATACATATAGGATCATCCAACAAGAGGTGTCATTTTAAATTTCCCGCCATTGTTGAACTGTCAATATTCAACTATCATTGCGATGACTTTTGATAAGTGAAAACTAGGAGGAGCAGTTTAGCTAGTTTCGTAAAGTTCGCATTGCTTTTATTCTGAATGCTCATTTCCATCGTCGCATCTGGGAACAATCCCTCCAACCACAATAAGTGACATTTTGGTGAGGTTTTTTGGCTGGCGGTATCATTGGGCCATATTTTTTCGAAAATGATGATAGTACTTAGGGACCGTTTCAGTGAATCGATTGCGTTACCGAACGATGTTGACTGATTTTTTTACCTGGAATTGATGCTATGGACGTGGACGACGTTTATTTTCAGCAGGACAATGGCTCTATTGCGTGACAAATTTCCTGGACATGTGATTTTTCGAAATGGACACTTCAATTGGCCGCCGAGATAGTGCAATTTAACACCATTAGACATTTTCCTTTGTGTCTATGTTAAAAGTAGAGTCTACGCTAATACTCTACTAACGATTCATGCACTAAAAGAAAATATTAGAGTTATTATTCGTGAAATACAGCCGCAATTATGCGAAAACTTGATGAAAAATTTCATCAAAAGGATGACTATTTGTAGGCAGAGCCGAGGCGGACATTTGACAGATATTGCACTCCATTACTAACCTCAGAGTTTGTACTTTATATTAAAATAAAAATATCACCACTTTTCATAAAAATGTTGTGTTTAACCATTGATTTATAATGACACCTCTTGTTGGATGACCCTATACATGTAAGAAATGTTCAGTAAAATCACATGCTACACTTTGTATTCACAAAATTATTTTGCAATAAAAAAAAGCCTCATTTTAATCGGTTGTCTATAGGCCAGAATAGGTCAATGGTCCGATACGTAAAATCGTGTCGCGGTCATTGCTCTTCATAAGTGCGGTACGAGTTTTTCGATACATAAAACTATTCACTGATACTGGAGAATAGTCAGCGATCTGATAGACCAAGTCTGGAGCAGATGGCGCAACCCATTAAGGCCGTCAAGATTCGAATTCAAAGAAATGCTCTCCGAAAGCACAAATAGAATTATTAGCTCTTGAGAATAACATTTCTTAAAAGTGAATAAGTTGGGTCATCAAAAAAGAATTATGAATTGGAGTCTTCAAACGACGTACTGGATAATTATTGACTCTGAATCTTAAAAAAAAATAGCGTCAAGAAATCAAAGCATCTGTTGATGGTATACGCTGCTGGTCCGCTCAGAAAAGTTTTGTTTACGGACTAGAAGATCTTCACCGTTCAAGAAAAATAAAACAAATAAAATGATCTATTTTATGCCTTGTCATCTAAGGAAGCTAGTCCCAAGCATTCAGAAAGGACATAGCCCTGCGTCAGTCATAGTTTGGTGGGGTGTCTCCTATGATCTAAATTTTCGCGAAAAAAGCGTCAAAACTTCAAAGTTTATCAGAAGTTCGCTTTAAAATCCGTTGTGAAACCTTTAAACCATACATTTTTTTAAAAAACAATTGCCCAACTCAGGCTTGGATCGGAAGCAACTTCAACACCGAAGACTGGCCTCATCAACCCTTTGAATTACAATTGTGGACAGTTTTAGGGGAGATAAGTGTGCCGTAAAATATACCCTAACATCGAATCCCTTACACAAACTCTAATCGAAACCAACTTGAATGAGGTGCGTGCTTCGATTGACGAGTGGCCGAAGTGACTAAGAGCATGTGTTAAGGCAAAAGGGGGCCATTTTGAGTAAATTTTTATATTCAAAGTATATGTACAAATAAATGGTAAAAGTTTTATCCAATTTCAACTTTCAGTTTTAATTTTATAATAATAAATATGTGTAACAGTATTTACGTCCCTACTAAGTACTTATAAAGGGTGTCCCAAAATACCCGTAAGATTTGAATTTTGCGCCATTTGTGCGGTAAAGTATTGCCAACGAAAAAAAAAAAAGACAGCGTGACAGCTGACAGTTCAGGATTACTAGAAATGGAGTGCTACACGAAAGAACAACGTTTTTCATTGTTGAGCAATATTTTAAAAATAATGAAGGTTTGGCTTTAACTTCAACTGTGAAGAAGTCTGAATCAATTAATGATCTTAAATACTCTGGCCGTCCTTCAACAAATCGTTCAACACAAAACATCAAAGCAGTTCGTGAAAGTGTTATTGAGAGTCCAGGAACTTCAATTCGGCACCGTGGTCAAGAATTGGACATTTCGAGAAGTTTTCTACAGCGTATTCTCACGAAAGATTTTTGAAAGATCAAGAACTGAAGCCTACTGACAACAACAAGTGGTGGATGCTGATTTTTCAAACAAAATCATCTTCAGCGATGAGGCTCATTTTCATCTTGATGGCTTACGTAATCGTCAAAATTGTCTAATTTGGGGTTCAGAAAATCCACGAGTAATTATTCAGAAACAAATGCATACACAATGTATCACTGTTTGGTGCAGATTTTGGGCTGGAGGCATCATCGGGCCATTCTTCTTTGAAAATGGGACTAGTCAGGCAATAACAGTTAATGGTACTCGCTATCGCGACATTATCGTCCAATTTTTTGTACCTAAATTGCAAGATTTGGATGTGAACAATATGTGGTTTCACACATGCCATACAGCTCGAGAACCAATTCAATTACTGCATGAGTCATTTCCTGGTCGTGTAATTTCTCGTTTTGGTGATCAGAATTAGGCGCCCAGATCATACGATTTAACGCTGTTGGACTTTTATCTTTGGGGTTTTTTTTAAATCAGAGATTTATGCCAACAAGCCCACGACCACGCACCTTGAAGGACCAAATTGAGCGTCGTATCAACGAAATTCAACCACATTTATGCAAAACTGTATACTTTATGAATCAATAAAACATTTACAATTTTTAATTAATCAAAATTTTTCTATCAAAATTACATCTTGCGTGAATTTTGGGACACCCTTTATTTTACTGAATTTGTCAAAAGATCCTGCCCACTTTTTAGTGCATTGTACTATATGAATTGTACTTACAACTATTCTTTCATAATTTATTAAAACCATATCGTTCAATCTTTTATCCTTAAGAACAAGATTACATAAATTATGATAAAAACAAGTCTACGGATATGTACGAATATGTATCATACAATTTGCGACTCAGATAATTCGCTTCAAAACCAAATGAACTCCCTTCCGACACAAATATTTCCTCGTTTCAAGCCAGCCTATCAACCCTTAAAATTGTGACAGATATCTAAAATACGTTGTACTTATAAATTACATTTTTAAATATACTTTTATAATGCACATACATATGTACATACATAACAATTCGTTCTTTCCGATATACCTTCTTTTATTTGCATACAAGGCAGGTATAATCAACTTCACTTTGACAAACTTTAACTTACCTATACATTGAGATAGGAGACTTTTGATTATTAAAATTGTTGCCAGTATTAGCCCAAAAGGTATCAACTGGAGGTATTGAATTATTGATGTTACCTGATGCTAAGAGGATTGGTCGTCAATATTTTACAATACATTTTTTTCATGGAATACATTGGAAAACTTTTGTAAAATATTAGCTAGACTTTTGAAATCAAGATTCTCCAGGAAAAACAAATCTATTCCAAAATCCAGAGAATTGTGTGGAGTATACATAAATAAATGTTTCCATTTCATCACGGAGTACACATGTACGAGTATACTGCGGTTCAAGTTACTAGTTGATGCCAAATTTCTTTAAATAAGTCCAAGACACTCAAGGCTCAAGAGAGTTAAAATGAATAACCATTCCATAAGAAATAATAATTTAGTCTCACCACGATTTGTAAGGAAATAAATAAATAAATATTTTGCTTAGCTTCTCGTAGTACGAACCTACAGTTTTATGCCGTTTCCGAAAGGGTAATTTTTTCTATTGAGAACAGTTGTTCATAACTTTCGGATATTTGCTAGACGTTCTGGAGAGGTGGGGCCGTGAAAAACTTTTTTTGTCTTCTGGAATTCGAACCTTAAACGTCTCGCTCACTAATCACGCACTTAACCTCTAAGCCACTGCATCCATAAGGTGACACTACTTCTTTCATCAGATTCGCTGCTTTTATGATAGCATAGTGAAGTGAGGAGCGGTTTAAAGTCCACTAAAAATAGCTAAAAACGTTGTAAAAGCGAATAGATATGGATATGCGTTATGTGTAGACTTTCCTCCTGAATAGGTTTCACTGAAAAGTAAATGATACATGTTGGCTTGTAAAGGGTGGGCCATGTGCTGGTTTCTTTTAAAAGTACATGTCATTTTGACACTGACAGCTCTTTCGCCCTCAAAAAATTCACATAAACACAGTACCATATAATATCTGCGGTTCGAAATGCTTGAGTAACGTTGAGATATATTGAAAACTTATTTCCGAAGTCAGGCTGTGTTGCCGAAACAGTGCGAATTTTGAAAATATGCACAAATGCACAAACCGTGCCTAACGCAAGTTTGTGAAGAAAGTCCGTGAGATTGGCATTCTAGTTGATAGTACAAGTTATCCCCGTGTTTGTCCTGTGATCTCAACCGAGAATATGTTGCAGTTGCCGAAAGTGTGCGCCTAAGCCCGAGAACCTCAACTCTCCCATTTTTCTTCGAAGATTAAGATGGTAACAACGTTACTGTCAACGGGGAGCACTACTGAGGCATGATAATCGCTTTTGTTTTTGCCAGAAACTGAAGAAATTAACTTTTACGATCTCTCCAGCAAGACGGCACTACGTGTCATACAAGCCGTCTAACAATCGATTTTTTGCCCAATAAGTTCAATAATTGTGTAATCAGCCATTTTGGTGATGTTGCTTGGACACCGTGAATCTGCGAATTGACGCTGTTGGACTTTTTTTTGTAGGGTGCCGTTAAATATCGATGTTATGCTGACAATCTAGAAACGATTCAGGCTGATCGAGCTATTCGTAAAATAGGGCTCCGAACCATCAAAAATATACTACCAAATTGGGTTGACAGGATGGGCTACTGGCAACCCAGTCGCAGCATTATTATTTTCCACAAATAATCGAAAAGTGTACTCTCTTCAATAAAGAAAAAAGCTTTGAGAATTATTAAATAATTTTTTTTTTTATAGCAATTTTAAAAAGAACAGATGGCCCACCCTTTATGAAAAAGGTTAGAATATACTGCGTTTCTCCTCGGAATCTATTACGCTTTAGCCTTCCCATAGATAGTAGCAACGCTGGTTTGCCATACACAGAAGGTATAAAATGTTAACAAAAAGTATTCTGAGGTGTCATTAGGAAACTGCCAAAAAGGGCTAAAATTATAAAAAAATAAAATAAAAATTTTGGACACCAAATCTTGAAAATCTTTTAACCATCTTCCTGACTTGGCTCTACCTTCCCCAACATTTTCAACAATTTTACTTTTAATCGAATGCAAAATATACACTGCACATAATGGTGGAACATTTTGGAAATATGCGGCCTACAGTTTTTTTGTAAATAATTAGAGATAAACTTGAATTTTTTAATTTTTTAGAATATTTCTTGAGAAAAAAATGCATTATTTTTGTCCACATTGTGAAAGAAATTAAAGAGCTACAAATCTTGTAAGCTTGATTTTTATGTAAAATCTATACTTTAAGAGATATAAAACAAACAAATTGAAGTATCACAACTTCTAGAACAACAATGGTATGGTTCAGGATTTCGCAGAAACGTTTTCTTCATCCCATAAGTTGATTCTCCTCGGCAGTCAGAATTTTGCCCTAATTAGTCGCGTCTATATGACATACTCGTAGTTATTATCGTGAGAGGAAAATTCGAGAAGACACTCTGTATCTAAGAGACACAAAGGAGAAGTACTTAACGGTAAGACTAAATATAAAGGCGAACAAGACCACTGGTGGTACCAGTCCCGCTTTTGGACTATCCCGCACATGGTAATTTTTAACAAAATGGAAGAAATTTAATAAATGATGACTAATCACTGCGTAGTCACTTTGTATTTTTGATGTTTAACATTTAAGTTAACACATTCCCCAATTTGACAATACATTTCGTAGCCTAATTGAAAAAAAGTAATTATCGTGAAGATCAGACTACAAAATATCAGATATTACCCAAGTACTATCAATATACATAAATTAAAAAAAGAGCAACAATTTGAAAAGCAAATTTCTTTTTTCATATTTTTATTAACTAAGAAACCTTTTTACATAATTTAAGACTTTCATAATACTAAAAAATGATTCTAGTATTTCGTAGCGCCACCCTTCGCCCTAACAACGTCGTGAACCCTGTTTGGCATGGAGGCATAGAGATTACCGAGGTAATTGTTATTAATTTCATTGAACCACACTTCTTCAATGATGCTCTTTAGATGCTGCATGGTTTTTGGTTTTTTATCTTGGGTCTTCTTTCCCATAAGAGCCCAGACATTTTTGATGGGGTTGAGATCTGAACTGTTTCCCGAAAAAATTAGGGATTCTATTCCTAATTCTTCTTTCAAAGTTTTAATCTGTGGAGGAAATTTAAAAATTAAAATCATAAGATTTTCAAAACACCCATAAATAGATTTTGCTCGGTGGCAAGGTGCTGAATCGTGAAAAATTGGTTTTGATGTTTCTGCTGTTATCATTTCCATACTCGGTACAACACGATCTAAGATAAATTTGTTTGTACTGCATGGCGTTAACAGTGCCCTCGAGCATAATTAGAGATCCAACTCCGATTGCGGTGATGCATCCCCACACCATAACATAAGGAGAATGTTTTACGGTGTGAGCTATGCATTCGTCGCTGTAGCGTTCCCCTTTTCTACGACGAACTATCTGCTTCTCATCCGGTCCGATTAGGTTAAACTTGGACTCATCAGAGAACACCACATTTGATCAATCTTGAACACTCCAGTTTTGCCTTTCCTTAGCCCAGCTAAGGCGCATTTTCTTCATTTTGCTGGTCAGAAGTGGCTTTTTCGCTGGTCTCCTTGCTAGCAAACCCATCTCGTTGAGACGATTCTGGATAGTTCTGACGCTAACTTCAGCCCCAGTAGCTTCTCGCAGGTCAGCTCTTAACTCCGATGCATTTTTAAACCTGTTTCACAAGTTTAGCCTCTTCAGTTCCCGGTCCTCCCGAATAGTGGTACATCTCTTCAATCCTGTGCCAATTTTTCTGTCCAGATTGTGATCTCGACGATATTTGTTACAGAATCTTCTTACAGAACTCTCATTGCATCCAATTTGTCGAGCAATTTCACGAAATGACTGATTCTGTTTGGATAAGGCGACGATAACTGCCTTATTTTCTTTACTCAATTGTACCCTTTTAGACATCGCGATATACTCTTTTCACTTTTATTTAAGAAAAACAACTGCACGCACTGTTAAATACTGCCAGAATGAATTCCGACACATTCCAAAATGTGCATTACCTAACCCGGAAGCAATAAAATACAATTCGGCGAATCCCTTAAAGGTAATTAGCGCAAAAAAATGGAAAACCCGTATGCGGCTTTTTTTGTTGCGCGGGGTGTATATAGTTTTTTTTTTAAGGAAATTTCCAATATAAAGATTCAACTCGAAACTGAGCAGCAAATGGGAATGAAGCAATGATTCCGGGATGTACCAATTCAAACAAAACAGAAAAATGTGGTACACGGACGGATCCAAAACATCCACATTAACTGGAGTAGGGTAGTATACGGGCCAAGAATTAAGTACTCGGAAGCCATGGGAAGATTTCCTAATATTTTCCAAGCAGAAGTCTACGCGATCAGACAAGACATCGCGATATTTTCAAGGCATTAAGCTCTCATGAAATCAGGTCTTCATTGGTGTGGGTGGCCTTGCCAAGATAAACCGACTGAGTGAGAATAACAAAGTCACACTCTACTGAGAAATTAAATAGCTGATGAACTAACAAGGAAAGGTTCCGAGAACCAGATCCATTCTGTAGGCTAAGATACGGGGAGAGCTAAGGTAGGAAGAGAAATTCCCTAAGCTAAGACAAGCCAAAGAAATTACACTTACTTGGAAATTACAACCGGAAAAAAAGAAAGGTCTGTACAAACATCAACAAAAACCATCTGCACATTTGTACAAGCTTCCTAACGGGTCACTGTAAAATTGAGGAACACCTTGGGAAACTGGGTATAGAGCAACGTGGATATTGCAGATTTCGCGGAGATGTAGAGAAAACCCCAGGGCACCTGCATATTCGGCTTAATTTTGTGGTTTTTTCTGGGACAAAGCGTCCAAGTTTGCAATCCTCTAAAACACAAAGCGGCAAATGCCGTCTAGTTTTCCATTTAATTCTGTATACAATGAAACCTTGTGTCCCAGTAGAAAATAAAATATTTTGTAAATTGTCTCAGCAAAAGCTTTGCATCTTCAGTTGCAAGTACGGTGGGTGTACTTTTCAATCACCGTCTTAAATTTCAACTGTCCGCGAACGTGTTAAGGAATGTGGAGCACTAATCCACAAAAGAAGGAGACACCTGAATGCCTATAAATTATCAGATGAAGTTCTACCATCGTTAGATTCACTTTAGATACTAGTACCCCGGTTCATCAAGATAACTGGACTGGAGGAGGTATTTTAAGTCGAGTATCTCACCGGCAAGAGCTTAAGTCGGGATGCACAATAGATCTAAAAGGTCGCAGTGTGCTTGCACCCCTAAAATTAATCTAAAATCTAGTATCAATGAATTGTTTTTATTTTGTATTATATTATTTTGCAATTCTAGAAAAGCATAAATTTTCCCGAATGTACATCTTCGAAAAGCTCAACAGATGGAAAAAAAAACACCTCGGAGATACTTAAGAGGTTTTTAGTTTAACTGTATTAAGTTTCATTCTACTTATTGTTTCGATAACATTTAGCCTTCTGTAATTTCTTCCCTTATCCAAAATTCTGACAATCTTAAATCGAACTCAAAAAATTGATTATTTTGTTAAAGTACATAATTATTATTCTAACCATTTGGCGCAAGACCGACACACATATCATTGCCTTCAGATTCGTGCGAAGCAGCTGTATTTTGGTATCACTTGCAAAATCTTTTAAACGAAACTAAATACAAGATGCGCAATGCGAAACTATATAAATATAAAATCGCTTTGACGGTATTAAATGAAATAAACAAAATTATAAAACATACAGCCTTGAATTCAAGCATCATGCCATATCGCCAATTTTCCATCATAGCCTTCATTCTTAGAATTATTTACGTACACATCGAGGTAAATGACTCTCCAGAGTTGATAACAAATTACGAACTCACAATTCAATAATTAAGTTCACACCACAAGCATGTGCTAAATAATTGCAGAACTGGACCGCAATGGCCCTAAAAGATTTTGTTGATTTACGAAGGAAAACAAATCAAAACAAATAACAAATAAAGCCACAAGTGTGGCTTTTAAGCAAAACACAATTTTTGGAAAAAGAACCTTCATATGGAGAACGGAATTGAGAAAAGTACGAGCTGAGAAGAGGTCGAGTTCAGAGGGAATCCCCTTAGAGTTTAACAACGCGTTTTTGTTTTTGTTTTTGTTTTTGTTTTTCTTGTGTTTAATTTAATTTCAATTTATTTATTATTGTCAACACTGTCAATGGTGAGCGGAGTTTGTACCAAGACTCAGCCTCAGCTCAGAAAAGTAGAAGCTGAGCAGAGGTCGAGTTCAAAGGGAATCCCCTCACAGTTTAATTTAACTTTAAATTATTTATTATTGACAGCACTGTCGATGCTGAGCAAAACTTGTTCCAACACTCAGTCTGTCAATCTGCAGTTAGTCTGTGATTTACCCGAATTAGCTAGCATGCTGCAGTGCAGCATATACTATTACCACATAATAGTATGCCTCGTGTAAACGATGATTTATTGGCACCCACTTAGTCGTGTTTGTTTAAACACAGAATCAAAGGGAAATCAATTCCCGATGTTGTTGCCTAATCGAAGAAATTTTCTTTTTTACAAAATTAAGTAAGTGGTTGAACGTGAATTATAATTAAGTCATTCATGATCACACTTAGTCAGCAGAGAGTTGATGAGATCTGCCAATTAAAATTTATATTTTAATAGGATGGTTTATTTGAGTAAAAAACGACGATAACTCAAAATTGATTTATGGTTTTCCTACTAGTGTTACTAAGAGCTTAAGTGTCATAAATAAATATGTTTAATATATACTTATAATTAATAACAATTTCGTGATGCTGTTCAGGGGATGTCCCCTGTGTTATAGGTCGAACTAACTTTCGCATATCCATGTTATAAGTGACGCTGTCAATTGATTATTTAAATTGACAGCATTTAACGCACTGATAATTACTGAAATTAGTTCTATTATTTGCATTTAGGGAATAAGTTCTACTGCAGGAGGTATCAGAATACCTAGGAAATAGAAACTATCAAACACTTGCTTTGTGAATACTTAAATCTTCAAACTCGTCGCCTCGATTACATGGGAAGCAGACTATTTGATGAACTAGAAAACGTTGCGCAATTTACACTTAAAAACATGATATGTTTCATCAGGAATAAAACTGAATTTTGCGAAATTCTTAATGTAAGAGGTGAAGAAGCGGAAATTTATCAAAATTAGCTATTAAATTTAGCACTAATTACTTAATAACAACTTTTTCATTTTATAAATGGAATAGTAAACGGATAATAAATCTGTAAACATTGTATTTGTATATTATTCAGAAGTTGATGGTCAAGGTGTAATGGGTAGAACAGCAATCAACAGCCACCGAGAATAAAAGAGAAACGAAAGAGAAACGAACAAAATCTAGGTTTCCCCAACCACTTCGGGATTTGGGAATTTTCTTTTAATTAAACATAAAAAGTTATCTTGTCGATTTCTTCGTCCAATCATCATCAATTTTCAATCAACCGAAATTATTGCCAATAGCAGTGCAACAGTGGATGAGTTGGTGTCGTTGTATGTGTCCAATACAGAAAAGAGATACTTTACAGCGAAATAGCTCCTTCTTTTGTACAAAGCTCAAGAGTAGACTGCGGCTTCCCCAAAACATTCTCTTCATATACTCGACAGCATACAGAATCGTGCAACATAGATGATTCTTCACGAGCATTCAATATCCAACTGTTCGCTCATCGAAGGTTAATAGCAGGCCTGTTCTATAGATACTATACGTCTTATGTTTCGAAGATCTAGAAAAATTGTTTCGATATCATGACAAGTAATCTTTGGAATTCAGTTCCAGTTTTTAATTCATGAACAGAATCAACCACATTAACTACAGACATTTCGTTGCGCTGCTCCAGTGTCATAGATTCGCCCAAGAGATTATGTAAAAAAAAACATATTCAGTATGAATGGGGGTAAGAACATAACGGAGCTGCTTAAGTGTTTTCTTAGTTCTTCAAAATTGAGTTTAGTAACAAAAGATGATACAGTCGAATCCGGTTAACTGAAATGAAAAATTCCACGAATCTGTTTTAAGTTACTCGGGTTTTTTATTTATACGAACTTCGGATAGGTGAAAAAAATTTCCCAAAATGTTATTAATGAATAAATTAATTTATTAAAATTAAACACACACATAATAGCCCAGGGATTTTAGGTTTTTCATGTGCGAGTGATGGTTCTTTCCACGAAAAAACCGCAGACATTTATGGTTTTTCTGATGAAGTTTACCTAATTCTAGTCAAAAAATTTATAAATTTGATTAATTAAAAAAAAATAATTTTGCAATACGCTGCAACCTAAAAAAAACCACGGAAATCTAAAATCTGTCTAACAAGTTGGAGAAGTACAAATATGGGTACATACTCGTATATAGGTCTGAGAAAAACAAATTGTGCAACAGTTATTTTCCAGAAACGAAGGTTCTTTAGATATCTAGTTTTTGGATGAAGACTGAAAGAATTCACATTTTTATAAGTCAGGAGAAAAATGTATTATACATACACTGTAACACCCTGTATTTTCAAAACCAAAAACTTTAGGTCTATTTACTCTAAGTCTTCAAAGTTTCAGTTTTTTACGTTATCCGATAGCTTGTGGAAGAGTACGGGAAATCACGCACGGAAAATTGATTACAAGTCAAAAAAATTTTGTATTTTGAAAGTTAGAAATAGGGATGTACTGACTTCTTTTGCGTGATCTGCTCTATAAAGTTAATAGATTCCAAGTTTTTAAGTCATTTGAGAACTTTTGAGTTGAGTTCCAGAAAATTGCATTTTATTTTAAATTCTCCTATTGTAATGTAGTTAGACAGGTTAGAATGAAAATCTGAGTTTGTTTCGAGGTATAAGCGCAGAGGTCCTAGGTATGAAGTTTGAAGAAAATCCCGGGCACACAGAATTGGGATTTTTTTTCTTATTCGCTAACATTTTTATTTTAGTCGTTTCAATTACATTTATGCGGCACTTTCTTAGTGTAAATCAATCATTTTGGAAGACATTTTTGTAACCGAGAAAAGTGTTGAACTATGCATGGTCATAAATTTTCTGTCGCGAATTGGGGTTGAAAGAAAATTAGTGTTTCTACCATCGACTAGCTTTTTCTCTTGTTACATTAATCATTCAATTTAACATTGAAAAGAATCACATCACAATCAGAACTTCTGGATAGAATATAATACTTTTTAATAACAAGGAAAGCCGAAGTCCCACGGCGGTT
Organism: Pocota personata; assembly: GCA_963082735.1. Taxonomy (NCBI): domain Eukaryota; kingdom Metazoa; phylum Arthropoda; class Insecta; order Diptera; family Syrphidae; genus Pocota; species Pocota personata. Next base: position 37,418,394 of record OY720431.1, read on the forward strand.
TTTCATAGGTGAACTGTTTAAAGTTAGATAACCAGCATCTTGAAAAATGCTTTTAACATTCTGTAATATATGTACATATGTATATAGAGGGTGGGTCAATAAGTCCCTGAAAAATGAAATAAGGAACACTCTTTTCGGTATAAAAACACTTTATTTTTCAACATAGTCTCCTTTTAGCTCTATACACTTCATCCAACGTTTCTTCAATTTTTGGATGCCCTCTAAATAATACGATTTCTCGAACCCCTCAAAATAAGCTTTTGTTTCAGCGATAACCTCTTCATTCGACCCAAATCTCTTACTTCCGAGCCATTTCTTCATCGATCCAGCAGCTCTGCGTAATATGCGCCGGTGATCGTTTTACCCTTTTCAAGGTAATCGATGTGAATAACATCGCCCGCATCCCAAAAAACTGTCGCCATGACCTTGTTTGCTGACAAACCCACCTTGTCCTTCTTCGGCTTCGATTCACCAGGAGAAGTCCATTGTTTTGACTGTTCCTTGGTTTCTGGTGTGTTGTGGTGAATCCAAGTTTCATCTACGGTTACGAAACGGTGCAAAAACTCAGCCGAATTTTTCTGGAACATCGCCAAACACACCTTTGAATTTGTCAAACGAATGCGTTGTCGATTGTGAGCAAACGCGGCACCCATCTTGCGGAAAGCTTTTTCGTGTCCAAATATTTATGTAAAATCGAAATCACAGAGCCATGTGACAAGCCTGTGGCCTCTTCAAGCTCGCGCACTTTCACTCGCCGATCGTCCATTATCAAACCATGGATTTTGTCGACTTTTTCTGGTGTGGTGACCTCAATTGGGCGACCAGAACGTTCGGTGTTACTTCTGCTTGAACGACCGCACCGAAATTGAGTAAACCAGTGGTGAATGGTTCCAATCAATGGTGAAGAGTCTCCATAATATTTGTCTAGCTTTTATTTGGTTTGCGTGATAGTTTTTTCTCGCAAAAAATAGTGTTTAATGAGCACTCGAAATTCACTTTTTTCCATTTTAAGGAAAATGCTAGTAGGCGTCTATATAAAATGGCTGCCACAGCAAAACTATTTGACAGATCTGTCTGAAAATTTGGATGCGTTCTTTTGAAAGATGATTCTGGACAAAAAAAATAATTAAATTTAAGGTGACGATACAATTTGTGTTAATTTTCAGGGACTTATTGACCCACCCTCGTATCCTTCAAGCACATCCTAACGTTGAGGAACTCTGGAATTCGTATGAATGCCTAAAACCATTTATCTACAATCAGATTGGCCCTCAATAATTGTTATAAGCTTCACATTATGCTATATCCTAGAGAATTTTCGAGAATACGAAATGTGGACTGATGTCAATCTGGCTAAAACAGGGGCCGAATTACCGCAATCGATAACGAGTGAGTAGGACTCGTGATCGAATGATCGATTAACCTCATTGAGATGATGACACTCGAAAGCTTACGTGTCGAATGAAAATAAAATTGTACTAGAGAAATTCTACTACAACTCACAAAGCGGCGTTTATCCAGTTCATATAAAAAAGAGAGAAATTCTATTTCCAGTGAAATTAAAATAATGAATCTTTTTTTTTTATTTGTCCTCGGATTCCGACGATGAATATCGCGAGCGCGTTGAGCGCCGGCGCTTAAGGGATAAGAGCAATCCGTTCTCATTGTCAAATACTGCGAAAGTATGAGCATACGCGAACAAAAACGTAAATAACATTTTTAGTTTGCAGATTTATCAAAAGATTTTGGGTTAATAAAGATGCATCCACCACATTTGAAAAAAAAATATTTTTTGCCAAATCGGGGTGTTTGGCCATAAAATAAGGTTCAGATTGGACCTTAATTAAAAAACGGACATTGTATTAGTAAATTCCTTTAAAAAAAAAAATTTAAACAAAAATACTCACATCTTTGTTGTTTCGCTCGACGACTCGACAGCACAATAGTGTTCGAATGAAATGACGCACTATAACGTGTGCTATCAATACAATTACGAGAGCGGTAATGCCAAATCCTCACATTTTGATGACGAGTTACTCGTTATCGATTGTTGTAATTCGGTCCTAGAATTAGTCATATTCGCAATTAAAAACTAAATTCCAAGCATAACACCTCCAAACTCAAGGGAGTTTGTTTGAATTTCCATAAATTCCTTAAACAGCTTAAACTGTCTAAAACTAAGGTTAAATTGAATGCTAACATGGAAAGAAACTGTTGCTGAGCGTGCTAGAAAATCCTTAGTTATTCTGTACACATGCGGGAACACTGTAGGGCCCCAGATAAAGGCTTGACCTGAACATACATATTATACAATTATACAATAGGTCTATCTGTATGATGGCATTAGTGGGAAAGAAAATCCAGTTTGAATTTATTTTACTCCCTGCAGACTCCGTGACATTGCAGAAGCAAATAGTGTGGAAACAACAAAACATCGTTTACGGATGACTCAAAAACCAATAAATAAATTCAAGGTACCTAGTGGGCCTATTTTTTAAACTACCTAGCTTTAACAATGTTTTTTTTTCTTTGTGCAACTCTTCAACAAATATTTCATTCGCAACATTTGAGCTAACAGGATTCGAAACACAGATTATCCGATCAAAAAGTGTATTCATATTGCGTCTCCATCACGGAAGTGATATTGATGGCGGCGCCATAAATAATAGTATTGTCCATAGCACAACAATTGCATTAATTGACCATCAGTGACTGTGCAATGCAGCAATGACTTCCGCGGAAGCTGAAGTGGGGAGGAGGAGAAGAAAAAGTCAGCAAATTTCATCTCCACATGTTCTTCTCTTGTCTAAATCAGAAGGGCTACTGTGTGAGATAACTTTTTACGATCTACTAAAGCCTACACTACCACAATTAATGGCTTGGTTGGTTTCAGGTGGGGATAGGGATCAAAATCCCTTAAATGGAGGATCACTTTCTATTCATCTACCTACCTATCCATCTAAATAGAGCGTTGGTGATCAAACCATATAACTGCCGCAAGTTTTCTTAAACTATTTCGAAAGAGGTCAAAGCATATTAGCGTTATATGGTGATCAAACGTTATAGCCCAATAAGCACAGTTCTGTATATTGTAAGTACTGCAAAGGAATGTCCCGTTAAATTATATGCTTGATCTAGTTGCCACTAAAAACCATTCCTGACTACTGATAATTTTAGTACTTCAAGGTCTACCTTGCAGACGTAATCTAACCTAATCGTCAGTAAACTGAAATTGTGTTTTCAAGTACCTTCAATTGACAGCGCAATCTATTTTCACTATCGGGACACATTCCGTCATTAGACAATCAATGTCAAGACATTTTTAAAATTGCAATGATTTCACATTTCAAATAATACTACTAATAAATACGTTCACTGAATAAGTATTTACAAATGGAAATAAGTTTTTATCTGTCAGTGTTATCAATGTTTAAACAAAAAATTTAACGGCGGTAGTTTATATTCATATCTATCCGTATCTATTGTTATCTTTTGAAGAGAAAAACCCATCATAAATCAAGATCGCTTTCATACTTCACAAGAATATTCACCACTTCAACTAAAATCAAAATATAAATAAATTTCTACGTAAAAACACACCTTGTCCAATTCGATACACTTATCAAAGGCAAAAGATCTCATTCACAATTAACCGAATCTAATCAGAATTAAGATCTATCCAATTAAGCACAGACCCTCTGGTCATGGTATTAATGCCTGTTGTCATGCCGCCCTCAATTGACCTCCATTACCAGATCTTCCTCTTGCCATTGCCAGTTGTTGATTATTGTTAATTTACAATACAAATGATCGTATGACATTTACAACCCCTAGATCGCTTTATTCAAAATTATTCGCAAACTTACCATATTGGAACTGCACGTGCACCTGCCCCTTCCACAAACTTCACATACGATGCTGCAATGTAACTAGTTAGGTTTCGACCAGGATAGTTCCGTAGGACAAGATTTGACACTTCCTGTGTGAGGATCCCCACGATCGGTGTGTTGTTATCATCTGATTCGGATTTAACTATGAACGATCTCGCGGATGGCGCGCAAAACAGTAGTACTGCTGCTAATACAACTATAGACCCCACGTGGGATTGAACCATTTTCGCACAAAACATTATACCGTTTGTGACCACCGAACTGGACAACGATCACCGTCAAACTGATCGGTTTATATTGCCGCTCGGATGGCAATTCCAATTGGTCGTGCAGTTATGAATGGGAAGCTTTTCTTAAGCTTCGCTACTTAAAACAAAGAAATAAATAGAGACCGATCGACAGGCGACTAAACTGATTTCAGCTAAAATTTCTGATTAAAATATTGGTGCAAGTCATCGTGTTCTCTCGGGGCCTTATCAGTTTGTTTACAATAATAAATTATGTTTTAAAATGACGTATCACCCAGTCTCACATTCAAGTCAATTATGTTCAATTTGCTGAAGGGAAGCTACTTCCGTGATTAGTTGTATCGCCACGTTCTTTGTTTTTAAAACTAGTTCTCATGAATTCGTTAAGTTTATGCAGTTTTCTCTTTATTGTTTCATTGTCATACTAGTATTGTGACATGCAAACTACAAAAGCGCGATCACATCGTAAAGGAAATTGACATTATATAGTGGATGAAGTTTTTGACAGTATTTTTGCAGATATTATCTTTGATTTGACTGCGGTTAGATGAACATCAATTTACTGACACCTGACACCATTTTACTGGGTGGAAAGGTGACGCCAAGTACCTATGTGAACTTTTGAAAAAGGGGAATTTTTTCAGCTTTCACTTGAAAAGGGAATTCTTTTCGATGGATGTAATACCTATGGAGATGGTTTTTTGTTGTGCCAAAGGCATTTTAACTAATTCTGAGTCATTGAGTTTAACAGATCTCTCAAGTCTCAACAAATGAAAACCGGAACTGTGAGAAATTCAATGGAGTTTTGTTTCAGTAATTAAACGAGTTATTAGATATCAGAATATGATTTTATAAAAGTGGCATATAGCAAGTCTGTAAACGTCTTATAAGGCTTGCCATATGGTGGAATTAATCGCGAAATATTCCATCTTTAGTTTAACTTAAGTTAGAAATGCTGTCTAAGAAAATTCCAAAATATCTGGGACATGATACATAACAATTGAAGGGTCGACAAGCGAATAGTTTACATTGAATAGTTGACTGCTGAATAATGGACGAGTAATCAGTTTAATAAAATTAGCTCAATACTAATCAACATTATGTTAACTAGTTGACAATTTAATGAGCGGTCTGTAAATAACTTTTTTTTATAATTTGCACGCGCCAAAGGGGATATGAATACGCTTATACTATAAAGGGCATGAGCGTTGTGAAAAAAAGAGAGAGAGAAAGAAAAAAAGATTTGGTGTAGTGGTTTGAAACTCAGGTGGTATTAAGTTTCTGTAAACTTCAAGAGTGGCGTCCAGATAACTGGGAAGCTTTTTTGTTTTCCTTTTCATTGTCGTTGCTCATGATTCACAGTATTTTCATAGTATCCTGATGTCACCATCACGATCAAGTTGCATTTTCAGCCATATGACCACCCTACTGCCAGTGTTATGCTTACGCTGTAGAGTTGACATAGCTTTCGCAATTGATGGACTTTTTATTTATTTAACTTTGAAAAGTTTCCGTGTTTTTTAGTTGTGAATTAGAAAATAATGTGAAGGGAAATCTCTAATACAATCTAAATGAACCGTATAAAGCAGAGCAAATGTATGATGATGTACAAAAGTGTGTCAAATAAAAAAGAAAGCAGTTCAAGAACTCAAAAAAAAAAAAAATTAAAACCCCCATAAGGACATTTTAGGCCTATTCCTATTTGCCTCCCCATTCCTAGGTATGGACCAGAGATGATAAATATATAAATAAATACACATCCCGTGTGAGTTGTAATGTCCTTTGAGAACACATCCCTTCTGGTTTTTGAGGAGATCACGAAGGTTTGTCATGTGACGATAAAGTGTAGTTTGTAAAGAAAAATCATTGCCGAAATAAATAAAAAGTTGAGATATACAACATGTAAATATAAATAAATATATACCTGTAAATTATAATTCATCCCTAGAATATCATTTTAACTTAAACCACTTAAAGCGCTTCAAATCTTTAAGAGATCTATGACCATTTTCATGCATAAATGACTGGCTTGTTCAGCAAATTGGATTTGGAATCTAACGGTATACCAAATTGCATACTACCTTCCGTTTCTCTAATATCAATTTTTCATAAAACTCACTCAATGCAGCTAAGTTAATTGTTGGGACTTCTGCATTTTTGCTGCATTTCAGTTTGGATATTCGAAATCATCGAACGTAAGTTTTTTACAAACAAACATTACAAATCAACATTATTTTTAAAATTCAGGTACATCGTATACATATAACATATAAACCCGCAATTTGAACGCACCCATTGTCATCCTACTACAATTTGTGTATGACTCACTTTGGCCGTGTGTCAATTTGTGGCCAGCAGATTAGCTTTATCCTTAATGTCCAAGGTATTCATATCATTGTAGATCTGACGTGGTGGATGAGGCAGTCTTTTCTATTGTTTTCGCTAAAGATAGTACCAGTAAGATTTACTGGTTCACTTTTAGGTGTCTCAAAAATTTAGCATATTTTAGAATGATTTTGCATTTGTTTTTTTTTTTTTGCTCTTTTTTAGAAACTTTCATTTTCCTCAGAGGGCGTTTAGCGCCACAATGGAAAAGCATTTTCCTTGTTTCATACAGCCGTCAGTTTAACCCAGAGTTCTTCTTTTGGTCTGTGATAATGTCAGTAATGGCATTAACATTCCTATCAAGGAAGCATAGGGACAAGTTAAAGTACCTAAAAACGAATTAAGACAGATCCAATCAGCATTCTCGTATATGCAAATTGTTATTCTAGGGTACTGAATACTGATAAATTAGCCGATATTAGACATAAATTGCGATCGTATATTTGTTCAGAAGAGAGGTCTGGAATATGTTCGTTGTGGCTGTCAACATCATGAATACGTATCGTTTTGTTAACAAGCTGGTTAGGATTATAAAGACAAAATATTTCGATTTCTAGAAATCAAATTACAAAGAATTAATTTTTGAAGATTTCACTAAATTCCTGTTGTTCGCTTCCGTCAACATTTTCTACACAAGTCTCTTCCTGACATTCCATCCTGGAATATCAAAGTACAATTTTGACTGTTCGGTCAACTAGTTATCGATCTAACGCAGACACTTCTCTGACAGTTTGTCAACCGCTTAGCATTCTGGGTACACCCCTATCACCAGGATCCCATCAGTGTTTAATATTTGCTATACGTCACGAACAAGTTTTAATTTCACTTTAGTAGCAGAAATAGATTTATAGCCGCCTTGATTTTAATGGAGAATGCGATTGTGCATCAGGGTGATGTTAATAAATTAAACATTAATTTAAATTGGCTTCTTGTCTAGTCCGACTCTGATGACAAATTCGACTTTAAATAGACACGGCATCAGTTTTTATTTCCTGTGGCTTAACAGATGTCACAATTTTACATCCTTCTTTTCTCCGGCCCATCCCATTGCACTTCTTGGGATGAGCCGTTTTGAAATCTTCCTTATAACAGTGTAGGGCCTTCGTTAAGCTATTAGCATCACGTATCATCTTAAAGGTCCGAACACTTGCATATTCGAAGGTTCTTCCGTTAAGTCATTCTCATCTGAGATTTGCACATACGAGTAATTGCTTTTTAGCCAGAATTTTTTTTCAACGCCTACTCACTGTCTGCTCCTTAGTTAATAACCCCAGGAAAATGTGTCGGATGTTTGACCATTTACACCCTGTAGTTCAGGCCAATTTCTATCTGAATCAAAGTATCTCATGTCATTCACCCTGTCCTTTCCAGTCAACCGCTACATCCTCACATAGTCCATCATTTACCACGTAAGTCATTTCATTAGCTTAAACTTTTTATGCAAGTCCTTATGTGTCAAATAAACGTCCATCCGTCCTAAGGAATTGCATGTGTATGGTCGAGATTCTTTCCAGTCCATCCAACTCCTGTTGCCAAGACCGCCACGTAACACTATTGGGAAATTATTTTCTGGATGATTTCATCGACGTCGCCTACCATCCAAGGCTCAAGGAAGAGTTGAAATACTTATAAATTAATTAAGTTAAATCATTTGGATAATTGCATGGGATGTAAGCACACACGCACTCCATGCAATCTGTATACCTGCCTTGGCACGTGTACTTATATTTATTATAACTCAAGTTTTCCCCAAAATCTCTCCGGTGACGCAATTGCGTTTTATTGCGAAACAACGGTGTGGGCCCTTATAAATTACTTCCCGATCAAATATTACTTCCAAGTAATTCTGGTTAAATTATTTATCAGAGCCTAAAATGGAACCGATGGATCGGGTCCTAGCTGTTGGCTGTTCACGAGGTGTGAGCTTGAAACTTGAGACTTTTATGGTAGATGTTATAAAATGAATAGATATTCGATGAATGAATTAATTAAAATATTTTCTTGTGGACGAGCCGCATACATAGCAATGTAAATAGATGCGATTATAACAGCTTACTTGGGGGTATGGCATATATACTTATTTGTGGAAGTTGTAGAATTTATGTATATTTGATTTTAATCACCGCACCTGGCTATACGATTCTTCTGTCTGGCTTTACGCCTTAAGGACGATTTTATAATGTTACATTTGGATTCAAATTACTTGTGGGAAGGTGTTTTAATTTGTAATGAAATTGTATGCGTAGCTATGAATAAGTTGTCAAAATGCTTTTTTAGTGGAAAGAGAAGGGGCATATACATAAGTATAGGTACTCCAGCCAAAATGTATCATTTTAGATTCCTTTCAAAGGTGTCAAAAGTTTAATGTTCCCAAGTTGGGTACAATTAAACTGTTTTAGGCTATAGTCAGGACTTTGTTTCAGTAAATCAGTAGGTAAACATGTTAAGCGATTTTGCAGGCATTTGTACCCCACGCAAAGACGTAGACCATATTGATTTTGGCAAAGTTGTTTTTGTAAAAGTGAGACATAATTAAATTAGCCCCTCTCTCCGTTAATCAAGAGCTTTTAAATAATAAATAGAATTTCATATCAGGAGGTACCTACTCGTATGTGTATTTTTTAACGCCATTTCTGCCTCCTGTTTTCAGCAGCACCTTATTTGTTTGTATAAAGTTCAGTCAAGTTTGACAAGAAAAACGATATCCTATTTTGTATTTGTAAATTTGGCACTACTGATTTAGTCGTGGATTGGGGTTCAAAGAAAAGTAGTATTTCCACTAAGGTCTCGCTTTTTCTCTTGATAAATTAATCGTTCAATGATTTTATATTGATTATGTATAATCCAAAAGTAAAGATGTGAAATTAAGGCATCGCCTTTTCGTTCGCTTGAAGGAAAAATCATCGAAAGACATTGCAGAGCTAGTACGCGCGGGAATGCTTCTGCAATAGTTAGGGACTTTAACCCGATCTAAAAACCTCCCAGGGAGACCGTTTGTCGGATTTCAAAACTTTTTTGTTTGAAAATATTTCCTAATTTCTTGGCCTTAGATAACTCTTACAAATCAAGAGGTTTTACCCGTCTTAGTCTGTGATTACATTTTCAGCATTTCAGCTTCAGAAGCCTACTTTCTTTGAGCTTTTTTAACTTTATCTTCAACCATTGCAATATTAAGATCTCTATGTAGATCGGCGTTGCGTATGTACCAAGGTGCATTAACTATGTTCCTTAGTACCTTATTTTGGAAGATAATAATGTTTGATACGCAAAAATTTTACCCATAGACTCAAATCCGTACATGTACAGTACGTATAATGCAAAATCGTATTTGTCCAAACTCTCTATTCTAATTAACGCAATAATCAATACATTTTGAGTTCTGTACATATTTTCAAAATCGCTCTTCCAATTGATACCAAAAACAATAAAGCTTCAGTCCTCAAAAAGGCAAGTATTACACAAGAAGAATCGTTGAAACCGGTGTTTTATTGTTCAAGTTATGGTGGACGAAAAAATGCACTTAAAAGCGGCATAAGATTTACTGTTTTTTCAAAACCATTAATCCGATTGCCACTAATAGGTAACGAGCCCTACTTTAGATAAACATTCTACAAAAAGAATTGTTCAAATTCTGCAAAATTTTCGCAGGAGTATCGTGAACAAAAGAAGCGAAAGACAATACCACAGACAAACAAACATACGGATAGACAGAAAGACGCACATACAACCGCCATGCGGAAAACGGGCTTTTTAGACAGTGTGTCCGTTTTTAGATAAACATTCAGCAAAAAGAATTATTCAAAGAAGCGAAAGACAATGCCACAGACAGACAGACACACGCACAGCCGCCATGTGGAAAACTAGCTTTTTAGACATTTTGAGTATAGCACCATTAGAATCTGACCCTATCTCGGTCATCCATTTCGGTTGATCCGTTTGCTTAGAACATACATAAATATGTACATACATACATGTGTAGATCTAAAACAAAATTTAATGTTTGCAAATTTGCTCAAGATATTCACTAATGTTAAAAATCTTTCGCAACGCGAGAAGGATAGACCAAAATTGTTCCTAAAAGCAAAGACTCTCATGTGCGGGTACTCCCAAAAGATTGATTAGAATTAATACTATAGTACTCAATTATTTCACAAATATCAATATAATACGAAAAAGTTTCAAAAACTTTATCTCAGGAAAGGTAGGTAATTGTACGTATTGCTTAAAATCTGCTCTGGTTGTTGTAAAAATCACATATAAAATGAACTAAAAGCCAGTTTTTTGACTTTTAAAATGATAAGAAATGAGAAAAACATGTGTTTTGAAGTCAGTCAGTCTCAGGTGGGACTCTTTAGACCAGAAGGAATTTAATTTTGAAGGTTTTGAAAAAAATATTTTTTTCATTTAACGCTTTGAAAATTATTGCGATAGTTATATTCCATAATCGCAGCCGTCCATCATGTTTTACAGCTTAAAGGCTACTACTTACTATATTTCAATTGAGCTGATCTTAATCTAAACAATCAATAATACCCGTGACAAACCAAATGGTTAATCCCGCTTAACTCACTGATCGCGATCAGGAAGTCGGTCTGTCACCTATGCCTTACCTATAGCTCCAAACGAGATGACCGCGTTGTGCAACTGACCTAATATCTGTTACAGACCAAAATGGTTTATCCCGCTTAACTCACTGATCGCAATCAGGAAGTCGGCATATCACATATGTCAATAGCTTAGGCCCGTGCTGGCTCGCAGAACGAGCTCAACTGTTTTTTTAACAGCAGAGGTCCCACTTTTGAAAAATGTAACCGGAGAAAATTCGAAAATATGCTAGTAGATTTGTCTCATTGTATTGGGGAAAATTAGTTCAAGTTATAGTAAATATTGTACTTCATTTCACTATTCAATAGATCCTGATTAATACACCACCTACATACATTTGAGAAAAAAAATAATTTTTTGCTAAGCTCCAAACTATTTGCAAAATTAGAACCAATTTTGGTCATCCCTTATTTGTATAGACTTTTCTATAATCCTACACATTTTTTTGTATTCAAAATTCCATCAACATCCCTTACAATATTAGTTTCTGTTGTCAAAATCATTAGTGATTGCAAATTCAAATTTGACCACAAATGTAATTGGTTATAAAATGCTGAGAAAATGTTTGTGGGGATTTTAGTTGGGGCATGAATGGTTGCGTACCTATTGGGCTTAAACAGAAATTAATAAATAATTTACCTAAACAAAAATAATAATTAAACTCATCATCAAAAAAAAAAAAAAACACGAATCCACTATGTTCAGCTATCTATTTTGGCACATTGCAAACGGATGTGCAAAAAAATTATGTTTTCTGCAGCCAGTGACAGCAGTGAAAATTTAATGAAAATAAACAGTTTAAGAATAAAGTACAACCCAATTAATTATCAAAATATAGGTAATATATTTCGTAATACGCAACAGTGAAAACAATTTAAAGCTTAGTGTTTTGTTATCGCCGAAATTATACGAAATTATCTCGCATGTGATATTACGAGTATTGTGCAGGCACAAGTTTGTTCATCCGCTCCATGTTTACTTAAAACAAATCAAGGTCCTTAGAGGAAATCAAAACAACAACATCCAGTTTTTTTTAGCAAATTTGGAATATTCAATTAAAATAATAAAATCCGCCTATTATGAAATACAAAAGCCTATGTTTGTGCAATTAATTCTAAAAAATAATAGACTTCATTTAATACGGAGTGAATCTACTCCTATCGCATCTAGAGTGGTAGCATTGGAATGAGTGCATTCCAAGGTAATCCTGTTTCAGTCTATCAGGATTAAGTAGCTGATCTGGATCAATATTAAATGGGATCAAAAGTTAATCGCAAACAGTTTTGGTCTGTCACGGGTTTTAGATCACGCACGCTCTGACCAATTTTGTAGAAACAAAGCACACATACGGGGTTAGACGAAATACTTATCTCAAGCTTTTGAACCTAAATATCTTAAAATATATCACAACGCCAGAGTAGATTAACTTTCTAGTAAGCCTATGTCAATTGTGATTGATTCGGTCTATATGACCCGTTGGTATACTTCAAACAAACATACTCAGCTGAATTAATAAGGTATGAGAAGTATTGTTGAACAAAGTTATCGGAGATGGGATGAAAAAAGTGAGATATAATTTTCTCTTTCCTGCCTTTCACCAAGATACGTCCCATTTTCAAGTTGGTAGGATAAAATAAGTGAAAACCGTTTGATAAGAATTATACCGTCTAATTAAACAATTGAATGATATGATTGAAAACCAAATGATTAAATGATTGACTGGAATGACCGAATCATTTTTGAAACCAATACATAAAAGAATCGATATCCTGAAATGAACTGTTGACACAGCTCTACTTTCTAAGTCGGGCGTTCTGATAGTCCACAGCTGACTTTTTCGTAGATGTGTTCGAATTGAATTTACTTTTTATTCAACAACTACTTCTAAATTTATTAATTTTTTTTAATTTGTTTACCTTTTAAACCATCTCAGCTGTCATTTGTCTTTCTCTATCAAAAGATAAACTTTTAAAACTTCTCTCTGGATTGGAGATTTAACTAACTTGCACTCATATTACAAATAAAGAAATATCATCGGCAATTGTTATTTTTTGGATGTCAGAAATTGCCTCGCTAGTACCTAGTCATTACTAAAAGAAATAATTATAAAATACGGAAGGATACCTATAATATTTTATACCTATAATCTCGTCGTTCCTGTTTAAAAGGGTTTTTTAGTTAAACGTAGAACGCTCCCCTGTTTTAAATTTTGCATTCCTTTTTTGTCGCAATTTGTTTTGTTTAGATTTGTTAGTTTAATTATTTTGGTTGTTTTACGGAAAAGCCTTTCCAACTATTTATATGTGCTAATAAAAATATTAGAATGAAAATTTATGCAAACTTCAAGTCTCCTTTTTGTGTCAAGTATTTTGACGATGAAAAGTAAATAATAAAATCCCGAGTGCTTGAAGTTGAATTCTATTCTACAACTAGACAGCTCAAGCAAATATCGTAGTCAGAGCGAAATCGACCTAACGCGACATTATGTTTTGGGCAAAAAGGTAAAATATGCTTCATATGCACCCACCTTGGCTGTAGTTGGTTAAAACAATAAAAAATACATTGAGAACGGTGCATGTGGTGCACATAGCATAAAGTATAAAAAAAAAGCAGTACATATATCATTGCTGATTTAATATCCAGTAATATATCAATATTAGTTTATAATTACTCCGGAACCATTTTCACTTCAAGCACTTTTATGCTTGACCTGTTTTTTTTTTTATTATTCCTCTGAACACGCTCGCAGACCTGTACAAACAGCACCCGTCCTAGTGATGCCAATACAAAATCATATCTAATCTCACAACCACTTACCAAACCTACCATATTGAAAATGACAGCATCAAACACTCCGTTGACAGTTTTTGACATTTCGAATTAGAAATTCAAACTACCGTCAACAGAAATGGGTGAGCTGTCTTCTTTTTTCTCAAATTTCTTACAAAAATACGCATTTTTTTACAAATTTATTTAATTACAGATAGTCTACACACATTCGAGGAAGTCAGTGCGTTAAAAAAATTACGTAAGTTGTCCAGAAAACTGGATAAATCTCGATTTTCCCCTGCTGAGTCATACGGACCAGCCCACTACATTTCCCTTTTTCATTTGTATTACCCTACCAATTAATTGGAATACCTCCTGTTTAGGTGAAGAATATGAACGACAGCTAAAGATGTTTGGCGTAGAACTTTGTGATTTACCCGATGAATGTACGACCAAGCTCAACGAATGCGTACAGCTGAAGATTGCCACAAATCTGCATGATCTGAGCATGAATTACCTGCAGGAGTTCTATTTCACGAGGAAAAAAGAACAAATTGATCAATATCTAGCCATGGTGAAGATGCAAAACGATATTCGTGATCTGGAGGAGCAAATCGAAGCAGAAACTGTGGAACTGAATCAGTTGCAAAAGTAAGTTGGGCGTCCTTTCATTTCGAAATGGTTCTGATCAGAAATGTTGCGTTTTCAGTTTCACGACATCAGTGAATAAACGCCTTATTTCCGAAGCTGAAATGGAAAATAATAAAATTTCGATAGAGAAAAAGATACAGGATCTCGTCGACAGACAGGTAAATCTTACACCTCCGGGTTAACTCGGCATTTTGTTGATTTCTTGTTGCTTTTCAGAACACCTTTACCATCCCCGAAGACATCAATATCGATGAATTGATTAACAAATTAGAATTGCTCGAGAAGCGAAAGAAGAACTCGAAAAGTACGTGAAGGATTGGTGGGGTTTACCTATTATTGGAATAAGATTTTGTTTATAAAAAAAAAGAACATTTACTCAAAGACTGTTTATAGTAGCGGCACGAAGAAGGCAAATATATATTTAAAGGATAATTGATTGCTAGTTCTTATTGGGAATGGGCTTGTTATGCTTTGAAGGAAGGCAAACGATTAGCTTATGCCTCGTAGGCAGGACTACTATTCAATAATTCCGAAAAGTCGCAGAAAAAGGGACAATAACACTTTTCCCAATGAAAGTATTAAAAACGCCCTTTTACTAGTATTTAATACGAATCAGCATAAATATTTATTTTTTTAATAGAAACAATAAATTACAATTTTTGTTAACACTACAAAACACTTCCGTACGAAGTTGAGTAACAAGAAGGCAATAAAGTGGTATACAGACGGCTCAAGAACTGAAGAAAGAACAGGGCAGGTGAAATGCCTATACAAACTTAATGAATTGGGTAGCAGTAACAAGGTAAACGTCTATTGGATAACTGGCCATGCTGGAATAGAGGGCAACAAAGAAGCAGACTCCTTGGCAAGACAAGGAGCAGCAGAATCCTTTATTGGACCTGAACCATTCTGCGGAATAGGAAATCACTTCATACGAAAAGAATTCAGGAAGATGGAGAAAGAAAACAGGGCTAGAACCTGGATCAATACTCCAGGTCTGAGACAAGCTAAAAAACTTCTGGGACACTACAAGCGGGAGAAATTTTAAACGTGCTTCTGCCTTAACAAGAATAACCTACGTATCCTAATAGGCTTTCTAACGGGACACTGTAAACTCGGGGAAATAGGTATAACAAAAGAAGGCCTCTGCAGATTGCACTGACCTACAAAAAATTGAAATGCTTGGGCAAGTACCAACTATCAGATGAGGATATGTCAACCATAGACCCAGATTGGAGAGGGCGAACTATCCTTGCCAATGCAAAGAGTATTTGACTCTCGATAACAATTCTGAAGGAATAAACCTCTCCTATGTATTGGCTGGGGACACAATAGACCATTAGCACAGATGATAAACTACTCAGATGTCTCATTCATATGGGAAGAAGTGATATATGAAAATGAAATTCACTAAAAAAAAAAGCTAAAAACTTCTTACAAAAGGGAAAAAATCAGAACACAGAGCATTTGTTTTTTCTGCTCACTTTTTAGTCCATCGTGTCACTCACACATACGCTTGTTTACCTTCACTGCAAAAAAGAAACAAAAAAAATATTTTGACTGCAAGGGCCTCTGCAGAAAAGATTAAGGCATGTTCAGGCAGAACACCCAGCCTCAGCAATTCAGCATTATCAGTTGTTACGGCGAAACCTATATGATTTTGGGTTTTGGACCCGTCCGTAAATATGAAATTCCAGTTCTTGGTTTTGTATCCATTTACTACAGTTTCGAAAACTGAGCGATATATCCGTTTTGGTGTATGATCTTTTGGGTGGTCGGACAGCGATAACTCGAAGGAGTTCGGTCTGCACAGCCAAGGTGGATAAAAAGATGTTTGAAGAGGACTGATTTCATTAGGCAGGTTGAATTTTTTGACGCAGCTCCATATATACGAGATGGCTGATGGAATTTTTCTCTGGCGTGTGGAGCGACGGGCTGTAATATTGTCTTTGTTTATAATGGATCTCGAGGGGAATAGAAGTTTTGCAGCGAGTTTCAGAATAATTTCGTCATATCTTTCATCGAGTGATGGTAAGCCAGATTCAGCCAAAATATTTTTAATTGGCGTAGTTGGGAAGGCGTTGATTGATCTTCTTGCAGCTTGGTGGTATGTAGGTTTTATGATGTTGTATGTTGATTTTGGACAGCTTCCGTATATGCTAAGCCCGTAGTCTATTTTCTTAAGTATTAACATTTTAGTTAAGTAACAGAGTGTATTAATATGCATGCAACAGAAGGTCATTGGGTCACATGCACAGACAGCGTATCGATCATCCATGCTATCATGAACCTTAACAACAGCTCCCCAGCAGTGGTGATTCTTAGAGACATCGTTATCAAGACACCAAAGACAATAAAAATTATGTGGGTACCCGCCCACAATTTACCGACAAAGCTGCTATATCTGCCTGCACAGCACCCACATTCTTGTTTAACGCATATAGTGAGCTGGATCTATTAAGACTTATCAAAAAGAAAATTAAAATCATTCAGGCGTACAACTGGTCAAAATATACTCATCACTATTCAAAAATCAATGTCAACAATGTTCAACCCATATATCCAACGGCAGCTTCAAAAGAGATCATCGTTAATTTCGTCCGTCTTCGTTTAGGCCACACCTGCTTGACTCATCAATTCCTTTTGAAAAGGGAAAATCCTCCATTTTGCTCTAGCTGTTCTCAAACACTAAACATCGACCATCTTCTAGCCCACATGAACCTTATTCTATGTAAAGATAACCAAAATGTATACGAAATCCTAAAAGGTATTAACATAAAAAACCTCGTAACTATCCAAACCTTGATATCCAACCTTAACATTAGATTGTAAATTAGCTTAATTTTAATATAATATATTGAATCATTGAGCCGAAAGCCTATGCAGCTTGTGCTCTTAAAAATTTTTAATTAGCTTAGTAATTTAAGATTACTTTGTTAGTCTTTATAAATAAATAAAATAAAAAAATATTTTGTGCGATTGCGGTCACGGAGTTCTGATGCCGACACGTTGGTAGGATGGATATGGAGTATCTGTATAGGTGGTATAGATATACGTGCAAATGGTTGGACTTATGTTGTGTGCTTGTTATTTTGTCTGTATGTGTGTACCTTATTTTCAGTACTTGATTAAATAAATAAAAACTCTGTAAACTTTGTGGTCACAAATTTGCTCTGAAAATGGATATGAATGAGTTTTGCATACATTTGCATACATACATATTTAATGCCCTTATAATAACTGATCACTGCTCTTGGCCTACTTAAATGAAGGTGACTAATCTTCGAAATTATTATAAAAAAAACTAACTAACTTAACAAAGTAATCATTAACTTGAATTAGGTTAGTATTAAATTGCAGTTAGATCACCTTAACTAAAGTAGTTTCCAAGGCACACGAACGAGGACGTGGCAGGATATCGACCCCCACCCTCCCAACCTCCCAATAATCACTATCAATTTATCTGTCGACTTTACTTTTTAAGCGTTCATTACATTTTGCATTTTTTTTTATTTTATTTCTGAAAATTCTCATCATCATCATCATTATGTAGCCTGTTGTGTCCAAAGTCGGACGTAGGCCTCTTCTAAATTTTTCCATCCTGTCCTGTCTTGTGCTGTACAGATCCAATTTTCTGTTCCTACTCTCTTTATATCGTCACTCCATAGCGATGGTGGTCTCCCTCTGTTTCTCAGGTCTTCTCTAGGTCTACATTCTAGGAGTCGTTTTGTCCACCTATTGTCTGTTGTTCTTGCCACATGTCCTGCCCACCTCCACTTCGCTTTTGCAATTTGTATAGTTATATCCGATACTCGTGTTCTTCTTCGCACTTCCTCGTTTCTTACTCGGTCCCTTCTGCTTATTCCCAGCATCGCTCTCTCCATCGCTCTTTGCGCTATTTCAACCTTGTTGATAGTATACCTTATTAGGGTTAAAGTCTCCGCACCGTATGTGATAACTGGCATTATGCATTGCTCGAACACTTTTCTTTTTATCCGCATGGCTATATCACTTCTTAATACGTTTCCCATTTTGCCGAAGGCTGCCCAACCTAGTCCGATACGACGTTGAATTTCGCGAGTTTGGTTGTCTCTCGATATTCGAGGTATTTATATTCGAACACCTGCTCGATCTCCATTCCGTCTGCTGTCTTCAGTTTTCCATTGGGGACTAAGTTGGTCATGAATTTCGTTTTCGTGAAGTTGATGTTTAGGCCGACAGTTTTTGAAGCTGCTCCGAGTTCATCTAGCATCAGTTTAGCATCTTTTAGGTTATCAGTTATGATAACAATGTCATCCGCGAAACGGAGGTGACTGAGGTATTCACCATCAATATTGATGCCCTTCTCTTCCCATTGCAGGTCTTTGAAGGCGTATTCCAGGACCGCTGTAAAGAGCTTCAGTGATATAGTGTCTCCTTGTCTAATACCTCTTCCTATTCGGTACTTATTTGTTTTTTCGTGTAGTACCACACACCGGTAGCCTTATCGTATATGTGTTGGAGGAGTTGAAGATATCTTCCGTCTATCCTACATTGCTTTAGCGATTCCATTATGCTATATATTTTCACAGTATCGAAGGCTTTTTGGAAGTCTACAAAAGTTAGGACCAGTGGCCGGTTGTATTCGATTGATTTTTCAATTAGTACCTTTACTGCTTGCAGATGATCATTCGTACTGAAGCCTCTCCTGAAGCCAGCTTGTTCCCGTGGTTGGTATCGGTCGAGTTTTTGTTCTACTCTTTTTGTAACGATCTTTGTCAACAGTTTGTAGAGGTGTGAAAGGAGGCTTATCGGTCTGTAGTTATCCAAATTCGTTATATCTCCTTTTTTGTGGACTAGATAGACACACGAGTTTCTCCATAACTTTGGTATTTCTCCTTGCTCTAAGCACATGTTGTACAGCGCCGTTATTTCTCTCAGGAATCTAAAACCGCCTGCTTTTATGGCATCTACTACTACTTGATCCTCACCTGGTGCCTTATTATTTTTCATTTCTTGTAAGGATCCTCGTACTTCCTCTTCTGTTATTTCTGGCATTTCCTCTGACCCAACATTTGTAAGTTCGTGCCTGGTTGTCTCTCTGTTAATTGGTTGTGTTGTTTGGCTCGTGTACAGTTTTCTGTAAAAAGTTTCCGTAATATTTAATATTTCATTTTTATTTATTATATTTTCTCCGTTTTCGTTTTTGAGTTTTGCTATTTCATTTTTTCCGTCTGTTGTGATTTTTCTTATTACTTTCATGTTCTTATTTTCTTCTATACATTCTTTTATTTTTCCGTAATTGTATCTTCTGGTGTCTTTGCGTATTTCCTTTGATATTATTTTGTTTAGTCTGCGTATTTCAGTGATGTCCTGTATCTTTCTGGCTTCTTTTCTTTGTTCTATGAACTGTTTGGTTGTAATGCTTAGTTTTTCGCGTAGGTCTGAAAATCCTACTTTTATTTAAATTCTTATCAAGGACCCATTTACAATTTTTCCAGAGCAATGTCACTATTAGGAAATTTATTAAATTAATTTTGTGGTCATAACATACATTGAACCAATTCGAAAAATGTATATTTGTTGCCTTTATACATTCTTTGATTACATTTTCTTTTAAGTTAGATGCAAAAGGTAGTTTTCGAAAGTCTTTGGAAAATATTTGTACATGAAGACGGCATACTTGAAAATATTTTTCCGAAGGCCATAAGAGAACCAATATCATCAATATCCGGCAAAGTATCTTGTAGCAAGGTCGTTGACCTGCGGTACCTTGACTGATATTGCGTCTTCATCTGGTGGATTAACTATATTTTTCGTATTCATGTTATTTTCAAAACATTCCTGATTCTTAAGGATGTCGTAATTTTGTGATAGCTCTTGGGTATTCATGTTATTTTCAAAACATTCCTCATTCTTAAGAATGTCGTGATGTTGTGATACCTCTTGGGTAAGTATTATTTGTTCTTCTATATCACTCTGCAAAATAGCATTCCAATCCACCTATAGATATTCCGAATCGTCTTCTAGCAGGGAATTAAATTCGGAAACACTTGGATTACTTTTATTAATATTCCACGCTCTTAGTTTACCAAATAAGTTCTCTAACGGATCTTGATTAAATTTATTTACATAACTGTAATATACAATACATCATTATGATCCATGAATTATGTGTCTCTTATTCTTAAAACGCTTTCTATAGTTAAGGCCAAGCCTTTGGAACAAAATGATCTATTTCTTGCGTTTGTGGGTTCGATGTTTAATATATAATCCTTAATTTCTTGTATGAAGGATTGAAATATAAATTACGACAAGTTCTGCCGGAACACTTATATAATATTCTGGAAAAATACTTGACGAATCGACTTTTCCGAGTCAAACATGGAAACGAATATTCGGAATTTAAAGAAATAAGGGCTGGGGTGCCGCAGGGAAGCGTCCTTGGACCGCTTTTGTACCTATTATATACTCGCGATGTACCGCAAGAAGAAGGCACCGTATTAGCTACATTTGCCGACGACACTGCCATCCTGGCAACGGGTAAAACGATCGAAGAAACGACTGAAAAATTGCAAGAATTGAACAAAGTAAATGAATGGACAAAGATTTGGCGACTAGCTTTAAACGAAAACAAATCTGTTCATGTTAATTTTACTTATAAGAAAATAAATAATTTGCCGATCTTTTCAAACTCAGTTCAAATTCCGTTTGCAAACGAGGCTAAGTATCTTGGAATGACACTTGATGCTAAGCTGAAGTGGAAATTGCACGTGAAGAAAAAACGTAAAGAACTAGAAACCAAGTACAGAGAAATGTACTGGTTACTTGGAAAACATTCCAAGCTTAATATAAAGAACAAACTGCTTTTATACAAGCAAGTGCTAAAGCCGATATGGACATATGGAATACAACTCTGGGGTTGTACTAAAATAAGTAATGCCAATATTTTACAAACTTTTGAAAATAAAGTGCTAAGATCAATAGTTAATTGTGAGCGCAACGACATCTACCTGTCGATTATTTTCCTCCTTTTTTTCTTGCCATTAGGCACCATTGGTTTCTGTGTATTTTACTATGTCATATTACTACGTAATAAAGAATTCAATTTTAGTTTTTGGTAAAGACGCACGCCTTTGATTTTCTTTTAACACGCAATCCTCATATTGCACCACGAATTTCATAACAGAGCCACACTGTTACATGGCGCAGCCGGTATCTCAACCTACATACAATAAAGAAACAACCAACACCCGACAACAAAATGTCTCTCGTCCAGCAACTCTTAGAAACGACCATCGACGCAGAAATTCTGAACCAGTTCACGAAGGATGCACTCCAAACAGAAGTCAAATCAAGAGGACTGGAAACAACAGCAACAACAAAAGATGAGTTAATTCAAATCATAATCAAACACAATAAAATCCTATCTACCCTTAAAGCAAGGAAAATCGAACCATCAGCAGGTACTTCTAGTTCGGTAGGGACTTGTCCAGCAGTTATTCAGACTGTCGTCATCAACCCAGACATGACGCAAACGATTTTGGAATGCAACGGGGAAGATAGCAACTCCACCGAGCAATTCATAAAATCCATCGAAAAAGCCGCAAAAATAAACGGATGGAGTGACGAGGTTAAATTAGTATTCTGCACCAGCAAATTAACGGGCATTGCAAGAAACTGGCAGAACTTCGAAGGCGATTCAAGGGACGACTGGAATATATGGCTCAATTCATTCAGGAAACGATTCATAAAGACACCAACATTACGCGAATGGAATGACAGAGTAAATGCACGTATCCAACGGCCGAACGAATCTATAATCCAGTACTTCAGCAGTAAGTTAGATATTATTTCTAAGCCCCCAAAGAATGTAAATATTCCTACGGAAGATCAAATTGCGTATTTACTCGAGGGTGTTGCTGACAATACAGACCGCCGTATTCTACGCATTGGCACACCTTCGACCATAACCGAACTATTCGAACTGGGGCAAAAACTTGACGATGACACAAAACACACCAGCAAACAGTTCCACAACACAACAACAATGTATCGCAACACTAGAACGCCACAGTCCTTTACAGACAATAATTTCAAGAAACCAGCATACACAGAAAATACAAAAATAAATACTTATGTATGCCCACGCTGTAAAAAAGGTCAACACCCCGTTTCGCAATGTCCAATACCATGTTACACATGCAATAGAACTGGTCATTCACTGAGCAACTGCCCAAATAAACCATCTCCAAAACAAGCAAACTGCGCATTGAAGTCAAAAGGTGGTGATCGAGGCTTACCCATCGTAGATGCCTATGCATCTATGCATCTATGCATAGAGATTCGCAATCTGAATATGCCTCTCCAGTTGTAATAGTTAACCAGCCTCATCATCCAAGTACCCCACGCAGATTGACAATAGATTATACACAGCTTAACAAAAAATTATATAAAGATAATTTTCCACCTCCACACATCGACGACATCATAGAGAAACTGGTTCAACAGGATGCACAAATTTTCAACACAATGGACATTAAAACAGCATTTATGACGGTTGCTGTCAAACCAGAGGACATTCACAAAACAGCATTTATAACTCAAGACGGTATATACGAATTTATGAGAATGCCATTTGGACTGACCAATGCGCCAAAGACCATGGAACGTATAATGAAGCAAACATTCGATAACACCGAAAACACTATTACATACATGGACGACGTAGGTCAATCAGCTCCGAACATTGACATGGCTATTAGAAATTTCGAAAACGCACTTAAACGAATAATCAAAAGCGGACTACGTATTTCTCTACAAAAGAGTCAGCTTTTCCAAATGGAAATATTCTTCTTGGGCTATGGTATTTCAGCACACGGCATACGTCCAGATCCTTCCCGTACAAACTCCATCGACAGATACAACAAAATTTTCAAAACAAAAACAGACGCTAAATCATTCCATGCATTTGCATCTCATCACAGAAAGTTCATCAAAGACTTTTCAAAGTTATCATTACCAATACGCAACGCATATAATTCATCCCCATTCATCTGGACAGAAGAAGCAGCAGCAGCAGTCGAAATTTTAAAACAAAAATTAAAATCTCCACCAATACTGGGACATTTTAGGAATAATTGTCCAACGGAAGTTCAAATTGACGCATCATTAACCGGCTTGGGAGCAATCCTTCTACAAAAACAAAACAATCAGCAAGTAGTAATCGCATATGCTAGCCGTGCGCTTGCCGATAGTGAAAAAAATTTACATATTAACCAAATAGAAAGCCTAGCAGTACACTGGGCGGTTACTAATAAATTTCATATTTATTTATACGGATTAAAATCGTTCACAATAATTACGGACAATTGGACCACCGCTTGTTTATTACAAAACATCATTGAGACAAATACCGGCGATGAGGAAGAGTTGCCAACTGAACAATATTCTACGAGTGATGGGTCATCAGTATATCAAATGGAAGATAGTGACAAAGAAGAAGACATTGAGGAAATCGTCGACCGGAAGGATACAGCACCGGTTCGCTCCCGAAAACCACCAAGATGGCTCCAAGACTATGAGAGGTAAATTGCCAGGAGTCAATTTTACAAGAAGGGGTCGTGTGAGCGCAACGACATCTACCTGTCGATTATTTTCCTCCTTTTTTTCTTGCCATTAGGCACCATTGGTTTCTGTGTATTTTACTATGTCATATTACTACGTAATAAAGAATTCAATTTTAGTTTTTGGTAAAGACGCACGCCTTTGATTTTCTTTTAACACGCAATCCTCATATTGCACCACGAATTTCATAACAGAGCCACACTGTTACACCGTGGTTTATTCGAAATAGCTATATCCATAGAGATTTAGGAATTGCAACAGTCGAACATGAAATCAAAAACTTCGCGCGCAAGCATAAAGACAGATTACAAGGATACGTTAACAATGAAGTCCATCGAATTCTAGATGAGAGGAATCTACTGCGTCATCTACAAAGGACTAAACCTTTCGACTTAACGCGACAGCAAAAAACCGCGTCTAATTTGCGGAACAAGCAGGAACTTTCAATGGAAAGGGACCTGCCAAACGATCTCAATACGTGAAAGAAAAACTGCTGGATAAGTCAAAACTTAGTTGTAGTAATCAAAGAAATTTATCACGAAGGGAGGTTTTTTTAGTGAGTAAAAATCTCACACTACTATGAGCACGTGCTATCGATCCTCATAGTGTCTTCATGAAGATTTTTTACCTACCCTCGGAAAAAAAAAAAAAATATTTTGATCATTCCGTATAAGTGCTGGTTTTCCATTTAATAGGTCGAAAAGTCGATCTATTTTTTTATAAATTCAGCTGTCGATTTTGCAAACTTGGCTACATGTCTTGGAAATTTGTTGAGTTTTATAAAAGCTTCAATGCCGCAGGCTACAGATCTGCTTAGAACTTGTGCAGCCAACTTCACGTTCATTTTCTGAAACATATTTTGGTAGTATTACTTTTTTCTGTGTTATAAAGGTATTCAATTAGCTTCCAATTAACAATTCCATCAAAAGCGGTCAAATTGTATTTAAGTAAGTTGTTCCGAATACTCTTTATAAGATGAGGAATATCATACATTCCATATATGGATTTATTTTTGTAAGTAAAGTTAAAGTCTTTTTCATTTAGAATAAGTTTACTATATAAACTACGATTTGTGGGTCCCTTGATCACATCAAATAGCTCTAACGGTTAGTTTCAGCTCCGCGCATATATCAAGACAATTATATACCTCAATCTCAAGTTGTTTCATAGGAACTCGTATTAGAGGTCTGCAATGAATGTCTTGAAACCAGTTGCAAAACATTCGTTTTATTTCAAGTACACTTCATTATTGTACTCACAGCTTGAAAAGTAAAATGAATGAATCATCTAATATATGAAGTGATAACTATATGAGTATTGCACCCATTTTAAACCAAACACTTAGTGCAGTGTACTCATAAAAAATGGGTATTCATAAAAAAAAGTGTACACTAAACTGAGTACACTGTTTTATACTAGAAAACAACTAGTATTTGCAATCGTTTTATTCAGTGCACTCAGTGTACTCAGATTCTTTACAGTTAACATTGTAAACTATTTGCTCACATCAAGCAAGTTCAAGCACCCAAAGTGTGGGAGAGAAATAAAATACTGCACTCATTTTGCTATCAGTGGTCTATTTCATCAAATTACAAGTAAAATTACAAATTTGTATTTGTTGATTACATTTACAAATTTGTTTTCTGATTTTCTGTTTCACAAACTACAAACTTAATTCCAACAAATTTGTTAAAAAGAGAAGAAAATTAAGGGAAATTGTATTTGTTATTTACACATACAAAAAAAAAACCGTTTCACCATTTACTTTGCAAAGTTGTAAACAACAACTGTTTTTCACAAATTTGTAAGTTTTGTAATTTGTAATGCTTTCGTGTTCTTCTGGCCAACGCACATTATTTTCAAAGGAAGCATCAACAATGGCTGAACAAACACGATGGACAGTTCTGCATACCGTAGATTTAGATATACCGTGCATGTCTGCGATCTCGTGATACTGTCCACCATTTCCAAGCCAATGTAAAGCTGTTAGAAATTGCTGTGTCGGTGTCAGTGAAAAGTTTTTTTCAGACTCATTTGCAATCCTAGGTCCAATTTGTCTTATTATTTCCTCTGCCTCAACATGTTTTAACCGAAACTTTTCGTTGAAAACAAAAGAATCTGAAATTTCATAGTTAATTCGCGTACGATATATTTTTCTTGGTCTATTAAGCACAAAATCTTCACTTATATCACTATCGGTGCTACTATGCCTTCGACGTAAGGACATTTTTAGGTTTGAAATGCGATTTCTTTCGAAAAATACAAATTGTAATTAAATCGACACACGATTTTTCTATTGTAAGAAATTTTTAGCAACTGAACAAATTTGTAGAATTTCTTGATTTCGTGAAACACAAACTTACAAAAAAATATGAATTTTAACAAATTTGTACTTGTTAGCAACAAAGAAAATTAACTTTTGGTGAAACGGAAATAATGGAATTTCTACAAATTTCCCTTTGTAAACTACAACTACAATTTTGTTGCACAAATATTTTGTGAAACAGAATAAATCTATTTTTCTACAAATTTGTTGAAAAAGTGCTTGTAAATTACAATTTGTAAGTTGGTGAAATAGGCCACAGGTGACCGAGTATTGTACAGCAACTGTCTTTTGTGGTGTGGTACTCTTTTTTGCTGTACATTTGTTCGAATTATTGCAATGAATAGAGTACACTGAAGTAGTGTACACGTGTAGAGAGAGCAAATGAATACATTCATGCAAACCTCTAACTCGTATATTGCTTGGACAAACGACATGATAAAAAACTTACTTAAAATTTCCGCATACACTCCGAATCACAAAAACGCACACAGACTAAGCGCATATATTAGATCTTTGATTCCTTCCGTAATCAACAAAACCTTCAATTTTATCTTTGAATTTATTGTAGGTTAGATTCGTCAGAAGGCTCATCTCATCAAATATAATCACGATTTCTTTTTCTTTTGGTGATAATGTCGAAGTTATTTTCTTTATTTCCTCTAGAACATTTCTTATGCCTTTTAATTTTTTAGTATATGTATGTACTATATATGTATGTTAGTAATTAACCTGAAAATCTAAATGATTGATATTCGAGCAAAATCTCTCAAACCTTCTCTTCATATACAACGCATACGCGTTTGCAAAACTTCCATTCATGAAAATTTATTCTTTTGCTGCGGTGGTATGGAAATGACACCGTCAAGCATCTTCATGCCCTTTCCCGCATACCCTTTTACACTTCCTCACCTCGTTCGTTTGCATGTCACAACACACGATGAGAAAAAGAACTTTTCCCACACGAGCGAACGGAGTGAGGAAAAAGAAAAAGCTTTATTCGTTGTTCTTATTCTGAAAGCTCTTTGTCTGTTACCACGTTGTCTGCCACGATAAAAATATGCTTAATTTTTTTATATGGGCGTGCGACATCTGGGTCGTTTATTATCTGTGTTAATAGCTTTTACAAGGCTTTGCCTCTCGGATCCATTCATGTGTTCGTGTTATATCACACGAATGGGATCCACCTAATGGCTTTACACGACCATTTTTTTATAATCCCTTTCATTGGGATGCTTTAGTTTTCCAACACAAATTGGTTTTTCTTGTTTCTTTTTTTATCAAACTCGTCTTTTTGTTAGCTAATGCAAAAATCCTTTTTTATTTGCTTAGCAAAGACGCCACGCTATCCACTTTTTGTAAGGAAAACCCCCCCTTCTAGATGGCGGCGAGTCAATAGCCATCATGTGTGTATATGCGAGCGAATAACCTAACGCGAGAACGACAAATTACCCTGCGACAATACGACAACAGAATTCAAACTTAACTTGTATGTCTACCGTTTAGGCAATTTGATTACAGTCCGCCCATTAAGAAGGCAAGCTTAACAGCTCTTTACCATCCCCACAATGTACTCGTAGGTACTACTTCTTACATAAATTGAACACTTACTCATATTTTTAGTATGTTGTTGCTTTCCGTTACTCATTTATTTTTGTTCCCATTAAATTTGCATTGATTTACAACTGTTTGTGTACTGTTTATGTAAACGTCTCTTTTTTTTTATTTATAACAAATGCAAACATTTATTGGTGTTTTGTTTTCGCTAAAAAAAATGCTCTCGCTTGATGGAACGACTTCAATTTACAACTTCTGTTGAAATTAAAATGAAAAACCGATTAAAAAAAATGGAATATTACTCGTACATTTGAATCAGTTCCACTATTGCTTTCTTTTTTTTTTTTTTGTTTTAGAATGAAATACAACTTTTCCTCTGACATCAGCACTACGTGTTTTAAATAATAATAATAATAAAAAAAAAAATAAGTTGCTTAAAAAAATCATAATTTGTATTTCTTTATTTATTGGAAGCTTTTACGAAGTTCTCTTCTCTTGTTTCATGATTTTCTTTAATAATTTTTCTCAATTATATAATCGTTCTCTTGTGTTTTGTTTCTATATATAGTTCTTGTTGTTGTTAGATTGAAGGGCGGGTG
Organism: Pocota personata; assembly: GCA_963082735.1. Classification (NCBI taxonomy): domain Eukaryota; kingdom Metazoa; phylum Arthropoda; class Insecta; order Diptera; family Syrphidae; genus Pocota; species Pocota personata. The sequence goes on from OY720431.1 coordinate 37,447,027, forward strand.
TGTTGTGGCAGACAAACAAGAAGAATCATGTTCTCCTTCTAGCGGCTGAATTCGGGCGCATCATCCTGGGTGATGTCACCATACTTCCAAATGGCCAAGTGAGCTGCCAAGGCGGTTGCTTGCGCTTGCTGGTATTGATCTACCAGATCCTTGAGCTTGCGTTCACGCCTCTTTTCCGCGAGCAGGAGTCCATCGGCTACGAGACCTTTGCCGATGTCAGCGTTGGTAGCTGGATCGTGCAGAGTGGCCAGTGGTATACCGGCGGATGGTCGCAACTCAATGTTGAGTTGAACCTTACGGTTGAGAACGTCCTGGGCAAAGCAACGTAGAGCTTCGTCTTTGTCGTCCGCATCCGATGGCAGGAGAACCAAGGCCAGAGCGTATTCGGTGGCGTACGGTTTTTCGCTAGAGAATCCGCTGGGCAAGTTAGCCAGGCGGGTGAAAGGCACAATCTAGCAAAAAAAAAGAAAGAAAAAAAAACTGTTAGGACTCGGTAATCGCAAAAGATTGGATGGAAGGTAATGTTCCTCTGAACTATGTCGCCAGCTTCCCTTGTTTGACCCCTTAACTATCAACCGTACTAGTGAAAACCTTCAGTCACCAATATCGATAGCTTCTGAAACGTTGTGACAAAAAAATATTGACACTGCTCCGTACACAAATCGAACCTGATGCTCGGCTGTCGAGAAGTACGATCGCCCGAAAGCACGACAATTAAGGTTTACTCTCATGACAAGAGATGGTCAATCGGAAACCTAACTTCTTGAACACATCGTTCTTTGAGGATATTTTACTCTGGCAAACTTATGACTCATGCATTTCCTTCAAGACGGAAACGGATCTAAGGAGCTTGCTTATTCAAATACAAACAAATCGTATGCTTACCTCTTTATTTCCGTAGTCGATGTAGCAGATAGTAGCGTTGCCATTCTGGACACGCTCAACCTTCGCCCTGTACCACTCGCTGTCGATGCTAAATTGAGCAGCGCACAAATCGTTGCGCTTCGGTGTGTACGTACCGGCGATTGGTGGATTCGATTCGAACTCGGTGCGCAGCTTCGCCATCAAATTGTCCAACTTGGAGGCAGAGTCGACATTCTGGGCAAAGAATGTCAGATCGGGAGTAATCTCAGTGACGATGACCGTCTCGTAGTTGACCTTCCTTTCAACCACCTTCTCTTCTTTCTCTTCTTCTGGTTTCTTCTCCTCCACCACTTCTTCTACATAGTTGGCCCAGATGTTCTTCTTGGCAGACTTTGCACGATCCTCCGCCGATTTCAACGATCGATAGTACTCAGACTTTTCAGCGCTAAAGTGCACCTCAGCCAGTCCCTCCTCCACCAGTGCAACCGACAAATTTACATTGGTTTCGGTCCATAACCAACCGATGACACTGCTGCCAGCCTTATCTGTTGTCTCAATGTGCACACTCACATCACGCTGCAGGATGCGATCGCGGGTAAAGATCAGCGCCTCGTCTCCGTAGGGTTCTCCCTCCTGAGCTGGAATACCATTTAAAGCGGGGCGTGATGAACGTGGGCAAGAGATGCCCGCCAGCAGGAAAGTCACCAGGCAGCTGTCCTTGGGGACATAAATGCGCAGACGCGATCCACTCGCAACGAATTCAACGATACCTTCTGTGCGAAGGGCACGTTGCCATGATGGCAAATATTGTTGCTTAATGCGGGAATGTTCAGTGGTGAGGTCATTGATGCGCAGCACTGCGTTATCCTTCTTGCCATGCATACCCTTCTGACCCTTAATCGCTTGAGCTTCAGCACTAAACAGTTCATCGTAGTGCGACGAGCGTTGATCATCATCTTGACGGTAACGCACAACTGTGGCTAGACCCTTGCTGACCATGGCCTCGGCGATGTTCTGCCCTCCGATCGTAACCGTGTAACAGTACTTCTCTGGGAAGTTGTCACGCGCAGGCGAAATGTAATCAAGGTTACACTGAACCTTATGGTTGATCAGTTTCTTGCGCAGAAATTCACGTGCCTCGAACATGAATGGAATCTCATAGAGTGGACGGTAGTTTTTGCTACGTGGTGGAGCTTTAATCTCACCATCTCCATCGATACCACCACGGGCGGTATCACGTGGTGGGCGGATGCTAGACAGAAAGACTTTCTTCACTTGACCGTTGGCCAGTTTTACATTGATCGCGTCACCATTGAAGACTTCGACAACGGTGCCGGTGAAGTCCTTTTCCTTAGAATTAAATGCAGGCGCTTTGGATTGATAGTCCTTCCACAGGCGATAGCGGTTCTCCTTAGCTTGACGTTCGGCTGCTCGAAGTTTATCCGCACCTGCAAACAGAAGAAAATTACATTTTTAGTCTTAGGTTTCGATATTTTTAAAGGAATTACGTGGTCTTAGGCATTTATTGTAGGCGGGGTGAAATGATGTTTGGTGCTTGCATGAAAGAAGCGCTAACATCTTGGAATCCGACATTTTAACTAGCACCGTGGTTCAGATATCTACGGTTAATCGTTGGATATCAAATTTTCAGTGCTTGAGTGAATTGAAAGTTTGCAATAACGAGTTTATGGTTACGAAACATAGTTAAGGAATAAATTGAGCAAATGGCAAAACTAAGAGTAGTCGACAAGTAGCCAAATCTTGCATCACGGCATAGAATTGGAAACGGTCAGGTTTATACACGCCTTCCGGTAATAAATAGAAGTCAAATACCTAACTAAAGGTTGATCTCTCTTCATTTGGATCATTGTAAACGTTCAATGATAATGTGACCATAACTGACTATTGGACAATAGTCCGATGGACTCATATCAATACACAAATACAGAATTTTCGAGAGAAAAAAAGATTGTTTTAAAATTTTGTAGACGGGGTGAAAATATGCGCATGCAACATGGTAGCATGTACACTCGGATTCCGTCGTTTATCTAGCAATCTTCGTAGAAAATCAAAGAAAATATTTTCAATTCTAAGATTTCGAATTAGATTGCATGTTTTTTTTTTTTATAGATAGACCAGCCTACGCAAACGGCTTTTTCAGCGATAATCATTATTTTCTACTCATATAAAATATTTCCGCTTTTTTATTCCCTCAATGAATGACTTTTATAAACCTATTTTCATCTATTTGAGCCCAGCACAAAGTAGGAACATAACAACACCTTTGGGAGACTTTTTACACATGACTACGACGAGGGGCGTTCGATAATTTCATACAATCTCGACAGGTGGCAGTGCCAGCCGCAAATTGACAGATGTCATTTAGTTTGTGTTTGACAGCTATTGGAAGCAGACAACTTTTTGTATTTATATTTGAATTTCGTGTAGTGATAAAAACTATTATTATTTGAAGAAGAAAACAGCTGCGGAAACCAAAGCTCTGCACCGTCGCTTGAAATGATATACAAATGGTTCGGAAATTTCCGATGCGGTGATACAAGGTGGGGTCAATAAGTCTCTGAAAAATGAAATAAGGAACACTCTTTTCGGTATAAAAATATTTTATTTTTCAACATAGTCTCCTTTCAGCTCTATACACTTCATCCAACGTTTCTCCAATTTGTTGATGCCCTCCAAATAATACGATTTCTCGAGCCCCTCAAAATAATCGTTTGTTTCAGCGATGATCTCTTCATTCGACCCAAATCTCTTACCTCCGAGCCATTTCTTCATGTTTGGAAACAAGAAATAGTCGTAGGGGGCTAAATCTGGGGAATATGTTGGATGAGGGAGGAGTTCGTAGCCTAACTCATGCAATTTTGCTATTGCGACTGCAGACTTGTGCGCCGGTGCGTTGACTTGGTAAAAAAGAACTTTTTTCTTCGCCAAATGCGGCCGCTTTTGCTTCAAATCAGCTAGGAATCCATCCAGCAGCTCTGCGTAATATGCGCCGGTGATCGTTTTACCCTTTTCAAGGTAATCGATGTGAATAACACCGCGCACATCCAAAAAAAACGGTCGCCATGACCTTGCTTGCTGACAAACCCGCCTTGGCCTTCTTCGGCTTCGATTCACTAGGAGAAATCGATTGTATTAACTGTTCCTTGGTTTCTGGTGTGTTGTGGTGAATCCAGGTTTCATCCACGGTTACGAAACGGCGCAAAAACTCAGACGAATTTTTCTGGAACATCGCCAAACACACCTTTGAAGTTGTCAAACGAATGCGTTTGTTGTCGATTGTGAGCAAACACGGCACCCATCTTGCGGGAAGCTTTTTCATGTCCAAATATTTATGTAAAATCGAAATCACAGAGCCATGTGACAAGCCTGTGGCCTCTTCAAGCTCGCGGACTTTCACTCGCCGATCGTCCATTATCAAACCATGGATTTTGTCGATCATTTCTGGTGTGGTGACCTCAATTGGGCGACCAGAACGTTCGACGTCACTTGTGCTTGAACGACCGCACGGAAATTGAGTAAACCAGTGGTGAATGGTTCCAATCAATGGTCAAGAGTCCCCATAATATTAGTCAAGCTTTTGTTTCGTATAAAACTCTATTTTCCAATTATTCGTGAGGCGCACAGCACGAGTGGTTGCGAGGAGCTAGGCCAGGCCCTGCATTGGGTTGTTAGCGCCCAATTATTTATTATTATTATTCTCGTGCATCCAAAAATAAGGTGATAGGTTCATACCTCTATTTTATGTTGCAGTGATAACCTCTTCATTTAATGCGAATATCTTATCTCCAAGCCATTTCTTCATGTATGGAAACAAAAAATAATCTCAAGGTGCTAAATCTGCAGAATATGGTGGATGGGGAAGTAATTCGTAGCGCAATTCGTTCAATTTCACTGTTGCGATGACGAAGGTGTGAGCATTGTTGTGAAAGCAATCGCGACAACAGCTTTCTCATATCCAAATAATTTTTCAAAATGTTGTGCTCCCGATCATTTGAACGATGAGCTTTTGTTTGGTTTGCGTGATAGTTTTTTCTCGCAAAAAATAGTGTTTAATGAGCACTCGAAATTCACTTTTTCCATTTTAATGAAAATGCTAGTAGGCGTCTATATAAAATGGCTGCCACAATAAAACTCTGACAGATCTGTCTGAAAATTTGGGTGCGTTCTTTTGAAAGATGATTCTTGACAAAAAAAAAATTAAATTTAAGGTGACGACACAATTTGTGTTAATTTTCAGGGACTTATTGACCCACCCTCGTATGAGCACAAAGGACGCCGAGCGCCCAACTGAGGTCACCACACCAGAAATGGTCGAAAAAAGTTATTGTATGGTGATGGATGATTAGAGAATTAAAGTGCGTGAGACTGCTGAGGCTGTAGGCATCTCAAATGATCGGGAGCATAACATTTTCAAAAATTATTTGGATATGAGAAAGCTGTTGTCTTCTCACAACGACAATGCCCCACATCTCACACCTCCGTCATCGCAACAATGAAATTGAACGAATTGCGCTACGAATTACTTCTCCATCCACCATATTCTCCAGATTATATACCTTGAGACTATTTTCTGTTTCCATACATGAAGAAATGGCTTGGAGATAAGAGATTCACATTAAATGAAGAGGTTATCACCGCAGCAGCTGCCTATTTTGCAGAGTTTGACAAATCTTATTACTTAGACGGCTTAGAAATTTGGAGCATTGGAGTGTATCGAGTTAAAGGGAGATAATGTTGAAAAATAAAATAGAATTTCGCCAAAAAAAAATATCATAGATATTATTGCACGGAATTATCAAACGCCCTCTATTTAATACTTTTTATTTCTCACCCAGTTTCGTACTGGAAATTATATTCACCCTTATTCCTATTGACGAAGTGACTTAAAATGACGTGGAAATTTGTGAGAAATTATACAAACCACTTTTCTGCGTAGTCCCGTAGTCCTTCAAGGTGTCACTTCAATGGAGTACTGAAAATAGAGGTATGAACCTATCACCTTATTTTCGGATGCACGAGAATAATAATAATAATAAATAATTGGGCGCTAACAACCCAATGCAGGGCCTGGCCTAGCTTCTCGCAGCCACTCGTGCTGTGCGCCTCAGGAATGGTTGGAAAATAGAGTTTTATGCCATCTCCGAAGAGCTTCTCATGACAGTTTTATTCTCGAATGTTTGTCAGACGTTCGATTGTGTTTTCTTTGATTAGAACCTTGAACCTCTCGCTCAGTGATCGCGCACTTAATCACTTGATGCACGGGAATAACGGTTATTATTATCGTAAATATAAAATATGTGCACAAAGTGTGTGCTTACGCAGTGCGAATAAATTTTTTATGAATAGCAATTCATGAACGTTACCTCGCTGTGCATTCACTATGCTATGTAGAGATCACAAGAAAAAAAGCCAGGAGAGCAATAACCGAGAAAATGGATATATTTACGAGTGAAATCAAAATAACCAATCACGTCTACTGCTATCATTTATGTATGAACAAATAGGTGTCATAAAAAATCAAAAAATTGACAAACACTATGCGAAAGCAAATATATGTATAGGATGCTTGGATTCTAGACAGCACAGAATGTTGTTATGCTTTATCTATGAATTATGTTTTGCAGACATAGCAGTTTCTTACGCATAGCGATGTTTATGAATACGGGCGTTAGGCTCATAAGTAAAGGGTGGGCTATTCTGTTGGCTTCTTTTTAAAATTGCTACACAAAAAAATCCGTTTAATATTTTTCAGTTGTTCACTTTATTGAATAGAGTACACTTTCCGACTATATATGGAAAATAGTTCCATTTAAATAGCTGCCTCGGCTGTCTTGGCAGTAGCCCATCCTGTCAACCCAATTTTGCAGTATATTTTCGATGGTTCGGGCTCTATTTTACGAATAGCTTGAGCAATATTGTGCTTAAGAACTGGAATCATTTCTGGATTGTCAGTATAACATCAATCTTTAACGGCACTCCACAAAAAAAAAAGTACAACGGCGTCAATTCACAATTTCGCGGATGCCAAGCAAGAACACCAAAACGGCTGATTACACGATTATTGAACTTAGTGCGCAAAAGATCGATTGTTGAACGTAGCGTCATCTTACTGGAATCAGACATCGTCCAAGTTCATTTCCTCAGTTCCTCCCCAAAAAAAAATCGGTTATCATGCCTATGTGAATTGGCATTCAAGATCGTGTGATTTAACACCTCTGGATTATTTTCTGTGGGGATATGTGAAGTTGCTAGACGATTTGGAAGCCAACATTCGCTACGTTATTGCCGATATACGGCCCCAGCTGCTCGTAAATTAGACTTCCAGATTGCGCTTTATTCGAGCCAGCCGCCGCGCCCATATTCCCGAAATCATAATTAAACACTAATGGCATAAAATGATCTTTCCAATAAAGGCAATACCATGGCCATTACCGGCATTTTTATGTTTTATTTCATTTTAAAGTTCTGTACGTCTAATAAAAACAAGCCCTCTTTGTTTTGTTCTTTTAACTGTCGTATGCTTATACTGAAGCCACCAAAAACGACACCAGCATTGTTTTTGAGTTACAGTTCTGCATAACTTGTGTGAAAATGGGTGGACGTGTAGTGACTGATGGACGGACGGTCGCACTAGCGAGAGCAATAATTGTAAAAAATGTATTGAGTGATTTGTGATTTATTATGTGAAAAATATTTTTTCAATTCATCTTTCATTGCTCTTGCTAATCATTTCCTTTTTTTCTGCTGATTTTTTTTTTTATTTCCTAAAATAACTTTTTGCTGATGGAAAGGATAATTTTATGACATTGCGACATTATTGAGAAATTCATGGTACATTAGTACAGACTGCCTTAACTAGCAACACCATTCTTTTGCAATATGAATATTTGATCTACATATGTAATCCTGCGACAAATTCTTGAAGTAACGTAAGTTACCGAAGTCATGTAACGTGAATTACAATAAATTTTAATGATTAAAACTAATAACTATTCTACCATCTAAGTTTTATAATCATAATTGCTTAATTTTTTCATTTGCACAGAGTTTGAAACTTATTCATTGAGATTGAGAATACTACGTTGCCTGATGTAACATGAGTTACTCTTTAATCATTAAATATGGTTTTGTTTTTTTCACTTAATATAAGTAAGTCCCCTTGTACGAGTATATGAAACAAAGTGCTGCCATATTTTCATAATCTACTACTCGTTGGGTAGAGATTTATTTCAAGTAGCCAAGTTAAATGTCGCATGCGTTACCAAGCAAAATGTAACATGCGTTACCTGGAAAATGATTTATTTTTTTTGTTTCTAGCATATTTTTGCTGGTCGTTTAATAATTTAGCTGACCACAAGCAACTTTAAAATATATATTTTCCATTTGTAGTGTTTTGCCATTGGTTTTGAGCTTTCTTGTTAACAAATTTCCTCAGAAATTAATATAACCTGAAGAAAGTATAATAATGTATGGAACAGGGATATATTTAAGAAAATAATTTAAAGGAACTTTTTAGAATTACACCTCAAATACCGTCAATGTTGTAGCTTAGCCTTTTCGAGAAGACATAACGTAGTAAATGTAATGGCAAACGAACAATAGTCTTTATGGAGACATAACTTGAAGATGAGTTTTTAATACCGGCTTTAAAAATGATTGTGAACCCGTGTCATGCAACTACATTCATACAGTGTCGGACAAAACTAAAACACATAATTGTTCTAGCTTACCTTTTGTGGACTATCTTTTTCCAAGTTATGTTTTATAACTATAATATAATTGATTTAACAAAAATAACTATCGTTTGTAATAAAAATTACAATTTTTATTGCTTAAATATAAATAAAAAAAAAAAATTAATTCATTAAAAATAAACGCGACAAAACTAAAGCACATAATTAAAATACCAATATTTTTTGACCAAAATATTAGTATTTTGTGGCATAGCCATTATTTTTTAATACGGCTGCACACCTTCGAGACATGGACTCAATGAGGTTGTTTATAATGCCGTCTGGGATGCTTTGCCAGGCATTTTTGACTTGGACGAAAAGAGAGTTCTTATTGCGACAGCTATCACGAACAATTCTTTGATCTGCAATTTCCCATAGATTCTCTATGGGATTGAGATCTGGGGATTGGGTGGGCCAACTCAGCACTTCAACATTGTTAAGCATAAACCACTCCTTTACGACTTTAGCGGTATGCATTGGATCATTGTCGTGCCTGAAGATCCATCTAAGTGGCATTTCCTTTTCGGCGTGGGGTAGCATTACATCTTGAAGTACGTTCTTATAAACAAAACGATCCATTATTTTGTCAATTTGTATAATTGGCCCGATTCCTTGTCCAGAAAAACATCCCCAGATCATAACGTTCCCTTCTCCATGTTTTATTGTTCCTCTTGAATAGCGCGGATTCAGTCTCTCCCCTTTTGGTCTTCGTACGTAACGCAAACCATCAGAACCCCTCAAATTAAACTTCGACTCATCTGCGAAAAGTACAGTCTTCCATTTGGCAACAGTCCAGCCAACATGCTCCCTCGCAAACTTAAGACGAACCTTTTGATATTTAGGTAAAATAAAAGGCTTTTTCCCACTTCTGTATGAGAAGAAACCCGTCTCAATAGCTCGTCTCTGGATGGACCTGTTCGAAATTTCCAAATTGAGTTCAGTCCTTATACCCCTCGCTGATGTGAAAGGATTCTTTTTAATCAATCGAACAATTGCGTGGTCCTCACGTTTGGTGGTTTTTCGCGGTCTACCTCCGCCATGAACAGTTTCCAAACTACCTGAAGACCGAAAACGGCTTATCCATCGAGAGATGATGGAGTAGTGTACACAAAATTTCGTTGCAATTGTTGTCACTGAATCACCTTTATTAAAATCATTTATATTTTTTTCTTTAAAATGTACGGAATATTTATTTCGAGGCATTTAAATAATTTTAGGAAGATTATGGTAAAGACAAGGAACCGGCACATAGCAGTATATTTGCACAACTGAAATGCCAACAAAATCATCCCAGAATATATCCCGATACTAACGGTACTTATTGAAGTAAATGTGCAGCTGCAAACAAAATAAATGTCGTAAACCAGATGATGTGCTTTTGTTTTGTGGCGGTTATTTTCGTTCGTTTCAGTTACTGTTAATATGGTTTTTTTTTTTATGTAACCAATGAAAATCGTTGTTTTTGTTATTTTTATTACAAAAAATAGTGATTTTTGTTAAATCAATTCAATCATAGTGATAAAACCAAACTAAACAAATTATAATCAGTCAAATGTCAACTAACATTATTATGTGATTTAGTTTTGTCCGACACTGTACATATGGATGTATTAAGACCTTAATTTTTCTTTAGTTGAAATATGCAAACTTCTTCACTTTTTTTTACTTCTAAACAAATATTATGTGTCAATATTGCTTGTAGACAGAATATTATTATGCGCATGCAATATCATTGCAGTATGAGCACTTCGGATTGTGTCGTTTTTTTTTTTTTGGCAGTTTATTCAAAGTTACTAAACCTTGCAAATGTCGTTCAATAACTAGATCGTACTGCCTCATTAAAATATAAATTTCTGTATACTTACCACCCTTCATCACGGCCATACTCCAGTCCACGCACTTAGCCAGACCTTCCCTCAGCAGCGCCTCAGCGATATTACCCTTCGGGTAGAGGATGGTTCCAATGAAGTTCGAGTTATTCACCGATTCCAATCGAATCTCAACTTCACGCTGCAACAGACGCGACTCCACAAAGTAGCGGGCCTCATCGGCAAAGGGAATTTTCACACTCAGATCGGGTTTGCCCTCAGGGTCAAGTTTCACACCCGGACAACGGATACCGGAAATCATCAAAGTGATGTAATGGAATTCAGGCAGCAGAAAAGCGCGGATAGTTGATCCATCGCGAACATGTTCGATGATAGCTTTCACAGGCTTACCACCGTACAAGTCAACAATATGGGCAGGATTCTCTTGGGTCCATTTAATGTACCTCACATGCTCAGATGCCGGACTATGGCTCCATTTGCCGCGACCAGCAGACTTGGCATTATCTTCGAGTTCGATCAGCCGCTGCAATTCGGTTGTTTGACGACCCTCACGACGTACACTCACCAAACCCTCATGCACCATTGTCTCGACTACATTCTCGCCGGTCTCTTGGTCTTTACCCAGCCAAACATTACCATATTCGCGGGTAGTGTTTGGGGCCTTCTCAAAGGTAAAGCAAACTTCTTCACCAATCAGTTTCTTGCGTAGAAATTCACGCGATTCCCAGGCCCATGGTTCATCCTTGGTTTCATCACTAATAAGAGACAACTAAAATTGAGTTTAAAGTCCAATTTATTTTGTTCGTTATATTTACCCTCCAGCTCCAGGCCTTCTGGCGAGTTTTGGTGCCAACACATGGGAGAAAGTAACCTGCTTCTCCGGTGGTGGAGCTCCCTTAGCTGCACGAATGATTACAGTATCGCCGGAAAGTACCTAAAATGATAACAAGCATATGTATTATTGGGTTACTGATAAAAAAAAGTTGTATAAATTTAAAGAAGACATTCACCGATATGAGAGGTACAACTGCACCACATGGCTATTCCAATTCTATTGAAATAGTAAGGTTAGCGGGAAGCAGATGTTTCTGGGGAAATGGCAAACCGAGATACTGTACGCATTACTCTTTCGCTCTTTCGCTCTAGTGGTAATGTGTGATACGATGACTATTGAAAATTTCCCCGTATTTATGGGGCGGATTAGAATTGGATTACATTGTTGTTAGTTGGGTATTAGACAGAGAAATTGATATGATAGACCGGCAATATACAGCTGCTCTTAGAAATGTTCGTGATGTAAGCGATTGAAAAGGGCTGTTCACAAAAGCTGGTCTGAAAGGTTACAAGACTAAAAAAAAGAAAACATACAGTGTACGCGCCAGGGAGATGTCTCGCTATTATTCTCGACCGTATTGGACAACCGATGTAGAGCAAAAATGTTGGAACAACATCTCAATATCATTAGACTTTGTCCTTCTTTCGGACAATATCCAGACAACCCAGACATATGTAAAATACATGAATTGTGGGTATACGAGGGCAAGGTGAAAAGTTCTCGGCCTGACAATGAAAGACTGTGATTTTCAGTTAAAAAATGATTTTATTTTTCTGCATAATCTTCCTTGACTTCAACACACTTGGTCCAGCGTTTCTCCAACATCAGTATTCCTTCTCGGAAGTGAGAGTCTGGAAGGCTGTGAAAATATTCATCTACGGCCCTCTCAACTTCTGCATTTGATGCGAAGCGCTTCCCAGAAACAAATTTCTTCAAGTTTGGGAACAGATGGGAGTCGAAAGGTGCCAAATCAGGTGAATATGGGGGGATGGCCGAGCAAATCGTACCCCAAATCAACAACCAACACTTGTATACAAGTGCATTGTCCTGGTGAAAGATGATTTTTTTTCTTCTTCAAGCCAGACCTCTTCTGGCGAATTTTGGCATCCAGATGGTCAAGAAGGTTGGAGTAATATTTGCCTGTAATTGTTCTGCCTTTCTCAAGGTAATCAATTAACAGGATCCCTTTCGCATCCTAAAACACACTGGCCATGACCTTCCCGGCAGATGCGATCGACTTCGCTTTCTTTGGCGCTGAATCACCGGCTTCCACCCACTGCTTCGACAGCTGTTTCGTTTCTGGCGTGTAGTGGTGGACCCATATCTCATCCATGGTGACAAATCGCCGCACAAAATCGGTCGAATCCCTATTGAATCGGTCCAAAGGTTGTCGCGAAAATCGTTTGCGCATTTGCTTTTGATCGGCATTCAGCAAATGCGGCACCCATCTTGCGCAGAGCTTTCGCATCCCTAAAACTTTTAACCTAGCCTTCGTATCATCGAGACAAAAACAAACACAATGACAAACCACATACGAGTAAACAACATACTGCTTGAGAAGAAGAAAATAAAATCCATTGCTGTTTGCATTTATTTGGCACGTCAGGTTAACATCTAGGTCTATTGCCAAACTTAGAATCTGTCAAGCATGGATTAAGAGACAACAAATTATAAGAACAAGAAGACCTGAAAACAAAGACACTGATCCAATTGTTATAAAACTGGTTATAGACTAGAAACAAAGGGCAACTGTGTAAGAGGCTTATACCAATTAAAAGGTTATACGAGTAATAACCAACTTGTGGTTCTTATTTAATGTTTTTTCTCAAATTTAAAAGTTGTTCATGTATGGTAAATTTCGAAAAAAAAAGTTAGATCCCAAATCAGTTCAATTTGAATGTTTCTTTACGGAGCGTTCGACTCCTGAATCTACTACGACTACTTTCGCATGACACCGCCAAGGTATGGAATCTGTTACCAAAAACTAAGGTCCGAACAGAAGTCCGCAGAAACAGACAGGTAAACTCTATAGTAGAGCCGCAGTCAGTGCTGAGAATCTGCAAAGATCATTTCTGCAAACTGTTAAACGGCTTTGGCGATAACAGTTCACTCCCAGGTAGTCTATGGACTATTCAACTTTGAAGAAGAAAGCCAACTCAAACTGCACCTCCCGAACAACATGAGGAGAGGATAGAAATACATAATCTTGATGAAATAATTTTGTAAGGATATACTTTGGTAAGGAGAATGCACCAAATCATTTTGAAAGTATGTCCGATCCAAAAAAAAATGAAAATACTCTGAACTGCAAAAATTACAGTGGCATCAGTGTGCTAAACATTACTTACAAGATCTTGTCTGTTATGCTTTGTGAACACCTGAAACCTTTGGAGTGCAAGACCTCAGGTAATTTGACATGTGAAACTGGAGGCAGCTAGTTCGCTGAGAGTTTGTTGATCAACTCGGAACTGTAGCGCGATCTAAAGTAAAAAGGAAGTATGGTATGGAACCTTCAAATTGGGTTGCTGGCCTAATTGATAGGGTTCTCTTTGATAGGCTAAGAGGAATTAATTCTACCAGAGACCATAATGAAAATATCAAGCAAACCAGTTGACTTTCTCATTTAAGACCACAAGTAGTTAATAAAAATATTTTCTCACGTCCATAAAACAGAAGTTTTATTTGTTCAGGGAGATATCAAACCGCAGTTACTCTCTGAATTTCTCCAGAGTTCCTGTGACACAAAATGTATGCCTGCTGGTATCGTCTTTCAGAGATCATCCATTTTAGGTGATACTTAAAGTTACCCTTTTTATTATTTTAGTAGGGTATTAGACAGAGCAGTTATCTAGCCTATGGATATCCCTACTACCTAATCATTAGGCGTGCCTCGCTGTATGTTTAAAACTACTCTCTTGGTAGTGCTTACAGCATTTAATAAATTCGTCTAAATTAGAACGCATTTCGTAACGCAACTTTTAACAAATAAAAAACCCTCAGATGTTCTAGAATTTATCACTAATTATGTACATATCTTCTTCAGAAATTTATGGACAGTTCTCAACTATGGTTAAGGTTCCTAAAATATCAGATACGTCTGAAGTTTCACAGCAATGCTTAAGATTGTCGCAAGTAGAAGAATTTGAGAATAACAGAACGGCAAAGTGTACAAATATGGTGCGAAAGCTGATTTCTCAACAACATAGGTAGTCATCAAATTGTTCTCATATGCCAGCAAACGCTATCTAAGATTTGTAGCTTTGTCAAAGCTTCAGGTTTAAGATTCCATGGGTCGTATACAAAATGTGGAACATACCTGTTTCAGCGAGTATTGGAATCACACACTCTCTTCTGCGTCTACCCACTAACCTAATCTAAACCATGAATTCACAAATAAGCAAGGCAATCGGAAATAACCGTTTATATTGAGCTATCTCTTTTCTGTAAATCCAAGCTAAATGATGGCTGCTAACTTAATGTTTAAGCGTTATGATTGCAACTAGGAGCAGATTTTATACACCAAGTGGCACTAACACAGGTCAACAAGTTGTGGTAACCAAATAGACAATGTATGGTCTAAATTTCTCGAAATATTTAACAGCCAGAAACTATTTGATCTAACCCCATTAAACAGCTTTAACCAGGTGAAATGAAACTTTGCAGATTAAAGAGTTATTATGAGTTATGAGAGCCATACTTTCAGCTCAGTAGAAGTCGAAGTTGAGGATACAAATCCAGTGTGGACGTATGGAACCAGGTAAAGCAATAGAAACATCTTACAAACTTTTGAAAATAAAGTTCTTAGAACGATCGTTAGCGCACCGTGGTACGTACGTAACGAAGATATTCATCGGGATCTGGGAATTCCCAGCGTCGTCGAAGAGATAACAAAATTTTCTCGTAAACACAAAGATCGTGTTCACAGCCATTGTAACCGTACCGTCATTCAATTACTTGACGCGAACAATTCAATTCGTCGTCTGCAAAGGACAAAACCTTTTGACCTCGCGTCATAGTATATGCCGGTCGTGAAAACCGCAGGAACTTTTATTGGAATTTAATCTGGGAATTCCCAGCGTCGTCGAAGAGATAACAAAATTTTCTCATAAACACAAAGATCGTGTTCACGGCCATTGTAAACGTACCGTCATTCAACTACTTGACGCGAACAATTCAATTCTTCGTCTGCAAAGGACAAAACCTTTTGACCTCGCGTCATAGTATATGCCGGTCGTGAAAACAGCAGGAACTTTCATTGGAATTTAACCTGTCTAAAGTGCTACATTCTTTTCAATTACATACGAACACCTTTTCTAAAAATCACGAGTCTCGTAAGCAAAAATAAAGCTGCTGGATAAGCGTCGGCTTAGTTGTAGTATTAATCTTGAAGAGTGGTGTTTTTAGTGAGTAAAAATCTCACACTACCATAAGCACGCGCGGTCGGGTCTTTAGAAGGTTTTCATCCTCTCGAAAAAAAAAAAAAGTAGAAACAACATTGTTTTCATCGTAGAGCAAGAGTGTGCTGCACATCTGTTATGTTGTTCAGAATAATAGGTGATACGACTGGGAACTTTAAATTGCAGGTAGTGCGAACAAAGCGAAGCTAGGTCACTGAAAACAGCCATTAAGTATCATTAAACGAATATAAAACAATGCTATTGAATAAGGTGCATGCAGACATTCGGGGGAGAACTGAAATAAACATCAAACGCTTGTGGTTATCCGACGACATCTGAATTATATTTATCAAAACTCAATTTCAAAAAAAAAAGAAGACAGATATCTCCATCTAATTTCAGAACAATAAGCCGGAAACGACCACAAATCTCTTCAGAGTATCTTATTTAAATGAAATTAATGAACTCTACAACGCGAAGACCAGTTCCAAAAAGTGTAAATACACAACAAACTTGTTCTGACGGAACATCCCTCGAACGTTCGAATCACAGCCCGCAATTACAGGACCCAAGGTGAACAAGGGCATATCACAAAGTACAACCAATCGAGTAAAGTAGCCGACTGTTAAAACCCACCGTGATTCTACCTGCTCTATCTTAGATTGCTTTATAATTTATGCACAGTTTGAAATTTGAATTCTACAAATTTCACCACAACCTAAAATGATAACAATTGATCTCCAAAGCTCATTCATATCTTAAGAGCTCTCCCAATTCAGTCTCGCTTTACATGAATTCTTGCATAAATTAGCATCGCTGACTTGCTAACTGGTGGTGATAAACAACAATGCCAGTTAAAGGTGACTGACACTCTGTCGCTGACTGCGCCACACCCCTTCCACACCGCTAGCCAGATGTGGGGGCTTAAAATACCGGCCGCATGTTTGAAATCTACAAACAACCACATGCGCTGCTCCTATACAACCACTCGGTGCTTTTATCTTATCAACAAAAATGGAAATCAATTCGCTTTAAAGTGAGAAACACAAAAAATCAATGATCGGAATTGAATTTGGAGAAACCAAGGGAAATGAAAAAAAACGTGGCAAACGTGGAATTATGCAAGATACCTTCACTGGTTGCCAATATAGCAACAGTAGCAATAGTGGCAACGTGGAACAAGAGCAACACTTGGAGTGGAAACAGAGAATTCTATTTATATCTATGCAAGAGAGGCTAAACAACAAACAAAAAAAAAAAAAAAAAAACTTGATTGGATAGCTCTTCCCATGTATCTACATGACGACGGTCGTCGGCAACGCTGGTGAACGTTGAACAAATCAAACATGTTGCGACAAGAAGAGGATTCCGCTGCCGTTGTGGTCGTGCGCGCGCCGACCAATCCAACACTTGACCCATAAATTAAATTCGTGTTTGGATTCAACAATTTTGAATGCCTCGTTAAGTGTTCATCTACACTACACAGAGAGAGAGAGAGGGAAGTTTGTTGGAACTAACCGTACCTACCTGCTGGCTTGCTTTTTGTTTAATTTTTGTGAAAGTTACAAAAGATGATAAGTACAATTATTTTATGATGAAAAATATGATGTATCATTTGTTAATTAAAAAAAATGAAAGGCATCCACAACTATTTGATGATTTAAATTTATTTATTTATTTTGTAGACGGGGTGAAAATATGCGCATGCAACATGACAGCATGTACACTCGGATTCCGTCATTTATCTAGCAATCTTCGTAGAAAATCAAAGAAAATATTTTCAATTCTAAGATTTCGAATTAGATTGCAATTTGTAGAGGGCAATGTATGAAGTTCTTAAATGAACCTATGATTGTTTGGATAAGCTTTTTGTTAACTCGCTGAGAGAAACAGTCTATCCTCCTTTGGCTGACAAGCTTATGTTTCTGATATTATTCTTTAGCAGTACCCACTGGCAATAAAACTTGCAGAAGTTAGCTTGACATGTACTCGTAGGCAGTCGCTGTAAGCACACAAATTAGCAAGATTTACTTTCTAGTGGACAGAGTGTCTAAGGATATATGATTCTTCTTTTTTTTTTGTCTTTAATGCATTCACTGGTTTTTAAAACTACTTCGTGGTTTCATTATGAAAACTGTTTATATCTGGGAAACCCTTTTTATTTTGCAGAGACCCTTCAAGATGCATTGGATAATTGGTCCTCTATGAGACTTCTTTGTGTCTTCTTTAAGGTAAAAGCCGTCCAATAGGCTGTATGTGGCTGTATTCTGAGATAAGGAATCAAAATAAATTGCTTCATTAGATCGCACCTGCTTATGCACAATAAAGCAACAAACTACGAATATCGTGTCGACGCTGAAATGTTATCATTAGAAAGCGACAGACTAAGGTGCTTATGCTAGTAGAAATGTATCTCAAATACACTAGAAACCTTACAGTTTCACAGTTCAGTCAGACATCAAATTTAATTATATCGGTGCACCTTTTGACACCATGACTGCATTTGTTTACCACAAAAGTTGTTTTAGGAACAAACATTATGAAATATTTGCGTGAAAAACGAATCCATGGGTAATTTAATAATTTCTTAAAAAATCAATATGACGCTAATTCATGTGACGGCATTATCTTATACTGATTGCCAGATGGTGACTGAAAATTAGTTCGTCATCACTTAGAATAATTTGTTTGGGTTCAAAAATTGTTCCATGATGGCGTTTTTCCGCAGGAAATTAGCAATTGAGAACATTTTATGCTAGAAACTGTATAAGTAGACGTATTATAACTCCGTTAAAATTGTATTCCTTTTTAACAATCAAGTTTTGATCATTAATACTCTCACTCAAAATATTGACAAAGGACCCACCCAATAACTATACTGAAGTTCATTAGATTTGAACGTAAAAAGGCTTCTCCCAAGTTGGTTCTCTGATACGAGTGAAAGATGAGAACTCTTGCAACAAGATTCACGCATAATCGGAGAAAATAAAATACCCGTACCCCAGTGCTTTTGATATTTGGTTATGACAAACAAGATTCCCGATTGACTTAGAAGCGTAATCGAAATTTTCTAGAAAGAAATTCTAACAGCTGCGTGTGCAAATTATAATTTTTTTATGAAGAAGGTAATAGAAGCCAAGTGAAATGTATACAAAAGTCATGCCCTAACGCAATTACTCGTACAAGAGCACTGTTAAATCGGTACCAATCTGAGAATTTATTTTCTGTTCTGGTTAAACCAAGTTCAGCTTATCCACTGTTGGAATTAGATGGTGGGGGTAACATATGGAAAGGAATTTTAAAAAATCATCCAATCATCCCCAAGAACCATTCAACTGATTTTGATGAAATTTGGGCCTAATAAAATGATAACATGATGTAAGTAAAAAAAAAAAAAAGCTCGGTAGAACATTGCTCCAACAAAAGAATAGCCCCGAGTACTGAAAAGGAAGACGATAACACGCTTTTACTTCTCCGCTAACCTTCAATTCGCTCTGGTAAAGAAAAACTAGTATTGCTGCGATCTATTATGATTGACGAAGCTTGAAAAACAAGCGGCATTATACATCAAAGCGAACGCCAACTACCCATCACAGAGGCTACACAATGTAATAACACACACCAGGCAGTTTGCGCCAAACACCCGTGTTGGCGTTCACGTTTGTGTTTAATTTGGTGTGCGGAACCCTTTAAACAACCTACTTGATTCAGTATATAATGTTGATTTAGCAACGTCATACGCCGAAGCTATAAGATATCCTTGTGACATTTAAGATGAGACATTAGAGAAGGCAATGAAGTAAAGTAAAGTCTACGACTGGTTGTTCACTCGCAAATCACTCAGTTTGACTCACTCGAGTCCTTGAAGCACGCAATTATCCGTGCAGTTAACAATTTCCCAATGGACGAGATGTGTGCTACGACCGATGAGTGGACAAAGCTCCATTTCGAATAAATTGTTTAAATATTGTTCCCTAAATAATCAACTAAAGTTTTACAGAAAAAAAAAAATCAAAAAATACTTGTTCGGTTTTTTTTTTTATCACCAAAAATGCGTGTACCAGTATTCATGACTTGACTAGGTATTTTACCATGGTTAAGTATAAATTTTTCGTTTTATTTTCAAAATTAAATATGACCTCCTACCTATTTATTTCAGAAAATATTTGAGATATATAAATGAATCGCGTCAGTGTTTTATTATTAGAGGTTTGTTTTTCGAATTGACAATACTTTTTCCAGCGACAGCCAAACAAATTTACAGCTAACAGCTGATTTGTGCTTAGTTTAGTTTGCAATTTCACCATGAATAAACTTACGCCAGAACAACGCTTGAAAATTGTGCAAATTTATTTCGAAAATTTTACGGTCGACATAATCGTCGATCCAAGCAAGTAATTCGAATAACCATGGATCGTTTCCGCACCACGCAAACTTTAATTGATAATACGCATCCACAAAGACGTAGTACAGTGGGCACCGAAGATACTGTTATTGCTGTGGAGCGTAGTATCGAGGAGGACCCGAATGAGTCGATTCGCCATCGTGCACAGCAATTGGAGCTGTGCCCATCCACTTTTGCGGAAAGATCTTGGTTTACGAGCTTACAAGATCCAGCTCGTGCAAAAATTTAAGCCACTTGACCATCGTGTGCGTCGTACGTTCGGTGAATGGGCCGAAAACGATATTGTTCTTGATCCTCATATACACTACAAAATGTTGTTCAGCGATGAGGCTCATTTTTCGTTGAATGGCTACGTCAACAAGCAAAATTGCCGCATTTGGAGTGAAGAAAATATAGTCACTGTTTGGTGTGCTTTACTGTGGAATTATTGGTCCATATTTCTTCAAAAATGATGCCGGCCAGAATTTTCCAGTCAATGGAGAGCGCTATAAGATCCATGATTACTGACTTTTTCGTTCCCCAATTGAATGGCATTAATGTGAAAGAGATGTGGCTTCAACAAGACGACGCAATATGCCACACAGTTTGCCCCACAATTAATTTATTGAAGGAAACATTCGATGAGCGCATAATTTCGCGTAATGGACCTGTGAATTGGTCTCCAAAATCATGTGATTTAACACCTCTGGATTATTTTCTGTGGGGATATGTGAAGTCGCCAGCCTACGCCTATAAACTAGAGACGATGGACGATTTGGAAGCCAACATTCGCTACGTTATTGCCGACATATGGCCCCAGTTGCTCGAAAAAATTGTCGGAAATTGGACTTCCAGATTCCGTAGCGAAATAATGATTTTTTCAAACTGTTTTCGACATTTTGAACAGCACACTAAAATTTCAGGCAGATGTTTTGACTAATACATTCAACTAATGGAAAAATTTAACTAGTTTTGCACTCAATTCGTGGTCTCTCTACGAATTAGTGCCGAAGAAATAGTTAGTGTCTAACAATTCAGAACATCTACTTGTTTTAATTATGGAATGATTCTATCGATAACACTTTCCGACCATCGATTTTCGATTTTTCATTCTATCGAGGACATTGAAATACCAAAGAGCAATCTGAATCTCAATTTAAACAAATTCTATTGATCTGTAATGGAGAGCTTAGTAAGCAGTAGACTAATTTTAATTGAGAAACAAATAATTTCAAACATTTACTGGATTTATTCATAATTATCGATAGTAAATGATAGTTTTTTTTTTAAATATCGATTGTTTTCGGCTTTTATTCGAAGACGCCATCGCTAAGTGTTCTAGCGAAAAATGTCTTCGCTATATCCTCTCCACATTTCCCCTCTAGCGCTAGTAGCGGTGCGTTTTGACGGCACTGTCATTCTGGTACGAAAAATCGTTTTGCTAGATTCTAGCAGAATACTTGAAACGTGCCGATTGTAACCGAATTTATAGTAAAATATCTGCTAAACAAAAATATCCAAAGTTATGTGAATGTTTGCAATAAAACTCAGTTTTTTCGCTAAAAATTCGAATAACGGTTCTTTTACTATTTCTCGGATATCGCTTGAACGAGTTAACATATGTATGCAAGGACATATGTTCATATTCTTATTGATTTTGCGTAAATTTCAAACCCGAACAATTAAGTACGTGCGACCCAGTCGTGCTCTTTATTTTATTACAGTTTTGAAATTGGCATAATAAAACACTTCGGATGGCATCATAATGTACAATGCCGAAGTATTTTTTCTACCATCTGCAACCAATCAATGGATTATTCCAGAAATTCAGCAACAACGCATAACAGACAGCTGTACTGAATGGAACATATTTTTGACACTTCCACTTAAGCCGCATTATTAAATGTAAAGCTGGTCAAAGTGGCTTCATCAGTCGTAAAAGTAATTTCCCCCACTTTCATTGATTGGTCAAATATTTATTTACTACTTTAGTATGTAAATATATTTCTTGTTAACAGGCTAACACAACACAATGCCTTCATTATTGTTCAGTTATAACAAACATGTGGGTAATAGGTAAGTACATAGGTACTCAAATATCCATAAATATATGTGAATATACGTAATAAAAAGTTATAGTCTCTAACAGACAATCGATAAGTAAAAAGACCCACTTAATCCTATCACTATCTCTAAAACAAACAATTTATGGCAAAAAAGTGAAGCCATTGTTAGAAGGAATCGTGTTTCCAGTAACAAATTGCAAAGAAATATTGCATAAAGCCCCGTCAAATTGTTTGTGGCACAAACAAAGAAATGATGCACACACAATACAATGTAGGTATGTAGGTACCTTCACGTGTCTCCTTTCTCCTATATTCGGCAAACTGACGATGTGGCACAACTATCACCACAGCCAGCGTCATTTGGGATGGTTGTTGTATGTACACGTACTGGCACATCTTGCAACAAAAAATAAAGTCGTCCAACAGGTTGTGAATAATAACACAAGCAGCAGCACACCAAAACTCAAACACGACACGAAATGCAATTCAAAAGAACCTCCATGTGAGATCCATGCAGGTAGGTAGTTAAGCAACACCAAACTATAGAACAAAGTTCAATCCCATGTAGCAACGGCGTGTAATCAGAGAAATAAAATCGATTTATTGCTGAATTCATTATAAATTATCACACAAATCCCAAGAACTATTGTACTGTGTCCCGATAGAGTGAGAGTTGTGTTGTAGAAAGTTTATCAACACATCACCCTGACACGTTACATGGAACTCGATTTGCTTCTTTCTTTTTTTCAGTTTCTCACTCAAATCGAATTAACAAGAACGACCGCTGCGTGGCACAGGAATTATATTCAATTTTGATTAATAAAATACAAAATTGAGTCGCCACTTGTTCCTTTTTTTTTTTTTTTTTTCTTCTTTTTTTTACTTGCTCTCTCTATTGGCCGTCTTTTAATGATTTCTATAAATAATTGAAGTGCGGGGAGATATTTGAGAAGAACTCACCATGCCACAGCCGGGTGTGCGAACTACCAGCCATATGCCACGCTAAAAATTACAAAATATATCTCCTTTCGAGGGGGAAAAATCATTTTTTTCCAAAATTCTACAACTTTAATTCATAATTTTCGAGAAAAACCAACGAGGAGTGGTGTACCATAGAAAAATTAATTTTCATTTTTTTAGGTTATGGTGAATCTGCCAAGTTGGCAGCTTCGTGGAATTTTTTTCTCGGCACCAGCGCCCATCTTAACGAACTTTCACATAAAAATCAGACAATTTCGATTCATTTTGAATGGTAATTCATTGAATTTCAACCCGATTACAGCTAAATATTGGAAATTTTTCGTAAATTACCTGCTTAACGATTCCCTTGCGGAATTGCGGTGGCGGATTTGCTGGAGCAGCGGCTGCAGTTGTAGCACTCATTTTCTCTTTGTTCGGCGTTCCTTTATGCAATTGAATTTCAATGAATCCAGAAATAATCCAGTCCTGACGTCGTTATTTGGTTTTATTTTTTTTTTTTTTTTTTGGTTGAAAATTTTCAGTAGAAATTCACACGCGACTCAGCTTCTAGGCAACGACTCTCGCTCGGTAAAATTAAAAAAATAAATGAGAAAGTGAAATATCCGCACTGGCTGGCTGAGTATAGAGTTGGTGTAGCTGGTGCGTTCACGCGGGGCGATGCTTGATGAGAAATGTTGTGTCGGCTCTTTTTCTCGTTTGTAGTTGTTGGTCGATGCGGTGCTGGTGATGAAAGTGCTGTGGTAGAGTGTAGTCTTTTTCTGGCATATGAAGTGAGACTTTGTTCGTAGATACTCGATGAAAAAGTAGTCGATTTTTGTTAGAGAATTGTCAGCAGGCAGAATGTGACGACAGCATGAGGTGTTGGAGAAATCGTTTTTGATATATAGATTTTTGTAAAGAGTGGTAGCTGAACGTGACAACGGAGCGATGACGGGGATTATGCGAGAGGAAATTATTTTTTTGAATGGGAATAGAGGGAAATTTTAGAAGAAACTTTGGGTGGACGGGCTGTGTTGGAAGAAACAAGCGGCTTGATTTTGTATAACCAACACGTGTCAGATTAAAATTAATCGCAATTAACTCCCTATTACAATCAACAATTTAACCCTGACAGGCTGAAGCAAAATTAGTCAGAGGTCGAATCGTCTTATCGAATTGGCTTCCGTACGAATGAAAATGACATGATACATGATACGATTGGCCGGAATGAAATTATGGCATACGAATGCTCACGAATCGTAATTCTTAGTGTTTCATACCAGAATGGTATAAATAAAGCACTAACGGATTCAACGTGTCTGCCTGCCTAGTAACTTTTGGACCGCTTAAAATAGAGAATAAAAAATGTGAGATATAAAATTAAACTCCTTCCATGGACATTTTTATTGGATAAAGTTTCTTGAACAAAAAGAACTCTAAATCAAGGGCTACATCCCCCGCCAGTATTTCCGAAACTATTAATGCGATAAAATTAAAAAAAATAAACATAGGCAGACATTGAATAAATAGTGTCTGCTTTTTTGTGAATTAACGAGAAAGAAAAATAGAAATACAGTTAAAATAACAGTAAAATAACCCGACTCGCACTTGACGAATTCATTGTCCTGAAGTGAGAACTGTATACGGTGAGACGTCAAATAGATGTCATTTGGTCTACCATCGTACAGAAAAGTGCACACTAAAAACAATATACTATATAAGGGCCTGCAAGTATTTAATCAACTTCCAATGAATTTGTCAAATTTAAATACTTAAATCAAGATTGAATTTCTTATTGAAAACCAGTGCCATATGGGAATTCGTATATAAATTGTTAATAGTATTAAGATTTTAACAATTAAAAAAAAGAATTGTATGCAATTGGAGGGATTTACGAGGCTTCACATTTTATTTAGGTAATTTTAATTAGATTGAAGTCGATTAGAAACTTTACTCTCAAATATAACGGTATTATTTATAAAATAAGGGTCAATAAAATATAATTTTTAATAATGTAAGTAGCATTTAAATTAATCCCACCATTTAAGTGCAATACGAATGCAAATTTGGCATACGATTCCTGCTGATTGATCGAATGACATTTCAAAATAACCCACACGTTCACGCCCTCGATGATGGAAGACGTCGTAATACCAGTTTAATTATCTGTTCACGGGTGATATGATTCAACCCCAGGACAGCACTCATATCAACGCTACGATAGGAGTAAATAAAGTCTATTGTTTTTTTTTTTTTTTTTTTTTTTTTTTTAATTCTTTTGAACAAACATACGATTTGATTTTGATCAGTAAATATGTACATAATAGGCGAAGTCCATTATTTTCACTAAATATTCCAAATTTGTTAAAATAGATACATTTCCAGGAAAACATTGAAAATGAAAAAAAAAACCTTAATATTTATTGTGTTATTTCTCGCACAGTAATGTCACATGAAAGAGAATTTCAGTTCATTCAGCATCATCAGCAACTAAAAAAAGATGTTTTGGGCGGTAATACAACACTGACCTATCCTACATTATATTCATGGTCAGTTGGGAGTTCTACGATTTAGCCAAGCTTTTTCAAGTTTTACTTTATCCATAACCTATTGGTTTTAATTAAATTTTCACTGCTGGCACTAACAAAATAATATTATATCTGCAGAAAAGAAACATAAACGTAATGCATTTTTTTTTTACTACTGGAACAAGATATTTGATAATGTGGTGGATATATGCGGTTTTTCACAATGATGTGATGATGGATTTAATTATTTATTTTCATTTTACGTCATTCTTAAATTATTTAGATATTATATGTTTAAGCTTAGTATGCAGTAGTTTGTGTCTCAAGTAAAGTCTTTACAAACATTTTCCCAGTACTCTGTTGACACTTAAGGTCTCAATGCATAACGAAAACTAAAATTATAATTTATGTCGAAGTAACACTTGAAACATGAAAATATTTCCAATGAATATGGGCGAGCCTCTAGAAATTAGTATAACATGGTATAAGGTTTATTTTTGAAGGTAGCTTGAAGCTTAGCAAAATGTTTATTCTTCTTAAATAATGTATTAATAATCCATTAGCTGCGTTTTGTTATTGAACTGAAACCGATTCAGCTCAATTTTTTATGTAAAATACAATAACAATTGTCATATTTTTATTTGGAAATGTATGAATAGGTAGGATCGAGATTTCTTTCTGTTAGGAAAGAAGAGTAAACTTGGAAAATAAATTAGAATATCTATTTTGCTTGATTGCACCGATTTCAAATACTTTTTTTTTTGTCTGTTTCCCCATAAATTTCAGCTGTCAAACATTGGGAAAACTATTCTTCCAAATTATAATACTTTGGAAGGTTTTTTTTTGACCTTTCTGTGATCTTAACTAATTCACTTCAACAACAAAACTTAGCTATTATTTAATAGTAAAATAAACAGCAATATTTAATAATATTTAAAGTGATTTTCCTCAATCAAATTTTTAGCATATGTTTTCAAGAGTGACTCCCTTCGCAGAAAATTTAAACTTAACGGTATATCTTAACGGTAATAAAATTAGAATTATAACTATTCGTTTTAATTAAAGTGCAAAATATTCATTTTAGAAGTTGTTTTGTTAAAGCTTACATCTTTTTTTATAAAGTTAATTTGTTGTTTTCCCGGATCGATATGGTACTTTATGGTTGAATTATATGGTCAAGCAAGTGAGTTCCGAATTTAAAGCTGGATAAAGGATGAGAGATACTTTAGCTCTTGAAATAGCATGGATGGTCAATAAGAAGCTACATTCTCTAGTTTCTTGCGCAGCGTGACCATGTAAATCCACTAGTAAGCACAGAACAGAATGCTTTGATCTGTTCCGGTGGTTTCGAAAAGTTGAAAATTTGAAAGGCCATATATTTTATATGTCTTGTCGGAAAGGTGCACACAATTAATGGATCGGATTGAAAAGGTCAACCTTTGCCACATGAGTCGGAAGGCATAACCTAAAATGTACAATGCAATAATATTTGTTAATGGAAGCGGCGCAAACAAGTTTAAACAACAGAAGAGTTCGTTGAGAAAATGGGAACCCACAACTAAGGAATTGAGGTTATGTTCACACAAAATAAACATTTATCTTTATATTATTTACTTTATCCAAAAGTTTTTATCTGTTTGAGTTATCTTTAACTATTGGCAATTTCCTCAATGTTTGGAAAAAGTCATTTATCATACCTGTGTTCAAAAAGGTAACAAAAATCATATCACCAAGTATAGACCCATGTTAAAGCTGTCATCATTCGCGACAGGTTAACATTAGTCTGCCGTAATATCATATGCAAAGAGCAACATGATTTTGTCAGAATAAGGTTTACTGTTACTAACTTATTAAGATTTTTCCACAAATGGTCTAAGGCTTTAGAAAGTGGACAATAGGTTGAATGTATCTACACAGACTTTTCCAAGGCCTTTGATCAACTTTCCCATACTATAATTGAATATAAACTTAAGGTATATGGTTTTCCCCTAGGGTAGTCACTTAGGTTCTGTTCTCTTTATATTTATTATCAATGATGTTACATCATGTATTAGTTATAGCGATATTCTCATTTATGATGATGACATGGAAATCTTTAAGAGCATTAATAACATAAAGGATAGATACTTTCTTCAATCCGATATTAACAGTTTCGCTGCTTGGAGTGTTAAAAATGATATAATTCTAAACCATCTTAAATGCCTAAACAATCATATTTTCTAGAAAACGTATATGCCAACCGAGCAACATACTCTTTATCATATCAATTGTTTTAAGGACCTAGAGATTTATTTTAACCCTAATTTTGACTTCACGAAGCATATTAACTTCATTATGATTGGTTTTATAAAAAGATGGTCAAAAGAGTTGCAAAGCCCATACGTTACTATGTCTCTGTAAAACTGTTTCGTGCGTTCTCATCTTGAATATGCTTCACAAGTCTGGACTTCTTTTTATGAAGTTTAACAAGATCGGATTGAACCTATTCAGCGAAGCTTTATCCGATTCGCTGCTTGTAATAAACGCTCTACGACACAGATCTGATATCTGACTAACATAACTGGTGCTTAAAGTTATGACCGTTAAATGACAATTTGATACTTTAAAATGGAGGCTTTTTTGACACTTTTTTTTTTCGTCAATAGCCGTGTATTGTAAACACTTTTGTATATTTCTAGTACTTTATATCTTATTAAACATTTGTTTCAATTTCTTTACATTTTCACCTTATTTCGTGTTTATCACAGAAAATCTCCAGACAAGTTTAGATAGTTCGTTAAGGAATTTTCTCGAAATAGGGAAATACTAACCGGGGGAAATTTCATATTCACCACCATTTTCCAAAACGTGTACTAAAAAAAATGCCAAAAAATGGTTTCTATCGTTTAGTGTGTGTGTGTTTTGTCATAGATTTTTCTGCAAATCGGTGTTCTACACCGAAAAATCGAACTTTTGCTGAAAGTACCCCGTAAATCCTTCAGTAACTATAGTAAACACGTTAATTAAACTTTGTTTTACATAAAAAAACATTTAGTTGTGTGATTTTTTTCCAGGTTTATCGTCTTTACTGCAAAAACAAATGCCATCGTAAGAAGTTTGGAAAATGGGTAAGCAAAAGAAAAATCGCGGCGGAAATAAAGGAGGCGGTGTTCGCTCTGGGAAGGTAAAGAAGTCGAAGAGAGGGATGATACGTAGCGAAGCTAAAGCAAGATATCGTTCTGGTAAGATATCTTCTGAATCAGTTGTCGTCTTTCTCAATCAAAAGTAATTGTAACATGAAGCCATATTTCTTCTCATTGCAGTTCTTGAACCAATCGATTGGGCGTCTGAAGAGTTGCCACCATTCGAGAGGAATCTCTACCAAGAACATGTAACAACTGCCAGTCGTTCTCTTGAAGAAGTGAAGAAGTATCGCGCCCAAAATGAAATCACTGTCCAAGGAGATGCTCCAAATCCGATTATATTTTTTGACGAGACATACTTCCCCGATTATTGCATGGAGGAGATTCGTCGTCAGGATTACAAGCAGCCCACACCAATTCAAGCTCAGGGTTGGCCAATAGCAATGAGTGGTTTCAACATGGTTGGCATAGCGAAAACTGGCTCTGGTAAAACATTAGCCTTCATCCTGCCGGCTATTGTTCATATTAACGCTCAGCCTCCGTTGGAACCTGGTGATGGTCCTATTGCTCTGGTACTGGCCCCTACTCGAGAGTTAGCGCAGCAAATACAAACTGTGGCCGAAGAATTTGGTTCTTCTGCGTCGGTAAGGAATGCTTGTGTCTTTGGTGGTGCAGCTAAGCCAGGGCAAGCTACGGCTCTCAAGGGTGGCGTTGAGATTGTCATTGCTACTCCGGGTCGTCTGATCGATTTCCTATTGGATGGTACGACGAATTTACGCCGCTGCACGTATCTCGTGTTGGACGAAGCTGATCGCATGTTGGACATGGGTTTTGAGCCGCAGATTAGGAGAATCCTCGGCCAAATCCGACCGGATCGCCAGATTCTTATGTGGAGTGCTACATGGCCGCGGGAGGTGCGTCAGTTGGCCGAAGATTTCCTTGGCGAATACATCCAAATCAATATAGGATCCCTGGAGCTCTCGGCAAATCATAACATTAAGCAATACATCGATATATGCCAGGAGGTAGAGAAGGATATCAAACTAAAGGAACTACTTTCGAAGATTTATGACAATGAAGAGAATCCCGGAAAGATTATCGTGTTTGTGGCCACCAAGAAGAGAGTGGACAAAGTTTGTAGGTTTATTTCAAGTTTTGCCGCGCGTTGTGGCGCTATTCACGGCGATAAAAATCAAAATGATCGTGACAGGGTGCTGAATGATTTCAGGCAAGGCAACACGAACATATTGTGCGCCACAGACGTGGCTGCTCGTGGTCTTGACGTGGATGGTATTAAGTACGTTATCAATTTTGATTTTCCTCAGTCGCCGGAGGATTACATTCATCGAATCGGACGAACGGGTCGGAAACATGCGACTGGCATCTCGTACACGTTCTTTACGAAGAAGAACGCGAAGAATGCTCTAGGTTTGATCGATGTGCTGCGCGAGGCTAATCAAAATATTGATCCAAAGCTGGAGCAATTGGCGATAGAGGGAGATAATGGTGGCAATAAGAAGAGCGGCAGAAACATGAATCTTAGTGTTCTTGGCCGCAAGCGTGACATTGATTTTGGATTTGGTGCTGGTGGCCGCGAGTTGAAATCTGATCGCCGTCACGCGTTGCCAAAATTAGGCGAGCCTAGGAATAAAGTTGGTGGAGAAGGTCTTAGAAGAGGGGGTGGTAGCGGCTTTGGTAATGGTGTAGGTGGCGGTCTCAGCGCAGGCGGCGGTGCCAGCTTTGGCAGTGGTGCAGGTAGTGGTCTAAGCGCAGGCAGTGGAGCTGGCTTCGGCAACAGAGGAGTTGGTAACGGCCCAGGTGGTGGTCTGAGCGCAGGCGGTGGAGCCGGCTTTGGCAGTGGAAGAAGTGGTGGTCGTCTTAAAGGCGGAGGTGATACCGGTTTTGGAAGCGGTGGTGGTCTCCACGCTGGTGGCGGGGCAGGCTTCGGCAACAGAGGAGGTGGTGCGGGCTTTGGGGGTGGTGGTGGGCTCAGTGCAGGCAGTGGAGGAGGCGGTGGTCCTAGCAGTGGAGCTGGATTGGGTAATAGCGTTGATGGCACTGGCTTTGGCAGCCGAGGAGGCGGAAGCGGTTTTGGCAATGGAGGAGGTGGCAGAGCCACCCTTGTCGACGGATTAGATGATGAAGTTGCTGTAGCGGTTGTTGGACTTCTTGCAGGAACAGGATCCGCCATTGATATTAGAGGAGGAAGCGATTCTGTTAGTAGCCGGGGCGACAGAGGCGGTAACGGGGGAGGTGACGAAGATCGTGGAAGCGGAAGTGATTACAACAGCAAAAGTGGCGACGGGTTTGGCAACAGGGGCAACGATCGAGGCTTTGGTGGCAGGGAAGATGACAGATTTAGCAGGAGGGGTAATGATGGGTTTAGTCATAGAGCTGATGGTGGTTTCGGAGGCAGAAACGACGAAGGCTTTGGCCATAGAGATGGTGGGTTCGGCGGTAGGGGTGACGGAGGTATCGGTATTAGACACGATGGTGGATTTGGCGGAAGAGGTGATGGTGGTCTTGGCAGTAGAGACGATGGCGGCTTTGGCAGCAAACGCGATGGCGTTTTCGCCAACAGAGATGATGATGGTTTTGGGGCCAGGGGCGATAGCGGCCTTGGAGTTAGGGATGATGGCGGTTTTGGCGGCAGAGGAGACGGTGGCCTTCGCCGCAATGCAAACGATAGCGGATTTAGTCGGCGGGGTGATGGTGGTTTTGGTAACAGAGGTGAAAGCGGCTTTGGCAACCGAGGTGACGGTGGATTCGCCGCCAGAGGAAATGATGGAGGCTTTGGCAACAGAGATGATGGCGGCTACAGTAGGAGGAATGATGCTGTATTTAGTCGAAGAGGCGACAACGACTTTGGTGGCAGAGGTGGTCAAAGCGGGTATGGCGGTGGCGATGCACTCAGTCGTGGTTTCACCAGCGGAAACAATAGTAATGGCCGATATAATGAACACTTTCAAGGTGACCGTAACATGAGCTTAGGTTACGGTGGCAATAGTGGAGGAAGCGGTGGATTTCGTTGATCTTATAGAGAGTATAAGAGTTGTCCTACTAATTGGAATTACTTATATTGTTCTCCATAAAATTACACCGCAATCGAATGAACTAGTAGTATTTATTTAAAATACTGGAATGTACATATATCTGTGGCCAGAAGGAATAACAGCATAAGTCGACATATGTCAACATTGAGCTAATGATACTGCAAACTTCCTTATATAATGTTGCTTCTCGCAATTTTTTAGTTCATCGCTTGTAATGGTTACCAAGTTATGAGCGCATTGATCAATTATTCCATACGATTTGCACAGCAATGAAAACTTTAAATGTCTTTCCTGAAAAATGGTAAAATCGTACTTACGCTCTTATTACTTGTGACCATAGATATACTATTTTACTGGAAGAGATTATTATTATTTATTATTATTGACGTCTACAGTAGGATTGTGAGTTTGATTGCACCAAGCTAGTCTAAGATTTTGAATTAAATGTACTTGTATTGAAGTAGAATGTTTCTTTAATGTTTAAACATTTATCAGAACAGATTTGGTTCGCCATACTAAAAAGAGGATGCGAGTGCCCAAAGCTCCCAGTTGATTCAGCTGAGTTCTATCTGAGGGCAAAGGATAGCTGACTAAATAGCCTGAATTTCACTGTTCTTCGAACTTATAATAGTGAAAATGTTGGATAAAAAATCAGTATTCAGTTTGAATGTTTATAGATTTTTAGAACACCTGACTTTGCCTACAAAAGTAGAAGGGAACCACAAATAGTGTGCCGTACTTGAAGTAAAGATTGGTGTGGTAGTATGTATCAGCAGTATTGCGTGTAACTGCAATGAGAAGTGAGATATACAGGGTATCAATCGAAGTGTTGATCCGGTTGATGGCAGACCACAGTGATATCGAAGTATCGCGCTTTTTGAAAGTCTCCCGATCGTTCACAAGGTTGGCGTCTGGGCTTCCAAAGGCGATGTTTCAACACGTTCGGACAGTAAGAAAAGGAACAAGTGCAACATCGTATTCACCTGGACCCTGGAATGTAGATGAGGTTAATTTGAAGGAACCTTCAAGTGTCAACGAAGCGAAGTGGCTCATGACAACCTCTGATTTACATAAGTCTTTTGCCATGAGAAGTGCTCAGTTTATGTCAGAGGAAACGGAAGCAGTGTTTGCTTCGAGAAGGAACGACAGGTGGCAATGGGCAGAGCCCTCAGATGTCACCCGTTCGGTGGAAATTGTGAACAGTGAAGGTCATGTTATACCTCCCTACTTTTTCCCACAAGGTTTTCTAGTGAATGCTGTCGGATACAATGAAGTGCTAGAGGCAGTTGTTAAGCCCTGCATAAACAATGTGAGTGAAGGAAGACCATTCGCATTCCAGCAGGATTCTGGGGCAGCGACGGGTATGGATGGTGATCAATTTCTATATAACACTAAACTTATGGCCACATAACTCACCAGAGTTTATTCCGTTGGATAACTTTGTGTGGGGGGCCGTAGTTGAACATAAAGCCAACAAAAAATCCCCACAATACCATCCAAGCTCTAAAGGATGCTATTGTCTCCAAGTGATAGCCAACTTCAACAAGGACCATTTAATTCTGGCATGCTCACGTTTTCGGTCACGTATTGAGGTTTTTATTGATGCCACATTATATTTTTTTGCAGAATTTGTGGGCGTTTCCGTTTATTTTCAAATCTGTCCTCAAATAGCCTCCGCACCCTGCAAGCGAGCTAAACTGAGAAAAACAAAAGCGGAAATGCAAGACATCAGGGGTCGAATTACGACATCAGTTAACGAGTGAGTGAAATCCATACGCTATCGAGTGATCGAGTAACTACATGGGATGATCACATAAGAATGGTCACGTATCGAGTACACTTTGAAAATTGTACTAGTACAATTCTACTAAATTGAATTGAGATGGCTGACAAATGTCAAACCTATTTATTTTCGTGTGAGGAAAAGTTTTGTATTTATCGTCTTCAATTAAAAATTGAATATTTACTTTATTTTTCATCTTCTGATTCAGAGAATGATCACTATGAGTGTATTCAACGAAGACGTTTAAGAGGTATACAAAACTATAATTTTCTGAAAATACACTTTTGATTGCAGTTCTATCAAAACAGTCAGGGCAAATAACAGTGCATCCTTATTTATAATAGAGAATATAATTTTTAGAGGATGCAAGTAAACCGCTGTCCCAGCTCATAAAATTTACCAAAATCTCCTTTTGCAGAGTGTTAATTTTATTTAGACTCAACCTGAAATTAATTTCAAACAATAAATTTAAACAAATGCGAAAATAACAATAAAGATATTCTCACATATTTTCCCCCAAATGCACCTCAGCTCGTCAGCAGAAACCAAATCGAATAAATAAATACACGATCATTAATGACAGAATGCCAAATTTCGATATTCGATCTGTTAAGGGGTCATGTCAAATCAACATTTATCAGTCACGTGTTGCTCGATAACTGATGCGGTAATTCGACCCCAGGAGGACAGAAAAAAATACTGTGAATCATAAGCAACGACAATCACAGCAAAACAAAAATACTCTCCAGTTATTTCGACGCCACCCTTGGCGACCACTGAAACTTAATACCACCCGAGTTTCAAACCAACTACACCAATCTGTATTTCTCTCTGTCTCTCCCCCTTTCCACAAAAACGCCCGTGTCTTAAAATTAGTATAAGGGTATTCATATCCCCTTTCACACGTGCAAATTATATAAAAAAACACCAGGCGACCGCTATTTATTAAGTTTTTAGCTTTAACCGTATGTGATGAAACGATAACAGCGGTAACAAGCATGTTCTAAAAGATCCTATAAAAAATTATTTGCTAAGAGGCTTAATTGAAGCATCATTTCCAGCCAAACAACGCTTCGCGATATAGATCTAGGCAACTGATCTCAAAATATTAAGTTTATTGGTCATTTGATACTTATTTATTTGTATAAATTGAAGAAGTTACAATAATCGAGTGCGACACAAACTTCTTCTCATAGTCGTACCAACCGAAAAATGATGAGACAGGTAGAAATTTCTATTACCATAATTAATATGAATGGCGCCTTAAGCAACACACAAAAGCTAGGATATAAAAGTTATGTGGCCGAATTACCGCAATCGATAACGAGTGAGTGAGTAGGACTCGTGATCGAATGATTGATTCACCTCATTGGGATGATGGCACTCGAAAGCTCACGTGTCGAATGAATATAAAATTGTACTAGAGAAATTCTATAACAACTCATAAAGTGACGTTTCTCCAGTTGATATAAAAGAGAGAAATATATTGTTTGCAGTGAAATTGAAGTCAATAATGGATCTATTTTTTTATTTGTCATCGGATTCCGACGATGAATATCGCGAACGCGTTGAGCGCCGGCAATAGGAGCAATTCGTTCTCATAGCCAAATGCTGCATAAGTATAAGCATACACGAATTAAAACGCGTAAATAACATTTTTATTTTGCAGATTTATCAAATCGACCAGAATATATTTCTGTAACAAATTAATTTTGTTCATATTCCTTAAAAAAAAAAATTGAAAACAAAAATATTCACATCTTTGTTGTTTCGCTCGACGGCTCGACAGCACAATAGTGTTCGAATGAAAAGACGCACTATAACGTGTGCTCTTATCTCACATTTCGATAGTGAATGCTCGGTTACGAGAGCGGTAATGCCAAATCTTAACATTTCGATGACGAGTTACTCGTTATCGATTGTTGTAATTCTGATTAATAAAAAGTTAAACAACCAATGGATTCAATTTGTATGTTATCACGAGGGTAGCTTCTTTGAAACATTGTTCTTTGTAATTTAAATTGAGGAAATGGATAAGACTTGAAAGTACTTAACTACATGATACTTGTGCTCAAGTACTTGAGTACTTGCCTTTTTTCAAGTTCTGGTTCTGAAGTTCAAGTACCTGAATACATAAGCATGACAATGTCCCAGTTCACACAGTTGCTATATCTTAGGTTGCCGCTCAAGAATTTGCTTTGCATCCCCCAACGACTACTTTTTATTCTCAAAATTAAAATCAGACTTCAGAGCAGACAAATTCCGCTTTGAAAGTAAATATACGAATCACTTTTTTAGCGACACGCTTTGATTAAAATAACCCAGATCGGATCTAGAGAGGGAAAGTCTCTCGCTTGCCTATCTCGTAGGCTTGCTCTGTTTGATTACAGTTCCTTCCCAAAGATTTTGGGCGATAATTAATATGATAATAAAATTAATACAACCAATACAAATGCATTATAATTTTATAAAACTTATTAAATTAAGACTATTGCTTTATTTTGAATACAACTGACGTGACAACACTTCCAACTTTCCCTCCAAAATTAAACGTTGGTGTTGGTATTGTACAAAACTTTTCAAATTTCTCCTCGAAACTTACTATCAACTCGTCTTCTGTCCAATTGCATGATGTGATCACAAAGTAACTTCCTTCATTTAACATATTTCTTACAGATTCCAAGTACAACTCACGTTTTTCTTTGGGATTGTCTGGATTTAAACTTATAGCATCGTAGGTTCCTATAAAGGAAACATCATTAAGTAAAGTTGAGGAAAATTTTACATACCTACTACCTTTATCGTGAACAACTTGAAATTTTCCCAACTTTTGGGATTCTTCTACATTCAGCAAATCAGTAACTTCATACTTGATGTTCAATTCCTGATCTTTGGCAATATTCGAAGCCAATTCGACTGCTTTTGGAGAGTAATCGACTCCAAGAAGATCTGTGTAACCCTCACGAGCTAATTCTATCATTAGCATACCATTGCCACAGCCTTAAAAGAGAATAACCAATGAAAAAGATGGCTGAGAAAATAAGAGGCTATTTTGAAAAGTAATCGGACTGAGTTCGTAATTCTTGCCGAACGGTAAAGATGAATAATTTTCCTGGAAAAGCTTTTTGCAAAATTTTAAAGTTTGGGTAGTTTTGCATATTTGTTTCGAAAGAATCGACGAGAATCGATGAGTTTCTGTCACGGGAATAGACAGTAGCTTAGACATTTCTTATAGATAAGTCCACGCGATTTTGACTGACGGTTTGGGATTTTCCAAACTTTTAAAGAATAAGCCTAATAACCGGCCCGAAGTGCTGAAGCTGATATGTTGCATTTAAACAAGATTAAGGCGGATCCGAAAAAATGAGACTATTAGTATGATCTCGAGCCCAAACTGCAATCAAAAGAGTGGTTGCCAAAGAAAAGTTATGGAACAAAAAAAATTCAAAGCAGACAGGTCATTTAAAAATGTTATGGCCACAGTGTTCTGGGATTCCGAAGGACTCATCCTGGTAGATTTTTTGGAGTAAATGTATCGTAACGACAAAATTGCGAGCAAGTGTTACGATTTCGGACACATCTATGGTTATCGTTACGATAATGGTATCTGTCGCGTGCCTCACTTCACAGCAATTCGTTAAGGATTTATTGTCATTTACCGTTGTGATTGTGAAATATTAGAAAATGTTATTTATTTCCATTTAAATTAATGGCAACAAGTAGGCAGCTTGATGTTGCTTTATTTTATGGAAAGAAACTACAACATTGCGAAGAGGCGAAAACACTAATTGCTTGGGAAAAGTTTTTTTTTTTACAAATGTCTATAAAAGCGAAGATAGTTGCGAGTTTAAAAAGCACGGATTTTTTCTTTTCAGTGGCATCATTTATTTGCCATCGTTCTCGTTACACATATTCATTGCAAGTCGTATCGTTATCTGGATATCGTTTGTCATGCCTCTCGTTTCGTAATACATAATAAGGCCCTTGTAATTTAGAATCAACGATCTAGAAAGCTCTCAGCGAATCTTGTTCCATCGCGATAACACACCCAGCTTGAAATGTTGACCTTTTCACCCAATAGCCCTGATTTGGCTGCGTGCGATTATTTACAGGGTACCGGTCCTTACAAGGTATTCCAAAAAATTCAACCAAAAATTCAACTCTTAAACTGAGAGTCAGTCACAGCGTCATAACTTTTGAATCGTTAGACGAAGAAGCTTGAAATTTCGACCAGAGTTGAGATTTATTAATCAGCATGAAGAGTAAAATTTGGGAAAAATTTAAAAACAAAAAAGTTTGCATAAATATTATATCAAATTAAAGGTGACGATGAGCTTATTTGAAAAATATATACGAGTAAATATTTCAAACAGCAAAAGATGGGAATCGACAAAAGGCCGTTTTAAGGTGGTTTTCCTTGAAAAGTGCCGGGTGTAAGAGTAAAATTTAAGAAACATACATTGTTTTTTTTTTTACCAATCCGGTTACTTTTTTATATACCCTCGAATTTTTTTAACGTAAAAAAAAACAAAGGGAAATATCGTCAAAAGTAGAAACATTTCCCTTGCATATTCGAAAGTATTGCAAGAATACTAGTGTAAAATATCCTATTCTCATTACTGCATTCAATTGACACCTTTTTCGACTATGAGAATACCTTCACACAAGAGTAAAACTATAAAAGATCTGTCCCCGCATTGAAAGTTTGTATAATTTAGCACGAATAAAAATGTGAATAAGGATGATAATGAAACTCTTACCCAAATCAATGATCCGTGCATCATTGGCAATCTCATCACGTTTCATTATCCAATTAATCACACGTATCTGGGAATCTTCATCAAACCAAATTTCTCCAACATCTCCATGATTTTTGTAATTTCGAATTTCCCTCTTGTAATTATTTTCCCAGTATTCTTTGGTACCAAGTTCGGAACCATTTAATTCGTTGATGGACATTTTTGACTGCCTGTACAACAATATTATCTACGTGACGAGGCAGCACTAGTAAAAAGAAACAATTGATAACAAATTGAATGAGGTAATTTTAGTAAAAAATTACCTGTGTTATTCAGTTTTGATTGCAGTTTATTTTTTTATCAAATCAATTAAAGATTCGACGCAAGAAATTGTAGGAAACCACTCGTGTTTACCGCCGATACACAAAATTGACAACAGTATTGCCAGCATACAGTTTCATAGAATTTCCCTACACTTCATCCTGTCATAACAAAACGCGTCCTTAACCCATTGATATCGTCATATGGACTGTAAATTTGATCTTTGTAAATCTACGAAAAACATTTTCTTCATATTTTCTACTTTTCATAGAAAATTTTATAAAGATTTGCTTGGTGTGGGAATTTTTTTTTCTTCACAAGCAACCGTAGGGCAATTATTTTGACAGCTTACATCATTTTCTGAACGCATACCAAAAAATGCCAAAATGGCTTTTTCTGTGTTTTCATGTGGGGATTTCTGAAATTAGTGTTCTCTGAGGGAAAAATTAAAATTTCTATTTGGAATAACTCGCAAATATTATTAAAATTGTTGTAAATATGTTCAGCGGCAAATGGTTTTGATAAATTAACTTTTTGTTGTTCGTTTTGTTTGTAGGTTACTGCTTTTATTGAATCAACACAATCTTCGGTGTTTGGAAGAGCCTCGTAAGGGAATTGATAGATGCCTCCGCAGAGGAACATGAGTCGTGGCGGTCCTGGTAATGGTGGACCTAGAGGTGGTTTCGGAGGTGGACGCGATGGTGACCGGAGGAATGGTGATTTTGGCGGCGGTGGTGGAAGAGGTGGCGGCGGCGGTGGTGGCGGTGGCGGTGGCGGTTTTAGAGATCGTGGTGATGACCGTGGACGAGACCGCGGTGGTAGTCGCGGCTTCAATAGAAGTGGCGGCGGTGGTGGTGGCGGCTTTGGAGGCGATAGACGCGGCGTCCGCTCTGGGCGTGTGGAAAAGTTTGGCGGTCGCGGCGATAGGGATAGCAGAGGAAAATCAAGCCGGCGCACTGGTGAGTATAAACAATATGTACACACTTTGTTCAGTCAAATTGAACTACTTTCACCTTGCCATTGAATTTATCTTTAATCTGTAAACAAAAACAATTGATTTGTTGAACAATGCTTTACATTTCGTCCGAATTTGGTGCAAATTTAAGAGATATACACCCACTAGGTGTTTGATTGTACAGCTTCACAAGATACTGTTATGTAATTTAATTATTGAATAGAATGACTTCTGTTACGCGTTTATCTTTTCTTTATCTACAATAATCTAAAGCCTTGTAGTCAAGTCGTAAATATATTTCAATTGCTTCGTAGGAAATGCACGGTACAACGGCTGTCACAACATCCTTTAACGAAAACGTCTTGTTCAGCGTCCTTTATCGATTCTCATCCTCTCTCTCTTTGATGTTGTTTCAGTTTTGGAATTCCTAAATAAGTCTGTTAAATATTTCCCCGACAAAATGTTTGTTCCAGCACAGTTTTTAAACGCCTCAAACTGTGTTGACACAGATAGATGGAGCTTATCGCTCCAAAGAAATAACACTGTGCACCTTTCCGGATATTCAGGTTGCCTATGATAATACCGTATAAAACTCCATAACTAGGGCTTTCATATGTAAGAGACATTGACAACTAACCAATGGCGAAGTGTCTCTGGCGGTTATTGTGGTAAAAGGCTGGCCGCAAGGGGGAGTCCTCTCAGCCCTTTTGTGGTCAATTGTCATAGATATGATTAATAAAACAGAG
This sequence comes from Pocota personata, assembly GCA_963082735.1. NCBI lineage: Eukaryota > Metazoa > Arthropoda > Insecta > Diptera > Syrphidae > Pocota > Pocota personata. The sequence continues at coordinate 37,487,363 of OY720431.1, forward strand.
ATCTAGGTTAGGATGCCATAGCGCATGTGGAAGACTTAATTATTATTAAGGGCAGTCACGAATCTAAAATTTGTGAAAAGTGCTCCCCGAGTTGTTTCAGATCGATGCGACAGTAAAGGAATGGCGACCAATTCTAGCAAAACAGTAGAACACTAAACCTTGAGCCAGTCTCCCTTAAGTGTACGCAGATCGAGTTCTCTAATGGAGTCCAATATCTAGGTGGGGCTAATCACCAAAGATGATATATTGGTTATACACCACTGTGATCAGACGGATCTTAATATATGCATCTGTTACATGGTGGACGAAGGTCAAGCACCAACGATTACACAGTCTGGCATGCCTTGGCATCATAGGATCCATGAGTACCTGCCCGACAGTAGCCATGGAAACAATCTTGGGGCTTATTCCTCGACATCTCTTTATCAAGAAAGCAGCGAATAGAAAATCTCAGATTAAAAAATGCGGGCCATTCTTAAAAAACTTCCAGTGATAGATATGTTCTGTTCGGTCCCCGACCTAATGTCCAAATCTCTCTACTTGGCAGAAGGTTTGATATAGAGATCTCAGTCCGTGAAACTTGGACAGGTGGCGGACACCCACCTGTCCAAGAAATCGACCCTAAAAGAATTGTTTGGTATACTGATGGTTCCAAAATGGAGTCTGGGATGGGTGCTGACGATTTTGAACTCAAACACAGAATCTCTAAACCATTAGGAATGTTTCCAAGGTTTTTTTCAGATCAAGCTTCATGCTATCGATTTCAGAATCCGCATTTAGAACAAGCGCTAACAGATGGGGGAGCACTAATTGCCAATCCCACAGTGATAATCCAAGGGCTCAGACAGGCCATTGTGTAGTGGCTCAGACAGGCCATTGTGTGAGGGTGGACGTGGTGTAGTGGTAACATCATCGCTTGTCACGCTACAGGTTCACGGTTCGAATCCTGATGTCAATAATCATCTATTTATTTCGCATGGAATAAATAAAAAGTCGATCAATTGCGAAAGCTTATGTCAACTCTACTGCGTAGTAGACATAACACTGGCAGTAGGGCGGTCATATGGCTAAAATGCAACTTGATTGTGGTGATGACATCAGGAGGACGGAAAAAAATACTGTGAATCATGAGCAACAACAAAAGCAAAAACAAACAAGCTCCCCAGTTATCTGGACAGCCACCAGCTGAGTTTCAAACCAACTACACCAATCTGTCTTTCTCTCTGTCTCTTTCCCTTTCCTCAAAACGTCTGTGTCCTAAAAATTAGTATAAGGGTATTCATAACCTCTTTCAAATTATATTAAAAAAAAAATTCGACCCAACAGGGGGAAATCTCCGGTCACTTATTCAGAAAACTGAATGCCGCCGAGAGGAGTTATCCTCCTCTATACACAACATATACTTGAGGCAATAAGGTGTCAACTTTTTGGGAAAAGTGCCTTCACCTATGAAGATTGAAAAGATGCCACTATGGGAGCTGTCCTTGCATCCATAAGAAAGGTGGAGACAATCCTAAAATAAAAATGCTTAATGGTACAGTAGATGTCTATATAGGTCACCGTGACGCATCGTCAGTGGGCGAAGTCAGAAAAAAAAACGCCTGTCATCATCGTCATATAAATAAATCTGTTGAGTATTTCCCAGCCCTTTAGATTCAAAGTTATCCTTAAAAAACCCTGCATAGTTGGTAGCTCGCCTATATTAATTAATACTATTAACTATTTATCTATTTGTTTGTTCAATAACAGACGTTATAGCCAACTCCGCCCAGCTGGACCTAACATTGTTCTCCCTGCTACTTGGTCGAGTCAGGTATCATTTTATAGTTCATGATTTACTGATTTTATATTCAAACTCAATTCTCCAGACTGAGTGATATGAGAAGGGGTTCATTAATGTATCATCCACTCTTTACCATTTCCCAAGCGAAATTCCTTTAAAATATATCGAGATTACCTCGAAGAATGAACTGCGCCGTTATGATGGTGCTGATGTAACTTTTCGGGTCGTTTATTCTGAATTACAGCTGAACGTAATAAGTTGCTGTCACAGTCTTCTTATGCTCCCAAAAATCTAGCTGGATAACTCCTTTGGCACCCCAAAACCCTGTTTTTAACAGAACTATCTGCTTTGAATAGGTCGATAACTTTCCTTTGACAATCACTCTTTTGATTGCATTTTGCATTCGGGATCATACTGGTAGATCCAAGTCTCTTCCCCAGTTACGATGCGAGTAAATATTGTTTAAAAGCAAAAACCGAACCTTAAGCTCTTGGGATCATGTGTTCGGCACGCAACGTCTTTAAATCTAGTAAAGTCTCAAACGATCAATCAAAATCGTGTGGACTGATCCATAGGAAATGTCTAAGTTCCTGGCTATTTCCGTGATAGAAACTTGTCTATCCTCTTCTAACATTTCTTGAACATTAAAACAACATTTCCCTCTATTTGTTGTTCGAAAGTAAAGGTTGCAGCATAGATAACACTACCACTAACCAGCGTTCCCAATGTTTAAGCCTCAAATGGAAGTAGATTGCATAACAAAAAATCATCTGCCAAGTGATGACACAGCGCTTTCTCATGCTGGTTTTTGGAACCAATTCGGAGATCAACAATCGAGAACGCAATAAGTAGATTGATCTAGAACGAAGTAGATTTAATTTTTTCTCTATGACTTACGCCGCTGGTCATTTGTACTCTTATGGTCTTTATGGTCATCTAAGCGTCATTGTATATGGTTCCTGGCGATGTATTTCAGTTCCAATCAGCTCTTCCTCAATTTCCGGGATTCCTTGTCGTCTGCCTTGCGCCAGATTTTAAATGGGTGACGCCCCCTCCTGCCCTCTTGTGAAAATGGGTTTACTTTTGACGGAGTATCAACAAACATCGCCAGCGTAGTCGAGGTGTTTAGAATGACTTGAAAAACTTTATTAGATTCCACCACATCAAAAGTAATAAGCACTACAAAGAACGTCATTGACTACCGCAAAAAAAGAAGTGGTGATAGTGTACAACCTTGTCAGGCATCGCTTTGAATTTAAAATTCCTTTGACAGCCTACTCCTACGCTGCAAGTCATATGTTGCGCCTTCGTAGCTTGCCTTGATAACAAATAAATACATAAAGATATGTTGGCGCTAACAGCCCGATACAGGACCGGGCCTAGATTCTCGCAGCCACTCGTGCTGTGCGCGAACGAATGGTTGGGACCTACGGATGGTCCTTCGTACGTGGGACAGGTTTTATAAACCCTGTGTTCATAAATGTAGTACGAGTATGTCTGCATTGATGTCGCATCGAAATTTCATGCGTTTAATGTACATTTGTGCTCTATTGTCTCTCTTGGACTCTTAGTTCAAAGAAATAGTGGTTGGCAAAAGCTCACCGCTTGATCTCCGTGCTGGTGACTTTGTATTAATTTACAGCGAAGCTTAGGAACACAAAGTCTTCAACTACCTCAAAAGAGTAGCTGTCTATTTTAATGCTCTGTCCGAGTAGCGGCTTCTGTCTCAATGCTCAAAGACCCACCAAGGTTCTCCTTATTATGCCAACTTCGTCTGAATATGTGAGTAGTTGTACAGGCTTTGGAAAGGTCGAATGCTAAAGAAATCACATGGCAGCGTATCTCTTTGACTTAAATCGCTTCTGCCTCAATACTCAAGGACCCACTACTGTTCTCCTAATTATGTCAATTTCGTCTGAATACGCGAGTAGTTGTACAGACTTTGGAAAGGTCGAATGTTAAAGAAATCACCTGGCAGCGCGTCTCCTTAACTTAAACCTCCTCTAATATCAGGTGTCGGTGCTATTGTTGCTGACCTTGATAGAGCAGAGTACATTCTCCAGAATCATTCTACATAGACGGATGAGTTTGGCAAGGATGCCAAAGCTAAAAATGGCTCTGTGTAGCTCCTCTTATGTAAGCTTAGAATCGATGAAAAGCTTATGAATATTGATTTGGGGGTCCTGGGTTTTTTTGAGCATTCTCCTGGCCTAGAACCACACTGAAACGGACTAATCAGATGTTGAAAAAAGGTTTAGGGCATTCGACTAGTATAGCAGACAAGATGTTATATGCAATGTTAAGGAGATTGAGCCTGTAGTTAGCGCAGCTCGGACGCTGAGGTTTCATTCATCGGGCTTCCATAGTAACATTGCCATAAAGTAGAGGTCGATATGTATTGGTTGGAAAACTTGGTGTGCCTTTCCCAATTTCGCCGCAAACCGATGGCAAAAAAAAACAAATTAAAATAATGAATTCGGTAGGCTTTACTCGTCGCAAACAAGTTTCATCAAAATCCGTTCAGTGGTTCTTGAGTTAGTGCAGACAGTCACGGAACAATAAGTGAATGACTGGATCTGAAATAAACATTTTTGAAGTAGCAAATCAAGCTTTTTTTAAAGGGTGAGGTTCCACTTGTACTTGAACTTCTCCGCTGTCTCACAATGATTACCGAAAGGCTACAGCTTTCATGTCACACTATATAAGTCAAGAGCCAAGATTACAGGAAACGGTCGGCTGAGCATTGCTCTGAAAATTTTTATCGGTCATGCTAATCTTTCCACCAACTTCTAACCTTTTGATTTCATTTGCTGTTGGTCAAAGAAATCTAATATCTTCAGGATGTCCTCAGTTTATGTAGCTCCATTCAAAACTTTCAGAACTTTCGTAATTATCTTTTTTTCTTTCTTTTTTTTTCCAGAACTTGAGACAATTGATTGGTCCACAATGGATTTGCCGCCCTTTCAGAAGGATCTCTATAAGGAACACCCAAAAACTAGTAGCAGACCAATTCACGAAGTTCAGAAATATCGCGCAGAAAACGAAATAAGCGTCAAAGGACCTGCTCCGAATCCAATACAATTTTTCGATGAAGCCTGCTTCCCCGATTATTGCATGAACGAGATTCGTCGTCAGCATTACCAGGAGCCCACACCCATCCAAGCGCAGGGTTGGCCAATAGCAATGAGCGGCTTCAATATGGTTGGCATTGCAAAAACCGGTTCCGGCAAAACCTTAGCCTTTATTCTGCCTGCAATTGTTCATATCAACGCTCAACCGCCGCTACAACGCGGCGATGGTCCAATTGCTCTCGTACTAGCACCCACTCGTGAGTTGGCCCAACAAATACAAACGGTGGCCAATGAATTTGGCTCCTCTGCGTACGTTAGGAATACTTGCATCTTTGGTGGTGCTCCCAAGCAAAAACAGGCGTACGACCTCGAACGTGGCGTTGAGATTGTCATCGCTACTCCAGGTCGTCTTATCGACTTTCTTTTGGGTGGTCAAACGAATTTACAACGTTGTACGTATCTTGTTTTGGACGAGGCAGACCGCATGTTGGACATGGGTTTCGAGCCACAAATTAGAAAAATTATGAGTCAAATTCGACCGGATCGTCAGATTCTTATGTGGAGTGCTACATGGCCCAGAGAGGTGCGCCAGTTGGCCGAAGATTTCCTATGCGAATACATTCAAATTAATATTGGCTCATTGGAGCTGTCAGCAAATCATAATATCCGGCAATACGTCGAGATTTGCCAAGAGTCGGAGAAGGGCACCAAGTTGAAACAGCTCCTCTCGAATATATACGATACTGCGAACGATCCGGGAAAGATTATCATTTTTGTGGCAACAAAGAAGAAAGTTGATGAGCTCTATAGGTACATTGGCGGTTTTGGAGTGCGTTGTGGCGCAATCCACGGCGATAAATCTCAATCGGAGCGGGACAATGTACTGGGTGAGTTCAGACATGGGCGTACAAATATATTGGTGGCCACAGATGTTGCTGCACGCGGTCTTGACGTGGAAGGGATTAAGTTTGTTATCAATTTCGATTACCCGCAGTCATCGGAGGACTACATCCATCGTATTGGGCGAACGGGTCGTAAGCATTCCACTGGTACCTCGTACGCTTTCTTCACCAGAAAGAACGTAAAGAACGCTAAAGGATTGCTCGATGTGCTGAGAGAGGCAAATCAGGACATAAATCCACAGCTTGAGCAGATGGCAAGATCGGGCGGTGGATTTGGCGGAGAAAGGAAGCGATTCAGACAGAATGGAGGCTTTGGAGGTGGAGGTGGTGGTGGCGGCTTCGGCGGCGGCGGTGGTGGTGGTGGAAGGGGCTTCGGTGGTGGAGGTGGAGGCTCTAGATTTGGTGGTGGCTCTAGGAACGAAAATGGTGGCGGTGGTAGATTTGGAGGCGGTGGTGGTTTTGGAGGTGGTGGCGGTATGAATCGAGGCGGTTTCAATGGCGGACAAAATGGTAACATGAATGGACGATTTAATGAAAACAATCATGGAACTCGTGCAGTAAGTGGTGGCCCCGCCCCAGTTGCTGCAGCTGGTGGAAATGGCAATGGCGGAGGAGGTGGATTTGAAGGATCTCGGAGAAATTTTCCCTCAAAGCATTAGCATAAGTCGTTGAAGTATGTGAATTTTATTTTTTTTTTCTTCTATTTTCTATAACCTCACATTGCAAAAACAACAAATGATCCCAAAATATTTATTTAAAAATATAAAATACACAACGGTATATTTTGTTCGATTGTTAAATTTTTGAAAAAAAAAAGAAAAAAAATCAAAAATTTTTCTACCGTCGATCGTAGAATTTGAAAATTTTGGTTTCATTTTTGCTAATCTAAGTTCTGATTTAAATAAAGAAAATGTATTAAACTAGAATGTTTCGTTGATTTTCTTTACATTGAATTTCATTCCTGCAGCTCTTTACATTAGGCATGGGCGACAATCAAAAAAACATCGACATTGTGTATCGATAAAACATCGAAGGCAATTAATCGCTTTGTGGCCCCGGGTGATTTTTCATTGTGAAAAATGGTCCCAACATATTATTTTCGGGTTTAATTTCCTTGTGTTTTGGAAAAAAGACAAGAAAAGTACATATCCATATACATATTTGGTTATACGTCGCGTAGCGGGGCCCTGAGCACCTGCACTTAATGCCCGATTAACAATGCAGCGTGAGAGCGAGACGAGTCTAGCGCGAGTTGTCAAAAAAAGTTTCGATCTATGCAAATGTATGAAACAATACACAATAATGATGCGAGACTCGTTCTATCTATCTTTTCGGAAAATTGAAAAACTCGCGACGAGATAGCCTGTCAGCAGGCTGATGCGACTTTGTTATGTAGCCAGAAAGAGAAAGGTGGTGTGTTGCCGTTGTTGCTTTTGGAAATCCTTTTAACCACCCAAGCACTGTTAAGATATAGGCGCCTTCCAGACATAACTCCACATTAAAAGTGAAACTAATTCCCACAATTAAAAATTTTTCTATTTGTTTGGTGTAATATTGACATTTTGAAATTGGGGCCATTTTTCATTTTTGTTTTGGGGTCAAATTTCATGTAGCCTAGATAATTTACAAATCGAAAGTGGCACACAGCAAGCAAGTGCAGTGAGCCAAAGGGCTTCACCAAATAATGCCCGATTCACAATGTAGCGTGAGAGCGAGGCGAGAAATCGTCGTCGTCATAAAATCGTTTCCCAGTTCACAATGAAGGCGATACTTTTGACAGCGAGTCTGTATTATCTATGTGTTAAAGTGAAAAAGCAACAACGGTAACACACCATCTTTCTCTTTCTGGTTACATAGCAAATTCCGATCAGCCTGCTGGCAGGCAATCTTGTCGCTAGAGTTTTTAAATTTTCTGAAAAGTATGCGTTGCGATAGAACGAGTCTCGCATCATTGTGTATTGTTTCATATATTTGCATAGATCGAAACCTTTTTTGACAACTCGCGCTAGACTCGTCTCGCTATCACGCTGCATTGTGAATCGGGCATCACTCTCACTCCAGCCGCCTGCCTGGTAGTTGTTGACATATCCTTAGCGGAGCGACGATGTCGCGTGAGCGAGGAGAGGGGGTATGTTAACAACAGGCAGGCAGACGCCTGGAGCTAAAGTCTATTTTCATTTATGCACTAGGTGAGTGTTGCACTGCGCGCGATTAATTAGATAAGCTCCATTTTCCGGAGAACGTAATGCGAAGCTGCAGCTGAAGTACGAAAAGTAGCTGCAGCACAAGTTTAGTCAACTTCAACTTCCGAACGAGCTGCACTACTCTTTGACAGATAAAAACAAAAAAAAAAAAACAAAAAAACGAAAATGGCAGAGCCGTCTACGGAGAAATTCATAGCATGCGACTTCTTCCTCAGTCATTATTATAAAAATTATAATTATAAAATCCACCACAAAAAACATTTTCACGAAACACAGCGCGATTATCTTTCCGTTTTGACAGCTTGAGCTATCGATCTGCGCTTCACCATTGTGTACGTGCATTGCTACTTCAGTGAGCGACTTATTTGACAGTTTGTACTACAGCGACTTCATCTGCTGCAGCGCTTCTCCATTGTGTTCGGGTAGTTAGCCGCTCACGCGATTTCGTCGCTCCGCTAAGGGTATGCCAACAACTGTCAGGCAGGCCTAGAGCTGAAATCTACTTGCATTTATAAAATTGTGGACTTTTGTCCCATCGTAAAAAAAAAAAAAAAAATTGAACTGGGGCAGAACCCCATAATCCCACACCATCGCTGTTTGACTTGGTTATTTTTTTACTAGAGTTGACTTGATATCCATTTCTTTATTGGAATTAAAACCCACAACTGAAAGGCAATAAAGACCGCGGACTTTGACACCTTGGTGTTATTTCTTATTGCACTGCACCGAATACCCTATCCCTTAGTGTATATTAATTCTGCTGCATACATAGTTTGCAAAATAGAGAAATGATAACGTTAGACGGAACCAATGTAAGTATCTACAGCATTTTCCAGAGAAAATTATTTATTTTGATTTATTCAAACAGTATATACTCATAGTCGAATCATTATCTGCATTGAATTGCCGTTCGCGCGTTGTATTCATCTCTTAAGTAAAGTTTTATATTTTGGTATGAATTAAAAGTTGCTAAAATGCACAGTGAAACATCCAGCAAAGATTCATGTTTATGGGGACCTCTTGGCCAAAGGATTCGGAAAATTAATAGTGTTCACATGGAACCTTGGTGTTCAATTCATGAAAACTATGCCAGAAGGGTGTTCTAAAGTCTGTTAAATATTTGTATGAGCCTGACAATTGCAACTGGATCTTGCAAGAGGATAACGATTCGAAACATGTAATTATGTGGTAGCTAATGAAGCAGAAGCTTAGAGGGAAAAAATATCTAAAACAAGACAATTTACATTGACTTTTAATGAAAGTATGGTGAGTGTAGAATATGCCCAAAAATTGAGTTAAAGTTGCACTAAAAGATGCCGGGCAATGGACTTCTTATTGAATTAATTGTGCATTTTGTTTTAAAGTGTATTTTATGAGTTAACAAATTTCTGGCGATTTTCATAGTTTTTTAAGACACGTTTCTCTGGAACACGCTGTATATCTGTCATCAACATCGAAAGTAATGTCAATCCAGCCATGTACATATGTATGTCTGCCCGTCCGTATGCCAACACTTTTTGGGCCTTCAATTTTGAGCTAGGATGGTGAAATTCCATATACGGGGTGTTTTTTAGTATTTCAGGTCAATGTTAATTGGTCGCCATTTTGGTTGGCATTTGTCAGTTGGCATTTAACGGTTGTGAAGAACAGTTGATGGCAATATATTATGGCTCATGTAATAACGCCGAGTGTTCCGAAGTGTAGCGATGTTGTAGGGAAGAGTTCTGAAGTGTAGCGATGTTGTAGGGAAAAGTTCCCAATTGAAGCTATGTTGTAGGGGAAGAGTTCCTAGTTGTAGCTCGTCCGCTACATGGCTCCCCCCTTTGGAGACGCAAAACGCAATGGCGGTTTGATTATTCTGCCAGACTTTGTTGTAAGAGTTGTGATTTTAGCGGGCGATGATCTGGGTAAAATGCTTGGTCCAAACTCCCCAGTTATCTGGACTGCCACCCTTGTAGTTTACAGAAATTTAATATCACCTGAGTTACAAACTACACCACTCTGTCGTTCTCTCTGTCTCTTCCATTTCCACAAAAACGCACGTGTTCTAAAAAATTAGTATAAGGGTATTCATATCCCCTTTAACACGTGCAAATTATAAAAAAAGGCCTCGTATTGACTGTTGCGTCAAAATATTTTTTTTTATTGATTTATTTTAATTCGTATGGCATATTGATTAAATTTCCATCCACGGTACAATTGTTCTCATTGTGTTGGGCTGTCTTAAATAATAAAATTGCTCCAGCATATAAAATAAAGGTAAACGAAATAAATCACACAACGTTTCACAAGTACAACAGGTCTGTTCCCCTACTACAAAATTTTTACGAATTTTTAGGAATTCTAGTCTAACTCCGTTCCCTAACCCTAAAAAATGTCCTCTTAATAGAAATACATAAATTTTTGTTTAACAAATTTCTGTGGGTAAACTGTCAAACTCCTGTCAAATCACTCATACATACATACATATGTATTTATGTATAGAAATATCAAATTGCTTATAAAGTGATTTTTGTGTTTATTTGGTGTTCAACCGATTGAAAAAAATTTAAAATGGAAAAAGGTCATCGTTTTTAAGTTTCTAGCAAAAATATTAGGAAAAACGTATTTTTTTGATAAGTCGGCGTGTCTGTGGGCGGTTTTAGAAAATTTTAACACTTGTACTGCCTCGAATTCTAGAAAACTTATATACCAAATTTCATGTTCCTAGCTCAAAATGTATAACCCAAAAAGTAGTGGCTAGATCGACACAACTTTTGATACTTTTGTGTTGGAACCGTTTTCAAGAAAATCGTCGGCTATTAGTAAAGTATACCGTTAACTTTGGGGTTAGAATGAAAATTCCGACACAGACCCCAGATATGAAGTTTGAAGAAAATCCATCCAACTGGCTGCTGTTAATCGTAGACAGATATACAGAATTTACAAATAGTATAGTAATATCAGAATAGTTCAAAATCTCGAGTTCGAAAATTTTCACGAAACCAATGCTCGCCCTTTAGGTGCAAGTAAAAATCGTGCAGAAGGAATTCTTTGATTTCATATTGCAATATGACATTATATTCGGTATGAAGTACTGTTTTTCTTTTTAACCAGATTTCTGTTTTTGTGATTTATAAAATATACATAAATATATAGGTACATATATTCTTACTATTTTTTACCATACCGTCGCGGGAGGGAAGGGGGTGCCACAGGGTTTGGTGTTGGGTCCACTTCTGTGGAATGTTATGTATGACGCGATACTCAATGTGCCTATACCAGAAGAAGCTACAATCGTAGGCTTATGGGCCGATGTTCAAATAAGAAACTATGTAATAGGGAATGTTCAACGCTGGCTTCAATCTGTGGGCTTAAAATTAGCCGAACATAAGATAGAACCGGAACTAATCAGTAGCAGAAAAGTGAGGGAAACCATCAAATACCTAGGCGTCATGATTGACAAAAGATACAGTTGACGGCGACTTTTGGCCGGTGTGGTTACATCTGCGATGATCTACGGGTCACCAATATGGCGTAAAATTGAGTCGACATACCAACTTTATGTAATTAGAGTATGCAGTGCTTTTCGCAAAATATCAGAAGATGCAGTTTAAGTTATTGCATAATTACTCCCAATCGACATACTGGCAGAGGAGTTTAAAAAAACAGAAGCGAACTGACTAGAAAGGGCAAACAGAATAGCGGAATGGCAACTACGATGGAGCGTGTCAAGTAAAGGCCAATGGACCTATCGTCTCATCCCTCTTCTGGAGCCATGAACAGGCCGCAAGCAAGGCGAGGAAGGATGATGCCGCCGTGCCAGAAACCGCACCAAACAGTCAATCTTTGTGGATGCATTGATGCTTGGTCGAACACTTGTGGATTGTGGTCGCTAAAATAACGGCAATCTTGCTCCTTGACATAGCCGCTGAGGCAAAAATGGGATCTTGGCCAAAATTCGGATCTCCGGCCAACATTTCCAGCGCCCAATTAGAGAACTCACGGCGTTGTCTATGGTCGTCCGGCTTCAATTCTTGCGTCAGCACAATTTTATACGGATGTAGGCCCAAATTCAACCGCAAAATAAGCCTAGTTGACTCTCTGGCGATGCCCAATTCAGCTGATCGGCACCGAATCGACATTTCTGGGTCTTCTTCGATACTGGCCGCTATCGGGGCTGTGTTTCTTCACCTCGCGCCGATCTCTGTCTGGTTGGTGGCTTAAGGTCCAAAAGAGTGGACCTCACGCTCAAACTTTTCTACGGTGCGACGAATTGCCTGCGCACTGAAACCTTGATGACGACCGACCTCACGACGAAATTCACGTCCAGGGAAGTGTCAACTTACAGAATATTTTGTCAGCTGGATGTGATTGGTAACTTTGACAGCTGCTGAAACATAACAATTGCAAAAACTATCATTGCTATCTGGTCACCCTTTAAAATGAATGGGGAACATATATAGAACCAAAATAAGAAGAAAAATATTTTCATTTTGTTCTTAACATAAAGGAATTTATTAAAAAGAAGAAAAAATGACTTAAACCGATTTTTCGTCGAAAAAGCCACCATCTTGGCATTCTAGTTGTTGAATTGTTGCCTGTGGTATATTACTCCAGCAATCCACAACGCAGATTCTGATGATGGGCATTGATCCCGGACTTTTAGTCAAGTTCCTCCCACAACAGCTCTATAGGGTTTTAATTTGGTGATTGCGGCGGCCATATCATGATTTGTTAGTTTTCTTCATCTTCCCTTTATTTTAGGTAGCCTCGACAAAGTTTTGACGTGTGTTTAGGGTCGTTGTCCTGTTGAAATACGAATCCTTCGCCAGTAATATTAGTCCAAAGGTCACAACGTTTTCTTTCCTATTCATTTTTCCAATAACTCGAGCCTGATCTCCCACTCCACTTGAAGAGAAACATCCCTAGACCATAACAGAACCACCTCCATGTTTCACAGTAGGAACCACACAGTCTGGTAGCATGTTTTGTTCAGCGCTGCGTCGAACGAAAACCCTGCGTATTGTGCAGTCTTTATGCTTTTTTGGGCATTCTAACCTTTTCCGCTAGTTTTGTGGTTGCGTTTTCAAGCAACTCACCTAAATAGTCCAGCATGTCTTAATCTTCGTTTGGCCGTTGTCATGGATAGCGGTTTATTCCGTGTTTAAATTATTTCGGCTCGTATTTCGTATTTCGGCTGCTGTTTTTCATCTACTTTGATTGCTTATTGTGACTATTAGGCGATCTTCGTATTTCGTTGTAGGTCTTGGTCGTCCTGACCATGGTTTATCCTCAAGACTTCCGATTTGAGCGTGTTGTTCAATGTTACGTTGAACGCAGCACCTTGATACCTTCAACTGCGAAGCAACTTCCCGCTGCAATTTGGCTTCTTTACTCGTAAGAAGGGTGATGTTTGCAGATCGGTTCTCGATTGTGGTTTCCGCAACTTGTTCCACTTTTAACGAATTGTTTTCTCAAGACGTGGAGAATCTGAAATAAATTCTAATCACTTCAAAGTGTGGCTTTTATGTAAGACTTTTGCAATCCATGTGGACAAATTTTGGGATTTGAGAACCCTTTTGATGTATGAATCAACAACCAAAGGTCATAAAAATTAATAATTACGAAAAACCTAAACGCTTTTCAATAAACCACATTTGTAAACACTGTTAAAAAACGTGGGTGTAAAATCCAACTTTTATTATCTGAATGTGGTGTGTATTGTTCAGGTAGGAGATTTATGTAAAAAAAAAAACCAATGTAATTTATAAAATTTAATCTCCAGTCAGTAGGCCGTAAACTTTTGGTCTGCAGTGTATGTATCATATGTAGCAGTTTACAAACATTTCGCCCACTGAATTAAAACGCACAGTCTTCTGAAAATTTATTTAATAATTTTATTAAGATGTCAGTTAATCATTGTATTTAATATTGTTCTTTTTGCAGTACAATTAACAATAGTTTTGTTAACGATTTACATAGTTATTAACAAAATCAATCTGACACACTTTATTTTTTTAAAAATCATTTCTGTTTCTCTATTCGTTGGATACAGTCGATGTTATGAAGTTTTTATTTGTCCCGACAATAATATAAAAAAAAAAATTATAAAGTTTTCTTTGAAACATACATCAAATACACAGATTTTAATTACTAAATATAATTATTAATTTTTTTTTTCACAAAACATGAAGAAGTATACGGTTTTAAAAAAAGGTATAGGTAGTTAAGTTCTTTTTGTATACTTAAGATTTTTAATGCTTACAAATTTATTTTCAAAAACATATTTTTACTGATTGTTCAGCAACTCAATACAAAAGAAAACAAATTAAATTTAAAATATGTAAGTTGTATAATAGAAGAATATTTTTCTTTTTCTTTTTTTCATATTATCAATTAATCTTAAATTAAAATTATTTTATAAAGTTTTCTTGATTTCTTTGTAAGAATTCTTAAATTTGTAGATTCTTTCTTAGGATCCAACATATTTAAGCAGCTGCTGCTTTACGAGAACCTGAAATAAAAGAAAACAAAAATTGATTTTATATAAATATTGTTGTACTTAATTTATTTACAGAAATATCTTTTAGAGCAATATGACATATAGTACAAGGTGGCGCAAAAGTAATGACGCAATTTGATTTAGCTATAACTTTTTTTTTTCGAAATTAAAAAAACATGATTTTATTTTTTATTATTTTTATTTGGATCTTGAATTTTGTTCCATAAAGTACGAAAGATGATATCGCTCAAATGTTGGTCTCCAGAGTTTATTCAAATTTGATCCCTTTTTATGGCATTTTCCATAATTTTTTTCTCAATACTTCCGCCGGTACGTTCTCTAGTTGTAATGTTGCTTTTCAGGGCTGCAAGACAGACTCTTGTTTGTTCTTATAAACCAATGACTTCAAATAACCGCAAAGAAAGATGTCTGAAATGGTCAATGGTGAAATGCAAATCGCCAAAACGGGATATAACACGATCTGGAAAGGTGTCCTTCATTAAGTCCATTGTGTCACCTGCTGTGTACAATGGCACCATCTTGTTGAAAACACATGTGGTCCAAACCCAATTCATCCAATCCGGGTATCAAAAAGTCACGTAACATGGTTCTGTAGCCTTCGCCAGTGACAGTTATCGAGTTGCCATCTTCGAAAGAGTAGGGCCCAATCACCCTTTCAGCCGCACCACACAGTAACTTTCAGTGAACGTAAAGTTGACATGTCCGAAGAGTTCGAAATGTGCTTTGTCACTCATGATTATATTTGAAGGAAAATCGTCTTCTTCATGGTTAAGGCTTATGGTACGCTGGCTGTATTCCAGACGGGTTTGGTGATCTGCGGGTAACAGCTGATGCTCCATCTGAGTTCTTTTACGCAAATATCTTCAAGTCTTTTTCGAAAATACGCTGCAGATATCAGCTGGAAATTCCCAATTGCGTGACCTGTCGTCTCATTGATGTTTCTAGACTCTTAAATTTCGCACAGTATCAATATTTTTAGGCGAACGGCAGCCCTTGCCATATTTCGTGTTAAGCCAGTTTCTTCGACGCATGCGACTTGGCATCGAATTGTGCTACCAGTCGGTGCCAAATACAATTATTCTACGTTCTATTGTTCATCGTCGTGTTTTTCGCATCTGTTTACTTCACAACTGTCAATATCACGATGACAGGAGCCATTTGTAAAAATCATAGACAATTCATATAGTGTCATTACTTTTGCGCCACCTTGTAGCCAGATACGTTCAACGCAGAAAATTGAAACACATGTGCGCGGCAACAGCCATAGGTATAGCTGCAAACATACGTAAGATGAGCTTATATTACGTAGGTTCGAGTGTCAGCCTACCTAAAAAGAAGCCGGCTATGTACAAGAAACCTGTGCAAGGACCGCGGCATAGACAATTGAACTGGAAGGTGCTCTAGGTCGATTATCTCAGGTCGGAGAAGTACAATATGTCTACAAAGGCCGCAGTGCGTTTACACTCCTACAATCAATCTACCTATACAATTTACAAGGTTCAGAGCAAAGATGAAAACAAAACAAAAATAATGTCCCCAAATACCACTGATTCCATTTCTAGAATAAAAACGGAGGCGGTTCGAATTGTCTCGCTTGGGCATATCTTGAGAAAGATTTCGAGATTGGTTTGAGTTAGGACTGAGAACAAACGTGACCTCACACCAAGCCCGGAGTGAAAGTTCGTTATCTCAGACCGCTGTAGCGTATTCCATGCGAGAAAACTGGCCATCATGGATAATCGTAGGAAGCCTTGTCTAGACCTAAGTGGAAGATCTGCCCGGGATATTAGAGTTTACTACTATATACAAATCAATCTACAGTAAAATCCTTGGAGTCGGTCTCTTCGAAAATATACATAGATCGATTGTAGATTGTCGGTCGTCTATAAGGAACACATACCTGGGATACACAAGTTATACCAGGCTTTAAGCTCTTCAGAGCATTTGTTTTCGTGATAGTCTCGGAGTTTACATGACCCGGTGTAATTTTACATCCTTAAACCGTTGCATTTACCCCCATAGTCTAAGCGAAATATCATTACACATTTGCTTTAGGGTAGGTCTACGATAAGCTCAACCTGCGCCTTACAGAAAGTGGAGTCTTTCTTAGTGCATCAAGCCAAAGAAACTTCCACTGAACGGAAGAGTTAGAAAGGAGCTTCAAAAAGGATAAATCTATTTGACGGTTAAGGGCAAGGTTTACGTGCGAGGGTGGGTCAATAAGTCCCTGAAAAATGAAATAAGGAACACTCTTTTCGGTATAAAAACATTTTCTTTTTCAACATAGTCTCCTTTTAGCTCTATACACTTCATCCAACGTTTCTCCAATTTTATGATGCCCTCCAATACGATTTCTCAAAATAAGCGTTTGTTTCAGCGATGACCTCTTCATTGGACCCAAATCTCTTACCTCCGAGCCATTTCTTCATGTTTGGAAACAAGAAATATTCGCAGAGGGCTAAATCTGGGGAATATGGTGGATGAGGGAGGAGTTCTTAGCCTAACTCATGCAATTTTGCCATTGCGACTGCGGACTTGTGCGCCGGTGCGTTGTCCTGGTGAAAAAGAACTTTTTTCTTCGCCAAATGCGGCCGGTTTTGCTTCAAATCGGCTTGGAATCGATCCAACAGCTCTGCGTAATATGCGCCGGTGATCGTTTTACCCTTTTCAAGGTAATCGATGTGAATAACACCGCGCGCATCCCAAAAAACTGTCGCCATGACCTTGTTTGCTGACAAACCCGCCTTGGCCTTCTTCGGCTTCGATTCACCAGGAGAAATCCATTGTTTTGGCTGTTCCTTGGTTTCTGGTGTGTTGTGGTGAATCCAGGTTTCATCCACGGTTATGAAACGGCGCAAAAACTCATCCGAACTTTTCTGGAACATCGCCAAACACACTTTTGAAGTTGTCAAACGAATGCGTTTGTTGTCGATTGTGAGCAAACGTGGCACCCATCTTGCGGAAAGCTTTTTCATGTCCAAATATTTATGTAAAATCGAAATCACTGAGCCATGTGATAAGCCTGTGGCCTCTTCAAGCTCGCGCACTTTCACTCGCCGATCGTCCATTATCAAACCATGGATTTTGTCGGCCATTTCTGGTGTGGTAACCTTAATTGGGCGACCAGAACGTTCGGCGTCACTTGTGCTTGAACGACCGCACCGAAATTGAGTAAAGCAGTGGTGAATGGTTCCAATCGATGGTGAAGAGTCCCCATAATATTTGTCAAGCTTTTGTTTGGTTTGCGTGATAGTTTCTTCTCGCAAAAATAGTGTTTAATGAACACTCGAAATTCACTTTTCTCCATTTTAAGGAGAATGCTAGTAGGCGTCTATATAAAATGGCTGCCACAACAAAACTATTTGAGAGATCTGTCTGAAAATTTGGATGCGTTCTTTTGAAAGTTGATTCTAGACAAAGAAAAAATTAAATTTAAGGTGACGACATAATTTGTGTTAGTTTTCAGGGACTTATTCCCTCGTAATCAAATAATTGGGTAGAATACGAATAAGAGTGAGGAAATATTGAGGAAGACAAACGACGTGAAAAACGCCAAGTCATGTAATGACAAAAGTAACCATTAAATTACCTTTATTAGGAAGTTCTGTTAAAGCTTTATTCCGGAAACTTCACATCAAATTTATTGCCTAAATTAATTCACCTAACGAAGTACTACCTAACTACGAGTAAAGTTTATTTTTCTAAAAATATAACTTTCTGACCCTCTAAAAGTCACCATGACGCTTGCCCTTTCTGTCGCTGGTTGTTATAAAATTCCACAACTCTTTCAAAACATCGACAACAACTTTTTACGATCCAATCCAGCTACGTTCTCCTTGAAGGAAGCAATAAACAAGGAAAGACGATGCACAAGACTTTTTGAACTTCTCTCTAAGTGGAGGATCCTACTTTCCACCGATGTGTTGTGTCATTATTTTTCAGTACCTACCTATAGAAAACTCCTCGGAAAACTTTCACGAATTCTCCAGTTTGAACAACAAACACATCCATTCACAGTTTTTATATTTCCAATAGAGAAAAGGGTATATGGCAAACTTTCCTCCTCTTATCGTCCTCGTCGCGATGCTGGTGATGCTGGAAAATTGAATGGATGTTGGCAGACTGTCAAGTGAGCCACTTCCAAAAAAAAAAAAAAAAAAGAATTCCTAGAAATAGCTACTTCGTTCTCATAAGTATGATCCAGCAAATAAAGTGGGGGGATTAATTGTTTGACATGGGACCGGGTCGGTAGGTGGCATTTCAGCATTTGGATTCCATTCCTAATGAGGATGCACGGCTGCAGCTTATGTGTGTTGGCATTGCACCAAAATCCTTGCGCTACAAGATTTGTTGTGTGTTGTGGTTAAACGCATTCCCCGCATTTTACTTACACCTGGGGGCGACACGCGGAGGTGACTGGATGCAAACTTATAGTGAACTGGTGTAGAGTACTACTGTTGTGGTGGTTGTTTTTGGGAGCAAGCTTCATTGTGGCATTGGGAATGGTGCCAGTACGCCTGGTGTAGACAGACGGCTCTAAATAGTGTGTGAATTCAATTTAATTAGAGAGAGTTTTCGGGAAAATTTACTCGAAAATGAGGCAATACCACATAACTGCTGCGCACTGGTTCTAATGGTTTGGCTGCACAAGGATATGTAATGCTTCCTCTAACCATTTGCCACGAAGTGTTCTGCTACAGCAAATTTTGTGGGCAAACAAAGGCTGGGTGAGGTTTCAGCACGTAATGAGGTCGAATTTATGCGTTGAATGGTGGAGAAATTTTAATGAAATTGCTAAAATATGGTTGGCTGTTGCTGCGATGTTCTAGGTTCTAGGAGATATTTTGCTAATTTTCTAAGGAAATATTGTATTTACCTTTGTCCTTGTTTTTACGTTCTTTGTTGCCTTTATCCTTGGGTTTACCACCGGGATTGCATTTCTTGTTGATAGAACGAACCGGCTCACAGGTAGCATCACTGGTAGTTTTAAGTTTGTCCTGTCGTGTCATTTGGCCGGTGGTGCATTCAGTCCAAGCACCTTTCTCATACCGGCAAGCTGAAAGGAAAAACAAATTTTATAGAACGTTTTTAAAGGGGCAAATAGAATGAATGGGAATGAAGTTGGAAATAAGATCACAATGCTGAGTAGTTTAGTTAGTGGTGACATGGTGCTCTCTGGCCATTCAAGCTGTCACGATTCAACATTATACACTGCATTGTGGTTATTAAAGCGAGGACCATGAACAATTCAATAATGTTTACCAGTTGAGTAACATTTATAATGGGCCAGTCCTATAGTTGAGTGATTACAGAAAATTCTCAAAAGAAGTCTACAAGCTTATAGAGCAATCTTAAGCTTGGTAACCACATGTTGCTGCCAGAGCTTAAGTTTCAATGACTCAAAGGGCTATACAGCCTGGAGAAATTAGTTACTGAGTGGGGCATCCTTATCAGACAGACAGCGAGGCTTAGTAAGGGTCTGTCAACGTGAACAGAATACAAATGTTAAGTCGGGACAGATAACAGTGAA
Source organism: Pocota personata (assembly GCA_963082735.1). Classification (NCBI taxonomy): domain Eukaryota; kingdom Metazoa; phylum Arthropoda; class Insecta; order Diptera; family Syrphidae; genus Pocota; species Pocota personata. Next base: position 37,507,358 of record OY720431.1, read on the forward strand.
ACCAGAGCTGAGAAATAAGCCCATTGCCTCCCTTAACTAACAGCTTAAGGGCAATCAGATTGTTTAGATGACTGAAGTAGAAATGGTCTTAGTGGGGCTGGTGTTGGATTTTTTTTTCTATCAGGGCGTCGGATAGGAGATAACCAGAGAAATTCAAAGACAGATGTTACCAACATGTATAAATCAAGCACATCTGCCGCATTCATAAAGTAGAGGTGAAAAGAAGGAAGAAAATGATACGATAATCGGCGCCCAGTAGGTACCACCAGCACTGTAAAGGTAGCTACAGTCGAAATAATAAAGGTGGCAGTTCTGCCGAAGGAGTTTCTACAAATACCACTCGGTATGTGGAAGTTCACGGACACTCGAGGAAGCCATTTTGAAAGGAATGGCCCGTTAATTGGTCGCATATTGTCCAATTTCAGGACATACACTTTAAGCCAGAAACGCTGCAGGTGGAAAGGACAGTTGTGGAGTTGATGGCTTGTCTGGAAGACATTATTCCGAAAGTGAACACTATCACACCGAAATGCCGGCCAAGACTCTGGCGTAGAATCGCGGAATGAGTGGCTTAACATTAGAGTTTCGAAGATCTTCAGCTGTAATAAGGATGATGTTGGTGACTTAGAAAAGATTAGTCGATAGAAGACATCAATACATGATAGCACATACACATTCATTATAGATTTGGGAAATCCCAATTCAAGAGTCTAGGAAACAAGACACCGATCCAAGAACCCTAGACTAGTAGAAATGAAATTAGAGGTCTGCCATTTATTCCGCGGGGTAGATGTAAATTTAAGAACTCCTCCGTAGAGCGGGTGACATTTTGATCGCCATTTTTATCAACCTACATCGCCAGAAATTGACATGTTATACAGACAACGGAGGTACTGAGGCTGGTAAAGCATTGTAACAGGCGTAACCTGGGGCTGCACCTTGAATGCGATGACAACGGTCTTCAAGAGGGGGAAGACCTTTAAGAAATAAGTCTCAAAAGTAATATAGACATATAATCTTACAGCTTGGAAGATATTCGACAAGAATCTGCGCGGAAAAGGCTTCATAAGATTACATAGATACACGTCCCGTGATCGAGCTAATAGTTAGCTGAACTGAGATCCGGTGTGTACAATCTGTCAAATAAGTCCAGGCGGGACATAGTCATCAGTAAGTACAATGATAAAATAAACGCGTGATACTGGATACTGTGAAATCGTTCTTCAACTCCAGCGTGACTGAAGGAAATGGGAGACAGCCATACAGAAGGATAGAGGTCTCAGTTGGTACTAGAAGCTCACTGCCAAAGTACCTCGCCGATAAGCAACAGGTACAGTGCTATACGTACAAACAAAGAGACATACTGTGTGATAGTACAACGAGGGTTAAAAATCACGAGAAAATAGTGCCTCTCAGTGGGTTTGATCAATGTATACCTCCCGTCAGGAAAAACTTTCAAAGAACTTGAGATCAAATATGTCTGATCTAGTCAAGTATCTCTAGATCTACAACTCCTCTGGAATAAGGTTGTAGAGGACGTATATCGTTGGAAAAGACACTCGAGCTATGACGGTGTACAAGAGCTTAGCATGGAAAACCACGGAATGAAGTCTCAGTATACTGGATGCACAATATACACATACGAGTACTCGTACACCATGATGGTGACACCTAAAATCACCTATGGGGCTGTGGCTTGGGCTAAGAGAAGAAGTCTGATAAGTAATGGATCTGGGCCGGGGAATTTAGAAAACAACCAAATACTTGGCAATTGACAGGTTCTCTAGCATCTTTTAAGTGGAGCTTCACTCGATTAGAAGTTGTGTTCAATCTAACCTCGACAGAAACTATCACCATTAAATCATTGAGCTCTTACCCAATCAGCTCAAGAGCGATCTGGGAATGAATAGGATATTGAATAACCTTGGCAAGATCACTACTGGATACCAGACCATGGTGGGTTGGAGGGTAGGGTGCTTAACGAGGAAGACGACAAATTGGTAAAAGCCAGCTGCATCCTCCGTAAGGGCAAAATCTTTCTATGGAAGGGATTACATGCGTCTGAAGAGTTTAGGAGAAAGAAGTAAATCAATCAATTAGGGTAATGGAACACATTTTTAGGGTATATCAGAGGTAAAACTTCTAGGCTTGGCTTTGGTGATTTCAAGTTAAAACAGACGAGGAATGCTAGCAGTCTTGGTTACGGGAAAAAAGTGCTGTAATCTGAAATAAATCTCAGCTAGAACCATGGGTTTACAATACATATTGTAGCATAATAATAACTACGCCCCCTAAAAATATGACGCAACAAATTCCGAAGTGACTTTTCATTCTGGCAGAATTTTGGTTCGAACTGTCCTTTCATTCGAGGTTCGTGTCTGGGACGTAGTCTCCACAGCTCATGTCAACGAAAGAGACGAATAATATCAGGGATAAAAGGGAATTATAACTGCAAGAATTATTTCTCTTGTTCCAGTGGTCGAAGAATTTGCTAGAAGTTTCTGGCTATCAGAAACTTCTGCTATATAAGGACAGATGGCGATCAAAAAAAGACACAGTAGTTTTTAAACTGTGGCGAAGAGATTGGAAAAGTGATAATGGGCGAAGTTGTAATTTGGTGATAAATTGAAAGTGGAGAGTAAACAAGAAAAAGTAATTAGTTTGGATTTGTGAATTAAGTAATTGAAAGGAGATAAAGTGATTTGAGAGGAAAGAGACCTTGTAAGAAAAGAATTTGCGAAGAATAGTATAGTGTGAACTTGAATTGTTCTATAGACTAGAAAATAAAGAAATAAATTTCACAGAATATCGTTTTATCTACTCGAGCCGTAGCTCGCATATTACATTGGTGTCAGAAGTGGGATAAAACTTATTCTGTGAATAACTATTTCCGTGGTGTGAAATTGCACAAAAAAAAAAAAAAAAAACGATTTCTGCGTTGAGTTAATTAGTTGCGCAAAATGGGTCGCAAATTGGGAAAACTAACTATAATTCAACTAAAGACAGAACTCAGTAAGCGGAATCTCGACACAACTGGGGGAAAAGATGCCCTACTGATTCGTCTGGAAGAAGCAGTAACGCAGGAAGGTGAAAATCCGCATGACATAGAGTTTGACGTGGAAGAGGAACCAGCAAGTACAGTAGCCGACCCGGGTATAACAAGTCTGCTCCTGCAACTTAAGTTAGTCATGGACGAACAAAAGAAAGCAATAGAAGATCAAAGTCATAAGCTCGATGACCAAAAGAATTCTATAGAACTTAAGCTGGATGAACAAAAGAAAGCAATGGATGAACAAAAGAAAGCGATGGACGAACAAAAGAAAGCAATGGGCGACCAAAGGAATTCTCTAGAACTTAAGCTGGACGAACAAAAGAAAGCAATGGACGAACAAAAGAAAGCAATGGACGAACAAAAGAATTCTCTAGAACTTAAGCTGGATGAACAAAAGAAAGCAATGGACGAACAAAAGAATTCTCTAGATGCTCTGGAAAGTAAACTTGATGAGCAAAACAAGAACTTGGAATCTAAATTCGAAGTGATCGAAGAGAAAATCGAGAAGGTCGAGACGCAACTCGAAAAAGTCGAAACTAGATTCGATGAAAATTTTGAGAAACATGAAACTCAGTTCGGGAAGATAGAGACTCAGTTTGAAAAAGTGGATACGCAATTCGAGATAGTAGGAAAGCAAGTCGAAAATCTTGCTAAGGAGCTCAGCAACGTGAAGAGACAGAAAGCACGGGAATATTCCACTGACGGTCTGAGAAGAAAGGAGATGCAGCCTCCTATCTTCGATGGTCAAACATCATGGCCAATTTATAAAAGGCAATTCGAAGCGGCCGCAATGACCAATAGCTGGGACGATGAAGAGAAGTCCATTGCACTCACACTTGCACTGAGGGGTCCAGCTGCGGAGCTCTTGCAGACCATCCCGGAAGATAAACAGCAGAACTACGACTCTCTGGTTCAGGCTATCGAGATGCGGTTTGGGGATGAACACATGCAGCAGGTGTACAGGGTTCAGCTGCGTAGTCGAGTCCAGAAAAGGGGGGAAACGCTCCAACAGTTGCAAGCGGATATAGAGCGACTAGCCCATCTTTCATACCCTAAAGCCGGTGAGGAGCTTATCAACGAAATGGCGGTGGAAGCTTTTATTCAGGCCATAGAGGACAGACAACTGCAAATGGCTGTAAGGATGGCTGAAAAGCGAACACTCCCCGAGGCATTGGCATTCGCTTTGTCAATGAAGGCTGCGGACCAAGCATACCAGGGAATACACCGTGTCAGGGAAATGTCCGTCGTGGAATGCTCATGCCAGAGAACAGCCGTCAAAGCTCGCGGAAGTCAAATCCGTTGCTGGCATTGCAACCAAACCGGACACCTACAACGGCAGTGCAGAAGTGCACCTAGACGAGGAAATTGTCCACATTGCGGAAGTAGGAGAAGCAGAGAGGAAGCATCCTGTCGGTCAGACTTCCCAAAACCAGCAGTCGGGAGATGCGTAAGGACCAACTTCGCGGGGCAGAAGTTGGTTACTGGAATCGAGGCCCCCAGGACCACCATTCAAGTTTCGCAAACCAAACGGGGTAACAAGAGCCTGACAGTGGAGGCACTAATCAACGAGAAGAAGTGCGTAGCCACCATCGACACAGGTGCCACTGCCTCCATTGTAAGAAGAGATATCGTCAAAAGCTCCTGGCTGCACAACACCAACAGCTACTGCCTGAAGACTGCAACAGGGGAAATGGCGAAAGTGTTTGGAGAAGTTCGTCTTACGATTACTCTGGCGGGACTGACGTTCTCCCATGCGTTTCTGGTGGCAGATATATGCGACGAGTGCATCATCGGAATAGACTTCATGAAAGCAAATGAAGTAATCTTGGACATCGGGATGCAAGTACTGAGGTATCGAAATGTGGAGATTCCGATGGTGTACGGAAATGAGAATGCCGTAACTCTCAGGACAGTCATCAGCAAAGACGAAGTTTTGCCGCCGTCTTCAGAGACAATCATTTGGACGAAGCTGGAAGGTGATCTTGGGAGCCACCGATTCTACATAGTAGAACCAGACCCAGAGAAGAATTCTCAAGACTACATCGTGGGAAAGACGTTAGTCGAACCAAAGAACACCATGGTTCCAGTGAGGGTTTTGAACGCAAGACCACACACTGTCAAACTAAGGCGAGGGGATGTGACTGGAAAATGCACGCCGATTACCACCGTCGCAACAATATCTGAACGTGATGCTCCAAAACCTCTCCCATCACCTTGGACAGCGGAAACGAGAGAGACGATTCTCCAGTCCAGTGAGCTGAATCAGGAGCAGCGAACTATGGCAGAGAATCTTATCAATGAGTACGCTGATGTATTTGCCTCACAGGACGGAGAATACGGCCGAACACACCTGGTACAACATCGAATAGACACTGGTGATACTAGACCAATTCGTCAGCCTGCTAGGCGCCTTCCATTGGCAAAGCAGACAGAAGTTGCAGAGATGGTGTCGGCAATGGAGAAAGAAGGTGTGATTGAAAGTTCCAAAAGTCCGTGGGCATCACCGGTTGTACTGGTTAAGAAGAAAGATGGCAGCACGCGGTTCTGCGTGGACTATCGACAGCTCAATTACGTCACCAAGAAAGACAGCTACCCTCTGCCACGGATTGACGACACGCTAGACACACTATCAGGAGCCCGATGGTTTTCCATTCTCGACTTGAAGAGTGGCTACTGGCAGGTACAGATCCATCCAGAAGACCGGGAGAAAACCGCCTTCGCCGCAGGAAATGGGCTATGGCAATTCACGGTAATGCCATTCGGGCTGTGCAATGCTCCGGCGACTTTCGAGCGATTGATGGAATGTGTCCTGCAAGGGTTAACATGGAAAACCTGTTTGGTATACTTGGATGATGTCATCGTCGTAGGAAAAACGTTTGCGCAACACCGAGACAATCTAAGGGATGTGTTTCAAAGGCTTCGAAGTGCCCACCTGAAGCTCAACCCCAAGAAGTGCGCCCTGTTTAGAGCGGAAGTCAAGTACCTGGGACACATAATTTCAGCGAAAGGAGTGAGAACCGATCCGGAGAAGGTCGAAGCGGTGAAAAACTGGCCAGTCCCCAAAGACAAACACCAACTAAGGAGCTTCCTGGGCCTAGCCACCTACTACAGACGGTTCGTGAAGGATTTTGCCGGGATCGCAAAGAACCTGCACCAGTTGACGGAAAAGGGAAAACAATTCAAATGGTCAATTGAGTGCGAGAAGAGCTTCAAGGCACTTAAACAACGATACTGGCTTACCCCACTCCCGGGGAAACGTTCGTTGTGGATGCAGATGCTAGTAATGTCGGGGTAGGAGCCGTACTCTCCCAGGTGCATGACGGCCAAGAGAAGGTGGTTGCGTACTTCAGCAAGGTGCTCTCTAAGCCAGAAAGGAACTACTGCGTGACAAGGCGGGAACTTCTAGCTTTGATCTTGGCTACGAAGCATTTTCACAAATACCTCTACGGGAGGAAGTTCGTTCTTCGCACAGACCATGCAGCCTTAAAATGGCTATTACAGTTCAAGAGTCCTGAGGGTCAGGTCGCAAGATGGATCGAAAGGCTGCAAATCTACGACTACGAAATACAACATCGTAAAGGAAAACTCCACTCTAATGCGGATGCACTGTCCCGGAGACCATGCAGAACGGATTGTAAACATTGTGCGCGTCAGGAAGAACGGGAGCTGGTTTCCATCCAAAGAATGAGAGCCGAACCTATCGCCGGCTGGAGCGTAGATGAGATCCGGAACGCTCAGAAGGAAGACCCGGATATCGAGCCGATTCTGGCCTGGAAGGAGAACATGGAGAAACCGGATCATCAGGACATCTCTCACAGAAGCCCGACCTTAAAGGCATATTTTGCGCAGTGGGACTCCCTCCATGTCCAAGAAGGTGTTCTGAGAAGAAAATGGGAATCCTCCGACGGAAAGTCGTTTGTAATGCAGCTTGTCGTACCGCGGACGAGGGTCAAGGAGGTGTTACAGGAAATGCATGGCGGGGCGACCGGAGGCCACTTGGGAGTGAATAAGACGCTAGAAAAGGTACGAGAACGTTTTTATTGGTTAAAAGCGAAGGAAGATATCGAAGACTGGTGCAGAAAATGCGACGTGTGTGCAGCTAGCAAGGGTCCGAGAATCAAAACTCGAGGTAAGATGCACCAATACAACGTGGGAGCACCTTTCGAACGAATCGCCATTGACATCGCAGGGCCCTTTCCGGAAACCGACAATGGTAATCGGTATATACTCGTAGTGATGGACTACTTCAGTAAGTGGCCGGAAGCGTTTCCGATCCCTAACCAGGAAGCCAGAACCGTGGCGGAGCAGATCGTCTACAATTGGGTTAGCAGATTCGGTGTGCCCTTGGAATTGCATTCTGACCAAGGGCGGAACTTCGAGTCAAGAATCTTCCAAGAGATGTGTCAACTACTCGGAATCAAAAAGACAAGGACAACCCCGCTTCATCCACAGTCGGACGGTATGGTGGAGCGTTTCAATAGGACTTTGGACGAACATCTCTCGAAGGTCGTAGGTGACTACCAACGGGATTGGGACCGGCAGATTCCCTTGTTTTTGATGGCCTATAGAAGTGCCGTGCATAGCACTACTCGACATACGCCGTTCGAAATCTTATTTGGTGGAATAGCTCGTTTACCCAGTGAGGTGAAATTTGGATCTCCTACCAATGAGCCCAGAAATGAAGAAGAGTACGTGGCGGACCTTAGGGAAAGGCTTAGGGACATACACCAAAGGACCAGAAGCCAGATTAAGATGACGAGCGACCGCATGAAGACCAGGTATGATGCCAAGGCAACAACGTCAGGATTCCAGGAAGGAGATCTGGTGTGGCTGTATAATCCCCATCGCCAAAAGGGGAAATCACCTAAATTACAGCGGAACTGGGAAGGTCCCTACAGAATAGTAACCCGCATCAACGATGTTGTCTACCGCATCCAGCGAGGACCGAGGGCCAAAATGAAAGTGGTTCATGTGGACCGACTGAGTCGATACAATGGCCGAAATGAGGATGCACTTGTTCGGGACGAACACGTCTAAGAGGGGGGCAGTGTAGCATAATAATAACTACGCCCCCTAAAAATATGACGCAACAAATTCCGAAGTGACTTTTCATTCTGGCAGAATTTTGGTTCGAACTGTCCTTTCATTCGAGGTTCGTGTCTGGGACGTAGTCTCCACAGCTCATGTCAACGAAAGAGACGAATAATATCAGGGATAAAAGGGAATTATAACTGCAAGAATTATTTCTCTTGTTCCAGTGGTCGAAGAATTTGCTAGAAGTTTCTGGCTATCAGAAACTTCTGCTATATAAGGACAGATGGCGATCAAAAAAAGACACAGTAGTTTTTAAACTGTGGCGAAGAGATTGGAAAAGTGATAATGGGCGAAGTTGTAATTTGGTGATAAATTGAAAGTGGAGAGTAAACAAGAAAAAGTAATTAGTTTGGATTTGTGAATTAAGTAATTGAAAGGAGATAAAGTGATTTGAGAGGAAAGAGACCTTGTAAGAAAAGAATTTGCGAAGAATAGTATAGTGTGAACTTGAATTGTTCTATAGACTAGAAAATAAAGAAATAAATTTCACAGAATATCGTTTTATCTACTCGAGCCGTAGCTCGCATATTACAATATTTTCAGGTACCAGCGGTTGTGACAGAAAGCAGAGTTGGAATTATCTGTTTGAGAATTATATTACAATGCTTTGAAATTATCTATCTAAGATGGATGTCGAATTTTCCAAAAATTTCGAAAACTAAAGGTCATTCAAAATATCTATTTTCAGTGCGAATATCTCGAAAACAATGCGTCCTATGGCAAACTAACTTTACGATGAAAATTTTAGACTTTACAAGATGGATGCTCAATTTTTCAACATTTTCAAAAATTTCAAAATATTGTAGCATAATAATAACTACGCTCCCTAAAAGTATGATGCAACAAATTCCGAAGTGTCTTTTCATTCTGGCAAAATTTTGGTTCGAAGTGTCCTTTCATTCGAGGTTCGTGTCTGCGGTTTCCACAGTTCATGTCTACGAAAGAGACGGATAATATCACGGATGAGAGGGAATTATAACTGCAAGAATGATTGTCATCTTGGAATTATTACATCAGAATTTTTCTTGTTCCAGTGGTCGAAGAATTTGCTAGAAGTTTCTGGCTATTAGAAACTTCTGCTATATAAGGACAGATGGCGATCAAAAAGGGGGCAGTAGTTTTTAAACTGTGGCGAAGAGATTAGAAAAGTGATAATGGGCGAAGTTGTAATTTTGTGATAAATTGAAAGTTGAGATTTAACAAGAAGAAGTAATTAGTTTGGATTGGTGAATTAAGTAATTAAAAGGAGATAAAGTGATTTGAGAGGACCTGAATTGTTCTATAGACTTTTTTTTTATCTACTCGAGCCGTAGCTCGCATATTACAATATCTAAAAAACTATGAAAAAAATCCTTTTTCTGTGTTTCGAAAACAGTGGGTCCTAGGAATAATAATGGTCGAAATTTTAGGCTTTGAAATTCTCTACTAGATGGACGTCGAATTTATCAAAATTTTCAAAAATTCTACGCACGCAAAATGTCTGACATCATTAAAAAATAATGAAAATCTTTTTTGAGTGCGAATATCTCGAAAACGGTGCTACGAAAAGAATATTATTACCGTCAAAGTTTCTATATTTAGAAAATCTGTACAAGATGGATGCCGAATTTTTCAAAATATTCAAAAATTTAGGCGTGTGTTGTAAGAAAAATATTATTTCGCTAGAAATTATAGATTTGGAAATTCTCTAGAAGATCCGGCTGAATTATTTAAAATTTTCGAAAATTGAAGAAATCGTTTTTGAGTGCAAATATCTCGAAAACGGTACGTCCCACGGCAAAAAATTTTTACGACTGAAATTTTAGATTTAGAAATTTTCTACACGGTGGCTACCAAAAATTAAAATTATGAATTCGTTTGCCAAAAAATTGAAGGGTGGACAGCTTTTGTATGATACTTAAATCTTTTTTTGAACTTTTTTTATTTTTATTTTTTCTTCTTCCCACTAATTGCGAATGACATCTTTCTCTGAATGATATTCGTCTAAGAGCACATGATCTGTGAAATTGTCAATTAGCTTGAAGTGTACATATACTTTTGCCTAATCTTTCATTAGACCAAATCCCAAGCAATGTTTTCGAAATTCCATTTCATTTCACTGCTCAGCAGAAATTAGGTCACACCGCTCATCAAAAAATGATGAAAGTATGAGTGGAAATTTGTATCTTTAGGCCTCGTGTGGAACTCTAATTTGCAATCTAAGCGTCTCAGCTGGAGGCTTTCAGAAACAATAACCGTTATATGCAGCAAACACAATCAATTGAAGATTAAAGTTCCAGAGCCAGAAACAACCATTAGACTACTTTACGGAAGCGATAATCCTCATCCCAAAAAGCCACTCAGGTAGGGGTGGCGCATTATTCTTCCACCTTAATGCACGAAATTTGCACAAACACTCAGCTTAAAGACCGTTTTCGAATCTAACACACAAGATAATCCACGCCCAATTTGAAACACAAAAGCGAAACATTAACTCGACATGCAGGGATCTCCAGCATCATCAGTTCCTCCTCTCATTCGGGATAGTTTCTCATTGAGCAAAGGCTGCACCAGCACGATACCAAAAGTAGAGTGCAATTAAGTTTCATGTGCAAATCGTTTCTAATTAAACCCGAACGAAAGTAGATCCTTGCAAGCCGAGACCCCGTACAAAAGGACACAGAGGATGCAGCAAGTGACGGTAGTTCGTAGCAATGAGACAGAGTTCCACACAAGTCCTGGCGGGAATCGCTATAAATGCACAAACACCCGGACGATTTGCATCAGCATTAGCAGCACAAGCATGCACCAAGCTATATTGTTCCGACAATACTCGGCATCGTTGTCATCGGGCTTGTGGTGGTGGAGGTAACCATCTCCACCACTTGGCTGACAAACATTGAAATGCAGAAAAAAGCGCCTCAGTCGCGGCAGTAACTTGCATCCTTCTCGCTGCAGGAAGTGAGACTTTACTATACGTTACGTGCGCTGTACATGGCCGCATATCCTCCAGCGTAATTTCTGTTGGCTGCTGACTTACTGAAGCAGTAGGATCCTTTTTTTTTTTTTTTTTTTTTTTCAATTTTCGCTCTTTCACTTTTCACGTTTTCATTTTTACGTCCTGCTGAGCGGATTTGGTTTGGTTTCGTTTCGTTTCTCCTTTTTGTCAGCCGCTCATGCTGATGGGTGCTTATATGTGGTTATTTCCTGTAAAAATGGCACACTTCCTGGCACACATACGAGTATTTTGTTTTAAGCCTTTCTTTTAGTTTTCGAAAAAGTTTTGTTTTCGTAGCTCTTTTGTGCGGACGGACGCGTTACGTAAATACAATTCTCGAGGCTTACTCGTAAACTTTTGGAAGGAGCATCATGATGTGCTAGGTATGGCTATTCCTTTTTTCGACTGGGGGGCGTAAGAATTAAAAGTGAAAGACGAGCACTGTACGAGTACCTACAGCACACAGCCTGGTTGGTTGCATTAAAGTGCTTGCTTAATGGCATCCCCGTATGACATAGAGTCCTTGGGTATGAGCATCTTTCTCCGGAGCTGTTTCCGTTGTTTTTGGAAGGTCATTACTTTTGCAGGATTGCACTTAGTGTAATGCATGTTTCACTTTCCTTGCACCAGAGAGCACACGAAAGGCTTTTCCGCTTGCTGATGTTTCATACTTCCATGGTTGGAGTGTGTTTGAAGAACGGAGCACAGCACAACACGGAAGTTATGGATGAACTTTCGCATGATGGCGGTAGTATTATGAGAAAAGTTTATGGTGAAGTTAATTTGGGTTTAAAAGAGGAAACTTGTTGAAATGTGCGGCTTTTCGTGGTAATTATTCGATGCAAAGTCGTTGAGCCATAAACCCTTCTTGTCAAGCATGGTCAATTGAAATATTTGTGGGGAAGGATGCATGCATATTCTAACTAATAAAACATTTTGCATTGCACATATGAGTCGGTTTTTGAAGTAGTGGAATTGTTATGCTCTTCATAGGCCAATTAGGTACAAAAATCTCTTTCACTTGCGTTAGTTTGCAGGAACTTTAAGCCAATATCTGTGGCATGTGTGAATTACATTTTTAAGTATTAAAAGTAGTAGATGAAGTCAGGAGAAGACAAGATAAGACAGGATAAGATAGGTAAGCTAGTTTCTATGAAAATATTTTAAAAATGACGTGATAGACAAAAATGCGGACAACTTATTGAAAATAATACCTCAGAAAACGGCTGCGTTAACAGAATGCTGTGTGCTTGCCAAATCAACAGTTTCATAAGATGTCTTGATTGAATACCTAGCTCGACGGCGAGATAGATATGTAGACGTTGATCAAAGACATATTAAAAGTGCTGCAACCATTGGGTACTTAAATCTATCTATTTGACGACAATCGCGGAGATTCAATTTAGCCAGGGTTCTGTATTCAAGGACGAAAATTGCTCTACACAGCCTTGTAACTACCAGACAGAATCGGTTTTTCAGGATAGGTGAACCCATAACGGTGGGACAGCGCCCCGAGATGGATCTAGTAGATAAAAATCTTCCAATGTGGAATCTTGATAGTTAGATATTCGCTAGGTTGCCACGTTGTCAGAAAGGTCATGGATCCCAGAGGCTTGCCTAGTAGAACGCTCAAATGTCGCATTTATAAGGATCAATCTATTGACGTATTAGGAGCATCTGCCGTTGTAGTATCTATAGAATAAACATAGGTCTGCTGCCAGCTTTCGATCAGTCAACAGCATCTATTAAATGAACTAATCGTCTCTGAATTTTGTCAAGTAGACGAAAAAACTTTTTTGTAGCCGATCTTCAAACACGAGAACAGTACTCAAGGTCTGGTCTAACTTGTGCTTTGTGTAGGAAAGGGAGTTGCGTTGCAGTGAAGTAATGTTTTTTGTTGCTCTGACTTCATGGACGATGGTTTTGCGATACGAGTATTGAATATGTGATTGTGCCAAATAACACCATAGTTAATTTGACACCAAGAATGGTCTCCTTGGTTGGATAATGAAGCTGTGCTATAGTAGATGTGTTCTTCCTGCAAAAGGTGGCGAATTGGATTTTCTTCGCATTGAAATCTACCTAGTTTGCCTTTACCGATTGAAAGATTTCTGCAGATCTTCGTGTAATGAGAGTGGATTTGGTCGCAACTCTGACAATGTGAGGTTTTTGAATTTAGCATGCTGTTATCGGCAAAATTGAAGGTATTGGTATTTTTCAATTCTAGTAGGCAATTCCATATCCCTTTTTTTCGATTTTCACAACACTATGTTTTTTTTTAAAGTTTACAAACAGTGATGGATTTATAAGGAAGGGTATAGAAGAGAAATAAAGATTAGAAAGGAAGTGATAAACTTTGTCAGATTAAAACGCTGGCACCTTGGGTCATTCCTCCATACCTATCCAATATCGGTTGCTTGTTCGGGACTGTTTATTAGTAAATAAATACTTTTTCACAGCTAAGCTTCATATCTGAAAGCCGTTCCACCATCCACAACCTGTGGACCCATCCGGTAGCCCGCAGCTCAGCTTTCGCAGAAATCCTCAAATTCCGTTACTCGAATATGGAGTAGAAATGGAGTTGGTGAAAGAATAGAACCCTGAGGCACTCCAGTATTTACAGCGGAAGTTTCGAAAGACATGCCATGTACATATTACGAAGATAATTTTCTAACCGAACGCAGTTCATAGGAGACTAGCTTGCTTTATAGTTCACTATGGTAGATTTAATCAAACCATTTTGACATGTATTCTCCGGGCAATTCACGCAATTTAGATTGGAAAGTTAATAGGCAAAATTTTCGCCTCCCAAAATGAAACGAATGATATGAAAGGTTCTGAAGTCTGGTGCCTGCTGGGAATAGATTTCACCCTAAAAAACGATGAAGCACATACTTGAAAGTATTTTATTTTTCATTATTTATTTGCACTTCTATCGAGGACATAGTACAAAAAAAAAAAATCTTTTTATAAATGTTTTCTTCTATTTTTTCTAATTTGCATGGACTACAACAAGTCTTTCTCGATCCGTTGTGCTGCTCGATGGCTGATTAGTCCGCAGCATATTAGTCCGTATCGCTCCAGATACTTTGGATAGCATGGAAAGCAGCGTTTGGAAATCTGTTGAATGCGGGGAGCTTTCCAGCATGATGTTAGTTCTTTTTCACAGTTTTTAAGGACATTGACAGATATTCCGTCAAGTATTGTTGGGTTTACACAATCTCATCAAAATCAAAAATAAAACTAGCAGACATAGAAGAAAAATTGTTTGTTTTGACCTTACAGCTTGCCTATTCCCAATAGGATTTTTTTTATTTTTTTAAATGTAACCTACAAATGATTCTATTGACAAATATGACAGTACTAACCTTTCTTGCATTTCTTCTGAATAGTCCTCGTTTGAAGGCAGTTGGATTCACCTTTCTTCAATGTTAACGTTCTTGATCGTGAATTAGTTTTGGTGTCGCATTCGGTCCAAGCACTCTTTGAATAGCGGCAAGTGGACTCTGTAAGGATAAAATAAAACAAAACCAAGATACTGAAAAATTCAAAATTGTGGAAAAGAGTAGATTTTTCTATTTTTCAAATATATCTTAAGCCAAGACGATAGTATAAACTTCAATATTGACTTGAAAAACAGAAGGTCAATGTAAACTTTTTCGAGTACAAAACTTAATAATCCTGTCAATTGTGAATGATTTTGAGAGGAATATCTCAGCGAGAGTAGAAAATGGCGCCAAAAGCATATAAACGCTCTTCGAGTAAAAACTTCCGAAGCTGTCAAAATGTTTGTAATAGTTTTTATTTATTTAGACCGTTTTCTACTGTCACCTGTTGACAGTTTTGTAGGTTTTGTTGAAAAAACATTTCTTCGAGAATATTAAGTTCGTTCGGGTATTATTCATAGGTAAACATATGAAAACGTAATATGAACGAAATTGAAAGATATGTGATTTTATTTTCGTAAATTTATCTGTAATTTTCTTTCAGATGAATTTCCCGTGAAAAAAAAGTGACAGCTGATAGGTTTGAAAGCGGAAATGATTTAAATTATGGTTTTATTTAAAAATAAAGTTGATTTGATAGGGGTTGTGGAATCTGCGATTTATTTGTTTGACATTTATTTCAAAATCACATTGAATTGACGTTTCTCAAGATTTCATACGAAAAGCGTACTTGAATTTGAGAAAATTCTTTCTCGATTTCTGAAATTTGACCTTTTTTCATTTTACGTTCAGAAAAGTACCCGCGCAGAACTTTTCACTCTCAGGGAGGAATGTCCTACTTCTCTATGAAATTCGTCATTTGCCTTTTTTTGTCGCATTTGACTAGTACTCGAATGCATTTCGAGTACTTTTAAGCATTACAAGTCAAGTGAGTACGCGAATGGACTAAAAATGTTTTAAAATCAGTAAAAAAAAAATATTTTATAAATGTGCCAAAACTCGGTATACGTAAATATGGTTCAAATATTGATTTCAAACAAAATCGATTGAGTCATAGCCTAGAAATATCAAATTTTCAAAAACCCAGCTAATAAGTAAAGAACTGTTATACGCATTTTTACCAAAAACCTGGTATGCCCTCTGTTGACATATAACCACTTTAACTCAAATATTAAATTTGAACAAGATCGTCGGAGCCGTTTTCGAAAAATCAGCCAAAAGTAAAGTGCCGTCAATTTTGGGGTTAGAATGAAAATTTCAATTTCTCCTCGAATTGTGGATCAAAATATTACGATTTTTGCTTTGCACTGTAGGTGAAAATATTCTAGAGACACTATGACCTTAAGCGCATGCTCATACTTCCGTGCTAAGTCGAAAGGTTCCATCCTTTGTAGAAGGCACAATAAATTTCTCTCATCCAAAATTTCAAAAACTTCATTGTTGATGTGTCCTTGTGACTTTTATAATTTCGCGCGAAGTTCTTAATTTCATCTCCGACTGTATGTAGATTTTGTGGATATCGTAGTTTCTTATGTACCACGGTGCATTGACGAATGCTCTTTCATAGCACCTTATCTTTGGCGCTGTTTGGCACAACTGATTAAGTCGCGGTTTGGGATTCAAATAAAATTAGTGTTTTCTATTATTTAATGATTTACCATTGAACAGAATATAAATGCAGATATTAATACTGAATGGCTGTAACCCCTAAGACAAAATTAAAATTAAAACAAAACTCCTAACCTAAAGAAATGTGTAAAATTATTGCCGAAAATATGAAAGCTAGACACCGTTGGCAACAATCAGGAGGCTAAGCGACAGAAAAAGTACTTAATACTTTAAATAATACGTTTAGAAGATCTTTAAAATGAGACTTTTGAAACATACCTTAATAATCTGACAAATCATGTTGGTACTGAATACTCCCTCTAGATGGCATCTAAGAAAATGAAAAGGCCAATACATACGAGTAGCACATATTCCACCAGTGAAAAAAAGAGAAGGTAACTGAGCAAAAACCAACCAAGACAAAGCATACATATTTGCTGAATATCCTTATGAAGATGGCCAATATCAAGAAATGGAAGAAATGTGCGAAGAGGAGAGACGCGTATCAGACCGGTAACAAAGCAAAGAAATAAAGGAAACAAAGCTCTGGGATTTGATCTAATTACAGGAGACATTTTAAAGCAATTACCAAAGAAAGGTTAAAAAAGCTGGCGCAGATAATAAATGCTTCATTCAGGTTAAAGTACTATGTACCTAGCATGTGGAAAGTCGCGGAGGTAATCATGATACTGAAATCGGGCAAACCACCTAGCGAAGTAGCGTCATATCGCTCAGTATCGATACTGCCAATGCTGTCCAAATTATTTGAAAAAATGTTGATAAAACGCCTAAATGAAATAATTGAAGTAAAATTATACATACATACATAATCCGATCCTCTTCTACCCTAAGGTACGAGGTTTCTCCTGTGCTCTGTCTTCCTTTCACGAAATTCTTCCATTTGGTTCTATCTCTTGCTATCGTTTTTCCCGAGTTCCACGTTTGTCCCTCTGCTACTAGTATATTTTCCAGTGTCCTGTTCCACGACGTTTTGGGTCTTCCTCTCTTGTTTTCCCTGATGCTTTCGCCTCCCAGATTCTTTTGACTTGTCTGTCTTCGTCCATTCTTACGAGATGTCCAAACCATCCTAATTTTTTGTTCTCCATTATCCTTTTGGCTGATTCTATTTTTAATTCTTTTCGGATATCTTCGTTTCTTCTTTTGTCTATTCTTTTTACTCCTAATACTCTCCTTAGATATTTCATTTCCATAACTTGAATGCTTTTATATTGCCTATCTGTAAGAACCCAGTTTTCTGCTCTGTTTTGTAGATCGAAATGTTTGTGTTTCTATTGATCTCCTTATGATCGATGAATTTCTTCTGCAGGACTGTAAAATTTCGGTTTGCCATTTTGATTCTCGTTCTTAGTTCCATTTCTATATCTCCCTTGCTTGTTCTAATCTTACTCCATCAACTGTCACCTCGATGTTCCTTTCTTCTCTGCCGATTACCATTACTTTCGTTTTCTCGGTATTAAGTTGTAGATTTTGTGTTGCTAAAATGTTTTTCCATGATTTTATATTTTTCTCTAGATTTTCCTCTGAGTTACCAAAGAGTATGATATCATCGGCAAAGGTGCAAGCATATAATTGTATTGGTTGAAGCTGTTTGTATCCTACCAGGAATCTCTCCATGTTATTTTTACCTTGACTTATTGCTTCATCCATTGCACATATGAAAAGCAAAGGGCTTAGTACACTTCCCTGTCTCACTTCTTCTTTAGTTTCGAACTCTTCTGATAAGACATTACATGTTCTTACTTTGTTGTATGTCTCTGTGTATATGCTTTGGATCGCACCAGTGAGATCTTCTCCGGCTCCTTTGTTACGTAGACTTTACCATATCTTCCGTCTGCTTATCATGTCAAAAGCTTTTTTCATGTCTATGAAGCAGCAGTATATTTCCTTATTTTCGCTAGATTTTTTCCAATGATTTGTTGAACTGCGAAAGTATGGTCCTGGATACTGTGGGCTGGTCTGAACCCACTTTGTAGATCAAGGAGTTTTTCTTCTACGATACCTCTCAATCTTTGTTCTAGTATCTTCTCATATATCTTAAGTGCAATGGGCAGCAGGGTAATTCCTCTATAGTTACTACAATCTTTTGTGTCTCCTTTCTTGTAGATGGGTAGAATTATTCCGTACTTCCATTCCCTTGGTATTTCTTTTTTCTTCAATGCTAGATTTAAAAATGCCAGAAATTCTTTTATGCCCTTTTCGCCAATGCTTTTAAGTAGTTCTGGTGCCATCTTTTCTATGCCAGGGGCCTTCGCATTCTTTACTTTCTTCAGAACAGCTATAAGTTCTTCTTCAGTAATCGGGTTTCCTTGTTCTTGCTCATTTTCTTCATGGTGGTTTATTGTTCCTTCTGCTTCACTATATGCGTTAGGCTCCTCCCCGTACAGCAGTTCTTCGAAGTAGTCTTTCCATCTTTTTGCTATCTCTTTATCACTCGTTAATATCTTTCCATCAATTGCTTTTATGTTTTGCAGTTTGAAGTCTTTTTTATTCTTCAGGGTTTTTAATAAACGATAGAACATTTTGGAGTTTTCTTTACTATTCTTTTCAATGGTTTTCCCAAACTCCTCCCATGATTTCATTTTGGCTCTAAGAACTTTTTGTTTTACTACTTCCCTCTGTTTTTTGTATTCCTCGTACTTCATGTTACTCCTATTCTGTAAGTAGTCTTTCCATAGTTTTTTCTTCAATTTAATTTCTGTCTTTAGTTCTTGGGTCCACCACTTTGTTCCTTTCTTATTATCTTTTAATTTGCTTTGACCGCATACTTTTTTAGCAACTTTGAGTAACGTTTCTTTAAATCGATTCCATCTTTTATTTATATCTTCGTTTCCTAAGGTTTCATATCTGTTTATCTCTTCTTCTACCTCCTTCATATACTTTCCTTTCGTTTCATCCTTTCTTAGTTTATACGCTTAAAAATTATTAATTCCAAAACATCAATTTAGAAATAAACACTCTACGACTATATCAAGTGCCTAGAATTACTGACAAAACCGAAAAAGTATTTGAAGAGAAAAAGATCCAGTCCACAATATTTCTGAATATATGGTATAAAGGACTAATCCATAAATTGCAAAAGCATCTGCCAAAACAATATTCAGAAATTCTAGTCTTATATAACTGAGTAATTTTTCAAAATCAAACAAGAAAATGAGTACCCAACATTAAGATAAACTAAAGCTGGTGTACCACAAGGTAGTGTACTATACCTTGTGTTGTATCTTCTATTGATTAGCGATCTGCCAGAAGTGTGAAGAAATAACTGTGACAAATTTTGCAGGAGAAACTATCGAAGAAACAACAAAAGACGCTTCAATACAGCACGTTCCAGTACTCGTATACATCAAGAACAATGTAATAGAATACTCGAACACAGTATGACCCCAGGGATCTGGAAGTTGAAATAATTGAAGATGAAGTCAAAAAAAAATAGCTAGAAGACATAAACTTAAGCTTCCCAACCATTTAGAAATGACACATTTACTTAATAATGACAATCTAACTAGGAAATTAAGAAGGGAACCTTTTGATCTAAAGTAAACAAAAAAAAAATAATAAGGAAAAGAAAACCAACAAACGAAGGTATCTTCATCAATACCGCCAACAACGAGTCATCTTCTCATTAGATAGCACTACTGCGGCACTCTTTAGTAGTATAAATATCACCTCGTTTCAATAATAATCTCATTTTGTTATTATCTGTGATAGGATAAATATCACCATGTCAGACGATATCGGAAATTCTCGCAATTTTGAGCACCGCGCCGTGATAAAGTACCTCGTGAAAAAAGGAAAATCGTCTAAAGAAAAGATATTTCAGGATTCTGGGCCTTCGTATACCATGGTTAAGAAATGGACTCACTTATTTCAATAAGGGCGAGAGAGCTATGAAGACAACCCCCGCCCAGGGCGTCCTGTGTCAGTTGTCACTGAAAAAAAAAACATTGGAAAAGTTGAAAAATTAGTTCTGGCCGATCGAAGAATAAAAATGTGGCAAATAGCGGACGAGTTGCACATCATTTTGAATCGGATCTCTTCTTTCACTTAATGGCTTAAGACCGAACTATAATAGAAGAATGGTTTCGTACGACCACTTCCGAAACAGTGCGAATACAAAGGATTTATATTGCGTAACCATAATAACTTTTTGCTTCGATTCGTTAAGTTTTCGTTCACTTTGAGCGAATGGATTCGCACTTTCGTAAGTGTACGAACGAAAATTTGACAAGCGGTCCCCGCGTCCGACGATGCTTGATTTCTGTGATCGGAGGAGAACCTTTACTTCTGAACACATACGCCTATTATGGCCTACTTCAGCTTGTCTATTATAGGTTACTTGAGCAATTGAAGACAGACGTAAGTCAGTCCTCGTCAGGTTTTTTAGATTGGATTAAACTCCCTCACTATTGCAGTCGCGTACAAACCTCTGCAATGAATTTTCATTCTTAGTTACCTACAACTCGCAAGCCTAAATCAAGCCATAACCTCAAAACAGTTCTCCATTAAAATTCCGCTGAAGACAGATCGAATCTACCTGTCAAAACTTTTAAAAAAAGACCTACGTACATACTCGTACATATACGAGTACCTACTCTCTCTACACTGCAGTCATTTCATTTTGTAAAATGCCAACTTGACGCGTCCCATAACACGACTTTATTCCCCTCGAAAGCCTTTTGCCGGAGCTCTCCGTGAGTGACATTTCTCGTTTCGTGAAACGCCCTCTGGAGGATATCTATGTCGCGAGTCAAAAAATTCTGTTTACTCAAAAATGCATTTCATTCAAAATTCATTCATCATGAAAAAAAATTAACAAAGAAAAAGGATTAAATTCGGGAATTCAAAAGGCCAAAAGGATGAATACACATCCGTCCGACATCGCCGCTGGCATATCGGTCCGGTTGGTCCTTTTTGTTGTCTTTTTTTTTCCAAAAAAATCAGCAGCCCCCGACTGGACACATAGTAATACAAAATGTAATTTAATAATAATGAAAGTATGCTCGCGAGCCTATTGTTTCCGTCGTCAGGGCTTTTCCCTTCGCCAGTTTGTTAACCTAACGATTCGAACCCGATTTCCCCGTTGTCCTGCTTTTATAGCGCCGTTGTTGTTGTTATTATAGGCCGTTGTCTGTTGTTGTCGTCGCGTAATTAACCGTCAGTGATTCGAAAATGTTTCAGTTCTTTTTTTTGCGGTGTGTTCGCTTTTTTTTGTTGTTCTTGGTTCGTATGCCTGGGTTAAATCCTGCGAACTCTATTTGTCAGTTAAAGACTTTTTATCCTTTTTTGTGAATGTATGTGGATGTATGTTTGGGAGAAGCTTTACCATAAATTACAGTCAATTCCATTGTGGCAGAGTATGCTGTATAAATTGGATGAGTCATGGGATGGTAGGCAGATGTTCGACTTCGTCCAGTCCCCAATGGTGATTCTCGACGGACGTATTCGAGACTGGAGATCGTAATTGAAGGGTTGAATGTGGGTGGACGCACGGCACAGGGGGTTATTTGTTTAACAGAGTTTTAGGTACACAAATGGATGGAAAGTTGAATGGGAAAAAATGAAAACGGTTTCATGAATTTATTACAGCACGGTGGGTGAGATGAGGGTGTGTAGTGAAAAATATGGGATTGTGTAAAAGGATTTAAGCGGGTTGTTAAACAGAGTGCCAGGAGAATAAATATTGTGCGGAATCCGCAAATAGAATTCTTGTATGATAGTTAAGACTAAACAAACTATTTATAAGCAAATAAATGCAAAACAAATATGCTGATACAACTTTCATAAATGAGGAAAATTGGCACTATAGCAAAAGAGAGTAGGACCTTTTCGTTCACGTCTGGCATAGAATATAAACGTGGGATATCCGATAAGAATTCACAAATTTCCAGTATAGGATATACGGCACAGATATCTAATATAGAACTTTCTACCATCCGCAAAAACCTTAGTTCTATCCGGCACCGGACGTTAGATTCAACCGTCGTTGGATACGAGATGTCTGCTGTTGTTCATTGTATCTGACAATGGAAATGCAAATATTTTTACTTTAACTCAAGAACCACCAGATTTTGATTGAATTTAATTTCAAAGATGGTGTGTGGATGATCCCATCTAAAAATCATTAAAATTGCGTGAAGTATGGGTGGTTAAGTAAAAAAAGTGTAATGTTGAGATTGCCGCATTTAAAATTTATCGGAATATGGTGGAATCGGAACAAAATACGAAACTGTATATATATCGCATACCGGAAATGTGTGAACGTCCTCATTGTTTCTATACACATCGAGCCGGATATTCACGTAAGAAAACTTAACAAGGACTATTTTCACAAATAGGGCTATAAATCTGCTTCCTTACTGTGAGCTGATTGCCTGTACTCGTAGGGTAGTGAGTGGGGAGTCACCAAGCCACCCTTAAGATAAATTTCGCAGGTAGTCACACAACGCCTGTCGCACTACTACATCCAATCTATCTAGGCATGTAACGATTTTCCATGCATAAGCAGAGAAATTAAGTCTGTTCCCGTACTTGACCAGAGTTGCGAATTTCTACGCAATTTGACAAAAATTAATGAAATCCTGTTCCCGTATGCGGGGATCCCTGCGGATTGGACAACTTTTCGTTAAATTTCGTATAAATTCACAACTCGTCTAAGTTCGGGTACTATGTGGTTTAGTAAAGTTTTACAAAAAAAAAAAAAAAAAACGATGTCCTATTTTGTATTTTGAAATATTACACTACTGGCTTAGTTATGATTATTTATTTATTAAGTGTATCTCGAGTGCTTGAATGACTTTTGACCATATCAAAGGAAATTAGTGTTTCTAAAGGGTGCTTTGGTAAGAGTTATAGGATTTGAAATTGAAATAAAACACACAGAAGTTGAGCAAATGTGCCAAAGTTTTTTTTATTCGATAGATAATTTCGAGCATATGGCCACCACTCGACCACTTTTTCGAGCATTTGAAACGGTATCTCACAAATGGTGCGCTCGTTGTTAGCTTATCAGCAAATACTTCCACAGAAAATAGTCTAGCGGCATCAAATCACATGATCTTGGAGGCCAAGCTACAGGCGCATTTCTGGAGATAATGTTGTCATTGAACACTTCCTTCAGTAACTCGATGGTTTCGCCGGCAGTATGGCATGTGGCACCATCGTGTTGAAACCAAATGTCCTGCAGACCATGTCCACGCACTTTTGGAAACAAAAAATCGTTGATCATGGCGCTGTACCGGACGCCATTGACAGTGACATTCAGATTTTCTTCACTTTTGAAGAAGTAGGGCTCGATGATGCCGCCAGTCCATAGACCACACCAAACAGTGCATTTTTCGAGGTACATCGGTAGCTGATGGATCGGATTGGATTTTTCTCGTTCCAAATCCGACAATATTGCTTATTAACAAAGCCACTGAGACAGAAGTGAGCCTCATCACGGAACAAAATTTGACGGTAAAAAAATGGATCGACTTCCAAGTGCTCAACGGACCAATCACTGAACTCACGACGCAAATGATGATCGTTCGGCTTCAGTTCTTGCACCGATTGAAGCGTGTAACCAAGATCCTTGCGTAAAATTTCCACAAAGTCGATGGACACAGGCCAAATTCTTTGAATTAAGATCTTCCTAAGCACTGGCCTTAACGGCGTCGATATTTTTATCTGTGCGCAATCTGTGAATCCTTGTCGGTGGCTTGGAGTCCAAAAGAGTAAATGAAGAGCTGAATTCTTCAATTATTTTACGAATAGCTGACTTAGTTTGTCGATTATGTTGACCGTAAAATCGACATTTTTTACTGACCACTGATTTTCGAAATAGATTTGCACAATTTGAAACGTTGCTCGGACGTAAGTCTTTGCATGATGATTTCCCAAACAATACTGAGTAAATAAATGGTGTCAGCTGTCAGATTAACTATCAGCTGTTTGAGTGTTGCCATATTGAAAAAAACCTCCTAAAAAAACTCACTAAACTAAATCATTCAATTATTTAACACTGAACAAAATTAGCTGTGGATAATATCGAAAGTTACTGAGACGGTACAACCAATCAGTTGTTGTTCTTGTTTGCCGTGCGAACTTTTTTTGTAATGAGGTATAATTTTCACAAAGAATCACGGCTAATGATGACTTGACATTATTAGAAAAGAAGATTAAGAAGAAATTCAGGAAGTACCGAACACGAAACTGTAGGAGTAGGAGCTCCACATTTCCAATCAAAACCAGCCAATAATCTGCAGGAATCTTGTCCAAGTTTCCACAATTACAAGATAAACTTTAAGAAGTTTCAAGGCTTAATAACCTAAATGCCTGTTAGCTTGTCTTCAACAGAACTGAAGCGTTAATTTAATTAACAGGTCCGTTGTTCTCGGTACCTATTACCATTAAAGGGAAGGTAAAATATATTTTTTTTTATTTAAGAAAATTGTATCTACTTACAAATGATTCTTCTGGCCCACCCTGTGCGACTTACCTCCACACCTTTTTAACTATGTAAAGGTTCAATTTTCTTCCATAATGGGTGCAAATATTTTACATAATTTAACATTTTCGATCCATCATTTATGGATGAAATCATTCTTCGACCAAACAACGAAAAAGAAAATACCATCAAAACCTTCTTCAATTTCATATACACAAACTTACTTCGATATGGGATAAAAAAAAAATCTTGCCCCAAAGCCATGCAAACAACAAAGTTCTGCTCCCGAAAATCGTATCCAGACCAACAACGACGAGGGAAAGATTGGAAAATATCGTTTGGCATGAGAATGATGGAAGTTTAAGGTAGAGGCAAGGAGGGCTACTTCGTAGCTTTTATCAGGATTTCCCTAACTGAGATAATGCGTTCAGAAGGACGTTTCAGACGCCAGACGCAGGTTCTCTCTATGGCAACATAGTACACCCGGTATATGTAGAGTACAACTTGACTGACATATGAATGGGGGAGGGGTAGCACTGGTGGGTACAGAAGGTTGATGTTTTATTAATAAGGAATTTTTGACGATGGTCCTCCCGGAGGGAGTCCTACAAATGAATTTGGCTACGTACATGTACATGTGTGTGTGTGTGTGAGGTTTTTGTTTGCTTCACTTAGAAATTGGATTTTTTTTTTACTTTCGTTCTCCATTAGATTACTCCATGCGTGCGTAGTAGATGTAGACTTGGAGTCGTCTTTCTACCCGATGGGTTTCATTTATTCTTCATTTACTATAATGGCCTGTGTGATTTTTTCTCTCTCATTCGAATCTACGTATAGCTAACAGGCTTAGTGTAGAAAAAGTGTCCCAATAAAGGAGCAATAAAATGATGTGGAATAGCCTCTGCGAATTGGGAATGAAATCAAGTGAAATTAATATGACGCAAGTCGTTTGTATTCTTTTCTTTTGGTGTGATTAGGTTCTTGACGCTTGGATTAGACAACAATGAGTAAAAGGATGAACATTGGATTATGCCTATTTTTTTTCCTATAGTCTTTCATATAATTATAAGTTAATGGAATTCTAGATATGTGCATATAGATATACTCTATTTTTTCAGCAGAACAAGCCCACCTTCCGTCAAACGTCTCTTGTTTCCACAAGGTGGCGCAAATGTAATGACGCTATATGAATTGTCTATGATTTTTGCAAATGGCGTCTCCTGTCATCGTGTTATTGACAGTTGTGTAGTAAAAGGATGCAAAAAACACGACGATGAACAATGGAACGCTGTAGTCCCAAAGAAAATGGAACAATTGTGTAGATTTTTTTGCGGAATCATCAGTGATGAGAACACAAGGTGAATTTCGTTGAAGGTTTTCCCACCATTTGGCACTGACTGGTCGCATAATTCGACGCCAAGCCGCATGCCTCGAAGGGACTGGATAAACGGAAGATAGGGACAGGGCTGGTAGACCAAGAAAATTTATTGATGCTGTGGGTGAAAGTGAAGAGTGTCCGGAAACATCAACGAGAAGACAGGTCATACATTTGGGTATTTAAAGGCGGTCTCTGCACCGTATTTTGGTGAAAGACTTGAAGATGTTTCCATATAAAACTCAGATGGTGCATCCGCTACTTCCCGCAGACAACCAAACCCATCTGGAATACAGCCAGCGTATCATAAGCCTCAACCATGAAGAGGACGATTTTCTTTCAAAACATTTCCAACTCTCCGGGCATGTCAAGAAGCAGAAATCTCGCTTTTGGGACACTAAAAACCCGTATATTATTTAAGAATCGCTTTCACATTCACTGAAAGTTATTGTGTGATTGGTATTAAAAGGGTGATTGGGCCCAACTTTTTCGACGACGCTATTGGCAACACGGCCCAATAGCGCCTTCTGACAGTTCCAGACTTCTTTCTTTCGGGTTTTTTGAAGTCATTGGTCTGTGCTAACAAGTCGCAGATTCTCACAGCCTTGAAGGACAACATTGGACACGAAATAGAGAACATATCGGTGGAAATGTTGAGAAAAGTGATAAAACATGCCATAAAAAGGAGTCAATTTTGCATAAATGTTGGAGGCCAAAATTTGAACGATAAGACCTTCAGTACTTAATGGAACAAAATTGAAAGTTCGCTGTTCACACAGGATACGTTCTGCATTCCGCGTTCCGGGCAGCTGAAAGAGCGGTCAAAAACATGTTTTGTATTATAATGGGTCCTTCAGTAATGGCGTTTAATCTGTTGTATTAAAATGCAACCAATGTTGCAACTATGTGAGGTGTGGCTGAAATCGTCATTACGGATTAAAGTGCCATTATGTTTTAAGAATAACATCATTCAAATGGGCTACACAGCTTCGTTTGCAGGAGGCGACTCTTCCATATAAATGGGCTGGATTTCATCCATTTCCTTGTTTCACAGGTCGTAAATTGGCATTAGCTTAAACTTAATGTTGCCAAAAGAAAAAAATTCTACGAGCGGTAAATCGTTATTGAATTTGTGCCAACAAAATCGGCTTTCATCTCTCGATATCCTTCGCCGTTGACAGTTACCACCTCGCCTCTCACATTTATAGGGTTGTTTGTTTTGTTGTCCGGTGCGTAAACAAACAATGCAGACGGCTTTCCGACACGCGAACACGCCACGTACAATTGTCCGTGCGAAAAGCAAGGAAATTCGAGATTAATGCCGCACGCTTGCAACGATAGGCTTTGCGATTTGTTGATTGTCATGGCGAATGCGAGTCAAACGGGAAACTGAATGCGCTTAAAATCGAACGGCAAGACGGTCGGTATCATCGGAATTCTTGGAATGAGAACTTCCCCGCCTTTGAACTTGCCTTTGATTATGGTGGCTTGGTTGACGTTGTTCATGAGTTTCTTCACCTTCAACCTAATTCCATTGCACAGTTTCGGTTGGTTCAGATTGCGCAGCATTATGATGAGCCGACTTTGAGTTGCAAATTGTGCGGTGGTAGACCGGGCACATCCAACGAATTCAAAAATATAATTGGATAATTTGTTGCTTCGTCATCATTTGTTACGCGATCAACAGATTTGAACGAATGCAGTGTGGCTGCGATTTGATTTTGAATAATGAAATTCAAATCAGCGACTTCGCAGCTAATATCGCGCGATGTTGATGTTCCACTAGGCGCATCGAGGAAGAATATGTAGCCGTCTCCGTCGTCAACCGCCTTCATCAATGTGACGTACATGTTCTTTTGCTGTGGATTCAGCAGTGGGACAAATGTGTGAACTGTTTCTGTCAACAGACTGCCGTACATGAGCAAACACATGTCTTCGATCAATATCAGCGCTAGGTTGTAGATATCATCGTTAATTTGAAGTTCGGGATTCGATGTCGTTCTTCGAACTCGAAGCAAAATATCGTCCTTGTGTTTGTCCCACAAATTGAGTGAGAGCTCCAATGTTGTCAATTCCGTAGTGTTTGTCATTCCTTAGACTCAGCATTTTCTCCTTACAAAACGGAATTTTCAGATATCGCCACCATCCACCCCTGAAAGAATGCAATTTTGGGTTTTCACGATTTTCCGACTTTTTCGGTGTTTACTTAGTTCAATACGAATCCAACTCCTAAACTAAGTACTCTTTTTTTTGATGAAAATGCAACTTTATTGTGAAAAAATGGTTACAAATGAATCATTCAAAGTATTGCCCATCGCTAGCTACAACTTTTTTCCATTTTTCTGGCAGAGCTCGATTACCGTTAAGGTAAAAGTATTCATCTTTTGAGGCTATCCACGAATCAAGCCATTTTTTGATGTCCTCATATGAGCGGAGCTGCTGATCAGCCAGACCATGTGCCATCGAACGGAACAAGTAATAATCGAATGACGCAATATCTGGAGAATATGGCGGTTGGGATAGGACTTCCCATTTGAGCGTTTCCAGGTAGGTTTCAACGGGTTTGGCAATGTGAGGCCGAGCGTTGTCATGCTGTAGAATCAGCTTTTCGTGCTTCTGCTCGTATTGTGGCCGTTTTTCGCGCAGTGCTCGGCTCAATCGCATCAATTGAAGTCGATACCGTTCCCCAGTGATGGTTTCATTGGGTTTCAACAGTTTATAATAAATGACACCGACCTGGTCCCACCAAATACACAGCATAATCTTCGTAGCGTGAATATTCGGCCGAGCCGACGACGTAGAAGCATGACCGGGCAGTCCCCATGACTTTCTTTTCTTTGGGTTGCTGTAATGAATTCATTTTTCATCACCCATCATGATGCGATGAAGAAAACCCTTCCATTTTTTACCGCTGGAGCAGTTGTTCACAAGCGAAAAAACGACGCTCATCGTCCCTTGGCTTCAAATCATAAGGAACCCAAGTCCCCTCTTTTTTAATCATTCCAAACGCATGCATTCGCTTGGAAATGGCTTGACGGGTAAGTCCTAATGCTGAAGCAAGCAGTTCTTGCGTTTGGCACGGATCCTCATCGAGCAATGCCTTCAATTCAGCGTCTTCGAAGGATTTTGGCCTTCCTTCACGCGGACGGTCGTCAACATCGAAATCACTGTCTTTGAAGCGACGGAACCAATCACGACACGTTGTTTCACTTAGAGCAGCATCTCCGTAAACTTTTTGGAGCTCTCGATGCGCTTCAGCCACCGTTTTCTTCGAATGAAAGAAGAAAATCAACACTTCCCACAAATGACGATTATTTGGCACAAAATCAAATATTTTCACACAACCAAAAGTATATGACGCCAAAACAAAATCACTAATGTGTCAAAACAGTTTGTTTACCATATGTCTAAACTCGGTTCATGACGTCTTGGATATGTCAAAATCGACCAGCACTTATTGCTGGAGCCATCTATTGACAAACAGCGAAAACTTAGTTGCGCACCTAATAGATTTTCCCTATTTCGACACGGTGTTGAAGCGTGTAGTTTTCCATAATTAATTGCCAGCCATAACAGAACACACTCGTCACATAATGACAGCGCTGTCACTTCAAACATGATGACAATTGGCCGTGAAAGTTGAGGCTTATCGAAAGACCCTGTATAGTTTTCTTATAAAACTTGACACACAGAATTCGTTCTATGCCAGCCTGCCCCGAACGCATACTGTGTGTAGAGCTTCGTATATATGTAACTACGTAATACAAACAATTTATTTGACCGCGCGTTCAATTGCTCGGAACGCTTTCTGTGTGGCCAGCGCTTTATAGTTCGGATTATTGTCAATTAATCAGTGTTCACATTTCCCACTGTCTTGAAAGTTTTTGCCTGAAATTCTTTAATTTTATAGTATAATCCGGAAAAAACACAGATGGGCTAAACATTTTTGGAGCAAAATTCTAATTCTAGAAGGAAACACCATCTTTCGCATTCTTTGACACTATTAACTTCAAGACTGATTTATAATTTATACCAGTAAAGCGAAAATCAGTTGCAGACAAATTGGATTACATTCCAAACTTCTCTTTATTTACGTGCATCGTAATCAATGTAATCCTTTCATAAACTTCCTTCTCTTCCTTAAGGCCAAATCCCAATGACGCGTTACGACATTCGAGTTCTGACAGTTGAAGTAGAAATAACACGTTCAATTGGACCAAAACCGAATGAAGTTTTAGCTTTTGCGAGACGCTTGATCATGGGATATCGCAAAACTTCACACAAAAGTTGGGGTAAATCAATTCTCTACTCGAGCCGACTTTGACATTTGTTCATGTTTGAGGGGAGAGTGATTGTTTTCATTTATTGTTGCAAATTACTGGTGCGAATGATGGAAAAAGTTCTGGAGTTCTTCCATTGAAATTGTTCTATAAAAAAAATCCCAAAATACGAAAAAAACCGTTAAATGTCAAAACAAGTTTGAAGTTTCTTATAATACACTACTAATGGCCATTTTTGACGATTTTCCATATTTTGATCTGACAGCAAGTGGCAAATTTCAAAATACAAAATAGGACATCGTTCTTTTTATGAAATTTAACTGAACTTTATATATAGTTACAAAGAAACACGGCTATAGACAGCTCAGTTTTAATTAACTTTAAATAATCCTTTAGACTTTTTTTTTTACAAAAATGATATAAAGAAAAGCATATGCAGGTATATGTATATACATAATACTCGTAAATGAGTGTTCTGCGTAATGGCATGCTAATGGATTGATTGATGAACAAGCAAGAAAGACTTTAATATAAAAACATTGAAATGTTTCCACCTTCAATGTGCAAGGTACTGATTTAAAAAAAAAGACATTCAATGACACCAATTTTGCAAAAAAAAAAAAATAATAAATAAATAGAATAAAATTTATAAGTCGAAAACATCAAAAACCTTTTAGTCCTTGCCCCACACCCAACTTACGTTTCTGCTCCTCAGACTTCTTCTCGGCCACAGCTTTGGCGTTACCCCCACCACGCTTGACGTGTGTCTGATGCTGTTGTGACTTGAGCATTTGCCTTTGTTTTGGCTTATTGTTGTGCTGATGTGCAGATGAGGATGCAGATGTTTGCTGATGCTTTTGCTCTTGCTGCTGGGGCTGACTGTTTGCTTCCGAGGACATGCTTTGTGCAGATGTAGCTGGTGCGTTAGGATTTTCTAAGTGCGTGCTTTTGTTAAGTTTTTTACTATTTTTTCCCCTCTTACCAACACCGCCAGTCTCCGTTCCTTGATTAGATGATTTCGCTCCGCGACCACTACGAATGAGGACATCACCCGAATTAGAGGATGGTGGTGATGGTGGTGGTGCTTCTACTGCCAAATGTTCCTTGGGTGATGAGTTTTGTTTGTACTCTGCCAAGCTTTTGGCACCATTAATCATTGTCGTCTGGAACGCCAAAATGGTTACCAGTAAAATGCTAACGGCCGCAATGATATTCATTCTGTAATGGAAGAAGAAGATGAAATGTTTCGTTAATAAAATAGAACGACAACAAAGCCGACGCAAAAATTAGTCTCCTTATTAATTTGTCCTGAAAAAAAATGTGTGCTGAATGGATGCGCGACATAAAAGGCTGTACATAAAAATAAGTAGTCCCCTCCCAAGTAGAGTCGGCAGAGCTCCAACGGGCTTGGTAAATAAACAAAAAAATTGTGTAGGCCAACTCTCTAGGGAGGCTTGTTTTGATGGAAAAATAATGCACAACGATAACGAGTGGAGAATTTAATAAGGACATTTTTTTAAAGTCCCCCCCACCCCACCCATGCCGATACCCGCGTCGAATTGGTTTTGAAGTCATTGCAAGTGCTTTTGGTTGGAATTAATATGATTTTCATATCAGCGAGAAACGTAATTGGTATTCATGATGGTGGGTGTGGGTGGTAGATGAAAGGGAGACCTTTCATAAAGGTCCGGCCCTATGGACTATTTTTGTGTGCGAAAATTTCCAAATGAGAATTTACTTTATTCTGATTGCTTTGGTGATTTTGTTGGAACGTGTTACTGCAGGGTAAATAGTGTCCACTGGGAAATCCGATGCTTAAATGGCAATTTTAAAAAGGCTTTGCAATTAGGATTTTTTTTTTCTGTTTTTTTTTTTTGGAAGGTCGTGAAGAGAGAGGTTACAGACGATATGTATTCTTTTTGACTACAGTGAGGGTCGGTTCTGGGAAATATGAAACTTTCTGTTGAAGAACTTGAAGGAATGTATAGAGTAAAAGTTGTTTAAAACATTTGGTCTGTGCGGGTATTTTTCTGAAAAACGTCAAATTTTAGAAATCGAGAGAGAATTCTCTCAAATTCAAGAAAAGTACTCATACGCTTTTCTTATTAAATCTTGAGAAACGTCAATTTAATGTGTCAAATGTCAATGGAAAAGATCAGTTTCTTTAAACAAATAAATCGCAGATTATAAATTAGAATTTATTTCACAAATTTGTTTCTTTTGACTTTAAACCTTTTTTGCTGTCAAACTTATCAGCTGTTACTAACTTGACAGTTTTAATTTTTCTCGTGAAGCAAAATTCTTCTGGAAATAAATTACCGAAAAAATAGACAAGGAAATAGACGTAATATTGCATATGAATACCTAAACGACATATTTTTAACGCTTTCAGTTTTAAATTGTTGTCCAATAAAAAAGTATACAGCCAAATGTCAAACAAGCATTTGACGTTAGTTGAAAATGTCAAACACAAGGAATTGCCCATTGAATATAATGACAAATGCGAATAAAGTGACAGCAATGTAAAGGAATAGAGAAGAACTTATACAATATGCAAGTCTTTCAGTCAATCAATTAATGGATATATGTATTACGTTCAACAAATGTTACAGTGGCTGTCATCAATTTCATTATTTTTATTCAACAATGTGACTGAAAACAAGTGATAGCTATCAAATATGTCATCTATTGTGTGCAGTGCACGTATTTATTTTTCATTAAGAAACTCTCTATTGAACTTGTGCCTTTAATCAACTCTACACGATACGAATGATACTCTGATATAAAAATTACAAATTGACACTTACTATAGACGACGATGTGATTTTAATAACGAGACCTGTCTCAATATTGAGGGTAGGTATGCAAAGACATGTCTGTCGACATGGCGGCAGCACTGAGTGGGAAATGTGCATTACGTGTTTAAGGCCCAGTTTACATTATGTGCTTGCTATATACATAGATTTTCTATTTTAAAGTGGATAAAGTAGATTCGTGTCAAATTGATTGTATAAGTTGACAACCCATTTGGAAGAACCAAGAAGATTAATTGCACCTTTTTTTAAGGAAAATTTTCTTGTGGATGTATTAGTAAGCAATGATAATAAAAAAAATAGGTCCTGCAGAAAATGAAAGGTGAAATAATGGCAGGCATCAGCGCCCTAGAAGTTTGTGCCCCACAACCTAAGAAACCCTAGTTCTTTGCTTTGGAAGTAGGATACTATGCAAGAAGCGACGAAGGAAGGTGAATTTAGGTTGAATGGGTTTGGCGAAGTGGAGATACACTCTTTTACGCCATATTCAGGTCAATGTAGACCCATTGTTATACCCATTGGAGAAAGGTAGCCTGCTCAAACAAAGAATCTGTTATTACACATATCGATCATAGGTTTGCTGGTTTATTTCTCAATATGCTGCTAGCATAGAAATTTATATCTTAGGTGTTAGAGACCTGGACAGCAGAGAAAGTATCCACATGAACTTCCTCATCATCGCAATCTCTACATAAGTTATCTTCACTCAGCCTTTTCATGCAGTACCGCAGAGTATTATATCCCTTATTACCGATCGAACAATGATAGATAGGAATTTCCTGACTTCCTACATTAGTCTGACGATTCCGGCCTTGTTGTCAGTGGTCATAGTTTCCATCAGTTTTTTGATTCTGTGAGAGACTCATTGCCTGCTTCATGCTTAAGTTTGAACGGCGGGACTTTTACTGGGTATTTAGCTTGCAAAATTTAATTTGTTTCTCGGAAGTTCATTCCCTGGTACGAGTAAGTTCTAATGCCTACAGACAAAGCAAAGCTTCATCTTTTGTTCCAAGAATCACAAGCACTTCTCGGCAGAACTTAACAAGTTCCAATTTAACTTATGTAGCAGAAAGTGGTGTTGGTATTGCCTACACCGTATTCAGAAGGGCAGCTATTGCCACTGGTAAGACCTGCTGTGATCCGGGAGTCTGAATGATTTGGATAAGACCAACGTGATGGAAAAGATAACCGCGTCTACAGCAATCTCAAAGTTGGACCGGTTAGTTTAGATGGCTATGTACGAGTATTGCATGATTGGTACTTTCCAAGTCCGGTCCGGGAAAGGGTCTTCTTTTTCTTCAGGGCTAGCAGCAGATGCATATATAACAAGGTCCAGCGAAAGCAGGTTTAGAATAGCCTCAATTTATGTTTTTCGTGCAGTTATCACTGCATTGGTAGCTCCAATGTACGCCAGACTTTGAATTTTCTAGACAGCTTTGAGGTTATTTGTGTAAGTGGTCGTTATTCATTGAAGGGGCTGCCAAAGGTTAGTATAGGTCTCATGATTGCCTATATATCCAGAAGATGTTTTTGAAATTCCGTCCCAAGGTTTTTTCGCATATTCTACTGCAAGAGTAGAAAAATACCGTGGCCTTCTGCTTCCTTTTTTTCTTTCGTTAATGTTCGGTCTTTAATTTAATCTTTTGTCAAGCACAAGTCCCAGGCATTTCGCACTGTCATCCACATGAGATCCGCATTGTTTATAGCGTAAACAAAATGTGTGCAGCCGATTAAGTACCGGAGGTTCTCAACTACGTTAAAATCATCGCAATTTAGGTAGTACAATAGTATGGACCGGAGACCATCGACAGACTCTGGGGTACGTAGAAAACCTAAAGGCAGGCAGTGCTGGAAATATGAACTTTTCAAGTTCAAAATCGAAAAGGGGGAGTAATCACAGTCTGTTCCACACCTACATATGTGTTTGAACGTTCCGAGGCGCCAACAATGACTTGAACTACAACCTGGTTCCAGCGAATGTACAGATATAAATATTGCACCATGTGTATTTGTAAGCGTCATCGTTAGGGAGCTGAAAGTTAAATGGCTTGATCGATGTGAAGAGATTATATAGAAGGAACTAGGTCCAGAATTTGTAGGGATGGTCAATGGTCTAATAGATAAGAATTGGGTTCTGAGCACCATGATGTGGGCGCCATAGCTCAGTGGTTAAGTGCATGGACCATTGAGCGGCAGACTCAGGTTCGAGTACCAGAAAACACAAAAAACGATCTACACAGTCCCACCTCTTGCGAACGTCTGACAAACATCCGAGAATAAAATTTGCCGTTTCATTCGCGTGTAGCACAACATGAATGGCTGCGAGAAATTAGGCCTAGGCCGCACATTTATTTATTTTATTTAGCCCATCCATAAGAGAGTAAATTAGTTGGTGCCAACATCCCATGCAGGAGCTGACCTAGCTCTTCGCAGCTATTTCTGTGTTGTGCCATTCACCAATGGTAGGGACCA
Organism: Pocota personata; assembly: GCA_963082735.1. Classification (NCBI taxonomy): domain Eukaryota; kingdom Metazoa; phylum Arthropoda; class Insecta; order Diptera; family Syrphidae; genus Pocota; species Pocota personata. The sequence continues at coordinate 37,542,921 of OY720431.1, forward strand.
ACAGTTTTGCTGTTTTCAAAGGCCAATTTTTTCGATTAAGAGACGCTTTTCATGAGAATTCTACTTTCGGATGTATGTCAGACTTTTTCTATTTTATGGGAATAGGACCTCGAGTCTCCCACTTAAAGATCACGCACTCAACCACTGAGTCACGGGGCCCACACCAAACTCTATCAGTATGTAAAAAAAAAACAGCTCCAAATCTATTGCCCACAAATAGTTTGGCCCATCAGAGCGACTTTATGTCGGAAAAATCTTTGCCTTTCGACATACCTGAACGAAGGAAACGCTCAGGTGCTTTCGCTAGCATTGAATCTGGAGATTCGATGTAACTAAAATACATAAGCAGACGTTTACGAATATGCTGCAAACAACCAATGATTCCCACCATTGATGCCATGAGTTATTATCAAAAAATCTCTCCAATGGTAAAATTATGTTAAAAAAACAAATAAAATGATACTAGATTGCCTGTCGGTTTGAATTGATTGAAAAAAAAAGAAGAAAATTAAAGAATTTTGTTGTTCAATTCATTGCGTGTTTCTATTAAACACCTTATTCCATAAACACTTTCTCATTAATATGTTAAGCTTGATGTCAAAAATCTGATCCGAATTAAAACTCTAGGAAACGACTTAGCACTTAAACAAGTAAATAACAAATAAATCAATTTTTTATTGCAAAGAAGTTGTGATGTGACACGTAAGAATGTACATATGTACGTACTTGTTGTACTGAACAGTGGCAATATAATTTTAAATAGAAAGCGATGCAGATCTATGAATGAGTTTTTCAACTGACCACGCGACCAAAATTGTAAAAGTTAAAACTCGTAACGTGACTTAATATTATATAAGCGGATTTTGTTTACAGTATCGCTGACAAGTGTACAAATTATATATAAAATACATTACGTTTTTCATTCGTAATTTTTTCTCTGGAAGTCTTATACGAGTATACCTAATACTTTACTATTGTATCATTGTAATTGTCTTCCTCATAGATCCGACTTTCGTTAAGCCCGCCATCTTGGAAAAATGGCGGATCAGGGAGTACTTATTACCTCTGATTTTTCGAAAATATCTCTCAAATCATTGATCTTACGTAAATAATTATAAGGACTAAAAAAAAAAAGAAAATAAATTTACTAGAAATTACGAGTAGTTACATCTTTTCCTATTCAAGGAGAAAAAGATGGCAGGACAAATCGGACGAATTAGCATCAGTCAGCGACATACGAGTGACTAAAAATTACTTTTTTTTTCTGTTTATACAAATACTGTAATTGTCTCCGTTAGCAACATGTCAATAGTCTGGACCAATTCGACTTGCGTTAAGTCCGTCATTTTGAAAAAAAAGACGGTCAAACATGAAAGTGTTTCATGTGTGGAGGGTTCCGGAGCAATTACAGTAAATATTACACGCATTATTAGAAATTAAAAGTAGGTAATATAATACAGAATCTATAACGCTGAGCCAGTGCATCGAGATGTTTGTAGATAATTTTTATAATTTCCGCGCATCAAAGGGGATATGAATACCCTTATACTAATTTAGGTCACGGGCTTTTCTTTTGAGGAAAGGGGAAGAGGCAGAGAGAAGAACAGATTGGTGTAGTTGGTTTGAAACTCAGGTGGTATTAAGTTTCAGTAAACTCCAAGGGTGGCTGTCCAGATAACTGGGGAGTATTTTGTTTGTTTTCGCTATTATTGTCGTTGCTTATGATTCACGGTATTTTTTCCCATCCTCCTGATGTCATCATCTCGATCAAGTTGCATTTTAGTCTTATAACCACCCTACTGCCAGTGTTATGCCTTCGCAGTAGAGTTGACATAAGCTTTCACAATTGATCGCTTTTTTTATTTACCTCATGCGAAATAAATAGATGTATTTGTACCATGAACCTGCAGCGTGACAAGTGATGTTACCACTACACCATGGCCACCTCTAGATGCCTGTTGATTCTACTCTTGAATTGGTGGAGATTTAAGGTTGCTAGATATATGTCTCCTGGGAGTAAATTGCAAAGTTTACGTATCCTGTAGCAGCAGGAGTTTTGATAAAGAGCTGCCCGCGTCGTTGCTAGGTGGACATATAGAGGTGATGGGCCCTGATGGCTTGCCTAGTAGAACGCACAGTTATATTTTTATTTCTAGTGCTTAAACCGCTGGAACGATTTTTATAAGGAGGGTATCAAGCTATTTGATTTACTATCACGAGTGAGAATGGATATTCGGCTGTTCGAAAAAAACAAGATGGCAGACGGTGGATTCCATTTTGTCTACCATTTACGTTTGACATATACTTACGAATTTTTTATAACTTTTTTGACTTTGCTGGAACTATATATTTTTGAGATCAGCGTATCGTCACATTTCATTTGTTTGTCGTATTTATGCAAAATAAAACATTTTTCGACTTTTACTCTAACCTCAGAAGTTCTAAAAAATTTGACTCATCATTTGTTTGCGGGTTAGTAAAAAACAACTCTGGTCGAATTTTGAACCTTCTACACCCCACGGTTCGAAATTAATGAGGCTCAGACAGACGGAAGGGCAAACCACTGACTCTCACTGTAATGGTTCCTTACTTTTTGGTACCATGTAAGTACACTCATACCTCGGTTAGCGGCCTAGATACGTTCCACAAAATCAGGCCGTAAAACGAAATGCCGTATAACGAATCATTTTTTTTTGTTGTTGTAACGAAAAATATTGGTCGTAAAACGGAAACAAAGTAATAAAAAAAAGGCCGTTATAGCGGAAGGCCGTATAAAGCGAGGTATGACTGTACTGGAACCCTGAAAGCCGCAGATAGGGGAGCAACTCTCTCCAATTTTTCGCGCAATTATCTCGGAAACAGTTAGTCTTAAGTAAGAAGTGAAGGGGTTTGAATAGGAACAACATACATATAATTCTGTTAAAGCCACTTTAAAAAAAAATGTATACAGAAACGTTGCAATTCGTCTGGAATCTTACCCTCATGTGATACCCTACCCTTCATCTTCTAACCTATCCCTATATATTTCCGCATTTAACATTTTATCAGAAAAACTGTTGTTACGACCTTTTGTTACAAGAAATTGGCTGTAAACAAAGTTCACAGATTCTGGTGAGATATTCACAATATGACTTAACTACCACTGTAAATAGCTTTGAGAAAGCAAAATACGTTTTTTTTTTACCAGAGTATCAACGAAACACTAATGGATTTCACACGGTGCCTGTCTGTCCGTCTGTCTATCTTTTTGTTCAAAAATGTTTACACTTGTACTGCTTTGGAGTTGAAAAAGCTTATAAACATAAAATTTCATGTTGCTAGTTCAAAATTTAAGACCCAAAAACGGATGACAGACAGATAGGCGGACACGGCTAGATGGGCATATTTTTCGATGCTGATTTCCAATATATACTTTTGGATTCTATAGTTTTTATTTCTCTTTGTTCCAAATTGAATATACCCTATGGGACAGGGTAGACAAAATGTGACACTTTTTAGCAAATTTGTCCTACAAGCCTCTTTCAAATTTTATTCCTTATTCAGAGAATAGTAGGAGACTATGTAATAAAAAATTGTTGGTCTTCAATTTCAGAATATTCACATGATCTTCAAAACAAACACTCTTTGCTTTGCGACTACCTGCTTGTTCCTTTGGTCTTTCTTACACACCCAGTTGAATAACTATGGAACGGATTTTGATGGAATTTGATTCCACCCACGAAAAAGTTAATCAGAATGGGGTTAAGGCGGGTTTTCTCAGGCAATACCAGTCATACTCGTATTGGCACGGTAGTCACAATAAGTTAAGTCCCCGACCCCGACCCCATCCGTCGATCAGTTGCTGCGTCGTTTTTAACTGACAGATGTGAACGTGTTTATGGAAGGTGACACATAACCAACGGATGTATGAACTTCGACGGATAAAGTAGGTTTACTTCCTACTCTTTTAGTCCGTTAATCCGTTGGAAGTTCACATATTCACGCATTGAAATTCACACGTTCACACATTGAGAGTAAGCACATTGGAAGCATTGAGAGAATGTAGAGAAATTGTCATCGCCATTGACAATCAGACAGCTTGAAGAGAAAACACTTCCAGTAATAACAAAATGTCATGGGGTGTCATCTGTCAACGAAAGTATGCGACGGATTTTATGGGACTGTCCTTCTCGGCAATATGTGAACGTCAACGTCAACCTTTAACGGAACGACGTCGATGGATTCTATGGATCGGGGCCTTTAAATGGCGTAAACCTTTACTGACGTGCCAATTTGATCCTCGCACGTATTAATGGAAAGAGTCCGTAAAAACTAATTTGTATGTCTTTCGAAATGAAATCGAGTTGGCTACTGCGTTGAAAGTAAAAGCTTGATACGGAAAATTAAAAATAAAAATTGAATTGTCAGAAAATAATAAAATATTTAATGGCTTATACAATGTTGTCACTAGATCCAAATGAGATGATTGCGTCAGAAAATCGCAAATAAGTTTCTAAATTATCTCATTTCCTCATTTGCTAAATTACCCTATTACCAGCAAATGAGATGGCAAATAAGTACAAAGGCAAGTTAAATGGGGCAAATATACGTTTTATTGAATTGAATTGAATGAAAAACTGAATTAGAGGTCGTTCCATGTTCAAATGTGGGAACAGCATGGCTTTTGTTTGCAGTGTCATTTCTAACGCATTGAAATAGTAATTAAACAATCAACATATAAACCTGAGACATGATAGTTTGCGAATACATTTACAAATAGACAAGTACCAGTAATCATGACAATAAGCGAGCGTCTAATGAAAAAAGAAGGGGGCCCCAGATTAACTACCAACAAAATCAACTGGGATGGCTTTAGGGAGTATTGTACAGAAAATATTGTTCTGAATATGTCGCTTAAAACATCGTATGAAATAGAAGACGAAGTCGGCAGATTTATTGAAGTCATACAGAACACGGAGTGGAACAACACGCAAAGGTAAATATCCACCGGAAATAAAAGAACTGATACGCCAAAAGCGGAGAGCACGCAAAAGATGGCAACAATCCCGATCTCCCCAGCACAAAACTCTTCTAAACCATCTGTGTAATGAACTCAAGAAACCAATCAAAGATGTCAAAAATCGAGAGATCTCTACGTATCTTGAAAACTTGACTACGGAAAAAAGTTCGAATTATTCACTATGAAGAGCCATGAAAAGTATTAAGAAACCCAAAATGCAATCGTTACCTAGAGGAAAAAAAAAAAATGTCTGATGGGCAAAAGGAGACAAAGAGAAGGCAATAACAGAAGACCTTGGCGATAACAGAAGACCTTGGTGATACGATTACGACACCTGACAACTTAAAAATAAAGAGCGTGTCGTTGGTCGAACTTTGCCTGACAATAAAAAATATTAAAAATAACAAGAACCCTGGATATGATTTAATAACCGGACAGATCCTCTAGGAATTGCCAAAGAAAGCCCTGATCAAGCTTATGCATATTGTAGCATAATAATAACTACGCCCCCTAAAAATATGACGCAACAAATTCCGAAGTGACTTCATTCTGGCAGAATTTTGGTTCGTACTGTCCTTTCATTCGAGGTTCGTGTCTGGGACGAAGTCTCCACAGCTCATGTCAACGAAAGAGACGAATAATATCAGGGATAAAAGGGAATTATAACTGCAAGAATTATTTCTCTTATTCCAGTGGTCGAAGAATTTGCTAGAAGTTTCTGGCTATCAGAAACTTCTGCTATATAAGGACAGATGGCGGTCAAAAAAAAACACAGTTGGTTTAGAACCGTGGCGAAGAGATTGGAAAAGTGATAATGGGCGAAGTTGTAATTTGGTGATAAATTGAAAGTTGAGAGTGAACAAGAAAAAGTAATTAGTTTGGATTTGTGAATTAAGTAATTGAAAGGAGATAAAGTGATTTGAGAGGAAAGAGACCTTGTAAGAAAAGAATTTGCGAAGAATAGTATAGTGTGAACTTGAATTGTTCTATAGACTAGAAAATAAAGAAATAAATTTCACAGAATATCGTTTTATCTACTCGAGCCGTAGCTTGCATATTACATTGGTGTCAGAAGCGGGATAAAACTTATTCTGTGAATAACTATTTCCGTGGTGTGAAATTGCACAAAAAAAAAAAAAAAAAAAAACGATTTCTGTGTTGAGTTAATTAGTTGCGCAAAATGGGTCGCAAATTGGGAAAACTAACTATAACTCAACTAAAGGCAGAACTCAGTAAGCGGAACCTCGACACAACTGGGGGAAAAGATGCCCTGCTGATTCGTCTGGAAGAAGCAGTAACGCAGGAAGGTGAAAATCCGCACGACGTAGAGTTTGACGTGGAAGAGGAACCAGCAAGTACAGCAGCCGACCCGGGTATAACAAGTCTGCTCCTGCAACTTAAGTTAGTCATGGACGAACAAAAGAAAGCAATAGAAGATCAAAGGAATTCTCTAGAACTTAAGCTGGACGAACAAAAGAAAGCGATGGACGAACAAAAGAAAGCAATGGGCGACCAAAGGAATTCTCTAGAACTTAAGCTGGACGAACAAAAGAAAGCAATGGACGAACAAAAGAATTCTCTAGAACTTAAGATGGACGAACAAAAGAATTCTCTAGATGCTCTGGAAAGTAAACTTGATGAGCAAAACAAGAACTTGGAATCCAAATTCGAAGTGATCGAAGAGAAAATCGAGAAGGTCGAGACGCAACTCGAAAAAGTCGAAACTAGATTCGATGAAAATTTTGAGAAACATGAAACTCAGTTCGGGAAGATAGAGACTCAGTTTGAAAAAGTAGAAAAGCAAGTCGAAAATCTTGCTAAGGAGCTCAGCAACGTGAAGAGACAGAAAGCACGGGAATATTCCACTGACGGTCTGAGAAGAAAGGAGGTGCAGCCTCCTATCTTCGATGGTCAAACATCATGGCCAATTTATAAGAGGCAATTCGAAGCGGCCGCAATGACCAATAGCTGGGACGATGAAGAGAAGTCTATTGCACTCACGCTTGCACTGAGGGGTCCAGCTGCGGAGCTCTTGCAGACCATCCCGGAAGATAAACAGCAGAACTACGACTCTCTGGTTCAGGCTATCGAGATGCGGTTTGGGGATGAACACATGCAGCAGGTGTACAGGGTTCAGCTGCGTAGTCGAGTCCAGAAAAGGGGGGAAACGCTCCAACAGTTGCAAGCGGATATAGAGCGACTAGCCCATCTTTCATACCCTAAAGCCGGTGAGGAGCTTATCAACGAAATGGCGGTGGAAGCTTTTATTCAGGCCATAGAGGACAGACAACTGCAAATGGCTGTAAGGATGGCTGAAAAGCGAACACTCCCCGAGGCATTGGCATTCGCTTTGTCAATGAAGGCTGCGGACCAAGCATACCAGGGAATACACCGTGTCAGGGAAATGTCCGTCGTGGAATGCTCATGCCAGAGAACAGCCGTCATGGATGAAGACAGAGCTCGCGGAAGTCAAATCCGTTGCTGGAATTGCAACCAAACCGGACACCTACAACGGCAGTGCAGGAGTGCACCTAGACGAGGAAATTGTTCACATTGCGGAAGTAGGAGAAGCAGAGAGGAAGCATCTGGCGGTGATAACATCCATCCTGTCAGTCAGACTTCCCAAAACCAGCAGTCGGGAAATGCGTAAGGACCAACTTCGCGGGGCAGAAGTTGGTTACTGGAATCGAGGCCCCCAGGACCACCATTCAAGTTTCGCAAACCAAACGGGGTAACAAGAGCCTGACAGTGGAGGCACTAATCAACGAGAAGAAGTGCGTAGCCACCATCGACACAGGTGCCACTGCCTCCATTGTAAGAAGAGATATCGTCAAAAGCTCCTGGCTGCACAACACCAACAGCTACTGCCTGAAGACTGCAACAGGGGAAATGGCGAAGGTATTTGGAGAAGTTCGTCTTACGATTACTCTGGCAGGACTGACGTTCTCCCATGCGTTTCTGGTGGCAGATATATGCGACGAGTGCATCATCGGAGTAGACTTCATGAAAGCAAATGAAGTAATCTTGGACATCGGGATGCAAGTACTGAGGTATCGAAATGTGGAGATTCCGATGGTGTACGGAAATGAGAATGCCGTAACTCTCAGGACAGTCATCAGCAAAGACGAAGTTTTGCCGCCGTCTTCAGAGACAATCATTTGGACGAAGCTGGAAGGTGATCTTGGGAGCCACCGATTCTACATAGTAGAACCAGACCCAGAGAAGAATTCTCAAGACTACATCGTGGGAAAGACGTTAGTCGAACCAAAGAACACCATGGTTCCAGTGAGGGTTTTGAACGCAAGACCACACACTGTCAAACTAAGGCGAGGGGAGGTGACTGGAAAATGCACGCCGATTACCGCCGTCGCAACAATATCTGAACGTGATGCTCCAAAACTTCTCCCATCACCTTGGACAGCGGAAGCGAGAGAGACGATTCTCCAGTCCAGTGAGCTGAATCAGGAGCAGCGAACTATGGCAGAGAATCTTATCAATGAGTACGCTGATGTATTTGCCTCACAGGACGGAGAATACGGCCGAACACACCTGGTACAACATCGAATAGACACTGGTGATACTAGACCAATTCGTCAGCCTGCTAGGCGCCTTCCATTGGCAAAGCAGACAGAAGTTGCAGAGATGGTGTCGGCAATGGAGAAAGAAGGTCTGATTGAAAGTTCCAAAAGTCCGTGGGCATCACCGGTTGTACTGGTTAAGAAGAAAGATGGCAGCACGCGGTTCTGCGTGGACTATCGGCAGCTCAATTACGTCACCAAGAAAGACAGCTACCCTCTGCCACGGATTGACGACACGCTAGACACACTATCAGGAGCCCGATGGTTTTCCACTCTCGACTTGAAGAGTGGCTACTGGCAGGTACAGATCCATCCAGAAGACCGGGAGAAAACCGCCTTCACCGCAGGAAATGGGCTATGGCAATTCACGGTAATGCCATTCGGGCTGTGCAATGCTCCGGCGACTTTCGAGCGATTGATGGAATGTGTCCTGCAAGGGTTAACATGGAAAACCTGTTTGGTATACTTGGATGATGTCATCGTCGTAGGAAAAACGTTTGCGCAACACCGAGACAATCTAAGGGATGTGTTTCAAAGGCTTCGAAGTGCCCACCTGAAGCTCAACCCCAAGAAGTGCGCCCTGTTTAGAGCGGAAGTCAAGTACCTGGGACACATAATTTCAGCGAAAGGAGTGAGAACCGATCCGGAGAAGGTCGAAGCGGTGAAAAACTGGCCAGTCCCCAAAGACAAACACCAACTAAGGAGCTTCCTGGGCCTAGCCACCTACTACAGACGGTTCGTGAAGGATTTTGCCGGGATCGCAAAGAACCTGCACCAGTTGACGGAAAAGGGAAAACAATTCAAATGGTCAATTGAGTGCGAGAAGAGCTTCAAGGCACTTAAACAACGGCTATGCGATGCCCCGATACTGGCTTACCCCACTCCCGGGGAAACGTTCGTTGTGGATGCAGATGCTAGTAATGTCGGGGTAGGAGCCGTACTCTCCCAGGTGCATGACGGCCAAGAGAAGGTGGTTGCGTACTTCAGCAAGGTGCTCTCTAAGCCAGAAAGGAACTACTGCGTGACAAGGCGGGAACTTCTAGCTTTGATCTTGGCTACGAAGCATTTTCACAAATACCTCTACGGGAGGAAGTTCGTTCTTCGCACAGACCATGCAGCCTTAAAATGGCTATTACAGTTCAAGAGTCCTGAGGGTTAGGTCGCAAGATGGATCGAAAGGCTGCAAATCTACGACTACGAAATACAGCATCGTAAAGGAAAACTCCACTCTAATGCGGATGCACTGTCCCGGAGACCATGCAGAACGGATTGTAAACATTGTGCGCGTCAGGAAGAACGGGAGCTGGTTTCAATCCAAAGAATGAGAGCCGAACCTATCGTCGGCTGGAGCGTAGATGAGATCCGGAACGCTCAGAAGGAAGACCCGGATATCGAGCCGATTCTGGCCTGGAAGGAGAACATGGAGAAACCGGATCATCAGGACATCTCTCACAGAAGCCCGACCTTAAAGGCATATTTTGCGCAGTGGGACTCCCTCCATGTCCAAGAAGGTGTTCTGAGAAGAAAATGGGAATCCTCCGACGGAAAGTCGTTTGTAATGCAGCTTGTCGTACCGCGGACGAGGGTCAAGGAGGTGTTACAGGAAATGCATGGCGGGGCGACCGGAGGCCACCTGGGAGTGAATAAGACGCTAGAAAAGGTACGAGAACGTTTTTATTGGTTAAAAGCGAAGGAAGATATAGAAGACTGGTGCAGAAAATGCGACGTGTGTGCAGCTAGCAAGGGTCCGAGAATCAAAACTCGAGGTAAGATGCACCAATACAACGTGGGAGCACCTTTTGAACGAATCGCCATTGACATCGCAGGACCCTTTCCGGAAACCGACAATGGTAATCGGTATATCCTCGTAGTGATGGACTACTTCAGTAAGTGGCCGGAAGCGTTTCCGATCCCTAACCAGGAAGCCAGAACCGTGGCGGAGCAGATCGTCTACAATTGGGTTAGCAGATTCGGTGTGCCCTTGGAATTGCATTCTGACCAAGGGCGGAACTTCGAGTCAAGAATCTTCCAAGAGATGTGTCAACTACTCGGAATCAAAAAGACAAGGACAACCCCGCTTCATCCACAGTCGGACGGTATGGTGGAGCGTTTCAATAGGACTTTGGACGAACATCTCTCGAAGGTCGTAGGTGACTACCAACGGGATTGGGACCGGCAGATTCCCTTGTTTTTGATGGCCTATAGAAGTGCCGTGCATAGCACTACTCGACATACGCCGTTCGAAATCTTATTTGGTGGAATAGCTCGTTTACCCAGTGAGGTGAAATTTGGATCTCCTACCAATGAGCCCAGAAATGAAGAAGAGTACGTGGCGGACCTTAGGGAAAGGCTTAGGGACATACACCAAAGGACCAGAAGCCAGATTAAGATGACGAGCGACCGCATGAAGACCAGGTATGATGCCAAGGCAACAACGTCAGGATTCCAGGAAGGAGATCTGGTGTGGCTGTATAATCCCCATCGCCAAAAGGGGAAATCACCTAAATTACAGCGGAACTGGGAAGGTCCCTACAGAATAATAACCCGCATCAACGATGTTGTCTACCGCATCCAGCGAGGACCGAGGGCCAAAATGAAAGTGGTTCATGTGGACCGACTGAGTCGATACAATGGCCGAAATGAGGATGCACTTGTTCGGGACGAACATGTCTAAGAGGGGGGCAGTGTAGCATAATAATAACTACGCCCCCTAAAAATATGACGCAACAAATTCCGAAGTGACTTCATTCTGGCAGAATTTTGGTTCGTACTGTCCTTTCATTCGAGGTTCGTGTCTGGGACGAAGTCTCCACAGCTCATGTCAACGAAAGAGACGAATAATATCAGGGATAAAAGGGAATTATAACTGCAAGAATTATTTCTCTTATTCCAGTGGTCGAAGAATTTGCTAGAAGTTTCTGGCTATCAGAAACGCAAACCAAATAAAAGCTTGATAAATATTATGGGGACTCTTCATCATCGATTGGAACCATTCACCACTAGTTTACTCAATTTCGGTGTGGTCGTTCAAGCACAAGTGACGCCGAACGTTCTGGTCGCCCAATTGAGGTCACCACACCAGAAATGGTCGACAAAATCCATGGTTTGATAATGAACGATCGGCGAGTGAAAGTGCGCGAGCTTGAAGAGGCTATAGGCTTATCACATGGCTCAGTGATTTCGATTTTACATAAATATTTGGATTTAGAGATGAGTGCCGCGTTTGCTCACAATCGACAACAAACGCATTCGTTTGACAACTTCAAAGGTGTGTTTGGCGATGTTCCAGAAAAATCCGGCTGAGTTTTTGCGCCGTTTCGTAACCGTGGATGAAACCTGGATTCACCACAACACACCAGAAACTAAGGAACAATGGACTTCTCCTGGTGAATCGAAGCCGAAGAAGGCCAAGGCGGGTTTGTCACCAAACAAGGTCGTGGCGACAGTTTTTTGGGATGCGCGCGGTGTTATTCACATCGATTACCTTGAAAAGTGTAAAACGATCACCGGCGCATACGAGTATTACGCAGAGCTGCTGGATCGATTCGAAGCCGATTTAAAGCAAAACCGGGCGCATTTGGCGAAGAAAAAAGTTCTTTTTCACCAGGACAACACACCGGCGCACAAGTCCGCAGTCGCAATGGCAAAATTGCATGAGTTAGGCTAAGAACTCCTCCCTCATCCACCATATTCCCCAGATTTAGCCCCCTGCGACTATTTCTTGTTTCCAAACATGAAGAAATGGCTCGGAGGTAAGAGCTTTGGGTCGAATGAAGAGGTCATCGCTGAAACAAACGCTTATTTTGAGGGGCTAGAGAAATTATTTGGAGGGCATCAAAAAATTGGAGAAACGTTAGATGAAGTGTATAGAGCTGAAAGGAGACTATGTTGAAAAATAAAATGTTTTTATACCGAAAAGAGTGTTCCTTATTTAATTTTTCAGAGACTTATTGACCCACCCTTAGGGTGTTGATAGGATACGAGGGGTGATTTTGTGGAAATTTTCAAAAATTGAACTAGTATACGCGTAACTGTTGGATGGATGGATTTTGGTCCAATTTGGTTTATTAATTTGGACTGATGTGTAGATAGTTCAATTTCCTTATGAAAGTTATTGAAACTGAATGGATTTTGATGAAATTTGTTTTTCCAGTTTGCTCTGGCATGTAAATGGTCCCAGTTTAAGGCTATCAAAACACATAGATTGGAAGATCGAATTCTAAACGTGGAAACGTTTAGAGTAAGTATAATACAATTTTTGGTGTGATACAAGTTTTTCGGTAAGACCGGCATGAATTATACTTCTGATATCTAGCAGCTGGATGGTTGATTTCAAATCTTGCACAAATTGACAGCCCGAGTTTGAAAGATATTGGCTGTCCAACAACAATTACTTGTTCCACACACTGTACTACTATTTCATTCTTAATTTGTGCCAACCATCTGCAAAATTCCTCGAAGAAAGTCAAGCTTATCTTATGGATTCGTTGGTCAAACTGCTTCGTGTTACGGATTTATGTTCTAGATATCAACTAAGAACAACGGCAAGTGATCAAAGTCAGCACTTAATTCTCATCAGGCCATTATGCTTACACTTTTATATATTCATTAGAAGCCACGAGTAGCGCTCATCCGTCGGCAGTTCTTAATGGACGGCAAATATTTTCCAAACTTCCCATTCAACAGAAAGACATGATGGAGAAAAAAAAAAATAATAAAAGGTCAATAAAAAGAGTCATTACCTAGGTCAGGTATAATAGCCATACAACATTCGTTATGTACTCATTTTTAATGGCCCAAACGCTGGTTTTGGCCCGCTCGCTCACCAGCTTGTTGATGTGAGCGAAAAAGCCATTAAAAGACGTGTCGTTTCATCTCAAGATCTCTCTTTTCGGACTGATTAAACATTTTGTGTGGCCATATAAAAGTGAGTGTCATCTACAACGAGATATTTAGTTCACTTTCAGGCATTGTGATAATCACACATCATGTTCAAGTTGGTAAGATACACGAAACTTGCACAGCTATCAAGTTAACTACGATATCGGATTACATTATTACAAATATTTCTCATTTCTCCATGCAGGTCTTCCTTTTTGCGGTTTTGGTAGCAGTAGTTGTTGCCGTCACATCAAGTCCACATTCCCAAAAGATTCAATTGAAAAAGGCTGCTGCCCTAAAGAAGCATTCGGCGGTGGTGCAACATGGACAACATTTACACCAATCACATGTGGCGCATAGTCGTGCAGCTCATGGCCTAGTTCATCATTCCCTGAAAGGAACTGCTCGTCACTTGAATAAGGTTGGTGCTGTTGGTCATGGTGTTCACAATGTCCATGGTGGCAAAAAGGCTGCTGTACATCGTGCTGTAAAGCATCGAGGTCATCATAAATAGTTTTTATAAAGTTTTTCATCATTTTTTGTTAAAAAAAAAACAAAAAAACTCTGCAAATAAAGCAAACACAACAAAGTGTGCATTACGTAAGTTGGTAAACTTTGTTGTTCTCGACTTTTCGGTTTGGCCAACCGACAAATAATAATTTTAATTGATGTGTATAAACTGAAAAAAGCTTTTAGGTTTGCTCTACGGTCCGTTTCGGATTCTCAAATATTTACAAAAGTTAGATGAATCTTTGTTGTTGTTGTCGGGGGGTTTTTTTTTTTTTGTTGCTGGCGCTGCTGGGTGGTTTCTGTTGGTTCTTGTTGTGGTAACTTTATTCTTCAGCTCCAAGGCCAGGCAATGCAAAGCCTTTTGTTGACTTTGGGGATGAATAATATTAAAATGAATTTTATTTGATAGAGTTTTGCGAGCATATTTGACCCTAAAAAGTTTGTACATAAGTTTGTTTGGCCATTTGCATAATGTTCTGGTAATCAAATAAAAAAAATTCTTTGGCTTCCTTGTGAGTGTAAAGGGGGTTACTTTGAGAAGAGGGGTTGGACAATAGTGACCAGGTGTCTCACAGAAACAGTGGTGTTGTGCGGAATTATGCAAATTATTGTTATCAATCAGGATGAAGAAAAAGCTGAAGGAAAGGAAGAGGCAGCGACATACGAGTATGTATTGTGGTAATGGAATAATTAGATTCTATCCTTTTATTGCCTTGGTTTGTCATTGATGGAACATAGGCATATCCGTATTTGATTGAAGGTCAAGGTCCTTCGCATTCGCGGTAGTTAAGACTTTAAAGCAAGTTTTTGGTCTTCGGTGAGATCTTGAATTTGGGCGCTGATTTTTAGACTTCTAGATGGTCCATTGAATTGTTCTATTATGTGCTAATAAGTAGGTGCACAATGGTCTAATTGAATGGGATCTTATAAGCAAGTAATCCTTATAAGATATACGATCGTTCAGCTCGACATTTGTAAAGCTGGAGACTCTAGATTATTAATAGCTGTCTTAATCTCATATTATACTGGAAGGGATGCCTGCTTCCCTGTTGACTGAACTTGCAATATTTACGTGCACTTCGAATCTCTCTAACTGGTGCTTACTTAATAGGGAGGCTGTCGATAGAGACCGCGACTGAAGATGAATGATAGCTTTTGCAGTCACATAGCGGCGACATCGTTAAAGAGGATTCCACTGCCAAGTATGGTAAATGGTCATGGATTCAGACACCATAATGGCAGTGGTAAATGGTCTGTGGATTTCAGCAGTGTTAATAATCGTCTTTTTATTAAACCCACCCTGTTTGAACATAAGCCCGGCAGGCAAATACAGCCAGATTTACCATTTGCCCATCAGTTCATCATACGTCATCTTGGAACCAACATTAACAACATATGTTGGCTTAACTATTTGCAATACCGATAGCTTTCAGGAACCCACAGTGCGTCAACAATTCAGAGACAGTCTCACCGAAGAATGTGAAATAATCATCACTGTTTAACTTTTTCCCAACTGCGGTACAAAGTTTTGTGGGTTTGTGAGAGAAACATTGCAGTACGTGGCTATCGTGAAGAATATATTTCTGCGGAAGTTAGAGTTTAGATGGAATCTCAGTTGCTTATGAATTTGCAAAGCTTGCGTGCAGCCTAGTGTGAGAGGTGTCAAATGAAACTCCATGAACGCCATTTTTTTTTTCTAATTTGCACGTGTGAAAGGGGTTATGAATACCCTTATACTAATTTTTGGACACGGGCGTTTTGAGGAAAGGGGAAGAGACAGAGAGAAAGACAGATTGGTGTAGTTGGTTTGAAACTCAGCCGGTATTAAATTTCAGTGAACTCCAAGGGTGGCTGCCCAGATAACTGGGGGCTATTTCTTTGTTTCGCTGTTTTTGTCGTTGCTTATGATTCACGGTATTTTTTTCCATCCTCCTGATGTCATCATCACGATCAAGTTGCATTTTAGCCATATGACCACCCTACTGCCAGTGTTATGCCTTCGCAGTAGAGTTGACATAAGCTTTCGCAATTGATCGACTTTTTATTTATTTCATGCGAAATAAATAGATGATTATTGACATCAGGATTCGAACCGTGAACCTGTAGCGTGACAAGCGATGATGTTACCACTACACCACGGCCATTGTTTTCAGTGTTCCGTACCAGAATGGTATAAACGGAACACACTTGACCTAGAGAGCTGAAATTTTGCATAAAAGTACAATACAATATTTTGTAGGGAGGTTTTTGTCGGCAAAATTCACCCCAAGGAAAAAGAATAATTTTACACCTCATCATGCGGCATATCAAATTAAGCCTTCCAAACTTTCAAAAAGGTCGAAAATATAAGACACATTGTGAAGTAGCCAAAGAATTACAAAAAAGAAGAGATCGACTTATGAAGCCGGAAAACCCACCCTTAAAACCGGTAAATAAGGAAAAGTCGAAAACTGTTGCAAGAATGGTGACTAGAGACAACCGAGCCGACCCTGGCGCGCTTACGTACGCTCAAGCTGCGACAACAAACACCGATCAAATTCCACACCGGGTTAAGGTAAAAACGCCTAAAGAAAAGCCATCAGATTCTGACATGCAGACGCGTGCTCAAGCATCAACATCAACAAAAACGAACAATGATAATTCGGAAAACCCCGTATCTCACGTCTTTTCCATTATCCTTGCGAGGCTTGAGGAGCAAACAAAAACAAACATGCTAATTGTTGAAAGTTTGGAGAAGCTTGAATATAAGCTTAACAATAGGAGCATTTCAAAACGAACATGACGAAACTTCTTAAAATTGTTGCATGGAACGCCAACGGTCTCATACAAAGACTAGAAGAGCTAGAAATATTTCTACGGGAAAATGACATTGACATATGTTTGATCTGTGAAACTCACCTGACGAAACTATCGCGTGTAAACATTACTGGATACAGTACCTATCACGCTTATCACCCGTCGGAAAGAGCCAGAGGCAATCATAAAAGATTGCATCGAACACTCTGAAGAGATTATGATAGAGCTTGAAACAATGCAAGTGAGCACTGTACGCGTGAAAAATGGACATTACTCTTTCAATGTCTCGTCTATTTATTGTCCACTGCGTTGCAGGCTTGAAAAAAAAGGATTTTACAAATATTTTCAACTCTCTTGGACCGAATTTTATTATTGGCGGTGATTTTAATGCAAAACACACCTTCTGGGGTTCAAGATGTATCTCACAAAAAGGCAGAGCACTTTACAACGCCTGCATGCAACACAGATGCGACTTTCACTCGACTGGTAAACCAACATATTGGCCGACTGATAACAACAAAATACCCGATCTGATCGATTTCTTTGTTGTAAAAGGAATACCAGACAAATGTATTAAAATTGATGAAAGTTTTGATCTCTCTTCCGATCATTCCCCTATAATTCTAACGATGAGCGAACGCCTAATTAAAAAAGATGTACCTGCTAGACTAACTAGCAGAAAAACTGATTGGGAAGGCTTTAAAAAAAAGACTTTGAAGAACATATCGAACTGAGAGTATCACTTAGGACGTCTTCTGAACTCGAAATAGAAATTGATCGTTTTGTTGAAGTTCTGCAGCGCGCCGCGTGGAAAAATACTCCCTATCAAAGGAAAACGCCAATCAATCATGCCCAAAAATATCCACCGGAAATAAAAGAAATGGTAAGGGAGAAGAGAAAAGCGCGTAAAAAATGGCAACAAACTCGTGCTCCGCAACATAAATCGCATTTGAATCGCTTGTGTAACTTGCTAAAAAAGGCCATTATTGATTTTAAAAATCGAACAATACAAACCAGCATTGAAAGCTTAACAGCGGACAAAGATTCCAATTATTCGCTCTGGAAAGCTATAAAAGGCATTAAAAAACCGAAAATACAAGCGGCCCCAATCAAGAGAAATGACAACGAATGGGCCAATAATGATAAAGACAAAGCAGAAGTCTTTGCCGCCCATTTAGAAGAAACATTTAAACCATTTGATGGGCAAGCGCTTGCTGAAAATGATAATGCGTCGGATATAGCATTTCACAATTACACAGTAAGAAATGCAAGGCTGACCGAACTTCAACAAGAAATAAAGAAACTGAAACCGAATAAAGCTCCTGGATACGACCTAATCACAGGAGAGCTTCTTAAATCGTTACCTAGAAAAGCGTTACTTAAGTTCCTTTACATTATAAATGCAGCGATAAGATTAGAATATGTTCCGAGTCAATGGAAAGTCGCGGAAGTAATAATGATTCTGAAGCCAGGAAAACCACCGAATGATAAAAAATCGTATAGACCTATTTCGCTGCTGCCGATTATGTCTAAAGTTTTCGAAAGAATAGTACTTAAGCGATTACAGCCGGTTATAGAAGAAGGATCTCTTATTCCCAATCACCAGTTTGGGTTTAGAACCAAGCACTCAACAATAGACCAAGTGCATAGAATAACTGATTTAATTGAGAAAGCTTACGAAGAAAGCTTCTCAAGCTTTTGACAAGGTCTGGCATGAAGGATTGAAATATAAATTACGACAAGTTCTGCCGGAACACTTATATAATATTCTGGAAAAATACTTGACGAATCGACTTTCCGAGTCAAACACGGAAATGAAAATTCAGAATTTAAAGAAATAAGGGCTGGGGTGCCACAGGGAAGTGTGCTTGGACCGCTTTTGTACCTATTATATACTCGCGACATACCGCAAGAAGAAGGCACCGTATTAGCTACACTTGTCGACGACACTGCCATCCTGGCAACGGGTAAAACGATCGAAGAATCGACTGAAAAATTGCAAGAAGCATTTAAAGAAATAAGGGCTGGGGTGCCGCAGGGAAGTGTCCTTGGACCGCTTTTGTACCTATTATATACTCGCGACATACCGCAAGAAGAAGGCACCGTATTAGCTACACTTGCCGACGACACTGCCATCCTGGCAACGGGTAAAACGATCGAAGAATCGACTGAAAAATTGCAAGAAGCATTGAATAAAGTAAATGAATGGACAAAGATTTGACGACTAGCTTTAAACGAAAACAAATCTGTTCATGTCAATTTTACTTATAAGAAAATAAATAATTTGCCCATCTTTTCAAACTCGGTTCAAATTCCGTTTGCAAACGAGGCTAAGTATCTTGGAATGACACTTGATGCTAAGCTGAAGTGGAAATCGCACGTGAAGAAAAAACGTAAAGAACTCGAAACCAAATACAGAGAAATGTACTGGTTACTTGGAAAACATTCCAAGCTTAATATAGAGAACACTGCTTTTATACAAGCAAGTGCTAAAGCCGATATAGACATATGGAATACAACTCTGGGGTTGTACTAAAATAAGTAATGTCAATATTTTACAAACTTTTGAAAATAAAGTGCTAAGATCAATAGTTAATGCACCGTGGTTTATTAGAAATAGCGATATCCATAGAGATTTAGGAATTGCGACAGTCGAATATGAAATGAAAAACTTCGCGCGTAAGCATAAAGACAGGTTACAAGGACACGTTAACAATGAAGTCCTTCGAATTCTAAATGAGAGGAATCTACTGCGTCGTCTACAAAGGACTAAACCTTTCGACTTAACGCAAAGAAGAAACCGCAAGCAAGAAACCGCTCCTAATTTGCGGAACAAGCAGGAACTTTCAATGGAAAGGGACCTGCCAAACGATCTCAATACGTGAAAGAAAAACTGCTGGATAAGTCAAAACTTAGTTGTAGTATGTAATCAAAGAAATTTATCACGAAGGGAGGTTTTTTTAGTGAGTAAAAATCTCACACTACTATGAGCACGCGCTATCGATCCTCATAGTGTCTTCATGAAGATTTTTTACCTACCTTCGGAAAAAAAAAAAAAAAAATTTTTTCCAAGTTTCTTAAACAAAAAAAAACTCAAAAACCATAGCATACTCGTAGGCTTCCCTCTTTCTCCGAAACTATTAATGCGAAAAATTTGAAAAATTCTATATGTCCGACGTAACTCAAAACCCAAATCTTCCCTCATCATATCTTACTAAAACTCTATTCGATTTCGATCAACTTCAAGTGGAACTACTAACAAGTAATCATTCGTGCTTTGCGGAAACACGTATAGATAGAATAATTCTGGAACGAATCAAATAACACCTTGATTCAATTCTCGATATCCTTTTGGCTTAACTGTGAGAGCCAAAATACAGAGAGCCAAAAATTTGTATACAGCTAATTCTTACTATTGCGAAGCTCAATAGTGCTATGTAACACATTTTAAACACATAAAGAAAGCTTACAGTTCAATATTTTTTAAATTTACAATATTATAATTTAAAAAAAAAATTATTCTGAGATTATTCACGATAGAAGAAAAATTCATCTGGAAAATGCAGTCAAAAATTAGTATAGGAGTACAACGCAATTTATTTGAAAATTCATGAGTAGATACATAAGTTCCATTAGAATTTAATATTTGCAATTCTTGCAACTATTCCATCGCAAGCTGTCGTAGTGTATGGTTGATTTTTTTGCATTTTCAAATAATAAATCAAGTTTTGCATTTATAATGGCGCGAGGAAAAAATATACCGGTAGAAGTGCGAAATTTAATCGTGGGGTATCGGAGAGTAGACAAATCTCTGATGGAAATAGCTGATCGTTAAAAAAAAAGTCGTGCAACCGTACAAAAAATTATCTAGAGGTATAGTGCACAAAATGGTAAGACAAGTGAAGAAAACTCAAAGTCTCAGTGCAAATATCGTAAGACGTTTCTCAAGAGCGTGGAAATCCAGTAAGTGTCTCAACAATTCGTAGAGCCTTAAATACTAGTAGATTACACAGCAGAGTACCACGAAAGAAACCATGCATTTCTAATGTTAATCGTTTAAAACGACTGACCTTCGCTAAAAACCACTTAAATACCGCTCAAACGTTTTGCGATAATGTCATCCTTAGTGACAAGAGCTAATTTGAGATATTTGGTTCACAACGCAGGAATAAGGTCTGGAGACCATCAAAGAGCGAGCTTCTTCCCCAAAACCGCATTTCGACTGGAGGTTCATAGATGGTTTGGGGTTGCATGTTGGCTGTAGGAACTGAAAATCTAGTACTCACCAGTGTCCAAAAATTGGGTCACACATCGCCTTGGGTCTTCCAACAAGACAATGACCCGAAGCACACAACAAAGATTGTGAAAGAATGGTTGCCGTAACATATCCCTTAGCAACATAACTCTCCTCCACAATCTCCAGAACTTAATCTATGGCAAGTTTTGGACAGGAATATTAGAAAACGGACCATAACGTCTAAAGAAGGCCTTCGAATGGCATTAACCGAAGAATGGGCACAAATCTCCCCTGATGTCACTAGAAACCTTGTTACTTCGGTTCCTAGGAGATTGACAGCAGTAATTAAAGCCCATGGAGGTCCGATGAAGTACTAACGTTCAGCTTTTTAAGCCTATGTAAGACAACAAGTGTCTATTTCTGAAGAGTATACTAATTTTTGACTGCATTTTTAAAATGAATTTTTCTTCTATCGTGAATAATTTCTGAATTCCTTTTTTTCTTTTTTTTTTTTTCAATTATAATGTAAAATAGTGAACTGTAACCTTTCTTCGTGTGTTTAAAATATTTGTCTTATTACTTGTTACATATAGCACTATTGAGCTTCTACAATAGTAAGTAATAGGTGTATACACATTTTTGACTCTCACTGTAAATACCTCCCTGTCCATCAGAAAAGAGTACCTATAAAGTAGAGAGTAGAGTTTTTATCTCGGGATTTTATTTGCTCTGCGTTGTGCAGTAGGGTACGACAAAGCTGCATCGCTGTTAATCCTTATTATTTACGTGCGGCTGAGACAAGTGAACAAAGGGAAATACAGTGGACAATGACATCTTACCACCCAGAATGCCTTATCAAGTCTACGCTAACAATACGTGCTTGCGTTCGTATAAAATAATGGACTTGCACTAAATAAGTTTCGTCACTGTCGACAGTGGCGGTTCCAAAGTAGATGGAAAAACGGATAACACCAAGCTGTATTTGGCTTGCTGTCAACAATCTAGAATATTCCTAGAGTAAAATCTAAGCTGCGGATACTTTGATCCATTCCAGATTGTTTTATGGGTGTAGTTTTCTAAAGGTGACTGCTACTGTCAGTTACTCCGGAGCTACAGTTCTTCGTTGTGCGTTCCCTATCGGAAGAAATTATAAGATTTCAGATTGAACTAAGCAAATATTTCGTAGACCAGTTGAGAAGGAATCGAGACCATTAAGAATTGGTTGAAAGAGCTCAAATGCACAGCAGATCACCAAATGCGGCAGTAGTTTGTCTTTTTCATAAAATCTTCGAGTATTGTTTTGATCACAAAATTCTTTAGAATTGGAGCCTAGGGCTAGTCCCGTGCATATTGGGTCGTCTACATAGAGCGTGTGGGCTACAATCAAGGGAGTCTTCGAATCCCACCCCCTAATATCCAGACATGGGTTAAGAAAGCGATTTCAAAGACCAAGAGATCGGAGATATCTCGTGTCTCTCCCTATTTTATCGCTATTTTAATAAAAAATGCTCCAGCGAAATAGTCAGTTACATTCCTCCCCTTCAAAATTCCACCCGCAATACGCGTCATGCTTCGAATGCACATCAGTTCACCCTAAAGCCAAACTTCAGTCGTACTGTCAAATATAGGGATTCGTTTATAAGCCGAACAACACGAATGTGGAATGATCTACCAGGCTCTGTATTTCCCTATCACTACAATCTTCAAACATTTAAAACCAACGTGCACAGGCTTCTCCTCTGTTCCTCTTCCCCATTTCCCTAAAGGCCCGTGTCCTGAAAAAATATAAGGGTATTCATAATCACTTTGGCGCGCGCAGATTATAAAAAAAAAAAGATGACAGGAAGCTTGGTCTAGAAAACTGGGAGCAACGTGACAAGGATGAAAGGCTACAGTATTCCAGGCAGAGACCCTTCACTGGACGGGAATCCTACAAAATAAGTAAAGTAAAAGACTCTTTATAGCCAGATGTGGTCTCGGCAACATACTATATGATTTTATATGCACTGGTCGCTGGCGGTAGTAGTAATCTACAGGGTTTTGCGCACAAGGACTCTCTAGCTATCCTAGATATACGTATCGATGTCAGAATGTGGCTACAAACGTGAAACGACCAGAGCCAAATTTTTGCTTCCTGAAAAATACCACACTTAATGCAGGTATATGTTGGATGCATGCCTTACACCAATTGGTAGCTGGTTCGACTATGTGAAGACAATTATACAATGCACTGTCGAGTTGTGTTGCTGCAAAAATGTTTGTCCGTGCAACTATCTTGCTTTACTTATTCATTTTGGCTTTGAAGTCTCCGAATGCGATTTGGCGACCTACTTCTTCCGGCTTATTTAGACAGGGTCGGAAGGTGAAAGAATTCATCTTTAATAGAGTCATCAGCCTCTAGAGAATGGGGGCATATTAGGCTCATGCTGCATGTTGCTTTGATGCTGATCACAACTAGCCGACGACTTATTGGCTTAAGATCAATCTCTCTTGACTGCAGCCAAACTTTTGCACATTTCTACAAATTAAATCAGTATGTGAACACTCTCAAGTAATAGTCCCTTGATGTTTTGGATCATGTTGTTAAAAGTAGGAATCTATTAAGATCCGAGGGACCATGTACCAAATTTTGGGAACCAGTTCGGGTAAACCCATTTAGAGTTCTTCAACCAATCAAAATTCGGAACTAATCTTGAAAAGGTTTTGTAAAACTGGACTGTGAATATGTCAAAGTATAAGATATTCAAACCATCGTCTATTCCACCTGAATAATTCTTCCAGGCGGCAGGGATCGAATAAAGATTACCTTAATGCAAACACTCATTTTATCTCGGATCTATTACATGGCGATGAGCGATGGACAGAAGATTCTGTATCGATGACGTCTGTATCTCGATGTGTTGCGTACATTAAGACTGCAGGCATTGAAAACCTTCTTAAAGTCACCAGCTTCATAAACGAATGAATTTAACCTCAAAAACTCAATGAAATTATAGACCCTTTACTATTCTCTTGATTTGGCCAATTACTTTCCGGATTATTTACATTATAATTATTAACAAGAAAAAAGCCTTCCATAATTTACTGAATCGTCCTACCTCAATGCAATTTAATGCCAATGCATGTTGTTTAAACAATTTTTATTAATTAACCCATATTATCTGGCCTGCCATTTGCACACATTTCGCCATCGTGACTACGTTATATAGGTAAAAACGGTCAGCAATTAAATATTCCATCAAATTACGTTCGCATTTGCTCTTGTGGATTATTTTATGATTGCCTTATGCCATAGTGGGTGGACCGCAAGAGCACCTGTACGCCACCTCCATTGGGATCTCAACATTATGGCATCACTTTTGAAGTTGATTATAATAATTAAAATAACATTAAATTAATAAATAAATAATTAATTCGAACAAAAGGATAATGAAGCACGTGTTTTCCGCTTCAAAGTGGCATACACTCATAGCATCCGGTGTGGGCTTAATTAACACACAAATTTCACCAGTATGTAGCCCATAAGGGCATCCACACTACATCACTTAATCATAGTCACTTGGCGCATTTACAATGTAAATTACTACATCCAAAAGCCATATGGATTTATGTTACATTTAGTTTCTCTACGGAGGAGGACGAGCGGAGCAAAGCAAATACGATGTGCATCCTGGGACTGCTTGTCCACCCTCATTTCGCCTTACCAAATGAATTGTTTCAAAGTTTTAATTAAAATTCAATGAACATCGAGAAGTATTTAAAAGAATAAGATATTTGGGGGCGGAGCAACGCCCATTAGTTGTCCGGCAAAAGTTACAGTTAAATTGGGTGTAAAACTAACTGGGAAGGCAAAGAAAAACGGTAAAAAAAAGGAGAGGAAACCAGAGAACGCACAAAAGCTACAAAACGGAAATGTCCTTGGCATTCCCAGTTGAATTGAAGGAAGGGATACACTTTTTCGTATAATTAAAATGTGAATTCTGCACTGGTTGCAATTGACAGTTTAAATAAAAGGAAAACCGAGAGACAGAGAGAATTAAAAGTTTTTATTTCATCCTTTTACGGATTCGAATGCGAAATGCAAGAATGGTGAAGTGCACTTCCTGTTGAAATCTGGTTCTGTTGGCATTGGTTGCGCACTTCTTTGTTATTAAAAGTTTTCGCTAGAACCATCTTGAGGCGTAAAGGGTGAAAGAGGTTTTTTATGAGAGGAGGTATCTTTGCTGGAAATGCGAAAGACTCTAACATTGACAAACAATTACTGTGGTAACCTCATTACGAGAGATTGTGGCGTTTTAGAATTTCATTCAGTTTGAAACCGTTTAGGATTCTGAATACACAAACCAATCAACTGATGCAGTGTAAAAACAAATTGGACAAGTCTTCGACACTTTTTTGAGTGTACTTACAACTTGATAATTTATGCGGGCCTTGTGAATTCATGATAATTACTTACCTTTTGCGCAAAGGACTATGATGTTAAGCTAACCGTAAACATTGTCTGAGAAATGTCCTAATAATTAAAGCAAAAAGTATGAAAATTGGTTCAGCCGTTCTCGAGTTACATCGCTACAACGCATACAAAATTTGTATTTGTTTGCACATAACGTCGATAACAATACCTTTTACGAACATTGTTATGCAACAGACATTGCAAGGGAATCGTTACTTTCACGGTTTTCCGAAAACGTGAAGCCTAATTCTGCATACTATGGTTTGACAGAAAGGTTTGTGTTGAGTGTGATTATTTCGAAAACGATGTGTGCTACGAGTATGAAAGCATGATGCTAATAAAGGTACACAAGGCCACCTGGAAGGTAACTGGATGAAATCAAACAACCATCCCAGGACATAGAGCAAATCAAATTGATAACGTACTTATAAAATCTCAGCACACTTACAAGATGTTAGAAGTTATCGAGGACCCAGTATCGATTCTGACCGCTATCTTGTCAAAGCAACACTACAATAGAAAATCTCACGTTTCTCAAGACAATCAACGCCCACCATTAACATGTGGAATGTTGTTCGTCTTAAAGAACCCAGCATCAATAATACTTTGGAGCAAAACCAACATATGCAAGACAACTCAACAAACGCCATGTGGATTAACATAAGGAATTGCATGCAAAGAGCGGCCGAAAGATTGATTGGGACCGTCGAACGATAAAGACGCTCTCAATGGTTTGATGAAGAATGTACCTATGAGAGCCGTGGAAAGCAAAAAATTGACAAGATTAAAATTACATCCGCACCACACAAGAACGAACCAGCAAGAATACACTGAAAAAAGAAAGCTACAGTATAAATTATGCGGGAATACCATAGAGAAGAGATACAGAAAGTTGTCGAATTGTCGAGAAGGAAAGACTCACGCATTATGATTAAAACAACAACTTACCTGTCGAGTTGTTTAAAAATGGAGGACCCTGTTTTTGGAATGTGAACCTACCTGAAGACTAGAAAACTGGCATATTATGTCCTCTTCACAAAAAAGATAATTACTCCAATGTAGCTTACACAATTCTTGTCTCCGACCATGCGGTTTTCGTAGTAGTAGTAGATCTACGACCGAACATATATTTTCCTTCAGACAAATTCTAGAAAAGTGCTATAAATTCAACATCAACTACTCACCACCTGTTCGTTGACTTCTAAAATGCTTACGATAAAGTTAAGCGAAAAAAACTATGGAGCACACTGCAATTTTAAGGTATACTACCCAAACTTGTAAGGTCGACTAAAATAATATCAGCAGACGCCGTATGCCAAGTTAAAATCGGAGCTGACCTGTCCTACCCATATCAGACCAAAGATGGACCAAGACAAGGGGATGGACTAACACAGCTATTGTTTAACTTTATCTTAAATTTCGCCTTTCGGAGTCGGAAATTTCAAAATCGAAACCAGGAGCACTCGTATACATTTCAAGAAACGAAAGCCAGCTAAAATTGAATTATTTGGTAATAATAAAGGCAGCAAGTGATGTAGGGCTTGTAGTCAACGGGGCCAACAAGGTTCAAAGTTTTGTGCATTTGGGAACAGAAGTAAATGAAACCAATGACATCTCTTCTGAGATAAAAACAAAAGTATTCAGCTAGGGAACAGAACATATTTCGGAATCAACAAACTATTGAGGCCCAAACTTATCAATAGAACTCTCCAATGCACACTTTTTAAACCCCTGATCCGTTCTGCATGAACTCTACGAATAAACAACTGGAGAGCTCTAGATCGAATAAGATGGAGCCAGATTTTGGTTGATGCCAAAGTTCAGAACGAACTGTAGAGCCAAAGAAGAAAACGAAGTGTCCTAAAAAAAAAAAAAAAAATTTACCCGGACCGATTTTAAAGGCTGACATTTTCAGAATAGGGTGGCCATGGTGTATTGGTAACATCATCGCTAGTCAAGTTGTTGATTCACGGTTCGAATCCTGATGTCAAGAATCATCTATTTATTTCGCATGAAATAAATAAAAAAGTCGGTCACTTGCGAAAGCTAAGTCAACTCTACTGTGAAGGCATAACACTGGCAGTAGGGTGTCATATGATGACATCAGGAGGACGGAAAAAAATACTGTGAATCATAAGCAACGACAATAATAGCGAAAACAAACAAAATACTCCCCAGTTATCTGGACAGCCACCCTTGGAGTTTACAGAAACTTAATACCACCTGAGTTTCAAACTACACCACTCTCTCTCTGTCTCTTCCCCTTTCCACAAAAAACGCACGTGTTCTAAAAAAAAAGTTAGCATAAGGATATTCATATCACCTTTAACACGTGCAAATTATAAAAACAAGAATCTTCTAGAATTTTAGTAAGATACATAGGTACATCGTTTTCCAAAATGTCTAACTTTTGTCCAAAGTTAATAATAATCAGTTCTGAGTGCGAATACGAATCCAGCGAAAACGGTTGGTTCCCAAGAACAAATTATTTTGGACGAAATTGTAAGTTCATAAACAAGGGGAACTCTCAAGTTTTTCAAAATTTTTGAAAATTGTACGGAACTTTATAAAATATCTAACTAAAATCCGAAAAATTGGATTCAATACATTAGAAAGTGTCTGGAATCTATGATGCCTTAGGTGCCTTATTTCTAAATTACTTACTCCCCCGTTTTTTGAGGAATATAGGCCAGTAAAATTATTCTCGAAAACAACGTTTACTAGAAAACAAATTGCGGAACTCTAACTAATGGCTAGATTGGTGTCAAGGAGTGTCCCCACTGATAGGAAAATGGTAAAGGCATACAATCCCTTATTTTCCTTCACTCCTAGGGAAAAATATCAAATATCAAATTTTCTAGCACACTGCACGCAGACTGAAAAAAAAAAACAGTTTCTTCCTTCTTAGCCCAAAGAAATAGCGGTTGTCAAGCGGGATTCTTCGCTTGATTTCTGCGCTGACGTCATTGTTTGAATTTACAAAGGAGCCTAGACAAAGTTCTTAACTTCCTAAAAATTCTAGCTGTCTATTGCGACGTTCTGCCCAAGTCGCCGATGATGACTGTCCTTTTTTGATGACAGCATACTCGTATATTTTTTTTAGCCTCGTTAACCACTAAACCCGTTTTCGCCGCTTCTGTTTCAATACTACCGAAAGCACTATAGACAGACCGCTGCATTCATTCAATTATGTTGTCGTCGTACGCGAGCAAAAGCCTCGGTGATGTTGTTACCGACCTTGATAGAGCATCGTGAGCCCTCCAAACAGACGCTATCATAGGCAACTTTAAAATCGATCGAAAGGTGATGAGTATCGATTTGGATTTCCTGAGTTTTTTCCAAGATCTGTAGCAATGTGAATATCTGATCTAAGGTGGACTTTCTTGGCCTAAGTCAGATATAGACTAATCAGATTGTTGGCAGATAGAAACTAATACGTGATATTGAATACGTGAACTTCATCAACCTCTGTAGTTGATGAAGTTCAGAAGCCATATCTTACAGATGAGTTGATGTAAAACTCCGTAACAAATCATCCCCAGATGCTTTAAATAGCCCGGTAATTAGACTGTCGGTTCCAGCAGCCTTGTTGAATTTAAGCTTAAATATTACTATCTATGATACAATTCTCGGGTGGATGGAATTGTTGATCGTCCGGGTAGAATGAAGCATTCTGTCTGATAGCGGAGTTCTGATCGTCACGGCCGTTTAACAGTCCCCAGAAGTGATCTTTCCAAATTCTCAGCATCGACTGGCAAGGTTTCAATATCATCTACAATACACACAGGCCTCTAGAATACACGGGAAGTAACACAGCCATTAGAAAACTTGTGTATGTGAATTATACCAATAATAGTGGTTTTCGAAAAGAAGAACATATTTGTAGGCATGTGTGGGACTATGTTTATATGTTACAACCTACAGCCGAAACGACTGAACCAATTTTTATGACTGAAGCATAAAAAGATTCGTCTACACTACGCGGGTACTACTGTTTGCATGCCAATTCGAGAAACTTAATACGACAGATAGTAGACACCACTCTGTGAAGTTGGGAAAATGGCATCATGTACGAAACGAAAGGGTTTTGCAAAAGTGATTCTAAAAATATATATACACCATGTACATTTATATAAACTTGAAAATGGCTGACTACATTATTTTTTAAAAGCTGGGTTACTACCTAGAGCCTTAGAAGGCTGAGCCTATTGTCATTGTACGAAATGATTTATGTCAATCCCGCGGAATGTCACTGTTTATGAGATTTTATAGAAAAGCAATATGGAGGACAATAGAACGATTACAAAAATACATATTCCAAATACTATCTGCTACTTAAATTTCTTGTCGGCTGTTATCAGAAATATTACTTCTTTTACTTATTACAAGTGCCTTAGACACTCTAAATTCGTGTGCACGGCGTCTAACGGAGGTGCCCGGATTTTCATCAATGTTGTCTCTCACTGCAGCAATATTTTGGGCCGTACGTACTCGTACGCTATGAACTCGGTCGGACTTCACTTTACCTCCCTTTGTATACCGAGTTCCAAAGTTATTCATTATACGCTGAATGGCTGATATGCTGGGTACATGATTTCAATAATAAAAAAAAAGTTTTAATAACGTTAAAACTTTGTTAAGGTGCTAGATCCTCCATAATATATTGTCATCGACTGCACTTCACGACATTCAAATGCGAACTGACAAATGCCAACCAAACTAAAATGGCTGCCAAATAACATCGAACTGAAAAAAAAAAACACCCTGTACTATGCCGAAATGCCCCGACCCATAGAATCCGTTGATCCGTTGCTGCGTCTTTTTTAACTGACACATAGATAGAATACAAGTATTCTTATGGAAGGTGGCCCATAACCGACTCTTGTATGAACTTCGACGGATAGAGTAGGTTTACTTTCTACTTTTTTAGTCCGTTGATCCGTTGATAGTCGGCAAATTGAAAGTAAGCACTTTCATTGGTGGAAACATTGGGAGAGAAGAGAAACTGTTATCGTCGTTGACAATCGGTTGACATTTCAATCTGTCAACGAAGGTATGTGACGGATTGTATGAGACTGTTCTTTCCGGCAATACGTGAATGTCACTGTCAACCTTCAACGGAATGACGTCGACGGATTCTTTGGGTCTGGGCCTTAACTCAATCTTTCAAAAGCTTTAAGAAATGCTCATAATTGGAAAACTGAGCACAAGAAAGTGCTGTGTCATGATTTGAGAAATGTTTTTTTTTTTATAAAGGCAAGGTTAGGATAGGTTAGTATGGCGGCTAAGCCTCATAGATCAGTGCTGGTCTATAGTGATACCACAATTACAAAAAGTTTATTAGTTATTGTTATTAATTTATTCAAACAGATTGATTCTGACCGTTGTGCAAAGTTAATGAGAAGGCGAAGTTTTATGTTTGCGATTTATTGGAGCGAATAAATAGAATTGTCCCAGTAATCTGTGCCTTATATTGGCCAGTGCATGATATACGTACAGTAGGTGGTCGAATATGTCTATTGTCTCAATTTCTGCAAACGTCCGTCGAGACTAGTCCTACCCTGCGAGCATGATGTCCGATAAGGCAGTGTCCGGTGATAATACCAAGTAGTAGATTACATTCCACTTCTGAATAGCTCGAGAATATACAATATTTAGTTTTACGAATGTTCTAGTTCAACCAAAATATTTTTGTTGTTTTGCAAGAAGTGATCTGATTCCACATATTATCAGCTGTTCTATGCAAGTTTTCATCGATTTTAATTATTTTATTCTTAGGGATTCTTTTTTTTTTTTATTTTATCCATGAAATAACAATCTAAAAGAGGCTATCCGTTGCATTTTCGTAATGAATCTACTCGTACCTTTGGTTTAGCACTTCACTAGAAATTCAAAATGTACATTAAGTGAAATTAAAATAACAGATGGACTTTTTTTTTGGAAGAAAATCTCGCATTCCATTTACCTCTCCGAGAATACCTGAAAATATTTTTCTTCGGCGAAAAACCAATTCATATGTATGTACATGCATAGAGGTGAGTAGGTATGTATCCTTAAAAAAAAATACACATATTGATATACGTAGTTCCATTTGCGAAGATATCGTTCCCTGATAAAATCATTTTTCCTAAAAATACATATATTTCGGAATATATTTCGGAGAAATAGGACTAGTTGGATGAGATGGAGGATGCTTGTGTCAGCTGATGGGAAATGGAATAGAAAAATACAAATATAATAATAGTCCATTCACGGAAGTTAGTTCACGCCTGAGGTGCAGATACGCATTACTCTTCTATCGTCAGTCAGGGTGGGATGTGTTAAAGAAAATTAAGTTAAGCAAAAATACGAGTTATTTACTGTCAAAGTTGTACAGTATGAACATTGAATGGTGGATCTTTCAAATGTCTACTAAATTGTTCAATATTCTATTTGTACTAATCGAACTTTAGTAGATACTTAAATTTAACAAAAGTCACAATTTAATCGATCAGCAAAATTAAGTTATTTGATCAGCAGAACAATATTTTTGATCAGCAAAATACAAAATATTTGATAAAGAAAATACAAAACTTAATCGTTTGATCCAAACAAGACAAGCAAACATCTAAAAAAAAAAAAAAAATAAAGAAATAGTTTTCCAAGAAAAAACTTGAGCGATTGCAAATTTCAGGAAAAGTAAACAAGTTTCATTCAATACATATTATTTTTTGAAATTACCAGTCGCTGAACAATTTTGTTTTAGTTTTCCTTTTCTCTGATCAAATAATTAATTTTTGCTGAGAAAACATTTTCTCAGCTTATTTTCCTTGCGAAACATTAGCCTCTCCTGATGATTTGTTTTTTATATACGGTGAAGAAGAACGATAGGAAAATAAATTTAAATAAAACAACAACGGTGTGAGATATGAAAGTGATTCTGGCTTTATTTTGAAGCTACATTTATGCCATTATGTATTGAATAGCACATCATTTAAATGGCCGCCTCGGCTTCGCTGGCAGTGATTCAAGCGGTCGGTCCAATATGTGCGGCGTTATTCCGGCAATAGCGTCTCGAATGTTGGCTTCGAGCTCATCCAAAGTGGTTGGCTTGTTAGCGTAGACTAAGGACTTGACGTAGCCCCAGAGAAAATAATCGAGGGGTGTCAAGTCGCATGATCGCGGCGGCCAATTGATAAACGCTCACCGTGAGATGATCTATTCGCCCAAATATCTCCTTCACCACTTCGAGTGTTGCGTCGCTTGTAAAGCATGCAGCGCCATCTTGTCGGAACCACAGCTCTGATATATCGATGTTGTCGAGCTCTACCGAGAACCATTGACGATAACTCATTTCGAAAGAAATAAGGTCCGATGATGCCGCCGTGCCATAAACCGCACCAAAGAGTCAATCATTGTGGATGCATTGATGCTTGGTCGAACACTTGTGGATTGTGGTCGCTCCAATAACGACAATTTTGCTTGTTGACATAGCCGCTGAGCCAAAAATGGGCCTCGTCCGAGAAGATGGTTCTTTGGCCAAAATTCGGATCTCCGGCCAACATTTCCAGCCCCCAATTAGCGAACTCACGGCATTGTCTATGGTCATCCGGCTTCAATTTTTGCGTCAGCACAATCCTATACGGATGTAGGCCCAAATCCAACCGTAAAATAAGACTGGTTGACTCTCTGGCGATGCTAAATTCAGCTCATCGGCGCCGAATCGACATTTCTGGGTTTTCTTCGATACTGGACGCTACGGGGGCTATGTTTTTTTCACTTCGCACCGATCTCTGTCTGGTTGGTGGCTTAAGATCTAAAAGAGTGTACTCATGCTCAAACTTTTCCCCGATGCGACGAATCGCCTGCGCACTGAAGCCATAATGACGACCGACCTCACGACGAAATTCACGTTGCGTATTTACAACTGAGCCGGAATTTCGATAATATGTCTTAATAATTTCCACACGTTTGGGAAGCGTCAATCGATGCACGATGAAATGCAAACCTTACTGAATATTTTGACAGCTGGATGTCATTGGTGGCTTCAACAGCTGCTGAAACATAACAATTGGAAAAACTATCATTGCTATCTGGTCACCCTTTAGTTTTTCCATATTCAAAACTTATTTTCTGCTGGTCAAAATATTAGTGTTTGCTAACTGGGGAATGATTTTTTGTTGATGATTTATTTTTCTGTTGGTCAATTTTTCGTTTTATTATTGCTCATTTAATTATTTAGCTGACATATAAATTCTGTTTACATATCCGTTCACACGCCTCACGATACGACCTATCAATAAATATAGCCAATCCAATCTGTCACAATGTGTATTCAAAATTTCCATTCAAATATTTCGCAAGGGAATTATCATCATAAACATTGAGTTAATTAAATCGCAATGAGCAAAATCCCTCCCAGTGCTAATCCGATTAAAATGTTCCATACGCAATATCAAATAAAATTAAATTATTAGTTTCATAAAGTTCAAACTGAAATCCCACACTACTGGTAACGTCTGCTTTCAAAACCAATTTAAATTCCCGAAAGCCATTTACATTATAATTAATCCAGACAATGTGAATGAAATAAATTTTTCCCTGATGGCACATGTTAACAAGGACATACGAGTATCGCCGCCACTCCTCTTTGCATTTTTCACCATACACATTGACATCAAAAACACAAAAGAAAAATCTAGTAATAATAAAAAAAAAAATATAGCAAAGCCTTGAAATTCTATTCTAAAACATCACAGAATCCATATAACAACCTAACTATAACTAATGATTAAAAATGCTAACAATGGAGTGAGAACGACACAAATGAGATGCAGTTTGGAAGCCATCCATAGGCACCCAAACCACCCGCATTCACATTTTTATAAAAAAAAAAAAAAAAAAATTAAAAAATATAAAAATCGAAACTATGTTAACACAGCTCACGTAACATGGTCACCATATATCCGTAGTGATGCAACAGCAAACCGAACCCATTGGGCCCGGTAGAAAGTAATTTATATTTCGCACGCGGATCAATGCGATAGGAATGTCACATACACAAGACCGATGTACTGTCAGGGAAGGCGACCGGTGGTCTGACTGCTATAACAAGCCTTTATTCGTGAAGGCCATGTACGATGAGGAAGGAATCGATATCATACGAGTATGTATGAAAAAAAATTCAAAATAACATGGAACACCAATGACTTTATCATCATCAAACAGAGCGATTCTGAAAGGATTCAAAATAAGGAAATAGTGGGAAGCAAAAGGAAATGGACCGAAATAGTCCAAGTCCAAAAAAAAGCCCGCAGAAGGTATTAAAGAGTTTAAGAAGAACGGACTTGGTTAAGGACTCCACAGACGCGTATTCATATCTCTGTTAAATACTCCATACACCTATTCCTAAAATACGAGTATTATGTGAACAACATTAATGGTTGCCTGGCACGTCATAACATCAACCATAGACCAAATATTCACAACTAGGTACCAATCAACTTCAAGCGACTTTAAGAAGCAATACTCGTATGTTTCTCTAGCTTCATTGAATTCGGGATCTTCAGAAAACTAAACTTGGAAACAGTTCCTCCGAACTATCCTAAACGTTCACCATAGCACGTTCTCAGCGTGCCATTATAAGGCCTGGGCTGACAACATAAATGTGGCTAAATACGTGTATCGTCATCTATAAAAGTCTCCATCAGTGAATTCTGCTTGTACTGTCTGTGAAAACTCCCAAAATCCTGTTCCAAACTTGAGATAAACGACGACAATACTCGTATGGTGTCAAGAAACAAGGAAAAATGTGTCCAACTGCCAAAGACACACTTAGCTTCTCTTATTCTGGAGCCCTGAGAAATATCCTTGCTATTTTTATTGGGCAATGGATATGAGTTCAAAAATCCTAACTCGAAGGACGAAATGATCTAGAGTACCCGAATACAGAACAAATATTAAATACTTTGAAAGTTATTTTTGTGTGATATGCAAAAAACTATATATTGGTCAGAATGAGGCTATGAGGAAGGACCGAATCTATATTTGTAAGTCACACAGTCTTGTGGACGGCAAAGGATAATCAAATCAGTTAGCATTATTCTATCCATTGACATACAATGAATGGTTATAGTCTCATCGCCCACTGCCGTCGAAAGTAAGTAATTCGCGGACGCCGTGGCTCAGTGGTGTGATAGGTTCAAGGTTCGAATCCACCTCATGGCCCCATCTCTCACAATCTCACCTCTCGCGAACGTCTGACAAACATCTGAGAGTAAAACTAACCATTAGAAGCTATGCCAAGCCCTGTAATGGGGTGTTAGCCCCAAAATATTATTATTATTATTAAGTATTCGCGGATGCGAACTCTAGTCTATCTAATTTTACGTTCGTAAGTTTGGACTGTGAGAAGTGCCATCGTGGAAAAACTTTGCGGTGTTTTACTGGGATTCTAACCTGGAAATCCTTATCAGTTGTCCAACTCAACAAAATTCACTGAGACGCGGGGCTCTAAAATTACTTAAAGCGAATACAAGAAGATTTGCAAATATGCAACTCGACTTTTCGACTTTGGCAGTGTTGCCAGATAAAAAAAATACAAGCGACAACAAATTTACAAAAACCTAAGAGTGAGTTATCACGTGAGTTTAAAAAATCTTCAAGTTTCAAAGAAAGAGATTGTAGTTGAGGGAGAAGAAACAGTTTGTAAGAGGGAGTTGCTTGCTCTCGGTGATATATGTACATTTGCAACAAAACTGTTTTTTTTTTTTTTTTCAGAACAGCCAAATCTACTGTAACCAATAATATCTTCGACTTTGGGGCAGAATAGATTCCAAATTGAACTATTTTGAGGTAATACTCAATAATCGACTTTATCTTAAAATTTAGCACAAGAAATCTGATATTTTCAAAAGTTATCAATTTCTCGGATAAGACTGAGGCGATCTTAATCAGAATCGACGAGTAATGTTTGACATATTTTGCAAGTAGGTATATGCGACCTGGTTGTGCACATTCGCATCGTGTATGATAAAGAGTGATTTAAAATTGCAGATACAATTTAAATCTGGCAATGCTGTGGTTCTGTCAAAGATAAACAGCTGTGAAAACTAAGAATTGACATTTGTAATTATGGAGCGGTGTACGAGAGAACAACGCATTTTAACCAACATGATTCGCACATTGCGAAATAATGTCGGTACATAACCGTCCATCGCGTGCCGCGGTTAAGAAATTAATAGAAAAATTCGATTGAACTGCGTCAGTGTTGGATGTGCAAAGACCTCATAGTGGCCGGTTACGTGAAAATATCACTGCAGTGAGTAATAGACGATATTGGTGTGAAATATACGAGCATATACTAGTTTCAACAAGACGGTGTCACACTGCGCGAGAAACAATGCAGTTATTGCACACACAGTTCCGCGGGCGCATCATTTCTTGTTTCGGCGACCGAAATGTTATGTGAGGCAGAAGGTGTGCGCCAATAACACAGAGACGATTCCAGATGCTTGTATTTTTTAGATTTTAGAATAGAAGTCGGTTTGATGTTAAAAAACCATTGCTTCACGGAACTCCATACAAGTATCATAGGAATACGTTTTGAATCGCTTGATACTTGAGTTTGTATTAGGATCGCAGTATGTACTGCTACTGACCTAAGTCAGTCATAATTTAGTTGGCTCCAAAGCTTTTTTTTTTTTTTATAATTTGCACGTGATATGAATACCCTTATACTAATTTTTAGAACACGTGCGTTTTGTGGAAAGGGGAAGAGATATAGAGAAAGACAGAGTGGTGTAGTCTGAAACTCAGGTGGTATTAAGTTTCTGTAAACTCCAAGGGTGGCTGTCCAGATAACTGGGGAGTATTTTGTTTGTTTTCGCTATTATTGTCGTTGCTTATGATTCACTGTATTTTTTTTCTGTCCTCCTGATGTCATCATCACGATCAAGTTGCATTTTAGCCATATGACTGATTAGTGCCTCCTGACATACTCGTATTGTACAAACCTTCAACATTACATAACAGATATAATGTCAAGACTGGGGTAATAGTAAAGGTATTGAAAAAGACATGTATCCTGAAACTCTGCAACCGGTCAGGATGGGCAAGTGGTGTGGATCCTATTAATTTCTAATATTCGCTAGCTTATGGTGATGTCACTGGTCTCTCCTTGCGAACGTTACCTTCTGATAATTGCAGAAACTGGCAGACCAATGCTGAAATTTGTTTACCAGGCCAGGACGGGAAAAATTCCTGTTTGAGGTAAACTCCAACATTCATGTTTAATGTTTCTAACTTAGGGTAGCACTAAGGGCCCTCCTAGGCCCATGCAAGCTAACAGCTACGACTGTTTCAGCAACCCTCGAACCTAACCTAACCTTATTCAACAGACGGTCAATAATATTGTTAATTATCTAATATTGATCTTATGAAGACCCTTTGATCTTCATCGTTGAGGTCTAGATTGAGGTCTGAAAAGGGGTAAATTGCCCTTGTAACTTATATGTAGTAATACCTATCAAGATTGATCAAAATCTCCAGCATGAACAAGTCCATAAAACCAATATCTTAGCTGAATAAAATTTAGAAGGAATCCAGTGGCATGTGAATGAGGATGTTATCAAATTCAAAATCAATAACTCAAGGAACAGCTTCCTGGTATCCACTGTGACCCGGCCTTTAAGTTTACCAAGTTTTACAAGTACTGTTTCATATCTTCCCGCACACGCCTTTATTAATACTCTTTTGTCCTGCATGGCATGCATTCCCCCAGAGCATCACACAGAAGGGTAACATGCAACCAAATGGGGTCTCATAACTTTACATTGTGGTACTCCTATGTTATACGAGTAGAATTTATCTCTGCACACACACGACACGACCCACTGAACCGAACATAATAAAAAAATATGAGAAAACCTCTAAAAAGAAAAACAAAACCAACGACGAAAATAAAAGCAAATAAATCGCTCGCAATAAATGCCATTGGAAGCGCAGAAGAGCGAAGAGACCACAGCAGAGGAGATGGAATCCAATGATGATGCATAATAATTCTGCCACGAAATCGATCTCTTTCATATCCTTCAAGGACTTACACAACAGTAGCACGAAACAGCAGTATCATCTGATGTAACATTATTACACGCTTGCACCAGGCGGAGCAGCGGCGGTGAGATGTGAAACAAAGCAACAACACCCACTCCTTGACAATGTACTAGATGCAGCCATCCAGGATAACGTTGCTGGCTATCACCACCACCACCGATATAATGTAAGTGTTGTATGCTCAACAATATCAGAAGAAAAACTAGAAAGTGGGGTGGGTTGGTAGGGCGTTTGGCTTTATTGTTATATTCAAGGATCATCATCGATATAGAATGGATTTTCATTTTTTTTGTTGGTCAAGGATGAACATCATTTTTACAGATGAATGGTTTGCCTTGCAAAAATCTATATATAAAATCTCCATGTTGCTGTACCTACAGATACATTGTAAAAAAAAAGAAAGAAGAAAAGCACTTGTACCGTAGAGCAGAAAGGATGTCAATGATAAACACTAAAAGCTGGGTTTTGTGTTAGATCGAACTTGAAGTGCCGGTGTGGTAGAAAAGATACGAAACAGCAAATAGCAGGAGACATGTTTGAAAGGCTTTTAAGGAAATCACTTTAAAGATAGTTGGAGAGTATTGACGGATGAGTGACAAGTGGTGGAATGTAATCGCTTTTTGGTAAGTGGAATTGAAATGAATTTTGGAAGTAATTTTGGGTATCTACCTATAAGTGGAAGGGAAGATAACTTAAACCAATTTTCGACATTCATCTTGAAAATGTTTCTGAAGGACATCCATTTAGCAAGTAAAGGCTTTTTAGAAGGGTCGGATATAGATTGGTTATAGAAGGTATTTTATATATGAATCGATGGTGGAGGTTAGGATTTGGAACGTACTTGTGTCTATCTGCGTATTACAAGTAATGTGAGTTATATGAATGTACTCAAGTTCATCTTAATTGAATTGTTGCCTTGCAAATATTATTCTAAAGCATACATACAGAATGCGATACCCCTGGATCAAGAAACTTAAAATTTTGCATGATGCATCAAACATTGTTTCTTTTAGATACTAGACTTCAAGATAAAAATCATCATTCCACATTGTCATGAAGCTAAGTAATGATCATAATAAATTGTATTTCGTCATGATCGCCAACAGCGTTGTAGCAGTGGATGCGTTTGTGCTGTTGTGTATGCTCAGGGTCGGAAGGTTCGTACATACATAAACCTACGGGCATGGCAATCAACTATTGTGATTGTGAAACGATTTTGATGAAACTTTTTTCTGTTGTTTTGCGAATTTTTCCATACATTTCATGCAAAGAAATACAGATGCAAAGTATGTTAAAGTTGCCGAATCGCCCGATGGAAATATATTGTGGTCATTTGTACCGGACGGGCGAAACAATCCTCGGACTGGTTCATTTCAATTTGTAAATGACACACGAGGACCGATCTGGTTCATCTAGTATATATGTGTTAAAAATTAAGTTAGTAACTGACTCTGACTCAGACTCAGAGTAACTGAAAGGACTTCAAACTTCAAACAACACACAGTGTTACCATTTCTGGCTTCTTCTCCTTGAAGTGCAAGGTCCTAAGGCGTTCTTATCTTTGAAGACTGTAGCTATTTAAAGCAGCTGGGGATGATTTTGTACTGAGCATACATCAACTAATACGTAAGACATGGTCTTACGGACCAATGCCTAATGAATGGAATGCCTAATGAATGCTTAATGAATGGAACCTCAGCCTCGTTTGCCCGATCCTCAAGAAAGGAGACCCTCTGAACTGCACCAACTACAGACGTACATATTATTCTTCTCAACATCGCCTATAGGATCCTATCTGCCAACGGCTTAAACCTTTTGTCAACAATCTGATGCGTTCATATCAGTATGGTTTTAGACCAGGAAAGTCCACCAAAGATCAGATATTCCCATTGCGGCAGATCTTGAAAAAAAAACCAGGAACTCCAAATTGATACTCACCACCTTTTCATCGATTTTAAAGTCGCTTATGAGAGCGTCTATATAGACAACCTTTACAGAACCATGTCTAGTTATGGCATGTCTGCTAAACTCGTCTGTCTGTGCACAATGACGATGGATAATGCACGGTGCTCCATCAAGTTCGGTAATAACATTACCAAAGCTTTTGATGTCAGAAAAGGACTACGACAAGGTGGTGCGCTCTCATACGAGAATAGTCTGTACAGCTACATACTTGCGTACGCCGACGACATAATTTGAAGAATTTTTAGGTAGTTAAGGACTTTTCTAGGCTCCGCGTAAATTCAAACAATGACACCAGCAATTGATTAGCAAAATATTCTCAAGGACAAATAAAGAGACCCTAAAAATCCCAGTGCTGCGGTACGGTGCAGTGGCATGGACGTTATCTAAGGCGGATGAAAACATCCTTGGTTGTTTTGAAAGAGCATTTTTTCGATTGATTTTTAGTCCCGTTTGTATCGACGAGTAATGGGGGAGAAGATACTTCAACGAACTATGCCTGTGGTACAGCAACATGGGCTTGGTCAAAAGAGTTCGAATTCAATACCTGAGATAGCTAGGACATGTAAAGCGAATGTAGGACATGTAGTCTTGGAATCCATCCTGTAGGGACGACACAGTAAAGCGAGACATAATCTAAGGATTAAGTGAAAAGGGAGACGGCTAGCAGAAGATCGAGTTGGCTTGAGACGGTTGTTGGTTGTGGCCCAGGTCCACCCCGGACGTAGCGCCATCTAAAGTAAAGTAAAGAGGCGTCTGGATTTGCTTTCAATATAAACCTTTCCATGTCATCTTACTGATGTTATAGTTTCTCTGAGGACATCGGCCGACAACTTGGGACAGAGTTACACGACAGTGCTCAATAGGTGATGGATGAATTGTGCAACAGGGGTCAGGTGCTAGTAGAGAACGCAACGTTGTCCTGAAAGGACAGACAGAACAAGGAGCATGCGCGTGACAATTCCCTGACAGATAATTTAACCGCTCTTTACCGGTAGGTTCTTAGCAGCAATAAGTTAAGAAGAGGGAGGATCTTTTCTTGGGGAGCCTCCAAGGTGCATTGATACACATAGGAACTACAATATTACGAAAGAACACGTTTTTGCGACTGTAATCTCATCGTGTGGGACGAAAGCACAACAAAAAGGGCTGGGCACAACAAAGACGGGCAACGACGGCGGGGGAATCACTACAAGATTTATGCCGAATTTCTTCTAATTTTGGAAAATTAACAGTAAAAATAATTTTTGAGTACGAATATTTGGAAAACAATGCGTCCCATGGAAAAAATTATTACGACCGAAATATTAGGTTTTACAAATATAGATGGCAATTTTTTTTAAATTTTTGAAAATTGATTGTACGAACCCTTCGGAAATGTCAAACTTTACTCCGAAGTTCTTGAGTGCGAATATCTCGAAAACTCAGCTTTCTGAATGAATTAATAGGAATATGTGATGCTGTAATAGTAACGATACTTGAATTTCGAAAGTATTGATGTCGATATCGTATCGAAAGAAAATTATCGATACTCTCGAATGTTGATAGAAAAATAAAGGCAATAGGTAGTAGAAAAGTGAAAACGAATCTGCCCTATCGGCAGATGCTCTCATTTTTGCAAATACATGTAGAATACATGTAACAAACCATGGATTGCTTCAAGAACGCGGAATAAATGTGTCAGTGTTTTTGACAAATAATCAGCCGGTGGTTTTGGCACAACGTGAATTTCAAACACTGTAACGTTTAGCCGTTCGCTTCAAGGAGACTGGGTCAATACGGGACAGTAGCAGATGTGGTCGGCCCCGGAGTAGCAGTTCGGTCGGGAATATAGCTGCTGTGGCCGCAAACGTCTAAGAGGACCTTCAAACATAACCCAGATAGACGGTGTTTACAGCGTTTTTTGGTAAAAAAACTTGAAGATGTACCCATATAAAGTGCAAATAGTACATCAGCTATTGCTTGCAGACCGCCAATCACGTCTTTAGTTACAGCCAAACATTCCTCTCTTTTCTCCCGGCCGCTTAATCTATCGTTTTGGCGATTTGGACTGGCCCACGATTTGGACTGGCATCGCCCAATTTGACCGTTCCAGACTTCTTTCTTTGGGGTTTTTGGAAGTCACGGGTAAACGCCGGAGAATAGCTGTCTACACTGCCTCTTACAACAGAAGTCTATTTCTGTTCCAACATACAATGGCTCCTCCTTTGATAAATAGGTGCTCTAAAATAACCGACTTTACGGGCAATTAAACGAAGTATTTGTCGGCAATTTTAAACAAGCTGGAGAAGACTGCTTTTACGTAGTCCCAAACTTGGAACCGATTTAAGGATTTAAGAACGAGTAATAAGGTTTTCCACCGGCCTTTCATCCGACTTCATCGAAGATGCATCAATGGACATTTTCAGCTTTCCAACAGCCATACTGTACCCTGCTATATTTTGGAAAACCAGGGTTTTGAGACGTACAAAAATCTTCAAAGTATTCACCCACTGAATGGAGTGAGATCTAAGGGCGCGACAAGTTCAATCTTGCAATGGTTTTCCAAAAAATAATTTCGAAAGTCATTGCATTATACACATTATAATTTGGCACTTGCTGTGCAATCGACAGAGCCTGAAAGAAGTCGATGAATGAAAAGAATGTGTGCAACATCTCTGCGTTTCTCTAGAGTACTCAGGTTGATGAGGTTGAAGCGGTCTTGATAGAGAGGCAAGATAAATGGATCGTTTCAAGGAAGACCTCGAAGGGCAAATCGAAGAAATCGACGTTGAACATTCTCGATTCTGGTCACATGAACTTGCTGAAAGGGTGACCACGCTTGACTGGCGTATTCAAGGAGGTGGCGCACAAAGGTAATGTAGAGAGATCTGGTCACGTATAGGTCGAAGAATTCTGTGGACCATCGTTTGACAAAGCCAAGCACCTAGCTTTACGAATTATCTCATCAATATATGAACGGAAATTTAGTTCCCTATTATACAATATACCAAGATCGCGGAGAGATTGAACGATGGATATAGGTTGACCATGGAGAAGGTAAAGGCGGGCGGAGGACACGTGGTGCTTACGTGATAATGTAATTGATTGACATTTGGCGATATTGAGCTCTAAGCGATTTTGTAGGCACCAGTTCGAAAAACTATCAAGGTCTTGTTGAAGGAGACAGTACTCATGTGGTGAAGAGATGGCTTTGAAAAATTTGGTATCATCAGCGTACAGAGAGAGGGAAGAGTGTTTAATAACCCTCTCGACATCGTTTATGGTTAGAATGAAGAGAAGGGGACCTAGATGGCTGCCTTGCGGAACACCAGAGGTGGCCAAGAAGGGAGTCGATACGATGGATCTGAAGCGAACTCTGTAAGAACGGTTTTCCAGGTAAGAAGATATCCATTTTAACAATATGGGCTCGAAACCGAGGGCAGACAATTTGAAGAGGATTAAGTTATGAGATATCTTATCAAAAGCCTTACTAAAATCAGTTGCAATAACGTCGACTTCTTTGCCATTCTCTAAGGCAGCTAGGGCGAAGGACATGAATTCGACTAAGTTAGTGGTAGTTGATCAACCTTTCAGAAAGCCGTGTTGGGCAGGAGAGATAAGAGACTTGCACTGAAAGCTTAAGGCTTCGTATAAAATACTTTCAAAAAGTTTGGGTAGATGAGAAAGTTTAGCAATGGGGCGATAGTTTGTTACTTCGTTCTTTGATCCCTTTTTGTGTATGGGGGTTATGAAATAGGTCTTCCAAATCTGAGGGAATTCTCCTAGTAATAGAGACAAACGGAAGAGATGAGAGAGGGGGAGGGAGAGAATGGTAGAGCATTTTTTAAGAAAAATGGCAGCGAGACCATCGGGGCCGGGTGAGAATTCAACATTAAGATTTTGTAGTTTATTTTCAATTACAGAAGGATCAAAAGGCACGGACAGAAAGGGGCCAACGGAGAAGTTAAGAAGA
Organism: Pocota personata; assembly: GCA_963082735.1. Taxonomy (NCBI): domain Eukaryota; kingdom Metazoa; phylum Arthropoda; class Insecta; order Diptera; family Syrphidae; genus Pocota; species Pocota personata. Next base: position 37,587,384 of record OY720431.1, read on the forward strand.
TGAGTGAAGTAAGAGGGGTCTGGTTCAAAAGAGTTATCGGCGAAGGATTGTTTAAAATATGCGGCAAAAAAGTTAGCAATGGTTTGCGGATTAGTTGAAGATATGTTTTCAAAAGAGAGGAACGGAGGGTAACCGTCAGATTTTTTTTTATAGTTGACGAATTGAAAAAATGACTTAGGGTCGTTTATAAGATTTGCTTGCGCGTTAATTAGGTGCCGCTGGTAGAGAGAGTTATAAAGATGATTGAATTGAAGGTAGGAACCGAGATAGTTGGAATAGTCGAAAACAGAATTGGTACGAATGCATAAAGGACCACAATGTTTCGAGTATGTATGAGTTGAGGGGACTAAGACAGCTTAGAATCAAATATTCTAAATCATTGGGCAAGCTCTCCAATATCTTCCAATCCGAGATCAATTCGTCTGTTCGACTTTGAATTAAAAATAAAATCAAATTAAAATCTATCCTACTACGAGTATAATACGTAGTAGTTCCAACGTATAGCAACATCGGCTGAGACATTCTTAACTTTTAACACTATATTCTCCAAGAAGATTCGGCCATGACGAATGAATCTAATTCTCCAGAAGTTTGAGCGTAATGAGTCCGTTCCCTCAATTCCAAAAGCCATTACAAATCAATGTGATTCCAGCTCCGCCTTAATGAGAATTACAATTACAAAATCCGCTTTGGAAGCATCTCAAATCAGGCAGGTAAAATCCAGTCTTTACAAAGTGCACTTTTATAGTCCTTAATAATTTACTAAGTTCTCTCTTTCATTTCCCTCACAAGCACTCCTGGTAAATATTGTAAACTCTCAAAAAAAAAAAGATACTTGGGATGAAAACTATTCTGCGGAGTATAAATGAATTCACTTTACTGACTTCCTGGAGTACATTATTCTCCTCCCATCATTTTCTCCGGGGGATATGAAAACAAAAATTTTTTTTAAGTAAATGCATCATCATAGCTAGAAACCTCATTTTGTGCCATTTTTTTCCACTGCTCGTGTCCTTTTGCACAAATAATTACATTTTCCTTCATTTTCTCGGTAATAGCCTCTGGAAAAAGTTCATCCTACCTTACGCAGTTCTCTTGTGGGCAAGTACTGGTCGTTGACGTTGTCGTCGTATCGTAGTCCTTGTGATTGTTCTCTTTATCTCCATCCCTCGTTTAGGGTATGTTGCCGCAGAGATTGTATATTTTTGCTTTTTTTTTGTTGAAACAAAAAGGTGGAACAATAGAGAGAATGTTCCTACCACTATTCTGCATTTACATTCCTTAATTACACTTTCCCTGCAGCAATAAAAGTGGGAATTATGTAAAAAAAAAAAAAAAAATGGCCAAAGAATATGAGATTTATAGAAATAAAACAAATTTACATTGTAACAAGATTACTTATAAAACTAAGTAGGGGGGGGCTAGAGCAGGTGATATGATGGTACAGACAACAAGGACAATGACTCTGGGCATCCATTTTAATGGACCGAAAGTAATCTGTAGCTGAAGGCATATGGTTACCCATGTACCACAGACTGGATGTCAAGTGAATGAACTGAGAAATGGATATGACGGTTGCAAAGTTTTTTTTTCACACGAAGTACGAGAATCTAGACCAGGCCAACGTTGTACTTCCTGGAGTAGAAGATGTTAAGTGGGTACACACTTAAGGATAATCGTGAGAAGCACGAGGCACTTTAATTAAATACCACACATTTATAGTATTCTATTATTGAAAGCCTTGAGACGCGAGCCTTGAGTGGTTTGTGGTACACTTGAACAAACATTAGGTAACTCGCAACTATAAAGCACTGAGATAGAACACCTAGGACTAGTGGCAAAGCTAAGATGCAACGGATTAGAAACCCATTTAGGCCATCAAACCGAGGAGCCAAAGAGAACCTGGTTGAAACTGGGAGAAACGGAGTTCAATCAGGACAGTCTGCATCAGTGATTAACTAAAAGTCTGGTTGGAGGAACCAGAAGAGGTTAATAGGATATGTTTATCCTTCGTTTTAATTAGAATAAAGCGGGTACCAAATCCACTTCGCTTTCAACCATGTTGCTCTGAAAGTGAGAAAGTATGTATAAGAGACAGCTGTTTTCAGAAGTCAATCATCCAAGAGTGGTACGACAGTAGATAAAGAATCTATCATGGTTATCTGGTCACCAGACAGTTTTTCCAATTGTTATGTTTCAGCAGCTGTCAAAGTTACCAACGACATCCAGCTGTCAAAATATTCAGTAAGGTTTGCCATTTCATCATGCATTGTTTGACGTTTCTCGAACGTAAATTTCGTCGTGAGGTCGGTCATCATCATGGCTGGCTTCAGTGCGCAGGCAATTCGTCGCACCGTGGAAAAGTTTGATTGTGAGTACACTCTTTTGAACCTTAAGTCACCAACCAGACAGAGATCTGTGCGAAGTGAAGAAAACATAGCCGCCGTAGCGGCCAGTATCGAAGAAGACCCGGAAATGTCGATTAGACGCCGATCAGCTGAATTGGACATCGCCAGAGAGTCAACCAGGCTTATTTTGCGGATGGATTTTGGCCTAGATCCATATAAGATTGTGCTGACGCCAGAATTGAAACCGGACGACCATAGACAATGCCATGAGTTCGCTAATTGGGCGCTGCAAATGTTGGCCGGAGATCTGGATTTTGGCCAAAAAATCATCTTCTCGGAAGAGGAACATTTTTGGCTCAGCGGCTATGTCAACAAGCAAAATCCACAAGTGTTTGACCAAGCATCAATGCATCTGCTTGGTGCGGTTTATGGCACGGCGGCATCGGCGGACCTTATTTCTCTCGAAATTAAGAAGGAGACACCGTTACCGTCAATGGTCCTTGGTATAGAGCGATGTTAACCGACTTTCTGTGCCCAGAGCTCCACAATATCGATATATACGAGCTGTGGTTCCAACAAGACAGCGCTACAATATATTCGGATCTAACGGAATACAGTACGTGAGGCGAAGAACTGGAGAAAGATTCAATGATGAGTGCGTGACAACAACCGTGAAACAAGGAGGGTCAAGGATTATTTGGGGATGCTTTCCTATCACGGCGTTGGACAGCTGGCTCTAATAATGGAACGGTGAACGCAAGGCAATTTGCTAACATCTTTAGAAGAACACTTATCATACTCAAATAAGCTGATTTTGCAAGACGATTCTGCCCCTTGTCACCGCGCGAAATTAGTGTGTAATTTGTTTACCTTCCCCAAAATATTAGCAAATCGTTCGTAAAGTTTTATTATTGTAAGAGAATAGTATTGCAACATTGGAGTGGCCTGGAAGCAGCCCTGACCTAAACCCAATTGAGAACCTTTGGTACATAATTAAGGCTCAGGTAACGGACAATAACCTGAAATGTATTTCAACAATAAACCTCCGAAATTATTTTACTAAAATTAGTTCTTTCACTATGCCCGGATTTCTATGTCCGTTACTGTATAGCAAAGGGCGGTTTTGGAGGCATAACTTATGGCGAAGAATAATCATCTTAAACCTTCTAGTTGAGACTTGAAGACACACCTGACTGGAGTGTTATTGTCCATTCAGTTGATTCGACTGAGTCAATGCAGTCGTTCACAAAGACTTGTTGGGTTTTGACGTTTGGTTTTGGATTACGTCAACACATTGGATCCATCATTCGCTCTTAAAGACAAAATGCCCAACATGTAGGACATGTATTAGGTGTTTTCAACCCAGTTGTTTTGCCAAACTGAGCAAACAGTTACACAGGATCTCTACGAGGAAATTAATTTCGGTGTTACTGAGCTCCTTAAATAATTTGATATTAGAATTGTCGATAGTGAAGTTCGTTCCTAGCCTGTGGAAAGACTTTTCTTTGTTTGCCGGAAGCCAGCGTTTAGTTTTGTCCTTGTTTACTGCAATGTAAACCACTAATAGATGTGAAAAGTTCTATGAATGCTCGCTGGAATCGTGCTATCAGGCTTGTGGAACAAACTGCTTGGCGAATTCTCAATTCCACTTTATCATCATTAAGTCACCTCCCCAGTAATAGCCTACTTTTTGTAATTAATGTCCAACTTGCAACACTATACCTTACCTAAAGTTATTGCATCGAATTTGTTCTCACCATCCGCACAAACCATTCACCTGTACCCGCACTAGCACCCCAATGAATCACTAGTACGTAAATCAATTTCGCTTATCTAACATAGGTTCTACATTCTCCACTGGAACACGTCCTGACTATGAACTTTAACTTATTACATTTGTAAAACGTACACGTATCGCGAATATATTTCATTTTCAATTTTCTCCCCCGATTCATGGCAAGCTTCAGATATCTAATGTCTCTCCGAAGCGCGGCACGAAGAGTGGATAAAAGTTCTGTCTTCACTATCCGACCACTACCGCACCTACAACTCCACTAAACGACATCCCGTCTAGACTTCAGGTAGAAGGAAAAAAAAAAAAGCAAATACAGTCCCACCAGGCCTGTTCCTTCTACTCCGGGCAAAAAGTATGCAGTGGCTTCGCCACAAAGTGTTGGTGGTATCTATCTAACACCCTAAGTGCTTCCGCCCACCCGCAAATGGGATAAAGCCCGAATGAACTTTTCAAATTCATCAAATTGAGGAAGAATAACAGAACATAAAAACTCCACCACTGCTTGAATACGCTCACGCTCCAGCTACACGAAATAGTTATGAAAATTGGATACAGTATTCCTTGGTTTTAGGGCGATGAGTTTTAAAAGATACTCGACCACGGAAGAGCTTGAAAAAAAAAAAAAAAAAATGTTGCAAAAGAAATGCGGTTGGAAACGATTGCAAAAGAGAAACGTCCTGTGACCTCCCAAAAGGCAGCCAAAGTTTTTGAAAAGCCAAACCCCCCCATCCTTGGATTAAAATGAAACCAAACTTTTCAGTGAAGTGTGCTTTGGGGTTCAGTATCCTTCGCATATGAACACATGTAGTACCCCGTCGGGGTGGTGCAAAGCAAACGGAGGAATCTATAAAACTTTATTAAAATTTCTATGCGAAGACATAACAGAGGGAGATGAGAAAAAAGGACCGGGAAATTATGTGGAAAAATCATGAAAACTAACTGAAGCTGGGGAGACGGGAGGCAGGGACCACGCTTGACTGGTGGAAAATGCTTGGTGTCATGATTCTTTTCCAATTTCAATTTGCAGATACTCGTAAATGTTTTGAGGTTTCACATGGAATGAAGGGGCTGGTGCATAGCATAGCCATTCCTGGGGGATTCTATCCTCATAATGGGTGTATTTCTTGGGTGCCCCTTATTATAGTTCGGTCCTTGGCATATGACTCTGACTGAAGCGTGTACGAATTTCATTAAGGTGTTATTGAAAATGTTCGCACTAAGTTTAGTATGATCCTTGAGACTTATGCATGGATTTTGACGGGTTTCGGAAGTACGTTTATTAATTTGACTTTTCAGACTTGTGAATAGGAGGGAAGAGTGCCTTCAACTTTTGGGGTTAGGTAAAGCACTGATTGAACATGATGTACTGAGTTGATTTCAATTACGAAGTTAGTTTACTTTTTAGCGGATAAGACGAAGTTGAGTTGAGTCTTTTGCCCGTGCACCTTTCTTAACCTTTGACCTCCATCCTTGCGCGTCATATTTCACTATTGCGACTGATGATTTCTCAGTTTGTGGGATACAAAGATTTGTTTGTTTATTCGAATCTAGTGGTTGATGAAGAAACTCTCTTATACGAAAAGAACGTAGGCCTCCTTAGGGAAAGGATTCGATTCGAACAGAAAAACTCGTGGAGGATTAGAGACTAGCTTTCGAATTTCTAGAGTAATTTTTTCACTCTAGAGGTTGTCACAGAATTCAAGGATTGTGTCAAGGTTGAAGTCGGAAATCCGCATCTCTAGCGACAGAGAGCCGTGTACTCTGAAAGAGTATGGAGAGAAATTTCATCCCTATTAAGGCAGACTGTTCAAAGTGAGTCAGATAAAAGATTCATGCGGTGGAGGCAGTGGCCACCAATCAGTCCGATCAAAATTCGAATGTTCTCCTGTCTAGACTCACTGATTGACCGCTCTGATGAGCTATGATAGACTTCGTTGGATTTGAGTAGAGTGGGTAGTTTCTTCATATGATTTTTGTAGTTAATTTTGCTGGCGCCATAGAAGATTTTATACTCGATCTTGACAGCTGCTGTGAGCTGGAATCCGATGAAGGATGATTAAACTACTCTGAGACAATTCATCGTAGGATTTTGCGAATGTTTCTAAGTTTTATGTCCAATGAGTCAAGTGCTTTTAGAGCAGCTTGGCTGTCTGTAAAGATGATGACTGTTTAATGGATATTACTGCTGCCTTGAATTCAGATTTGCATTTCGCAATACTTTACTGAAAAGTATGCGAAATATGGCAGTCCAAACCCGATCGTATCTCGCAGAAATTGAGTCCGAACGTACGAATATAATATAATCAATATAAAAATTAAATATCACAAATGATATTGGCCAAATCGCGCCACAGCTAGGCTTGCAGACTTCCACCATTTTGATTCAATTTTCCATCACTTTTTGGCATAAATGCTGCATCTTTTAGCTCTGGAATAGTTTTGAACAATTCAACGGCGTAATATAGAACGATCATGGTGGCCAATTTTGGTCCCCAAAACGATAGATGTAGCGACGGGGAAACTTTGTGTGCAATAACTGCATTGGTTCTGGCGCTGTGTGCCAGGTGGCACCGTCTTGTTGAAACCACATGTATTCCACATTAATATCGTCCAATTTTTGCATTAATAATTGATTGACTGTTACAGCAGCACCACTAGAATTTTCGAAGAAGTACGGCCCAGTCACACCGCGGCCCAAAATCCGTACCAAACAGTAAGTTTTTGTGGATACATTGGTTGTACGTGAATGGCTCGTGGTTTTTTATGACCTCCATATACCAAAAGTGAGTTCAAAAAGTCCCCATCAACTTGGTGGTTCACTAACACCCAATCAGCGAAATCACGACGCTGTTAATGGTCTCCTGAGTCAATTGGATCTTGTAGCAATACTGTCACACAATGTGATGATATTTTCGCGTTACCGATCACTACGAGGACGCACTGGTCTTTGCACACCCAACACGGACCCGGATGGATCGAATTTTTGCTTTATACACTAATTTTAAGGACCTTTATTTTTGTATGGCCAGGACCAATCGCGGGGACGAATAAGGCTACAATGATATCTCGATATCGATAAGGAAGCTAAAAGAATTCGAGCCGTGTGTTGCATAATAAGTTGATTCAGTAGGAAGGTAGCGCGCTATACAATCTAGTTCTGTCCTAACTTTTCACAACAATCTAAAACTTGGAGCATGTTCATGGCACACACAATACGAGTATTATGTAACTATCATCCCTTGCCGACATGTTAAAATTTGACATGAATAAGATCGATCGGCCGGGGAACCAATCCGTTCATTCAAGCTCAAATGCTCTACAATAGGTATTTCTCTCAGTCTTCTTCTTCTGCTTATGTCGTCTGACCCCTCGTGGGTCATAGGGCGTCAACAACGCCTGCGTGCCATTGTGTTCGGAGTTATGTAACTCCCTCCAAGTCAGCCCCAATGATCTTGATATCTCTTTGACTGTCCTTCTCCATGCCTGCCTAGGGCGGCAGAATCGTCTGCTTGATATGATGGGTAATTGGATTCCATTGCATGGCGTACTTCGCAATAGAACTGTCTTCGCGCCGCAAGTGGCACTGCCACTTTTTCCTCCGTATTTTGATGTCTATTGGCTCCTGGCCCATTATCGCGTGTAGTTGGTCATTCAATATACGATTCGGCCATAAGATCCTAATGATCTATTTATGAAAGTTTGCAGCTTCCTTATAACGGTGTTGGTCATTTTGCAAGTACTACACCCGTAAAGAAGCGCGGTTTCTACGTTTGATCGGAGCAGTCTCAGCTTGGTTTTTGTGCTAAAAACAACGCTTTTCCAAATTTTAGACAGCATACCGAACGCACCCTTTGCTTTAAGAATTCTGCTGTCCACATCCTGTTCGATACCACCATCTTCTGAGACCATACTTCCTGCTTACTATCTCGACTTGTACTTTGTTCGCCGCTGCCTCCAAATTATGAGCCATATGATGCAGATGATTTCACATCTAAGAAAGTTTACTCGTACTTTCACTCTACAAGGTGCAAAAGGCGAAACCCACTGACTGACTTATTTGGCACTGTACGTCTGAAACTCCTGGATCTAGAGACATGTAATTTTTCACGAGGGTCCCTTTTAGGACTTTATCATTGTCAATATCAATTATCGGATATCATAGCCAACAGAGGTGCAGCAGTCGACTGTCTTGTGTGGTTGTGTGTGCTCAGCACAACACAGCACAGGAGAGATTTTGATTTTGTTAGTTTCTACCTTTCGAAAGGGCAATAACAGCATAGTCAGTAAGGTTTTGCAGTGAAAACTATAAACCTAAGGTAGAGGAGAGTGAAAAACTGAATAATCGAAATCATATCTGGAAAATTAAAGAACTGAAATCTGAGAGACAAAATTAGGAACCCTACACGATGGCACGTAAGGACAGAAGTAGATGTGAGACTACAACGACTACTGTAATAGAATTTGTTAATAACGTTCTCTGTGTATGCTTCCCTAGTAAAAATATATAATAACTGCCACCTCTTTGATAAGTTATGTGCTTTGGAAAAGGGCACTTAACCCATTGAACGATTTCATAAACCTGAACTTCCAATCTGCGCTATTCATATTTTTGATCGTTGATCTAAAATTTCCGAACAATGATTCTCGGTTCTTTTATCTCTTTTCCATCAGATTTGTTACCTCCTAGATTTATTTGCGGAATAGAGTCGAAATATATTCACTTAGAACTGAAGCACAATCGTTAAGTTCTGCGTCCTACTCTACTGTCATTAAAACTAATTTCATTTGAATTCCATGACCCCTTTCCTTTAATACTCTCCACCTAATTAAGTACATTCAACACTTCCATTTCATTAGAGGCAACCACAATTTATTGTCTGAATTCTTAAGCGACAACACCGGCCTTTTCGTGCAACCACATATCAATCTGATTGTCCTAGAAGGACAATGCATGCAAACTGCAGAACAAAGGACTGTGCAATTTACTATCACAATCACCTGTGCGATCTGAATGCCAAAATGGAATTCCTGTAATTTGTTCCAGACTGCACCCTAAACCGGAAATCGTTTACACCGCGATAAAATGCGAAAACAAAACACAATGGAGCTCTAAAATAAACACAGAATCCAGGACGAGTCGGGTGCTTTCGATGAGGTATGCAAAAAATGCGAAAATGTTCCTTGCCATCACTGCAGAGCACTTCGTCGTGCATTGTTGTACTCGGTGGAATGAATTAATTAACCAATTCGCAATTAGCTGAAGTGGAGGCAGGCAGAGCCACCTTAGTGTCTAACAAAAGGAAGTACACAGCTCACAGATGCACAGGACAATGGGAAAATTGTGTTGCTCTGTGTGCACATGTTTGAGTAAATCCAATTGTTTCTAACGGTGCTAGTGGTTGGCATATTATACGAGTTGTGGTAAGGATTTTGTACTCAGTTGATTGCCTCTTATTTGTCCCCGGTCGTGAACGATGGTGAAGTCCTTCAAATTGAATTCTATTCAATTGCGCCTAGCGATCGATAGAAACTCTAACTGCTAGGAGATGTCTAATACAATTCCTTCTTAGAAAATATATCCTTAGGTGGGTGGATGAATGGCAGACAAGGAATATGATTGAAAAACTCTGAGCGGATTATCCAGGTACTATTCAACAAATAATCTCCCAATGAGTGTGTTGTGCCTTGTACCACCCGGATGTGGTACTTATGTACAAGTACGTGTGCATTCGGAATAATCCTGCACACGTTGATGACAGTGGATATTTTGCACTTTGTCCTTTCCCTCAGGAAGAAAGACGACTGCTCAAGTCTTTCGCTAACAAATAAAATTCTCTCGCTCAGTTCGGTTCAATTTGTATTCAGGGCAGTGGCTTCTAATTGAATTACACAGAGGGACACGAAGGCAAAATATAGAAAATAAAAGAATGACTGTGGGTGGATGAGGATGAGGATGAGGATGGTACGAGTATGTATGCTGGAAATCCCATGGAGAATGCGAAGAAAATCCACTTTATAAATGGCTTTTGTGAAATCGGATAGGATCTCTCTTCGGCACTAGGACTTGGGCATACAATAAATGGATGTTGATTCACGTTGAATTAGAAGCAGGGGAATGAGGATATTGCATGTGTGTGGATGAGGGCCGTAAAATATCCGACGAAGGGTCATTAACACACATTTGTAACATATGAGGACATTTTCATTTCAATTCTATTTTTATTTTTTTCCTTTCTGTATTACTGTAAGTCATGGATTTGCTGGCAGTGAAACAAATGTGATCGTTTATAAGGATTGGAGGAGGATATGGAATGAATAAGGTATAAAAGGGTTCAGGATGAGAAAGACAAATGGGTTTTTGTAGGGGGGGTGGAAGATTATAGGAGTGTGCGATCGATTTGGCATTATTTGGAGAGATTGTGTACGAGTACTTTGAACTACGACTACAAAAGTGGTCATACATAAAATATTTTAATGAAACCATTGAATGAAGCTTAATAAAAAAAAAAAATTGTCTGTGTTGCGAAATTAAAGCGAACAAAGGGTATAAGTGTAAATTTTTCGACCACTTTTGAGCCATCTCCTTTCGGTGGATGGCTAACTACTCTCAGGGCGAAAAGATTACAAAACAATTGGAATATATCTGCTATGCAATACCGGCGCTTAACCTCTATCAGGAAAGACAGCCAGAATGAGAGGAAGAATCCATATTTACCCGGAATGTCCAGTTCATCGCCGCTTCTGAAAGCGGATATGTGACAACGCATTCATCTAGAGATACTTACTTACTTCTAACCTTCTTAGAGCGAGATTCACAGCCGTCGACTGGGAGCTTTTTTGAATAAACGAATGCTCTGACCTATTCACAGTAACAGCGGGGACCAGTTTTTTAATAATGCTGTTCAGTTGCTTCCACTGTCTGCTATCTCGTCCATTCTGAATAGCCGCATGCATGTCAAAAACGACCCAGCCACATAGGCTTTGTAAGGTAAAAAGTGAAAATGAACAATTGCAAGTACAAATTTAACGACGTAAAACACATAAACCCTTTTTTTCTTTTAGTTTCACCGTAGCTCTAGAAGACAATAAAACTAAACAAAATATCTACGAGTAGAACATGACCCACTTAATGAGAAACATGGTCTTAAGAATATCAGTTAATCATCATTTGTATGTTTATTTAATAATATAATTATGATAATGATTGACGAGGAATACTCTGCATATGAAACACATTTATGAATGGCCTCTTTTTTCTATTTTTGTGTTCCAAATAATTCATATTTCATCATAAAAAGCTGCGAATTATACTCATATGATTTGCAGTAAAATTCAGAAACATGTGTACATCAGGAAAATTAATTAATTTTGATTGAGCCTGTATCCGAACGTGTGAACAGAGTCTTACTTTAACCGATGAGTAGAGCATCACAGTCTTCATGACCAGTTCATAAAAAAAAGTATAGTGACAGAAATTAATCAATCACAATGGGCCTTAGTAATAAACAAATTTATAATCCCGATTTTCTTTAAGTTAACTCCAAATTGGTAGTAATAAACACGCATGACACTCCTAAAATGGGAAACAGTTTAGTTTTAGCTTACCCAGTGAAGTGAAAATCGGATTTGGACATTATTCATGATAAAATGAATAATAGAGGGTTAGAATACTACATTAATGCTGAAGTCTTAATTGGATTTCTTCTATCTCTCAAGATTCAGTTGTGCAAGTTCACAATGGTGAAAATGTGAAAACGAATCATAATAATTACAGTCCGCGAAATTCATTTATACGCATCTCAAATTTTATAAAATATTGCTGAATTTTCATTATTTGAGGCTTTTCATGGAAATCTTTATGTGGTGGATTATTAGTTTATGGGCCAGAGTGTCAATTCAAGAAAAAGTTTTTGTAACGGGACTGTCATGTGGCAAAACCAAAGAGAGTAACATTTTTATAGCTGTTTGAGGTGCGAAATTCGTTTATACGCGTTACGCTTATCAGTAAAACTAGTTAGTTTTTGGGCGAAACAGAAAGTGAAAGTTAAAGATTTAGTTGTTTTTTAAATAAAAAAATATTCTCAAATTGCTTTTTAAGTAAAATTAAAAAAAAAAAAAAGGATTATGGGAAAAGGTAAATACTTAACTGCGAAGGAAAAAGGTAAAATAGAGGTTTTAAAGGAGCAAGCTGCTTTCAACAGGGCAATTGCACGGGAAATCAAACGTTCTGAAGGACTCATAAGAAATTTTTTAAAAAAAGCCGAGTCTTATGGAAAGAATGGTGGTAACAAGGGCTGGAGCAAAATAACTCAAAGAGAAAAAAATCGGATTGTCACAGAAGCAACCAAAAATAAAAAGACTGCCGGCCAAATTGTTGCTGATCTCGACTTGCCGATAACGAAACGTCGAGTTCAACAAATTTTATCAAAAAGCCCAAATATTGTATATAAAAAAAAAAATGAAAAAACCTCCTTTGAAAAACTTCTATAAAACGGCCCGACTAACATTTGCCAGAAATCATATGAATTGGGACGAAAACTGGAACACAGTTATATTTTTTGATGAAAACAAGTTTAATTTAGATGGCCCAGATGGTTTCAGATGGTTTATTGGCATGACTTACGCCACAAAGATCCACCAAGAATGAGCAGAAACTTCTACGGAGGAAGCGTGATGATTTGGGGAGCTTTTTCTTCTCTTGGAGAAAAGTGCAATTGTGCTTCGTTCCAACCTAAATGAATTCGGAAATGTACTGCGAAATGCTGGAGTCATCTCTTATTCCATTTTTAGAAGACGTTGTTGGTGACAGAGATTTTATTTTTCAACAGGACAACGCAGCTATTCATGTTTCTCGGTACTCGCAAGAATGGTTGAGGCAACGAGACATCCCATTCATACGTTGGCCGGCATGCAGTCCTGATCTAAACCCCATAGAAAACCTCTGGGGTATTTTGGCACGCGAAATTTATAAGAATGGACGCCAGTTTGAAAGCATTCGAACACTTCAAGAGGAAATAAAGCGCCTATGAGACCTGATAAGCAATGACATTATTTCTAATCTAATAAATTCTATGCCGGATAGAATATTTGCTGTCATTCAACGAAATGGAGGACACACTAAATATTAATTAGTATTTTTAAGAACAAAATGTATAAACAAATTTCATAGGGAAAATTGTTTTTGTTTAAATAAATAATTTTA